>OX465296.1:146699778-148006028 GCA_949987735.1 Leucophora obtusa
CACCCAACTGATGATATAAAGCTGCATTAGGGAACATACTTAAAAAAAGAGAGCATTTTTTGTGAATGGGTGAGTGCGTTTGTGTGTGTGTGCGTGTTGAGAGCGTGCATTTCGTGTTTACAAAATTTTTTGATATTTTTTGTTCCCTCAACCATGTTCCCTAGTGTGTAGGCAGCTTAACAGCTGATTAAAACAATTTACCCAAATTTACACGAAAAAAAGTCTGGGCTTTCTCGTGCAAGAAGAACAAGAATATTACTCTCTCATGACAGCTCTCATTTACCCAATTGTGTAGTAAGAAAACGCTTTTTGGTAAAATTGGGATCCCGCGGGATCCCAATGTTGAGTACCCGAACACAGCTAATAAGTAGAGTTGTAAAAGTATTCCGGTACGGAGTACTCGATACTGACTGTTTTTTTGAGTACTCAATACTAAAACGGTACTACACAATACTTTTAAAAATGCAATTTTCCGTAGAAATGTGTATTTTTCGTATGAAAATACGAAATTTAATATTTTTACACAAAATTATATATACGAAGGAACCTGATTATTTGTACCGGAAAATTAATATGTCCAGATCAAGTCGAACAAGCAATATTATTACGCCTGCTTCTAATTACCCTACGGGAAATTTTAACAAACTGTCACCGAAATGGGCCCTTTATATGAAATAGACTGGTCACTTATACATGGCGTTGTCATAGGAGGAGGAAATTGACCCCTTGTGACATGTCGCAAGACAAATCCCAGGACAGGTCCCTGAACTTTGTTTTTTATGAGAGTTCAGTAACCTGTCCTAGGATTTGTCTTGTGACATGTCACAAGGGGTCAATTTTCACCTCCTATGACAACGCCATGTAAAAGTGACCAGTCTATTTCATATAAAGGGGCCAGTTCGGTGACAGTTTGTTAAAATTTCCCGTAGGGTACTTATCATCCTCAAGATTGTTCTTTGTTAGTGCTGTGAAATTGTGGAACTCTTTACCTAATCAAATTAAATCCGAACCCCGTGTATTGTGTTTTAAAATGGCAATTATGAATTTGTTCAAAGATTAATCGTTTATGTTGTTCTGTTTTTTTTTTAGTTTTGTTGTTATTATTACTGTTTATTTTTAAGATTTTATGTATGTTATTTAAGCATTTAACCCTCGAAGTGGCACATATTTTGAGCCCTTAGTTCTGGCACATGGTGTCTGGCCAGACCCCTATACATTTACATGCATTTGTATGGAAATAAGGGCTGTTTGCCGTTAAATTTTTTCCTAAGATAGGTAAATATTTGTTATATTTTGTGTTTCTATTTCTTTTTACTATGTTATTAGCTACCTGAGGAAGAAAAAATAGACCTGAAAAAATCTTTGGAATGAAAAGGGCAACAATTTTTTTGTTCTATATATATTTCTCTTTATTATGGGTAAAGTAATAAATGTTTATGACAAAATAGAAAATTATTATGAAGAATACATTGATTTTTTTATTCAGAATTTTGCGGAAGGCAACAAAAACATAAATAATCTACTTTTGAATGTTGCTGACAAACAGGATTGTTGCATTTGCAGCAAAAAAAGCGTGTCTTACGGAGTATTTTGTCACCTTGCTGCAGGCAAATTCTGCAATCTTTTTTGGCAGCTAATGTGTCTGGACCACTGCGTGAAGCCACATTAAGGTTTGCTATATTGAGAGGTCTCCCAAAGAACGCTTCAAATGCTATACGAGTTGTTGGTTGAGCCACAATGTGCGGATTATTGATGCGATTTTCAACGTTGGCCAGTACCAATTGCTTTGCAAGTTTATATAAAAATATGCGTCTTCTTTCTTTTCTTGTATTTTCATCATTTAGCTTACATATAATGTAACTTGCCAATGCCATCACATCAATCATGTTGCAGAAAAACGCGTATGTCCAGCGTCTGGTTGACCGTTTTGTTGTGTAATGAGTTAGCATTTGATCCATCGTATCGACTCCGGCTTTAGTTGAATTATAAAATAAAATTGCTTCCGGTTTCATGGCTACGCCTTCAACATGTTTCGTGTAATGCACGGTTGAAATTAAATTGACTGCCTTATTTTTTTTGGGCACGTAGCTGCAAAGTGCAACAAGATTTTCATGAAAACCAAACACACTTGAAAGAATTGGTCGTCTGGTGCTCTTCATAACTTCCTTAGGAAGACATCTTTTGTTTGCTCGAATGGTGCCAACAAATGCCAGTCCCATAGCAGCAAGTCGTTTAGCGCCGTTCAATGAGGTGAAAAAATTATCAGAAATAATTGTTCTGCCGCTGTTTGCGTAACAATTTGCGAAATACATTAGAACGTTTTCACCTTGATTTATCTCCCGATTGTCTCCTTCCTTTCCAGTGTATAGTTTTCCTTTCAATGGAAATTTAGTCTTAGCATCGCATGCCCACCAAACTTTGATCCCATACCTTGCAGGTTTTGATGGGATATATTGGGTGAACTTTGTGCGCCCACGATACGGAAACAACTGCTCATCGATGGTGATATTTTCATAAGGTTCATAATAATTTTGCAGATTTTCATTGAGAAAATTCCAAAGGTCCCGGATAGGAGCTGCTTTATCTGTTTGCTGTCGGAATGCCCGCGTACGACTATTATCGAAACGAATATATCTGGACAGAGTAATGAATCGTTTGTGCGACATAGCCGCACGGAATATGGGCAGCGAATCAGAACGCCACAATATACTGGAGTCTTGCATATTATTATGGCTGAGACCAGAAGCCAACAAAATCCCAATGAATGCATCTAGCTCAGAGCTTGTCAAATCAATCCATTTTCTTTGGGTAGACTCTGGATGTTCTTCATTCCATTTTCTAATTGATTCTCGCCCATGCCGATTTGTTTCACTAATGATGACGAACGTAATATTGGTTGAGAAAAATAGCTTGAATACCTCAACTGGATTGGTGAGCCTTGTTTTTGTTCCAGATTGAAAACGCATGATATTATGCTGGCGCAAACGAGATGCAGGGGGTTCAGTTTCTTTCCATTTAGTACCGTCTTTACCATATAAACAGCCTGAGTCAACTTCATTTGCTGCTTCAGCATCATTTCCACTTTCTTCTTCTTCATCTACGTCTTCATCACTATCATAAAGTTCGTTAGGTTCAATTTCCAAATCATTTTCTATGTCTGATGCATCATCTTCTGGCACATAATCAGCAGTGTCGTCACCATCGTTTTCAAAAACATCATCATTTTCATCAGCTTCTACCTGACTTTGAAAATCACGCACTAATGCCTCTGACAATTGGGGTTGCAAGTTCGCGTTACGCAAGCGTGTATTATAAATAAATTCCAGTTCATCAGCCATAATATACTAACAACGCAACAAATCTACCTGCGTAAAATTATTCACAAGTTCAAAATTACCGCACAAAAACTAGATTACTTCTTCACTGTTCAACGTTCAATGAATAACTAACTCACAAACAAAATCAGAAGAAAGAAAGAAGCATAAAAGAATAAAGTAAATACAAATTTCCAACTCGTGCCATGTGCTTTGCCTATGCGTTCATACAAAATGCATAGGGGTCTGGCCAGACACCATGTACCAAAAGTAAGGTGATTTTTTATTTGGCTTTTTTGTCCTGTTCCAAGGACTTTTTTTCAATTATTAATTTATACATCGAAAGCCTACAATATTTTGGGAGATTACCTGAAATTACAGACATGTACCTAAAATAGAAGTATGCTAAATTGAAGCATGAAAATGAAATATGTCTGGCCAGAACCATGTGCCACTTCGAGGGTTAATCACTGTGACTTAAAATGTTTGAGGTGCTGTAAGAGACTCTAAGTCTTATTTGTACCAATGATTGAAATAAATAAATTAAATTAAAAAAAAAAAAAAAATACAACTCTAAAAATAGTGCTCTAAAAATACAACTCTGAAAATACAACTCACGTAAGGGATATGTTAAACAAATTGCAGTGGCTTTCTGTAAATCAAAGACTGGTGATGAACGTTTTAGTGTTTATATTCAAAATAAAGAATGGAATGTTACCGACCTATATGCGAAAACACTTAGTGTATGTTGCCGATGTTCAACCTTATAATTTACGCTATGCCTTAGATTTCAGATTAAGGGGGTTATTTTGTAATACGCAACGCCTGGCGTTGCGTTGTTTTCCATACAAATTGTTTTTGTAAATATCAGTTCAACAAATTTTTATCAAAATTTATTGTTTTATAATGGCCTTAAACTTTTTAATGAAATTCCATTAGAATTAAAAAATGAGAAAAACTTTTTTGTATTTAAACAAAATATAGTTAAATATGTAAAGCAATTATACTAATGTAACAAAAAATCCAAAGTTAGAATATTTTTTTAATGTATTTTTATTAAATAGAATTAAATGCTAAATAAATAAATGAAAAAAAAAATTTTTTTTTGTGGGTACATTATTCTAATAATTTTGTTAATTTTGTCCACTACATAGGGAATATGATTATTAAAATTAAGCTTTGTATCAAGCATAACGCCCAAGTATTTGACGTTGTTTTCCCATGGAATATCATGGTTCATGAAACGAGGTAAACTCTGGGGTATAAAACAAGACTTACGTTTTCTTGTAAAATAAATAGCCTGCGTTTTTTCAGGGTTAACCAAAATCTTCCATTTATCAAAATAATTGCTCAACCCTGTAAGAGCAGACTGCAAGTTTGTAATAATATCAGCTGAATAAATATCAGAACTAAGAATTGATGTATCATCTGCAAATATAGACGTAATGCAATTGGAAAATGTTGGAATGTCAGCAGTAAAGATGTTGTAAAGAGCTGGCGACAGGCAAGAACCTTGTGGACATCCTGCAATGATATTTACTTGTTGTGAACAGGTTTTACCCAAGTAAACGCTGAACGATCTATTTTGAAGAAAGTTTTGAATAATTTTTATGAGTTCAATTGGAAAGTTGAATTTTTCAATTTAAAAATAAGTCCATTATGCCAAACGGAGTCAAACGCAGCTTTTATGTCTAGCAATATCATTCCAGTTGATTTGCCATCTTGAAAATTATTTTTAACTAATTTTCTGATTTTTAGTAGGGGTTGATACGTATTATGTTCACTTCTGAACCCGAATTGTTGCGATGGAAGTATATTGTTTGCATCGATAAAATTAATAAGCTTTTCCTTAATAATTTTTTCCAAGATTTTACTTATAGAAGAGAGCAGACTTATTGGTCTATAAGAAAGTGGAGAATCAGGAGGTTTATTTGGCTTGAGTATTGGAATGGTTTTTGAGATTTTCCAATCACTGGTGAAGTAGCATAATTTAAGGCAAGCATTAAAGATGTTCGTTAGATAGTTGATACCTTTATTAGGTAAATTTTTTAGACATTTATTATTAATACCGTCTAAACCTGGAGTTTTTTTGTTTTTCAATTTTTTTATAATTACACAAACTTTTTCAGTAGTAGTGAAGTAACAGTTTTGTGGGATTGGGTTAATATTACGAATAAGGTTTGCAACACCATTAACCTCAGTAATCGTAGTAGTATCACTTAAATTTGATGAAATACAGTGGTTCAAATTAAAGTTGTGAGCCAAAATTTCAGCCTTTTCTTGCCGGGTGAAACATACTACATTGTTGTGTTTTAAAATTGGAATATTGCTACACCCTAAAAATTACATAGTTGCTGATCACTACATTTTCAACTATGTCATAGGTGAAATAACCCTCACTATGGCATGGTTAATATGAAATAGTGGAAGACAACAACAACTATGGAGGACCCGGGCCCGGATGGCATTCCAGCACTGGTTCTGAAACAGTGCTCTTCGACGCTATCGCGTCCATTGGCAACCCTCTTTAGCACGTCATACCGTACGGGTATCTTTCCATCGTGTTGGAAGATTGCCAATGTTCAGCCAATTCCAAAAAAGGGTGCGGCTACCAACCCTGAAAATTACCGCCCAATTGCAATCTGCTCTGCGCTCTCCAAGGTTATGGAGAGCATGGTTAACTACCATCTTGTTAATTATCTGGAGTCAAACTCACTTCTCAACGATCGACAGTATGGTTTTCGTAGAAGCCGTTCTACGGGAGATCTGATGGCGCTTCTTTCGGAGCGTTGGAGTCGGTCCATTCACAGATTTGGTGAAAGTAAAGTAGTTGCTTTGGATATTTCCAAGGCGTTCGATCGTGTGTGGCATAAAGCACTGGTGTCAAAGCTTATTGCTTTTGGTGTTGGTAATGACTTCTCTCGATTCATATCGAGCTTTCTCAGGGATCGTACTATAAGAGTTGTTATAGATGGGGTCTCATCCAACGAGTTTCAGTTAAATGCAGGGGTACCGCAAGGCTCCGTTCTTTCTCCTACTCTCTTATCTTTCTAAACGACTTTCTTGTTCGAACTTCAAATCCTATCTACTCTTTCGCAGATGACAGCAACATTTGTCATTCATATTCCTTCGATCATAGGCCAAGCCTTGCGGAGGTTGGGGGCAAAAGGCAGATTATGAATGACACACTCAGTCATGATCTATTGACAATCTCCGTGTGGGGTCGCGTGAATAGGGTCGATTTTAATGCACGCAAGACCCAATCATCGTCTGCTGTCCACATGGGTGGTATCAATGTTGAGGAATCTGGAGCTCTTGATGTTCTGGGCATGAGAATCCAACGTGATGTCCGCTGGAAAAATCATGTTGTTCAAGTGTCGAAAGAAGCATTCCAGTGTCTTGGTTTTCTTAATCGGTGTCGTAAATATTTCACTTCCTCTGATCTCCTTACTATTTATACCACCTATATCCGACCGAAGATGGAATACAACTCCCATTTATGGGCAGGAGCTTCAAAGTCTATTTTGGAGCTTCTGGACCGTGTCCAAAGGAGGGCGAAGGCGCTTATCAATGACAGTAGGATATCCAGCTCTATTGATTCATTGGAGCATCGACGGAATGTGGGTTGTGTAACACTGTTCTATCGATATTACCATGGGAAGTGTTCTAACGAAATAAGTGAACTTATTCCTACGTCCCATGTTTTTGCTCGGAACACATGCTTATCTAGTAGATCTCATCCGTTTGTAATCGATTGTCCAGTGGATCGCACAACGCATTACAGGGAAAATTCGTTCATTAGTCGAACATCCCGTATGTGGAATAAACTCCCCGCGAATGTCTTTCCTGATACTTTTAATGTAGGGAAATTCAAATGAAATGTCCACAAACACTACTCCCTCTTTCCTCCTTCCCACAACCTATTTTCCTGATATCAACACAATGCACTGCATTAGTAGGGGGCATCCCCTGAGTGTTGGTCTATAAAAAAAAAAAAAAAAAAAACGAAATCGTAGTTGCAATTGAAAACACTTGGTCATAGTTGATATCACTTACATTAAATTTCAAAAAATTTATAATAGTATATTTAGACTAGGCAAAAACTAATAGTTTTTGGTAATTTTTAGGTTTTGAGCCGAAAACTATAAAATTAATTTAGTTTTTCCATACAATTTTCATACAAACTGAAAACCAGATTCTACCTGGTTTTTGCCAAAAACCAAGTAAAAATATCTGAAATTTGTATTTTTGATACATTCGGTTTCTTTTATAACTAATTTTCGATTCACCCTTTTACAACGAATATAGAATTAAAACAAGTGTCAAAAATATATTTTTTAATTTTTTTTAAATATTTCAGTTTTAGTTTAAAATTGTATGTTGTTATACATTTTTAAATGTGTTAATAATTTTTTAAATTTAATTTAACCATAAAAACGTAAAGAAAAGTGTTTAATAAAAAAGTGATGTGACAAAGAAAAACTAAATATTCAGTGTAAATGAATTGGCTTTTGTAATTTAGTTTTGTACAAAAACCACCTGGTTTTTGCTCAGTATAAATTCAGTATAAAGGAAATTATTACATCTTTTCATGTTTTATTTACACCGGATATTTTATTTAACAATAATATAAAAATTTGCATGCAAACTTTATTTTCTTATTGCCTTTTTTACCTCTGTAAATTTGAACATGCTTCAGAAGTTTTCTTGGAAAAAATCATTTCGAGGATTGACAAATTCCCTTCCTTCACGTATTATTAGTGCATCTTCTTTGTCCTGTAATATGAAAATAAAAGTTAAAAAATTGCATAACAAAATAAAAACAAATGCAAAAAATATCTTACCGAAAAATAAAACAATTTTATTTATTTCTTCTATTTAATTTTAAATACTGTCATCATGGTTGGTAATTTTGAAATTTAATTCATAAATTCAATGACAGGGTAATTCAAGAAATTGCTAATATTCATTCTCAACATAGTTGTTGATGACTAAAATAGTTATTTGTAATTTATTTGAATTTCACTTTGGATTTTCTTAACTATGGAATTTTTTGGGTGTAGATTTCTTCTTTAACATTTTTGAAACTTTCCAAAAAGGGGAAGATGCTTTGTCCAAATTGGACAACATGTTATTCCACGTTTGGTTTCTGATGTGGTTTATTTCATTCGTAATAACGCCAAAAAATATAAAAATCCAATCACAATAATAAAAAGCCTTGTATTTTCAAACACAGGGTTGGTCTTAATCGGTGTGCTAAGAAATCATTTTGAATAAACTCTATTCTAACTAGCTGCTAGGCCTAAAAAACATTCTAGTTAACAGCTCGTTGTGTGCGATTTATAAGAAGCTACTAACTTTTCATTTTGCATACGGGGGTAAATAAATGCCAAAAATCGCTGTTTTCTCGAAATCTGCTGAAAGAAAATCCCTACCCCAAGCAAATGAAAAAAGGAATTCCTACAATTTTTGTAATTTTTATTCTCCAATATATTCTTACTAAAACCTGAAAGTCAAATCGTTGAATTTTTAAAATTTCTTTAAAAAAAATTTATAATTGTAGATTTGAAAACAGTGTTTAAGAATTCTGGGGGGTTACCGCGTAACTCGATTCGAAAAAAAATTTTAGAACTCCTAAATTTTGTATCTTTCGTAAAAAGATAAGTTTTAGCAAAAATCGTTCTGTAGTGGGGTGTTCCAAGCTTGTATGGAGGAAAATAAATTTTGAATTTTTCACTATGCTACTCCCTAAAAATATTTATTTGGGTGTAAAACTTCGTCCCTCAAAAAATTAGGATAATCGGATGGGAAGATGTGCCGCATCGTCCCTGAAATTTGTGACACGGATTACAAGGGGAAAATATGACTTTTTGTAAATTTTCTCGAAAACATTGCTATTTTAAAACTAACTCGAATTAAAAGCATTAAAGAATCGTGATTTGGAGTGAATTCTCCTTATAATAAAGCAATAAAAACTTAAATCAGTTAAAAAACAGCCGAGTTATTACCATTTCCCCAAGCAACTGATGTGTCGTCGCAGACCACTTTATCCAGAAATTCGGGTCCAAATTTTAAAATTTATTGAAATAATCTACCACAGAAACATTTTTTTATTCTATAATATCCAGTGTTGCCACTTTTTGAATAATTATTCAAAAACGGGACTGTTAACACATTCGTTGGATAATTTTTGAATAATGACATTTTTGTGTAGTTTTTGTGTAATTTTACTTTTTACAGAAATTTCCGCAAATTTTTAAAAGTTCCGTAAATTTTTTAAAGTTAATAAAAATTAGTCGATAAAGACGAAACGAGATTGTCCGTGAACCATTTACCACAAATCTCCAGTTTCTGGTGAATGATATTATAAATTTTTTCAACGCTAAACCGAGATTAGAAGAAATCAAAAATGGTGCTATATATTTTTTTGTTTTATTTAAAGCTCCGTCTTTTGTTTATTATTTGCGAAAATAATTGTCAAGCTTCTTTTAAAAATTCTCTTGGTTTGCAAAACCATATAAAAATTGAGCGAAAGTGTGGAAAAATTTAGGTTTGTTATGATTGTTGCTTTCTAATCTCTGAAAATTTTTTGGCTGTAACATGACACTGGGCTTTGACCAGACGAAAATTTTGTGAACGCAGTAAGGTGGAGCAGAATAAAAATATTTTAGAATTTGGTATATCCAACATGTTCCAGATTTCAACAGAATCGTATAAAATTTTTTAAAAAAATATCGGTAATTTTTTGTGAAATTGTTATATTTTTATTTATGGTTAAAATTTGAGGGGTATGGGAGAGAATAATTAGCAAGTAGGTTATATTTTTGCATGCAACGCATCTAAATGAAGTACCTTTTGCACATTGCAGATGAAAAAATGCTAAGTCTTTAAAAATCGGTTTATAAATAGAAAAAATGTAAAACTTTGGTAAGAAATGGCGAAATTTTTTCAAAAATATTTTTATTCTTTCCCACTGTGCTCACTGAGAGTTTATTTTGAAAAATTTTTTGTGTAATTTCATACAGTTTTGGATAATTTTTGACCTACAGCTGTGTAATTTTTTCTTTTACTGGTGGCAACACTGATAATATCCAAGAACTCAGATAAGAATTATTTTTTTCTATTGTGTTTTACTAACTCGTTTTAAATTAGTGTCAAAATGGTCAGAATTGTAGATTTAAAAACAGTGTTTTCAAATCTACAATTTTAAATTTTTTAAAGAAATTTTAAAAAATCGACGATTGGTCTTGAAGGTTTTATTATGAACATATTAAGCACCGTAAGTTGTTTTTCTCGTGGAAAAATTTCACTCGACCTTCAAAGGCCTGAAATTGCAATTTAATTTATAAAAATGAACAATTTTTCAATTTTATAACAAAGACACAATCACAATAAACGCAAAATGTCCATTTTTCCCAAAAGAAATAATAGTCTTGTACATTAAATTTACGTGAAAACAAACTCTACACAATTTTCACGTGAAAAATCATTTTATTTTTATATGGAGTATAACAGTTTTTCACGTGAAATCGAAACAACTTACCGTGCTTTAGAGATTAAAAACTACAAAAATTGTAGGAATTTATTTTTTCGTTTGGTTGGGGCAGAGATTTTCTTTCAGCGGATTTCGAGAAAACAGCGATTTTTGGCATTTATTTAGCTTTTATGCAAGTTTTTCTTTTTTCTTCTTTTAATTCTACATGATTTTTTTTATTTATTTTTATTTATTATTATTACAATACATTGGAAGCCTTAAAGGCCAATTATACATGTATTTTTTGATTAATATCTATCCCAATAAGCACGTAGGTTTTAAAAATTCAAGTGCTTTAAATTTAGCTTGAAGTAAAGTATATTTCAAATTCTAGCACTTGTTTTTTTAACAAAAATATTTCAAACTTGAATTTTTGTTTCCCTTTTGCTGGAGTATGCTATTGAAATAAAATGTAATAAAAGTTGAATTCAAGCCTTGAAACTGGAAAACAGGGCTGGAATTGAACTTGATTTCAACTTCAATTCCAGTGAAAATGTTTATAGGGTATGTTTATGTGTGACAAACATTTCAACTATAAAATAAAATTATGTTAATTTACAATGTAGCTTAAAACAACTTTACAAAAAAAATATGTACGATATATATAAGTACTACAAAAGTGGCTCTCCAACCACACAAATATTACAAAAATGAAACTATTATAGAAATTCCTTAAATCCTCTATACCAGAGATCAAATCACGTAGAAAATAATAATAATCATACAGACCGCATTAAAAGCATTTTTTTTAAGTGAGGTACGAGTATGAAAACAGTCTTAGATTAGGTGGTAAATTGTTCCAAATACGACAGACTCTTATTTTAAAAGAACGCTATAAAATAGAAAGATGTAGTCGAGGTATCTCGATTTGTATATTACGGGTTGAGTAAATAATTTTGGCCGGAATATAACAACACAAGATTAAATACTTCAATCCTGAAAATTAGGGAAAAATATAAATACATTAAATTACCCCTGTGCAAGGTCAGAGGTCAAATTTGGGGAGATTTTAATTTTTTTTAATCATATTAATATAACAGATATTCCTGAGTGGATATTAGAGTTGTCCAAAAAAAACATTAAAGTTTGAATTCGCGATCTCCCTATGTTCCTAGGAACCAAAGGATTATAAGTATGCACAGCGCATGCTACGGGGACAGTTTTTCGATCAAGTGTTCAGTATGGCGACATTTGGTTAGTTTGGGGACTGTCCTCAAACTCTTCCTAGGTCTAGCGCATAGTATCAAGACATTTGTGACTCATATACAGCATAGTTTGGGCACATTTTTGGCCATGTCTCCGAACTATGCGCACCACATATATATGCTGTATATGAGTCAGAAATGTCTTGATACTATGCGCAGGACCTAGGAAGAGTTTGAGGACAGTCCCCAAACTAGCCAAATGTCTCCATACTAAACACTTGATCGAAAAACTGTCCCCGTAGCATGCGCTGTGCATACATATATATATATATATAATGTTGGCCTTATTCTTAATGTCTAAAAACTCTTTATGCCAAGTTTCAGCAAAATCCGCTTTTATTTAGAGGTACACAGAGACAATTTTTTGGACGAGTTTTAATGATTTTTTTTCAGTAAACTAATGAAGTTTTCTTCACAACGTGAATGAAAAATTTCTTAATTTTAAGGAAAAAGTTTCTTAGTTTTTATGAAACTAGGGTTTAATGAAACCTTTTCATTGAATGCATGAAATTTTTGATAAATAAAATAAAATTTTTCTTATAATTTTATGAAAAACTTCATTAGTTTAATGAAAAGTTTCAATGGACGAGTTCCAGTGAAACTTCATTGATTTAATGCAAAAATTCGTTAGTATCATGCAGATAATTCTCTCAGTGTAGCGAAAAAAGTTGTCCTTTAAGAATTAGTAATTTACCTCTAGAGTAATTAATACAAAAAGAAGGATTGACTTTAAATTTAATTATTTCTTAAGCTATACGCTATTATTTAACAATTTTTTTAAAATCTAGTCTTAATTAATGTAAAGAATGGGAATTTGAAATCAAAACTTTAAAAAATTAAGTAACTTTTAAGTAATTCGCGGTTTTTTTTTAAATTACACAAAAAAATACATATTTTAGTTAAAATTTCCAAATTTTCCGAAAAGATGTAATTAAAAATTAAATGTAATGTAATTAAAAATTAAACAAACGCATGATGGAAGTTGTTCGTTTTGAGCTGATCAGCAGTGAATTTTGCAAAGCATCATGCATAAAGCAAGTTGTTGATAGCGGCAATTCAACTTCTAAGAAGTTGTTTGTAAGGTGTTACATAAAAAATGTATATTGTACTATAATAATTCATTCTTTTGAAAGTTTATGTTTGTTTATCACTCCACTTCACGGGGAAATCACAGGGTAAAATGTTATTTATTTAATTTTTAATAAAACATAAGTACATGCACATTCGTATTGTCAATAGAAACCTCAAACATGTTTCTTTATAAACAAATCGAGAAATTGCACAAGTTTTTATAACCATTACATGGGACTAAAATTCCTTTTATTTGATAACAAATTCGACATGTTACTTCGGAATACTTTCTTAGCAGTAATTTTTTTTTGGGTGTGTGAATGACGTTTAGATTATTGACGCCCTTTAACATTGTGTTTAAATTAATAGCCCTATTTAATTTTTATTTCAGAACAAGTTTCTATTAATCATATCAGTCCTTGGATTAACGGCAGCGATTCTTCTACCGAGTTAAACAGCAACGGCAGTGGTAGTAGCTCAAGCAGCGGCTCTACTAACGGTGGTAACGGGAACGGTACTACTGGTGGTGGTACTGGCACAACAAGTGGTCAACAAATGCCCGAATGTAAAGTATGGCGTAATCCGCTGAATCTATTTCGCGGTGCTGAGTATCAACGTTTCTTTTGGGCCACCTCTAAAGAACCTTTAACATACTATGATATGAACCTTTCCGCACAAGATCATCAGACATTTTTCACATGTGAAGGTGATGCACGCAAAGAAGAATATGAAATAATGCAGACGGCATGGCGTGAACGTAATCCAGTGCAACGCATAAAATCAGCCCATAATGCCATTGAAATTAATCCCGAATGTGCCCCCGCCTACATACTATTGGCTGAGGAGGAAGCAACAACTATTTTGGAAGCAGAACGTATACTGCGAACAGCATTAAAGGTGGCAGACCAAAATTATCGTAAATCTCAATTAACCCAACATCAGGGACCCATTGCCGAGGGCTTACATCGTCGAGATACGAATGTGCTTATTTATATAAGACGCCGCTTGGCGATGTGTGCTCGTAAATTGGGTAAACTAAAGGAAGCAGCAAAGATGTTTCGTGATTTAACAAAAGAAATTCCCTCAATAATGAATGTCTTAAATATTCACGAGAATCTCATTGAAACACTATTGGAAATGCAAGCGTATGCTGATTGCCAAGCAGTTTTAGCCAAATACGATGACATCTCATTACCCAAATCAGCTACAATATGTTATACAGCAGCTTTGCTAAAAGTCAGAGCAGTGGCAGATAAATTCTCACCAGACATAGCATCGAAACGTGGCTTGAGTCCGGCCGAAATGTGTGCCGTTGAAGCTATACATCGTGCCGTTGAATTTAATCCTCATGTGCCCAAATATCTGCTAGAAACTAAACCCTTAATCCTGCCACCAGAACATATTTTAAAGCGAGGAGATTCGGAGGCCTTGGCATATGCATTTTTCCATTTGAAACATTGGAAAAATATTGAAGGTGCTTTGAATATACTACACTGTACATGGGAGGGCACATTTCGTATGTTGCCATATCCCCTAGAGCGTGGCCACCTCTTCTATCCATATCCTACTTGTACAGAATGCGCTGATCGTGAATTATTGCCGGCTTTTCATGAGGTATCAGTTTATCCTAAAAAGGAATTACCTTTTTTTATACTCTTTACAGCGGGTTTATGTTCTTTTACCGCACTGTTGGCATTGCTAACCCATCAGTATCCGGAACCAATGGGTCTGTTGGCACAAACAGTACTTACTTGGATATCATATCCATTTCAATTGCTCAAAGAACGTATTGAAGCATTTTGGCCTTGTAATCTTTTACAACATTTGTCCAGAGTTTAAGCTTAAATCTTTCTCACACCTCGGCAGTTGATGATGGGAATAAAGGTGTTCTTTTCGTTTTTATTTTGGATTTTTTTTAACATCGTCGGAATTCATGATACAAAAGATTTTTATACTGTTTCAGACGTTTGTTAAAATAATTTTTAAAACTAATGCCACCCTATTGAGAATACAACACGATTATAGTCTATCGCACAATTATCCTTAACAAATAAACTAAATTTGGTTATCTTCAGCCATTAACTATTATACAGGTAGTAATTTTTAGGCTCTTCAGTTATTTTTATATTTTTAAAAAAATTTACCCCTAAATTCATAAACACTTTGTAAAATTATAGGAGGTTTAATCAACAAATTTTGTATGAAAATTACGTTTTTTAAACCTGCTATAACTTTACAAAGCGTTTATGAATTGAGGGGTTAATTTTTATTCATTTTATTACGATTTTTCTATAGTTTGTATGAAAAACTTATTAACCCATTTTATACCGCTCATCAGTCGTGTTCATTTTTTAACGAGATTTTGAAGAAAGATGTACCGGATAATCAAACAACTTTCTTTGAAGTTTTAGTGCTTTTATCACTTACGTCTAATTGTATACGTGAGTGAAGTTCAAACTTTGACGCTTTTGTGTACTTAAAGGGTTAAGATTTTTTGAAAATTATTTGCTAAATCAAATCTATCAATACATGTACATCATTTGATCTATCGGCTTTTCACGATTTCTGAGAAATTTATAACATGTTTGGCAACGGTGGCTGCACAGTTTACTAAACTTTTAAGTTTGTTAAAAGAAAATAGCTCATTATTAACATTTAAAAGAGAAAATGGAGCCATGTTCAGCATATTAAAATTGTTAAGAAATCCGAAAGTTCTTGATCGGATCTGTATACATATTTTACATTTCTTATGTCACCAACCAAATCAGTACGTCACTTTTATAACACCGTCTGTCTTAATAAAAATAAATAATTAAAATTTAGTACATTTCAAATCATTTTGTGGCAACCCTGGAAAAATAATTATTAAAATTTTTAAATCATTTGTATAGCCAAGACTTCAAACTACACATGCTTTTTACAGCGTTGCTCTATCACTCTCCTTTCTAAAATTATCGGGCCTTAAAATTAGGTGCTGTGTAAAGTGGGTTAAAAACAAAAAAAAATTTTTTTCTATACCTAATTTTATTTATATTAATTTATACACACACCAACAACAATCTTATATTCGAAATATTCAGTATGTAATTAAGATTGAATAAATATTGTATTTAAAAAAACTCAATTCTCAAAATAAATATAAGTATTTAAATATCTAACAGCAGTATATATTATTTTATTTAAAACAGTCTAAAAGCAATAAGAAAACATAAATCTTATCTGCATTCGATCAAGGGTCTTTATTTAAATATCGGAGGATTGCGAACAAATTTTGAATTTGAAATTTTAACTTCAGAAGAAAGAGTCACATTGAACGAATGATGATACTGAAATTGCGTTATGAGATGTAATACGATAGTAGCAGTATTTTTGCTCATACCTATCAACGTTAAGTATTTAAAACAAATATACGTTTAACCGATTAAAGTATAAAAAATGTTTAAAACGAGATTTTGTGTTGTGTGGGAGATGTTTCATCGAATTAGAGTTGAAAAGAATCACTTATTTTGATTACATATTATGTGCGTTCCCGTACGTTACCGCGGGTTCCCGCGGGAACCCAAAACAGCCCAAACAACAATTTGCACGCAATTTTGAGTACGGGAACGCCTTTGAGCTAGTTTGGGTAACTGCGGCAAAGTACGGGAACAGACATATTTTATAAATAAAGGGTGGTTAAATTTTAAGGACCGATGTTGATTTTGAATAAAACAAATTATTTAGGAAATTATTGTCATTTCTTTTTATATGATAATATTGGTATGGTTCAATTATGTATGGAACAAAATATCGGCCAAATGGCCGCCGCGACCTCGGCGGCACACCTCCATCCGATGGTCCAAATTTTCGATGACGCTGAGGCATAATTGAGGTTCTATGCCGTTAATGTGCCGGATTATCTCATCCTTTAGCTCTTGAATTGTTGCTGGCTTATCGACGTACACCTTTTCTTTCAAATAACCCCAAAGAAAGAAGTCCAACGGTGTCAAATCACATGATCTTGGCGGCCAATTGACATTGCCACCACGTGAGATAACAGGGCCATTATAGCGAACACCATTCACGGTAACTGCTTGGCCAACCTCATTTTCGAAGAAGTACGGCCCGATGACGCCGCCAGCCCATAAACCGCACCAAACACAAAAAACAGGTGTTTTCACATTTCCTACAGACCCGATTTGCTGAAATTTGTGCACAATTCTCCCGATTGTGGACACATTTGACAAGAAATCACGAAGTACACGAAATGCATTTTGATTTGAACGCCCATTTTCATAAGTCTGAATAACTGTAACGCGTTGCTCGATTGTGTATCTTTCCATGGTTCAAATTGAGTTAGTCTGAAATTGAGAAATGTCAAATGAAATGCAGAAAAAAACTTGACGTTTAGGTGTGGTTCACATTCAACATCGGCCCTTAAAATTTAACCACCCTTTAGTATAAATAAACAAAATAATACTAAAACACATGTTTTTCCTTGTAACCATGCATGATATGGATATATGTTAGGGTAGATTCTGGAGGAACTAGGCTCCGTCCATACTAGAGTCGTATGTCAAATGAAAGCTATTGGATAGGTGATTCAAAAAATCTGGAAATATAATTTAGTGGCAATAATTTGATGGAAAGATTCTGAAACAACTACGCTCCGTCCTTACCAGTCCTTACCAGAGCGATATGTCAAATGAAAGCTATTGAACAGACGATTTCAAAAAAACCACCTTACTAAAGAGGTAAATATTTGTAGATAGATGTAAATATTTTCAACAAGCGAGAAAACTTAGATATAGCACATATTAAAAATTGTTTACGAAAATGATTCACTCCAACCAAGCTTAATCTGCTTATGGTGAAAGATGAAGGGCTTCAAATATTCAAATTGTGCGAGATGTTGAATTTTTTTTAACAGTTGTATGCTTTTCGATGCTAATATTGGAAATAAGTATTGGTCAGAAGCTGTAAATACTTCAAATTATTTACAAAATCGTTTGCCATCCAGTTCAGTTGATTTAACTCCTTATGAAGAATGGTTCAATAGAAAACCAAACCTTAATTACATAAGAAAATTTGGCTCAACAGTAGGTCTGTTCGACGTCGTTACCGCGGATGTCCGCAGGAACCCAATTTATCCGAAACAACAATTTACAGACAATTTTGACAATAGAAACGCTTTCTGGTAAGATTGGGTACCCGCGGTAACGTACGTGGAACAGAGCTAGTTTTTGTACACATAAACAAACAAAAACGTCGTAAACTTGATGCTGTATCCAAGAGGCATATTCTTGTTGGTTATTGTGATGAGTCGAAGGCTTATCGGTTACTAAATCCTGATGATGATAAAATAGTTGTTTGCAGAGATGTGAATTTTATAGAAGATGCTAATGCAAGTAAAGAAGAAATTCTGAACTTGTATCCGTTAGTTTATCGCAAGTTGATGATAACTATAGGTGTGTTTCTTTACTTTTTGGGTAAAGTTCGGTAAAATGAGAGTAAGCACAAAATCTTCTCACAAAATGACAAAATTACCCAATAGTACGGGAACACAAAAAACCACTTTTCTAGCCCAAAACAATATGTCTGTTCCCGTACTTTACTGAAGTTACACAAACTAGCCCAAAGGCGTTCCCGTACTCAAAATTGCGTGTAAATTGTTGTTGTTTGGGCTGTTTTGGGTTCCCGCGGTAACGTACGGGAATGCACATATTAGGTGTGTTTCTTTACTTTTTGGGTAAAGTTCGATAAAATGAGAGTTAACAAGAAATACTCTCACGAAGTGACAAAAATGCCCAAAAGTAAACGAACGCGAAAAACCATATTTGAAGCCCGAAAAACAAACGTCAATAGAGTTCGTTTTGGTGAGCGCTCTTTCTAGTTCTTGTTCAATTTGTTGTAAAAATCTAGATAGATTTTCTAGTTAAACCCCTTTTTAAATCAAAAATTTTAATAAAAATTTTCTTCTCAGGCATTTTTATATACAAAAAGGAATACGTACTTTATTAAATTTGGTAAAGATTTTAATATTAAACAAAAGCTTCGATTTATTTACATATTTATCTCTTTAACACATTTAAACAAGCGTCTTCAAAAAATTGTCGGTAATTTTATGGAGTTGTAACATAACCGATAAACTTTTCCAACTTTTATACTAAGTTTTGTAAATGATAAACATCCCAGCCTACAATTTTCTGAGTGCTCATAAATTATGACTTATTGGAGTCCAAAATATGAGCAATTTCTGAACGCTCAGAATTTTGAGTCCTAAATAGTTCTTATTTGATTAATTTTTATGAGCCTTTTAAAAGTTGAACTCTGAAAATGCACTTATTTCTGACTCATTTTTGAACATTCAATAAAGATTCAAAAGTGACTCTTAAACAAGATGGACATTTTTTCGAAAAAAGGGATCTAAAATACGAGTCAAAAAAGAATCACAAATGTTTATTTTCAGTAACCTTTTTGGACACTCTTAGAAGACTCATAAATATACATGATATATGAGCCACTTCTTTTTTGAATTTTCATTTCATGTCAAACTGTTTTGAAATTTTCCTATATTAAATTCTTTATAAATTTTCTAAAAGATATCGCTAACAAAATTAAAAATAATAAGGATAAGCGATGTTTTCCGCAAGAACTTTAATAAAAGTGGTGTTTCCAGTCAAATAAAAGAAAACATCTTCAAAATTTCCAACTTTAATATTGATGCTTATATGAGCAAAATGAAAGAAACCTATTTGACGAGCAATTCAAGGCAACATAGAAACCAGTGAATCAAGATCTCAATTAAGGGCACAAAGATTTGTGTGTTTTGTTTTAAAATATTGTGTATTCGTTAATTTTTATATATTGCTTTATATTATTAAATAAATCCGTTAAACAAACAACTATGTAAATTATTTAATACAAAACATATTGCATATATTGTTGTATAATATCTCATAGGTGGCTCATAAAAGACTCTAAAATGTGAGTCATTAATGACTCCAAAAGCACTCCAAAAAAAGAGGGAAATTTCCCCTTTTTAGGCTCATAATTAGGAGTCTTTTATGACTCATAAAAGAACACTCAGAAAGAGGCTTCACCTGTAAGGAAAAATACCCTCTTATTGCTATGATTTCAGAATGTCTCAAAGCTCTTTTTAGAGTCTCTTCGTACTCCAAATGTTCATTGGGATATTTTCTGAATGAATTAAATGAGCGATTGAACTAAAAGAGCTATTAGTTGTGAACTAGGTCTTTGGTTCGAATTAGTGCATAGTTATACCCTACACCACTATGTGGTCAGGGTATTATAAGTTTGTGCTGATGTTTGTAACACCAAAAAATATTGGTCGTAGACCCACCTTATAGTATACCGATCGGTTCAGAATTTTTTTTTTATTTCGATTTAACGATGTCCGTCTGTCCGTCCGTCCGTCCGTCTGTCTGTCTGTCCATGCAATCTTGTGCGCACTCTACAGGTCGCACCTATTAATATATTTTGATGAAATTTGGTACGCAGACCTATGTTGGCCCAAGGACGAACAAGTTTGATTTTTTTGAACATCGGTCCATGTTTAGACCTAGTGCCCATATAAGGGTCCTACCAAAATTATATTGTTTATATGCTGCAGGTCGTAAATATTAAGATATTTTGACGAAATTTGGTACACAGACCTATGTTAGCCCAATAACGCAGCCTATTGATTTTGGTGAACATCGGTCCATGTTTAGACCTAGTGCCCATATAAGGGTCCTACCAAAATTATACTGTTTATACGCTGCAGGTCGTAAATATTAAAATATTTTGATGAAATTTGGTACACTGCCCTACATTGGCCCAATAACGCAGCCTATTGATTTTGGTGAACATCGGTCCATGTTTAGACCTAGTGCCCATATAAGGGTCCTACCAAAATTATACTGTTTATACGCTGCAGGTCGTAAATATTAAAATATTTTGATGAAATTTGGTACACAGACCTGCATTGGCCCAATAACGCAGCCTATTGATTTTGGTGAACATCGGTCCATGTTTAGACCTAGTGCCCATATGAGGGTCCTACCAAAATTATACTGTTTATACGCTGCAGGTCGTAAATATTAAGATATTTTGATGAAATTTGGTACACAGACCTACATTGGCTCAATAACGCAGCCTATTGATTTTGGTGAACATCGGTCTATGTTTAGACCTAGTGCCCATATAAGGGTCCTACCAAAATTATACTGTTTATACGCTGCAGGTCGCAAATATTAAGATATTTTGATGAAATTTGGTACACAGACCTATATTGGCCCAATAACGCAGCCTATTGATTTTGGTGAACATCGGTCCATGTTTAGACCTAGTGTCCATATAAGGGTCCTACCAAAATTATTCTGTTTATACGCTGCAGGTCGCAAATATTAAGATATTTTGATGAAATTTGGTACAAAGACCTATGTTGGCCCAAGGACGAAGCCTATTGATTTTGGTGAACATCGGTCCATGTTTAGAACTAGTGCCCATATAAGGGTCCCCCCAAAATTGGCTTGGTTACAAACTGCAGGTCGCAAATATTAAGATATTTTAATGAAATTTGGTGCGCTGACTCACATTATAGAAAATTTTGACATAAGCCCTATTTTAACCCATTCGAATTTCGGATCCAAACAATACACCAGACTGGTGTAGGGTATTGTATAGTCGGCATGCCCGACTTTAACCTTTTTACTCGTTCAATTGAACTAGTTGAACCCAACTGATGATATAACAGCTGATAAAAACAATTTACCCAAATTTACACGAAAAAAAGTCTGGGCTTTTTCGTGCAAGAAGAACAAGAATATTACTCTCTCATGACAGCTCTCATTTACCCAATTGTGCAGTAAGAAAACGCTTTTTGGTAAAATTGGGATCCCGCGGGATCCCAATGTTGAGTACCCGAACAGACTTAATATCACATATAAACCCGTATTCATATAAACCCATATTCTACTCGTAAACGGTGTAAATCTGTATTTTTAGCTTGGCAAATTATATTTTAGCTTGAAACTTGACAAGATCTAAATTAACTTGCTATAGATTTTATTGACTTGATAAGAGAACTATTTAAATGTCTTACAAAAAGTAGACATTTAAACCGAAATTCATTGATTTAAATATATCCATTCTTTCATCCTTAAAATTGACGTTCTACATAAAATACGACTTAAATGCTTTTTATAATATATTAATAAAACAAATCAAAATAAAAAAATGTTACCAAAAAACTGATACTTTTCGATTTTCATTCCCTTTTCCCGGGAAACCCTAGTCGAGTATGAAATTTTGCCATTTATTTTGTATTAAAACGAGTGACAAGGTTAAAGTCGGCCATTCCGACTATACAATACCCTACACCAGTCTGGTTAAAAGCCAACTAATGTTTGGATCCGAAATTCGAATGGGTTAAAATGGGACTTGTGCCAAAATTTTCTATAATGTGAGTCAGTGAACCAAATTTCATTAAAATAACTTAATATTTGCGACCTGCAGTTTGTAACCAAGCCAATTTTGGGGCGACTCTTATATGGGCACTAGGTCTAAAAATGGACCGGTTTTAACCAAAATCAATAGGCTTCGTCCTTGGGCTGATATATGTCGGTGTACTAAATTTCATCAAAATATCTTAATATTTGCGACCTGCAGCGTATAAACAATATAATTTTGGGGGGACCCTTATATGGGCACTAGGTCTAAACATGGACCGATGTTCACCAAAATCAATAGGCTCCGTCCCTGGGCCAACATAGGTCTGTGTACCAAGTTTCATCAAAATATCTTAATATTTGCGAACTGTAGAGTGCGCACAAGAATGCATGGACAGACAGACGGACATCGTTAAATCGAAATAAAAAAAAATTCTAGGACCAATATTTTTTGGTGTTGCAAACATCAGCACAAACATATAATACCCTGACCACGTAGTGGTGTAGGGAATAAATACACAATTACTTGAAAATATGAATAAAAAGCCCAAAAAAACGGCGTGAGTCGTTAAAATTCAACTCACGCACACTCACTCACGCAAAAATTTTACTCACGCATACTCACTCACGAACAATTTTCTTTTACTCACACTCACTCACGTTCACGTAAGTAAATTAATGTTAGCCAAAACAGATATTGTATTTCATAACTGTCTGGCTGGTAATTCGAATAAGCAAATTATTTTCCCATTGTTAGCCAATGCAAAACAGAGATTGTATTCCATGACTGGTATTTCGAATAGGCACGTGTAAATTCCATTCATTTCGTTTAAGCCACGAATTATGCAGACGCAGTATTTCTCACGCCTTGCTTGACCAAATGTGGGAAATAAGTAATATAAATTTAGGTTTTAATTCTAATAAGATTTGTTTTTATTTTACTAACAAAATAAAAAAAATCAGAAAGAATTAACATATTGCGGCCCACGGGGATCAGCAACATAGGTGGGTAGTGCAAATGAACGAGTTCCGGCAGTTAATGCTAAAGTGAGCTAAGATGTTGGTTCCAAGGAAATATTCTAGTTTGACCTCGGAGACGGCTGTGGTGCTGTGGGGAGCGTGTTGAGTCTCATCAATGTTCGTTTTATTAGCATAATAATTATTAGTGTTAGAATTAGAACCAGTCCTGTGTAGCTGATTACTAAACTGAACCTTATGCTTTGCTGTTGTTGCTGGTAAATCTTGTAGTTGTGCCTTCACTTCTGCTTGCAATCGAGTTATGTTGTCAATATTGAAAGGTATGGCAGGGGTTGGGTCAGTTGTTCACATTCTGTAGTAGATGGGAAAATGATATCCCATTGCTTGTATATGTGGGATGCAAAATTGATGTGATAGTTTGATGACCGTAGATGGTGATCACATCGTTTTTCATCGTACATCCTGCTGGGAGCGTAAGTAAGCCGGTTCCTTCCAACAATTGCCGGTTCCTTCTCCTTTGCATACGGCGCTTACCCAAGAAACATTTTTATGGACTCTCCGGCATGTACGTAATCATCAATCCGGATTTTACGGAACATTATCGGTCCGTAAAACTGGTATCCGTCAAAGCTTGTACGTATACGGAACAATAACGGACCGTACTTTCGGATTTTCGAAGATAATACGTTTTGAATCCGTTTTGGTGTATCCGTTTCTGCACCGTTAGATACGGACTTCACCAATTTTCATCAGTTTGAACTCCGGAGCTAACGGTGTCGTCTTTCTTCAGTTTATTCGTGAATTTTTGTCGGCAAAATAGAATTATTTAAATAATTTAATACGGGTCGCGCAGTAAAGTTGGTTAAAAAAGTTTGTGGATGTCGCAAAAACGAGCATCCTGTCTTGGCCGTTGCCGAAGTAGTCAAATTACTTTAATTCACATAGAATCATTAAATAGTAAGTGTTTATGAAATTTTATGTTATTTTTCACGATAGTTTGCGAATTTTCATTGTATGAAAACCCTCAATCGTGAATACATTTAATTAAACCTCGATTAATAGATTGTTTCCTTTGCTTATAGATATATTTTGGATCTAGTTATGGGTCAATTTTGCAAATTTTGAGGCCGATTAATGAAGTTAATTGCACCGGCGGTAAACATAGTTTTTAATAAAATTAATAAATTATTTAATAAATCTATTAAAAAACATACAATATTAAAGTTAGTAATGTGTCAATTTAGGTAGATATAAAAGTCCGAAAACTGCATTCTAAAAACGGAGTCACTCCGTTTATTACACGACATAACGGTCCGGAAACGGTGCGACATTGACGGAATTTCAGCGGACTAGTCCGTTTTTTACATGACATAACGGTCCGTCATTGACGGACCTTAAACGGACTTGTCCGTTTTTAACACGACATAACGGTCCGTAAACGGTCCGTCATTGACGGATTTTCAACGGATTTCCTTATGTTCGGTTTTCTGGTCCGTATACGGATCCAGAAAACAGTACGTATACGGAGTTGGATTCCGTTTATGACGGACCGAAAACGGTGCGTAAACGGAACGAATTGTTTGTTGGGTAGTTTCAGTTGTTGTTGAGTTGCGAGCAGCCACTGGTTCTTTTTGTAAAGTTGGTACCATACGTTATTGCTGGCTATTAACTCTATATTGCAACTTGCGTCAGATTCGTTATTAAATAAATGGATTTCACAGCAGCAGATTGAGCGTTGAAAGCCATTATTTTAGCTGTTGGTATGATTGCTACTAAAGAATTATTTATTAGCTGTGGAACAGGCGTGAGATAAAATAGATCATATTCATTTTGATGTGCTAGTGGGATGAGCAAGGTGCAGATAATGTGCTGGTTTGAAATTGCTGTCTGAGCTGTCGTTACACCATACAAATGAATGATATCTGCGACTGCTAGACTTAGCTCTGCTGGAGGTTTGCCTTTATGTTATCAACTTCAGCAGAAAATTGTTGTGGCGTCAGCAGAATAGGGCTTATTCGACCATGATAAGTGTCAGCTATTAAGTTGATCATGGATGTGTGCATTTTTTGCAAATTATCAGCAATGATAAGTAATTGGACGCTCAGAGACAAGATGATCTGTGATTGATGGTTATTGTCATTGTTTGTGAGGTTAATTAATATACTGATTCTGAAGTTGATTTTTTCGAAGTTGGTTTGCGTACGATTTTCAGACTGCTTCATAAGATAAAGAGTAGAGTCGAGGAACGATGTCTGATTCCGCAGAAGACTATGTAAGTGGGCTTCGTTGGTTTTTATACTGTTAATAGTATTGGTCATTTCTTCTGCATATTTAGAGTCAAGAACGCCAAATAAGGAATTCTCTACATTTCCGATGATGTCTGTTGCCCCTCGTTTTTTTTTCTTCTTGCGAGTTTTTCTATACCGGCCTCCATTTCGTCCTTGAGATTTTGGAAATGGGTTAGTAGTCCGTCGCATTGATTGTTGAGGGATGGGTTACTGCAGGACTTTTTCAAGGCAGATGTTCCAGTAATTAACAGCTGTAATTCTTTATAAAGGGTTTTTCAATAAGAGCGCTACAAAAGTAAAAAAGTTTAAATAAAACAAAAACGGTTTTGGATATCAATGAAATTCTTTATTCCTGTGAAAGTACGTTCGATGCCATTATGTATGGAAATCGATCTCTTTTGCATGGCCACCACGGGCACGCTTGCAGAAGTCCAGACGCTGAACCCAATTTTCGAAGGTTTTCAAGTTCGATATTCGTACGAAGTTCATCAATCGTCGCTGGCTTGTTGGCATAGACCATAGATTTGACGTAGCCCCACGCTCAATTGTTGATCTGCTAGGACGATTATGACAACCATAAATTGGACGTAGCGCTTTTAACGTTGAGGCCACTGACTCCGAATTTCGGTAGTAAATTTTAATAATTTCGACTCGTTGTTGGCTCGTATATCTTTCCATCATGAAATGGCAAACCTTACTGAAGAGAAATAACAAAAGAGCGGCAAGAAATATGGCGTCGTTTGCTGTCCCTGTCTTTCTACTTTTGTAGCGTCCCTGTTGAACAACCCTATAGAAAGGAGTCAGTTCAAAATAAATGAGGAGTTTCCATTCTGCGTGGATTGGTTTCACTTGGCCAATATTTTCGAAATGTAAGCCAGGTTTGCTAGTGATCTGCGTGTAAGAAACTTGTTGGCATACGACTAATGTAAAAAATAGTACTAGGAGCACCAGTAGACTTGTTGTGGTTAAAGTACAATGTTTTGGGGGTGGTGCCCTTTATTGTCGCCGTTGGGTGAAGTGCTTCTCTTAAGTATTGAGTTGTTATCTGTTACTTCATTGTCAGCGGTCGTTATTGGTGGCTCTAGAGCAGAGGTCGGCAACGCCTATACCCATGGGCGCTCTCTCACACCTACATAAGCTCACACATAGAACAAAAAAATAATCAGTCGCATACAAGATTTCAATGAAGTAGGTTGTCACATCGGGCGTTAGAGCAGCCTCGTCATTAGGATTACTCGGCAATGGTGAAATTGGTCTTGAATTGAGGATTGCTTCGACCTCGATTATTACGGTTTCCATTTCTTCATAAGTCAGACATGCATTTGCTATTTCTTTAACCAATAACCGTTTGGCGGACTTGACTGCAGCTTCCCACAGTCCACCAAAATGCGGCGCTCGCGGAGGAATAAAATGGAAACTAATGCTTTTGCTGGCACACTCTCGTTGGATTTTTTCTTGAGCATCTGTAGCGAATAACGTAGATGACAACTCTGCCAGTTGATTCCGAGCTCCCACGAAGTTAGTTGCGTTGTCGCAATAAAGATGCTGACGGTGATCCCTACGACTTAGAAATCTCCTAAGCGCCCCAATGAAGGCGTCGGTTGTAAGGTCCGTTACTAGTTCCAGATGAACTGCTTTTGTAGAAAAGCAACAGACCCTTCTGGGGTCGTTTTCCTCTCGTTTTGAAGTGAATCCATAATGGTCCACAGTAGTCAACTCCTGTATTTATAAAGGGTCTTGCTGGCGTTTCTCTTTTTTCTGGTAAATTTCCCATGATTTGCTGAAGAAATTTTGGTTTCGATCTTGCATATTGGACAGTTTCCTGCGGCAAGTGGTTACCTTTGATGGGCCAAAAGCGTTGTCTCACGATTGCAAGGAGTGCGCTAGGACCGCAGTGTTTATTTTCCTTGTGTGTCGACTCAAAAATTAGTCTGCTGATTGTGTCGTTATAGGGCAGTAGCATTGGATGTTTGGCATTAAAAGACAACATGGATGCTTCTAATCTGCCCCCAACTCTTAGAATATTATGTTCATCCAAAAATGGTGCTAAGCTTTTAATCTGACTCGATCCTTTGAGTTCCTTTCGTCTTTGCAATTGCTGAATCTCTTCTTTGAAGGTATGCTGTTGAGTAATTCGAACAATGATGGCAAGCGCGTCGTGAAGTTCAAAAGGTGTAAGAGTTCGCTGGGTTTGTCGGTCTGCCGGACTAGTTTTGGCGTTTTTTATGAACCTTAGGATGTATCCCATTGTTCGTTGAAGCGTTTTTAATGAATTTCTATGGTTTATGCTATGCAGAAAGGTTTCACTATTGATCAATCAGTGAGTTATAAGAGTTTTGCTTCTGTTCAGTGATCGGTACTTCAGAATTTAGACACAAATTAGGAGGCCAATGGTTTTCGTCTCCATGAAGAAAGAACGGCCCATACATCCAGTGGGGTGTATGCTGTAACTGTTGTGGATCCAATCCTCTAGATATGATGTCTGCTGGATTGTCCTTGGAACTCATATGTCGCCATTGCTCAGGTACGGTGCTTTCTTGAATTGATGCTATTCGATTTGCTACGAATGTATGAAATGAAGATCTTGAATTTATCCATGCTAAGACTATTTTCGAATCGGACCAGTAGAATGTTGGCGTCGTACACATGTCCAGGTCGAGCTTCACCTTTGCAGCCAAGTTAGCACCCAACTGAGCAGCACATAGTTCTAATCTTGCGAGCGTTTGCTGTTTGAGTGGAGCGATACGAGATTTCGCACATAGCAAGTATACGATTACTGTTTTGTTTGGTAGACAAGCTGACATATATTGCGGCTCCATACGCCTTTTTGGAGGCATCTGTAAAGACATGAAGTTGTGTAGTGCTGGGAATCGCTCCTTTATAGATATGCCGATGCACTTGAAAGTTTTCGAGTTCACGTAGATTACTTCGAAAACTTCGCCAGCGTGAATCAAATTCTGACGGCACCGCTTCGTCCCATGAAAGATTCAAGGTCCATAATTCCTGGACAAACATTTTTGCTCTGACGACTACTGGGAACAGTAGCCCGAGTGGGTCAAAAAGGCGCGCTAAATCCGACGTGACTGTCCTTTTAGTTACCGCCTTGATTGGTTGTATGTTGACCTTGATTCTAAGTAGGTCATCTTTGGGTAGCTAACTAATCCTAGCGTTTTTGTATACTCAGTTTCGTCTGAGGAGAAGTCTAGACTGACTTCTTGATCATCAGTGGGAATATTGCGGAGTAGTTGGGTATGATTGGCGCACCACTTTCGTAAATTAAACCCGTACTTAGCCATGGCATGTTGTAGTTGGCGTTGAGTTTCTAAAGCTGTGTTCAAACTATCGGCTCCACCTAATCCATCATCGACATAAAAGTTCTTTTCCAGAAAGCTGGCTGCTAAAGGAAATTGGATCTTATTGTCATGGGCTATTGTCTTCAAACATTTGATTGCCAGAAATGGCGCTGGCCTAGTGCCATATGTGACTGCGTTCAATTGAAAATAACTGATGGGTTCCGAAGTATTCTTTCGCCACAGAATTAACTGGTACTTTCGGTCCTTGGGGTGGATCACGATTTGACGGTACAGAAGTCGCAGAAGAACCGTAAACAGCTCCATTTGTAGTGGTGGCCCGGTCTGCAAAATATCATTCAAGGATTTTCCTGATGTTGTTTTTGCTGAAGCATCGAAGACCACCCTAAGTTTAGTGGTGCTGCTTTCAGGTCGTAAAACGCAGTGGTGAGGAATAAAGTATTTATGCCCTTTCACTTCGTCAATATGGATTTTCGACATGTGCCCCATTGTTTCATACTCATTCATAAATCGCACATATTGATCCTTCAGTGAAGCGTCTTTCGATAATAGACGTTCTAGTGTGAGGAATCGGTTGAAGGCAATACTATGTGAAGATCCTAATAAAGATGTTTCAGTACAGAATGAAAGTTGTACTACGAACCGTCCTTCTTTGGTACGAGTAGTATGCTGATTAAAATGTGTCTCACATTGTGCGTCATAAGAAGATAATTGTTGCAGTCTGCTTTCGATCTCCTCGAGTTTCCAAAATCGTTCAATAGCCATATTCATTTTATCCTCTTCAGTTGGAGCACCGCATATTGCTGTTGATAGCTTTTCGCCAGATACCTTTCCTGATACTATCCAGCCAAAGGTTGTATTTTGTAACATTAGAAGGTCATCAGCCAGTTTGATTTGTCCGATAGCAAGTAGTTGATGGTAATATTTCGCCCCTAACAAAATGTAGATTTTGTCTGGACGGTTAAAGGTTGGGTCTGCCAATGCTATGTTGTTGGGAATCGACCACTTTTCGATGGGTAGTAGTTGAGCGGGCTGAGGAGAAATTATTTGTGGCAACACGAATGCCTCAAGCCGGGTTGAAAAATTGTTGAGACGGGATTGAAGCGTAATGTTGACTCGGTGTTGAACCTTGGTGCGGTTTTTTCAAATGCCGTTGATTGAAATCGAGGTAGCCCTTGCGGGGACTCCAAGCCGTGTGACTAACCTCTCCGTAATGAGGTTTACTTGTGATCCCGAATCGAGAATTGCCTTGCATTCAGTTTCCAAACCATTCGCTTTGACTTTTACCAGTGCTGTTCCTAGTTAAACATAGGGTCTTCTGTTTACGGAACTTGCTGCTATGCTTTCAGCTTCTTCGGTTGGTGTATTGACCAGAGATGTCGCGTTTCCTGTTGTGGAGTAATTTGGCGTAACTGCTTCTTTGGTTGACTCAGTTTCCTTTTTTGATTTACCACGTTTCCTTGATATTAGATTAATTTGTGGTGTTGATTCCAAATGTACCAAAGTGTGGTGCCGCTTTCCACATTTCTGGCAGCGGCCTGAAGTGGTGCACTGTTTGGTCATATGGGTATTATTGAATCAGTTAACACATAACTTCTGCTTCTGTACCAGGTTAAGTCTGTTGGTTGGGCTTAGCTGGATGAATTCCTGCTTGCTTGCAACTTATGCATCGTCGGTTATCGTGTCGGGGTTGTGCCGTTAGCGCGCACGTTTTGTTAGTAGAAACAGTTTTCTCATTGTATCCCATTGCCTCAAGGGTGTGGAAGTAGTTCTCGAGGAAGGTTAGAAATTGGCTGATGGGTTGCAGCTAGGGAATGCAAAATCCCGCATTTTTTCATTTCCCGGGAAAGCGGGAAATTTATTTTGAATTCCCGGGATCCCGCAAGGGAAATAAATTAGAAAATATTTTATAATTTAACAATTTGTATAAAGAAAATGTCTTAAAGGCCTCAAATTTTCATGATCATGAAAAAGCTCGGTGGTTTTTCTTGGAATTTTCGTAGTGGGAAAGAATTAATTTTATATTAGAAATTATTGTATATAAACTGAATTTAGACTGAGCAAAAACCAGCTGCAAACTAAATTGCAAAAGTCAAGTCATTTACACTGGTTATTTAGTTTTTCTTTGTCACAACACTTTTCTTTATTTTTTTATTGCTAAATTAATGTAAAGAAAATATTAATACATTTAAAAAAGAATAACAGAAGACATTCGTAAAAGAGAAAAAAAAAATGTAGAAAATAATTAAAAAAAATTGCAAAAATTGTAGAAAATCGGAAAAATTTCAGAAAATTGGAAAAAAATTTAAAAATTATGGGAAATTTAACTTATACTGAATATAGACTGAGCAAAACCTACCTAGTTTTCGTACAAAACGTGTTTTTTTATATATGCATTTTGACAAATAAAAGCTGGCAGGAGCCGAAAACCAGTAGTTTTTCCTCGGTCTAAATGCAGTATTACTTGAAAGTTTTTAAAAATCAATGGACAAATTTGTCTTTAATTCTGTACAGAATAAGTGCGATTAAAAATTTTTGTACAAACCCTGTCTAATTGAGTGGTTTTCTTAAAAAATATGGGCTGTATTCATAAGTTAAAATAACGACTGCACAACTTTCCCTAATGGGAATATCTCTATATATAAAAGAATAACGTGACTGACTGACTGACTGACTCAACATCGCCCAGCCCAAACCGCTGAAGCTAGGAAGTTGAAATTTGGTATGTAGGTTCCTCTTTCGGGGTAGACGTCCGCTAAGACGAGATTTTTGGAAATTCCTACCGGAACGGGCAAAAAGGGGGAAAGTGTCCCCCTTGACGGCCTGCCAAAACCCCTTTGGCTAGAAAGCTGAAATTTAAGATATGTGTTCCTTGGAGTAGGGGCTAACTTTTCTGGAAAGTACTTTCTAGAATTTTGGACAGGGACGTTGTAAAAATGGGGGTTAAAAAGGGGAAAAAGGCCCCCCTTGACGGCCTGCCCAAACCGCTGGAGGTAGGAAGTTGAAATTTGGTATAAAGGTTCCTCCACTATCGTAGACATCCACCAAGACGGGAGTTTTGGAAATTTTTACAGGGACGGGCAAAAAGGGGAAAAAGTCTCCCCCTTGACGGCCTGCTCAAACTGCTGGAGCTATGAAGTTGAAATTTGGTATGTAGGTTCCTCGACCGGTGTAGACGTCCGTTGAGACGGCATTTTTGGAAATTCTTATCGGGAGGGGCAAAAAGGGGACAAAAAAGTACCATTTTCCAAAAAAGTACCTTTTCCCAAAAAAAGTACCTTTTCCCAAAAAAAGAACTTTTTTCCCAAAAAAGTACCTTTTTCCAAAAAAAAGTACCTTTTTCCAAAAAAAGTACCTTTTTCCAAAAAAAGTACCTTTTTCCAAAAAAAGTACCTTTTTCCAAAAAAAGTACCTTTTTCCCAAAAAAGTACCTTTTTCCAAAAAAAGTACCTTTTTCCAAAAAAGTACCTTTTTCCAAAAAAAGTACCTTTTTCCAAAAAAAGTACCTTTTTCCAAAAAAAGTACCTTTTTTCAAAAAAAGTACCTTTTTCCAAAAAAAGTACCTTTTTCCAAAAAAAGTACCTTTGTCCAAAAAAAGTACCTTTTCCCGAAAAAAGTACCTTTTTCCAAAAAAAGGACCTTTTTCCAAAAAAAGTACCTTTTTCCAAAAAAAGTACCTTTTTCCAAAAAAAGTACCTTTTTTCAAAAAAACTACCTTTTTCCAAATAAAGTACCTTTTTCCAAAAAAAGTACCTTTTTCCAAAAAAAGTACCTTTTTCCAAAAAAATACCTTTTTCCAAATAAAGTACCTTTTTCCAAAAAAAGTACCTTTTTTCAAAAAAAGTACCTTTTTCCAAAAAAAAGTACCTTTTTCCAAAAAAAGTACCTTTTTCCAAAAAAAATTCCTTTTTCAAAAAAAAGTACCTTTTTTAAAAAAAGTACCTTTTCCAAAAAATGTACCTTTTTCTAAAAAAATGTACCTTTTCCAAAAAAAAGTACCTTTTCCAAAAAAAAGTACCTTTTCCAAAAAAAGTACCTTTTTTCAAAAAAAGTACCTTTTTCCAAAAAAGTACCTTTTTCCAAAAAAAAGTACCTTTTTCCAAAAAAAGTACCTTTTTCCAAAAAAAGGACCTTTTTCCAAAAAAAGTACCTTTTTCCAAAAAAAGTACCTTTTTCCAAAAAAAGTACCTTTTTCCAAAAAAAGTACCTTTTTCCAAAAAAAGTACCTTTTTCCAAAAAAAGTACCTTTTTCCAAAAAAAATTCCTTTTTCAAAAAAAGTACCTTTTTCCAAAAAATGTGCCTTTTTCTAAAAAATGTACCTTTTCCAAAAAAAAGTACCTTTTTCCAAAAAAAAGTACCTTTTTAAAAAAAAGTACCTTTTCCAAAAAAACTACCTTTTCCCAAAAAACATACATTTTTCCAAAAAATAACTTTTTCAAAAAAAGTACCTTTTCCAAAAAAAAAGTACCTTTTTCTAAAAAAATTTTCCTTTTCCCAAAAAACATACATTTTTTCAAAAAAATACCTTTTTCAAAAAAAGTACCTTTTCCAAAAAAGGACCCTTTCCCAAAAAAAAGACCTTTTTCTAAAAAAAATTTTCCTTTTCCAAAAGAAGTACCTTTTCCAAAAAAAGTGCCTTTTTCCAAAAAACATACATTTTTCCAAAAAAAAAACACCTTTTTAAAAAAAATACCTTTTCCAAAAAAAGTACAAATAAAGTACTTTGTAAAAACAAAGTATCTTTTTCCAAAAAATTTCGTTTTTCCAAAAAGTACCATTTAAAATAATATATAATTTCAAAAAAACTACTTTTTTTCCTCCCCCCACGGATATCTCCACTAAAACAAGGTTTCTTGATATTGGCGGTTTCTTGATATAGACGGGATTTTTGGAAATTCCTACCGGAACGTGCAAAAAGGGGAAAAGTCTCCCCATAAACAGTCTCACAAATTGGAAAAGTGCCTGCCCAAACCACTGGAGGTAAGAAGTTGAAATTTGGTATAAAGGTTCCTCCACTGTAGTAGACATCGACTAAGTTTGTATTTTTGGAATTCCCTACAGGATATCCCAAAAGGAAACTCGGTATGTGAGTTCCTCCTTTTGTGTAGGCATCCGCTTAGACGGAATTTTTGAAATTCCTATCGGGAGGGGAAATAAGGTAAAAGTCTCCTCCTGACGGCTTGCCCAATCCCTTTTGGCCAACCTAAAATTTTAAATATGTATTCCTTGGAGTAGGACTAACTCACCGGCAACGTAATTTTTCTATTTTGGAACAGGAACATAGTAAAAATGGTGGTTGAAAGGGAAAAATGTCCCCACTAACGGCCTGCCCAAACCGGTTAGGCAATGCAGTTGAAATTTGGTATGAATGTTCCTCATCCATCGCAGATAGCCGTGAAGATGGAATTTTTGTAAATTCCTAAAGGGAGGGGCAAAAAGAAGAAAAGCCTCACCTTGGGGGCCGGTAAAAACCCCTTCGGCTAGAAACCTGAAGCTTAAAATGTGGGTCCCTGGAGTAAGGGCTAACTTATTAGAAAGATACTTTTTTGAATTTTGGACAGGGTCGTTATAAAATGGGGGCTCAAAAAGGGAAAGTTGCCCCTTAACGACCTGTCCAAACTGCTGGAACTAGGAAGCTGAAATTCGGTACTTAGGTTCCTCTCAGCCTGCTCAAACTGCTGGAACTAGGAAGCTGGAATTCCCTATCGATGGATTTTCGGAAATTCGTACCGAGAGTGGCACAAATAGTAAAAGTTGGCTAGAAACCTGAAATGTAAAACATATGTTACTTGGAGTATGTGCTCACTTACCGGGAAAGTGCTTTTTGGACAGGGACATTGCAAAAATGGGGATTAATGAAGCGAAAAGTGCCGCTTAAAGGCCTGCCCAAACCGCTGGAGGTAGGAAGTTGAAATTTGGTATTAAAGTTCCTCCTCTATTATAGACATCCGCTAAGATGAGATTTTTGGAAATTTCTACAGGTAGGGTCAAAAACAGGAAAAGTCTCCCCCTTAACGGCCTGGCCAAACTGCTGGAACAAGGGATCTTAAATTGGGTTCCTTCTCCAACGTTGACGTTCCCTAAGATGGTATTTTTGGAAATTCATACCGAAAGGGGTAAAAAGGGAAAATACTTCCCCCTTGACGGCTTGGCCAAACTGCTGGATATAGAGACCTAAAATTATATATGTAGTAGGTTCCTCCTCCAACGCAGACGTCCTCTAAGACGGAATTTTTGGAAATTCCTACCGGGAGGGGTAAAAACGGAATAATTCTCCCCCTTGATGGCCTAACCGAACCCTTCGGCTAGAAACCTGTAATATATAATATGTTTTCCTTGGAGTATGGGCTAACTTATCGACAAGGCATTTCTAGGACTTTGGACAGGAACGTGGTAAAAATGGTGGTTCAAAAGGGGAAATTGCCCCCCCCCCCCCCCTTAACGTCTGCGTCTTTAGCTAGAAACCTAAAACTTAAAGAACAAGAGTATATGAAACACTAAAATTAAGAAACTAAATAGGAAACGAGTGGAATTGAAACACTACACAAGTGGAATGAAATGGATATAAACGTTGAACGAGTGGAATTGAAATTATAGACAATGCAAATGGATTGGAAGAGGGAATTACCTCTTCAAACACTATCAACGGAATATGAAACTTATGTAGCATTGAAATATACTCTCCAAAAAGTTAAACAAATTTTCTGAAAGAGAAAAAACCTTAGAAAAGGAATGGAACTTATATATTCCGATATTTAAACTTCATGTAACGAAGCACCGGTGGAAGAAACCGACGCAGTAAATTTTCCAACTGAATTTGTGAATTTAGTTGAATTGCCAGGTCTACCTTTACATAAACTGGAATTAAAAAAAAAACTTTAAGACACGCTAACAACGTAGCTTTGCCCGCTATTTTTAATATTATAAAATGCTTTCCAACCCTGCTTTACGTTATTTATTTTCATTCAAAACACAAATGAACAAAACTACTTACGGGTCTATCTACCTAAGTTCGCACTTTACCAAATTATCTTAACATACACACGTATATTGCAATTTATTATGGATTCATTACTAACAATCCACTTTCATGAGAAAAAGTGATCAAATATTTATTTTAAACCCATTGTTGTGCAGAATTATTTATTTGTGGTGGCTGGGTGAAGGATTTTATTATAAAAACTGTACTTTAAATAAAAAGCGAATTTAAAAAAATTGTCGGGGGGGGGGGGGGCGATAATTTAAGGCACGCTAACAACGTAGCGGGCTGCGCCCGCTATCTTTAATATTATAAATCGCTTGCCAACCCTGCTTTACGTTTTTTATTTTCATTTAAAACACAAATGAATAAAACTACTTACGGGTCTATCTACCTAAGTTCGCACTTTACCAAATTATCTTGACATACACACGTATATTGCAAATTATTATGGATTCATTACTAACAATCCACTTTCATGAGTAAAAGTGATCAAATATTTATTTATTTTAAACCCATTGTTGTGCAGAATTATTTATTTGTGGTGGCTGGGTGAAGGCTTTAAATAAAAAAACGAATTTAATAAAAATTGTGGGGGGCGCAGCCCCCCGGGGGGAGGGCGCAGCCCCCCCCCCCCCTTAACCTTTAAGGCACGCTAACAACGTAGCGGGCTGCGCCCGCTAGTGTGTGTATAAAAAGTTGTGCACTGGATGTTAGTCGTTAGTTTTAACTTATGAATACCGCTATATATTTTTTAAAAGACTCTAAAAGGAACTTAAAAAGTTCGATCAAGCACACAAATTAATCGGTGTGTTCGTTTACTCGAAAATCTTTCTACAATTACAACAATTGTTGTTTTGTTTACTTTTTGAATTTTTCCAGTTGCGGTAAAATTAGCAAATTGTAGTAAGTAAACGAACAAGCCTAATGTAAAATTTTTACTATTTTCAAAACATTGGAAAATTTTGCATAAGAAAATTTGAAATAATTAACTTTATTATTTTAACTGCATTTTTTGAAATCCCGGGATTCCCGGTCCAAATTCCCGGGAATGCGGGAAATGGAAAATGCTTAATTTCCCGGGAAACCTGGGACGGGAAATCCCGGGATGCATTCCCTAGTTGCAGCTGCGTTGGGTTGGAAATCGATTGCTAATATTGAGTATGCACGGTTTTGTCCACCTTTTTAACCAGTATGTGGATTAGGAGCGGATCCCACGCCGAAATTTGGAGTCCCATATTGGAGAGGGCTGCCAAACATTCCTTCGTTGTATCGTGCAATCGCTTAATAGCACCTAAGGTGGATGCACCAGATGGTTGGTCAAGTAGTCTTTGAACCGCTGTTGCCAACATTAGTCTTTTGTTGTCATACCGATCCTGCAGCAGTTGCCACGCAGCTTGATAATTTTCTGCAGTAACAGCGAGATGATTAATAAGGTTCGCTGCTTCACCAATGATATTGGTCTTTAGATACCACATTTTATGAACGTCAGACATCTGTTGCTCATAAACAATCTTCCTAAATAATTCGGAGAACGATGTCACTTCATATAAACCCCATCAAATTGGGTAATGGTAATTGTTGGTAATGGTAGAGCAGATGGTCTAGCCATAGTTTCTCTGGTTGAGTGGTGGTGTTGTGTATTGGCAGTGGTGAGCTGGATGAATGCTGACTGAGAAGCTTGCTCGAGGTGAACATATCTGCTTGAATCGTACCCAGCGACGTCCGGGTCGGGATATTTATCCAACACTTCATCATTAAGCCGTTCTAGTTGCTGCCATAGTTGGGTGATTGTGGTCTTTTTCACATCGTAATAAGGGCCATCCTGACCTGGTTGCAAATGAAGACCTTGTAGCTGTCGAGTAAGAGCTGCCATTTTTCCAAGAGACCGACTGATTAGTCCATCGTGACCACCTGCAGCACCAGATGGATCTGCTGCACCTGTTTGTAGCTGATCTGTGGTCGCAGTTTTGGAACTAATAAGTTCTTTGTCACCAGATTCCTGGCCTTTATTACCAAGCTCACGTTCCATTATCTCTATGTACTTTAACGTCATGGTCTGAATTCGAGTGTAGTGGGCGGATGTGAAGTACTCATCGGATGGGTCTAGATCAAGGTTGGCAACCGATACCGTTATAATACCGTTATCCGTTTCAAAACCCTTTCAAATTGACAACCGATACCGATACCCATACCGAAATTCTTGATTTCAAAAAATACCGGTATTCAAAAACCTTTTCCCTTAATACCGGTATCGTACCGGTATGCAATCGGTTTTAAAAAATTGTTTTTTTTTCACGTTTTTAGCAAAAATACAAATTTTTTTAATATAAAATTGTTAAACAATTAAACTTTATTATCCATTGTTAATAGAAAATCATGTTATAAATTCAAAGTGCGGTTATCAGCCTTTAGTTTGCATTGGCAACATTGTTTTTAATTTATTTAACTTCATAAATATTCTCTAACTTGTGACAAATTTAGTAAATATAATTTAATATATAAACTGGTTTCTTAAACCTTTAATTGAATTTACAGTTTCTTTTAGAGAATCCTTTTATTAATTTTATAAACTTTTTTTTTATTTCATTATATGATCTCAATACAAATATAAAAAATTTGTAGTGAATCAACTTGTGGTCCGAAAATCAAAAACAAAAAAAAACACTAATATAGGGCCTATATTCTGCAAAATAACCATTGGTACTTTTTTGTAAGAGAGCATAACTTAAATGCCTTTATTCCCTTATTTTCTTTAACGACGGTTATATATATATATATCATTTTATACATCACTGGAAAGCTTATAAAAAAATAAATAATCTAATATGGAAATAAGTATAACATTTTATATAAAAAAGACGGAGTATGTAAAAAACGCATGTTTTTTAAACTTTTTGTATGGGAGCACATTTCAAATTTACGAAATTAAAAAAGAGTATATCACAGGATTAATATATCCATCAAAATATGAAGTTTGATGTACATATTTCCTATGTTTAGCACAGAAAGAGGCCTAAATTCTTTAAAAATGTACCAAAAAAGGTGTTTCGGGGAAAATTTTGGCAAACCTGATGTAGTGCGAATATCGAAAAACGCAAAAACACGTGTCCGCTTAAATTTAATAAGGAATAATATATATGAATTCAGCAGACATAGCAATATAGTTCTCCATATAAAGTACCCAAAATTTTTGAAAATTTTAAAACAGCAAATTCGAAAGAGCAAAAAAGTACCAAAAAAAAGCTACCAGTGAAAAGCCCTCAAAAATTTCTTTCCAACAATACCACACTTGCACATGGTTTCTTTGGTCGAAATATCTTAAAAAGCAAAAAAACCTAAAAAGGACCCATTTTTGAACCCCTTTTTGGACCCTTAAAATTCCGAGGTGGCCGATAAGCTGAGACTGGTCGATCTTAGATTTTTTTCTCAATCACATATCCAAATTTCATCAAAATCGGAGTGTTTAGGCTGAAGTACTTCCGTTGTTAGAAATTTTTAATAACTTAAATACTTATCCTTTATAAAAATTTAATAAAATGGAGTTTTTTATAATTAAGAACGTTTTTTTTATATTTTTGTAAATTTTTTCAATAATACCGGTATATACCGGTATTAATGTTTCGGTATCGGTTATACCGATACCGAAATGATTAAAATACCGTTACCGATACCGAAACAAATAAAAAATCGATACCAATACCGATACCTATACCGTTATTCGTTTCGGTTGCCAACCTTGGTCTAGATCCTTTAAGCACCGCAATTCATTATCTGCATGTTCAAACTCTGTCCATGCGGCTTTTAGACGGACCAGTCGGTCCTGATAATAAGCTGCTGTTTTCCGACTGGTTGAGTCCTTGGTGAAGTTTCGGATAATGGTGGCAATATATTCCTCAGTTTCCTTCAGCTTGTAGAGAAGTTTCTCTGCTGCCGTTTCCATGGTAGTAGATTGCGGCTGAACGCTTGTAGCTTGCAATTGAACGCTTGTAGTGTGCGGCTGATGCTATGGAGGTTTGTTTACTTCAAGATTGCAGGGTGGTGTCCTGTCACGGTCGCCAAAATGTTAAGTAGAGACTCGTTTGTCTCACTTAACCTTTTTTTTTGTGTTGAGTTATCCAAGTGGTACACAAGGATAATGTTGATTAAATGAATAGACCAGCCGTGTTTACTTTCAAAGGTTGAATAACAACTTTATTCGAAAAACTTCTGATATTTAAATAAAAAAGACACATTAAAATGAACAATAAAATTAAAACGTAATCAATAGGTGTGTTTGGGTACTTTTCCAGTAAATTCCAGTAAAAATTACTCAGTAACAAATTTACAGAGAGTAGGCAAAATTTACTCTCAAAAAGAAAAATATCTAAAAATGTACGCAAACAGAAAAATTTTAAGAATTAGTAAAATACTGCTGCCAACTTCTTCCCTAAAAATATCGCTAAATCAAACTAAAAAATCACTAGCAAATATCTAAATTATAAAAAAAATTAAATAGCGATAAATCCCTAAATTGCACGAACTTTTTAGGTTGTGTTGAAAAATTTCACAAAAATAACTATATTTTTCAAACTTTCTTAAAAAATTATTGATACATCGCCAAATTTTTGAACTTTTTTTTTTCCATAAAAATTTACCGATAAATCGCTGAATAATAATGATTCAAAAATTCTGTCAAGGAAATAAATGTAAAAAAATGCTAGGAAAATGTGAAGACTGTCTTAAAAAGAAAAATCGCTAGTTTTCCCGCTAATAGATAAATTATATTTTATCCCGCTAAACGAGTTGAAGTATCGCTAGATTTGCCGAGAAAATAGCTAAATTGGCAACAGTTATTAAAATAGCTGATTGCGAAATAAACCTATTCAAATTATTGGATTAATAAATAAAACCTTATAAAATGATCGCTTACTTATTCCTTCCATCGTAAATAAGCTTATATTTAAATATTTTTTATTTTTACAAAAGATTATTTCAAAATTATTTAGACAAATGTTTTGTTTCTTCAATCATGTTTTTTTTCTTACAAATTCTTACTAGCAAAAATTCATCCAGTAAAAACTTGTAAGTTCTCTGGTATTGAACTGTCACTTTACCCTCTATTTTTCCTCTCTCCTTACTGAGTAATTGTGTAAACAAACACCTTCCAGTAAAAACTTGTACAAATTTGTACAAATTTTCGGGTACGCAAACACACTTAATATTAAATAAAAATTTAGTTATGCCGGAAATCGTTAATTATTTTGCTGCACTGAATTCTTTTCCGACCGTTAGCCAAAACAGATATTGTATTTCATAACTGTCTGGCTGGTAATTCAAATAAGCAAATTATTTTCCCATTGTTAGCCAATGCAAAACAGAGAGTGTATTCCATGACTGGTAATTCGAATAGGCACGTGTAAATTCCATTCATTTCGTTTAAGTCATGAATTATGCAGACGCAGTATTTCTCACGCCTTGCTTGACCAAATGTGGGAAATAAGTAATATAAATTTAGGTTTTAATTCTAATAAGATTTGTTTTTATTTTACTAACAAAATAAAAAAAAAAATCAGAAAGAATTACCAATGGTAATTTTAATAAATTTGTTAGTTCCTGTCTTAGATATTTGAACCCTACAGGGATTTATTGGGGTAAAAATTAATAAAAGGGGAAAAGGAAGAATATTTATATAAGATTGTGTTTTTCATTTTTAGATATGTACAGTGGGGAGCATTATTGAGTACATGTCAGCACTTGAGGAAACTTACAAATGCAGGCATAAAAGTATCGGACAAGGGGACTAAAGTATACTTTTCAGAAAGCAAAAGGTTCGCTTAATCTAAACCTGGCCTCAGAAATGACCTTCCATATCAGACTTTCGAGCTATATAAATGGGAAAAACTTAACTTTTCTTCAAAATATTTCGAATCGTATGTTTCCTCGAAAAATATTTTTAACAAGATTTGTAACGGCATCTGAATATACTACTCTTCCTCTTTAAAATAGTTTTTGAATTCTTTTGATAACATATTTTTTTACGGATATATCGTTTTTTGAAATTTGGGTCTTTTATTTTTTTTACAATTTTACTTCGAAATTGCGGTGAAGGCCCAAATTTCAATAAACGATATATCCGTAAAAAAATATGTTATCAAAAGAATTCAAAAATCATTTTAAAGAGGAAGACTAGAATATTCAGATGCCGTTACGAATCTTGTTAAAAATATTTTTCAAGAAAATATACGATTCGAAATATTTTGAAGAAAAGTTAAGTTTTTCCCATTTATATAGCTCTAAAGTCTGATAAGGAAGGTAATTTCTGAGGCCAGATTTAGATTAAGCGAACCTTTTGCTTTCAGAAAAGTATACTTTAGTCCCCTTGACTGATATTTTTATGTCTGCACTTGTAAGTTTCCTCAAGTGCTGACATGTACTCAATAATGCTCCCCACTGTATATAGAAATTAGTTTTTTTAATTATTTAAGCTAAGTTTAGATTTAATTTGTTATTAAATATTTATATTTTATTTAATAGTATTTTTTTGTGAGTTGTATGTGAGTCATATTTACCCCCTCCCCCCCCCCCCCCCCTCCCCTATATAGGCTTCGTTTGAAATAAAAATAAAAAATAGTGTTATCTAATTCATTTTGATTTTACTAAATATTTTTATTGAGAAGCGTTATGGATTATAAACTTTATAAAGTGTCATGTAAAAATTTGTGCATATTTTAAAACATTTGATATGTATTTATATTAATATTTAACCCTTAAATGCATGATCTCTTCGATTGTAACCATTTGTATACCCTACACCACTACGTGGAGAGGGTATTATAAGTTTGTGCTGATGTTTGTAACACCAAAAAATATTGGTCCTAGACCCACCTTATAGTGTAACAATCGGCTCAGATTTTTTTTATTTCGATTTAACGATGTCCGTCTGTCCGTCCGTCCCTCCGTCTGCCTGTCCATGCATTCTTGTGCGCAATCTACAGGTCGCAAATGTGACGAAATTTGGTACACCGACTTACGTCGGCCCAAGGACGACTCCTATTTATTTTGGTTGAAATCGGTCCATGTTTAGACCTAGTGCCCATATATGGGTACACCCCAAAATTGTCTTTTTTATACGTTGCAGGTCGCAAATACGAAGATATTTCAATGAAATTTGGTACACAGACCTATGTCGGCCCAAAAACGGAGCCTATTGATTTTGGTTGAAATCGGTCCATGTTTAGACCTAGTGCCCATATAAGGGTACCCCCCAAAATTTTCTTTTTTACACGCTGCAGGTCGCAAATACGAAGATATGTCTATGAAACCGGCATGCCCTACTTTAACCTTTTTACTCGTTTTTCATATGATTTCTAAAGGCGTGTACATTTCAAGAAAAATACAAAAAAAAATTATTTTAAAAAAAGGTGATTTTTATTGAAAAATACGTTTTTATTCCAAATAGCTAAATTGTGATTATTTTAACGTGTATGAAAAAAAAATCTATAAACTATAATTTATACATTGTCGCCAAAATGAATTTTATTGCGAGAATACCACTTTAAATATTAAAAACGCGTGTTTTAGACTTTTCACAAATATACAGAGCAAAACCAAGATTTTTACTCTAAGTGTTTAAAAGTTCTGCGCTAAATTATAGGAACACTATCTACAGAAGGGGCCCCTAATTTAAAAAATTCAGTTTTGTGCATCAAATGGGTTTTTTTTATTAAAAAACCGGTATGTTGCCAAATGGCTACACCATGCATTTAAGGGTTAATTTAAGTGTCCGACCGAACAGTTCGGCCAGAAAATGTATTTGGTCGGAATTTGGTATGTTGAAGCATTCTGGACTAATTTTGCTTATCGAAAAATGTTTGTTGGGTCAATTAGAATGCATTTTAAGTGTAAAATTTAATGAAAAGTCCGAAGTTAAGCAATAAATTCACTGTTCTGTCGCCGAAAGATCGGCCAAATTGAAAAAAGTTCGGCGGCCGAACAGTTAATTTTATGGCTAAACTACGGAGTTTTCCTAAAATTTGACACTCAAAATCGAATTAAATCGACTGAACAAACATTTTGGCAGTATGCAAATTTCTCCACAGTGCTTTTAAATAAAATAAAATCGACCAAATGTGACTTTTTGACCGAACTGTTCGGTCGGATACTAGTTAATTTAATATTTATTGCGCTTTTAAGGCACTTGTTAAATTCCTTAAAATTATAATTTCATTTCTATAATTCACATATATAGTATCGACCCCTACAATCTGGGCATTCTTTGAGTAAATCATCTGGATTATTGGGATTTAATGACAAATAATATTTTCGTATACCATTTTCAATTTCATTGCCTTTTGTAGATATATATTTATAGCAATGAGTTTCATATTCATCCAAAACATGTTTTACCATACGATATAAAACCGATTCTGTTGGAATATGTAATCTCAATATTCGATGGATACCATCCAATGATTTTTCTATAAACTTTTCAGCCAAGCCAATCAGATACAGTAACGTTTTTTGGGAAAAATTATCCGCCATGCTTAAAATAACGTCTTGGAATCTATGTCCGTCAGCAATATTTCTTATAAAACTCTCACCAAAATCTTTAAGTAAAACATGACCACCATTAGGTAATGCTATTGCTAGATTGCGTAAAATTGAAAATAAATTAGTTGAGGTTGGCATGCTATTATTCTCATTAAATGGATCTTGTAAATTATCAAAATAACTTTTCATGCCGCCATTGGAAAATAATAATCTAGCTTCTTGCGGTTTTGCAGTAGTTTGTGACATATCACTTTTGTATGTTGATGGTATAGGTTGTGTAATTTGTTCCAATATATTTGGACCTTGTTGATGTTGTACACTCTGTCGAAGGAGACTTGTATCTACCGGTAATTCATTATTTAAAACAACACCTTTACCTGGTGCTCCAAATGCTGGCCGTACATTACGTTGGTTTAATTGTTTATTTATTTTAAATAAATCATTTAAATATTGACGATCCGGTATATCATTTATATTACGTATTATAGCCATTTTACCTTTCGTATCGCCATGTATACGTACAGTTTCTTTAAATAATTTATCAAAAGATTTTCTGGAAGAAAAAACAAATTTAAATTGGTTTAAAATATCAGGATTATTTTTTTTTTGCAGTCGACAATAGTAACAGTTATATAGTTATATATATAGTTGTTATAAATTTATCACCCCTGTGTTTTTTAACAAGTTTTCAGGAGAGCAAAAAAACTGATTTATATTATCCTTTTAAGATATTTTATTGATATAATATGCCTTAATGATTCACGACCTCATTTACTAAAATACTGCATTAAAAGAAATCCGGATTTAATTTCTGTTACAGAGAGGTGCTTGGTTTTTAAGAAACAAACTACACATAACACCTCTTAAAGAAGCCATTTTTCAAAATATGTTCATACCAGTTTTTACACATAACACCTTTTGTTCATAGAAAACAAATTTAATAACTTAAAACATTTATTTTGAAACATTACTATGAACTTGTCCCATCTTTCTGACAACATATGTATTCCGCGGAACTGATAATTTTTTGAGGCCAAGAACGAATCAAGGCCAAGAACGAATCAAGTGTTCTGATGTGAAGCGTATTCCTGTAAGAGAGTTCTGTATCGATCGAAACTACCCAGGTAGAAAAATACAAACGGCACAATGTTGGCCCGGTATTGGTGGCGGTAGTACATGTACTGGCAATGCGTCGGATTTTTAACGTTCACTGTACTGGCATGTTGTCGAAATGATAACACCAATAAACGCTTGGCCGTAGTTATTTCCCAACGTTGGCGCAGGCTTGGGATTTTATTTTTTTGGTATTATCCCAGTACATTTAATAACAAATTTAGTAGTTTGCTAGAACTTTACTGTCCTCTTAGTGTACATCACAGATTTTTAATGTATTCTTTCGAAACTTCACAAGAAAAGAATGGCGATGTCTCTCTTACATAAATAATTGTGTAATAGATGTAAAAATACGTAAGATTTATAAAATTGTTAATTTTAATAAATTAAAAAAAGCTCGTTAATTTTCAGAAAACAGTAGTGGCCAAGCACGTTTTAAGTAGTACCGGCATTTCGTAAAAAACAGTGCTCTCCCAGTACAACATTTTTTGTAACGTCGGCAATTTCCACCTGGGTAATGGTATTCCGACGGGACAAGGTCTGGACTATATTCTAAATAGTTTTGAACCGGCCTTGCAAAATTATCATTGTCATCATGGAATATTACGGCTTCATGTTTCCATTTTTCATCGCCAGTAATGATTCGATACAAAAATGGCTTCTTTTTATGGCGTTCAAGCAGCATTTCGGACATGCAAAATCGTCTTTTAACGTGTCTCGGCTTCAGCTCGTGTAACGAAAATCACATCTAACCCACAGAAATGCACGACCGTGCTCAGGGCAAAATGGGGGGATCTTGGTCAGGTCGTTACACATTTTAATAGAGAGAAATAAAAAGTAAGGGAGGAAGAGAAATAATAAAAGCAAACATTTTGTCCAGTTCCATCATACCGACTCGTGTCATTATCATAAGCCTAAGTTTCGTCAACCAGGAATTACAATTTAGCAAGTCATATTTTTAAATTTAAATTAACATTTATTAAGTTTATTACTCTAGGGTTCCGACGGATAAAATAATTGGTCAATAACTTTTATAGATAATAGGAATGCAGTAAAAAAAAATTTATAGGGATTCAATGATTCATAAACATACATATATATAGATAAATTAAATTAGCTTAATACCTGTTATACGACGAAGTGATCACTGAGTCGACGTAGGTTGATTATAAAATTTAATTAGATTTAGAATAGTTTAGGAATCATTAATATGAAGGAATATTTAAATAAGAAACATCTATAACAAAAATTAAATTAAAGATTCAAGAACGTAATAATTCTATATGTTAATAAAAGGTAATTATTAAATTCGAATGACCGTTACGTGTAAAAATTTTATCGAGTTATAAAACACGATGAAATGAAGGGTTATTTAGATGTGCAAATCAGTGGATATGATTCCCAAATGACGTGGTTCTTCATCCAGGCTATCAAAGATAATTGATGCAATTGATTTTAAAGTTGGAGTTTGACGTACAATATAAGAGTGTGTACAAAAATATTCTAAGTCGTGAACGGCAAACCAATACCACGACGTATTTGATCGCGGGTAATTAGTATTGGATAATCGTAATCCTTTGTATCGGTGGCAATGCAAATCCACGACTTATTCGATAGCGATTAATGAATACTCTTTTCTTTATAAAATTTCCTTTAAAGATGAAATAGAATGGAGTTCTTTCTCTATATCGTGGGTTGATGATCAAAACCACAATTAATAATAACGTAGATCTTAGGCTTACCATCCAATATAAATCTTCAACGCCAAAAGCAATATATGCTTTTTTTATCAGATAAATAAATCACGGTGCTTGCTTTCCTTTCCCAGAATTCGACAGTAATTAAGTTTTCAACAATTGTTTCTTTTACTGTTCAAGAATTTGATTTGAAATAAAAATTTTTGATTTCCAAATTTTGAAAATAAATTTCATAGTTACTTTGGATTTATAATTTGTTTCAATAATATTTTCAGGGGAAATTACAGTGTTTTCCGTTCAACCAGTAGTTCCCTAACTTTTACATGTGGTATCCAATTCCCTTGCTTTTGGATGAATCCTGCTGCTAGCAAACGTTTTGAAATTGCTGCTCGAGTGACTTCTATGTTGTTTACACCATTTCGTTCAATGACTAAGTGAAGATAAATGACAGATGAGTACCTACCCTCCAAAATGCTATATAAGTTATTAAAGACACAAACCATGTGTAAAAGATACGCCAACTGTTGTGAATCCCGCATTTTTAAGTTATGCACCACAATACGGTAAACTCAATTAACATTAATGATACAATATGAAAACTGAAACCATAGATTACATAGTTATTTCACTCTTCTTCTTCTTTTGTCAACAAACAAATTTTTACACATACATTGCAATTTTTTTGTATAGGTATACCACGTATGTCTAACACATTCTCATGAGATACTTGCACTGACAGCGAATGTTAAAAAAGTAAGAGATCTATGTAATCTATGACTGAAACTGATTAACATTTTATTTAAAAAATAAAATCAATAAGAAAATTAAATAAACAAAAATCAAACAAATACATTTTTAGTGGCAAAGATTGTCCCACTTCAAAATGCGGTATTCACAATAATGTTTTAAATTTTATTAGAGCTCAATAAAACAAATTAACGTGCAATACAACAACTACACTCGTTCAATTAGCCTCTAATAAGACAAAAAGTTTTTTGTGAATAAACATGTTAATAATTTATAACACAATAAAAAACAACAAAATTAATTTGAAACAAAAATATAACTTTTTATTATTTTATTAAAATTTAGGGTGATTCACCACCAGATTTTTAATTGTTTTTATAGTATTGGATATACACTGATTTTTTGTATTTGAAGTACTGGCAAGTTACTGAATATTTTTAATTTATAGTACTGGGAAAACACCAGGAAGTAACAAAATCCAACACTGGGCCAACGTGGGCAAATACATACGGCCAAGCGTATATTGGTGTTATCATTTCGACACCGTACCAGTACTTGAAACGTAAAAAATCCGACACATCGCCAGTACATGCACTACCGTCTCCAACGCTGAGCCAGTACTGTGCCGTTCGTATTTTTCTATCTGGGCCCAGATAGAAATTGCCGACGTTGCAACAAAAATTGTACTGGGAGAGCACTGTTTTTTACGAAATGACGGTACTACTTAAAACGTGCTTTGCCAGTACTGTTTTCTGAAAATTAACGAGCTTTTTTTTAATTTATTAAAATTAACAATTTTATAAGTTTATGTATTTTTGCATCTATTACACAATTATTTATGTAAGAGAGACATAGCCATTCTTTTTTTGTGAAGTTTCGACAGAATGCATTTAAAATGTGTGATATACACTAAAAGGACAGTAAAGTACCAGCAAACTACTAAAATTGTTATTAACTGTACTGGGATAATACCAAAAAAATAAAATCCCAAGCCTGCGCCAACGTTGGGAAATAACTACGGCCAAGCGTTTATTGGTGTTATCATTTCGACAATATGCCAGTACAGTGAAAGTTGAAAATCCGACGCATTGCCAGTACATGTACTACCGCCTCCAATACCGGGCCGACATTGTGCCGTTTGTATTTTGCTACCTGGGTAGTTTTAACTAAAAATTTTACAGAATTTTTTCTATTATTGTAAGCGAACTTTTGTTTGTCCCCTCGTATATATGTATTATTTTTTGTCATTATACATTATTAAAACTTGCACTCAATAGCGCCGTCTTTATGTCTACAGTTAAAATTATTTAATATTAGAAAAACCATAGTTGGTAACCGAAACGATACAGTTATATGTAAGGATAACGTCAGTTTAGATTGTTTCGGTAACGCTTTTTTAAGCGCAAAACAATTTCATTTATTTCGGCATCGGTACCTAGGTAGAAATTGCCGACGGTACAAAAAACAAAGCACTGGCAAAGCGTTGCTTTACAATGGTACACAAAAAAAAAGCATTGCAAAAGCACTAATTTAGAATGCTTTGCCAACCTTTGGAAAGAGTGCTTTCCCAATACTTGTTTTACAAAGTTTACCACTGTTTATAAAAAAACCACCGGCAAAACATCGGTTCAAAACGATTTGCCAACGTTAGGTAAAAAGACTTTGCCAGTACTTGTATCACAAAATTTACGACTGTACATGAAAAAATACTACTGGCAAAACATTGGATTGCAGCGCTTTGCCAACATTTGCAAAAAGGATTTTGCCAGTACTTGTTTTACGAAACTTATGACTGTATGTAAAAAATACATAAACTGATCACTTAATGTTCACCCTATTTAAATACCAGTTTTCAAGTCTATTGATAAAACTGGAAAATTGTTCTTATGGTAAAATTTGTGAAAATCTATTGAATTTGTAGTTTTAAGCAGAGATGTATTCGCTTATTAGATACAGTGCTGCTATACTAAAATTTACGTTTCTCTTTTTTTCGGGATTGGGATTTTACAGATTTTTTCATGAAGAATTGAATAAAAAACCGTTGATCTAAAATACCGATTGGCAGAGCACTTATTTTACTATTGTTACCAACGCTTTGCCAACATTAGGAAAGATAAACGGCCAACTGAAGATCGACGTTATCATTTCAAGGTTGACCCAGTACTTTAATTTTCGAAAAACGGACGCTCTGCCAGCGCTTGTATCACCATATACAGTAGTTTGCCAACGTTTTGCCGTTTGTATTTTTCTACCTGGGTTCTTATTAAATAAACAAAAAATTATTATATATAACTTAAAACTTTAAAAATTTTTTGAAAACTAAAATTATATTTTTATTTGTTATTTTTTATGTATTATTATAAGATTCCTGAGGATGCCAGCCAAAGGGTGGCGAAATATTGATTGAAGAGAATAAAATAAATATAAATTTATTGAATGAAACTGACCTCGAGCTTAATTATTTTCCAAAAATTTTAAACTTAACTAGGGTTTGGGATTTCCCGGACTTTTTTATATCCCGGGAAACGGGAATGAAAAAATTTGATTCCCGGGAATCCCGGGAAATATTTTTGAACAAAATTGTTAATGAAAACCACCTATATAAGTAATTTTTGTTAAAAAAATACTATTTCATTACAAATGCAGTCTGTGTAGTGAGAATTCAAAGTAAAAAATATCAGAATGTTAAACATTTGATTTCACATAAATTACTCGCAGCACTGCCAAATTAATTGCATGATTCCAGCAGAAAGCACCTACTACTGGACTGTCGGAAACAAACCGTTTCATCACACTTGGCCCATTAGATATGGTGGCCACAATGTTATTTTCCAAAGACAAATAAAACTCTTCTAGTCTTATTTCTACAATTCTTCTTATTTCATCAGCATTACATCTTCCTGATATATAAACCAACCCCAGGTTATAAAATGAATTATTTCCGTTTATACATATGTTCAAATATCTCTTTTGTGATATTCTTGTCCATTCATCTAAGATTATAGTAAATCTCCTATTGTTAGAAATATTGCTTGATATTTCTTTTATCATGATATCTTTTACATGATTGTAGTAATTTAATATAATGTTCTTTACATCGGTTTCATTTTTTTGCAATGCCAGGTTTTTATTATAAAAACTTTCTCGAATAAACGAAGATCTAGTTATGGTGCGGATTGACTGTGGCTAATTTGGATACCATTTCAGGAAATGTTTGCCCTACCATAAAACCTTTAATGCCTATTCAGCTTACACTTTTTTCTTCGGGTACTTTGCTAATTTTAGCTGAAACGTTATTCTTGTTGTTGTTTTCTTCAAGAGAAGTTGCATGACCATCAATTTTTTTTTTTTGTGAACCAAATTTAGATATCGGATAACCAAATTTAGATACCACCGTTAACCATTGTCTTTTCTTATCACATTTATTAATGAAAACATTACTTATAAAATTATTGACCCTTAATATAAAGGAGTATTTTAAATTTAAAGTCGACTTTATTTTTAATCAAACGGTTTTTTTCATTTTGTGTATGAAAACCTTACAAAAATACTTATATTTTCAAATATTTTGATTGGTTGAAAATAAATTAACCTATCAGAATGCTCCAAAAATAAACCAAGTCAAAATAAACCACCCAATATTTTAACTAAAGTCGACTTTACCTAAATTATACATTTGAAAATTTAGATAGTAAAGGCGATTATTTGTAAGAAACAAAGCTTTTTTTCATATTTCTTTTAAACATTTTACCAAGTTTTTAGGGTTTACTACTTAAATTTTGAATAAGTTATGCGAAAAATCTTTATTAGTTGAAATGCTCCTAATTACTTGGCAAAGATTTTATTTGTGTGTCAAATAAATGTATTCCCTTTTAAAAGATTTTAACAATGACATTTTAGTTTTGGTATTTAAAATGTTTTTTATGACTAAAATTAAAAAATCCTATTCGAAACAAAAACAATTTAAAAAATGTAATATTTTTTAAATTTCCCGTTTTCCCGGGAAAAATATATTATTTTCCAGGGAAATCCCGGGAAAAGTTTCCCGAACCCCGAACCCTAAACTATATATGTTTGACCAATAGATCTTCTCAATGGTACAATAAAAAAAATATCTAAATAACACCCCTACGGGAAATTTTAACAAACTGTCACCGAACTGGCCCCTTTATATGAAGTAGACTGGTCACTTTTACATGGCGTTGTCATAGGAGCGGGAAATTGACCCCTTGTGACATGCCACAAGACAAATCCAAGACGGGGCTCTGACGACCGAGTATAGGCGGTATAATCCGGTTCCCACGGCAATCGGACTATGTGCCGGAACGATTCGGATGTATTTGAATTTTCGAATTTATTCGAGCAAGGATTGCCACTACGGCTGTAAACGAGCATTATTAACTGTAAATTCTCTTTTAAAGCCGTTACAACAACAACAAACATATCCTATATGATATATTCAGTGGGAAATGTATTCATATATGAATGAATTCAAGCCAAAAACACCAAAAACATTTTTAAGCCAATTTGATTTTAAAATGGCCAATTTAATTTCGATCCTAAATCTAAATGCATTGAAATTTATGTACCGTTAATTACGGGCAAGAATTAGAACAAACCCAGCAAAAATAAATGGAATGACTTCTAAATGAATCACTTCCTTCATTACTCCCTTAGGAATGGGTTTTAAACAACATTAGTGCTGCAATAAATATATGCTAGTGAGAAGTTCTTCTTCATGGGTGATAAGAAATTATTATTTTGTATGGGGGTTGCATAGGAACGTGCTGGCACAGAAATCAGAGCGTTGCGGGTTCAAATAACACCAGGTGGAAAAAAAAAATGTTGGAACTTTTTTTACACAATTTATAATTTTTTGTAGTTTTCACTGTAAAATTTTTATTTTTTTTCTATTTTTGTACACTGAAAAATTAATTTTTGAAACGATTTAAATTTTTTTTAAATTTTCTATTAATTTTTAATGAAATTTTATGGAAATATAAAAGTTCTAAATAAATATGTAATTCTTCAAATATTTTTTGTTAAAATACCAAAAAGGTAAATAGTACAATTTTCTTTGTATTTAAAAAATTGTAATTAAAAAAATCCATTTTGATCAAATTATTACTACCCAGTCAGAAATCGCCAGTGGTACAAAAAATCAAGCACTGGCATACCACTGGGTAACCACGGTATTAAAAATAAATGACTGGCAGAACACTGATTTGGGACGCTTTGCCAGCGTTTGCGAAAAGCGTTTTACCAGTATATTTTTACAAAAATTTCGGTGATTTATAAGAAAAACCACTGGCAAAGAATTGGCTTAGAGTGATATGCCAAGGTTTGCAACCAGTAGTTATCCAGTGCTACCTAGCCAATGCTACCAGGCGTACAAAAATCAATTCACTGGAAAACCAATGATTTTATAAAAATGCTGACGCTTCGTTAAAAAATGTTTGTAGTCGGAAGGTTCCGAGTTCAAATCCGGTTGCAAGCAAAAATTTTTTTTTGGATTTTTTTTAATTTAAAATTTTTTTTGTTTTATAAAATCAATTTTTTTGTTTGTGGGAAAGCTCCTTCAAGACCAACTTTTTTTTTGCCCTCCCAACACTGGCATACTAGTGTTTGCCAGTACTAGCATTTTGGCACAGCCAGTAGTTGTCCAGCTATTATCACTCATTTATGTATTTAGCCATTAAATATTATATGTCTCGTTAGCTCAGTGGGTAGAGCAATCGTCTGCCAATCTGACGGCCTGGGTTCAAATCACGGCAGGACCAAAAAAAATACATATGAACTTTTTTTTAATTTTATTTTGGAAAATATATTTCCAGACTACCTATTTATTGGTTTTGCCAGCGTTTTGCCAACGTTTAAAAATTTTGTTCCTCCAGTGCTTTTCCGGCCTTTTTTGAACAGCCGGTCCTTTTGTCTAATGATGTTATCATTTTGGGAATGGGAAAGCACTTTTTGCCAGTACTTATACCACCTGTTAAAGTGCTTTTCCACCGCTTTCGCGTTTGTATTTTTCTGCCTGGGTAAATATATTTAGAAACTAAATATAACAGAAAAAGAAAACATTTTAGTTAGAACTACACCTTTTCCAATTGTATTTCAGAAATTATCATTTTATTTCAGAAATTATCAATTGTATTTCAGATTTATTAATTGTATTTCAGAAATAATCAATTGAATTTCAGTTTTATCAATTGTATTTTAGAACTTATCAGTTGTTTTTAAGATTTATCAATTGTATTTCAGAAATTATCAATTGAATTTCAGTTTTATCAATTGTATTTCAAAAGTTATCAATTGTATTTCAGAAATTATCAATTGTATTTCAGAAACTATCATTTGTATTTCAGAAATTATCAATTGTATTTCAGAAATCGTCAACTGTATTTCAGAAATTATCAATTGTATATCAGAAATTATCAATTGTATTTCAGAAATTATCAAATGTATTTCAGAAATTATCAATTGTATTTCAGAAATTCTCAATTGTATTTCAGAAATTATCAATTGTATTTCAGAAATTATCAAATGTATTTCAGAAATTAACTATTAAATACAATCAATAAATTCTGAAATATATTTGATTATTTCTGAAATACAATTGATAATTTCTGAAATACAATTGATAATTTCTGAAATACATTTTTCCATATATGTAAAAGGAACTCATATTTGGATTAATATGGAATTATATTTAATGCCATGAATAAAAAAAGGAACATGTGTAGCGCCTAATTTGAATGTCATACATAAATTTATATCTATCGTACAACCTTATAATAAATGACAGCAACGTTCGCATGTATTCGCATATATTTAATAAATGTATATGTTCATATATGTCCATATATGAACATATATTTAGGTGTTACCTCATTTTTCGGATCCATACATATATGGTTGAACCATAAATGTTCATATATGGACAATTTTCACCGGGATGTAATGATGACTCATGGAGTACGTGTGGATTGCTGTCTGACCAATAACGCATATTTTGTTTATTGACGAAGCCATTCATTATGACGACCATAGATTGGACGTAGCGCTCTTAACGTTGAGGCCACTGACTCCGAATGTCGGTAGTAAATTTTAATAATTTCTACTCGTTGTTGGCTCGTATATCTTTCCATCATGAAATGGCAAACCTTACTGAAGAGAAATGTCAAAAGAGCGGCAAGAAATATGGCGTCGTTTGCTGTCCCTGTCTTTCTACTTTTGTAGCGTCCCTGTTGAAGAACCCTTTACAATTGACGATTTCTGAAATACAATTGATAATTTCTGAAATACAATTGATAATTTCTGAAATACAATTGATAATTTCTGAAATACAATTGATAAAACTGAAATTCAATTGATAATTTCTGAAATACAATTGATAAATCTGAAAAACAATTGATAAGTTCTGAAATACAATTGATAAAACTGAAAATCAATTGATAATTTCGGAAATACAATTAATAAATCTGAAATACAATTGATAACTTCTGAAATTCAATTGGAAAAGGTGCAGTAAAAATAAGTTAAAAATTACCTTGCAGAAAAAACTATTTTTTTTATCTACTAATATGCTGTAAAATTTTTTTTCCGCATTTTATGAAGGTAATTCGTTATTTTTAATTAATTAAAAGTTAACTTAAATGTAACCAAAATTTTGTAAATTTAACAGTTTTATTTTTCCTGTTCTTTTCTTACTAGTTTTTAGCAAAAAACAATTTGCTAATATCAGCAGTTTTTTTGCAAGGTCATTTTTAATTACATAATTTTTAGTAGCTTTTTCTCCTATTTTTACAGTTTTATTTCTTTCTATGAGTGTATTATTTTTTATTAAAAAAAAAAAACACTTTAAAAAAACAACTTTATATATTTTCCAATATGTTATATATTTTTTTAATAAAAATAGAAAGAAATGAAGATAACAACAATTTACTAAACAAGACTGCTAAAAGTCAGCTATGTATTAGTTATAACAAGCGATAGCATAGGGGGTAGAGCGTCTGCTTGAAATACCAACGAGTGTGGGTTCAAAACCCACACGATGCATGATGATTTTTTTTAAATTAAATTAAAATAAAAAGAAGTGAAAAAGAACTTCCTTTTCATTGGTTCAAAAAGAACAACTTCCTTCCTATGACAAGCCAATGTTAAATTTATCGGTGAAAACCCCAAAAAGGACAACTCCCTATTCAAAAGTTGCAGTGCTTTAACTACTTATTTTTCCTCACTCTTTTTCCTGGGAACATTCCACATCTCTTTTAGGCTAATTATTATCAGTGGCAAAGAGTTTATATGGATATTATCAACAATTTTATTGACTCAACATCATGACGTTATAAAGCAGTACTGAAAAATAATAAATATCCAACAAAATACTGAACACTAAAATTTAAGCTTTGTTTTCAACTTTGTTATGGTAAAAGTTTGCAACGTTTGTCAACATCATAAAAATTAAGACTTTCTACTCTTTAAACATTTTTTCTGAAGTTTAGCTATTTTGTTCCAATATTTTACTTTATATCGATAAACAGAAAAGGTCATCCATTTTTACACCCTAAATTTGAACACTGACTAATAAAGTAAACAAAAAAAATAACATTTTTAAAAGTTTCAATTGTATTTTCCCCTACTGTATATTGGAATTGCTGCAAAAACAAGTGCATTCGTTTTACATTCATCATAATTTCTCTACATGAAATAAAACGAAAACAAAATGTTCAAATGTGGATCACAGAAAAACAAAGAATTTCAGAACGTTTCATTTTAGTTTTTTTAATGTGGATTTGGAACTCAGAGGATAGACGCATATTTTATTCATTTCTACTTGCCTTTGATTATTACTTAATGTTTCACGATAGCTTTTAATAGAACTAGAGCGAGCCTCTTTGACTATTTGTGATGCCAATTGAAAATTGTAAACCGAATGTGTAAATAGCACCAGTGAAGCTGACAATTGTAACACATTCAATGAACTGACCTTATCACCATCATTATAATTCTTAAAAGAAATGAATATTTAAAAAAAACTTAAATATAACTTTTCAATTTAACATACCAATATTAAATCCAAAACACCAATAACTACACCACTACCTGAGAGAACAACAGATGATACATTGATGCCATTGACTAAAAGTTCAACACCCTGTAGGAACAGAAACATGTTTATATTAAGAGGGGTTTAAGAATATATGGTGATATTTAAAAATAATTTTTTAAACTTATTGTAAGCTTTTTAAACAAATTTTGTGTGAAAATTTGTTTTGTCATATGTAATATGTATAGGGGTTTCCAACAAGGACTTGACAACTTTTTTTAAATAACGTACGTCGCGTCAAATGGTCCATCCGCTTCAATTCTTGAGTCAGCTTGATCTTGTATGGGTGTAAACCAAGATCTTTACGCAAAATTCGTCATAAAGTGGTCTTGGCGATGCCCAGTTCGACTGGTTTGGATCGTTTGCTACGGACGCCTGAACGGCAGCGATATTTTCGTCACTTCGACCAACCCGTTGCCTCACTGGCACGGCAGCTTCACACAATGAATATGTAGAGTCAAATTTTTGCACTAAACTTGTTATTGCTTGTCTACTAGGGCGAGAATAACGACCGAAAATTGGAGTTAACGCTCTTAAAGTTGCGGTCACCGACTCCGAATTTCGGTAGTACATTTTTGCATACGTTGTTCGATCGTGTACTTTACCATGATGAAAATTTTGAGTTTACTGAAAAAAAGGAAAGTAACAGTTAGATGATCAGTGAAATAGTGCGTTCACAAATTAAATTCAAAGTTGTCAAGTACCTATTGCAAAACCCTTTATTATTATTTGTAAATAGCAGCCATAATATAAAGTGCTAAAGAAACTAGAATGACAAATTAAAAAAAAATCAACTGAACTTTCCCTTGTAACAATTAAGATTACGCGAAAATTCGAATATGTGGTAGAGGGAAAAAAGTTAAAGTGTTTTTAAATTCCTTTAAATTGAGCCTACGAATACTTTGGAACAAGTACAAAATTAAAAACCCAAAAATCCGCCATTTTGTAACCCCATTTTCAACCTCTAAATATAAAGTTGGGCCGCGTTCATTTTTTGCGTCCCTTGTTAGTAGACAATTGAGTAAATAACATTGGTATCAGTATACCGATCGACTTATTTAGATTCACTTTTTAAATCGCAAATATTAAGACAATTTTATGAAATTTGTTACTGCCCAGGTAGAAATTGCCGACGTTACAACAAAAGTTGTACTGGGAGAGCACTGTTTTTACGAAATGCCGGTACTACTTAAAACGTGCTTTGCCAGTACTGTTTTCTGAAAATTAACGAGCTTTTTTTAATTTATTAAAATTAACAATTTTATAAATTTTACGTATTTTTACATCTATTACACAATTATTTATGTAAGAGAGACATCGCCATTCTTTTCTTGTGAAGTTTCGAAAGAATACATTTGAAGAAATTCCATCAAGTCTCAAGACATTGCCAAAAAAAAAAAAATAAAAATAAAAAAAATCTGTGATGTACACTAAGAGGACAGTAAAGTTCTAGCAAACTACTAAATTTGTTATTAAATGTACTGGAATAATACCAAAAAAATAAAATCCCAAGCCTGCGCCAACGTTGGGAAATAACTACGGCCAAGCGTTTATTGGTGTTATCATTTCGACAACATGGCAGTACAGTGAAAGTTAAAAATCCGACGCATTGCCAGTACCTGTACTACCGCCTCCAATACCGGGCCAACATTGTGCCGTTTGTATTTTTCTACCTGGGTGGTTAGGTTTTCATTTGGTCTATAATATTGGTCATAAATTTTATGTATTAATCAAAAATTGTGTGAATACAAATCGAAATATACAATTAAGATGTAATTCATACATTAGAAATTACATAGGCGTACCTAGACCATTTTTCTGGGGTGGGCAAGGGCCCCATTATGGCCCCACGTTTTTATAGAAAACTCTGAAAAAGTATGAAGTTTGGATATTTGATAGAGAAAAGAAATCTAAGATTAACCTGTCGCATAGTTTCTTTCACCTCTGACTAACCCATTCGAACCCCATATTTTGACCCTTAAATTACCAAGGTGATCAAAAACTATGGGATGTTCATCTTAGCATTTTTGTTTCTACAACATATTGAAATTTCATCAAAATAGTAGTGTTTAGTTTGCAGTAAATCCCTTGTTAGATATTAATAAATTATCCCTTAAGAAAACTATTATATCTAAGATATTTATCTTACCAAAAAAGATTCTGCTATATTTTCCTATTAAAAATGCTTTTCAATTTTCGAATCAAATGCCTTCAGTTGCTTATTGAATAACTCTGTGATTCTAATATTTTTTCTTAAACAAAACCTCTTAGAGCCAGTTTTATAATCAGAAATCAGATCGATTTGTTTCTTAAATATTTTTTAAGTAAGAAGTTATCAAATAACATTTTTTATTTTAGAAATATTTAATACAAAAATCGACCTTAGTTCCTACTATAAAACTGACCCTTTAATTCCAACAAATTATCTTTCTAGGAAACCAGTAGACATATTTAAAAAAAATAATATTGTGCTACTTTTTACCATCAAAATCATAAATGCGACAATTAAAGGTATTTTTTTTTTAAATTCTGGGGTGGGCAAAACGCAGTCTACGGTGGGCTTTGCTCACCCCGGACCGGCCTAAGTCCGCCAATGAGAAATTAGCTGGCTACATAGTTGTTATTACATTTTTGAGATCACCCATATATATTATTGTTCTAATGCATAAACTTTTATTAATTTTTCGTTATGGTATGCAATTGCTAAAGTATTAATTTTATAAATAAGGGTGGGTGCGAACTGGCTAAATAAAATCTAAATTAAATTCATGTTTCCAAATTTCTATGAAATTCAAATTTCAAATATTTTCCAAAAAATTATAAACCCTTTTGTCAGTTTGTATTTAGTTCAGAATTTATTTAGCCACCTCGCACAGGGCCTAAAAATAATTTATAATAAATCAAAACTCTATCTTTTATAAGTATCTTAATTGTGTAGTAGTTTAAGATAATATTTTATACCCGGTGAAAAATGTCCAAATATGAACATTTATGGTTCAACCATATATGTATGGATCCGAAAAATGAGGTAACACCTAAGTATATGTTCGTATATGGACATATATGAACATATACATTTATTAAATATATGCGAATACATGCGAACGTTGCTGTCCTTTATTATAAGGTTGTACGATAGATATAAATTTATGTATGACATTCAAATTAGGCGCTACATATGTTCCTTTTTTTATTCATGGCATTAAATATAATTCCATATTAATCCAAATATGAGTTCCTTTTACATATATGGAAAAATGTATTCTTCGAAATATGTTCATATACAAGTCCCTTTTGCATAAATTGAATAACATATACTTTCATATTTGTCCATATATGAGTGCCATTTCCATATATGAAATAACAGATGCTTCCATATATGTCTGTATATGAAATTTTTTCCATATATGGAATCACATATACTTCCATATATGTTCATATAAAATCCATATATGTTCATAAAAAATCCATATTTGTTCATATGTGTCCATACATAAACCATATATGAACATGTTTGAGCGTATATGAACATTTTTCACCGGGTATATATTTGTTCCTTTTACTCCTGCAAGGAGCATAGGGCCGCAAAAAGATAATATTTTAAATATAATTTAATACTATGAATACTGAAAGCATTCGAAGGACGAATATGTTTTGATTAGATCACTATTTTGTTTAATTTCCCGGTTGAAAATAATCATATATGTTCATATATTGGCATATATGGTTGCATATATGAACATATATGAACATATATGAGTCATATATGAACATATATGACATATATGGGCTAACACATTCAAAGATAAGGGTCATATATGGGGATGTATGACACCATATATGATAATATATTGCATATATTGATCCATATATGGCATATATCTTCATATATGAATTCATATATTATTCCATATATGAATCGAATTTTCTCATTTTAATGTCAGAAATGTCCATATATGGAGGCATAGATTTTTCTAAATTTAACACTTATCCCAAACCTGGTAGGAATTTTGGTACGAACATAGACTTTAACCCTAATATGATTTTTCAGTAATTCTTATCGTCCAACGCTTTCTAAAGGAAAAACACTTTAAGCGGGTGTATCTCCTCAATGGATTGAAATGCAGAAACAGTTTATAAAGTAAACTGTTTTATGGTACAAATATGTTTATTTTTATCAATGTTTGTACTTTTTTCACTTTAATGAAAAAATCTGATATTCTTTAGACCGTCTGCAATTGTATTTAATCAATAAAAGTATTTAATAATTAAATTAACACCATTTACATTTGTATTTTAACAATAAAAAATCATTTTGTAACTATCTGTAAAGGATGAATCAGAAGCTAGTCATCCCTCTCCACGCATATCTATTATTTCCTAGTATTGGTGTTGTCAACTTTCTTTTAAAAATACAATTTCATATCCCCAATGCTGGCAAACAGTGGATATGGGTGAACAGGTATGGTTAGCGTTTAAATCAACCTTAATAAAAATAAACATTTCCGGAAAACATATTAGATACAATTGCAAATAGAGTCGAATATTCCTTACTTAAAGTAAGATAATTTATTTTAATTTTAAAATTGATTTCTTAATGTAGAAAGGCACTATCTCAATTTTTTATTTCTTTATTTATGAGAAAGAAAATTCTTAATATAACATTTATAACGTTGGACATAAAATTCTTTAAATGCAGTAGTTTATTTCATTGTCAAAATTTATTACAAATCAAATTTAAACAAATTGTATATCTAAAGCTTTTCAAATTTAATAAAGTTTTGTCCTTCTCTAAAGAAATTCATAATTAAGTCGGGGCCTTTCTACAATAAAGCTATCGAAAGATTTCTTCATTTCACTTAAATATTTATTAATTTATCAGTAATATGTATGTAAATTTAAATATAATATATTTAGTTTAATAAAATAAGCAATTGCGGTATTCACCTAGTGTCTTCAAATGCAATAAAAAATGCCATAAAATTTACGAATTACACACATAGCAACACCAAAATTATTTTCGGTATGAAAGTACTTCCATTCAAAACAACAACAAATTAAATGTATTTTGAATTTGTTTTTTCTACTATATAAGGAAAGTACTCTTTTACCAGACAAATTGTGAATACCTTTGTTTTTGTTAAAAAATAATAAAAACACGTTTTTTAATGTACGAGCATTAACAAAAAATATTTATATTTGAGCATATATGAATTCCATATATGATCATATAGTATGTCCAAATACCTTCAATTTACGGATCCGAACATATATGGAGCCACATATGGAACCATATCTGGAATCATATATGCGCTAATATATGTTGTCATATATGGTCATATATGAACATATTTAGCCGGGTTGTTTTTTAATTTGTACACCAGTTTCAGAAAATTTAATGAATATGCAATTGCTCCAGATTTTTTAAATTTGTTGGAGACAAAATGTTAGATTCTACATATACTTGGGTGGAAAAGTCTTTAAATAAATGCGGACTCAATAATTAAGTTTTCAACAGAGACTTTTATTTTCCAACCTTTGTCAAACACTTATTTCAGGTTTGACCCTACTTTAACAGACTCTCAAATTGTTCGTTATTAAACGAATTATGCCTAATGTTTTTGCCAAATTAGCTTAAACAAGTTTAATTAAACTGTTTAGAAACCTTATGCATTCGGCTGTTGCCAGTGGTGGCCAATAAATTAGAAACGATTCGAGTTTTTTCTAATTTTATTCTCGTTGCCTTTATTTTTAAAGATCAAAATAATAGTGGCTAAATTCCCCAGCAAAATCTTTCATTACCAAATAAGTGGTTATATAATAGAAATTCATAGCTCCGCACAACTTATTTTTTGGCGTCTAAACTCATTATTTTTGTTTGGCGTGGTCGTTTTTATAAGTACCCAGGTGGAAAAATACGATCGCGAAAACGTTTCAAAAGCATTTTAAAAGATTGCGCAAGCGTTTTCAGAATATACCGATTTACAGGTTTAAAACGTTTTGACAACGCCCCAAATGATAACCATGATTTACGGTGTGAGGGTGGTATTTTATTACGTTTTCAAAGCGTTGCAAAAAACAACTTTAAAATGTTTCTCCAAACCATGAGCAATCATAATCTTATTCATATCGCGATTGACGTACCCAATATTGGAGCTCCTATATCAAAATTTTCTGCTTTCGATTTTGAAAACAATTTAGGTTTTATAAAATCAATTGTAAAATCTCCCAAAAATCCTATTGGACAAATTCAATGAAAATTGAACATTTTTCATAACAAAAACTCACGAAATATCCTGTTGGTATATCAACTGTTCAAAAATACAAAATATTCTCTTGGAAAGATTTTAGAATCCTCAGAATCAAAAGTGGTGTTTTATTTTATAAATATTGAAGGTTTTTAATTCACATCATCTCACCCTGAGAATGTATACCTGCTCAGTAATATTCTGGTAATTAATGAAATTTTTGGCATTAAACATTGTAAACGCAATTGTGATGATATTTTTTAAATGTTCAAATTTATAATGGAATAACTGATGTTTTTAAGTATCCACTTTATCAAAATAAATTGGATTGTATAATGTTAAAAAATTTAATGTAAATTATACTGATATTAGTATACTATTTTAGTACGATTTAAGTGTATTCTTACAAAGTTTCATAATGAGACAATTGATATAATTCTTTTTGCATAAATAATGATTGCTATAACTCTTTTACATAAATAATAAAATATAAGCTGTGTTTGTGTGACTCTCTATCAGTGTTATCAAGAACGCTTTTGACAGTTTTTTAACGTATTGCGGCTTTCTACTGTCAATATATATATCATTGATAGGAATGATATCTCGCACAAACGCAGCTATAATTAGAATTATATATCAAAAAAAAAAAAAACTTTTTTTAACATTTTGACCAAACACTTTAAAAAGTGTACTCTGACATGTGGATTTTACTGCCTTTTAAATATATTCCAAATTTAATATTCTCCTGCATTTTTTGTTTAACTGTAGACAATTTTGTAAAAAAAAAATTGCTTGGAATGCACTTTTTCGAACATTTTGAAATCAATGTTTTGACAGTGTTTTTTAAGTAATCGGTTATATATTCTTTAAAAGAAGTCCTGCTAAAGTACTTTTTGCAAACGCTTTGAAGCAATGTTATAACAGTGTTTTTATTTCGCAAACGGTTGCAAATTTTGTATGAAAAGCACTCCTAAAATACTGTTTATGAACGTTCGAAAAGCAATCCAAAATAATGTTTTTCGATTGTTTTTTCTCGTACCATTGGGAATCAACGCTGCAAAAATGCTTCTTTTTTTGTACCATTGACAACAAACGCTTTCATAGCGCTTTGTTTTTTGTACCGTCTTCAATTTCCACCTGGGTAGTCACGCTTACCTGCTCGCTTACGAAAAAATGAGAAATAAGTAGTTACGAGATTTTGAATAATAAGTGGTTACATACATGTTTACAAAAAGTTGAATTATAAGTGGTTATCCGACTGCTTACTTGATTCTTAAAAATAAGGAGTTACACAAATACTATTAGCTTCAGGAAATACATTCAGAGAATTTAAAGTTTTTCCTAGTGTGTAATTTTAGTACTCGTCATAAAAATTTAACACAAAACATATTTACATGTAATAAATATAAATGTATAAAATTTAACTTTGTAAAAAGTACTTATTTAAACTATTGCGAGTAAGTCATTATTTTATATTTAAAAGCAATAACTACAATAGGCCGTTATTAGGAAGTCATTATTTTATATTACAAAATAATGCAAAAGGTAATGATATATCATTATTGGTAATGCAGACAGCAATGAGGTGTCATTACCAATATTTTGCTGGGTCGCCACGAAAGGCAAGGAGATGGTTCAGAAAATTGTACAGGATTTTAACGTAATGTTTTTTTCATTTTGTCACTTATTTTAAGTGGGCGTGGCTTTTAACGAATAATTAGCGATATCGACCTTTTATCAAGTTACATAGCAAATAAAATTTAAGCAGTACTGATCGGTTCTGTAGAAACGGTATATTTTTGGAAATCCTATAAAATTTCCTTAAGTCTTGCATTATTTTTATCTACAAATAGTCGCTAGACTTAAAATTGCAGCACTTTAAACGTGACCAAATTTTTCTTTGTTTTTAGCGATTTTAAAGGAAGGTTAATAATACTGAAATTTTAACATGAAATGCTTTTTAAAATAACGTAAAGAAAAGCTTGACTGATTTTCTATATAGTGGTAAGAAAAGCATAAAACTATTCACTTTAGAATTTCAGTGTTGTTAACTTTATTTTAAAATAGCTTAAAACAAAGAAAAATTGGTCATCTGGCGACTATTTGTAGATAAAAATAATGCAAGACTTAAGAAAATTCTATAGGATTTCCAAAAATATACAGTTTGTACAGAACCGATCAGTAATACTTAAATTTTACTATGTAATTTGATAAAAGGTGATATTGCAAATTTTTCGTTAAAAGCCACGCCCACTTAAAATAAGTGACAAAATGAAAAAACAAACATTACGTTAAAATTCGGTACAATTTTCTGAACCATTTCCTTGCATTTCGTGGCTAATTTAGCCACTATTTTGATCTTTAAAAATAAAGGCAACGAGAATAAAATTAGAAAAAACTTGAATCGTTTCTAATTTATTGGCCACCACTGTATATGTCTGTTTGTTTACATGCTCGTTTTTATTATTTTTACTAGTTTTTTCTTTCAATTTATTTTTGACGTGGAATTTGCTAACTTTTTAATTCAGTGGTTTCTACTCCTTTTCATACTATTTTCTTTTATTTCACTTAAAAAGAAAATCAGTTTTGGTAATTCTTCCGCACATTCTAAGTTCACTATTTTTTACTAGAAATGTAAACAAACAATCCTTATATGAAAGTAAAAAATAAAACTATTTAAATACACATATTTTTTTTGTCTTTGAATGATTGTTCGTATTTTTTATCCACATAAAATGAAAATAAAATTTCATTACCATTAATAGAAATAAAAAAAAATGTCATTGCAATTACGGTTATATAATGGTAATGAATGAATACGTAATGATCGATAGAAAGTAATTACTCCCAAATCTGTTTTGCATGCTGGTTGTTACTATTTTGACTAGCGTTTTCTCTTGTCGTCAGCAATATTTTTTTATATGGAATATATTTCACTTATAAACTATTTGGTTGTGTTCACCTATGACAAAATGATCCCGAGATTTGAATGAACTGAAATATTTAGGCATTTTCGAAATATACACCTAGGGTCATTTTTATAGTCAGAACTAAGATTTATTTTTTTGTTAAGTATTTCTTAAACAAGAAATTTTGAAACAAAAGCAAAAAATGCCCAGCCGGAAATTGCCAACGGTACAAAAAATAAGGTACTGGCGCAAAGCCGTATTTTCTCCTTTTACGGTACTGTGAAAGTGTCGAAATGATAACAACGGAGGACGGTCAATAGACGTTATTCGCGGGTGTTAACAACACATTTTATATATGTATTTCCAGCACTTTCTATTTTTTACGTTTTTTTCTTTTTTGTGTACTTAACTTTTTGATGTGTTTTTTTTTATAATAAAATTAATTCTAAATATAAAAAATTTTCATTGTTTAAATGTATCGGCAAATCAGTATAAAAAAATTACCGATTTTATTGTATCTAAAGTACTAGGAAGGCACTGAATTTTTAAAATGCCAACGCTTTGCCAACACCCGTAGCCAACCGTCCTTCGTTATCATTTCGACGCATTCCAGTGCTGTATGAGTTAAGCCAGATTCACAATGCTGGAGTACTCCGCTCTGCAGAGTGGATTTTGTTCCTTTCTTTTTCGCACTTACATATTTTTTGTATCATGCCATCTATATTTTAGTACACTCCACTCTGCAGAGTGGAGTACTCCATCATTGTGAATCTGGCTTTAGAAATCGGATGTTTTGCCAACACTTGTACTACCCTCGCCGACGCTTTACCAACACCTTGCCGTTCGTATTTTTACAACTGGGTCTGTCTTAGTTCTGACTATAAAACTGACTCGTATTTCCATTGAAATTAAAAAAAATCCATTGATTATAAATTCTTACCTCAAAAGTTACATTATCCGGATTAGATTTCTTTAGATTTTTTACATCTTTGCCGATCTAGAAAACAAATTCATCCAGTAATCTATTTATGACTATTTTTTAATGAAATAGGTAAGGCATTACTCAAAATTAAATAACAAAGCGTGACGTTCAGTCAGAAATCTTGGCTTGTACATGATGAAACCATGGAAGGGAGATGCATTACGCAGAGTTTGAAAATTACGGGTTTTATTTTTAGTTAACAGATTTTTTTTTGTATGCTATGTATCATGGCATAAAAATACCGATAAAGTCATTAGCCAAAATTGGGTTTTTAATTTGACATTATAGGGTTATCTATTTACTTTTTGTATGAATATTTGACATTTTATAAAGAGTAGTCGATTACATTTTTTGTTGTAATCGGGGAACATCATGTCTAATACATATATTCGTATGTATTCTCTAAAGTTTCTTTAACACAAAAAGGGGTTTTTTAGTTTTAGAACTTGCGAAACCAAAAAAAAATCTTGAAACAAAAGTAAAACGTTTCGGGCAAATTTCGTTAGTTAGCACACAAAAAAGCCGTCACACGCGACGCACTTTCATTTTGGGATAGGGGTAACTTGAAATTTATTTGAAAATGAAGTAGAGGTCATGACAAAAACTATGTTCGGCAACAGAGTATCGAAAAAAAGAACAGGCCTTAAATTTTTCTTTATTGTCATTCCAGTAACTTTCACACAAACATTTTTATAACGTACCATAGTAGCTCGTCCAGCTGCTGCCATTGAAGTCATTACCTTGGTAGCACCAGCAGCTGCGACACCAACAACACCACCAGCTAAACCCAAATAATTAGCTCTAGCTTGACTATCTGTTAAACTAATTGACTGTTCGTGCTTCTTGCGATCAGTTAAATTAAGAGTTGATATTATAGCTGAAAATGCACCCACCCCAAGACCAATTAAACCAGCTGTTGCCATAATTGGTGCTGCTATAGGCATAGCCAAAGCTGCCAAGGGTACACATACTGCTCCAATACCCATAACGGCTGTACTTGTCTGGGCTACATTCATAACTTTAGCACCGGTTTTGCCATTAGGTGTACAATAAATATCCAAAATCACTTCATGATTTTTATTGAAATTATAAACACCATTGCGTGGAGCAATCATAGTTCCAGCAGGTAAAACATTTTCCTCTATATATGATTTCCAATTTTGATAAACTCGTCCCGTTTCATCAATATAAATCATACAACAGTTTCTGTCATCATTCTTGTCTATTAATTAGTTAGTTAATTTTAAATAGAAAAGTAAGATTTTAAATTGTTAATCAATTAGCTCCTACAATAACACTGCATGATAAAATGTTGACTTTTAAAAATTAATAGAGATCTGACCATCAATTCTATATATTTCGGACATGCTGATTGCTAGGGCAACCAGAAAAAAGCTCTAAAAGCAATGTTTTAAGCCCTTAAAAAAAGCTCGAAAAAACAGTAAAATAAGCAGTTAAAATACAAAAATAAGCCCTTAAACTTCATTATTTCTTCATTAAAATCCTCATAAAATTTTAATTTTTTATTTAATACAATGCTACATTCCTTGGAACTTTGGGAATCATACAAAGTTGTGACATTCTTAAATTTATTATCTCTGGAAAGACATTAATTGCATTAAAGAATTAAATGTGCTAAAATCCCAAAACTTTAACAAATTGTGAAAAATAATCTGTTGAAGGCATGGTCCTATCCAGATTTCATTCTTGCCGAAGAAAATCGTCATTTTCATATTTGTACTATTACAATATAGGTTGGAAAAATAAAACGTTTATTTTGACAAAAAATAATTTTCAATTCAAAATAAATTTTAAATAAAAAAAATTTATGTCGACTTAAAATAATTTATAAAACTACCGATTTTATGAAAAAAAAAAGCAAAAATATGCTCTATTTTCGCATAAAAAGCTAAAATAAGCTTAAAGAAAATATCAAAAATAAGCCAACATTTACAAAATAAGCAAAAACAAGCAAAATTAGATGAAATAAGCAAAAAAAGCTGTAACAAATATAGCTTAAAATTCTTATATTTTTAAGATCAGAACTTGTATTTTATCTAATTTGTTCTATCTTTTCAAATAAATAACATGCTCTGGCTTCTTTTTGGTTGGCCTACTGATTACAATGGCGAACTTTATTTTTCGATCAATGGTACAGATTTTTCGCTAAATGTCTTTAAAGTTTGGTGGTTGTCCATTCAGTTTTTTATATAAAAAATTTTTCTAATTCAATTAACATGAATTTTTTGTGTTAAAATTTAAGCACAGGAGCTGTGGCCATATTTACGATATAAATGCGATGTGCTAATCTTGATATTTAAACCACTACTTAGCGTTTTATATAGGTTTTTATGGTATTTTGCTATTTCAGCGACTTTAGTCGCCGAATGTACAATCGACCTCAATAAATGTAATGCCTTAGTAAGGAAGCAATTAAAAGGAAAATATTTCAATAAAAAAATTTATTCATCTTTAGCGGCGTATACGTTAAAATCGCGATTTTTCAAAAATTTTGTATGACAGCATAGCTTTCCAAGATGTCCCCAAAGTTCAACTTTTAGTATAAAATGGGGTCACCTCTTAAAACTGTTCTTGCAAACTTTCAAGCAAAAAAGTTTCCATTTGCAAAAGTTATGGCAATAAATACATTTTTTAATAAGGTACCCAGGTGGAAATTGAAGACGGTACAAAAAACAAAGCGCTGTGAAAGCGCTGGTTCAAAAAAAAGCGTTTTCACAAGGTTGAAAAACATTATTTTGGATTGCTTTTCGAACGTTCACAAACAGTATTTTAGGAGCGCTTTTCATACAAAATTTACATCAGTTTGTGAAATAAAAACACTGTTAAAACATTGCTTTAAAGCGTTTTTCTAACGGTTGCAAAAAGTACTTTAGCAGTACTTTTAAAGAATATATAACCGATTATTTAAGAACACTGTGAAAACATTGATTTAAAGCGCCTTCAAAATGTTCGAAAAAGTGCATTCCAATGTCAGAGTCCCCTTTTTAAAGTGTTTGGTCAAAATGATAAAAAAAAAGTTTTTTATATATACAGTGGTGGCAAATTTAATAGGAACGATTCAATTTTTTTTTTAATTTTAATCTCGTTTTTATTTTTAAAAATCAAAATAGTGGCTAAATTCACAAAGAGAGGCGAATAGGTAGTCTGAAATGTTGTACGGAATTTTAACGTAACGTCTGTTTTTTTTTAAATAAATACAATTTCATTGTATTTATAAATTGAGATTTCAAAATTCAAATGTTTCTACATACAACCGATTTTTGTGTTAATATGATAAAATTTTAATCCAGAGTAACCCAACAGTACAAGCATTTTTTTCTGTGTAATATTTTAAATAATTCAAAATCCTGAATAAAATACTTTTTATGTTTAAGTTTATCAATTTAAGTGTATTTTTCATAACTTTACAATAAATTTTAATTCAAATTTAATAAAATATAATTTATTAAAAAATATTAATATATAAAAATGTTTTAAAAAATGATTCCCATATTTGTATTTAAAACGATGGCAAAGTACTTCATTTGTTTATTTTCTAACGATTTAACAGCGTTAAAATTGGTATGTTGTAGTAACGTTTATAGACCGTCGAGATAGTACTTTGAAATTTGTTTTTGGAACGGTTTTGCAACGATATAAAATACCACCCTGAGACCGTAAATCATGGTTATCTTTTGGGTCGTTTTCACAATGCTCTGAAATTGTAAACCAGAATGTTCTACATACGCTAGTTTGACGGTTGAAAAAGCATTTTTAAGTTTTTTTTCTGCAACGCTTTGAAAACGTTATAAAATACCACCCTCACGCCGTAAATCATGGTTATCATTTGGGGCGTTGTCAAAACGCTTTAAACTTGTAAATCGATATATTCTGAAAACATTTGTACAACCTTCTAAAATGCTTTTAAAACGTTTTCACGATCGTATTTTTCCACCTGGGTAAGTATCGTACTAAAGACACTTTAGTATCTTAAAATGTCTTTAGTACGATACTAACCTTAGTAAAAAATGTATTTATTGCGATAACTTTTGCAAATTGAAACTGTTTCGCTTGAAATTTTGCAAAAACTTTAAAGACATTTAGCGAATCTGTACCATTGATCAAAAAATAAAGTACGCCATTGTAATCAGCATGTCCGAAATATATATAATTGATGGTCAGATCTCCATTAATTTTTTGAGTGTCATGCAGTGTAATTTATGCCTTTGTATTAGAGTTGGAAGGTAACACCAATAAAATGCCGTTATCGTTTTAAAACCCTTTCAACTGACTACCGTTAACCGAAATTCCTAAAATACCGCCACCGAAATAACTGAGATACCGTTAGCCTTAAAATACAGATACCGAAATAAATCAAACATCGATATCCTTAAAATACCGTTACCGAAAGAAATGAAATACCGTTATCTCAAAAATATCATTACTGTTATTTTTAATTTAATTTTAATTTAATTTAATTTCTTTATTTATTACAATAACCTAGCCTATAGGCCATAAGTAACAAAACAAGCAATAAAATTTGTTTAAAATAAAAAAAAATTAAGGTATAAAATATAAGATTAGATGTATAATTAAATAACATTTTTAATTCTCTGTTTTTTTATTTTTTATTTTAGTTTCCCGTAAAAAATTAATATTATTCAAAATTAATCAATTTTATTCATTTTTAATAAATTTTATAATGGTACTTTATGTATTCACAAATTAAATTATTACATTTTAGAAATTAAATTGAATAAACATTTTTTCACGGGTTGTTTATTTGTAAGAAAAAATTAATGTACTGTACCGAAATAAACGCAATACTGTTAGTCTTAAACTACCGTTACCAAAATAACCAAAACATGTTTATCCTCAAATTACCGATTAACTGAAATAGCGTTATCCATAAAATACCGATACCGATAATCTAAAATAACGTTACCCTTATCGATAAGCGCATCGTATCGATTACCATCCATGCCTTGTTTGTTATTTTTTTTATTTATATATTTTACCAAATTTCCGTAATTAAAAAAATCCATTTACAAATTTTACTTACTATCACATTTTTTACAACGAAACACTGGATGTACTGAAAATTCAACAGAATCAAGAACTGTATTAAAATCAGTATCTTTTGCGACTACAACATAAAATATGTAAGTTACGGAACTGCGGTTGGTATATTTTCCTAAATGGAGTATATCATGTTTTAGAATTCGAATTCCTTATTTATTTTGTACTTACTTTGTGCCCATATATTACTGAAAATTACTTCACGCAAATTTTCAATGGATTTTTGTCCTTTTTCCTGATCAGGTATTAGATGCTTTATTTTATCTTTCATACGATCAGCATCATCTGAAGATAATCTAAACAAAGTATAAAAGAGAGTAACAAATAAAACAATTAGTATCCCAGCGAAAAAGCAGATGCCGAAGCAGTAGAAAAAGCACTACAATTGATGATCTAGATGTACTTCTTTTTTAACATAAACACTAATGATTTTAACATTAAGTTGTCATAGGAGAGGAGTACTCCGACTTTAACATTTTTTAAGTACTTTTTGAACGAGTGCAAAGGAAGCTCTTTTTCACCAATTAAAGTTAAAGAAAAATTCTTCACAAAAAAAATTATATTTTTTTTATTTTATTGCCGCCACCGGTTATCGAACTTGCGACCTCACGATTGCTAGTCGCTGAGCTATTCTTTGATATGAAAGTTGACTGGCATAAAAACACCACTATGTTCCTTATGCTCGTCAATAAAAGTACTTATTAAACAAGTGTAAAAGGTGCACTCCAATTCAATATTGCTTTCAGTACTATTTTTACAAAAAATAAAAAATATTGGTCGCGCCGGGAATCGAACCCGGGACCCTCTGTTTGAAAATGCCAAAATCACTTTTTACGATCACTTTTAGAGCAATTACTCCTTAGAAGCAATACTTAAGTGATTTTTTGGATGTGGTTCAGAAGTAATTCTAAAAAAGCTGTAAAATGTAATAACGGATACTTGGGAAGCAATGAAAGAAGTGATTTTTTGAAGTTGTTCAGAAGTAATTCTAAAAAAGCTGGAAAAATGTAATAACAGATACTTGGGAAGCAATGAAAGAAGTGATTTTTTTAAGTTGTTCAGAATAACTTCTAAAAAAGCAGTAAAAATACACTAACGGATACTTGTGAAGCATTAAAAGTAGTTTGTAAAGCACTACTTGCAATTTTTTTTGCTGGGATATTATACATAATAGCCACCCAGGTAGAAAAATACAAACGGCACAATGTCGGCCCAGTACTGGAGACGGTAGTACATGTACTGGTAATGCGTCGGATTTTCAACTTTCACTGTACTGGCATGTTGTCGAAATGATAACACCAATAAAGGCTTGGCCGTAGTTATTTCCCAACGTTGGCGCAGGCGTGGTATTTTATTTTTTTGGTATTATCCCAGTACATTTAGTAATTTGCTAGTAACTTACTGTCCTTTCAATGTACATCACAAATTTTTAATGTATTCTTTCGAAACTTCATAAGAAAATAATGGCGATGTCTCTCTTTCATAAATAATTGTGTAATAGATCCAAAAATACATAAAATAGTTAAAAATTTAAAATAGTTAATTTTAATAAATTAAAACGAGTAAAAAGGTTAAAGTCGGGCATGCCGACTATACAATACCCTACACCAGTCTGGTTAAGAGCCAACTAATGTTTGGATCCGAAATTCGAATGGATTAAAATGGGACTTGTGTCAAAATTTTCTATAAAATTATAAAAGAGAAAATCGTAAATATAGCCCATATGGGCGATAGGTCCAAATATGGACCGATTCTATCTAGAATCTAATGGTTTTGTTCTCGGTACCATGTGAGTCAGCATGGTCAAATATTAAAATATCTTAATATTTGCGACCTGCAGCGTGTAACCAAGCCAATTTTGGGGGGACCCTTATATGGGCACTAGGTTTAAACATGGACCGGTGTTAACCAAAATCAATAGGCTTCGTCCTTGGGCCGAACCGACATAGGTGGGTGTACCAAATTTCATCAAAATATCTTAATATTTGCGACCTGCAGCGTATAAACAATATAATTTTGGGGGACCCTTATATGGGCACTAGGTCTAAACATGGACCGGTGTTAACCAAAATCAATAGGCTTCGTCCTTGGGCCGACATAAGTCGGTGTACCAAATTTCATCAAAATATGTTACTATTTGCGACCTGTAGAGTGCGCACTAAAATGCATGGACAGACAGGCGGACGGTAAGTCTATAAGGTAAGTCTACGACCAATATTTTTTGGTGTTACAAACATCAGCACAAAAAAGCTCGTTAATTTTCAGAAAACAGTACCTACTGGCAAAGCACGTTTTAAGTAGTACCGGCATTTCGTAAAAAACAGTGCTCTCCCAGTACAATTTTTTTTGTAACGTCGGCAATTTCTACCTGGGCAGGCACGTAGATAGGAATTTTTTTCTGGGGTTTTTTTTAATTTATTTTTTTAAATTTGGCCCAGGTTTTTTTTTGTATCACCCCAGTCAGAAAAATACAATCGGCAGAACGTTGGCAAAGTATTGGAGGCAGAGCTTTGAAGAATTAATACTTTTTTGAATGAATTCACTACCAATCGAATTCAATTTTCTCTAATGTAAACGTAAGCAGTTTGTTTAAAATTGTAATGCTAAATATTTTTTAAATAAAATAAAGAATTTAGTTCAAATTAACTCACCAATAAAACCACAAGTTTTATTAATTGGCGCCCAAACGGGTAAAACCGAAAACTAACAAACAACAGCAACAACGTTTTGTTGGTCAAATTTTTACTTAGAAAAAAAAGTAAAAAACATTTAAGAAAACAACAACTATCAGCAAGGAGGAAAGGAAATTGCTATTACTTCAATATTCAACAAAAAATCTAAGAGGACCAAACAATTAAGAAAGCAACAACTATCAGCAAGGAGGAAAGGAAATTGCTATTATTTCAATATTCAACAAAAAATCTAAGAGGACCAAACATATGAGAAAACAACAACTATCAGCAAGGAGGGAAGAAAATTATTATCACTTTATTAGTACAAAAATGTAAGTGTATTGCTCATTTTAAAATTTTGAAACCAATATTAGTTAAGAGTCATGAAAAAACGGTAGTATCAATTTGTGTGCTTTTAATTTGAAAAATAGAAATTTATGAGCGTTGAAGATTTAGATAATTCATTTCGGGGACTGAAAATAACTAAAGAAGACAAAAACAAAAAAATTAACGTAGACTAAATTTCAAAATTGTTGGAATCTGCGGTGCGTGTAGTGACACAAACTCAGAAATTAGAATTTGAAAAGAAAATCGATGAACTGACAAAGAAAATAACCTCTCTCGCATCGGGGAGTGAGGATTTAAAAACATATGAAGAGGCACGAATTTTATCTTCGATCGTGTGCAATGAACCACTAGACATGGTAAAGTCATTGCCCGAATTCGAAGGAAAGATTGACAATTATGTGTCATGGAGGCAGGAGGCCCTTACTGCCTATAAAGTCTTCGAGAGATATGACGGAAGCTCGAAGCATTACCAGGCGGTTGCCATAATTCGAAATAAAATTAATGGGCCAGCAGATGCGGTGTTGGCGTCCTTCAACACAGTTTTAAATTTTTCGGCTATTATAGCCCGATTAGATTTTACTTATGCCGACAATCGGCCAATCTACCTGATTGAGCAGGAACTTAGTACGCTGAGACAGCGAGCTCAATCAGTTGTTCAATTTTATGACCAAGTTGAAAGGAAACTTTCATTGTTGACCAACAAAACTCTAATGACGCATGAGAAAACATTAGCATTGACTATAAATGTAAAATATAGACAGTACGCGCTTCGTGTATTTATATCTGGTCTCAGAAAACCATTATGTGATGTGCTTTTTTCGGCACGTCCGTCCGATCTCCCAACTGCCCTCGCGCTGGCTCAAGAGGTCGAAGCAAATCACGAAGGCTATGTGTTTGCGACCACATTTGCTAGCAGAAATGAGGATAGGGGAGACCGAACAGGGGCAGTAAAAAAAAATCAGACGAAAGCGTCGGACATTCATACGATAATGCCCATGGGAATTCGTATCGACAGAAGAACCCACATTACGTAAAGAACGTTAAACCAAATTCACGTAACAATAACGGGTATCAACCCGAACCTATGGACATAGATCCAACATCCTCGCGCTACAGACAACCCACTAACCAATATAATAATGGTTATGCGAACTGGTCTCAGGAACAACAGTTTAAGAGACCAGCGGTGTCCGATAGAAATTCCAAAGGGTCAACAAAATTTGCCAAGAAACTGATTCTCGTGAATGTGACGAAGAAGAGAGTATATTGACATGGCCGAGACAGAGTCCCAGGATATAGAAGACGAAAGGGTCGAGCCCGCCGATTACGTTAATTTTTTAGGGGCAAGTCTCTGCTACCGTTCATAAAGCGAACTGTAGCAGGGAGGAACATCAGACTCCTAATCGACACTGGAGCCTCTAAAAATTATATAAAACCACTAACAGAACTAAAGGTTATAAAACCTGTCAATACACCTTTTTTAGTCCACTCTATTCACGGTCAAGAATCTGGAATGGAAAATGCCACATGAGATTATTCGGAAGGGAGACGACGTTCTTTATTTTAAAATCATTACCCACATTCGATGGAATCATCGGTTTAGATTTACTTAAACAGATCAAGACAAGAATTGACTTGGGAGAGGGGAAAATTTTACATGACTCCGGAGTGGAGAGGATGGATTTCTTGAAATGTAAAGATGTAAATTTTATAGAGATCGAGAAAATAGACGTTCCTTTTCTAGTGAAAACTGAATTTCAAGGAATGCTTAAAAATAGGATGGCGGCATTTGCTGATCCTAATGAAGCATTGCCCTACAATACTAATATCGTCGCTACTATTCACATGGGCGACGAGGAACCTGTTTACTCTAAACCTTACCCATACCCTATGGGTGTGGCTGATTTCGTTAATGCTGAAATAAAACAACTGTTGGCTGACGGTATTATTAGACCTTCTAGGTCACCCTTTAACAGCCCTGTTTGGGTTGTTGATAAGAAAGGTGTCGGCGAACTGGGTAACAAGAAGAAACGTCTAGTGATAGATTTTCGGAAGCTCAACAACAAGACAATCGACGATAAGTACCCCATTCCAAGAGTAGCGGTGATATTGCCTTTTCCATAAACAATGGCAAGTATGAGTTTTGCCGGCTTCCATTTGGGCTAAAAAATGCGCCGAGCATGTTCCAGAGGGCAATAGACGATGTCCTCCGGGACCAGATCGGTAAGACTTGTTATGTTTACGTCGACGACGTCATAATCTTTTCCGAGACCGAAGAAGATCATGTCAAGCATATTGACTGTGTTCTTAAGAGCCTAATCGAGGCAAACATGAGGGTTTCGAAAAGTCAAACTTTTTTAAAACCGAGGTTGAGTATCTAGGTTTTATTGTTTCAAGGGGGGGGTATTAGAACATCCCCATCGAAAGTAAATACGATTAGGAACTACCCTGAACCAACTACATTGTTTGCCATCAGATCATTCCTCGGTCTGGCTGATTACTACCGCTGTTTTGTAAAGGACTTCGCAAAAATAGTAAAGCCATTCACCGATATTCTGAAGGGGGAAATGGCAAGATACGTGCTACACAGTCCAGGTAAATTTTAATCAACTTAAAGGGAGATGAGATAAGAGCTTTTCATAAATTGAGGGATGTCTTAGCCTCGGAGGACGTAATGTTGATGTACCCTGACTTTAAAAAACCGTTCGATCTTACAACTGACGCATCATCTCACGGTCTTGGTGCCGTTTTGTCACAGGACGGAAAGCCAATAACAATGATTTCGAGAGTGTTGGCGGATAGGGAATTTCATTTTGCCACAAAGGAGAGGGAACTTTTAGCAATTATTTGGGCTTTAAGGTCTCTTCGACATTACTTATGCGGTGTTAAAACTCTTAATATCTTCACGGACCATCAGCCCTTAACATTTGCGGTTTCAGACCGAAATCCGAATGCAAAAATAAAGCGCTGGAAGGCTTTTATTGACGAACACAATGCAAATATATTCTACAAACCTGGAAAGGAAAACCAGGTTGCAGATGTATTGTCTCGACAACACGTTAACATGGCAGAGGATGATGGTTGTTCGGATATGGCTACAGTTCATAGTGAAGAGTCACTTACTTACACTATAGAGACCACTGACAAACCGGTAAATTGCTTTAGAAACCAGATCATTATAGAGGAGGCCAAGTTTCCTACTTCTCGCAATTTTATACTTTATGGAAATAGGACCAGACACGTCGTACAGTTTTCTAATAATGATGAACTTTTATCCCGAGTCCGGGATGTAGTGAATACGAACGTAGTAAATGCAATTCATTGTGAACTACCTGTTTTGGCCCGTATTCAGCACGATTTGGTCCAGGCCTTCCCCTCGACAAGGTTTCGATATGCTAACAAGCTTGTGCTGGACATATTTGACGGGAACAAACAGAGGGAAATATCGGTGACGGAGCATAACCGTGCTCGTAGAGCGGCACAGGAAAACGTTAAACAAATACTATTAGACTACTACTTCCCGAAAATGACGAAATTATGCAATGAGATAGTCGCAAATTGCAAGACCTGTTCGAAGGCAAAGTATAAGCGACATCCTGGGAAACATATTATAGGGGAGACTACCATACCATCGTACGCCGGTGAAATTCTTCATGTTGATATTTATTCTACCGGTAGGAAATTTTTTCTAACTTGTGTGGATAAGTTTTCGAAATTCGCCATAGTACACCCGATACAGTCTAGGACAATCCTAGACGTTAGGGAACGAATTCTTCAATTGATGAACTTTTTCCCTCAAACTAGAATCATTTTTTGCGACAATGAAAGATCTTTAAATTCTGAAACTATTAAGAGGATTCTAGAGGACCAATTTAGTGTCAAAATTGTTAATGCTCCACCTTTACACAGCACTTCGAATGGACAGGTCGAGAGATTTCACAGCACCCTTGCGGAAATCTCTCGATGCTTAAAGTGTGAAAGGGGAATCGATGACACAGTTTACCTTATTTTACAGGCAACTATAGAGTATAACAGAACAATCCATTCCGTGACGAATGAAAAACCGGTGGATACTATTCATTCCTCTTCATCTGAATTTAAGCAGAAGATAAAGGAACGAATTAGTAACGCGCAGGCTAGACAATTGGAGCATTTTAATAGCAACCGTCAGAACAGGATTTTTGAAGTAGGGCATGTTGTAATTATTGTTTGGAACTTAACATTACTTGTTAATTATGAATGTTTTTTATGATCAAGTTTTAATATTAATTAACATGGTAATGTACTTCATTTGTTTTGTCACTTTAAATAAAATATTTACTTCAATAGGTTATGGGCACATCTAGCTCTGCAATATATTTAAAAACAAATTTGAAAGCAAAATAAACAAACTGGAAAATTTGTTCAAAAAAAGTTTGTAAAAATTATTTAGTACTTTTTAAGAAAAAGAACCACAAAATTTTTCAACTACCAACAAGAGACTATTGTCTACATAAATTTGAATTAAACAGAATCATCATTAGAAGTTAGGCCAGGTAATAATGGAATTTTGTAAAAACATCAAGCCGCTATCAGGAGAAAACGATTGGCCAATATGGAAACGCAAAATCCGTGATGTATTAGATTTCTATGAGGGAGCCCTAGACGTGATTGATATGAAAATTACGAAGCCGGGACCTCTATCTGATGGTGCCACAGAGGCACAAATAAGGGAGCACAAGAAAAATTCTGAATTTTTCAGGAAAGCAAATTCGTATGCCAAGACAATTATCACGAGCTGCATAACGGATAAAATATATCAGAAAGTCATGGATAAGGATAACGCTTTCGAAACATGGCAAGCATTAAAAAACATTTTCGAAGCTACATCCAGGGATCAATTTTTCAAAATTTGTTCTGATCTTTTTGCTTTTACATGGCAAGATAATGAAGATGTCTCAACACATATTTCAAAAATACGTAGTCTTTGGGATGAGCTAAATAATGGCTTGAAAATGAAGGGTGAGCATGAACTGCCGGATATGCTATTTGTATGCAAGATTATCCATATACTACCGAAGAATTTTGAAATATTTCGCTCCAATTGGATGATGATGTCAGGTGAGAAAGAGAAAACTATTGAAGAACTCACAATGCAATTACAGTCAGGGACTAAAGTTTAAATACACCCGTCAAATTTGGAGTTTTAAAAAAAGCACAGATTTTACCAAAATTTTAAGTATGCAGTTTTATTTGATTTCATGAATGATTGAAAATAAAAACAAAAAATATTTACATCATCGCAAACATAACGGTAAATCTTACAAAAAACAAAAAAATTCATTGGACAAAAGTTTAAATACATATGAGAAAATGATAGGTTATGCAATAAAATTTATCTTATAAACAGAAAAATATAACATTTCAATATTTTGTTGGACCGCCCTGGTTGTCTATGACTGCTTGGAGACGACGTGGCATGGATAGCACCAAATTCTCTGTTTCGGACGTTGTTATTTCAGACCAGACTTTGTTGAGAGCTTCTTTTAGCGAATCCTTGCTAGTTTTTGCTATATTTCCCAATTTACGCTTCATTAACCCCCAAACATGTTCAATAGGATTTAGATTTGGTGATTGAGGTGGGCTATGGAGCTGCCGTGGAGCATAATGTAGCAGCCATTCTTTCACCGAACGTGCGGTATGCTTAGGGTCATTATCCTGTTGGAAGATCCAACGAGGTCCAAGGCCCAAGCTGTCCACAGAAGCTTGTAAGTGTTGTTCCAATATGCTCTTGTATTGATGTTGGTCCATTATACCATCAATAAAGGCCAATTTACCAACACCAGCTGCTCCTATTGCTCCCCAAACCATCACGTTGCCACCGCCGTGCTTCACAGTTGGAACTAAATTTTTTGTTTGAAGGGCAGTTTTAGGTTTGCGCCAAACTTTTTCACGACCATCACTTCCAAACAAATTGAATTTGCTTTCATCAGTAAAAAGAACTGTTTTCCAAAATTCCGCGTCTTTGTTTTTATATTTATTTGCAAATTGCAATCGAAGTCGTGTATTTTTTGCACTTATTAAAGGCTTTTTACGTGGAACTCTGCTTCTATAATTGTTTTCCCACAATGCTCTTTGCACGGTTTTCGGATGAACATGCTTGTTCGAAGTATTAGAGATATCATCTGCTAATCTTGTGGCACTTATTTTTGGATTCTTTTGCACTTCTCTCAAAATATGGCTAATATCTCGTCTAGAAAGTTTTTTTGGACGTCCACTTCTAGGCTTTTTTTCCACTGAGCCGCTTTGTTTATATTTTCTAATTATATTTTGCACACTTGAAAATGGAACATTCAATAATTTTCCAATTTCTCGATACGATTTGCCTTCTTGGAAATGTTTTGTAATTAAAAGTTTAACACTTGTTTCTATTTCTTTTCCTTTGCCCATAATCACCTATTTAACTTGCATTGCTGACAATAAAAAAGCAACTAATAACAAATTTATACTTCTAACAACAAATCTAAGTAAAACACCAATTATAACGGTACTTCATTTCTGTAAAAAATTGCAAAAAGAGACTATAAATTGTTATTTCTCCATATGTATTTAAACTTTTCTCCAGTGCATTTTTTTGTTTTTGTAAGATTTACCGTTATGTTTGCAATGAAGTTAATATTTTTTGCTTTTGTTTTTGATTATTCATAAAATGAAACAAAACTGCATGCTAACAATTTTGGTAAAATGTCTACTTTTTTTAAAACTCCGAATTTGAGGAGTGTATTTAAACTTTAGTCCTTGACTGAATGTATGTTCGAGAGGAACTTCAAAGGTAATGAAAAACGAAGTGAGAGAGGTAATCAAGAAGCTTTAAAGGTAAATGAAAGAAATGATCTAAAGGAGAAATACAACAAAAAGAATGATGTATGTAATTATTGTAAAAAGAAAGGCCATTGGTTGAAGGATTGTCGAAAGTGGTTAGCTGACGGAAGACCAACAAAGAATAAATCTGGTAATGTAAATAATACAACAATTTCACTTCATACTATTTGTAGTAATGTTAATGTAAGCAATACTAACATGGAATGGTGGTTTGATAATGGCGCTACAAGGCATATAACCAATAGTTTTAAAATGTTTAGCGAATTTCAATATTTTGATCATCCACATTCAATACAAGCTGCGGGGAAGGAATGCTTAGATGCAGTAGGCAAAGGTGTTATTCCAATCGTTTCCAAAGTTAATGGTCAACAGCTAAGAATGAATTTAGAAGATGTGTGGTATGTTCCAGACATTTCAAGAAATTTATTTTCGGTCCTATCAGCACAAGATCGAAATTCAAACAGTGAATTTAAATCAACAACAACTCAATGTTGGTTAACTATAAATGGTGAGGTGGTTTTATGTGGTCACAGATCCAAAAATGGTTCCCTATATAAAGCAGATTTATATTTTAAATAGAACTGGAAAGTCCTCAATTCCTCAAGTAAGTCCATTTGAGTTATGGTGTGGCAAAAGGCCTAGAATTCGCCACCTACGTATTATTGGTTCAACCTGCTATGTTCACGTACCAAGTCAAAAACGTAAAAAGATGGATAAAAAAGCCGTTAAGGGGTTCCTAGTTGGTTATGATGGAGATGAAAGATACCGAATATATATAAAAGAACAACAAAAAGTAGAAGTTTCTCGAGATGTGAAATTCCAGGAGAAAGAAGTAAAGTGTGACAATAAAAATCAACTTAAAATTAAAAATTGTTTAGAAGATATCGATGATAATAAATCAAAAAATGATGAAAAACATGATGGTGTAATAATAACGTATAAATACAATCGCAATGACGAAGCTACATCAGTTTCTCAGGTTAGTGGTGACTCAGAGATAGTGGATAATGATCTTTCTAGTTCCCAGACTCATGAAGAGCCTGATAAAGTAGTTCAAGAAGAAGACGATATGGAAGATTTTGAAGGGTTTGAAGAACATTTTCAAGACGCCGAAGATATTGTTAATGTTGAAAGTGGTAAACGTAATCGAACTGAAGATTCTGATGATGAAATACCACTAAGCAAACGACTTAGAGATCGTACTTTAATATCAAATCCGAGGTATGATGATTTTATAATGATGGCTCAAGATATTTTGTCTCAAATTCCAACTCCAACAACATACAATGAAGCTATACAAAGTAATCAGAAGTTGGAATGGAGAAGTGCCATGCAGTCTGAAATAAGTTCGTTATTAGATAATAACACATGGGTTCTAACAAACTTACCTAAAGGATCCAAAGCACTTCCAGGTAGATGGGTTTTCCGGATAAAAGTTAATCCAGATGGAAGTATCGATAAATATAAGGCTAGACTAGTTATAAAGGGGTTTGCCCAGAAGAAAGGTGTGGATTATGATCAGACTTTTAGTCCGGTCGCAAAGATGACAACAATAAGGTCACTTTTAAGTATAGCGGCAAGTGAAGAACTTCACTTAGCGCAGTTTGATGTTTCAACTGCTTTTCTCTATGGCGAATTAGATGAAATTATTTACATGAAACAACCTGAAGGTTTTGATGATGGGTCTGGAAGAGTTTGTCAGCTTAAGAGAAGTTTGTATGGACTAAAGCAAGCACCTAGATGTTGGAACAAACGAATGGGAAATTTTCTGGTGAAAAATCTTGGTCTAAAAACAAGCACTGCTGATCCATGTCTTTTTATAAGGGAGAAAAATGGTAAGAAACTAGTTCTTGCACTTTACGTAGATGATGGTCTAGTTGCTGCAACAGACAAAAAAGAACTTCACATATTTTTAAATGAATTGAAGTCTGAATTTAAAATTATGGTAAAAGATGTAAGCTTCTTTCTTGGTTTAGAGATAGAGAAGAAAGAAAATGGCATAAAGATATCTCAGAAAGCATATGCCAATAAAGTTTTACAAAAGTTCAATTTTTCTGAATGTAAGTCCGTATCAACCCCAATGGATAAAGTCACAGAAACTTCAAAACCAGGGAAAGAAGAAGAATTTCCCTATAGACAAGCAGTTGGTGCATTAATGTATTTAATGTTGGGTACCAGGCCTGATTTGGCTTATTCAGTTGGATTTTTATCAAGATCTTTAGAAAAGCCCACTAAAGAAGATGTTCAAAGAGTGAAACGAGTATTTAGATACATATCAGGAACTCTAGATGTTGGTATAACATATAACAAAAATGGTCCTAAATCTTTAGAGTGTTTTAGTGATGCAGATTTTGGTGGATGCTTGAAAACAGGTAGATCTACTACTGGAGTTGTTGTGATATATGCCGGAGGAGTAATATCTTGGTTGAGCCAAAGACAACAAATGGTTTCCACATCAACCACTGAGGCTGAAATTGTAGCAGCAAATGAGGCAACAAAAGAAGTTATTTGGCTGAAAAGACTTTTCAAAGAAGTTAATAATTTTAATCAAATACCAGTCATTCAAATAGATAATACTGCTGCTTTACGTCTTGCACAAAATCCCGAGTTTCATAGAAGGACGAAACACATTGCAATTAAACATTTCTTTATAAGGGAAAAGGTCACTGAGGGTCAATTGCAAGTTTCTCAGGTTTCTACTGAGGAACAAGTTGCGGATATGATGACAAAACCCTTAGCGAAAATGCGTTTAAGAAATTTATGTAATCGACTTAATTTGTGTTAAATTCCAAACAAGGGAAAGTGTTGTAATTATTGTTTGGAACTTAACATTACTTGTTAATTATGAATGTTTTTTATGATCAAGTTTTAATATTAATTAACATGGTAATGTACTTCATTTGTTTTGTCACTTTAAATAAAATATTTACTTCAATAGGGCAAGAAGTTTTCTTAAAGAGGAATCGAAGGCTGGGGAATAAGTTGACCCCATTGTACGAAGAAGCTGTGGTGGAAGCTGATATGAGAACAACCGTTCTCATTAAAGGGAGAGTGGTCCATAAGGACAATTTAAGATAATTGAATCTTTTCTCATATGGCACCTTTTTTTACCCTCTTTCTTCTTATCGTTTATGTTGACATTACTATTTCTTGCCATTCTAACTACCGCGTCGACGAGGATAATTGATTACTCACATTCTAACTACATCCCAATATTGGACGGTGACACCATAGTTTGGAAGGACTACGGATATCTCAGACATACAACTAACCTTACTGTTTTCTATGAAATAGCAAATAAGTCGGAGAAGACGATGGACATATTTCCGCAATCACATGTAAGGAAAATTTTAGTCTCAGATTCGCAACACATAAATGCGCTCCTATTGACTCTCAGTGTCCACCACAGGCATGCAAGAAGCATTAATTTATCTCGTTGAATTTTTAGATAAAATTAAATGTCTTGGTGTAATTCTTGATACCAAGCTGAGTTTTGAGGATCATGTTAATAATGTTGTTTCTAAAGTAAATTTTACTCTGAGAAAATTATACAGCTTAGATATTATGCTTCCATTTAATGTTAAGTTTAAGGTTGTCCATGCCTTAATTATGCCAATTTTTTTATATGGCTTGGAAGTTTATTCGGGGGCTTTGGGGTATGTAATGAAGAAGATAAAGTTGGCTTTCAATCGTGTTATGAGATATTTATACTCTCTTAGATTGCGTCATCATCGGCCTTATTACGAGTGTCGTAGTCGTAGTCGAAACTAAGTCGAATTTGCTGAAAATTCGCTAAAAAAAAACAACTTTTGAACAATTTTTCAATTGGATTTACCATATATAGCACTCAGATTTAAAAAAAATCCAGCATCGGAGTTTCATTTCTTTATAATTTCCATTATATACAAAATCATTTTATATGGAGTCGAAAATTTCGACTACAAATTCGACACTCGTAATCAGGCCGCATATTCGTCGTATGATTTGGAATTTTTAGGATGTTCATTTGATAACCTTGTTCAAATTAGGAATATTATGCATTTCTATAAAGTGTTTAAATTGCAAATGCCGTTGTTCTTGGTTGATATGTTTAAATTTTGGTAGATCTAATAGGAATAGACAATTAGTTATTCCAAAGCTTACACCGTTGTTAGGCCGATCTTTTTTTGTAAGGGTTGCTCGAAAATACAACAAATTACCACATAACTTAAAGACTTTTAATTTGTCGATTGATACGTTCAAGAAGAAACTTTTTGAAGAAATTGCACTTGATGCTTAATTTTTCAGGCATTATTTTTTCGAATTAAAGCTTACATATGTCATTTCTTTTTGTTTCGAATTTACGGAATGTAAAAACTATTATTGCTAATTTTTATTATAACTTTTATTTTTAATCTTTATATGCATTTAATAATTTTATATTTGCATTGTTATCTAATTATACATGTAAGTGCTTATGTATAATAATGTGAAAATCTTATAAGACGTTTATAAAATGAATTTTGTATGAGAATTTTGTTTTATAAGCCACTTATAAATTTTAAAAGTGATTATGCATATGGCCCGTAGTTTATTTTTTTATTTTTATTTTAAACAAATTTTATTGCTTGTTTTGTTACTTTTAGTAGAAATTTGTAACCGATTATGGCCTTTAGGCTAGGTTATTGTTATAAATAAAGAAATTAAATTAAACCCCCAAAAATTAAATAACTGTCAAACATTTTTACGTCATTTCTTGGATGTTATTTAATTTTTCCCTTTGGGGTTATTTCATGGGGGTTATCCCTAGCGCTGATAAATAAAGGGTTCTTCAACAGGGACGCTACAAAAGTAGAAAGACAGGGACAGCAAACGACGCCATATTTCTTGCCGCTCTTTTGACATTTATCTTCAGTAAGGTTTGCCATTTCATGATGGAAAGATATACGAGCCACCAACGAGTAGAAATTATTAAAATTTACTACCGACATTCGGAGTCAGTGGCCTCAACGTTAAGAGCGCTACGTCCAATTTATGGTCGTCATAATGAATGGCTTCGTCAATAAACAAAATATGCGTTATTGGTCAGACAGCAATCCACACGTACTCCATGAGTCATCATTGCATCCCGAAAAAATTACGGTTTGGTGCGGTTTATGGGCCGGCGGCGTCATTGGGCCGTACTTCTTCCGTGATGATCAAGACCGGCACGTTACTGTGAATGGGAATCGCTACCGTTCAATGATAACCGAATATTTTTGGCCCCAATTGGATGATATGGACTTGGAGGACATGTGGTTCCAACAGGACGGCGCCACAAGCCACACAGCGAATGTCACAATCAATTTATTGCAAACCAAGTTTGGAGAACGTGTTATCTCACGAAATGGTCCAGTCGATTGGCCGCCTCGGTCGTGCGATTTGTCGCCGTATGACTATTTCCTGTGGGGCTATGTCAAATCTATGGTCTATGCCAACAAGCCAGCGACGATTTATGAACTTCGTACGAATATCGGCCGATTTATGCTTGAAAACCGTCGAAAATTGGGTTCAGCGTCCGGACTTCTGCAAGCGTGCCCGTGGTGGCCATGCAAAAGAGATCGATTTCCATACATAATGGCATCGAACGTACTTTCACAGGAATAAAGAATTTCATTGATATCCAAAACCGTTGTTGTTTTATATTGTAGCGCTCTTATTGAAAAACCCTTTATGTACATCTGCGATGATATTTTTAAGAAAAATTTTCCAGATTTTAAAAATTTTTAAAAAAGGACTTTTAAAAGACAACTAAATTTAAGGTGGCCGCTAGAAATTTTTACAAAAAAAATTTGTCCGTTTCTGGCACGCAGCGAAAAAGCCTTGCCACCCTTTCCTATATGATAGGCAGCACAGATTTGTGATAAGCAGTTTAGTAGCTTCGCTAAGTAAAGTTTTTCTACATAACAAATTTTTGTGTTGAAAAGTCTGTACCTCTGTAATTATAAGATTTAATCTTGTTGTACAGGATATGAGAACACAACTAAATAAATAAATACCCTAACACAAAATTTTACATTGGTTTATAATATATATTTCATATACATTGGTTTAATGTATATGAAATATTTTGATATCATACCTATGATATTTAAAATACTCTTGAAATACTGAGTACAATTGTCCACATCCAATTATTTTTGAAGGAGATATACCTAAGCAAGTCCAGATTCAAATTTTGAACCGAAATAATTCCCGAGATCGGTCCGACCGAGAAAAAAGTTGTTTCGGAATCCCAATAAAAAGTTTTTATCTGTAGTAAAAATTTGGACCCGATCGGAGTAGTGCTCAACTCAACTATAACAAAAAATAAAAAAATTGGGGCTATGTCCGAAAACTGCACTTGCTCCCATATTATAATTTATTATACATTTTATTTCAACGGCGTTTATCCGGAAATTTTTATATCGCAAACACTACTTTTCAGTCAGCACTGAAACCCCCTCCAAAATAACCACGCGGATATCTATGATTCAGTACGTTAAATTAAGTGCGCAAAATATAAACTTTATTTATGGTGTGTAACTTACAAATCCCATATAATTTGTTCTCCAAAACCACAATTTTCAGCCAATTCCTGTTGAGTTTCTCGTATGGTTTTTTTGGAAACAGCTTGTACCTCTTCGACTATGGCAAAAGGTAATTCCTCTTTTGGTGGTTTTAGAATTTTATATAATGCCTCTTCCAATTGCGCAACATTTAATGAATCTATGTTAACCATATCAATTAAAACAACATCATCACCATCTAATTCAAGTCTTAACGAATCTTCCAATTGTTGACGCGATCCTTCTACTTGAAGACCTCTGTCTAGCATCATATTTTTCAGTGCATCCAAGGAAAGGGATTCAATTTTTACCTCTCTTACAAGAGGAAACTCATCATATCGACTTAAGACTTCACGTAGTTGTTGTTGCAATTCCTCTTTGGTTAACATGTTTTTATTATGACAAAACGTCTATCCCAAGTTCTTTTCCACGTATCTTATGGGGAAACTTAAACTCCACACTAATATTTAATAAAAATTGATGGTACACAATTTGAATAGAAAAACAAACTGGAAACTAAAAGTTAAACAAGAAATTAGATAAGGAAACACAAAAAGGCCAAAGATGATAACCACAACCACAGACAGTGATACAAGTCCAGTAGAGTTGTAAAAGTATTGAGTATTCCGGTACTGAGTACTCAATACCGCCTGTTTTTTTGAGTACTCAATACTAAAACGGTACTACTCAATACTTTTAAAGATGCAATTTTCCGTAGAAATGAGTATTTTTCGTATGAAAATACAACTCTAAAAATACTACTTTAAAAATACAACTCTGGAAATACAACTCTATATGTGAAGCAAAGAATTTTGTAATGAATTTTTGGGAAAAATTATTTAATTCATTTATTTAAAATGTTTTAAATTTAGTAAAATGTAAGTAACAATAGTTATTTAACACGTGTATGTGAATTGTTATTATTTTTCTTTATAAATACGAACTCTTAACATTTAATTTTTAAATTCAAAAAACCGTTAAAAGTATTGAGTAGTATCGAGTACTCAATTGAAAAGTATTGAGTAGTATTGAGTACTCAAAAAGTATCGAAATTTCACAACTCTAAAGTCCAGTGACGCAAAAACAATGCGCCGCCGAATTTTTTTTGGTATTTAGTGCCGCCGCCGAAGTGAGCGGCAATTTCCGCTTATATTGGTTAGCTTGTAGTGGCAGCTAATCCGATGCTTTTTTTAATTTTCTAATTATCAGTTTAAATTTTATTTTAAAGCTTATTTTTGGTTCTAAAAAAAATATTAACTTATTTTGAAAATCTTTCAACCCAAATTCCATCAGCCGCCGCTGTTTTCACAAAGTACCATTTTGGTTAAATTTCAGTACCATTTCAAAAATATAAATTTTCATCCCTGATTCTAACGTAGAACTTAATCAGAACTAGGTCGACAACGACAACGAGAATTGCTATTTTATATATTTTGTATGGGAAGTAAAATGTCGCCATGTCTTTCGGCGATTTGTCTTCGTAATAGAATCTATTCTATTTTCATGACGACACACTAACACACACTCAAAATATTTGTCAAATTGTTGCCTTATTTTTAACTTATTTAATGGTTGTAGAAATTCGTATTAGAGTTGCAAAAATTCGTACTTTGTTTACGAAAAATTTATTTTTTTGAGAGCAGAAATATTATTTAAAATGAAAATACATAATTTAGCGAAAACAAAGCATAAATAAATACAATAAAATGTAAAACAACAAGAATTAATGCAAAACCAATTGAATTGATTAAGAATTGTGGCCAAACAAATACAACCATATTCTTGTTTTGCTTTCCTTTTTTTTTCAAACATTAAAAAATATCGACAGTCGATTGTCGCTGAAATTAAATTAATCGCGACGACTTTTACTGTCGTCGGTCGATAATCGACCCAGTTGTAATTATTCTCTTAAGCGGCCTATATACGACCAAGCATGCTGTACAGCATGCTGGAGGGCTGTATGAATTTCACCATGTAATGTCTAATTTGACGGTTTGTCAAGCATGTTAGACGAAAAACAAAACATTTTGATTTTTCGGCAAGTTTGTCAAACACGCTTGACCGTCTAATAAAAAAATCATCAAACATTGGAGAATTTTACATTTTTAACAAGTTATTTTGTGACAAGAAAGGGATAACGCTAATAAATAAATTAGAAAGTGCAGAAACATAAATTCAAAAATAAAATTCCAAGAAAAAAATTAATAAAAATAATTTTGTCATTATTATCCGCCGTATTGAATTTGTGGTTTTGAAGTCAAATTTTACAGCATGCTTGTCCGTGTATTCCAAAAACCATTTTTTGTTTGTCAAACAAGCTGGTCAGCATGCTTGCTCGTATATAGGTCGCTTTACACGGGGGTTACAGGTTTAATTTTTGCCTTTTAAGTTTCAATACACTCACACTTTTTTACTAACACACTCACCTTTTTCCAAATTTGAATTCGCCCGTATGACACTAACTTAATTTTGTGTTGAAATGATATTGGCAGCAATGTAAATCAAATAGGAGCACTGCATTACCGATATTCATTTGACAGATACTGATTTATTCTATATAGCTGAACTCTTCTTACACATTATTTTCCCATAAGGAAATTCATAAATTTTTCCTCAATTCAAAAATAGAAAATCAAGCAAGTGTCATACGGGCTTGTAAAATGTATTTTTAGATGACAAAATATGACTTATTTACAAACAAACCAATGTTTACCGGGAAATATATGTATAGTAAATAATAAAAACATAATTGGAAGCATACTCCAGATGCATATATGGTAGTTTGTAAATACACATACAAATACCCACTAAACATATTCCTGCGTGTATTTATTGAATAAAGTAATAAACAATTCAATCAATAAAATCAGTTTTACGAATCGTTTCGTTCAAAATTAAATCGGATTTAAAAATTGAATTAAGGAATTATTTTTTAAAGGACTGATGTTGACGTAATTATATACAATTTTATATTATATCACATTAACCACACCGGATTAGATATAATTATATCAAATTATACAATATTTTATTAAAACCTTTTTTTACTAGGGAACTAATAATTATCCAAAAGGTTTTTTGTAAAAAAAAACTCAAGTTTAGTAATTTTAAAAATTGTCATTATACCCTAAACCACTACGTGGTCAGGGTATTATAAGTTTGTGCTGATGTTTGTAACACCAAAAAATATTGGTCCTAGACCCACCTTATAGTATACCGATCGGCTCATAATTTTTTTTATTTCGATTTAACGATGTCCATCTGTCCGTCCGTCTGTCTGTCTATGCATTCAGGTCGCAAATATTAAGATATTTTGATGAAACTTAGTACACCGACTTATGTCGGCCAAGGACGAAGCCTATTGATTTTGGTTAACACCGGTCCATGTTTAGACCTAGTGCCCATATAAGGGTCCCCCCAAAATTATATTGTTTATACGCTGCAGGTCTCAAATATTAAGATATTTTGATGAAATTTGGTACACCGACCTATATCAGCCCAAGGACGAAGCCTATTGATTTTGGTTAACACCGGTCCATGTTTAGACCTAGTGCCCATATAAGGGTCCCCCAAAATTATATTGTTTATACGCTGCAGGTCGCAAATATTAAGATATTGTGATGAAATTTTGGTACACCGACCTATGTCAGCCCAAGGACGAAGCCTATTGATTTTGGTTAACACCGGTCCATGTTTAGACCTAGTGCCCATATAAGGGTCCCCCCAAAATTATATTGTTTATACGCTGCAGGTCGCAAATATTAAGATATTTTGATGAAATTTGGTACACCGACCTATATCAGCCCAAGGACGAAGCCTATTGATTTTGGTTAACACCGGTCCATGTTTAGACCTAGTGCCCATATAAGGGTCCCCCCAAAATTGGCTTGGTTACAAACTGCAGGTCGCAAATATTAAGATATTTGAATGAAATTTGGTTCGCTGACTCACATTCAGAGCTTTGAAGAATTAATTCTTTTTTGAATGAATTCACTACCAATCGAATTCAATTTTCTCTAAAATTGAATAAATTCCTTTTCTTTAGTAATTCACTGAATTCATTCAACTGAATGCGTTCATCAAACAACAAATTCAAAGAATTAATTCAATTGCAATAGTTCTTTTTATTAAATCAAATGAATTAATTGACGCGGTGAACGCGTTCAATTTTATAAATCGAACGGAAAAAAGGTGAATTAATTCCTTACTGAATTAATTCACCACTGAATTCATTCAGTGAATTAAAAACAAAAAAATAATAAGTTCACTGAATTGAAAAAAAATAAAATAAGTTCACTGAATTAAAAAAAATAAAATAAGTTCACTGAATTCAAAGCCTGTTTTCTGCCGTTCAGTAGAAGAAAACAATAATGTACAAATAAAATTTTTAAATAAGCAATTTTACAGCATGTGCTAGTAACAAATTATAAACCGGATGCTGTTTATCAACCTACATGATTCAAAAATAAAGCCTTTTACTATTAAAAATAAAAACTTTACAGATATAGATAAATTTGGAAAAAAAAATATAACTATATAACTAGTTTGAAAAATTAATAGTTATATTTTTTTTCCAAATTTATCTATATCTGTAAAGTTTTTATTTTTAATAGTAAAAGGCTTTATTTTTGAATCATGTAGGTTGATAAACAGCATCCGGTTTCTAATTTGTTACTAGCACACGCTGTAAAATTGCTTATTTAAAAATTTTATTTGTACATTATTGTTTTCTTCTACTAAACGGCAGAAAACAGGCTTTGAATTCAGTGAACTTATTTTATTTTTTTTTCAATTCAGTGAACTTATTTTTTTTTTAATTCACTGAACGTAATTTTATTTTTTTTAATTCACTGAACGTAATTTTATTTTTTTTAATTCACTGAATGAAAATGAAATTGAACGAATTCAGTAGTGAACTAATTCACTTTTTTTCCGTTCGATTTATAAAATTGAACGTGTTCACCAGTGAATTAATTCATTTGATTTAATAAAAAGAACTATTGCAATTGAATTAATTCGTAACAAAATAAATCGAACGAAAGCAAATATGAATTAATTCCATTCAATATATGGTGCTTAGTGAATTAATTCATCGAATTTTTAATTCAGAATTGAAAAATTGAATTAAGGAATTAATTCTTCAAAGCTCTGCTCACATTATAGAAAATTTTGACACAAGTCCCATTTTAACCCATTCGAATTTCGGATCCAAACATTAGTTGGCTTTTAACCAGACTGGTGTAGGGTATTGTATAGTCGGCATGCCCGACTTTAACCTTTTTACTCGTTTTTTATATAAATTAATAACTACCGGTAAACTACCGTCAACTACCTATACAAAATAACGATATCGGTAATGATAACGGTATTTAGAAAATTTTAACAGGTATTGGTAACGGTATTTTAAAGATAACGGTAACCATCTTGAAAAATACAACATTGTAGTTCAACGTTGTTTAACTACAGCTCAACACAAAATAATAAAAACCAGTTCATTGATTTACTTGCATTGTATTTGGTGTATTGGAGACTTCTTTCGTGCTTATTAAAAATAATTATTTTATAAAACTGCTTAAAAAATATAATTAAAAAAGATACACTACTTAATTTAAAAAATAGTAGAACATAACTCCAAATGGTAAGTAAATGAAATGTATAAATGTTATTAACATCGAAAAAATATTGTATTAAAACGCCACACCCAAAACCAAGCTTGTAAATTGGGGAGTGGCTTGGTGTGTATTAAAATGTAAGATCAAAAGTTTATTTGTTAATTTTAAGTTTTTCAATTAAAAGAATATAAAATAATTCTAATAAGACTATGTTGGAATTTTAGAAATTTATTGTACAATTGGGAACACCAATATTAAAAATACGTCAATATCAATGCATGGGTATGGTTTAATTGTGGGTTTTATCACCATAAAGGCGTCGTCTACTATACAAACACATACACTTTTACAACATATTCTTCATCTATAAGCCAGCCGCATTTGCATTTGGACAACAAAGTATTTACTTGCATCAATCACTTCCATTTCTTTTGTATTTACAACCACTTTCGCAGTAGCTTAATCTCTGTGTTAACAGACTATGTCAACACTCGACGAACGTACAGCATATCAAAAAAATCCATATTTTACTGGACATATTTATGGAAATTTCTCACCATTTTATGTGACAATAGCTGTTTGTACTGTTGTTCTCGGTTCTATTATCATATTGAATATTATCTTTGGTTGTTGTTCTAAGCATCGTCAATATTGGCAGGACAGACATACGGGAAATCGTTGGTTGGTATCAATTTGGTCGGCAACACCACATAAACAACCACCATTGGATTTAACAGAATTAAAGGACGCTACATATTTTCAAAGATTGCAGGTATGTTTGTAATTATTATATAAAACAAGGGTTGACATGCAAAACCGTACTCGAAATTACTGATATACAATACCACTTAAATACCGTTACCACAGTAATTTCAAATAGTTTTACCTATAACAACTTTTCCACATTTTTTCTACAAACTACAGAATCTACTCGTAATATATTTTAGGACAATTATAGGGTTTTCATATAAACTCGTAAATTCCTTGTAAACCTTGTGTAAATACAATTTAATTTATTTATGTATAGAGTTTGACATTAAGCTCATAAACATACCAGGTTTACACCGTTTACGAGTAGAATACGAGTTTATATGAAATACGAGTTTATATGGCGCCCTATGCTCCAGTGGGAGTTAGAGGAATATATATATACAAACTCCTTATTTTTATAGAAAAATTTTAGATTTGAACATAAGGAAATTGGCCTCAAACTGAATTAATAAATTTCTAATTAACCAATTAAAAGGGTCGAAAGAAACAATTTTTATTTTTTAAATAAAAATTAAACCAAAATTTTAAAACATTTTGTCAATTTGTATTTAGTTTAGAATTTATTTAGCCACCTAGCACAGGGCCTAAATACTTCATTCTGATTGGTTGATTTTAAAAACATTGATCAATAATATTGAACGTGTATGTTTGCCTTTAGATTTTGAGAAATTTTTTCTATTATATAATTTTCAGATTTTTAGACATTTTTTTAATTTAATTTTTTTTTTGGTTCTAAATGATTTGTGCTGTAAATAATTATCGGACCCTGGGAAATTCTCAGATTTTCAGAATTTTTCCTAAAAATGCTGAGACATTTTTGTTGTTGGAAAATTTTCAGATTAAAAAGCTTTTTTAGTAGGTTTGAGGTTAAGAAGAAGAATAAACCTTCCTCAAAAGTTATAAACACATTAAATTTGCAAATCAGACTAGATCTAGTTTCTGCCTTTTTATGGACAGGCTTCATCAGTGATCTTCCATTAAATTGTATTGTTTATATTTTTATTGTCAGAATGTCTCTATATGAATAATTTCAGAAGTGATCAAACAGACATATACAAACATTCTACTTCAGATTTTCTGTTTATCTTCTTATTTCCTCCGTGTCACCTTTTCACAAATATTGCCACATTGACGTATGGTTTGTACGTACAAGTGCAGGCAGGTTTACAGAAGTTCTAAGAATCTGCGATTTATCCGTAGGAATATTTTCAGATTTTGAAAAATTCTCAGATTCTTAGCATTTTTCAAAAAAAAAAAAAACATTCAAATATATTTTTACGTAGAAAAACGAGTAAAAATAGTCAAATGTCGGGTTCGCAACAAAAAAAACATGATCCCCTCTGGAATTAAAAAAAAAAAACCAAAATTAATTTTGGAAGGGACTGGGATTCGTTTGGCCCGCGGGGGGGGGGGGGGGGGGAAGAAAAAAGTAACATATAAGTGTGGGTACACAAATTAATGGAAATTGTCTCACGATTCAAAAAATTTTATTTTTTTTATCCATGAAACGTAGCCATTACTAGAGCCATTTTAGTCCCAAAGTGATGAGATTTTGTTGTATGGTAAAATGGTACTCAAATGATAGAAAATGTTCCAACGACTTCAAAAGTTATTACTTTTTTTTTATAATCTATAAACGCATTATAAATGGGGATACTCATTTCGATTTCACGTGAAAAAACTGTTATACTCCATATATAAAAAAAATAATTTTTCACGATATTGAGTTTCACGTGAAAAGTGTGTCGACTTTGTTTTCACGCAAATTTAATATACATACAAGACAAGATTAGTGGTATTCATTAAACCGCACTTTTTTACACTAGTGGTAATTTTATGAGTTTACTTACAGGCATATTTAGATGAACGCACATTGTACTAAATTGTTTTTGTTACAATCAAATTTAATATTTTTTTGGTAATTTCTAACCTCTCAATTCATAAATGCTTTGTAAAGTTATAGCAGGTTTACAAAACGTCATTTTCATACAAAATTTGTTCAATAAGCCTCCTATAATTTTACAAAGCGTTTATGAATTTAGGGGTAAATATAACACACGGATTTATTTATATTGATGTTTTCCTATTGATTCTAAAATAAAATTTATAAAAACAAATAAAATAAAATCAAATAAATGTCATATTTGACAATTTTCAAATACCAAAAAGTTTACACAAAAATAGGTGCATAGGTGCGGCTTGTAAAATATTTTTGACATTTATTGTGTATAAATACAAGGTTTACGCTATATCAGGGGTATGGCATCACCAAAAACAAAAGTTATAACGATATCGTTATCACTAGATGGCACTTTGTTCAAAAAATTGACAATTTTTTTTTTTTTTATAATTGAAATAATAACAAACAAAAACGCAAATAAAAAAAGGAATTTTCAAATTGAATTATTTGAAAAAATTTTTTCCGCTTGATTTTTTCTTATTTTGCGCAGTTTTCAGCAATTTTTGAGTTTTTAAATATAGGCTCAGCTGATACTAAATAGTTGCTCAGGTGATACTAAATTTCAGAGCCCCCTACCGGTGAGTAGTGTAAGTTTTGATTTCCTATCTCTATAATTAATTGTCTCTGCGCTATATAACAGGAAGATACGACGTTTAATCAATACATATTACATATGACATCATATTATTTTTTTTACTCGGGAACTACAAATTTTTTTCAAATTTTGACTGCAGATTCATATTCTTTGTTAAAATAAAGATCAGATTTGAGAAATTTGCTCATATAATGCATGAGCAATGGGATTTTTACTTTCATATTTTTTGGAAATTTGCCAATTTTAGCCAAAATATGTATTTTTTTTTGTAAAATTTAAAAAAATAACTGCGAACTACTTAAAAGTTACCTAATTTTTTTAAATTTTGATTTCATATTCCTTTTCTGCACATTAATTAAGACTATTATTACTTAAATTGCAATTAGAGGCATTTAAAGTTCGAGCGAACTTTTTCACTCTAAAAACAACTTACGGTCCATTAATACATAAATCGGAAAGAAATCAATTAAAACTTGATTCCTTTTGTCATTTCCACTTCCAACTGCCTTTTATGTTTGAAATTTTCAAAACAAACAACAAAAATTTTACTGATTTTTACCAAAACTTAAATAACGTGATTTTAGATTTTTTTTTAATTTTTCGAAGGTTCCTAAAACCGATTTGGTCATATGGAATTCAACTATGGGGTACATCTAGCAAATCAAATGTTGACATACTAGAAAGATACCAGTCTAAAACATTAAGACTTATAACTAACGCTCCCTGGTTTGTGGCAAATAAAATTATTACAAAAGATCTCGATGTTCCAACAGTCCACGAAGAAATACGAAGGCTTAGCGAAAACTATCTCCAAAGATTAAGCAACCATGCAAATCCTTTGGCTATTTCTCTCTTAGATAACAGTAACGAAACGAGAAGACTGAAACGTGTACATATGTTTGATTTACCTTTTAGAGGCTAATAAAATTATATTATAACCCCTAAATTTATAAACCCTTTGTAAAATTATAGGAGGTTTAATGAACAAATTTTGTATGAAAATGACGTTTTGTAAACCCGCTATAACTTTACAGCATTTATGAATTGAGGGGTAAATATTAGGGAAGCCAAACGGGAAATCCCGAATCCCGGGATTTTCGGGATGTGACGCGCAAAATAGAAAGGGACCTAAGGGTAAAAACCGGTTTTGTTCAGGAGGGCATGGGATCGGTTTTTAAAAATATATTTTATTTATTTTTAACTTTATTTTTTCACGATTTGCTTATTTTAGCTTTTATTTTAAATTTCTATAATGTTTTGGTAAGAAATTTTAAGTTTTGTATTTTCAACGTTTTTTTAATGTTAAAGCTGTTTTAGTTTTAACAATTGGTATTTCATTTAACTTTTCTTTTTAACTTAAGGGGAATTTTTTAAATTTTTATTTATATTATCAGAGGTTTTGAGGTAATTTTCTAATTTTTAATTGATTTTTTTAATTTAATTATGGCCAACTCAAAAAACAAGTCAACTGCCATTAAGGGACCTATCCCATGATCGGTCAATCGGGGGCATATTCAAGGCACTTCCACCATATTTGTGTGTGTTAATGTTGTTTTCTTTTCTATTTTTTCTTTTCCATGTTTTTTTTTATTTGCTGTGTGTGTGTTTGTTTTTTCTTTCTCTTTTTTATTTGAACAGAAACTAAAAACATATAACTTAACCATCAGCCAGCCATCACGCATAAGCAACATTAGCTCAGACGGTAGAGCGTTTGCCTTACAAGCAGAAGGTTGTGTTATCGAGCCCTTCTTCGACGCCAAGTAGATTATTTTTAATTCTTAATTTTTTATTAGTTTATTTGAAAAACTATTTTTAGACACACCTCCTTACTGCCACAATGTGTCTCTACTGTGGCAATTGGTCATTTCCAATGACAACGCCATGTTAAAGTGATATGTCTCTTTCAAACAAAAAGACCGATCAACGACCGGTCTCCGCCCCCTTGGGACCTATCCTGCGTGTCATCTGGGACCGGTCCCTTTCCCCGTAGGGTTATTTGAGTAAACTATGCAAAGACTTTGCAGAAAAATTTGAAATTTTGGTAAACAATATTAAGTTTTTGAGTAATACATGCAACGATAACCAAATAACTTTGTTGCTGTAATTACACGATTTAGTGGGCAAGGTTATCGCAACGAATCTGTTTTAAAATCTGCTTACAAAATACTGGGCGCAAGTGTACTTAATGACAGGCCTTCATATATTATCCCAGCCAGAAAAATACAAACGGGAAAGTGATGGCAAGGTATTTTAACAGGTGGTACAAGTACTGACAAAAAGAGAAACACAAATGCACTTCTTGAACGCTCTCATTTACCCAATTTTCGAGTACGGGAACACTTTTTGGGTAAGATTGGGATCCTGCGGGTTCCTGCGGTAACGTAAAGGAACGGACCTATTGTTAGCGAAAAAAGTTATTCTTCTTAACCTCAACCGTACAAAATTTTCATATTCGGAGTAATTTTTAGATGAAAATTTTTTGTATTAAAAAATTCTCAGATTTTACAAAAATTTGTTTTATAGAAAAATTATAAAATTTTTTAATATTTTTTTTTCCATATTTATTTCAAATTTTATTTCCATTTCGATTACTAATGTTACTTTCTTTTAGCCTGCCCCTCGTCTCTTTAGTGAAGATATTGAAAGTCAAGCAGAAGAAGTATCCATACATCATCAACTGCATCAACAAAGATTACCCCGTCCCGAAGGTAGAGGTTTACATCAACAGAGACAACGCGAAGAATACGTTGAATTACATACAAAACGTGAAAGCGATATATAAAATTTTCAATTAATTTCTATATTTGGAAAGATAGAAGAAAATAATGGCTTTTATAATTTTATATCCGGCTGTAGCAGCTTTAGCTCTATTCATTGTCGGTGTTATTATAATTATGTTGCGTTTTGGACCTCGTTTATGTGGTCTACGCCATCATGCTTTACCCGATAATGAAGAGCATCGTCAGCGGGCCTACGATCAGGAAATAAGCTATGCTTGACATTAAAAATCTTTATACTCTTTTCAAAAATATACTTCTTTAAGTCCCTATATTTTTATTACAGAAAGTTTGTATTGCCTTGTCTAAAGTTTATATGTGCCTTACCTATTACGAAAATTGTCTAAGCTAAAGAAATTGCTAATTGCTTTCGTTGAAAATACAATAAAAAATTTCGTTTATTCTCTTTCGTTTAGACTAATTTCGTAGGGGTTAAGTTTTTGTAAAATGCAATATTTTAAGTATTTTACATTTTGAATATTTCTAAACTGTATCCGTCCAATTTTTAATACAAAAATGTTTTTTAGAAGGTTCTTATATTTAGTTTTTAAGCTAAACATATCACATAGATTTTTACACAAATAATTTTTTTTACATATCAAATAATCTTTTATTTTTCAAATATTTAAAATATGTATACAACATATATTTTACAAATACAAATTATATATTAAAAAAGACTAAATTTTTGGATTTAATTTCTTAAAATATTTTATAATATTTTTTGCATAAAAACAAAATAGATAAAAAATGACTTTTATGTCCAGTTAAAATTTAGTCGGCAGTTATATTAAAATTTTATAATGGAAACAAAAACAAATTTGTGAATTAAAGCCCCAGTTAGTAGCTAACTGAACATTGGACAATCGGGCCAAACTTTTTAATTTTTAAAAATTTTGAGATATAAAAAAATATAAAATTAAATTCTTTTATTTCCAGAACACTACTATAGCTTAAAAAGCATGTAAATATTTCTAAATGTTTGAATTCATTACTTAGCAAACAGTTGGAGATAATTCTTTTCTATAGCTATTTATCTGCGTATTTTCAATAATTTTTGTTAATTAGTGTGCTGTATAATTAAAACTGCAAAGAGAAACAACAGTTGTATGAAATCGGAAATTGAACAGGATTTTTAAACTTACGTATTATAACTAAAAGTAAAATTGAAGCCAAACCAGCAAAAACAAGTCTTGTTTTCATATGAGCCCACCATTGCTTACGCTTTACTTTAACAGAGCATTCTTGAAACGCTGATGCTCTTTTTTCCAAATCCTGAGATATTACATTTAAATCGGTTAATTTTTCATCACGTTCTAAAACTTTTTTAACATTGTCTTGTAAAATTTCAACCAGTTCATCAGCATTTTCTTGTACCTTTTGTAAAAGATTATTTTGGCTACTAAAATAGATGTGTGAGTATTCTAAATAATAAACTGAAATCAACAGCTCTCCCAGCAAAGAATTAAGGAATATTTAAAAAAATGACTTATCTACATAAAAAAAAAGAATATGCGAAAATAAAATTAAAAAATAAAATATGTACATTAGAGTTCGTCAGAAATATATAAAATTTCTTTGATTTTGGGATATCATAATTTTTTCTTAGTTTTTGCATAAAAAAGAATGGCGTTTTTTTATTTCAACTCCTTCCACTGGCGCAAGTCGGCAAAAAACGCTGATTTGGAGACCCATTTTCTGCAGAGCAAAAACGGCTGCATATCTGGGAAATCTGACTAGCTAATAACTTTTTAACGGTTCGCGGTATATCCAAAGTTTTGTACCTATATACTCAGCCGGAAATACATTTTCATTGTGTGTAGTAAGAAAGTAACTTTTTAGAAGTTTTTTAAAAAAGTGGATTTTCGATGTGTTTTGAAAATGCAAAAAGAAAGTTTTTTATATTAAATTTTGTTGTAGAATCGAATTGTAAAGTCAGATTTCCTATAAATGCAGCTGTTTTTGCTCTGGAGGAAAAGGGTCACAAAATCAGCGTTTTTGGCCGACTTGCGCCAGAGGAAGGAGTTGAAATAAAAAAAAAAGGCCATTCTTTTTTTCTATGCAAAAAGTGATGATATCCGAAAATCAAATTTTTATGACGAACCCTAATGTACATATTTGTATTTCACTCAGGTCTCTTTATGCCGGTGTGAAGTTATGCGGTGGGAAAATCTACCTGTTTTGCATTTTTTTGTTTTGTTTTTTTTTTTATTTTAAAAATAGTTTTTTTTCATTTTAAGTTTTTTTATATTTTTAAAAAAGTTTTATTTTAAAAGTTTTGTTTTTTTATTTTAAAAATTGTTTTTTTATTTTAAAAATTGTTTTTTTTTTATTTTAAAAATTGTTTTTTTCTAAGTGTCGCAATTTTTGTGTGTTCACCCTTTAAAAGCATGAAATTTGGCACGCTTAAAAAATACTTGGTCATAAAAAACTTATGTTCCGATTCTAAGTCTATATTGAAATTTGTTCACGTTTCAGTTTTAAGCAATTCTTGGTTTAATCTTTGTAAAAACTCTATTTACAATCACGAATTGTTATGAAATGATATGTAATATTAACATTTAAAAACAGATATGGAAGGAGGAGTTGGAAATTTGTTAGAAACAAAAGTTTTATATTTATTTGAGAGGTGATATTTGATACCTCATTCTCCTACGAATTAAAATTTTTTTGTTTACTTTTCACCTACTAATTGCAGGAGGAAACAAATTCAAATCCGTAGGACCAAGTGATAAGTTAAGCCGTTTAAAGGAACCTTCTACCTTCTTTCTCTCCGAAGTTTTTAAAAGACCCCTCTCAGGGCGCTTGTTTATAGCACGAAAATAATGGTATTTAAAATGTTATGCTTCTAGGACCAAAGTAATGGACAGACATAAGGAGACATTTTAAACCCCGTTTATTTCTCCATTGGTACTTATACCAATATTTTTAAGTATCAAATCTTCTTCTAAACCACCTACTTCAAATGAAAATTTTGAAAAGTCTATTTTCAGTGACTTACCCCACATCGGAAAGTACATACATTTGGATTTCTAGCCGATGGGTTTTTGTGCAGGTCGTAAAACCCAGGTCTAAGCCTCTACGTTAAAATGTCAAAAAATTCCGTCTTATAGATGTCTATGTCGGAGGAGAAACCTACATAGAAAGAATTTACAAAATTCTAATTAAATTTTACCAAATTTATTTATTTATTTTATTTATTTATTAATCCATATTGTAATACAAAGCCATTAAGGCTAAAAAACGTATTACATAGCAATACAATCCTGAGTGTAGTACTTAACCTAATCTATACAATAGCTTATATAAATATAAACGATGCATAAATAACCGCACCCATCAATTTAACTTATTGGCTCCCCAGCAGTAACAATTTATAAAAAGTAATATAAAAAGAGATTCAGTTCAGTAGTTATAATCCGGTAATTGTCATAACTCATATAAAGCATTAAGAATAGAAGCAAGTATCAAGACAATCTAAAAGCAACTATATAGAGAAATTATCACAAGAAACTATAGAAATGCTTCATAAGCTTAAGGCGAAACACATTATTGGATTGTGAAAAGATACGCAATTAAAGTGGCAAACCATTCCAGCAGCGAACAACCCTTATAATGAAAGACCTCTCAAACAAAGAACACCTAATTCCAGGTATAATGATTTGCTTATTCCTATTAGACCGCGAAAAAGCAAATTCCTTACATAGCTGGACAGGTGTTCCACTTTTAATAATGCGATGAAATAGAAGAATATTACGGTACTTAACGAATTTATCAAAGTGGCACCCAAGAAATTTCTTTACAAATTCAGAAATATGTTCACGTCTACGGACATTAAACACATATCGAGCCACATTATTAACAACCCGATTCAAAATCTTTAAGTTCGTGGCAATATTCCCTGATACCAACTCAAGTCCGTATAAGATCTGTGGCATAAGAAGTGCATGAGCTAGCCTACATTTAACCTGAAAAGGCAGGAAAATATTCGTGGAATATATTCTACGTAAAGCACAAGAAATCTTACGATGCACAGATTCAAGATGAGACTCATAACTAAGCCTATTATCAATGATTATACCTAAACAGTGTTTAGTAAACACCTATGTTGGCTTACAAAATCGATTTTGGAATCCCGAATAAAAATCTCAAAATCAGCCACAAAGTTTTCTTAGATTTAGATGGGTTAACAGCCAGCGAATTACTGGAAGACCAAATGTAGATCCTATTAACGCAGTAGTTAATATTAGACTCTAATACATTGGCAAAATCTCGACCAGTACTAAACAAAAGAAAATTGTCATCCGCAAATAAAAACGGCTTACACATGCTAGAATTTATAACTTCAGGCAAATCATTGACATAAAGTATAAACAAGAGGGGGCCCAAAACCGACCCCTGAGGAACACCAGATGTAAGTGAAAGAATACTAGAAAGCCTGCCATCTAAATCCACAAACTGTGATCTATCACGTAAATAAGACAAAATAAGTTTCCAAGCCGACTTTGAAAATTTAAAGAACCTCTTAAGCTTAATAATCATAGTAGAGTAACATATGGAATTAAAAGCTTTGGTTAAGTCCAGAGAAACTAAAACACTTAATTTCTTTTCATTTTCACAACTCCTAACAGCATCAGTTAGATTTAGCAAAAGCGATGTAGTATTAAATCCTCGGTGAAAAGCATACTGAGAATCAAAAATTTTGTTCCTAGTAGAGATGAGCATTTGATCCTTAATAATATGCTCCACCACCTTAGACAGCGCGGGGAGAATAGAGATTGGTCTCAAATCATCAGGACCCCGACCAGTACCAGATTTCGGAATAGGAACAACCCGTGCAATCTTCCAAGCCTGAGGAAACACGGATGTGGTCAAAATAGTATTAATTAAATGCAAAATAAGACCAGAAATATGAGGATAAATAAGTTTCAAAAACTGAATGGAAACATTATCAACACCAATAGACTTGGACTTTACCTTATTTAAGGCTTCAAAAACTTCATATTCAGTAACACAATGAAAAGAAAATGAACCATCCAAATCGACAAAATTATCAAAATCAACTCCAAAGTCCCGAGCAGGACCTATACCACGAACAAAGTACTCATTCATTACACTAACATTACCATCACAAACGATATCACTAGAATTAACGCATCCAGCTCTCTTTAATACCTTCCACATACCAGCAGTATCCAACCCGCCAAACAGTTTAGCGCAATGTTTTCTTTTTTCCCTTCTAATAGTAGATTTTACCCTGTTTCTAAATTTACAAAATACACTCCATTTATGACTTGTAGGATCAGCTTGATATGCAGAAAAAGCCAAATCTCGAAGAGATCTTGCCAACACAATAGTTCTAGCCTTCATCCAAACATCATCACCGGTCGAACGAAAAAACCGCCTAACAGGCACAAAAGAATAAAGTTTCTCAATAAGAGAACCAAATAAAAAAATTTACCAAAAATGCTAATAAGCCATTCTAATCAATGTTTTTAAAGTCACGGAACTCAAAAGATGAATCTACATGTTCTAAATGCATTTTGAAAGATGAAAAAATAAGAGCAAGATGGGAAATAGAGGGATACTGCACTTGTCCAGAAATATTAACCAAAGAGCGATCACTCACTAACATAAAATCAATCAACGAGGTAGATTGATATTGCACATCAAAGTGAGAAGGCCTAGAATTGTGGCAAATGGACAAGTTAGCCCTAGTACAAAAAGAATGTACTAAATTAGACTTAGCTACATCAAAAAGGTTGCAATTAAAATCACCAACCACAATTACGTTCGAATAATTCAGAAAAAGCTCATAATGAAGGTCCTCAAACCTCCCAAAATCAGCAGGCGGTGGCAAGTACACTACACCAAATAGAACTTTACAACTCCCAAAATACAGCTCTAAAAAAAGTGACTCACATTTATCAAATATTGAAACTTTAGCCATAATTTTAAATTTAAGTTTGCTAGAAATGTAAATTCCAACACCACCAGCCCTTGCACCCACTCGATCATTACGGCAGAACTTGTAACCGGGTATCTGAACCGAAAGACTCGAAACATTCTTAGTCAACCAAGTCTCAGAAATGCCAATCACATCAAAAACCGAACCACCAATTACACTCTTAATTTCATCAAATTTAGAAGTTCTATATGCAGGTTTCAAACTGTTACAGTTAATATGAGCAACATTAAACTGTCCCATATACGGTCGCAATTCTGCATTCAGATATGAGTTGTCACTAACTACCGGACCAAGATTTCCATTAAGAGACATCAAAGTTAAAAATTACGGCTACAGTGGGGAACCAAAAGAGATAAAATAATTGAGCAAAAATATCAGTCAATCTATACATTCTAAAACAATTCATGATAAATATTAGACAGCCGATAAAAGCAGCATAAAAAGTTTTAGAAAAAAAAAACAATTAATTATATTAGTTTACAAAGACTCAATATGAGCAAAAATATATAAGAACCAAGATATAACGTCAAAAATCAATCAAACCTTGAACACAAGGGAATATAAAATTTCACAATAACGCTATATCCAGTTTCAGAATACATACAAAGAAAAACAAGTTCACTCCAACACAGTACCACCACCAACTCGAAGGGCTGCACACCCAGCCGCATTACGAACCTCCAACTCGTTACCATTAGGCAAAGTAAGCTTAGCTTTAGGTTTATCAGCATTAAAGATTTTGTAATTATCTTATCAACAAGCAGGTCTCTACAAGCAGCATTCAGTCTCGTGGCTAACGGAGAAAAATGGTCATTTAGGAAAACTCTACTTTCAATCCGTTTCCTTGGAACACCAACTACAGCAGCTTCAACTTGTTCACCAACAGCACCATCATCATCATCGTCATCATCACCAATGACATCACACTTTCTTAAAGTTCGGGTTTTAAAGTATTCGCTCATAATTTTATCCCGAAGGAAAACATTATTAAATTTAACCAAAATGAGTCTTTTTCATAACCAGCAATAGGTATGCTGTAAAAAGCACCAAAGGCCACAACAACAGCAACTAAATCTTTTAACCCCTTTGGCAAACCTCGGATGACGATGTCGGCACGATTTAAACTTCGGTGCAGAACATGTTTCTCTACTTCCAAAGAAGATATTTTAGAGGTGGTGGACAACTCAACATTATTAATGCGCGCATTACATGACAACACATCAGCCTTGATTTCCTTGACAATACAAGTCATTTGCTCCTTAATCTCACCAACAGCATCAGTGAACGCAGCTTTGATCGAAATGAGATCATCATTACACTTAGTTAAAAAGGAATCAAATTTACGGTTCAAGTCTCGAACCTCATTAGCAAGGGACTTATTACGCCCAGTACCCTCCAAGCACACTGCACACGCAAAGGAAAGCGCTTTATTTGCTCTGAGTGCCACAATCTCATCATCTGAAATCAGGGCACACGCTGAATGTATCCACAGAGCACAAATTTTGCATTGGATACGGCCCTGCTTCCCAATGGCTTCATCACAAATTCCGCATTTGTGTATTCTAGGCGCCATATTAGCAAGACAACAAAGGAAACAGCAAACAGCAACAACAAAATTGTATGAAAAAAGCAGCACGTGAAGAATTTGTGAAAAAAACTTGGTTCTGGTTAACACAATTCACAATTTTCGCAAAAAAATTATATTTAATAGTAATAAAAAACTAATATAATCAATAAACAGTTTTTTAAGCAGAAATATTTAATAAAGAAAAAAATAAATTGTCAGCCGTCACAAAAAAAACACGCTACTCAGGCATAGTGTTGCCAGAATTTGTAAATACAAAAAAAAACTTTTTAAAAAGGCACCAACAAAGAAATTTGTAAATCCAAAAAGAATTTTTTTTTTTTTTTTGTAACTTTGAATTTTTATTTTTAAACAATTTTTATATGAAAGACTACCTTTAAGGCACGCTAACAATTTTTATTAAATTCGTTTTTTTATTTAAAGTTTTTTTATTTAAAGCCTTCACCCAGCCACCACAAATAAATAATTCTGCACAACAATGGGTTTAAAATAAATAAATATTTGATCACTTTTACTCATGAAAGTGGATTGTTAGTAATAAATCCATAATAATTTGCAATATACGTGTGTATGTCAAGATAATTTGGTAAAGTGCGAACTTAGGTAGATAGACCCGTAAGTAGTTTTATTCATTTGTGTTTTAAATGAAAATAAAAAACGTAAACCAGGGTTGGCAAGCGATTTATAATATTAAAGATAGCGGGCGCAGCCCGCTACGTTGTTAGCGTGCCTTAAACAATTTTTTTCAAATTCGCTTTTTATTTAAAGTACAGTTTTTATAATAAAATCCTTCACCCAGCCACCACAAATAAATAAAATAAATAAATATTTGATCACTTTTTCTCATGAAAGTGGATTGTTACCCAGCAAAATCTTTCATTACCAAATAAGTGGTTATATAATAGAAATTCATAGCAACCCACAACTTATTTTTTGGACTCTAAACTCATTATTTTTGTTTGGCGTGGTCGTTTTTATAAGTAGTCACGCTTACCCGCTCGCTTACGAAAAAATGAGAAATAAGTAGTTATGAGATTTTGAATAATAAGTGGTTACACACATGCTTACAAAAAGTTGAATTATAAGTGGTTATCCGATTGCTTACTTGATTCTTAAAAATAAGGAGTTAAGCAAATACTTTAGCTTCAGAAAATTTAAGTTTTCTCTAGTGTGTAACTCGTCATAAAAATTTGAACATAAAACATATTTACATATAATAAATAAAAATGTATAAAAGTTAGCTATGTAAAAAGTACTTATTTAAACTATTACGCGTAAGTCATTATTTGATATTTAAAAACATTGAATACAATAGGCTGTTATTAGGAAGTCATTATTTTATATTATAAAATAATGCAAAAGGTAATGATATATCGTTTTTGGTAATGCAGATAGTAATGAGGTGTCATTACCAATATTTTGCTGGGTAGTAATGAATCCATAATAAATTGCAATATACGTGTGTATGTTAAGATAATTTGGTAAAGTGCGAACTTAGGTAGATAGACCCGTAAGTAGTTTTGTTCATTTGTGTTTTGAATGAAAATAAATAACGTAAAGCAGGGTTGGAAAGCATTTTATAATATTAAAAATAGCGGGCAAAGCTACGTTGTTAGCGTGTCTTAGAGTTTTTTTTTTAATTCCAGTTTATGTAAAGGTAGACCTGGCAATTCAAGTAAATTCACAAATTCAGTTGGAAAATTTACTGCGTCGGTTTCTTCCACCGGTGTTTCGTTACATGAAGTTTAAATATCGGAATATATAAGTTCCATTCCTTTTCTAAGGTTTTTTCTCTTTCAGAAAATTTGTTTAACTTTTTGGAGAGTATGTTTCAATGCTACATAAGTTTCATATTCCGTTGATAGTGTTTGAAGAGGTAATTCCCTCTTCCAATCCATTTGCATTGTCTATAATTTCAATTCCACTCGTTCAACGTTTATATCCATTTCATTCCACTTGTGTAGTGTTTCAATTCCACTCGTTTCCTATTTAGTTTCTTAATTTTAGTGTTCCATATACACTTGTTCTTTAAGTTTTAGGTTTCTAGCTAAAGACGCAGACGTTAGAGGGGGGGGGGGGCAATTTTCCCCTTTTGAACCACCATTTTTACCACGTTCCTGTCCAAAGTCCTAGAAATGCCTTGTCGATAAGTTAGCCCATACTCCAAGGAAAACATATATATTACAGGTTTCTAGCCGAAGGGTTCGGTTAGGCCATCAAGGGGGAGAATTATTCCGTTTTTACCCCTCCCGGTAGGAATTTCCAAAAATTCCGTCTTAGAGGACGTCTGCGTTGGAGGAGGAACCTACTACATACATAATTTTAGGTCTCTATATCCAGCAGTTTGGCCAGGCCGTCAAGGGGGAAGTTTTTTCCCTTTTTAACCCTCCCGGTATGAATTTCCAAAAATACCATCTTAGGGGACGTCAACGTTGGAGAAGGAACCCAATTTAAGATCCCTTGTTCCAGCAGTTTGGCCAGGCCGTTAAGGGGGAGACTTTTCCTGTTTTTGACCGTACCTGTAGAAATTTCCAAAAATCTCATCTTAGCGGATGTCTACAATAGAGGGGGAACTTTAATACCAAATTTCAACTTCCTACCTCCAGCGGTTTGGGCAGGCCTTTAAGCGGCACTTTTCGCTTCATTAATCCCCATTTTTGCAATGTCCCTGTCCAAAAAGCACCTTCCCGGTAAGTGAGCACATACTCCAAGTAACATATGTTTTACATTTCAGGTTTCTAGCCAACTTTTACTATTTGTGCCCCTCTCGGTAGGAATTTCCGAAAATCCATCGACAGGGAATTCCAGCTTCCTAGTTCCAGCAGTTTGAGCAGGCTGAGAGGAACCTAAGTACCGAATTTCAGAATTTCAGCTTCCTAGTTCCAGCAGTTTGGACAGGTCGTTAAGGGGCAGCTTTCCCTTTTTGAGCCCCCATTTTATAACGACCCTGTCCAAAATTCAAAAAAGTATCTTTCTAATAAGTTAGCCCTCACTCCAGGGACCCACATTTTAAGCTTCAGGTTTCTAGCCGAAGGGGTTTTTACCGGCCCCCAAGGTGAGGCTTTTCTTCTTTTTGCCCCTCCCTTTAGGAATTTACAAAAATTCCATCTTCGCGGCTATCTGCGATGGATGAGGAACATTCATACCAAATTTCAACTGCATTGCCTAAGCGGTTTGGGCAGGCCGTTATTGGGGACATTTTTCCCTTTCAACCACCATTTTTACTATGTTCCTGTTCCAAAATAGAAAAATTACGTTGCCGGTGAGTTAGTCCTACTCCAAGGAATACATATTTAAAATTTTAGGTTGGCCAAAAGGGATTGGGCAAGCCGTCAGGAGGAGACTTTTACCTTATTTCCCCTCCCGATAGGAATTTCAAAAATTCCGTCTAAGCAGACGCCTACACAGAAGGAGGAACTCACATACCGAGTTTCCTTTTGGGATATCCTGTAGGGAATTCCAAAAATACAAACTTAGTCGATGTCTACTACAGTAGAGGAACCTTTATACCAAATTTCAACTTCTTACCTCCAGTGGTTTGGGCAGGCACTTTTCCAATTTGTGAGACTGTTTATGGGGAGACTTTTCCCCTTTTTGCCCGTTCCGGTAGGAATTTCCAAAAATCCCGTCTTAGACCACATCTATGCCGAATATCAAGAAACCTTGTTTTAGTGGAGATATCCGTGGGGGGAGGAAAAAAAGATTTTTTTTTGAAATTATATATTATTTTAAATGGTACTTTTTGGAAAAACGAAATTTTTTGTAAAAAGATACTTTGTTTTTACAAAGTACTTTATTTGTACTTTTTTTGGAAAAGGTATTTTTTTTAAAAGGTGTTTTTTTTTGGAAAAATGTATGTTTTTTGGAAAAAGGCACTTTTTTTGGAAAAGGTACTTCTTTTGGAAAAGGAAAATTTTTTCTAGAAAAAGGTCTTTTTTTTGGGAAAAGGTACTTTTTTTGGAAAAGGTACTTTTTTTGAAAAAGGTATTTTTTTGAAAAAATGTATGTTTTTTTGGGAAAAGGAACATTTTTTTTAGAAAAAGGTCCTTTTTTGGGAAAAGGTACTTTTTTTTGGAAAAGGTACTTTTTTTGAAAAAGGTATTTTTTTTGGAAAAATGTATGTTTTTTAGGAAAAGGTACTGTTTTTGGAAAAGGTACTTTTTTTTGGAAAAGGTACATTTTTTTAGAAAAAGGTACATTTTTTGGAAAAAGGTACTTTTTTTAAAAAAGGTACTTTTTTTGGAAAAAGGTACTTTTTTTGGAAAAAGGTACTTTTTTTGAAAAAGGAATTTTTTTTTGGAAAAAGGTACTTTTTTTGGAAAAAGGTACTTTTTTCGGGAAAAGGTACTTTTTTCGGGAAAAGGTACTTTTTTTTGGAAAAAGGTACTTTTTTGGAAAAAGGTACTTTTTTTGGAAAAAGGTACTTTTTTTTGGAAAAAGGTACTTTTTTTGGAAAAAGGTTCTTTTTTTTGGAAAAGGCACTTTTTTGGAAAAGGTACTTTTTTTGTCCCCTTTTTGCCCCTCCCGATAAGAATTTCCAAAAATGCCGTCTCAACGGACGTCTACACCGATCGAGGAACCACATACCAAATTTCAACTTCATAGCTCCAGCAGTTTGAGCAGGCCGTCAAGGGGGAGACTTTTTCCCCTTTTTGCCCGTCCCTCTAAAAATTTCCAAAACTCCCGTCTTGGTGGATGTCTACGATAGTGGAGGAACCTTTATACCAAATTTCAACTTCCTACCTCCAGCGGTTTGGGCAGGCCGTCAAGGGGGGCCTTTTTCCCCTTTTTAACCCCCATTTTTACAACGTCCCTGTCCAAAATTCTAGAAAGTACTTTCCAGAAAAGTTAGCCCCTACTCCAAGGAACACATATCTTAAATTTCAGCTTTCTAGCCAAAGGGGTTTTGGCAGGCCGTCAAGGGGGACACTTTCCCCCTTTTTGCCCGTTCCGGTAGGAATTTCCAAAAATCCCGTCTTAGCGGACGTCTACCCCGAAAGAGGAACCTACATACCAAATTTCAACTTCCTAGCTTCAGCGGTTTGGACTGGGCGATGTTGAGTCAGTCAGTCAGTCAGTCACGTTATTCTTTTATATATAGAAGTAGTGTTTCCAATTCGGTTAATCGATTAACCGATTCCTCGATTAATCGCCTCTATTTCGGTTAATGTCGAAACAAATAATTTAAAACTCAAATAATTATTCGATCCGAATAATCGGTTAAAACAGTTCGATTAACCGGTTACAATTTTAATATAGAGTTTTTCCCTTATTTTTTTCCCCAAAAAGAAAAACTTAGAATAAAAATAAAATTACCAAATTCATTTAAAATTGAGTGAAGAAGGTAGCTTTTTTAATCAAAATAAAGGTGTTTCTAAAACTACCCAAAATACACGAAGTGTCTGGCTGGATCAGCGTCGAAGTGCTCTATAGGCTTTAATCAATACAGAAGGCGATTTTTGATTCTGTTCTTTTAAAAATTAAAACTAATGTAAATTATATTTCCATGTCCTTCAAGGCAAGGTTGCATTTTTTTCAAATATGTGTCCCACAACTGTCAACTGACATCTTAATCCTCTAAACCACTAAACCTCTAAACTCTACCTTTTCTCACATCTCCAAAGTGTGTATAATCGATTCAAAACCACATCAATTCTACAACATGTCCAACTACACCATTTTCAGTTTTATTTCAAAATTGTTTAAAAATGTATTAAAATTATCCAAATTTTTTAAATTCTTCCAAAAATGTTTTAAAATTGTCAAAAAATCACTCAAAATTGTGTAAAAATGTTTTAAAATTATCCAAAAATCTTCCAAAATTGTCCAAATATTGTTTAAAATTTTCTAAAAAACTTTGATATTTGTCCAACATTTCAAAATTGCCCAAATGTGTTTTAAAATTTTCAAAATATATTTCAAAATTATACAAATATATTTAAAAATATTACAAATATATTTTATTTGTATTTAAGAATTTAAATTTTAAAATTGTTCAAATACATTTCAAAATTATTCACTTGCAGTTAAAAATTTTAAATCTGTATATCAGAATTGTAAAATTGCATTCAAAATAATTCCATTTGGATTTCAAAATTCTCCAAATGTATTTCATAAATTTCCAAATGTATTTAAAAAGACTTTATTTGTATTCCAAAAATTTTCAAATGTATTTAATAAAATTCCAATTGCATTTCAAATTTTTCCAAATGTATTTCAGAAATTTCTACTTTTATTTTAAAAGCATTTTTACAAACATAGGAATTATAAGACTTAAGAGAAAGCATGTATGTTTGAAAAAATGCTTTTAAAATAAAAATAGAAATTTCTGAAATACATTTGGAAAAATTTGAAATTTAATTAGAATTTTATTAAATACATAAATTTTGGATAATTTTGTTTATTGTCAATGGCCCTTAAAAACGGAAAAAATAATGAGAATTTTAACAATTGTTTATGATATTCTTTAGTCTACTAACTCCACTATTCAGAAAATTTTTTTGTAAATTTTTGTAGAGTAAATTGGTGTTTTCACATAACTAATATTTTACTCAAATGGAACTAAATTTTTTTTTATTTCTTCAGCGGAGGAGGAAGAACTTTGGTTAATAATTTTTTTAAATGCAATATTATATTTATTGTAGTATTGATTAAATTTGCATTCGAAGAAATTTTGTATCCAAAGTTTTACTTACTAATATTTAGAAAAAATCTCCTAGTTTCAGCAGTTTTTCTTTTGCCATTTTTAACTTATTTTTAATAGCTTCAGCTATATTTTACATAAATTTTTCTATTAGTATAAGAAATGTTTCAATTTAGATAATCTCAGATTCCGAAACTTTTTAACCTTAAGGTACATTTACACGCGAGAGAAAACTGCTAAAGATGGACCAAAAACACTCCAAAATAGCTAAACTCATTCAAAATAGAGCTATTTAGAGGTGATTTTTGTTTTATCTCTAGTATTTTCTCTCTAGTGTAGATGTGCTTTTTTAATTTGATTTTTTTTTAAATACATCGTGTTCATGTGTCATGTTGATATTTAACAAAAACAGGAAGCTGTTAGTGTTTTTGTTGATAAAAAGTTAAGGAAATATTTACATTAATTTTGTTTTAAACGATTAATCGATTAATCGCCAATTTTCTCGAATAACCGACCCAAATAACCGGTTAATCAGTTTTAGTGATTTTTCGAATAATGCAATAACCGGTTAACCGCCTATGTCGAATAATTGGAAACAGTAATATAGAGATAACGAGTTACAAATATTTCAAACAAAAAAATTTTTGGGAATAAAATTTCAATTTAAAAGAAAATGTGATTGCTTTTACAAATTTCCATAGTTGGTGCCTACTGTTTATTCTGTGTACAAAATTTCTTTTAAAAATGTCATTGCAGATGTACATATTTATCAGCGCTATGGATAACCCCCACTAAACGACTCCCAAAGGAAAATATTAAATAACATCCAAGAAATGACGTAAAAATGTTTGAGGGTTATTTAATTTTTGGGGGTTTATTTAACCTTTAAATATTGAGATTATTTCATTATGCAAAAATCCTAAATGAAATAAAATTAAAATAGTTTGGACATATTGCCTCTTAATTTTTTTGGGGGGTTATTCTATTTCTGGTGGTTATTATTTCATTTTGTTAAAAGTTAAGGTTTTTGCATAAATTATTAAGGTACGTAAGAAACTAGTTGAAAAGTGTGGCTCAGGCAAAAATTTGATTTGGTTGTCGATTACCATTTAAATAAATTATTAACTTTTTTTCTTTTTTTTAAACAGTATTTCATTGCAGATTATTTTATTTTTTCCTTTGGGGATTATTTCATTATGAAACTATTTTCAGCCTTTATTTCATTGAGGGTTATTTCGTAGCACCTATTTTCCCTCTGAAAAGAAAACTTAATTTTTTAGATCCTGTTATGATTTCAAATTATATTTATTTCAAATAAATAATACATTTATTAAATTAATATATATATATCGTATTCAATTACACGTGTTCAATTTCAATTGCTTTTCTGTCTCCCCGGAGTTGCCAGGTTCGCGATAATCATTTGATCGTTGCCAACACCTTCCCTTCTTAGTTAGTTCCTTGGAGGAGTAAATCTTTGCACAGGTCGTCGTTGCCTGTTTGATCGACGAAGTGTAGGAGTTTGTGACAAATTATCGTTTAAGATTTCTCGCAAGGTTGGTACATCACTATTCGAAGTCTCATCTACTATTGGCTCTATATCTTGTTGTTCCAGCGGTACACCAAATTCTGAAATTTCATCAAATGCAGTGCTTGGCTTGTAAGGCTGCTGAGAGTTTTCATTGATTCGTTGACGGAGTTGATTTATATGTGCGCGAATCAACCTACCATTATCAAGAATGACATTGTACATTACATTACCTCTGCGTTCCACTATTCTACCAGGTTTCCATATAAACTTGTTGTGCACAAAAGTACTGGCATATACTTTTTCTCCAGCAGTGAACTCTTTTTTGACAACACCGTGTTTTTTATCATATTGTTGTTTCATGCGTTGGGCATACTCACTTAGTTTTGTCGTATCCAGTGGGTTTGCTGGTGGATGTAGAAGGTCTAAGTGTATACGCATTTTCCTATTATACAAAAGTTCTGCAGGTGACTTGTTGTTGATGCAGTGACGATTTGGGGTTAAGCGATAACATTGTAGAAAAGTCTGTAAGTTATTCAGAATATTACCTTCGTCTTTGAGTTTTTTCAATGCTCTCTTAAACGTATCAACAAACCGTTCCGCTTGACCATTTGACATTGGGTAATATGGACTTGAAAAAAGATGTTGAATTCCTCTTGCTGTTGTGAATTCTTGAAATGATGCACTTTTGAATTGCGTTCCATTGTCTGAAACAATTGTTTGTGGCAATCCATGCCTGCTAAATATTTCATTTAAAATACTTATTGTTTGTTGAGCGTTGATAAATTTTGTTGCCACGATTTCTGGCCACTTTGAAAAGGCATCAACTACAACCAAAAAATAAAATCCATCAATTGGACCGGCGTAATCTATATGAATGCGCTCCCATACGTTTTCAGGTGTCGGCCAAGGCCTAAGTGGAGTTTTTGTTGGCATTTTCGCTGTAGATGCGCATTGGTTACACTCTTGTACAAACCTTTTTATGTCTTGATCAATACCGGGCCAGTACACATAGCTTCGGCCAATGGATTTAGTACGTTCAATTCCTGGATGACCTTTATGAAGTTCTTTTAATAAACGCTTGCGATATATCTTGGGTATCACGACACGTTCTCCGACCATAATGCAATCTTTAACAATACTTATTGTATCTTTGCGTTGATTAAAAGCCTGTAGTTCAGTATCTTTTTCAATATTTATTGGCCACCCGTTTTGACAGTAACGCATTATTGAGCGTAACGTTGGGTCTCTAGCCGTCTCTTCTTTTATCATTTTGTGTGTTATGGGAAGTTTATCAATATTAGTAACCAAAACTTGACTTACCTCGTTTTCAAATTGTATTGAGGCAATTACGAATTCTTCAGAGTCACAGTTGTGCTTGTCAATTAAGCGCGATAAAACGTCTGCGTAGCCGAAACTGCTTGTTGCTTCAAAGCTGATTTCAAAGTCATAGGCTAATAATTTTGCAGCCCACCTTTGCAGTCGATTTGCCTGATGCGAACTTATACCAGTCTTTTTGCCAAAAATAGTTATAAGTGGTTTGTGGTCTGTTTTTAATTTAAACTTCCTAACAAAAATCATTTTATGAAATTTTGTTGTAGCAAAAATGAGAGCCAAAGCTTCCTTCTCAATTTGGCTGTATGACTTTTCGGCAGGGGTGAGCGATCTAGATGCATGTGAAATTGCCTTTATTGATCCATCTTCGAACTCGTGAAATATACACGCCCCCAAACCGTAATTTGATGCGTCTGCTGCAACTATGATTTTTTTGTTTGGATCGTAATGTGTTAGTAATAAATCCGATGTAATGATTTCCTTTAGTCTCCTAAAACTACTACGACGTTTTGCATTCCATTCCCATGGTGTGTTTGCTTTCAACAATTCATCTAGTGGACCACGGTGTTTATGCATTTTATCAACAAATTTTCCATAAAAATTTATAGCTCCCAAAAATGAGCGTAATTCGGAAACATTACTAGGCTCCGGCATGTTGTTGATTGCTGCTGCGCGGACCGGATTGGGTTTTATACCATCTCTGTTAATTTTGTAACCCAAATAATCTATTTCATGAGTTGAAAAATTGCATTTTTCAAATTTAAGTTTAAATCCATATTCCTGGATACGTTTTAACACTTCATAAAGGTTTTGATCGTGTTCCTCTTGATTTTTTCCCGACACAAATATATCATCGATGTACGCTGCAGTACCCTGTAGTCCTGCAAGCATTGTATCCATTATTTGTTGAAATATTGTGGGAAATGTTTTGACCCCAAAGACCATCCTATTATAACGGTATAAGCCCATATGTGTGTTTATAGTCAAGAGATGTTTTGATTGTTCATTTACTCCAATTTGAAGAAAAGCGTCAGCTAAATCGATGTGGCTAAATACCTTAGCGTTGGCCATTTTTGAAAAAATGTCATTTGGAACGGGTAATGGATATTGATGCATTTCCAGTGCGTCGTTGAGACCGGTTGAGAAATCCGCACATAGGCGAATACGTCCGTCTGTTTTTCTTATGACTACAACTGGTGCTGCCCATTCAGTATAGTTTACTGGGGTGATTATATTGGCGGCCTGGAGTCGCTGTAATTCATCCTCTACCAGGTGTCGAACTGCATATGCCACAGGTCGGGGCGGACGAAAAACTGGTTGTTTATTTGACTTCACCACAAGATGGGCTGTTGTTTTGTTGCACAAACCCATTTACCCATCAAAGAGATCTGAAAAACTTTTCTTGACATTTATTAAATTGATGTATGCTTTACTGACACTTCCCTGATTTACTTCGATGTTTTTGCAAATGCTGTTGATAGGCATGTCATTTAGCTGTAGAGCTTCAAGCCAATCAAGACCAAAAACATTCAAATTGTGTATTGATGTTACATAACCCGTTGTGTTTGCTTTTTTGTTTTGAAACGTGACAATGCTGTCAAATTGACCAAGAAGTGGCAAATTATCTGTTGCACTGCGAGCTGTTTGAGTTATTTTTTTCAAGTTGAGTATGTTGAGCTTGTTGAAAATGTCCTCTGATACAATTGTTATATCTGACCCAGTGTCAAGTTGCAACTTTACTTCTATTCCATTGATTTTGATTGTGATGTATTTTCTCAATGAGCTGTTGATGTTGTTACATGTAAAAATACTGTTTATCTCTACATTAGATCTGTTGTTGGCTTTATATTGTCTATTGTTTCTTGCTCTAAAGCAATAACCTTCTTTGTGTCCAGTCTTGCTACACTCTTGACACTTGTGTTTTCTAAATGTACAATCACGTGCGTAGTGCATACTGCCGCAAAACCAGCAAGGGGAGTTTGGTTTATTTCCAGACTTGTTGTTCTTGTCTAATTGCAAGCGATGCACTTGATTTTCACTGTATGGATTTTCAATAAGAGCAGTATCATTTTTCAAGTTGATGATCCTTTGACATTCTCTAGATAAAATGTCGAGAGTGATGACATTGGATTCACTGTCTAGTTTGCTTAAGAGCTTGGTGCGCACGTCGAAATCATCTGCTGATTTAAGCCCCATTACAAAAATTAGACACTTAAACTGATCTAAGGTGAGACTATTTAATTTAAAATTTTCGCACTGTTTGTTAACATATCCTGTGTACGTAACAAAATCCATGTTTGAATCCTTTGTTATTTGAAGGCAATTGAAACGCATGTTGAATATTGAAATTTGGCTACCGAACAATTGGTTTAATTTCCCAATTGTTTCTTTGAAATTAAAATCTCTTGGATGTTTCGGGAGAATATAATTGATGTATTTATTGTGTACTATTGTATTCATTTTGCGTAACAATAATCTGACTTTTGCTGCGTCATCTAACTTTTTTGCGTCTATTTCAAATAAATCTTCATATCTTGCATACCATAAATCAAAAGTGAGGTTAAGGTCGGCATCATAACAGAATTCTGTTATGTTGGAGGCAAGTGCCTCGAGGATAAATTCGTTGCCATTATCTGTCCTAGCTGACGTAGTGCTTTCCGTTGTAGCACTTGAAACTTCTTTTGAAAGTATTTTTGACATCAGTTCATGCAATACTCTACTGTCCTCATGATTCTGTTTTTGCTGAGCTTGCATTTGCTGTAACAGAGCCTTGACATTTTCATCCATATTGCTTGCACTTTATAATTTTTCTTTAAGTTTCCTTTTTTTATCCTCGTCGCCACAATGTTATGATTTCAAATTATATTTATTTCAAATAAATAATACATTTATTAAATTAATATATATATATCGTATTCAATTACACGTGTTCAATTTCAATTGCTTTTCTGTCTCCCCGGAGTTGCCAGGTTCGCGATAATCATTTGATCGTTGCCAACAGATCCAATTTTATTACAAGTTGTTTTCCATTTTTGTGCTATTTTCTGGTACTTTTGAGTTCTCCGATTATGAAAAATTTTCTCATCCAAACATTTAAACTTTCAATCTAGAATTTTAGAAATTTTCCCAGAATTTTCTGATAATCGAATTTGCAAATTCTGTATTAACCATATTTTTGTAAACAAGAAATGGTTTCAGAGTTTAACCATTTCAAAAGACGATTTACAAGCTCTATGAAAAATTTCACCATTATAGAGTTAAATCGCACATTTTTGTAGCGAAACTGGAAATTGGCTGGTCGTCTAATAGTTTAAATTTTTTGAAAATATCCAACAAAATGTCACGTGCCACATAAAATCTAGTCGCGTGCCGCTACTGACACGCGTGTCATAGTTTTGCCGGCCCTGCTCTAAAGGTTTCACTCCGCGTGCGATTTTTCCCGGTTTTTGTAAATTTTTTTGTCTGTTTAATATTTTTATAATTTTTAGCTTCGAACACATTTTTATATTTTCACAACTTTTTCTTTTTTACTATTTTTACCTGAAATGTATTCATTTAAACCCTATTCATTTATAAAAAGTCATTTAAAACAATGTTCATTTGCTTTTTGCTCCAAAACAATGCAAAAATATATGGTTTCGATTACACTATGCGACAGTCAAAATCGGGATGGGATGAAACCAACTGGAAATGTTATATCGGTCAAAAACAAGTTATACGTGTCCCGGCGTTTCGCTGGGTCACCCCTAGGAATCGAGATATATCTTTTTTTGACATAACTCGAGAACCACTAGTCCGATTTTGCTCAAACAATTTTAAAAAAATTAAAAATTACAATTCCTTTAATCTTTTCATATAACGTTTTTCTATATACTCAACAATTTTGCCGATAAAAATAAATTTTTGTTACCGCTACCATAAAAATCAATAACCTTTTGTTTATTATTTTTTTTTAATATTTTAGGCAAAAAATATTTTTTTCTTCATACATTTATTTTTACCGGCAAAACTGTTGAGTATATAGAAAAACGTTATATGAACAGATTGAAGGAATTGTAATTTTTAATTTTTTAAAAATTGTTTGAGCAGAATCGGACTAGTGGTTCTCGAGTTATGTCAAAAAAAAGACCACCAAAGGTCAAATCGATATATCTCGATTCCTAGGGGTGACCCAGCGAAACGCCAGGACACGTATAACTTCTTTTTTACCGATATAATTTTCCCCGTTAGTTTGAACCCTTCCCGATCACTGACCCCTACCATTTGTCTCACAGTGTTATAAATTATGTATCGAATGAAAAAGTGACAGTTTTGTTTGATCATACTCTCGCTATCGAACGCCATCATCCAAAATTCAAAAAAATCGATATCGAATACTCGATATCGAAAGCGGCGATTAGACCCCTGTTTTTGCCGTTCAGTAGAAGAAAACTTTTATTTACTAATAAAATTAGCAACTAAGCAATTTTACAGCGTTTGCTAGTAAAAATAAACAAATTACATATATATTAAGTGTTAGAGAAACCCGATGCACTTTATACTTTTTAATTTTTAATAAATAATATGAAATTTTTCATTAACTTTTATGAAAAATTGCATTAATTTAATGAAAAGTTTCAATTCCAGTGACAATTCATAGATCTAATGCAAAAATTCATTGATATCATGCAGATAATTCTCTCAGTGTAGTAAGATTTTTGAAGTTTAATCCATACAAAAATGACAAATTTACGACAAATGCCAATTTAAAACTTAATATAGCGCACTGTGAGTTCCATCAATGATTTAAAAACAAATATTATTTGAACTAACTAGCAAAATTTTAAAATTAACCCAATAAACCAAATAACGATATGATAGCGAAATCGCTATCACCTTAAATATCCGAAAACGATATCATATTCCAATAAGATTATAATATCGTTTTCCATAAGGTTTAATGATAAAGTATACTTCAAAATATTCATTATTTACAAAAATTCAAACAGTTTGCAGAAACAAATAAAATTTATAAAAACTTGCAATTTTTATTTCGTTTGGCTATTTATACTCCTTGTTATTGGACAATTATAGTTGGAAAATCTAGTTGAGTTCGACTTATCTTCTGAATATGAAGATTTCACTATCAATTTTTCATTATGGCTTCATTTCAGCTCATTTTAAAAAAAATCCGGTTTTGCTATAATATATGATATCATTTTCGATATCGAAATCGCCTGGAATAACGATAGTGTTTCGAAGATGGACCAGATTTTGGCGATTTTGCTATCATTATTCCAGGGAATTTCGATAGCGAAAACGGTATCATAATTCCTTGGAAATATGATATCGTTACGAAAGGTACATTTTAGAACAAAAAATCTATCGTTTTCGTATCACAAGTGATTATCATATATGATAATAAATATCACCTAGGTGATATCGTTTCGATATCGTGACGATATCGTTTGGTTTATTGGGAAAAAACATAGATTACTAAAAATTAGCTTTCAAAATTAGTTCAAATACGAATGAAATTAATAGCTATGCAAAATTCGAATTATAAAAAATATTAGTTTAATCCTAAATTTTAAGACAAAATAACATAAAAATTAGTTCAATGGAATAAGAACGCATTTTTAATGAAAATTAATTTAACCAATAAAATAAGAGTCAAAACCTGTGACTCGATGCTATCAACTCAGAATTTGCTAGACACCGAAATAGAAGACTGAGTTCCCATTAATGAACTTGTAAAAAATACAGAAACAAATTTTCAAAATAATAAATTTTTCGGTGGATTTCTTGTTTTTTTGTTTAAATTGTTATTTCTTTTCGTTGGATGTGTTTTGTTTAAATAAAAACCGTTAAAAAAAGTGTGCTACTTTTTTTTTGAAAAATTACTTTTTTGTGCGACTTTATTTTGAAAAAAACGACTTTTTGTGCTACTTTTTCAAAATTCTCAGCGGTAACCCTGACCACCAGCCTCAACTGCTGTTAAAAAGTCTCTTTAATTTTATATGCAAACTGGTTTTAAGAGAAACAGTTTTTAATGTTTTTTTTAACGCGTATTTTTTAATATTAATAAGCAAAATTTTGTGTTAATTATACAAAACTAATGCAGAGAACATATCAAACAACACAAGTGCACTTTACAATTTAATTAAAATTGCTTAAAAACAATAAAAATAATTAATTAAAAATACCACTTTTTCACGTTTTTTGTTATTTTACATTGAAACTCTCTTAAAACCAGTTCAGTTTTTCAGATGAGAGCCGTGGATAGTGCCTGCTTTTACTATTAAAAATAAAAACTTTACAGATATAGATGAATTTGGAAAAAATATATCTATTAATTTTTCAAACTTATGCTTCCCAGTAAAATGTAGATGCTTGACTATTACATATTTCATTTATACGTTTTTACAACCCAGTGTAGAAACGGTAATGACATATCATTATTTTTTGGACTACCAGTAATGACACCCATTTACTTTCTCCATTATTTTAAAACATGCTATAATGAGTTACTGATAATGACTTATTTTTATCATTATTTCAAATAGAAAATGATTTTCTAGATTTTTTTGAAAATTTTTTGAAATCTATTTTTAGACTCAATATTTTTTAAACACTGGTAAGGATATATGCAACCACATATTTTTTGATTTTTTGTATGTTGGCGAGTAAGCTTACTTGCGTGCAGCAGGTCAATTATGTTTTTATCTATTAAATATTACATGTCGATATAGCTCAGATGGTAGAGCTATTGACTGCCAATCTGTAGACCCAGGTTCGATTCCCGCACCAGCAAATTTTATTAAAAAAAAAACAATAAAAAATATTTTTTTTTATATAATTTATTTTTTTGAAAATCTATTTTTAGACTCATTATTTTTGTCAGTACTGGTAAGCACATGGGTAACGAAATATTTTTTGATTTGTGTATGCTGGTGTGTATAAAGGTAATAAGGAATGTAATAACAAAATTAACTAGTTACCGTTACCAAGTATGTAGTTACATAACCACATATCTGGTAATGATTTTCTACACTGGGAATACAATGTTTTCTTCTACTGAACGGCAGAAAACAGGCTTTGAATTCAGCGAACGTAATTTTTCTTTTGTGAAGGTAATTTTTTTTTTCAATTCAGTTAACGTATTTTTTTTTATTTTTTAATTCACTGAACGTAATTTCATTTCTTTTAATTCACTGAACGTAATTTTATTTTTTTTTAATTCACTAAACGTAATTTTATTATTTTTTAATACCTGAACGAAAATGAAATTGAATGAACTCTGTGGTGAATTAATTCAGTAAGGAATTAATTCACTTTTTTCCGTTCGATTTGATTTATAAAATTGAACGCGTTCACCAGTGAATTAATTAATTTGATTTAAAAAAGAGAACTATTGCAATTGAATTAATTCTTTGAATTTATTGTTTGATGAACGCGTTTAGTTGAACGAATTCAGTGAATTACTTAAGAAAAGGAATTCATTCATTTCTACACCTTTTCCAATTGTATTTCAGAAATTATCATTTTATTTCAGAAATTATCAATTGTTTTTCAGATTTATCAATTGTATTTCAGAAATTATCAATTGAATTTCAGTTTTATCAATTGTATTTCAGAAATTATCAATTGTATTTTAGAAATTATCAATTGTATTTCAGAAACTACCAATTGTATTTCAGAAATTATCAATTGTATTTCAGAAATCGTCAACTGTATTTCAGAAATTATCAATTGTATTTCAGAAACTATCAATTGTATTTCAGAAATTATCAAATGTATTTCAGAAATTATCAATTGTATTTCAGAAATTATCAATTGTATTTCAGAAATTATCAATTGCATTTCAGAAATTATCAAATGTATTTCAATTTAGTACTGAAATAATATTTTTTGCAAATCCAATTTAGCATTACAATTACTTTCATCCGTATTTGTATGCTAATTTTTAGTAATTTGTGTTTCTTAATTTTATAATTTTTCAGATCCGGTCGAAATTTTAAGCGAGATTTTAACAGAAATTTGTTTAAATAAGGTAAAATTTCTGCTGAATTCAGGTGAAATTTCCTACCTGATTTAACTAAAATTAACAGTATGTAAAATTTAGCTCTCCTAAATTTAGCAGACCATGATTTTCAACTTCATTGGTATTCATATAGGTACCTACTATTTATACCCTACACCACTACGTGGAGAGGGTATTATAAGTTTCTGCTGATGTTTGTAACACCAAAAAATATTGGTCCTAGACCCACCTTATAGTATACCGATCGGTTTAGAATTTTTTTTATTTCGATTTAACGATGTCCGTCTGTCTGTCCGTCCGTCCCTCCGTCTGTCTGTCCATGCATTCTTGTGCGCACTCTAGGTCGCAAATATTAAAATATTTTGACGGTCCATCGGTCCCATATAAGGGTACCCCCCAAAATTGTTTTTTTACACGTTGCAGGTCGCAAATACGAAGATATTTCAATGAAATTTGGTACACAGACCTATGTCGGCCCAAGAACGCAGCCTATTGATTTTGGTTGAAATCGGTCCATGTTTAGACCTAGTTCCCATATAAAGGTACCCCCCAAAATTGTCTTTTTTACACGCTGCAGGTCGCAAATACGAAGATATTTCAATGAACACGAAGATATTTCAATGGTAAACGGACCTATGTCGGCCCAAGGACGAAGCCTATTGATTTTGGTTAAAATCGGTCCATGTTTAGACCTAGTGCCCATGTAAGGGTCCCCCCAAAATTGGCTTGGTTACACGCTGCATGTCGCAAATACGAAGATATTTCAATGAAATTTGGTTCGCTGACTCACATAGTCCCAAGAAAAAAGCCTATTGATTATAGATAGGATCGGTCCATATTTGGACCTATCGCCCATATGGGCTATATTTTCGATTTTCTCTTTTATGATTTTATAGAAAATTTTGACACAAGTCCGTTTTAACCCATTCAAATTTAGGATCCAAACATTAGTTGGCTTTAAGTCAGACTAGTGTAGGGTATTATATAGTCGGCATTCCCGGCTTTAACCTTTTTACTCGTTTTAATTATGTATTCAACTATTTGTACGGGCTTTTTTAACTATTTGTACGGGCTTTTTTAAGTTTAAGATCGATTGTTCTTTAAATATCTTTTAAGTAAGCAATTTTCAAATCAATCTTAGTTTCGATCATAAAATTGGACCTAATTATTTATCTAAAAATTTTCGAAATAAAAAATTTAAGAAAATTGCGAAATAAAATATTAAAAAAAATCTTAAATAAAAAAAAAAACGAAATTTTAATTTCAACAAGGGTCGCACAAAAATCAGCAAAGGGCCGCATTTGCCCACCGTTGATATACAGCAAAAAAAGCTCAGTACTAAATACACGTATAAAATTTTTTCTGGCGTTTTTAAGTTACCAGGATACATTATTGCTTAAATTATGCCTTTTTCCCGTACTTCGCAGCGCCAACACAAATGCGTTCCGGTACTCAAGTTTGAATACTGCTTTTTCGTTCTAATAAAAATAATCGGTTCAGCACCGACTCAAAAAAAGTGCCCTCGGTCGGACACTATAAGCACAGATTATACCAGATATGAATCGGCTGATTTGGGTAATATGGCCGACAGAAAATGAGCAAAACAAAACGGAAAAATTTAAGAAAAACACAAAAGATAAAGCACAATAATCTAAAAAAAGATAGATGCATACAAAAAATGTGCAATACAAAATTTATTGAGATTTTATATTGCTATCTCCCTCTTGACTTGACTTCCATGTAAACAAAACCATACGGTTCGAGAATACTTTTTTTGACACCTGTCAAAAAAGTATTCTCATCCGCAGTTTCACATCTGCAGTTTCACATCTAGCAGTTTCACATCTGCTATTAATCTGTGCTAATAAGCATGCAATTTCATATAAAAAAGAAAAGTTTCATGTAAAAACTAAATTTTGTAAAACTGTTCGTATTGAAGCACATTTCGAATTTACGAAACCAAAAACAAAAATTTTTTACAGGATTAATGTCCAAAGACGAAGTTTGACATACATATTTCCTATGTTTATTATAGAAAGCGGCCTAAATTCTTTCAAAAGAGGTGTTTCTGGGAAAAAATTTTACACCATTATTTCGAGTTACATATGTGACAGCGCATAGAGAAAGGGATCAATTTTTTTTTTTTTTTTTTGTGGACAACATCTGAGCATCGAATGAGACCGATCCCATGCTCTCCTGACCTTAGGTCCCTTTCTATCCTTAGGTCCCTTTCTATTTTTCGCGTCACATATGTGATTTCTAAAATAATCGGAACGCAACTCTTGTTATTGTAGGAAGTGAAGTCTTTTTATGCGGTTTTAATTTATGCGTTTTTTCCAGGAACGGATCTACAGCGTAAAAAAGATCTGAGTGTATATTATTTTTGCATTTTCTTTTTTTCAAGGGCTTTAGTGTAAACTTACTTTTGTTTAGGTTGAGATTTTTTATAGTAAACATTTTCATAAAGTCCAATATCAGTCATGTTTTGTTTCTATGTAATCTTTGGCTTATTAATTAAATGGATAATTTAATTACATTCGAGTTTGTCAGTTGTTGGAATTTAAAAAGATAACTAAATAAGAATTTATCGTTATAAAGTGCTAAGGCTCTAAAACTCAACAATATATTTGAAAGACATGATTCATCTAATTTAACCACAAACGTATTGTATTGTCGTTACCTAAACTGTAAAATGACGAAAAATACATTTGAGCTCTTCATGAATTCAGGCAGAGCTTTGAAGAATTAATTCCCTAATTCAATTTTTCAATTCTGAATTAAAACTTCGATGAATTAATTCACAAAGCACCAAATATTGAATGGAATTAATTCATATTTGTTTTCGTTTGATTTATTTTGTTACGAATTAATTCAATTGCTATAGTTCTTTTTATTACATCAAAAGAATTAATTCACTGGTGAACGCGTTCAATTTTATAAATCGAACGGAAAAAAGTGAATTAATTCCTTACTGAATTAATTCACCACTGAATTCATTTAATTTCATTTTCGTTCAGTGAATTAAAAAAAATAAAATTACGTACAGTGAATTAAAAAAAATAAAATTACGTTCAGTGAATTAAAGCCTGTTTTCTGCCGTTCAGTAGAAGAAAACATTTATTTACAAATAAAATTTGCAACTAAGCAATTTTACAGCATTCGCTAGTAAAACTAAACAAATTACATATACATATATATTAAGTGTTAGAGAAATCCGATGCACTTTATCAACCTACATGATTAAAAAATAAAGCCTTTTACTATTAAAAATAAAAACTTTACAGATATAGATGAATTTGAAAAAAATATAACTATTAATTTCCAAAACTTATGCTTCCCAGTAAAATGTAGATGCTTGACTATGACGTATTTCATTTATACGTTTTTAAAATACAATGTTTTCTTCTACTGAACGGCAGAAAACAGGCTTTCAATTCAGCGAACGTAATTTTTGCTTTTCGATTATATGAACGTATTTTTTTTTCAATTCAGTGAACGTATTTCTTTTTCTTTTTTAATTCACTGAACGTAATTTAATTTTTTTTAATTCACTGAACGTAATTTTATTTTTTTTAATTCACTGAACGAAATTGAACGAATTCTGTGGTGAATTAATTCAGTAAGGAATTAATTCACTTTTTTCCGTTCGATTTATAAAATTGAACACTTTCACCAGTGAATTTATTAATTTGATTTAATAAAGAGAACTATTGCAATGGAATTAATTCTTTGAATTTATTGTTTGATGAACGCGTTCAGTTGAACGAATTCAGTGAATTACTTAAGAAAAGGAATTCATTCAATTCTAGAGAAAAGTGAATTCGATTGGTAGTGAATTCATTCAAAAACGAATTAATTCTTCAAAGCTCTGAATTGAGGTAGGTTCATTTCGTCAATCTCAGGAAATTTTTAGTACACTTAAAAACGTTTGTCGGTAGAATCTATTGAAAATGATAAAATCAAAGGTACAGGCTGTTAAAAATGCGTCAAAGGTATTTATCTTTAAAATAACAAGAAATGTAATTATTTGAAACAGTTAAAAACAACTAACAGATGCAATAAAAATAACTCACAATGTCGTCAAAATAACTGACAAAGTTTTACTACAAAATTTTTAAAACAACATATCTTTCAGTAAAGAATTTTTAAACATTCAATTTGCGACTTAAGGCCGTCCCAATAAATTATGAAAATCGTAAAAAATAAAACGTTTTTTTTCAAAAATTTACTGTCACACTCTAGTTTAATTTCTAACATCCACAAATATTCAGATATAAATTTTTGTTTCTCTTGGGTTATGATAACCTAGTCCCAGATACGGCCTAAGATGGGATTTTTTAAAATAAAATTTCAATTTTTTAAATTTTTAACTGATTTTACAATTAGAGACTCTAAACTAGCTTTGTTATTATCGGTAATGTACTCCAGATCGTAAATGTATTTTTGGCAATTTTTCAAATATTTGTTTCTGTTTTAAAAAGTTAATTTTTTCAAATATTCTAAATTTTCACTTTACATGCTTCTCGCTTGAAAACCGTTCCTTATACAAAAAAAGTTTGAAGGCAAAAAAAAATAGGCAGTTAAGTTTTCTATGGATATGATACAACTTGTTTAATAAAATATTGTTATTAAGCCAAAAATTATTTAAAATCTGAAGACCGCCAAAAGGCGGCCTTGGGCATGAGAGGGTTAACAGTGACGACGTTTTGAATTTGAAAATTTTAGAGAAAAGTTGTGATTGGCCAATAATTTATATAATAGTATAATTTGTGTTTTTAGCTAGATGTAACAAAATCACTTCCGATTTCTTTTAATTTTGATACAAGAGATTGTTTTCCGAAAATTTTGTAAAACTCAGACAACGTTAATCCTTTCTTTACCAAGGTCAAAAGTGAAATTTTTCGATTTTTAATTTAATTTTCGATAGAATTATTCTCTAAGGTGTATTTAATAAACCTCTATGCGTTGACCACTTTTTGTTATATTTTCTTTAACAAAATTTTAAAAAACTTTGCAAATTTATAAATAAAAAAAACTCATCTTTGGCCACACCTGGGACTAGGTTTTTTTTTTTTTACTTTAGACTATCACTCAGGGGATGCCCCCTACTAATGCAACGCATTGTGTTGATATTAGGAAAATAGGTTATGGGAAGGAGGAAATAGGGAGTAGTGTTTATGAACGTTTGACTTAAATTTCTCTAAATTGTAAGTATCGGGGAAGACATCTGCGGGGACTTTATTCCACATACGGGCGGTTCGACTAATGAACGAATTCTGTCTATAATGCGTTGTGCGACTAACTGGACAATAGACCACAAACGGATGAGATCTACTAGACAAGCGCGTGTTACGGCCAAAAACACGGGACCTCGGGATAAGTACACTTATCTCAGCAGAACACTTCCCATGGTAGTAACGATAGAACAGTGTTACACAACCCACATTCCGACGATGCTCCAATGAGTCAATAGAGCTGGATACCCTACTGCCATTAATGAGCGTCGACGCCCTCCTTTGTACACGGTCCACAAGCTCCAAAATAGACTTTGAAGCCCCTGACAATATATGTGAGTTGTATTCCATCTTTGGCCGGATATAGGTGGTATAAATAGTAAGGAGATCAGAAGAAGTGAAGTAGTTCTTACACCGGCTAAGAAAGCCAAGACACTTGAGTGCCTCTTCCGATACTTGCATGACGTGATCTTTCCAACGGACATCACACTGTATTCTCATGCCCAGAACATCAAGAGCTTCAGATTCCTCAATATTGATACCACCCATGTATACAAATGACATTGATGGCTCAGCGGTCCTATGAGTCAGCAAACAACATTGGGTCTTGCGTGGATTAAAATCGAGCCTATTCGCAGATCGCCATTTTTTTCCGTCTATATAACGAAGGTCCACAATAGTGTACATGCAGTGTATGTGATGAGAGCAAATAGCATATAATTAAAAGAGGTACCAACTCACCCAACCTCTGTTAAATCACTCTCTTCTTAATTTGTATCGAAAAATATTACCATATGAATTACACATGTCTGCAAAGGCTAACATTTTTCGATTAAAAATGTCAATCTTCGAAAGAGAGCGACGAATACCGTCTGATGAGAGCGGAATGGGAAATGAGGGTTTTGTTTCGGTATAGAAAAATTTTGAATTTATTCATTTTAACTTCAATAAAGATCAGTAAATTTAAATTATAGGCTTGATGAGTTCGAAGCTAATAATAAACATTAATAAACATAAAAGGAAGGATTTTTAAAAACAAAAGTTCAATCGTAGTGGGGTTATTAAAATGGCCATATAAAAAAAAAAACATAGCCGAAGGCTCAACGTTGTATCTCAACCCGGGTAAAAATCTTAATATGGTGTCATATATAATTATATCTTATTTGATAAGTCCCCATATACAACCACATATAGCTTGATCCGTAAAATGGGTCATCTACATGTGTCTAATTATATAAAATTAGATATAATTTGATTTGTCCCGAGATTTGTCCATATCCAGGACATCATATTATATCTAATTCGATATAAATATATCTGATTTTATATAATTTTGTCTGATAGTAGGTATACTTTTTATGCATACCATCATTAAATTGACATTGAAATTTGTATAGTTTGAACAATTTTAAAGGCCCAAATTTTATAACATAAAATAAAAATTTAGTTTAATGCTTTTGTATTCTAAATCGTACGCATCATTTTTTAAAATGATTTTACATGAAAAAAAATCACGTGAAAATTATTTGGCTATGGAGTAATTAACTCTTAGTACCTAATTTCGTAAAACACTTGGGTGAAGTGAAGGGAACTTTCAATGTAAATTGTTTTTGTAACAAAAACAATTTCTATAGAAATAACGCAACACTTCACCGAAGTGTTTTAGAAAATTACCCCCTTAATTTGCAGACTACTAAATTTGATGTTGAACTACATATGTATTAATTTCTACGGGATTATATAGAGTTATATAAAATTACAAGAATATATTTTTAGTATGACGACACATACAGTGTTATACAACTTAGTATCGAACCATATATAATCATATCGGACACTACATATATTTTGATAAGTTTTATATGGCTTCTGTAGTTATTAGGGATGCCAATCGGGATTGATATTTTAAAATCCCGGGATTCGGGATTTTGCATGAAATCCCGGGATCCCGATCTCGGGATCCCGGGATTTTCGGGACTACGGAATTTTTCGGGATCCCGGGATTTTACGGGATTTCGGGATTTTTCGGGATTTCGGGATTTAAATTTTCCTTTATTTGTAAAAATGTTTATGTTATGTAACTAATTTTTTTTATAGAATAAAGCGTTTTATAATTATTTAATAGTTGTTAATTAATAATGTGGTACATTTTATGAATATTGAAACATCTCAGTCAGAAATTGACAGTGGTACAAAAAATCAAGTACTTGCATACCACTGGGTAACCGCGATGTTAAAAATAAATGACTGGCAGAACACTCATTTGGGACGCTTTGCCAGCGTTTGCGAAATTCGTTTTGCCAGTATTTGTTTTACAAAACATCACGGCAGGGCAAAAAAAAGATACATATGAACTTTTTTTAAATTTTATTTTGGAAAATATAATTCCAAACCACCTATTTATTGGTTTTGGCAGCGTTTTGCCAAAGTTAAAAATTTTGTTTCTCCAGTACTTTTCCGGCGCTTTTTGAACTGCCGGTCCTTTCGTCTATTGACGTTATCATATTGGAAATGGGAAAGCAATTTTTGTCAGTACTTGTACCACCTGTTAAAATACCTTGCCATCGCTTTCCCGTTTGTATTTTTCTGGCTGGGATAATATATGAAGGCCTGTCATTAAGTATACTTGCGTCCAGTATTTTGTAAGCAGATTTTAAAACAGATTCGTTGCGATAACCTTGCCCACTAAATCGTGTAATTACTGCAACAAAGTTATTTGGTTATCGTTATCAAATGTTTTCATGGAAGAATTCAAATTTACAGTCCCAGCCAAAACTTACAGTCCCAGTTTCAGAAATCGAATTTCGCTTGGAAGAATAAATCGGTAAAATAACAAACAAACTTGATTTTTCGCATGTATTACTCAAAAACTTAATATTGTTTACCAAAATGTCAAATTTTTCTGCAAAGTCTTTGCATAGTTTACTCGAATAATCTACTTAATTTATAATTTTACCAATATCTTGGCATCAATTTCTTGTCAATATGAGAAAATTCAAGAAAAAACGTAGGTAATCTAAAATTGCTCACTTTGTTTATTTGCGTTTATATTAATATTAAAAAATAAGAAAATCCCGGGATTTTTGAGAAATAATCCCGGGATTCGGGATTTTGCCAATCCCGAAAATCCCGGGATTTCGGGATTCGGGATTTCCCGTTTGGCATCCCTAGTAGTTATATAGGGAGTCAGATTTGGGAATATGTAATAACATCATTTACCATACAAAAAATTCGTTGAAAAAATAATATCAGATGTAGTTGTATACAGAGCTTTAAAGAATTAATTCCTTTTTGGAACGAATTCCCAAAAATTTAATTCAATTCTTTAATTCAAGGAATGAATTCATCAATAAGACATAAGCAGGAATTAATTCCTGTGAATGAATTCAAAGAATTCAAATTTATAGATTGAATTCCCTGACCAAAGCGTAAAGAATTAAAATTAAATAATTCATTCACTAAAGAATTCATTCAACACTATTTAATTCAATTTGAAGTCAAGGAATTCATTCAATTCTAGTTTATTCAACTTTTGGCTAACCCCCCGTTTCCACATGCAAGTGCAAGTTCGAAAAACTCAATACACTCACACTTTTTCACTAATACAATCACACTTATACGACTTGCGACTCAACTTGTAAGTAAATTTTGATTTTTGCAACTTGCGGCAAGTGAAATGACAGAATAAAGAAAACAGTGTTGCCTGTTTTCTATTAATTTACTAGTATTTGGTAAAGTAAGAGTTGTAATGCAACTGATTTTGTATTTATTTGTAAAAAAAAGTAAAAAAGAAAACAACGACATATCTTAATGGTAATTTAAAACGTCAATTTTATAAGTTTTTGAAAAAAAAATTGTTAAGAACAAAATTTGTTAGAATATTGAATAAATGGCAATACTGGAGTCCTATTTAGTGACATCCTATGCCTTTGACGACATTTTTAAAATGAACTTGCAGCAAGTAGTGTGGACACATGTAAAATTTTCATGTTTTTTCGGTAATTTTCGAAATTTTCGCTGATAATACGTATTCTCAACTTGCAACCATTTACTTGCATGTGGAAACGGGGGGTAAGGAATTCATTCAACTGTGCACTTAATTCAACTTTTGATCAAGGAATTCATTCAATTCTAGTTAATTCAACTTTTGGTCAAGGAATTCATTCAATTCTAGTTAAATCAACTTTTGGTCAAGGAATTCATTCAAGTTCAACTTTTGGTCAAGGAATTCATTCAATTCTAGATAATTCAACTTTTAGTCAAGGAATTCATTCAATTCTAGTTAGTTCAACTTTTAGTCAAGGAATTAAATTTATTTCCTTTAATATAAATCGAATGAAAAAAAAGGAATTCATTCAATTCCTTAAGTTTGGTCAGGGAATTCATTCCCAAAATATAAATTCAGTTCAAAAAAAGGGAATTAGGGAATTAATTCTTCGAAGCTCTGGTTGTATATAATGATATGTGTCTTAATGTGACTCCATTCATTGTCAGATATAACCCAATCACATTATATATGACAATCTATAACTGTTTTTACTCGGGAACTCTTATTGAGATTTCTGCGATAACAAAAACGGGTTTTTTTTAAAAATTTGCTGCTTCTCAAAAAAATAAATAGTGCTGTAATGCCTTTTTATATTACTGCTGGCGATATAGAGAATTTAATAAAAAATACTCTCCAAAAAACATCTCAATACTCGTATATGTAATAGTCAATGGTTGAAAGGAATTAATTCATTTTTTAAAAATTAATGTAATTTGTATTAAATATCATTCCGTAATAGCATTTTATGGAATTAATTCGATAGCTTAATTCACAAAACCTTAAAATTTTATGAATTAATTCTATATGGAATGAATTCTAATTGAATCAATTCAAATTTACTTGGATTCATTTAGTAAAAAGGTTTTTGAATAATTATTTATTTTCATTCATTTAGTTAAATGGAAAACTGAAATTTGCAATTATACGCTGAAATATTAGCATAATACAAACGAATTTAATCATTACACCCCCCCCCCCCCCCCCCAGTTTTATTGGAAATGGTCCCAAATGGAAAAAAATCGATTTTCGGCACGGGTTAACGTTTTCCAAAAAAAAAAAAATCGATTTCTTCCATTTGAAACCATTTTCAATAAAACTGGGGGGTGTAATGATAAATCTATTTTTAAGGGACACTCTAATGTATATATAAAAAAGTAAAGAAAAACTATACCTTTATTGTCGCCAAAATGAATTTTATTGCGAGAGTAACACTTTAAAAATTTAAACAAAATTTTTTGGATATTACACTTTTGAATTAAGTCTTTCGAAGCTCTGGTAATATTACATTGCATTTTATCTTTTGAATTCGTCATACAATAATTATAATTTTTCCCCACAGAAATAATTTTAACGCGACTATTGGTTATTTAAAGCAGTAATTTAGTTTTCTTAGACTATTAATGGTCATAAGTTGAGTCTTATTAACTGATAAAAAAAAGCCTTCCATTTCAAGAATCAACTTATGATCATCGATATATGTATTACTGATGATAAGGAGACATGGACATTCATAAAATTTCAAAGTGGGGCATGGCATGAAAAGGTTGGGTACCACTGGCCCGCGTCAATTATTTTTGTTAGTTACAATCATCTGCCAAACATAAAATACACTGTTCCACAGAGTGGTGTAGGGTATAAAATGTGGATGATGTTCTGCTTTTGCAGGAAAATGACTATTATATTTTATCCTTGTGTTTTTAAAGTCTATTTAATTTAGAACTAATAAAAAAAAACAATTTTTTATTATTTTTTAAACATTTTATTATTTTTTTTAACAATTTTTTGACAATTTTAATTTTTTTTTTGACATTTTTTGTTTTTTTTTTATTTTTCGATTTTTTGTAAGTCTTACTTTGAAGTACAATAATTATAATTAAAATAATTTAAAATTTTAAAAAAATTGTATGAGGAAAAACTTAGGGGGAAAGAACTGTGTCGAAAAAGCGGCGTTTTTTGCCGAGGGAGTTTTTTGCTCGACTGTGGTGAACTCAAATATGGCCACTTTTATACAAACATGGGAAATAACTAAAATATTCGGGAAAATTACTGGTGTCCGACCGAACAGTTCGGCCAAAAAGCGGCATTTGTTCGGGTTTTCGGTATTTAGAGGCATTCTTGAGAAATTCTGATACTGGGAAAATGTTTATTGAGCCGGTTTAATGCTATTTTGAATGTCAAATTTAAGGAAAACCCCGTAATTTAGCTGTAAAGTTAACTGTTCGGCCGCCGAACTTTTCCCAATTTGGCCGAACTTTCGGCGGCCGAACAGTGAATTCATTGCTTAACTTCGGACCTTTCCTTAAATTATACACTCAAAATGGATTCCAATCGGCCCAACATAATTGCATAAGCAAAATTTGTTCATAATGCTTCAACATACCGAAAATCGTGCAAATATATTTTGTGGCCGAACTGTTCGGCCGGACTCTAAAAATTACCTTAGATTTTTCATATGGCAACTTATTTTCAAACACCTGCGTTTTTCAAACCCGCTTTTAAATTTTCAAAATTCCTTCTGACTTAAGTTTTGAACAAGTAAAGAATTTTAAATTATATTTACTTTTAAAGCTGATGCTAAAAATGGATCTAGAATTCACGAAAATGGGTCAAAGATTTGCGAAGACTCTAGAAAATGTTAGTTTCGATTCTTATATGTCGTTATTTACTTAAGATAATACTACAGAACTATTTTATTTTTATTTTCAAATGTATAGATCAAATAAAAAAATTAAACTCAACCTTTTTCAGCCCAACATTAATTTTTGTATTTTTTAAAAACTACACTTAAAATAATACGTCAGTAGAAAAATCTGTCAAACCGGTTTCAAATCGATTTGACTAATTTTTAACAAATTTTAGTTGAAAAACTGATTTAAAGAAAGGCTTTAGTTATCTTCAATTAACACAATACTAAAAATCCTCAGTATTTTAATTAATTTTGAGTGTTAATTTTCAAAATTATTTATAACTAATTTTCAAGAACCCATTCGTTAAATTTTACACAATTTATTGTTAAAATATAATATTTTCACATCACTGTTAGTACCCGGTAGATGGCGCTACCAATGTATCCGAAGTTTTAAAGATGTCGCTATTTCTTTCCCTCCCGATTTTTTTTAAATGGCTAATATCTCGAAAACTAAGAGAGATAGAACAAAACAAAATTTCGACTACCCCTAACCGTATAACACCCCCGTGAAAAGGTTAACTCTATCAAAAAATTGACCTTGCGGGGCCTTGGACCCTCGGAAATTTAAAAAAAATTCACCATTTCAGAGAATGTCAATATCTCGAAAACTAAGCAAGATAGAACAAACGGACAAAATGCTTGCTCGTCCGGAGTGCTGTTACATGCCGTCAAATAATATGCACTAGGCCCGGGGAGGGTCCCCAGACCCTAAATTTTAACAAATTTTACAAATAAAACTGTAGTTTTACTAATTTCTTACATAAATTTAGATTTCTTAAATTTAACAAAAAAAAATGTTTTAAAATCAACAAATTTTATTTTAAGCCAAAAAACAGGAATAATTTTTGTTAAAGTAACAAAACTTTCTGTTCAGCCAACAGACTTATAATACGTCAGTAGAAAAAGCTGTCAAACGGGTTTTAAATAGATTTGACTAATTTTTAGTTGAAACACTGATTTAAAAAAAGATTTTAGTTATCTTCATTTAACACTATACTAAAAATCCTCAGTACTTTAACTAGTTTTGAGTGTTAATTTTCAAAACTTTTTATCACTAATTTTTAAGAACCGATTCGTTAAATTTTACACATTTTATTGTTAAAATATAATATTTTCATGTTTCTGTTGTTACCCGAAACATGAAAATAATGACCCATATCTCGAAAACTAATTGAGGTAGAACAAAATTGACGGGTTATTAATCCAGGGGTTATTAAAATGATATCTTCGCAACAATTTTTTCCTAATATAGCCGAAATATCTTCCAGGTGATGAAAATAAGATATGTTCAAAATACTACTTTGATAATTTCTTGATGAGGATAAAAGGAAGATATTGCCGTAATATCTACTAGACAATACATCTTCCAAATGTTTATTGGCCATATAGGACTCGAAACTAAATTTTTTAGAGTTTTCGTAAATCTGTGACCTATTTTCATTAATTTCAGGTCCATTTTTGGCATCAGCTTTAAAAGTAAAAATAATTTAAAATTCTTTACTTGTTCAAAATTTAAGTCAGAAGGAATTTTGAAAATATAAAAAGCGGTTTAAAAAACGGAGCTGTTTAAAAATAAGTTGCCTCTGTTAAAATATATGAAAAATCCAAGGTAATTTTTCCTAATATGACCGATGAACGTCGAGTTATTAATATAGCAGTCGACTTTTACTTCTTCCTCCATCAGCAAAAAACGCCACTTTTTCGACACCGTTCTTTGTTAAAGGACATACAATAAAGACAAGAAATAAAAACAGGATTGTATAGGGAAATAAGAGGAATAGGGAATTAAATAACAGAAATTAATTAAAATATAAATGTTTTATTCTTAAGTAAAGCAACAGCAGACTAATTTTTACACACAATTTTGATTAAAAAAAAAATAAATAAAAACAAGACTTCTGTTTATAAGGTGGAGCTATTTTAGAGATAAAACTGAAAGAAATTTATTTAGTGATCACTTAAAAATAATAATAAAATAGTAATTATTTATAATTTAACAGAACATTAACCAAATTATAATTTTTGCTTAGACACGAGCCTTTTTTAAATATAGCTTTTTAATTTAAATTAGTATTAAATATTTATATTTTTTTAGGATTTTGCATAAATGTGACCTAAGAAATAAATTTCTTTAAAGTTTTAAAATTTTAAGATTTCCTTTTTGCTTTTTTGTTGTTGTAAAAATATGTATGTTTTTCAAAATAGTGGGCTAGTTTGAGTGTATTTTTTGTTTTCTATATTAATTTTAAAATCAGTTGCCTTATTTTTTTTTTATAAAAATAGATTCCAAAGTTTTGTGCTAACAATGATTTTTTAATTTTTTTAAAAATTAATTTTTGGTTTTGAAACTGTTGCCTGGTTCCGGTTGTTATTACATTTTAATAAAATGGAAAGTGTGGGACTCCTCAATTAATGTAGAATTTCCATGTGTAATAATATAAATAAAGATAAAACAAATCTGTATTCTGTGCTTTTCCTTATGTATTGTATTTATAAAAATGGCTCCCAACATGGGCCCATGGTTTTAAAAAATATTTATTATAAAACTTGTTTTACAATTTATTTTTTTGAATTTATATTAAAGTGAAATTAATGGACATCGAAAATATTGAAAATGTTACTTGTATAACAATTCATAACAGTTTGATAGTGGACATTTTCTACATTAATGTAAGAATTTCTTATCAAAGTTATTTCATTAATTCGCTGTTCATTTTTAATCATGTTCACCTTTTTCCTCTTTTTTTAAGATTTTATGTAAAAATATAGTTTTTTCGATTTTTATAACAATTTTTTAAAGAATTTTTCAATTTTTTTTTTCGGAGAGATTTCTATTTTTTTTTGTTTAATATTTTTTTTTACTTTTTTTGCTTAATTTCGTTTCGTTATTATTTAGCGTTAATTTTTTTTTATTTTCGAATCATCTGCAAAATGAATTTTGTCATGATTAATTTCAAATTAAAAGTAAAAAACAAACTTTTAACTTAAGTATAATTTTTTTATGTATTTTTCAAAATGGTAACATTTTCGTTGGGGAAGGGTTGGTTGTTTTTTTTTTGTTGTAGTTGTTGTTGATGTGTAGAAAAAGTAGGAGAGAAGTGATAATAAATTGATAGTCTAAGAGAAAATTGAGAAGAAAACATTTTTGTTTTACTTAAAATTAAGCGCAGACTTTTGTTTAAATGTTTAAAAATAAAATTACAAATATAAAAAATAAATTGGAAACATTTAAAAAAATGTTTTTAAAAATATAAAGTGAAAGATTCACAGATCATTCTTTTGTTTGTTGTTGTAAGATAAAACAATTACTTTTTTAAATCTATATATATATATATAAAATGTAAATATGTAATCATAATTATGTTTACCTATTATTATGTGGCAGCCATTAATTCGGAAAATGCTTTCTCCAGGCAATTCTTGAGCTCAGCATAAGTAACAATAAGAACAGACTGCTCATCGTTTGACATAAGTTGAACCTTTGGGGAAAAATAGGGAAATATCACATTGTTAAAATATTTATATGTGTAATTTAAAAGAAATCTCTAACGAATTCATTTCTTAATTTTAATTTCAAATGAAAATTAAAGAAGTGAATTTCTGAACCACATTTTGTTCTCAATTGAGTTCACACAAAAAAAAAAACATTAATTTTCATACTATTGTATGAAGCATGCCCCGATAAAAAAAAAAACATTATATCTAGTATATGCAGTCATATCTCGTTTGATATAAAGGGTGTTTTTTTAAGCCCGACAAAATTTTAAATTGTAAAAAAAAAACAAAAAGTTAAATTTTAATAAAAAAAATTTTTTTTTATTCCAAAGATCAATACATGGCATTAACATTTAAAATGATTTCGGGCATATGGCCACCGCGGATGTTCTTGACGAAGCGCATTCCGGACTTCCAATTTTGGGACACTTTTTCGAGCATTGCTGGCCGTATGTCACGAATAACACGAACAATCTTGGCCTCCAAGGCGTCAATTGTTGCTGGTTTATCAGCACAAACCAGTGACTTCAAGTGGCCTAACAGGAAATAATCGAGAGGTGTCAAATCGCACGAATTTGTGGATTGGTTTCACTCCATATGCGGCAGTTTTGATTATTGACAAACCCGTTAAGGCAAAAATGAGCCTCATCGCTGAACACAATTTTGCGATAAAACATCGGATCAGTTTCCAACTGCTCTAGAGCCCAATCGGCGAAAGAACGACGAATAATGGTCTCGTGGCTTTAATTCCTGCACCAGGTGGATCTAAACGGGTGTAGGCCAAGATCTTTGCGCAACAGTTTCCACGTAGTGGACGATAAGAGCCCCCATTCCTGCGACTGACGACGAATCGATAAATTTGGATCTTCTACACTTTCGTTTACAGCGGCGATATTCTCTTCAGTACGCACATTCCTTCGACGTGTTGGTGTTACTGCATCATTTAGAGAGTATGTGGTATGAAATCAATCCACAGTTCGACGAATGGCTTGATCCATAAAAATCACGAAGTCGCCTATAAGTTGCGCGAATTGATGACTGATTTTCAAAGTAAATCTGGATAATTTGGTAGCGTTGTTCAAGCGTCAAGCTATTCATGATGATTTGCCAGAGTATACTGATCATAAATCTCAAAAAGTGAGCGCAGTATGACAGTTCGTCTGACAGTTAACCCTTTCGTAAGTTCTATCGGACTTAAAAAACACCCTTTATTTAGGGGGAAAATACATATTTTGAAAACAGACAAGAGCTAAAATTTACAAAATGGAAAAAAATAACAAAAATCGGAAAAATTTAGAAAAAATCTATAAAAAAACAAAAATCGCCAAAATTCATAAAATCGGTTTTCTAAACTATTGATTCAATAGCGGTTAAAAATATGTTTTAAAGTTGTATGAAATTTTTTTATTTGAAAACTTTTTAATATTTTTAGAACTTCACTGGATAGATCTTCAAAATACCTTTCATATTTTTCACGACACTTTTACTCCAAAATTTTTTTTCTTATTCAGCTATATAAATCGGAAATGTAAAATTTTCGAACAAAGTGATTTTTTTTTAATCTAACGTTTTTTTATGAGAAATATATTTTAAAATTCTTTTTATTAACGAGACAAACACGTTTATTTCGATCGAAAACATTTTGCAGACTCCAAAGAAGATTAACCCTTTGGCGAGTGGCGTACATTATAATGTACGAAAGACTTCATCAACTCGTCACTGATTTGAATTTTAACCAAAGCGCTATTCATTTACTGTTATCGGTTCGTTATTTTGTTCTTATTAAAATTTTATGCAGGCTGTGAAATTTCAAAACAACATGATATCAGTAGAGTACGTTTTGTCTTGTGATCATCAACGCTGCAGAGAATGTGTTAAAAGTTAAAAAAGGCTAAAGTTTAGTCTCAAAAATTGTGTGATGAATAAAATAGAAAAAATATAAAATAAAAATTTTAAACAAATTTTAACCTGCTCGGGGTCGACAGCATGTTAATGTTTGAACTTTAATTCCAAATATCTCCGCTAGGGGGTGCTGTAAAGCCATAAAAGTATTAAACAATATTTCTTTTGCATAGATCTACATTTCCACGAAGTTTGGTTGGAAAATTCCCAGCCATTAAAATTCCCGTGTCAAAGGGTTAATGCTCTTCTTTTTTCAAACAATTTGGCATACGGGTCACTGGTTGTGACACAACACTTAACGGATTTAAAAATGTACACGAAAATTAAAAACTAGCTTCAATAACGAAATTGATAATATCAATTATATTTTAATTGATTTTCCACATATCACGCAAATACAAAAAAAATCATTAGTTTATTTAAAAACGAGTAAAAAGGTTAAAGTCGGGCATGCCGACTATACAATACCCTACACCAGTCTGGGTAAAAGCCAACTAATGTTTGGATCCGAAATTCGAATGGGTTAAAATGGGGCTTGTGTCAAAATTTTCTATAATGTGAGTCAGCGCACCAAATTTCATTAAACTATCTTAATATTTGCGACCTGCAGTTTGTAACCAAGCCAATTTTGGGGGGACCCTTATATGGGCACTAGGTCTAAACATGGACCGATGTTCACTATGTTCAATAGGCTTCGTCCTTGGGCCAACATAGGTCTGTGTACCAAATTTCATCAAAATATCTTAATATTTGCGACCTGCAGCGTATAAACAATATAATTTTGGTAGGACCCTTATATGGGCACTAGGTCTAAACATGGACCGAATTTAACCAAAATCAATAGACTTCATCCTTGGGCTGACATAGGTCGGTGTACCAAATTTCATCAAAATATCTTAATATTTGCGACCTGCAGCGTATAAACAGTATAATTTTGGAAGAATCCTTATATGGGCACTAGGTCTAAACATGGACCGATGTTCACCAAAATCAATGGGCTACGTTATTGGGCTAACATAGGTCTGTGTACCAAATTTCATCAAAATATCTTAATATTTACGACCTGCAGCGTATAAACAGTATAATTTTGGAAGAACCCTTATATGGGCACTAGGTCTAAACATGGACCGATTTTAACCAAAATCAATCGGCGTCGTCCTTGGGCCAACATAAGTCGGTGTACCAAGTTTAATAAAAATATCTTAATATTTGCGACCTGTAGAGGGCGCACAAGAATACATGGACAGACAGACAGACGGACGGACATCGTTAAATCGAAATAAAAAAAATTCTGAGCCGATCGGTATACTATAAGGTGGGTCTAGGACCAATATTTTTTGGTGTTACAAACATCAGCACAAACTTATAATACCCTGACCACATAGTGGTGTAGGGTATAACAATGACTTTTCAAAATGGCGTTATTTGAACGTCGTTTGTATTTTGTTGGTTCGGTTTCACGTATTAGAGTCCAGCAATAGTCTCCCAGCATCGTTTTGTCCCAAAATTCTTGATGATTTCTTTAAATTTTCATTTAATCTTGGTGAGCACGCTCCCCAGGTTTGTGGAGAAAAATCTAAATGGGAATGAAGAAAATGCATTTTGAGTGACATTCGTGCACCTAATTCGTGATCATTTTTCAATAATTCAGCAACAATTTGTCTGTAGTTTTCACTCTTATTGTTTCTCAGAAAACTGTTCACGATGCTCTTGAAAGATCTCTATAGATTGTTACTTTTGTCCCAACTGCATGCATCAAGCTAGTAATTCTGCGTCTTGCTTCGTTAAATGTAAATCCCGAATTGGATCATTCAGCTCAGCTTGGGACACTAAATGGCGTTTATCATCAGCCTCATACAAACTACCACTGCTGGTGAAAGATGTTTCGGACTCACTGCTCGTAGCATTGGGAATGACTAGTAATGGATTATTTGGTGGACGTTGAACTGGTTTGGGAGCCGATGGGACATTCGCGTAAGTAATATATTTTCGATTTTTCATATTGAATCCAGCAACTTTTGTTAAACAGAAATAACAATCGGTTTGGTGGTTACTTGACTCTCTACAAAGTACTGGAATTGAAAAATCGAAATAGATCTTTTTGCCATTTGACCACTTGTATAAAACAGTTCTGCAACTATTGCAAAACATTGTCAGTGTCCACGGTTTGTCCAAGTTTCTGACAGCAAAACTAAAATAATGTAAATATGCATATTCTGATATTGCATATCGTTTTTTTCCAACCAAATATTCACCACACACAAAGCAAAAATAGCTTGAATCAGTAATACACGATCTCCCTGACATGCTTAAACGCTACTATTATGAAGATTTAGAATGAATGTGGGCTTCTGTCAAATTAATAATTGTGAAATTGTAGTGTCAGTATTGACTGTTTTACAGTATTGCCAGCATGCGATAAAAAATGAACAAGACGTGATAACCCAATTTTTATGCCAGATTCGAATTCAGCGCACCCATATTAGTTAAAAAACATGCTTCGTTTCTGCAGTCAATTTTTTTTTCAAATTTGTAGACCAGTGTTATCATACAATTTTAAGTACGGAAACGCTTTTTGGCTGTTTTAAGTTACTGCCATAAAGTTACATGTTACACTTACCTATTACCTCTAGGTTACAAAAAACCTTAAAATAATACGCCTTTTTTCTTAAAATTTCAATTTGTTTTATATTAAAGGTATTCATTTAAAGTATTTACGCCTCGTATACTGTGTATATGTTGTAAGTTTACTCGATTAATGTCAAAACTAGTTTACGAGCCCTCGTAAATATACGCTTACATTTTTATGTGTAAACTTTTTCGTATTTTTACACACATTTAAATCTTGTCAAAAATAAAATTATTTTCTATTGTTTTGTTTGTTGTTTTTTATTTTCTGTTTTATTTGTTTTTAAATGATACAAATTTAAAAAATTCTGTGTTTAATTTATGAAAAGAACAAAAAAGTGGCTAAATTCAAAATGGAAAGGTGATAATTTTAAAAGGTGCGTTCATTCAAATAAACAGGTAAAGTTACAAATATTCGCGATTACAAAAATACACGGTTTACGAGGGCATAAATGCAGTTAAATGAATACCACTATTGACTATTAAATTAAGAATTACATATTTTTAACAAAAAATGTTGTAAAATTTTTTTTTATAAGTTTTGGTTATAAAAAAATAACATTTTGTAATGAAGAGGGTAAGCTCTTTCTTTTCTATTACTAGACCTATTATTTTAAGGCATGTCCATCGATGTAACTCCTTACCTGGTAACATGTTATTCTGAAATTACAGGTAAGGAGTTTTTAAAACACATATTACATTTCTTATTACCTTTATATGGCGATGTCGCGAAAAATAATGAGTTATAGTTACACACTAGCATACGAAAAATCAAAAAATATATCGTTACCTATGTGCTTACCAGTACTGACAAAAATAATGAGTCTAAAAATAGATTTTCAAAAAAATATTTTATATTAAAAAAATATTTTTTATTGTATTTTTTTTTTAATAAAAGTTGCTGGTGCGGGAATCGAACCTGGGTCTACAGATTGCCAGTCAATAGCTCTACCATCTGAGCTATATCGACTTGTAATATTTAATAGATAAAAACATAATTGACCTGCTGCACACAAGTAAGCTTACTCGCCAACATACAAAAAATCAAAAAATATGTGGTTACATATATCCTTACCAGTGTTTAAAAAATATTGAGTCTAAAAATAGATTTCAAAAAATTTTCAAAAAAATCTGGAAAATTATTTTCTATTTGAAATAATGATAAAAATAAGTCATTATCAGTAACTCATTATTATATGTTTTAAAATAATGCAGAAGGTAAGTGGGTGTCATTACAGGTACCCCAAAAAATAATGATATGTCATTACCGTTTCTACACTGGGTAAAACATCCAAACGTATGAATTTGGTATTTACAAGTAATGCAAGGGTAAGGTGTAGGGGTCCAAAGTAATGCAAGGGTAAGCGGTTTGATATATTACCAAAAAGGACTTTGCCAGTACTTGTTTAATAAAATTTACGACCGTCTAAGAAAAAAATACTACTGGCAAAACATCGGCTTAAAGCGATTTGCCAACATTTGCTAAAAGAACTTTGCCAGAACTTGTTTCAGAAAATTTACGACTATATGTAAGGAAATACCGCTGGCAAAACATTGGTTAAATACGCTTTGCCAGTGTTTATAGAAAGTGCTTTACCAATACTTGTTTTACAAAATTTACTGTATATGAAAAGTACTACTGGCAAAATATTGGGTTACAGCGCTTTGTCAAAATTTTGCAAAAAGGATTTTCCCAGTAGGTACTTGTTTTATAAAATTTATGACTATCGTTTATGAAAAATCGAATGGCGGAATCTTGTCCAATTCGTAATTTTTTATATTTTGTTTTTCCATTTTTTTTTATTTTATTTCATAATTTAATTTATAATCAAATGAAATAAAAATTTGATCAATTTCGTTTTATTAATAAAGTAACCCAAAAAGAAGGTCAAAATAAGCAAAAAGAGCATGTTTTTCATTTGAAAACATCCTTGCAAACATTATAATACGAAAATGTTTCGCAATCGCATCGCCTTGAACAAAAACTTTATTGCGGCAATAATCATATTCTTATTGCGGAAGATCCGTATTAATGTCCTCTCTGTAGCGATACTCCCAAGCAATATGAAAGCGATACTTCTGAATGATAAATCGGCGATATCGCTAGATAATCGTATATCGCTAATTTATCACCTGGAAGATAAAAAGGTGATATCGCTGAACTCCTTCCAAGAAGATAATAAAGCGAGATCTTCTATTTTTCATTTGAAGGAAAATAATCAAGTAGTATTTTGAAATTGTCTTCCTTTTATCATTTGGAAGACATTTTGGAGATATTTGGAAAAAGCAATTCCAAAATTGTGTTTTTTGTCATCATTTTTTATGATAATACTAGCGGGCGCAGCCCGCTACGTTGTTAGCGTGCCTTAAAGGTTAAGGGGGGGGGGGGCTGCGCCCTCCCACAATTTTTATTAAATTCGTTTTTTTATTTAAAGTTTTTTTATTTAAAGCCTTCACCCAGCCACCACAAATAAATAATTCTGCACAACAATGGGTTTAAAATAAATAAATATTTGATCACTTTTTCTCATGAAAGTGGATTGTTAGTAATGAATCCATAATAAATTGCAATATACGTGTGTATGTTAAGATAATTTGGTAAAGTGCGAACTTAGGTAGATAGACCCGTAAGTAGTTTTGTTCATTTGTGTTTTGAATGAAAATAAATAACGTAAAGCAGGGTTGGAAAGCATTTTATAATATTAAAAATAGCGGGCAAAGCCCGCTACGTTGTTAGCGTGTCTTAAAGTTTTTTTTTTAATTCCAGTTTATGTAAAGGTAGACCTGGCAATTCAAGTAAATTCACAAATTCAGTTGGAAAATTTACTGCGTCGGTTTCTTCCACCGGTGCTTCGTTACATGAAGTTTAAATATCGGAATATATAAGTTCCATTCCTTTTCTAAGGTTTTTTCTCTTTCAGAAAATTTGTTTAACTTTTTGGGGAGTATGTTTCAATGCTACATAAGTTTCATATTCCGTTGATAGTGTTTGAACAGGTAATTCCCTCTTCCAATCCATTTGCATTGTCTATAATTTCAATTCCACTCGTTCAACGTTTATATCCATTTCATTCCACTTGTGTAGTGTTTCAATCCCACTCGTTTCCTATTTAGTTTCTTAATTTTAGTGTTTCATATACACTTGTTCTTTAAGTTTTAGGTTTCTAGCTAAAGACGCAGACGTTAAGGGGGGGGGGCAATTTCCCCCTTTTGAACCACCATTTTTACCACGTTCCTGTCCAAAGTCCTAGAAATGCCTTGTCGATAAGTTAGCCCATACTCCAAGGAAAACATATTATATATTACAGGTTTCTAGCCGAAGGGTTCGGTTAGGCCATCAAGGTGGAGAATTATTCCGTTTTTACTCCTCCCGGTAGGAATTTCCAAAAATTCCGTCTTAGAGGACTTCTGCGTTGGAGGAGGAACCTACTACATACATAATTTTAGGTCTCTATATCCAGCAGTTTGGCCAGGCCATCAAGGGGGAAGTTTTTTCACTTTTTACCCCTCCCGGTATGAATTTCCAAAAATACCATCTTAGGGGACGTCAACGTTGGAGAAGGAACCCAATTTAAGATCCCTTGTTCCAGCAGTTTGGCCAGGCCGTTAAGGGGGAGACTTTTCCTGTTTTTGACCCTACCTGTAGAAATTTCCAAAAATCTCATCTTAGCGGATGTCTACAATAGAGGAGGAACTTTAATACCAAATTTCAACTTCCTACCTCCAGCGGTTTGGGCAGGCCTTTAAGCGGCACTTTTCGCTTCATTAATCCCCATTTTTGCAATGTCCCTGTCCAAAAAGCACCGTCTCGGTAAGTGAGCAGATACTCCAAGTAACATATGATTTACATTTCAGGTTTCTAGCCAACTTTTACTATTTGTGCCCCTCTCGGTAGGAATTTCCGAAAATCCATCGACAGGGAATTCCAGTTTCCTAGTTCCAGCAGTTTGAGCAGGCTGAGAGGAACTTAAGTACCGAATTTCAGCTTCCTAGTTCCAGCAGTTTGGACAGGTCGTTAAGGGGCAACTTTCCCTTCTTGCGCTCCCATTTTATAACGACCCTGTCCAAAATTCAAAAAGTATCTTTCTAATACGTTAGCCCTCACTCCAGGGACCCACATTTTAAGCTTCAGGTTTCTAGCCGAAGGGGTTTTTACCGGCCCCAAGGTGAGGCTTTTCTTCTTTTTGCCCCTCCCTTTAGGAATTTACAAAAATTCCATCTTCGCGGCTATCTGCGATGGATGAGGAACATTCATACCAAATTTCAACTGCATTGCCTAAGCGGTTTGGGCAGGCCGTTAGTGGGGACATTTTTCCCTTTCAACCACCATTTTTACTATGTTCCTGTTCCAAAATAGAAAAATTACGTTGCCGGTGAGTTAGTCCTACTCCAAGGAATACATATTTAAAATTTTAGGTTGGCCTAAAGGGATTGGGCAAGCCGTCAGGAGGAGACTTTTACCTTATTTCCCCTCCCGATAGGAATTTCAAAAATTCCGTCTAAGCGGACGCCTACACAGAAGGAGGAACTCACATACAGAGTTTCCTTTTGGGATATCCTGTAGGGAATTCCAAAAATACAAACTTAGTCGATGTCTACTACAGCGGAGGAACCTTTATACCAAATTTCAACTTCTTACCTCCAGTGGTTTGGGCAGCCACTTTTCCAATTTGTGAGACTGTTTATGGGGGGACTTTTCCCCTTTTTGCCCGTTCCGGTAGGAATTTCCAAAAATCCCGTCTTAGCGCACGTCTATGCCGAATATCAAGAAACCTTGTTTTAGTGGAGATATCCGTGGGTGGAGGAAAAAAAGTAGTTTTTTTGAAATTATATATTATTTTAAATGGTACTTTTTGGAAAAACGAAATTTTTTGGAAAAAGATACTTTGTTTTTACAAAGTACTTTATTTGTACTTTTTTTGGAAAAGGTACTTCTTTTGGAAAAGGAAAATTTTTTTAGAAAAAGGTACTTTTTTTTGGGAAAAGGTACTTTTTTTTGGAAAAGGTACTTTTTTTGAAAAAGGTATTTTTTTGAAAAAATGTATGTTTTTTGGGAAAAGGAACATTTTTTTAGAAAAAGGTACTTTTTTTGGGTACTTTTTTTGGAAAAGGTAGGTACTTTTTTTGGAAAAATGTATGTTTTTTGGGAAAAGGTACTTTTTTTTTTGGAAAAGGTACATTTTTTGGAAAAAGGTACTTTTTTTAAAAAAGGTACTTTTTTTGGAAAAAGGAATTTTTTTTGGAAAAAGGTACTTTTTTTGGAAAAAGGTACTTTTTTTGGAAAAAGGTACTTTTTTCGGGAAAAGGTACTTTTTTTTGGAAAAAGGTACTTTTTTTTGGAAAAAGGTACTTTTTTTGGAAAAAGGTACTTTTTTTGGAAAAAGGTACTTTTTTTGGAAAAAGGTACTTTTTTTGGATAAAGGTACTTTTTTTGGAAAAAGGTACTTTTTTTGGGAAAAGGTACTTTTTTTTGGAAAGGGGTACTTTTTTTGGAAAAAGGTACTTTTTTTGGAAAAAGGTACTTTTTTTGGAAAAAGGTAGTTTTTTTGGAAAAAGGTACTTTTTTTGGAAAAAGGTACTTTTTTTTGGAAAAAGGTACTTTTTTTTGGAAAAAGGTACTTTTTTTGGAAAAAGGTACTTTTTTTGGAAAAAGGTACTTTTTTTGGAAAAAGGTACTTTTTTTGGAAAAAGGTACTTTGTTTGGAAAAAGGTACTTATTTTGGGAAAAGGTACTTTTTTTGGGAAAAGGTACTTTTTTGGAAAAAGGTACTTTTTTTGTCCCCTTTTTGTCCCTCCCGATAAGAATTTCCAAAAATGCCGTCTCAACGGACGTCTACACCGGTCGAGGAACCAACATACCAAATTTCAACTTCATAGCTCCAGCAGTTTGAGCAGGCCGTCAAGGGGGAGACTTTTTCCCCTTTTTGCCCGTCCCTGTAAAAATTTACAAAACTCCCGCCTTGGTGGATGTCTACGATAGTGGAGGAACCTTTATACCAAATTTCAACTTCCTACCTCCAGCGGTTTGGGCAGGGCCTTTTTCCCCTTTTTAACCCCCATTTTTACAACGTCCCTGTCCAAAATTCTAGAAAGTACTTTCCAGAAAAGTTAGCCCCTACTCCAAGGAACACATATCTTAAATTTCAGCTTTCTAGCCAAAGGGGTTTTGGCAGGCCGTCAAGGGGGACACTTTCCCCCTTTTTGCCCGTTCCGGTAGGAATTTCCAAAAATCCCGTCTTAGTGGACGTCTACCCCGAAAGAGGAACCTACATACCAAATTTCAACTTCCTAGCTTCAGCGGTTTGGGCTGGGCGATGTTGAGTCAGTCAGTCAGTCAGTCAGTCACGTTATTCTTTTATATATAGAGAAGATTGCGGCAATATCACCATCATCTGGAAAATAAACACAATTCGTTTCAAATTTTTGAAAATGTTGGAAAAAATAATACAAAATTTGTACAACAAACAATTATAAGAAATATGGGAAACAAATTCATTGAAAAATGAGGATTAGTGCGCGGAAAAATCGGGTATGATAATTAATGTTTTTGTCAATGGATTATGTATGCAGATATTCTTTTCAGAGTTAAATTTAATAATGAAAATATAAATCGTTTAGTTTGTTTCGAGGAGTTAATTTAGCGATATCACCTTTTTATCTTAAAGGTGATAAAGTAGCGATATCGCTGATTTATCATTCAGAAGTATCGCTTTCGTATTGCTTGGGAGTAACGCTACAGAGAGGACAATTACTCCCGAAAGGGGATCTTCCGCAATAAGAATATGATTATTGCTGCAATAAAGTTTTTCTTCCAGGCGATACGATTGTGAAACATTTTCGTATTTTAATGTTTGCAGGGTAAGAATTTTAAGCTGTATTTGGTGGAGCTTTTTTTTTGCTTATTTTGCAAATATTGGGTTATTTTAGCTATTTTCTTCAAAAGTTAGGCCCATTTCAGCCTTTTTCTTCGAAAATAGAAAATATTTTTGCTTTTTTTTTAAATTTTTTGAAGTCGACCAAAACTTTTTTGATATAAATCACTGTTGTTAACATAAACTCTTTGATTTTTCAACCTTTGATTTACAACCTTGTTTGACTCCCGAAATTCTAAAGAATGTAGGTTAAAACAGAATTTAATTTTTATGAGGATTTCAATGAAGAAAGTAATGAAAATTTTAGAGCGTATTTTTTTATTTTTAACTGCTTATTTTACTGTTCTTCCGATATTTTTTCAAGAGCTTAAAACATTTGTTTTTTAGCTTTTCTTGGTTGGCCTACTAATAAGTTATGTAGGCCTCTTCTATTGACATTTATAGTGTTTGAAAACACTTTATCCATAGTAATAGTACTTTTCAGATTGCTCTGCCAACTCTTTTCCAACCTTTCGAAAAACATGCAGCCAACCGAAGATCGGCGTTATCATTTCAGGGTTGGCAGAGCACTTATTTTACCACTGTTACCAATGCTTTGCCAACGTTCTAAAAGACAAACGGCCAACCGAAAATCGACGTTATCATTTCAAAGTTGACAGTACTTTAATTTTCGGAAAACGGACATCCTGCCAACGCTTGTACCACCATATACATACATGCCAACGCTTTGCCATTTATATTTTTCCACCTTTATAAGGCATAGCTTCCCAGGTAGAAATAGCCGACGTTGGAATAAAAATTGTACTGGGAGAGCACTGTTTTTTACGAAATGCCGGTACTACTTAAAACGTGCTTTGTCAGTACTGTTGTCTGAAAATTAACGAGCTTTTTTTAAAATTAATAATAAAAAGGTCGAATAAACTAAACAACATAATTTTTTTAATTTATTAAAATTAACAATTTTATAAATTTTATGTATTTTTGCATCTATTACACAATTATTTATGTAAGAGAGACATAGCCATTCTTTTCTTATAAAGTTTCGAAAGAATATATTAAAAATCGGTGATGTACACTAAAAGGGCAGGAAAGTACTATTAAAACTACTAAATTGGTTATTAAATGTACTGGGATAATACCAGAAAAATAAAATCCGAAGCCTGCGCAGACGTTGGGAAATATCTACGGCCAAGCGTTTATTGGTGTTATCATTTCGATAACATGCCAGTACAGTGAAAATTGAAAATCCGACGCATTGCCAGTACATGTACTACCGTCTCCAATACCGGGCCGACATTGTGCCGTTTGTATTTTTCTACCTGGGTTAATTCTATCACATTTTTGGAAACTTACCCTTTCAAGTGAACCAGCATCTAGTTTATTTAAACACTGTACAATATGTGTGTGATCCAACCATGGTCGACCATCTTCAGTGACGGAATGAAATAAATAATCACGGAATAATTTTAGCATATATCTATCACCAATTTCTGACCAAGTAATATCCAAATTAAATCTAAAAAATATAAAAAAAAAAAAATTAAATTTAGAAAAAATAAACATTGTTTTTATTCGAATTCAACTTACTCTGGCCTCTCGTTAATACAATTTAATTTAACCAGTATTCTATAAAGACGTCCATTTTCCATTTCTTTAGCAAGTTCATCTTCTTGCATATCACATTGTGCTTGCAAAGCATCCAATTGTGTATAAAAACGTGCACCAATCATTGGCATTAAATCAGTCACTGAACGTCTTTGCGTCGTTGTAAATAAATAACTAAAAATAAAGATGTAAAGGGGTCCATTGAATTAAAAATAAAACTAGGGAAAAAGTTAAAGTCTGGCATGCCGACTATATGTACCCTACACCAGTATGGCTGAATATCAACTAATGTTTGGATCTGAAATTTTGATGGGTTGAAATGGACTTGTGTCGAATAAATATCGATAAATTGGTAAACAATTAGAAAATCAGTAAGAAATTTTGATTTTGCGTAATGTTATTTGTACACTCAAAATAATATGTCTGTTGGCTGAATAGAAAATTTTGTTACTTTAATAAAATTTATTCCTGTTTTTTTTTTGCTTAAAATTTGTTGATTTTAAAATATTTTTCGTTAAATTTAACAAATCTAAATTTAAGTAAAAAATTAGTAAAACCCGTGTAAAAAAGATTAGATCTGGCCAGATCTCAGCAGATCTTACCAGATCTAACTAGATCTCAAAATTGGGGACAAATTTGAGATCTAATTAGATCTGATCAGATCTAGGTAATCTGACCAGATTTTAGTAGATCTTACCAGATCTAGGCATATCTGGCGCAATTGTCCAGATCACTTTAGATTTGAACAGATTTGGCACTAGATCTGATCAGATCTTGCCATAAGGTATTATCACATGTTCCATATCTGATCATATTTGATGAGATCTGGTACAGGATCTAATTAGATTCAATCATATCTATTTAGATCCTAAAAGATCTGATCAGATCTAAACTTTTTTAAATGGGAACTACAGTTTTATTTGTAATTATATATAATTATATAATTAGGGTCTCAGGACCCTGCCCCGGCCTAGTCCATATTTTATTTTTATTAAAAATTCCTGAGGGTCCAAGGGTCCATTTTTGATATAGATAAGCTTTTCACTGGGGTGTTGTATAGTTAGGGGTAGTCGAAATTTTGCTCTATCTCTCTTAGGTTTCGAGATATGGGCCATTTTAAAAAATCTGGAGGGTAGGAAATAGCGCCATCTTTCAAACTTCGGACACACTGGTGGTGCAATCTACCTGGTAATAGTGGCAATAATTCTATTTTAACAATAAATTGTGTAAAATTTAACAAACGGGTTCTTAAAAATTAGTTATAAATAATTTTGAAAACTAACACACACAATTAGGACTTTTTAGTATTGTGTTAAATGAAGATAACTAAACCCGTTTGACAGATTTTTTTACTGGTGTATTATTTTAAGTGTACATATTTAAGAGGAAATCAGAAATGCTGTCCATTTGTCCATACTAAAAATCAATTCATGGTACAAAATACAAAGTTTGTCGGTTGAATCTACTGAAAATAACAAAAAACAAAGGTACATATATGCAGTTAAAAAGGCGACAAAGGTATTTACCTTTAAAACAACTAAAAATATTGCAATTTTTAACTGTTGAAAAACGACTAACAAATGCATTAAAAACAACGAACAATATCGTAAAATTAACTGATAAATTTTTACTACAAAAATTTTAAAACAACTGACAAAATGGGCAAAAACAGTAGTTTTTTACAGTTAATTCTTTTGGTGATATAATAGTGTATTTTAATAAAAAAAAATTTTTTTTTTCGATTTCAAATCCCAAACGGTTCTGCAGTTATTTTGCTTTTATGCATTGGAGATACAATACAAGTTTCTGATTTTTACTTGCAAACTAGGAATATATCAATAATAACAAATATAAACTAAACAAGAATTTTTAAAGTTCAACGAATTTTTTTTTATTTTTAAAATAACTAACAAAAACAACTGTTTACTAAAAAAATACTGTTTTGGTAGTTGTTTATTATGGAATTAAAAATAACTGCTTTAAACAACTGTTACGAAATTACAGTACTTTTCGTTAGTTGTTTTCTTAAATAACTGTCATAATAGTTGCTTTTTTTTATAGAAAAACAATAGTACGGTTAAGAACAAAACTACTGATTACTATACAAACAACTGTCATGTAGTAACTGTCAAACTTTTTGAGTGTATTTTTTTGAGGCCTTTAGTGTGCATACAAGCATAAAAAGGAGCCATTTTTTGGGACCTCTATATGGGCCTTAGGTCTTAACATGGATCGATTTGAACCCAATTCAATAGACTTCGTTCTTGGGCCGATATGAGTCAGTATACCGAAATTCAAGACTACGGACGGACACCGCTAAATCGATTCAAACAGTAATTCTGAGTCGATTGGCATATTAAAAGGTGGGTGGGTCTGGGTGAAACTTTTGTTGCTTTTACAAACTTTAGCCCAAACTCATTATACTATGGCCAAGCAGTGGTGCAGGGTATAAAACAAATGTAGTACTGATTGGTAAGCAAAGAATATTTTCCGTTTAAAAACAAGTTCAAAAATCGAATTTTCTGTACCTTAAATTGGATCTGTGGACATGGAAATGGTACACTTCTATGTCCAATGCAGTATAATGATCTTAATATTCACAAATACACATAGTTTTAACTTTTAACTTACACGATAAAATTTCTTAAATCGGAGGAATAATGACGTGAGACCATTTCCATGCTTGATTGTACATTATCACGTTGTACCGATTGTAAACATTTGCAAGCCAATGCTAATACTAAACGACCCAATGCTGTTAAATCCTCCTAAAACATGAAACAATTCATATTTATTAAATAAGTAAACAATATCGAAAATATTTATTTTTTTAGTGGTGGTATAGAGCTTTTTTTAAATAAAACATATACAAACTTACGAAATTAGAAAAACAACTTTTTTCAATGGAGGGTATATTTAATTTCAGCTTATAAATGAAACATTAGAATTCCATCGTTAACCCCCGTTTTCTTGTTAGGTCCAATTTATGCAAAAAGTGCTAAAAATGTTTTTGCTTTTTTAGACGGTAAATTGCGCATTTGTTTCTACAGCCATATTTTTCAATAAGAATAAACTGTAAAATGGAAGTAATTTGTTCTGTCCAAAATTGTATTTATGTTCTGCATTATCTGGAAAATCATCAGGGAAAGATTAGTTTTTCATAATGGAAAAAAATAATTTTTGACGCTCACAATTAGCGAATAAAAAATTAAAAATTGTACTTCCGGGGTGCACATGTTTCCAAAATTTTGTACAAATTTTTTTACAAAACATGGTAGAAGAAAAGATCGGTTTCGCAGTAAAAATTTTCTGTAATTTTTCGAAGACAAGTTGGTCAAAAATGGGTTAAATACAAATCGCCCGGTAATAGGCACTCCAATTAAAAAGTGATTTTCTAAGTATTTATGTCATGGTGTTCTGGAGTTACCCAGACAGAAAAATACAATTCGCACAGTTTTGTAAAACCGATAGCGACGGTCGGTTATGCGTAGGCAGAAAGTGGCATTAACAATATCGACAGCATAGTCCTGTTACCCGATTGATAACAGGGGCGAACCATTGGTTGACGCGAACTTTCTTTAATTTGAAAATTAATTTAAAAGAAAATGTGATAATGTGTGAAAATTTTAATTTCATAAAGTAAGCTAAATTTAATTAAAAATTATTTTTGAAAGAAAAAGTAAAACTTAAAAAAAAATTAAATTTTTAAAAAAATAATAAAAAAAATAATTGAATCAAGACCTGACTTCAAACATTATTTAACAATGCGTAGAAATTCTGTGCTCTGCCCGTATTATTTTTGGTACCGTTGACAATTTCTGCCTGGATAATTTTAACACAGATGTTGTACTCAAAATGTTTTGCAGATAAAGTTTCTCATGTTTATTTAAAAAAAAAAAAAGTAAAGAATTAAAGTCGGGTATATACACCTGCGGTCACGCACATCTTACCAGTGGATTTTTTTTTGATAAACACTTGTTTAAATACAAATTATAACGGTATTTTTGCTGTATCACAATTATATCAATTTATCTGTGCAAGAATAAATCAGTAGCGGCTTATGAAACAGATAGACCTCAAAAATGAGTCCAAAATATAAGCGGTTTACTCGAGACCAAAATGGCATTATTTTTACATTGGAGGAAGAAGGAGCACCTTGCCGCGAAATTGCAAGACGGATAGGCTGTAGTCATCCAACCGTGATAAATTTGAGGAAAAAAAGAACCAGAAAGACCGTTAGCATTAGTGTGGATACGGTTCGCAACCGACTCCGGGAATTTGGACTTTGTGGAAGTAGACCAGCAAAAAAACCCTCCTGACACAAAAGTATTTTTTTTTTTTATTGTTAAGGAACAGCTGTTCGAGATGTTTAACTTAAACACTTAATTTTTAAGTGTGAACTGATATGTTTAACTTTTACATAAACGTGTTTAACAATCGTACTGTGAACGTAGTATAAAACTATTCAACCAAACAAAATCAGTAGCGAAAGGTTTAACACGAATCAGCACAAAGTCATTATACCCTATACAACATTCTATGGGGTTAAATTACATAAAAAGTTTAAAACCCCATTTCTCTAATATCGGAACCGTACTACATGCTGTTTGTGTCAGATATTCTATTCTCCGAATTGCACGACAGTTTCCGAGAGAAGTCTCGCTATTTTGGAAACTCGTTAAATCTTCCGGGTTTCAGCTTTTTTGTGGGTCTTGAAACTTTACACGCCAAAATGTTGGCTTTTTAGCCGGGTCAGGCGCCCAAAATAAGTCTATTAGTTAGGTCTCCAGTTCTCCGTATTGTTACGATTTATCTAACACTTTTATACCAAAGAATAAAAAAAAACATAAAAGAGGAATATTTTAGAACTTTTTCGAAGTTTTCGGAAATGTTGTTAAGAAAGAACCTTATGGAACTGAGCCAAAGTTGGACACGTTGTTTTTGCCCGGAATGAGAACTATGTAATTAAAGCCTAATATTTTGTTTTTAGCCCAAAAACTATAAGAAAAACTTTAAAATTCACAACTTATAGTCATTAAAAATCTACAATCATCACAAAGCCAAATGTCACTTTTGCGCTACATTTTCAAATGGTCATGTCTATTAAATTGATGCGAAAAAAAACTACCACCGTAATTTCGCAATAATTCCACGTGACAGCATTTTTCGTAAAAGTAAATACAAAATACTAATATATAAGTCCCGCGTAATAAATTGCTTAAAATCGCTTTGGATTGCTAATACCATCTAAGCTCAATACAATTAAATTCATATAAGACATTTACATGACTTCTTGGTCAATCTCTTGACCAGCCTAATTACAAAACTATTCATCCACAACTTGTTTTTAAAACCACCGATTTACTAAGTAATCAAGTGCTACCAAATATTTAAAATTCAGAATAATTTATTTAAAAATTGCTTTAGAAAACTCAAATCGAATTAAAAAAAAAAAATCAGCCCAGTAGCCCCTTTTTTATTTTGTTATTACCTGAAAAAACATTTCGAGTACAACAACACCAAGGTTAAAATTAACTCCGGAACATCGTAATGTGTTTTATTCAAATCCAAAGTTCTATCGCACTAAAAAAAAAACACCCTTTATATAAACCTACCTGTTGATGCATATTAATAACAGTTAAAGGATTAGGAGCATTTGGATCAAACTGTGCGATATCACTTGTGCCACAAAAACTAAAACGTACTCTTTTACCAGTCACAATAATTTTTGTTGGATCTAAAATTCTACAAAATGAAATCAAATGAAAAGAATTAGCATATTTTTAATATTTAATATTACATTTGTTTCATATACCCAAAAAAAAAAAATCCATACGAAATTTTACGAAAAAAAAACTTTCGTAGAATGAACGAAATTTTCGTAAATTTTACAAAATTCAGTTTTTTTTAAAGAGAAGCAACACTCAGTAAATTCTTCCTATTAATTAACGTGTTGCTTTCTTTGGAAATGGGATAGAGAAGAGATGAAAGGTGATAAAAGATGAAGGGCTTCAAATATGGCAACACTGTAATTGCGCGAGATATATGTTAGAACAGTTGTTACACGCCATCTGATGGAGAGTTGGCGAACTTTGTTGAAGCTGTTTAGTTCATAGCCCTGTTATATTATTTTAATTCGGTGGCGTTAAGGGCTATGAGAACACCGAAGGAGGACACTGCGATATGTATGATGAAATAATAATCGTACATATTATTTTGTTTCCAAATGATGTTGTTGTCGCTGGCGATCGAACCCGCAACCTTGTGTGTAATAGTCCAACGCGCTAACCATTACACCACAGCGCCCACCAAGTGAGATTTTAATTCTATCCTTTGCAGTTATAGTTCAGAAAATACCAATTGCAATTCAGACAATATCAATGGAATTCATAAAACATTCATTAAAATTCAGAATTTCCATTTGAAACTGAGGAGGCATCAATTGAAATTCAGGTTTTCCATTTTAAGTTCAGAAAATATCTTCTAAAACTAAGATATCATTTGAAATTCATAAAATATTATTTTAAATTCAGAAAAACATCGACTGTAATTCAGAAAATATCAATTGATGTTTAAAACCAAATCTACTTAAATTAAGAAAATTTCAATTGAAGCTCAGAAATCATCAATTGAAGTTAAGAAAATGTAAACGGAAGTTCAGATATCAATACCAATATATCAATTGTAATTCAGAAAACAAACTAAAATGTTAAATATATCAGTTAAATTTCAGAAAACATCAATTTAGATTAACAAAACATCTACTAAAAATCAGAAAAATCTATATTAATTTTATTTGGTCCTTTCCGAATTTCAATTAATATTTTCTTGTTTTCTATTTACTTTTTCTTCAATTGATTCTTTCTGAATTGGAGTTTCTAAATTTCAATTTATATTTTCTGAAGTAGAGATGCAATACGTGTAGTGACTCTTATGGTTTTCTATAAATATCATAAAATTATGATTATTTTATTACAGGGTTGGCAGGCAATACCGCTAAAATACCGTTACCAATTCAAAGCCTTTTCAACTGACTACTGTTACCCCTAAAATAACGTTACCGAAATACCGTATCGTTATTTCGCAATAAGGGTATCGTTAAAATACCGTTAGAAACAACTGAAATATCGTTATCCTTAAAATGCCGATACCGAAATAAATGAAATATCGATAACCTTAAAATACCGTTACCGAAATACATGAAATAGCGTTATCCTTAAAATAACGTACCGTCATTTTTAATTCGTAAAACATAAAATATGTTTCGTAAAATACACACAAAAATTCGTAGAATTCGTACAATTTACCAAGGACTTTTGTGGTGCGATACAACGAAATATCTCGTACGATAATGTACGATAGGATTCGTATATATTCCGTATGGATTTTTTCAGTACACCTACTTGCAGGCTAAGCCAGCTTGATGAATTGCACGTAAACCAGCTGTTAATTGCATAATTATTGACCAAATTGTTGCCTCTGGTAACAGAGAAACATTGCTTGTACGTTGTAAATTGCTCTTATGACTAGAAACATAAAAAAAAATTAATTCGAATGAAAAAAAAAAAACAATAATGAATTGACAATTAAATATATACCTGAAGGGGCGCGCTTCGCCCTGGAATGGATCATTATAGCCATTGCTGGCATCTGGCGTTGGTGAAAAATATTTCGTTAATAATGTGTGTGAGTTTGGATGATAGTCGTAAACTAATACTAATGCTGTAATAAAGAAAACAAAAAATTTAGGAATTTTTTAATTTACTATTATTTCAATTATTTTTATTTAAACTTACAATTATCACCAAATGCTTTTGTTGTGAAGACTTCTCGTAATTGTACCACATTTGAATGTTGTAATTTTTTCCACATTTCAACAACTGCCATGCATTTTGTGGATTGTAATCGAAAGCCTATGAAAAAAAATTAACAAATATTAGGAAATTTCGAACTTTCGAAGTTTAAACTTTAATTTTTTACACTCTGTAGTAAACCGGCTGTAGTTGTTGTAACTGTTTACAGTTGTTTTCTAAATAACTTACAAAAACTACGGCATTCTAGTTATATTAACTTTATATAGTTACTGCGAATTTTTTAACAAATAACTGCAAAAGCAACAACTTTCAAATCAGTGTGTTTTTCAATCACAATTATATTTAAAATTGGGTAACGTATTGCGTAAATGTTGCTTTGCATACTGCGTTTATGAAGTCAGCCAATAGAATAGGTAATAGAAAAGTAAGGGGGTTACCTATCCCTATTTCTTCTTACCAAAGTCATTACCGGGTAATAGAAGGTTTTGCTGGTAAGTTACATAGCTGTTATTTGCACAATTAGGAGGAAAACATTTTCTTTATACAAAATTTTAAACAGACCGTTAGTGGTATTTTAACCCTTAAATGCATGGTGTAGCCCTTTGGCAACATACCAGTTTTTTAATAAAAAAAAAACCCCCACTTGATGCACAAAACTGCAGTTTTGGGCACTAGGGCCCCTTCTTTACAAAGTGTTCTTATAGTTTAGCTCAGATTTTTTTAACAGTTATAGGAAAAATCTTGTTTTGGCTTCGTATATTTGTGAAAAATCTAAAACACACGTTTTTTTTTACAAAAAGTGTAATATTCAAAAATGTTTGTTTAAATATTTAAAGTGATATAAATATTTAAAGTGTCGCAATAAAATTCATTTTGGCGACAATAAATGTATAATTCATAGTTTATAGATTTTTTTTTAGTTTGTTTTTTTTTATACACGATAAAATAATCACAATTTAGCTATTTCGCAAAAAAACATATTTTTCAATAAAAATCACCTTTTTTAAATAAATTATTTTTGGTGTTTTTCTTAAAATGTACACGCCTTTAGAAATCATATATAAAAAATGGTTAAAATCGAAGAGATATTGCAGTAAACATCAAAATTTGTGTCAAAACTAAATTTTGAATGTCTCTCATTTAATTTTGGAGATCTGTAAATACGTATATTCGAATGTCGTGTACCTTGGATCGCGTGTACCTTGGAACTTTGCATTTTTCTCCTATTTGTTAATGGTTTACTGTAAAGTCTTCTTCTATGAAGTTTTTTATTTTGCCTAATGATCATTTTAAACTACTCAAAGTTTCAGATAAGTCTATAGGATACCCCAATCGACAAATGTAAATTTTTGAAAAAAATTTAAACCAATTTTTTGAAAATAATCAAGATATTTCAAGTTATGGGCTTAAATCAATATAAAGTTTATCGTTTTCTTAATGCAGTAACCAGTAAATTTCTTAACTATATTATACAAAGAAGAATTATCTTTTTTGCGAAAATTAAAATGCACCTTGGAACTTTTTGAATATTTCCTCTTTTGTGTATCTAACAAATTTCAACACATGATTAATTGAAACTCCACAGGCTAATTGTACTTTATGAATTTAATTCACTACAAAATAAACTTTGATTTGTCTCCTTTCAAGTAGATATCAACTCTATGCAATATCAACAAATAATGCAATAAATTTCATTGTGGGACAGTATTTTTTTAAGGAATTCCCTTAATATTTTACGAGTTCCAAGGTACATGCCAATTTGTATTTTGGAAACATTTTAACTTTTCTTAAAAAATTGTAATTTCTTAAAATGTATAAGAATTATTTTATTATTTGCAAACTATAACAACATCAACACTAATGTTTAAAGATTTTTCGCATCTATCTTAATTTTAGAGATATTGACACAGGATTTTCAAAAGTACCAAGGTACACGACCCTCCCCTACTCTTCGTCATATAATAGGAAATTTAGAGTGGATTAAAAGCAAAGTATGATTTTTTTTTAATATTTCGTTCATTCCAGGGCAAGATGCATATTTTGACAAAAATGCATTATTTTGCATATTTTGACTTCAAATGCATATTTTGCGCTTTTTAATCCATATTTTTTGTTTTTAGGAGCATTTTATAATTTGTAAAAAAATATAAAAAATTGATACGTTTTTGTATTTATTTCAATCAAAATATTTTTTTTTTTCAATATTTTTAAAAATAAACTTTCTTTAAAACCTTATTGACCTATGAAAAAGCTTGGAGCTCTGTGTGTATTTGCAATTTAACTAACTTTTGTTTTTAGTGCATATTTTTCTTTTTTAGCCGCATTTTTAGGCGCATATTTTCGATTTTAAAGTGCATTAAATTTCTTGCCCTACTTATTAGGAAATCATAAAAATCTTCCATTTTAGGAATAGGATGTCTTCAGCAAACTTGTGTAAAACACTACGATGTACATTTTTATGGAACTATTTAACCCCCTAACTCTGCAATTAAAGGGACTTTTTTGGCCCGTATTAAAAAGGGACAAAAGACCCGTAAGTTGAAGAGTTAGGGGGTTAAAATGATTTAACAGAGGTTGGGAGAGTTGGAACCTCTTTCAATTATATGCTCATTGGTATATATCTCGTTAGCTTAGTGGGTATAGCTCTCGCTCAATATGACGGCCTGGGTTAAAACCACCATCAAATCAAATCACCGATGCTAGTAACTTTATTTTTCCGGCATTTTCAAATGCTTTTTGCACAGCCGATTTTAGCGATTAAACTATATGACGGCCGTCGAATATGGTCATACCAACCATATTTTTTTTCTTTGCATGAAGACATCCGAAATGAAAGAAGAAACCATCGAGCCTTTGATTAAATTTTCTTTTCTCGCAAAACTTACCATGCAACCTTCTTAAACAATATTTGATACCAGTTGTACTATGTGTCGCCTTATATACGGAGGAGGGCAGAGTTAACTTGGTATGTACTGCTTCTAGCGGATACAGTGCATGATAATTATCAATTTCCATAGGTAGGGCATGTTGTGCTGCTTCGCTGGCATCTAACATTAAATTCGAGATCACGTTACGCGCTAAAACTTCAGCTCGCATTTCGTCGGGTAAAAAGAATGCCGATTCAAGTTGTGTTTTCGGTTGCATTGTTATGACATTTGAGGCAGGACCGGGATACACATGACCCGTATACATTAATGAAGGTTGTACTGGTGTTATGGGTGCCACACACGTCTGACCGCTGTGATGTGATGATGCGGGGTCAACAACATTGCTGGGTACACCAACAGAATTAGTACTCTGGGTGGTTGTATGATTGGCAGTTTGATAAAAGTATATTGTACCACCAACATTTTCCTACGGAAAGAAAATTCGAATATAACTTTTTGTGAGAAAAAAAACTTTGCTTGCTCTTTTTTTACCTGGTGCACACTAGCTGGCAATGTGGTGGGTATGGGTGAAGCGTGCGGTGTCATGCGTGGTGGTGATTTTTCACCTATACTTGAGGGCGATTCATTATTACGCAGCAAACTATTTCGTCCCCCTTTTAATGGTGTCGTTGCCATGACCATGTATCCTTGACTGACACTCGGCGGTCCAATTTGTTGTGTACCGCCGTTAACGAGGCTGTGCTGTTGCTGCTGTTTTAATTGTTTTTGTTGTGCCACTGCAGCGGCTGTTGCTTTTTGTAAACCCAACATAGAAGGTGTACCATTAACCGATTTAGCTGCTTGTGTAGTTGTGGGTGTTCGACCATTAACCGTATTACCAGTTACACCATTTAAAATAGGAGTGTGATATGGCGAATAAAAATTGGGCGATGATGAGTTGAGACGCGTTGGAATGAATTCAGGTGATTGTGGTGTTACCTAAATATCAGAGAAAATTCAGTAATATTGAGATGTTTTTAACGTTCTACCCCTTATTTTAAACAAAAATTTAAATCTTATGCAACAGATAAATCTTAACACTATTTTTTGCCCATCTACTATATTTACACTTAAATAAAAACTACACTACTAGAGAAATTTTGTAAAAATTTTAGGTGAAACTAATTAAAGTTGGTTAAAAATTATCCTACAGAAAAACTGCTGAAATTAGTAGATTATTTTTGCTAAATTTTAGTAAGATAGGAACAAAAAAAAAAAAAATAACACAGTTAAATATACATGATTTTCGTTATATCTGAGTTAAATTTTAGTTAATATCGTAGAAAATATGTCAAGAAAACAAAAACATTAAACAAATATTTTGTGAGTGTTTTTTAAATAATCGGTTATATTTATATTTCGGGAATAGCAAATAATAACAAACATTTGCAAATAAAAATGGCTTTATTGTTTTTCAAAATATTCCCCTTGATGATCAATATACTTTTGCATTCGTTCAAACCATTTGTCATAGCAATTTTTGCATTCCTCTTGAGACACCTCCAAAACATGGTTTTTAAATGCTTCAACTGCTTCTTCGGCGCTCGAAAATCGTTGACCACGCAGTTTACCTTTGATATTCGGGAACAAGAAGAAGTCATTGAGTGCCAAGTCAGGACTGTACGGAGGATGAGTCATCAATTCGATGTTTTGACTGCCAAAAATTCACCTGTTTGACGAGATGTGTGAAAGAACGCATTGTCATGATGGAGAATCATTCGTCTTTGGGGGTTAGTTTTACGAATTTCTCCGAAGACTTCCGGCAAACAAATAGTTGTGTACCACCCAGAATTGACCGTCATACGTTGCTCAAACGGAACAGTGGCCACATGACCCATTCGGCTGAAGAAACAGGCGACCATTTGCTTCGCTGTGCTTCTTCCACGAACAACTTTTGTTGGATTTCGCTCGTCTTACCCACACGGTCGAATGCTGTTTTGTTTCCGGCTAATAAGTAGTGCTGGTAAAAATATGAGTAGTGGGTATCGAGTATTTGTTTTTTTTTTTTGGGTACTCGATACTACTACTCGATATTTTCAGAGTTGCATTTTGGACAGACAAAGTATATAAAAATGTGACTCCGCTAAAATATTAACCACAAAAATGTGACTCTGCTAAAATATTTGTCACAAAATTACAACTCTGCTAAAAGCAAAAATCAGAAGTAAAATATTTAAAATAATATGTTAAAAAACTATGAAAAACGCAATTAATAATTGGTGAAAAAGTTTAAAAATATGTTTATAAATTTAAATATTGAATTACCATAAACATTTTCAATGAATTCTACTAAAAAATTTTAAAAAATTTCAAATTTAAAAACCGTTAATAGTATCGAGTATCCAAATCAAAAATATCGAGTAGTATCAAGTATTGAAAAGTAACCGAATTTACCAGCACTACTAATAAGCATATATCCATAATTCGTCACCTGTCATGATTTTATACACGTCTTCTGAAGCACCATGGTCGAACTTTTTAATCATTCCCTTACACAAATCGACGCGAGCCTTTTTTTGAGCGATTGATAAATTATGGGGTATCCAACGAGAGCAAATTTTTTTTACAACTAAGTGGTCATGCAAAATCGAATGTATTGAAGTGGAACTAATGTGCAAGGATGCCTCTATCTCACGATATGTCACATGACGATCTTCCATTATCTGTTCACGCGCTGCATCGATGTTTTGTGGCACAACAACCGATTTTGGACGACCTTCACGGAATTCGTCGGCGTCCGAACTACGACCACGATTGAATTGACTATACCAGCGATATACTGTCGTTTTTGATGCTGCTATATCGCCATACAAAGAACTGAGTTCATCGATACATTCCTGTTGATATAATCCACGTCGAAAGTTGTGAAAAATAATCCAACGAAATCCTTCTCTTGAAATTTCCATTTTTTGGCCAAATTGAATTTCTTAACTCACTGTAAACAAAACAAATAGCACTTGTACATCAAAACATTGTGAGTACGTTTATGCTAAAAAATATCAAATTTTATTATGGTGTTGCCAGATTTTAGCTATTGACATTAGTGTTGCCAGTTCCCGAAATATAAACAGTACCCCTCGTACATTTCGTAAATGAAGTACTGCTAAATTACTTTTTACGAGGGTTACTATTTATGTTGTGAGTTTCGGCCACTTTAACACTTGTTAAAGTGTTATCAGAGCCAGCTGATATTTTCACCAGAAAGTTTAACATTTTTGACCATAACCTTGCTTAGAACTGTTTGTCATTTGAGCATTATTTGTGTTGTTTACAAAAAAGTGAAAGTTGTGTGTCATCAAAAACAAAAATAGAATTAATACGTTAAGATTTTCGTGCAATGATTTATTACGATTTTCAATGTAGATTATCTAGTCAAGGGTGCATAGACAAATTAAATTTAACTTTTGGTGATGGAGCTCCATCCTTTGCAACTGTGAAACGCTGTTATAAAGAACTTAATAGCAGATGTCTTTCGCTCCAGGACGAATTTCAAGAAGGTAATTTTAGATACAAATTTGCATCCGGTACCAAAAAGAGTCACCGAAGGCACTGTAAAATTGCTTATGGGGGGCATATTAAATAAAATGATAAAATTTATATCAGCACATTAAAATATTATGTAAAATGACACAGAATATGAATCCATGAAAAAAATGCAATAGCAAGTGTTAATTCTTTTAATTTTAACTTATTTTAATCATCTTTTATTCAGCTTTTTATGTGTTACACTTTTTAATGGTGCACTCCTTAGTAAACATTAAATGACTTCTTGATCAGTTTCAGGTAGCGAAACTTTAGTAGTCTCATCGTATTTTAAATTTAAAAATTCGTTGTGAAATGTCAGGCATACGGGGTGTTCTTGAAGAAGAAACCATATAAATGTATCCTACAAAGTTTTAACAGCGATTTTATGTAGATTCGATTTCCAGGATACCCCCGGTTGTGTTTTTAACACAAAGTGTTGAAAACTGATACCAAAAAATAATATTTTTTAAAATGCATATGCAAAAACAAAAGAATGCACTTACTCCACATTGTATAAACACTCCCAGTGTAGAAACGACATATCATTATTTTTTGGATTACCAGTAATGACACCGGATTACTTTCTGCATTATTTTAAAATATATAATAATGAGTTACTAATAAATACTTACTTTTTTCATTATTTCAAAATAAAAAATAATGTATTACCAATAATGACTTATTTTTATCATTATTTCAAAAATAAAATAATGTAAATTTTTTTGAAATCTATTTTTAGACTCAATATTTTTTCAACACTGGTAATGATATAAGATGGTACAGCTATAGACTGTCAGTCTGGAGTCCCAGGTTCGATTCCCGCACGATAAAATTTTATTCAAAAAAATTTTTATATAAAAAAAATATTTTTTTTATATAACTCATTTTTTTGAAAATCTATTTTTAGAATCATTATTTTAGTCAATACTGGTAAGCACATAGGTAACGACATATTTTTTGATTTCTGGTATGCTGGTGTGTAAATCATTATTTTTCGCGACATCGCCATATAAAGGTAATAATAACGAGTAAAAAGGTTAAAGTCGGACATGCCGACTATACAATACCCTACACCAGTCTGGTGTATTGTTTGGATCCGAAATTCGAATGGGTTAAAATGGGGCTTGTGTCAAAATTTTATATAATGTGAGTCAGCGCACCAAATTTCATTAATATATCTTAATATTTGCGACCTGCAGTTTGTACCCAAGTCAATTTTGGGGGGACCCTTATATGGGCAATAGGTCTAAACATGGACCGATGTTCACCAAAATGAATAGGCTTCGCCAACATAGGTCTGTGTACCAAATTTCATCAAAATATCTTAATATTTGCGACCTGCAGCGTTTAAAAAATATAATTTTGGGGGGACCCTTATATGGGCACTAGGTCTAAACATAGACCGATGTTCACCAAAATCAATAGGCTGCGTTATTGGGCCAACATAGGTCTGTGTACCAAATTTCATCAAAATATCTTAATATTTGCGACCTGCAGCGTATAAACAGTATAATTTTGGTAGGACCCTTATATGGGCACTAGGTCTAAACATGGACCGTTGTTCACCAAAATCAATAGGCTGCGTTATTGGGCCAACATAGGTCTGTGTACCAAATTTCATCAAAATATCTTAATATTTGCGACCTGCAGCGTATAAACAGTATAATTTTGGCAGGACCCTTATATGGGCACTAGGTCTAAACATGGACCGATGTTCACCAAAATCAACAGGCTGCGTTATTGGGCCAATATAGGTCTGTGTACCAAATTTCATCAAAATATCTTAATATTTACGACCTGCAGCGTATAAACAGTATAATTTTGGTAGGACCCTTATATGGGCACTAGGTCTAAACATGGACCGATGTTCACCAAAATCAATAGGCTGCGTTATTGGGCCAACATAGGTCTGTGTACCAAATTTCATCAAAATATCTTAATATTTGCGACCTGCAGCGTATAAACAGTATAATTTTGGTAGGACCCTTATATGGGCACTAGGTCTAAACATGGACCGATGTTCACCAAAATCAATAGGCTGCGTTCCTGGGCCAATATAGGTCTGTGTACCAAATTTCGTCAAAATATCTTAATATTTACGACCTGCAGCGTATAAACAGTATGATTTTGATAGGACCCTTATATGGGCACTAGGTCTAAACATGGACCGATGTTCACCAAAATCAATAGGCTGCGTTATTGGGCCAACATAGGTCTGTGTACCAAATTTCATCAAAATATCTTAATATTTGCGACCTGCAGCGTATAAACAGTATAATTTTGGTAGGACCCTTATATGGGCACTAGGTCTAAACATGGACCGTTGTTCACCAAAATCAATAGGCTGCGTTATTGGGCCAACATAGGTCTGTGTACCAAATTTCATCAAAATATCTTAATATTTACGACCTGCAGCATATAAACAGTATAATTTTGGTAGGACCCTTATATGGGCACTAGGTCTAAACATGGACCGATGTTCAAAAAAATCAAACTTGTTCGTCCTTGGGCCAACATAGGTCTGGGTACCAAATTTCATCAAAATATCTTAATAGTTGCGACCTGTAGAGTGCGCACAAGATTGCATGGACAGACAGACAGACAGACGGACGGACAGACGGACATCGTTAAATCGAAATAAAAAAAATTCTGAACCGATCGGTATACTATAAGGTGGGTCTACGACCAATATTTTTTGGTGTTACAAACATCAGCACAAACTTATAATACCCTGACCACATAGTGGTGTAGGGTCTGTCTGTCCATGCAATCTTGTGCGCACTCTACAGGTCGCAACTATTAAGATATTTTGATGAAATTTGGTACCCAGACCTATGTTGGCCCAAGGACGAACAAGATTGATTTTTTTGAACATCGGTCCATGTTTAGACCTAGTGCCCATATAAGGGTCCTACCAAAATTATACTGTTTATATGCTGCAGGTCGTAAATATTAAGATATTTTGATGAAATTTGGTACACAGCCCTATATTGGCCCAATAATGCAGCCTATTGATTTTGGTGAACATCGGTCCATGTTTAGACCTAGTGCCCATATAAGGGTCCTATCAAAATTATACTGTTTATACGCTGCAGGTCGTAAATATTAAGATATTTTGACGAAATTTGGTACACAGACCTATATTGGCCCAGTAACGCAGCCTATGGATTTTGGTGAACATCGGTCCATGTTTAGACCTAGTGCCCATATAAGGGTCCTACCAAAATTATACTGTTTATATGCTGCAGGTCGTAAATATTAAGATATTTTGATGAAATTTGGTAAACAGACCTATATTGGCCCAATAATGCAGCCTATTGATTTTGGTGAACATCGGTCCATGTTTAGACCTAGTGCCCATATAAGGGTCCTACCAAAATTATAATGTTTATACGCTGCAGGTCGCAAATATAAAGATATTTTGATGAAATTTGATACACAGACCTATATTGGCCCAATAACGCAGCCTATTGATTTTGTTGAACATCGGTCTATGTTTAGACCTAGTGCCTATATAAGGGTCCTACCAAAATTATACTGTTTATACGCTGCAGGTCGTAAATATTAAGATATTTTGATGAAATTTGGTACATAGACCTATGTTGGCCCAAGGACGAAGCCTATTGATTTTGGTGAACATCGGTCCATGTTTAGAACTAGTGCCCATATAAGGGTCCCCCCAAAATTATATTGTTTATACGCTGCAGGTCGCAAATATTAAGCTATTTTGATGAAATTTGGTACATAGACCTATGTTGGCCCAAGGACGAAGCCTATTGATTTTGGTGAACATCGGTCCATGTTTAGAACTAGTGCCCATATAAGGGTCCCCCCAAAATTGGCTTGGTTACAAACTGGAGGTCGCAAATATTAAGATATTTTAATGAAATTTGGTGCGCTGACTCACATTATAGAAAATTTTGACATAAGCCCCATTTTAACCCATTCGAATTTCGGATCCAAACAATACACCAGACTGGTGTAGGGTATTGTATAGTCGGCATGCCCGACTTTAACCTTTTTACTCGTTTTAAATGCATTTGGAATTTTATCACATACATTTAGAGAATTTTGAAATACAAATGGAATGATTTGAAATGCATTTGGACAATTTTGAAATACAGATTTAAAATTTTCAAATACAAATAAATAATTTTGAAATTCATTTTGAAAATTTTTAAATACATTTTGGACAATTTTGAAATGCATTTGGAAGGTTTTTAGACAATTTTAAACAATATTTGGAAAATTTTGAAAGATTTTTGGACAATTCTAAAACATTTTTGGACAATTTTGAATGATTTTTGGACAATTTTATAACATTTTTGGAAAATCTTAAAACATTTTTGGATAATTTTGAAACATTTTAGAAAAATTTGAAATATTTTTAGACAATTTTAAAATATATTTGGACACTTTTAAAACATTTTTGGACAATTTTAAAACATTTTTGGATAATTTTAAAACATTTTTGGACAATTTTGAAATATATTTGGAATTTTCTGAAATAAAACTGAAAATGGTGTAGAAGTTTTCGTTTTTTTTTTAAGTTCTCGATTTGAAATTTGTATGAGATTTGAAACAAAATAAATTTGAAAACTATTAGTTTTGGGTTCAGTATGAATGAGGCATAACGATAAAAGAAATATTTATTTGTGATTTAACCCTCTAATACTCAAGGCAGCCAAAAAGCGGTCTTCAGATTTTAAATAGTTTTTGGCTAAATAACAACCCGATTAAAAAAAATTGATATAAAGCTTTATACAGTCATATGTATTTTAACATGAGTTTTTATACAATTTTATCCGAGAAATGGGCCCATATAAATTCATAAGTTTGCATCAATTCAGTTATAATTTAATAATACCCTGACCACATAGTGGTGTAGGGTATAATAATATCAGATATAAATGTATCCGATTAATGGCGCGATATAATTTGATCACACTTTATATAGTGGTAGTGGAAGACAACTATGCTAAATGTAATTATAAAAATCAACTATGGAAGAACTTGCTGGGAACGATTGTGTAGTGAAAATTGTAGAAATTTGTAATATAAGCCGTGTTTTCGACTTAACTATATCCGTTAATTCATAAAAAATCTCAAAGTGAATAAAAACTCGTTTAAGACGAAAACTAGCATTTTACTTTTCGTATGCACGTTAACTTTCAACACGGATAATTATCAACGTTGAAAACTCAACGTTTATACATTTTCACATCTAACGTAACTTATTCGCGTTACTTCCTAAAAACTTTTGCTGACGTACGTTCGATTATAACGGAACAATTATAAACATAACCTGTTTAAAATTTTTTTATACTACAATCGGTTTAACCAGTGTTGCCATATAGCCAGTTTTAACTGTTTTTTACAGTTTTTGGGATGCCTAGCAGTTTTCCAGTTTTTTCATGTAAAAAACAGTTTTTTCTTATTAAATCGGAACATTTTTTTCATTTATAATTTTTTTTATTTTTTTAACTAAAATTTAAGAATTAAAATTTAAAAGTGCTTATGCATAATTGTTTATTTGAAAACCTTATAAGGCGTTTATAAAATGAATTTTATATACAATATTTGTTTTATAAGCCATTTATAAACTTAGAAAATGAAAACTTACAATAAAACTTTCATATTGTAAAAAATTAGGTACAAATCGAAACATAAATAAATTTAAAAATGCCAATATCAAAATATGCTTATTTGAGAAACGAAACATTTTTATAACAAATGTCATCAAAAATTAGCATGGAATAAAATTGGCTGAACCATATCTGACACGTCATAGATCCGACGAACATTTTATTAGCCGAACTTTTCAGATCATTTCTAAATGAAAGATAGAATTTAGAAGTTCATATTTTTTTGAAAAAAATTTTAAAACAATGTCTCATAAAAAACGGTCGAAATTGATTATTTATTTTTTTAATAAATATTTGGCAATTCTGGATAACAATTTACTAAAAAATTTTCAATTATGATCGAGGACAATTCCAAAAAACGTAATTTTTTAAAGGGGTTTTTTACACACCGTCAAACAATTCCTGACATAACAATACTTAATCCCATGAAAGGTAATTTTATGTGAAATGCAAATCCATAAAGAATATTTTGAAGTACAACATTGACCAGTAAAGTATTCTATCCTAAGTCAGGGGTTAATAAGAAGGCTGTGCAAAAAGTCGATTACTATAAATGCCAAACGCAAATAAATTATTCAAATATCGATATTTTGAAAATTGAGACCCTGGGATAATATTTTAGTCCCAGGATACTCCGGGATCCCAGAATTTCTTCTGATTTTTAAATTTTTTTAGAAAAACAGTTTTTCTATAAAGAAACAGTTTTTTTTACAGTTTTTCTAAAAAAATATATGGTAACACTGGCTTTAACGTACATTTGCTTTAAATTCTTAACGTTGATAGGCAAGAGACAAAATACAGCTATAGTAAATATTTACTAATTCCAAATTAAAAATAGACCTCACTTTAATTAGCCTAATTACTTAGAAATAAACCCAAATCTTTTCATTTAAACATTTTTTATTCATATAAACATGTAAAATGTCCTTAACACGACGTAAATACGAAATTGTTTACCTCCATTTTGAAAGAATGTAAAAAAAAAAAAAATCAATTGTAGAGGACATTTGATAGCAAAAATGTTGATTTCCGGTTAACTTTTAGGTTTTTATTAAAGGTTGTCTTACTAATTCTTTAGATTTTGCTCGTGTTTGAGATGAAAATTTATTAAGTTCCTGAAGGATAAAGCAATATTTTATTATTTTTAAAACACATAAAATAATATTTAATGCTTCACATACATATAAATTGAAGCATTCACACTTTTTTCTTGGGAGATTTAAATTAAACTGAAATAATTTTGGGAGATTTATATTAAATTGAAATAACTTTTTTCTCTTTGACAAAACAAATTTACAAAAATCATTTCAAAATAAGGGTGTTCGTTTACCTACTACAAGTTACTACTTTTACTACAGCTGGAAAAAATCAATACAAAAAGTAAACAAAACTTTCCAATTGTAGTAAAAGTAGTAAGAATTTCGAGTAAACGAACACACTGTAAAGGGTTTTTCAATAAGAGCGCTACAAAAGTTTTTTTAAATAAAACAAAAACGGTTTTGGATATCAATGAAATTTTTTATTCCTGTGAAAGTACGTTCGATGCCATTATGTATGGAAATCGATCTCTTTTGCATGGCCACCACGGGCACGCTTGCAGAAGTCCAGACGCTGAACCCAATTTTCGACGGTTTTCAAGCATAAATCGGCCGATACTGCTGTAATTACACATTTGATATTCGTACGAAGTTCATCAATAGTCGCTGGCTTGTAGGCATAGACCATAGATTTGACGTAACCCCACAGGAAATAGTCCAACGGCGTCAAATCGCACGACCGAGGCGGCCAATCGACTGGACCATTTCGTGAGATAACACGTTCTCCAAACTTGGTTTGCAATAAATTGATTGTGACATTCGCTGTGTGGCTTGTGGCGCCGTCCTGTTGGAACCACCTGTCCTCCAAGTCCATATCATCCAACTAAGGCCAAAAATATTCGGTTATCATTGAACGGTAGCGATTCCCATTCACAGTAACGTGCCGGTCTTGATCATCACGGAAGAAGTACGGCCCAATGACGCCGCCGGGTCATAAACCGCACCAAACCGTAATTTTTTTCGGGATGCAATGATGACTCATGGAGTACGTGTGGATTGCTCTCTGACCAATAACGCATATTTTGTTTATTGACGAAGCCATTCAGCCAGAAATGAGCCTCATCGCTAAAGATGATTTTTCGATGAAAATCCGAATCATTTTCAAGTTGTTGCTCAGCCCAATTCACGAACATACGACGCTTCTGGTGGTCAAGCGGCTTCAGTTCTTGCGTCAATTTTATCTTGTAATGTAGGCCAAGATCTTTTCGCAAAATTCGCCACAACGACGTCACAGAGATGCCCAACGCTTGAGAACGACGTGTGAGAGACACATTTGGGCTTTCTTCAACTGAAGCCTCAGCGGCAGCAATATTCTCGACACTACGGGCACTTCTTTGTCTCACTGGCACGGGAACATTTTGTACTGTGCCTGTGGATTCAAATTTTTCCACTAGACGCTCAATTGTTGATCTGCTAGGACGATTATGACGACCATAAATTGGACGTAGCGCTCTTAACGTTGAGGCCACTGACTCCAAATTTCGGTAGTAAATTTTAATAATTCCGACTCGTTGTTGGCTCGTATATCTTTCCATCATGAAATGGCAAACCTTACTGAAGAGAAATGTCAAAAGAGCGACAAGAAATATGGCGTCGTTTGCTGACCCTGTCTTTCTACTTTTGTTGCGTCTCTGTTGAAAAACCCTTTATATTTGTCAGAGTGAAATAATAAGAAATGCTATTACAGGGTAGCTCAAAAATAGTTTTTTATAACGAAATCCATAATTGTAGATAATTATAATAGTTGTTTTAAAATAATACTAACTCAACTACGGATTTTGCTCACTATGTTACTACGGAATTTTATGGGTGTACAAATATATAGAAAATTAAATATTGTTGTATCCGGTTTATGCTATATAAATTTCTAACTTCTTTCTAATTTCTTTCCATTGCAAATTTTATTTTTAACAGACTCTATTAAAATTACCTCCAAAAGAATAAATCCTTTTGTCTAACGAAAATTTCGAAAAAAAAAACTTTGAATCGATTGTTTGAGATTTTGTTACTCATTTCGACTTAGGTTGCTTTAGAAAAGGAAGTTTTAAATTTTAACGAAATTTAAGAGCTTAAGGAAAATACTTAGTTTCGTCAGGATGATTTAAGAATTCACTTACCCTTACAACAGTGATTGCGCAAATAAAAAAAATAAATATTACAAAATTATTACTTTATTTTTAAAATTGTGCACGGAAAATAGACTATAGTGAAAATTCCTAATGCTGCATTTAAAATAAGTTCTTTTGTCAAACGCAAATTAATAAAATTTTGAAAAAAGTTGATTTTAGAGGTTTTACATATTTTAGTGTATAAAATGTAGAAAATATGAGGATTACACTAAAAATATGCGAATTCAAAAGTTATATTCAGGCATGTAACAGGTTTGATTTGATTTCGAAACTTCACTTTCGAAATTTTTTTTCCTAAAATGATCCAAGACAATTTTTTCCTTCTGACTTTGTAGGTTACGGTGCTACAGATAATTTTGTATAGAAAATAAAACGTTTTGGTAAGTATGGAGTAGGGTGACCGCAAAAACTCAATGTCGGAATTTTGTTCGTCTGGACCCCACAAAACGATTCCCGTTTCCAGATATTGAGATAGCCGAAATTTGAGCTCGATTGGAGTATGTTAACCCGTGCCGCTGAGGGCTCAAAGTTTGAAATACGATTTACAAGGCGAAAAAATCACTTTTTTTGAAAATACATGCTCTTAAATAACTGTATTTTTGGAAAATATAAATAGAATCATAATCTAAACTGAATTCCCTTTCTGGTAATGTATAAAAATCCAAAATCGGTTGAAAAATATTTCGGTAATTGCAATTTCCTCAGACCATTGTAGGGTTAAAATGAGATAAATTATGAAAATCGAAAAAAATAAAATATTTCTTTCAAAAATTTACAAGGTTATACTCTAGTTTCATTTTTAAGATCCACAAATATTCAGATAAAATTTTTTGCCTCTCTTGGGTTATGATAACCTAGTCCCAGGTATGGCCAAAGATAGAATTTGTTTTTTTTTATAAATTTGCAAAACTCTATTTTTGAGTTTTTTTAAAATTTTGTTCAACAAAATATAAAAAAAAGTGGTCAACGCATAGGGGTTTATTAAATACACCTTAGAGAATAATTCTGCTGAAAATTACACAAATCCCTCTTTTAACTTAACTGTGACGGAGTTTTAAATTTGAAAATGTTAGAGAAAAGTGTGATTTTGGCCAATAATTAAGATGATAGTATTAATTTTTGTGTTTTTAGCTAGCTGGAACAAAATCACTTCCGATTTCATTTAATTCTGGTACGAGAGCTTGTTTTCCGAAAATTTTGTAAAACTCCGTCTACGTTAACCCTATCTTTACCAAGGTCAAAGGTGAAATTTTTGAAATTTTTCGATTTTTCCTGGAAGTATACCAAAACAATGTGTTGTTTCTTGCGGAACTTGGTGAAAGTTGTCCAAATAACTCCGTTAACACCAAATTTTATACATAGTAATAAAAAATTTAAAATTAACCCTTATAGGCACATGGGATCAAAATGACCCACAATTTTTAAAATGCAAAAAAGTGCCATTTGGCAAGAAAATCGATATAAAAAGCTTTAATTAAGCATTTTCTAGAAAAAAAAAAATATAAATTAACCTAGAGTATAACCTTGTACATTTTTGAAAGAAATATTTTATATTTTTCGATTTTCATAATTTATCTCATTTTAACCCTACAATGGTCTGAGGAAATTGCAATTACCGAAATATTTTCCAACCGATTTTGGATTTTTATACATTACCAAAAAGGAAATGCAGTTTAGATTATGATTCTATTTACATTTTTCAATAATACAGTTATTTAAGAGCCTGTATTTTCAAAAAAAAGCCAAAAAAGTGATTTTTTCGCCTTGTATTTCAAACTTTGAGCCCTCAGCGGTACGGGTTAACATACTCCAATCGAGCTCAAATTTCGGCTATCTCAATATCTGGAAAGGGGAATCATTTTGTGGGGACGAACAAGATTCCGACATTTTTTCCCCTCTCTATGAGATCCGGTCACCCTAGTATCGAGTATGCTACAGGCTTTATAGTGGTACTTAAAACGTTAAAAGCTTCTCCAGAAAACGTAAAACGAAAAAAAAAAATCGTTTTCATTCCACTTTCAAAAACAAAATGGAATTGATGTTTAGAGCAGCTTAAACTCAAGAGTTAAAGAGTCTTTAACTATTTCACTTAAAAGAAATTTCATTTAACACGCTTTTTGTTGGTTAATTCAATAATTTTTTTTTAAGTGACATTACTAAAAACAGCATTCTACTTACTTATAATTAATTATGTTTATCCATTATATTTGGTCTAAATATGCAAAAATACCATTTACTTCTGGAGAAGCAATTTGCGCTTTCAATTTCACTTGAAAGTGTGACATGCCTGATTGTCGACAAAAATCTTCGAAAATGTTAAGTCGATATAAATTGTTTTGCCAAAAGTCCTTAGATATGATTACTACGAAATAAGACAGAAAACTTGTCTAGTGTTTGATGTAATATAAAATTATATCCAAAAGGCGACTGACAAATTTTCTAGTGTGACTCTGAATGGGGTATATATAATTCTATCCAAAACGAAATCGTGTTTTTATGAAAAATGATATATAAAAACATATATTATTTTGGATTATGTACTAAATAACGTCATATAAAATTCCATTATCCGTATCTAATTGTAAATGCAATATACAATTAAAGGGTGAACACACCAAAACTGCGACACTTAGAAACTAATACCAGAAAAAAACTAGATGGCCTTGAAATAAATTTTTTTTATTTGAATACTTTGAAGTTTAGAGGTAATAAAAATATTAAAATATAAGTTATTATTTGTTCCATATGCAACTGATCGGACTTTTCGTCGCACACGCGCCATCATCTTTTGCACGACTACATCATCGACTTTTAGTGACGCCGACAATCACTTGGTTTTGAATTTTGCAATATATTTTACCAGTTCACCTGTCTACTTCAATATTCCCTTCACTATTGACCAATATTCCTCAATAGGGCGTAGCTCTGGGCTATTGTGTGGATTACAGTCGCGAGGTACAAAATCGATTTTATTTGCATTGTACTACTGCAATGTGTCCTTGGCATAGTGGCAGCTTGCCAGGTCCGCCCAGAACAGTGGTTTGGTGACGTGACTCTTAATAAATGGCTGAAGACACTTTTTGAGGCACTCATCCCGATAAATTTGAGCGTTCATTGTTTCAGGGCTGCTTACGACCACAGGAGCAAATGGCTTGCCAAACCATGTATTTTTTTTTTGGAAACTTGGACTTCATTTTCAATTTCAGACCTTCTCTGAAGCGATTTAAAACCCTGGAAAGTGTCGAGTGGTGCACTTTTACATTTTTCGCAATTTTACTGAGAATCAGATTTTTTTAAATATTCGTGCAAAATAATTTGCCTTGTTTCTAACTCGGTGGTCATTTTTGACGCAACTAAAAGTTAAAATCGAATGAAATTTCTCATACATGAAATTTAGGTCATGGCCTACTCAGGGTAATTGAATTTCAAATTATATAATTTTTTTTGAGTAAGTTATAAGTTTTCCAAAGTGTCGCAATTTTGGTGTGTTCACCCTTTATAAACTGATCGATATGTAATAAGATGCAACTAAATATGACATTATTTGAGTCCCTATGCTCCTTACAGGAACGATGGGAATATATATATATAAATATGACATCATATTACAATTTTTTGAGAAAGAAAAAATTATATATGGATACATGTCCGGTATGTCCGGTTATATACACTGGTGTACAAAAACATATATGGGTATATAAAATTATACATTATTATATACAAACGTTTTTATTCGGGTATTTAAAGATTAAATAAACCCCCACAAATTAAATAACCCTCAAACATTTTTATGTCATTTCTTGGATGTTATTTAAATTTTCCCTTTGGGATTTATTTCATGGGGGTTATTCGCAGCCCTGATAAATATACACTAATAGAAAAAAGTCCGTAAAAATTTAGTTAAAACTACTAAAAATTAGTTAAAAATGATGCTGCAGAAAAAAACTGCTAAATTAGCAGATTATTTTTGCTATATATTAGTAATATAGGAACAGCAAAAATAAAGAATTTTAGTTATATTTGAGCTAAATTTTTGTAAAGGGAGAATAGCAAATTAAACTGCTAAAATCAGAAAAAAAGTTTGCTAAATAATTAGTAGCCTAAAGTTTGAAGTTTTTTTTCGATTTTTTTTTTAAATGCAAATAAAAATCGAACCTCTTGAAAACAGCAGTTTACAATTTTGTAGCAAATATTTCTGCTGATTTTAGCAGAATAGACTGCTATTTCCATTCAACTAAATTTATCTTAAAAATAGCAAAAATTTTGTAGAAATAATCTGTTAATTATTTTTGCTATTTTTAGTCTACAAATATTTAGCAAAATTTTCTGCAGATTTTACAGTACAATTTGCTATTTTCAATTAACTAAAAGTTAGCCTAAATATAACTAAAATTCTGTAAATTTAACAGTTTTAATTTTGCTGTTCTCATTTTAATAGTATTTAGTAAAAAGATCTGCTAATTTCAGCAGTTTTTTCTGCAGCATCATTTTTAACTAATTTTTAGTAACTTTTTCTGCTATTTTTACAGATTTATTTCTATCAGTGTATACACCTGCGGTTACTTTTTTAAAAGAAATTTTCCACATTTAAAATTTTTTCAAAAAATGACATTTAAAAGACAACTAAAATTAAGGTGACACGCGAGAAACTTTTGCAAAAAAATAGTCCATTTCTGGCATGCAGCGAAAAAGTCTTGCCACCCCTGTTATAACACGTTTATAAAACGAATTTTCTATTTATCAAAGATTTACTTTATAGGTCACACATAAATTTTAAAAGTGATTATGTATACGACCCTTAAGATATAATTTCATATAATATTGTATAATTATGTATTGGTATATATGTTCCAGTATATAATTATGCGAACTTTTATCTGATAGTATATGATTATATCAAAACTTTTTTACTTGGGCAGATACGATCATATAGATTTAATATCAATTGATGCAGTTAAATACAATATATGTACATATATATAGTAAGATATCGTTCCATATAATGGTATATCTGATATTTGATATAAAATTATTAACAAATTTCGCGTTAAATATCAAATTATATCTTATCTGGTTTATACGGTTTTATATGAAGCAATATCTTACTATATATTCATCGATATCAAATTGTATTTAACTGCATCAATTAGCATCAAATTGATATAGTTATATCTGGCCAAAAATCGAAACATATTGTATACATTTGGATACATTTTCATTTGCTCCAAATTAATTGTTTTAGATTAATTGCGTATTACTCGGGTAACTACTTACTAACTACAACACATACAGATCACACAATTTTTAAAAATTCTTCATCTAATTGATTTTAACTAGAAACATAAAACATAAATATATTTAGTAAAATCGATAAACTACCCAGCAAAACCTTGGTAATATTTGGGTACTACTATTCATTTTACCTGGTAATATATCAAACCGCTTACCCTTGCATTACCTTGGACCCCTACACCTTACCCTTGCATTACTTTTAATACCAAATTCATACGTTTGGATATTTTATTGTTATAAATAATTCGTTTTTCTAGAATATTTTAGAAATTCTATTTTTTGTTAATAACCCGTGAATTTAAAATTGATATTCGGTTTAAAAAATTAAAATTTAAACAAAACTATTTTTAAAAACTCCTTACCTGTAAGTTCAGAATAACATGTTACTAGTAAAGGAGTTACATCGATGGACATGCCCTTGTTAAAATAATAGGTCTAGTAATAGAAAAGTAAGAGCTTACGCCCTTCATTACAAAAAGCTTACTTTTATAACCTAAACTTAATAAAAAAAAAATTTCCAAAATTTTTTGGTAAAATTATGTTATTTTTAATTTAATAGTCAATATGAAACAAGATGAAATTTTAAGAAAAAAAGTATTATTTTAAGGTTTTTTTGTAACCTAAAGGTATTAGGTAAGCGTAATATGTAAGTTCAGAATAACATCCCTACGGGAAATTTTAACAAACTGTCACCGAACTGGCCCCTTTATATGAAATAGACTGGTCACTTTTACATGGCGTTGTCATAGGAGGTGGAAATTGACCCCTTGTGACATGTCACAAGACAAATCCTAGGACAGGTTACTGAACTCTCAATTTCAGGGACCTGTCCTGGATTTGTCTTGTGACATGTCACAAGGGGTCAATTTCCACCTCCTATGACAACGCCATGTAAAAGTGACCAGTCTATTTCATATAAAGGGGCCAGTTCGGTGAAAGTTTGTTAAAATTTCCCGTAGGGATATTACTAAGTAAGGAGTTATCTCGATGGACATGCCCTTGTTAAAGTAATAGCTGTGGTAATAGATAAGTAAGAGGTTACCTACCCTTATTTCTTCTTACTAAAGTCATTACCGGGTAATAGAAGGTTTTACTGGGTATATAGAGTTTACTTTTGATTACGATAATTTTACCTGATACTTTTTAATAGATAAAGGTGAATCCATGTTAAGTAATGAAAACTCCGGGATAGGACCATATGTTGGTGTATCCGGGATAGGACAATATGTTGGTGTATCAACATTTTCTTGATCCTTAAAAAATATGTGTTTTAATGTTTTTATACACAGAAAAAAAACAAGAGAAATATTGTCTTAGAAAATAAGTTTAAAACAAAACATGGGTTTTAAGAATACTTAATAATAAACAACTTTTTCGATAAAATGTGGACAGATTCCAATCATAATTATATCTAAAAAATTCGCTGTTTTTGACCAGAAATCTGCAGTACAGCTTTGATAGTTCTGATGAGTATGTATTATGTATATATTAATTAAGAATAGGTATGTATGTTAGGGTGGCTCGATTTCGAACTTAAGTGAAACATGGAGAATAGAGCTAATACGTAAATACACGCAAAGAAAAAATATGGTTGGGATGACCATGTGCGAAGAGCATTACACTACTTCATGGACAGGCTATAACAAGTTTGTGCTAATGTTCGTAATATCAAAAAGGACGTTTGAATTTTAAAAATCTAACATCAGATTCTTATTAACCAAGCCCAAAAACCTGTGATTAAAACATTTCAAAAGAATCCGATTACTATAAAAAATAAAACTGTCCTCCATACTGAATTTTAAAAACGCCAATCTTCAATGAAAAGTAAATATTTTTTAACAGTTTTTAAAACTAAAGCCAATAATTTAAAACTACACAAATTTTGGAGAAAAGGGTAGCCCGGTTGACAAAGAATACCTCACATATTCTTGATCATTATGCAATTGTAATCCAATCTAGCAGTGTCAGCGAAGACCCTCATGGAGAGAAGACTCAAGTGGGTGACTAATTTTTATCTAGATTAATTGGGTTTTTTATTTAAGTACAATTTCATATTAGCGTCTGCTGAAATTATATGTGTAAAAATTGAATTAGTTCGTCAACTGAATGCCTCGCTCGAATAAGGGTATATAATACAATTTCCCAAATTTACAGGAGAGGTAAAAAATGTGGGGAAATGTTATACACATTTCTGATTGCTTTTGATCGCAATTCGTTATTACTGTAATTAAAACTGTAATTGTAATTTAACTTAACAAATATTTCCAGAAATTCTAAAAACGTCGCCCCCTGACGATTTCCTTAGGCAAGAATGAAATCCGGATAGGGACATGCCTACAACGGATTATTTTTCACAATTTGTTAAATACGTTTGGGATTTTAGCATATTTAATTCCTTTAGTACTAAAAATTAGTTTAAAAAAAACTGCTAAATTAGCAAAATAGGAACAACACAAATAAAATTGTTAAATATACAGAGTTTTAGTTATATTTGAATTAAATTTTTGTCAATAGAAAATGCTAAAATCTGCAAAAAGTTTTGCTAAATATTTAGTAGCCTAAAAAATCACAAAAATTAATTTTCACAGTTTTTTCGATTTTTTTTTTAAAATAACAAAAATTTTGTAGATATAGCAGTTTGTTTTTGTTTTTCTGAGTCTACAAATATTTAGCAAAATTTTTTTGCAGATTTTACAGTACAATTTGTCATTTTTAATTAACTAAAAGTTAACTTAAATATAACTAAAATCCTGTATATTTAACAGTTTTATTTTTGCTATTCTTGTTTTACTAGTATTTAGCAAAAAATCTGATAATTTCAGCCGTTTTTTCTGCTATATTATTTTTAAACTAATTTTTAGTTGCTTTTTCTGCTATTTTTACTGATTCAGATGAGAAAACCTGCCTTTTAATGTGGCAAAATTGCTCTAATATTTCAATAGTTTGTAATTTTTTTTATATTCAAATAAACTAATTGCAATTTCAAATGGTATTAGTTAAATTATTTTAATTAATATTGTGCAATGTTTAAAAACATTACAATCGTGCACTCATAGAAATAAATCTGTAAAAATAGCAGAAAAAGCAAGCAAAAATTAGTTAAAAATGATGCTGCAGAATAAACTTTTAAATTAGCAGATTTTTTTTGCTAAATACTAGTAAAATAAGAATAGCAAAAATAAAACTGATAAATTTACAGAATTTTAGTTAAAAAAAGTAAAAATTTAAAAATATCTTCATCCTTTGAGGATGCATATCCTGCCAAAGTTTCAGCTTTAGTTGCCAATAGTTGCAGTAGGGAGCACTTTAAAGAAATAAAAAAAAAAAAAAAAAAAAATACTTAATGAAGTATTGCTCTATATATCTGTAGAGTGTGGTTAACAAATTTTTCAACGGGTCTCTATCGTCAAAAACTCCTGAAAAATTAATGTTTATGTTTAATTCTTCCGTTATCGAAATTCAACCAAAAACTTAAATCAATCCACCCTAATGTATATACTTGCAAAAACAACCAGGTGAACAAATATTTAAGAAACGAAAAAAATTATAATGAATATATTTAAAATTAATGTTAAAATATGTGTGTCAAGACTGTTCTTAAAAACAGGTCGTAAAATAAAGAATAATATCATATACAAAGCAAACAAAAATACTGGCAAATATTAATATTAAATGGAGTGATTATAAATAAAATGGGAATACTTAAAAAACGTTGACCTACAAAGGTGTTCTGACAAAACTTAATTCCAAACTAAGGAAAAAATTATTATCATTCATTGAATCATAAAAACTTTGAAATATTTGATATTTAAATATAATTTTTCAACCCCTAACATCGAATTATCTACGAGGAAAATTTATTTAATTATTTCAAAATAAATATGTATCGTAATTGCCATGAACTTTAAAACTTATTAAATAAGATATTTTACTATATTATTGCACAATTTAATTGTTGTTATTCACAACTTACCATATATGTTGCAAGTTTACTTTCAGAAGGTATGCCATTTGATGGGGAATAAAAAATTGGATCCATAGCAGCCGTATCTAAAATGAAACACAACAACAAAAAGGAAATTTAATTAAAATTTGTGTTAAATTTTTTCTAAATTCAACATCAAAGAAGTGGAAAATTTATTAAAGACTTCCGAGAAAAAAAAAAAACAAAATAAAACCATTTAATAGAATAAGAAATTTTAGTTTTTGTATAGATCATAACACACATCATTTATGACTATGAAAAGTGAAATTGTTTGCAATTACATTTGTATGGTCAGTGCAATAAAATCAAAGCCAAAAGTCAAACAAAAATAACTAAAAATAAAATATACTTTGAAAAAAAAAAAAATTATTTGCTTAGAAAATATATTTGCATATCGCACAAACACAGAAAGTTATATACAATAGTACAAATACAAAATACCCTATAGTTTATGTTCAATCGAGCGTTTACATACACTCAAAAAAGGTCTGCAGTAACTAAATGACAGTTGTTTGAGTAGTATATTAGTTGTAGTTATTTTAGCTACAATTGCAATACAATTGAGTTTACTCAATGTTTTTGTCAGTTGTTTTTTTAATCAACATACAAAAACTACTGCAATTTAGTTACACTTATTTTAGGAGGTTATTTTGATATTTTTAATAAAACACCGCAAAAACAATAATAAAAAGAAAGCTGAGGAAAACTGAAAATTTCGCAGCTATAAATTTCATTAAATAAACAGAACAATAAGGTTAGTTTTATAACAAAAAATATATTTATTTAATATTATTAATTACTGTATCACACTCACAATATTTTGACTTTTAAATCTACTGAATATGCACCCTAGAGCAATTATAATAAAAATGTGTTAAAAAATGGTTCCACAATGCATCAGGTCTTAAAAATTCACTTACTCAGGGATGCTTCCAAACTGAAAATACTAAAGCTATGGAATGATCCATATATTTTCGGGATAAGAGCCGAATTTAGAATACCTACGGAATTATGTTATGTAATTGTTTTTCAGAAAATCGATAGTATCAAACAGTTTTTGATCTTAAAAGAGCAGAAATTCGTCTTTGAAGACCAATGAATGAAAAAAATTAGTGGACAGTGGACAATGGTGGATGCCAAATGGGATTTTTGGTATTAATTAAAATCAGGTCGACTTTTCCTAACATTAAATTATTTTGTTAAATTTTTACTCAAATGTTTTTAACTTCCAAATCCATTTTTCTGAAAATGTGGCTATAGTTATGCAACACTTGTAAAAATAAAAATGGCGATTTAAATTAATCCACGTTAAAAAAAATTATTCTTTTTGTGGAAATATATGTTTTTGAGATGTATCTTTTAGTTATAAGGTCTTTTATATGTCTAAATTATTCAGAACCTCCCCTAACAGCTGTTTTATAGTGCGGCTATAGTTATGAAAGGGAGTGTATATGTACTACAAGAAGTGTTTGTTTTAAAAGGAAAATTTTTACTGAATAATTTAATTAATATAGAAAGTCTGTGCCCAGTGTAGAAACGGTAATGAAATATCATTATTTTTTGGACTACCAGTAATGACACCGATTTACTTTTGGCGTTATTTTAAAACATACACAATAATAATGAGTTACTAATAACTAATTACTTTTTCCATTATTTCAAAACAAAAAATAATGCGTTACCAATAACGATTTATTTTTATCATTATTTCATGATAAAAATAATGTGTTACGAATAAGGACTTACGTTTACTATTATTTTAAAAACAAACTAATTTTCTGGATTTTTTTAGAAATCTATTTTTAGACTGAATATTTTTCAACACTGGTAAGGATACGAGGGGTACTATTTATATTTCGGGAACTGGCAACACTAATGTCAATAGCTAAAATCTGGCAACACCATAATAAAATTTGACATTTTTAAGCATAAACGTGCTCACAAGGTTTTGATGTACAAGTGCCTCTATGTTTTGTTTACAGTGAGTACAGGAAATCAATTTGGGCAAAAAATGGAAATTTCAAGAGAAGGTTTTTGTTGGATTATTTTTCACAACTTTCGACGTGGATTATCTCAACAAGAATGTATCGATGAACTCAGTTCTTTGTATGGCGATAAATCACCATCAAAAAACCACAGTATATCACTGGTATAGTGAATTCAATTGTGGTCGTAGTTCGGTCGCCGACGAATTCCGTGAAGGTCGTTCAAAATCGGTTGTTGTGCCACAAAACATTGATGCAGTTTGTGAACTGACAATGCAAGATCGTCATGTGACATATCGTGAGATAGAGGCATCTTTGCACATTAGTTCCACTTCAATACATTCGATTTTGCATGAAAACTTAATTGTAAAAAAATTTTGCTCTCGTTGGATACCGCATAATTTATCAATCGCTCAAAAATAGGCTCGCGTCGATTGGTGTAAGGGAATGATTAAAAAATTCGACCGTGGTACTTCAAAAGACGTGTATAAAATCGTGACAGGTGACGAATCATGGATATATGCGTATGAGCCGGAAACAAAACAGGGGGGTAACCGCGTAACACGATTCGTAAAAAAAATTTTCGAATTCGTAAATCTTGCAAATATTGTTAAAAATATAATTCTGTTTAAAAATTCTACTTTTTAATTTATTTTTATCCTAAAACTTTTACACTACACATAAAATTCGAAAAGTAAGATTTCTGCTAAAACTTTTCTTTTTACGAATGGTACAAAATTTACGAATTCGAAATTTTTTTTCGAATCGAGTTACGCGGTAACCCCCCAGCAATCGACCGTGTGGGTATTCCAAGATGAGCGAAATCCAACAAAAGTTGTTCGTGGAAGAAGCACAGCGAAGCAAATGGTCGCCTGTTTCTTCGGCCGAATGGGTCATGTGGCCACTATTCCGCTTGAGCAACGTATGACGGTCAATTCTGAGTGGTACACGACCATAAAACCAACCGCCAAAGACGAATCATTCTCCATCATGACAATGCGAGCTCGTCAAACAGGTGAATTTTTGAGCAGTCAAAACATCGAATTGATGACTCATCTTCGGTACAGTCCTGATTTGGTAACCAATGACTTCTTCTTGTTCCCGAATATCAAAGGTAAACTGCGTGGTCAACGATTTACGAGCGCCGAAGAAGCAGTTAAAGCGTTCAAAAACCATGTTTTGGAGGTGTCTCAAGACAAATGCAAAAGTGTATTGATCATCAACGGGAATATTTTGAAAAACAACAAAGCCATTTTTATTTAAAAATGCTTGTTATTATTTGCTTTTTCCGAATTATAAATAGTACCCCTCGTATATGTAACCACAACATATTTTTTGATTTTTGCCAAATTTTGGGCGTTTATTGTGAAACATATTGGCTGTCGTTAGCTATGACCTTTTCCCATCTTTCTGGCAACATATGGATTCCGCGCCAAAACAGAACTGTTCATTTTTTGAGGCCAAGAACGAATCAAGCCAATTTCGGATACCCTGTTCTGAAGTGAAGCGTATTCCGGTGAGAGCGTTTTGCATCGATCGAAACAAATGGTAGTCGAACGGAGCAAGGTTTGGACTATAAGGCGGGTGAGGCAAAACTTCCCACCCACTATTTTCTATAAAGTTTTTAACAAGTCTTGCAACATGTGGCCGAGCGTTGTCATGATGGAATATTAAGGCTTCATTTCTGGTCGCATGTTCCGGGCGCTTTTCGGCAAATGCTCGCTCCAAACGAATCAATTCTGTTCGGTAAATGTGCGCTGTGATAGTCTGGACCGATATCAGCAGCTCATAATAGATGGGACCCTTCTGGTCCCACCAAATACAGAGCATTACCTTGGCGCCATAGATATTAGGCTTTGACGTTGATTTGGCTGGTTGGTCGAGCTTCACATACGATTTCTTGCGCTTCCGGTAGTCCTAATGGAGCCATTTTTCATCATCAGTACTGATTAGATGAAAAAGTGACTTCTTTTTATGGCATTCAAGCAGCATTTCGGATATGCAAAATCGTCTTTCAACGTCTCTCGGCTTCAAGATGAATCCCGTTGTTTGCAAACATTTTGCAATTGCTGCTTGAGTGACTCCTAATGATTTTGCAAGTTCTTCTTGAGTTTGACAACAATCATTTTCGAGTAATGCCTGCAATTTATCATATTCTAACTTTTCTGGCTGACCTGGGCGGTCTTTGTCTTCTGTGTCAAAATAACCAGTTCTGGTGATTTTGTGCAGTTTTAAACCATCTCTCGCATTTTGAAATCAATGGAACATATTCAGGACAAGCTTCGGTGAGAAATCGATGGGCATCAGCTGCACTTTTTTCAAATTGAAGAAGTAAAACAAAACTTTCCGTACATGAAAAACTTTCCGTACATGAAAAACTTTCCGTACATGAAAAACTTTCCGTAAATATACACTAGGGTGGGCCGATTTGAAAGGACAAAAATTTGTCGATATTGTGTCATCGATTTTTCGATAGCTTTTGGCATGAGGAAAAAAAAGTTCCACTACGACATATCAAAAAAATCGTTTTCGAGGCACCCAAATTTCGACAAAAACTCGTCTAAAACCAAAAAAAAACATTTTTTTTTCGTACAATTTTACCTTGGATAGGATATATTTAAAAAATTTGAAATCGGTGATTTTTTTTTTAAACATACCTACTAAAAAACCTTAAAAATTAACGCGTAAAAAAGATCGATTTTTCGACAAAAACTCGTCCAAAACCTCAAGAAAAACATATTTTGGAAAAACTGCTATCGCCATCGTTTTTAGCGTACAATTTCACCTTGGAAAGGTAATATTAAAAAAAAAAAGAAATCAGTCGATTTTTTTTATTACCTACTAAAAGACCTTAAAAATAAAAGTTGAGAAAAGTCAAAAAATTGAAATTTGGGCGCCTCAAAATGATGATGATGTCGTAGTGGAACTTTTTTTCCTCATGCCAAAAGCTATCGAAAAATCGATGGCACAATATCGAGTGCTAAATCGACCCACCCTAGTATACACTATTTCGTTCAATGACTAAGTGAGAATAAATGACAGATGTGTACCCTCCTAAATGCCATATAAGTTATTAAAGACACAAACCATGCGCAAAAGATACGCTACCTGTTGTAGATCCCGCATTTTTAAGTTATACACCCAATATTTTGGCGCGTAAGCATATTTGTGCCCAACAGGTCAATTATGTTATTAAATCAACAAAAAAAAATGTCGAGATAGCTCAGTTGGTAGAGCTATCGACTGGCAATATGGACTCCCAGGTTCGACTCCTGGCTCATGCAAATTTTATTCAAAAAATTATACAACAAAAATTTATTTTTTTAAAATCTATTTTTAGACTTATTATTTTTGTGAATACTGGTAAGCATATAGGTAATGACATATTTTTAGATCTTTCGTATGCTGGCGTATAAGCACAACTCATTATTTTTAATAAGAAACGTAATTAGTTACCATTATCAAGTATGTAGTTACGTAACCACATATCTAGGGGGTAACCGCATAACTCGATTTGAAAAAAAATTTTAGAATTCGTAAATCTTGCAAATATTGCTAAAAATATAATTCTGTATAAAAATTATACTTTTCAATTTATTTTTATCCCAAACCTTGTACACTACACATAAAAATTCAAAAAGTAAGATTTTTGATAAAACTTTTCTTTTTACGAAAGGTAAAAAATTTACGAATTCGAAACTTTTTTTCGAATCGAGTTACGTGGTAACCCCCCTGGTAATGATTTTCTACACTGCGTATTTTATGTGTATTTTGTATATATATTTTTCTTTGTAATTTTATTTCTTTGTAATTTTACATTTTATTCAAATACTGAAATACTTTTAATTACGAATAAATAAATTGTTAAACTCGAGGTCACTGCTTTTTTAATAAATTTTATTTATTTATTTTGATTTTTAATATTTTTTCATCCATTTGGAAAAAAATATTCAAAAATATACAATACACAAACATCAATCAATATATATTACGATTCAACGCATTGACAATTTCTATTGTACTTTATATATTTATATTTACTTTTTAAATACTGTAAATATATTGTTAGTGCACTTTTCTTTACTGTTGTTTTTGAATTTGTAGTAATTTTTACAGTTTTACAAAAGTCTGTTATTTTAACTGAATTTGTAGTTGTTATTACATTTGTTAGTTGATTTTTAATAGTTACAAATAACTGCAAATTGCATTTAAAAATGCAGTGAACAACTTTTCAACTGAAAATGAAGTGAATTTAATTGTCATTTGCAGTTCCTTTTATGTAGAGCGTTAAGTGTACAGCCCAGCAAAATATTGGTAATGACACCTCATTACTATCTGCATTACCAAAAATGATATATCATTACCTTTTGCATTATTTTATAATATAAAATAATGACTTCCTAATAACGGCCTATTGTATTCATTGTTTCTAAATATAAAATAATGACTTACTCGTATTAGTTTAAATAAGTACTTTTTACACAGTTAAATTTTTTTATATGTAAATATGTTTTATGTTTAAATTTTTATGACGAGTCCTAAAATTACACACTTGAGAAAACTTAAATTTTTCTGAATGTATTTCCTTAGGCTAATAGTATTTGCCGAACTCCTTATTTTTAAGAATCAAGTAAGCAATCGGATAACCACTTATAATTAAACTTTTTGTAAACATGTGTGTAACCACTTATTATTCAAAATCTCATAACTACTTATTTTTAATTTTTTCGTAAGCGAGCAGGTAATTTAATTTAACACAATACTAAAAATTCTCAGTATTTTAACTTATTTTGTGTGTTAATTTTCAAAATTATTTATAACTAATTTTTAAGAAACCATTTGTTAAATTTTACACAATTTATTTTTAAAATGTAATATTTTCATATTTCCGCTATAATGAGGTAGATGGCGCCACCAATGTATTCGCAGTTTTAAAGATGGCGCTATTTCTTTCCATCTCGATATTTTAAATTGCCCGTATCTCAAAAACTAAGAGAGAGAGAGCAAAATTGACGAAAATTTTCACTACCCTTAACCATGTAACACCCCCGTCAAAAGGTTATCTCTATTCGAAAATGGACTTTGGTGGATCCTTACTGTCGACTCGATATAAACACAACTTATCAACTCGGAAACTAGAATATGTAACCGCAGATAGCATATACTCGTACAAACTCGTAGTACGAAATCCCGATTCGCAAACTTGTAAGTTCAAGCCGAAAATTGTGAGACACGGGTACTAAAGACTTTTCTATAGACAAACTGTGAGCTAAATCTGAATCTGGCCACAGAATTGCTCTCCCATGTTAGCTTTTTGAGCATTAAAATCGAAAAAACAAAACGTAGTTTTTTTTTATCGAAATATTCAGAATTGTGTGCTTGCTCGAAATCTATTATTGACAAGACTTGTAATTGCATCTGAAAATGCTACTGGTTTTATGATAATATCGATCCTATATACTGACAAATTTATCTTTATAATATTAATAAATTGTTTTATAAAATTTATTAAGTTTCGTTAGATGTCAGTCTATGAAGCTCTTCATTAAATCAATAAAATTTCATCCGATATTTAAAAAGTTTAATGTATTTAATAAAAAAGTTTCGTCCAAAACAAGTTTCATAAAAACTATGAAGCTTTTCATTATTAAGAATGAAGAAATTTTTCATAATTTAAAGTAAAAAATTTCATTGGCTAAATCAGTTCAAAATTCTCTTTGTGTATGAGTTAATAAAATCATAAAGTAAAATCTTCTCAACGAACTATGTTCCTGGTTGTTTTAAAATTCTCATAAACTATAGAATTGTATTGCTGCTTTGTGGTTTTAATTTTTTTAAATTTTATTATTTATTATTGTTTAAATCATTTTAAAAACATTGAACCTAGTTGTTATTGTTTGTTGATAATATTAGCACATGATTTTGATACTTCATCATCATCATCATTATAATGAATACATATTACACTCCCTCATTTTATATACAGAATACATAGGTTGCTTGATAAGTCAAAGGGCCATTAAAAACTGTTGATTTAAACATTATTTTAAAAAGAAAAGAATTAATAATTATCTACAATATTAATGATGAAATATTTTCATAAAATTAAGAATTTATTTTCATGCACTCATAGAAATAAATCGTAAAAGCAACTAAAAATTAGTTAAAAATGATGCTGCAGAAAAAAGTGTTAAATTAGCATATATTTTTTTTTTTTTTTGCTAAATACTAGTAAAATAAGAACAGCAAAAATAAAACTGTTAAATTTACAGAATTTTAGTTATATTCAAGTTAACTTTTAGTTAATTGAGAATGACAAATTGTACTGTAAAATCTGCAGAAAATTTTGCTAAATACACTGTGAGACAAATGGTAGGGGTCAGTGATCGGGAAGGGTTCAAACTACCGGGGAAAGTTATATCGGTAAAAAAGAAGTTATACGTGTCCCGGCGTTTCGCTGGGTCAACCCTAGGAATCGAGATATATCGATTTGACCTTTGGTGGTCTTTTTTTTGACATAATTCGAGAACCACTAGTCCGATTTTGCTCAAACAATTTTAAAAAAATTAAAAATTACAATTCCTTTAATCTGTTCATATAACGTTTTTCTATATACTCAACAGTTTTGCCGGTAAAAATAAATGTATGAAGAAAAAAATATTTTTTGCCTAAAATATTAAAAAAAAAGTAATAAACAAAAGGTTTTTGATTTTTATGGTAGCGGTAACAAACATTTATTTTTACCGGCAAAACTGTTGAGTATATAGAAAAACGTTATATGAACAGATTAAAGGAATTGTAATTTTTAATTTTTTTAAAATTGTTTGAGCAAAATCGGACTAGTGGTTCTCGAGTTATGTTAAAAAAAAGATATATCTCGATTCCTAGGTGTGACCCAGCGAAACGCCGGGACACGTATAACTTGTTTTTGACCGATATAACATTTCCCGTTGGTTTCATTCCATCCCGATTTTGACTGTCGCATAGTGATATTAGTAGACTATAAATAGCAAAATTTTTTGTTATTTTTAAGCTAAATTTAGTTGAATACAAATAGCAGTCTATCCTGTTAAATTAACAGAAATATTTGCTAAGAAAAATTGTAAACTGGTGTTTTCAAGAGGATTGACTTTTATTTGCATTTAAAAAAAAATCGAAAAAAAACTTGGGAAAATTTAAAATTTTTTCCTGATTTTTTAGGCTAATAATTATTTAGCAAAATTTTTTTGCTGATTTTAGCAGGTTAATTTGTTATTTTCCATTAATAAAAATTTAACTTAAATGTAAATAAAATTTCTTATATTTAACAGTTTTATTTTTGCTGTTCCTATCTTACTAATATATATCAAAAATAATCTGCTAATTTCGCAGTATTTTTCTGCAGCATCATTTTTAACTAATTATTAGTAGTTTTAACTAAATTTTTTACAGTGTATATTTTTGTAAATGTTTATTGATATTTTTCAGTAAATTTATAAAAAATTTATTAATTTTATGAAAAGTTTTTTAACTAAAGCAACTTTCTGATTGAAGCTTAATAATTTGCAGACAATTCTTCTAGTGTATAAATATTTTTTTTTTTGTTTGCATTTAATTTTACAACAATTAAGCAGTTAATCATTTCATTCGATACAGTTAAATAAAACATAACGTTGGAATCAAATAAATGATAATTTCGAAAAATATGTATAAATTAACATAGTAAAATAAAATGTAATTATAATTTTATACTTCATATAAATTATTAAAATTAAAACTGATAAACGTAAAAATATCAAGAACTGATTTTGTAAAAAATCACAAATAATCTCTGCATTAAATTTTAGTAAATAAACATGTGTTTGCTAATAAAATTATATGACAAAATGACACACTTTACATTACATATTATGAGGTAAAAATATTGAATAATTAACCCTTTCGCTATATTGTATCCATATGGATACACTTACTTTGGGTAACCTCCATAACAGAGAAACAATTTGGAAAAATATTGAGAAAATATTGGATTTATATTGGGTGTTAACTTAAAAATGCGGGATTTTTGCCAAATTTTGGGCGTTTATTGTCAAACATTAGTACAACATAAAATTATTTAAAGTGTTGGGCATCACTAGCTATGACTCTGGCAACATATTTAGCCCGCGTCAAAAGAACTGCTCATTTTTTGAGGCCAAGAACGAATCAAGCCAATTTCTACATCCTGTTCTGAAGTGAAGCGTATTCCAGTAAGAGCGTTCAGCATCGAGGTCTGGAATATAAGAAGGGTGAGGCAATTTTAAAATTGCTGCTTGAGTGACTCCCAATGATTTCGCAAGTTCTTCTTGAGTTTGACAATTAATCTTTATCGAATAATGCCTCCAATTCATCATCTTCGAACTTTTTAAGCTGACCTGGGCGGTCTTTGTCTTCCGTGTCAAAATCATCACTCCTGAACCACACAAACCATCACTAGCTCGTTGAAATCAATGGAACCTATTCAGGATAAGCTTCGGTGAGGAATCGATGTGCTTCAGCTGCACTTTTTTTCAAATTGAAGAAAGCAAAACTTCCCGCAAATGATGCTTTGTTGACATAAAATTCGACATTTTCAAAAAAAAAAACACAAATTGTTGTTTACATATAACAGATGTTTACCCTACAAAATGTCATATAAGTTATTAAAGACACAAACCATTTGTAAAAGATATGCCATCTGTTGTGAATCCCGCATTTTTAAGTTATACACCCAATAGTTTTACAATTTTCTAGTAAAGTATATATATGTTTTTTTAGACATTTTTTACTGGACATGTATATATTTTACAAAAAAAAATTACATATTTTACTAGAAAATTGTTAAACTAACTTCGAAATTATGTAGTTGTCTAATTATATATGTAGCTCCCCCTGTTTTGTTCTGTGTGCATGCATGAATCATTTATGCTGAATTTGATTTTGATATTACTTTTTCTAAATTTCTAAATATTATTGTTTTGAATTTTGTCAAAATGGTCTAGGGCGCGTAAAAAACACGTTGATGTGGCAAAACTTTTATAATTGAGTGACGGTCGATTATGCGTTGGCGAACGTGGGATTAACAATCTTGACAGCATAGTACTGTTACCCAATTGATAATAGCTCCAACCGTACACTGAGAGAATTATTTTCATGCAATTAATGAATTTTAACATTAATTCAATGAAGTTTCGCTGGAATTCATCCACTGAAACTTTTCATAAAATTAATGCAGCTTTTCATAAAATTTTACACAAATTTCATGTTCTTTATTAAAAATTTCATACACCCCAGTGTAGAAACGGTAAAGACATCATTATTTTTTGAACTACCAGTAATGACACTGACTAACCTTCTGAATTATTTTAAAACATATGTGACAGCGCATAGAGAAAGGGACCTAAGGGTAAAAAAAATCAATTTTTTTTTTGATGTGGACAACATCTGAGCATCGAATGAGACCGATCCCATGCCCTCCTGAGAAAGGGACCTAAGGGGACCTTAGGTCCCTTTCTATTTTGCGCGTCACATATAATAATGAGTAACTTTTTCCATTATTTAAAATAAAAACGAGTAAAAAGGTTAAAGTCGGGCATGCCGACTATACAATACCCTACACCAGTCTGGTTAAAAGCCAACTAATGTTTGGATCCGAGATTCGAAGGGGTTAAAATGGGACTTGTGTCAAAATTTTCTATAATGTGAGTCAGCGAACCAAATTTCATTAAAATATCTTAATATTTGCGACCTGCAGTTTGTAACCAAGCCAATTTTGGGCGGACCCTTATATGGGCACTAGGTCTAAACATGGACCGGTGTTAACCAAAATCAATACGCTTCGTCCTTGGGCTGATATAGGTCGGTGTACCAAATTTCTTCAAAATATCTTAACATTTGCGACCTGCAGCGTATAAACAATATAATTTTGGTAGGACCCTTATATGGGCACTAGGTCTAAACATGGACCGATGTTCACCAAAATCAATAGGCTTCGTCCTTGGGCCAACATAGGTCTGTGTACCAAACTTCATCAAAATATCTTAATATTTGCGACCTGCAGCGTATAAACAATATAATTTTGGTGTGACCCTTATATGGGCACTAGGTCTAAACATGGACCGATTTTAACCAAAATCAATAGGCTTCGGCCTTGGGCCGACAAAAGTCGGTGAACCAAGGTTCATCAAAATATCTTAATATTTGCGAACTGTAGAGTGCGCACAAGAATGCATGGACAGACAGACAGACAGACGGACGGAGGGACGGACATCGTTAAATCGAAATAAAAAAAATTCTGAGCCGATCGGTATACTGTAAGGTGGGTCTAAGACCAATATTTTTTGGTGTTACAAACATCAGCACAAACTTATAATACCCTGACCACGTAGTGGTGTAGGGTATAAAAATGCGTTACCAATAAGGACTAATGTTTACGATTATTTTAAAAACAAAATAATGATGGAATTCACAGTTCGTATTATTTTAACCTTTAAATGCATGGTGTAGCCATTTGGCAACTTACCGGTTTTTTAATAAAAAAAACCCACTTGATGCACAAAACTGCATTTTTGGGCATTAGGGTAGGGTGACCATCCGTACTGATTTGATCAGTACATGTACTGATTTTTGGTCACTTGTACTGATGAAAAAGTTGTGTACTGATTTGTACTGATTTTTTGAAATTTGTACTGATTGTACTGATTTTTGGCAAAAAAATATTAAAATTTTTTAATAAAAAGCCAAAATGCAAGTGCAATACAATGTGGGGTTTTTTGATGGGATAAATTTTTGAGAATGATTTTTCTACATATAAATTTCTTGATCTAATATCTAGTTACATTCACAGGGAAAATTCGTGGTGACAACCGAATTTATAGCCAATCAAATGGCTCCATTGTGATAATAGACAATTAATTGATACAATAGTTATTTGACTGTGATAAAAAAATTTTAATTGTCCTGTTGTCAGGGCGGTTGTTAGAACGATTCTGTTTTCTGATTGTTGGAAATGTTATAAAAAGCTGAAGATTTTCCGTGCAAAAAGCCTTAAAACCTGAAGATCTATATGTAGGTATTTCGATTGAAAAATGCTTACAATCTGTGGGATTTTCAATAGAGAAAAGTACACAAAATCTTAAAATTGTCATTTATGTGATTTTGTAGAAAAATTTAGTCAAAGTGTTAACGTTTTTCTATGTTAGAAATCATGCAGAAATTAATAAAGAGAAAAAAGATTTGTTCTGATAGCTAAATTTGTAACCAATCGATACAAATTTCTCCGTCGGGATCTATACAGACTAGGGATGCCAAACGGGAAATCCCGTATTCCGAAATCCCGGGATTTTCGGGATTGGCAAAATCCCGAATCCCGGGATTATTTCTCAAAAATCCCGGGATTTTCTTATTTTTTAATATTAATATAAACGCAAATAAACAAAGTGAGCAATTTTAGATTATCTACGTTTTTTCTTGAATTTTCTCATATTGACAAGAAATTGATGCCAAGATATTGGAAAAATTATAAATTAAGTAGATTATTCGAGTAAACTATGCAAAGACTTTGCAGAAATATTTAAAATTTTGGTAAACAATACTAAGTTTTTGGGTAATACATTTACATTTACACGATTTAGTGGGCAAGGTTATCGCAACGAATCTGTTTTAAAATCTGCTTACAAAATACTGGGCGCAAGTGTACTTAATGACAGGCCTTCATATATTGTCCCAGCCAGAAAAATACAAACGGGAAAGCGATGGTAGTATTTTAACAGGTGCTACAAGTACTGACAAAAATTGCTTTCCCATTTCCAATATGATAACGTCAATAGAGAAAAGGACCGGCAGTTCAAAAAGCGCCGGAAAAGTACTGGAGAAACAAAATTTTTAACTTTGGCAAAACGCTGCCAAAACCAATAAATAGTTGGTTTGGAATTATATTTTCCAAAATAAAATTTAAAAAAAGTTCATATGTATCTTTTTTTGCCCTGCCGTGATGTTTTGTAAAACAAATACTGGCAAAACGATTTTTGCAAACGCTGGCAAAGCATCCCAAATGAGTGTTCTGCCAGTCATTTATTTTTAAAATCGCGGTTACCCAGTGGTATGCAAGTACTTGATTTTTTGTACCACTGTCAATTTCTGACAGATGTTTCAATATTCATAAAATGTACCACATTATTAATTAACAACTATTAAATAACTATATAACGCTTTATTCTATAAAAAAATTAGTTACATAACATAAAAATTTTTACAAATAAAGGAAAATTTAAATCCCGAAATCCCGTAAAATCCCGGGATCCCAAAAAATCCCGTAGTCCCGAAAATCATACAAAATCCCGAATCCCGGGATTTTCAAATATCAATCACGATTGGCATCCCTAATACAGACCCTATTCTAAGCATGGCTATACACATTTGATCAATCTGTTACAAAAAAAAAAGGAATGGTAATAGATCATTGAAATTTCAGTTTTCTGTACTCGAAAAAGTGTTGATTTTTCAAAAAAAAATATTTTTGTCTTGGGGTCTGTATAGGGAGAAATGTGTAAGGTTTTTTAGGATGGTATGAAGATTAACCGAAACATTTTTTTCCAGCAACCAAACCATTCGGTTGAAATTAGATTTGCTGCATAATTCTGTGTTTTTTTGGATTATCATATTTTTAAAAATTTGTACTTATTTGAAGTCAGAAAATTATGGTCACCCTACATTAGGGGCCCCTTCTGTACATAGTGTTACTATAGTTTAGCGCAGAATTTTTAAACAGTTAGAGTAAAAATGTTGGTTTTGTTCTGCATATTTGTGAAAAATCTAAAACAAACGTTTTTTTTACAAAAAGTGTAATATTCAAAAATATTTGTTTAAATATTTAAAGTGGTATTCTCGCAATAAAATTCATTTTGGCAACAATAAATGTATAAATTATAGTTTATAGACTTTTTTGTTTTTTTTTTTCATACACGTTAAAATAATCACAATTTAGCTATTTGGCAAAAAATCATATTTTTCAATAAAAAATCACCTTTTTTTTAAAAATAAATTTTTTTTTGTATTTTTTTAGAAATCATATATAAAAAAATGGTCAAAATCGAAGAGATCATGCATTTAAGGGTTAAGTACTAAATTAGTATTTATCGTATATTTGACAACTTTCTACGGGCTAAAAATCATGCTATTTTAAGACGTGCTAACTTTAGCACTTAAACTGTAAATTACCTCAATGTTCTAGATTTTTTTTGTAACTTTTTTTTTGAAAATTTATTTTTAGACTAAATATTTTTTTAGCTCTGGTAAGGATATAGTATATTACCACATATTTTTTGATTATTTGTATGCTGGCGCGTAAGCGCACTTGAATGCACCACGTCAATTATGTTTTTTATCTATCAAATATAACAAGTCGAGATAGCTCAGATGGTAGAGCTGTCGACAGGCAATCTGGAGTTCCAGGATCTATTCCGGGGACGAGCAAATTTTATTAAAACAATTTATTAATAAAAAAAATATTAAAGAAAAATTTTTTTTTAAATCTATTTTCAGACTCATTATATTTGTCAATACTGGTAGGCATTACGGTAACGACAAATTTTTTGTATGCTGGTGTGTAAGCATAACTTATTATTTTGCGTATGTAACAGTGATAAGAAAAGTAACTAGTTACTGGTAATGATTTTCTACACTGGGAACCAATGAAAAAGTTTCACAAAAATGAAGAAGCTTCTTCATAAAATTTAAGAAAATGTTCATTCACTTTGTGAACAAAACTTCACTAGTTTAATAAAAAATTTCATTAAAACTCGTCCCAGAATAGTTGAAAAAACAAAAAAATAGTTAATCTAAAAACATATTTTTTTTGCTGATATAAGCCGTTTTTCCGCAGTGCTCTTTTCAACTAATTTTTAGTAACTTTAGCAAAAATGTTTACAGATTTTTTTCTGTTAATGTAATAATCAAAGTCCTTCCCGGAATTTTGTTTTATTTATGAAGTGAAAATTTAATTGCTCTTTGTGTACTAACTGTTGGGGTATGATTAAGTTCGGTCAAGTCGAATATATTTTGTTCTTACATCCACTTGATTACTTATCAATTTGCAATTTATCAAACATTTTTCTTTCGTATATTTATATTTTGTTTTCTCAAAAGCAATCTAATCACTTTTGTTATAATTTAATCAACACACATTTTTTTATTATTATTTTTTTGGCATAAGAATATAACAAAAACAAATTGGTAATGTTTTTATTTTGAAAATTTCAAGGTCAATATCTGTGTGTGCAAGACATTGCCTTTTGATTAAATAAAACACAATTTGTATGTAATACATATAAGAGAAACAAAAAAAGTATTTTTTTGTTTGGGGTATACAAATAATTAAATTTAAGAAAAAAACTTTCGATTCTATTTGAAAACAAATTGAAAAAAAAACAACTAGAAATTATCAATAAATTGTTATAAAATTAAAGTTCTGTTGAGAAATTATCAAAAAAATAGAAAAAATTTGTAACACCCGGTTAATAATAATTTTTGAATCAGATCTAATTAGATACTGAAATTGATTCTGTATAATTGGATCAAATATAATTTGGTATATATAATTTGATATTGGCAAATAAAATAAGCAATATTAAAACTAATATAAGTTACAATATATATGGGTCATTCCATCTCAAATCGACCAGTGGTTGGAATCGACCCCTTTCGATTTGGATGAATTCTGGTCAGAACTTTTCTTTCATCATAAACGAAGTTTTGCCAAAGGAAAATAATTACAATTTTTTTTTCAAAAGTTATGCAATATTTAAAATTTCAAAAAATGTCCTAATTTTTCTAATTTTTTGCTCTGTTACGAGGTTATTTTTTGAATATCTCGATAACTATAATAGCTCGTTTAAAGAGGATATTTAGCTGTATTAAAAAAAAAAAAATTATTGAAAAATAAAAAAATTGGAAATTTAGCAATTTTACAATTTTAAAATTCGAAAAACTCAAAAACCTATTTTTTTTTTGCTAAATTTTTTTTAAATAAAACCTTTAACTGATCTTGAAACTTCCGAAGGAACATTCGTTGAAACATGTGTTTCATTTTTGGTTACATTTCTAAATACAGACGATGCCACCGACAACAAAACCTCAAACGAAACATCAGTTCTGTTTGTTTGACGAACTAATCAAATCAGCACAACTGCTCTCAAGGAATTAACACATGAAAAACAGTAACATCGATACACACGATGGAACATTGAACATTCAACATTGATACAGAGATAGAACATGCCCATGTTCTGTCGAATATTCCTTCGTCTATGGCCAGCATAATAATGTGTAAGAAACCAGAATGTGTGGTTTTCATTGCAATAGAAAAGAACCAAGTTTATCCAAAGGAGATAAACCAACGTTTTTAAAAGGTAAAAACGTAACAATATGATAAAATCAACAAAACTGATAAAAATGAATGTATAAAAAAACTTTAACAACAGATTTCCCGATAACAAAAAAATTATATTTCATCCCGATAAAAGCATTTAAAAATCACAAGATTTTAATAAAAAACACCTAAATTGGCAATAGTGTTCGAATTGGAAAATTGTACTCGAATTAAAATTTTTTTTTTAAAACAAGCTGAGCACATAACTGGTAATTTAGCAAAAAAAAAAAAAAAAAAAATAAACACCCTTTTTATTACACTTTATTCCCATCCTGCTAAGCCGGAAATTTATTCAGCCGCCGCCAATGTTAGACATCAGCCATCGCCTGTCGATAAAATTGGTTGGCTAACATCTCTGCTGCACTTAAAATAATACGTCAGTAGAAAAATCTGTCAAACCGGTTTCAAATCGATTTGAGTAATTTTTAACAAAGTTTTAGTTGAAACAATAATTTAAACAAAGATTTTAGTTATCTGCATTTAACACACTACTAAAAATCCTCAGTACTTTAACTAATTTTGAGTGTTAATATTCAAAATTATTTAATACTAATTTTTAAGAACTCATTCGTTAAATTTTAAAAATGTTTTTGTTAGTATCCAATGTATCCGAAGTTTTAAAGATGGCGCTATTTCTTTCCCCATCCCCCCACCATTTTTTAAAATGACCCATATCTCGAAAACTAATAGAGATAGAGCAAAATTGAAGAAAATTTCGACTACCCCTAACCCATCGAAAGGAGTTATCTCTATCCAAAAATGGACCTTGGCGGGGCCTTGGACCCTCAGAAATTTTAATAAAATGCGCATTCTGCCTTGCTGGTCTTATCGAATTTTTTCAATAATTTTTATTCTTTGTAATTTACTTGTAAAAATTGTATCATCTTTCTTTGATTTGAAAATAATTTAAACAGAAAGTGATATTAATTTATGATCTTGAGTCAAACTAAAAAATAACATTCATTTACTAAAAATTTTCCACTTCATATAATGGCCCATATCACGAAAAGTAAGCGAGATAGAGCAAAACGGACAAAATGTTTGCTCCTTTGGAGTACCCTTATATGCCCTCACATGATATGGACTAGGCCCGGGGAGGGACCCGAGACCCTAAATTTAAATACTTCTACGACTCAGTATAATTACAGATAAAACTGTAGTTTTACAAATTTTTTACTTGAATTTCGATTTGTTAAAATTAACAAAAAAAAAGTGTTAAAATCAATAAATTTTATTTTAAGCCAAAAAACAGGAATACATTTTGTTGAAGTAACAAATTTTTCTGTTCAGCCAACAGACTTATTATTTTGAGTGTGGTAAACCTAATTCGAGTAAAGCCAAACTTAATGGTGCTAGCTCAAAATAAGCGCTTGTTTTCTATATTCGCGATCTTGAAAGCGATATTTTTATAAATTTTAGGTAATTTTTTAAATTTTAATCATGAATTACAACATTGTATCGCCATTATTTTTTTGAAAAATTTTCGACAAATACAGGGGTGTTCTAAAAAACGAATTCACATAAACTTATGCGATTTTTTACAATAACATTACGTAATTTACTATGAAAACCATCGATCTAATGTAGACTCGTTTTCTAGAATACTCCTGATACAAGTTAGAATCAACCAACGCAAAATAAATTTTTTTGAATTATCTTAATGTAATTATTTTAATAATAAGTAGAAAATTATAGTCGGCATGTCCATTAGACCGTACCACCTTACAGGCAAAAAAAAAAAGCCCGCGGTACTCCTTCGAATATAAAGTATTTTTGCAAGGCCGTTTCGAATTTTTATACCCTACACCACTACGTGGAGAGGGTATTATAAGTTTGTGCTGATGTTTGTAACACCAAAAATATTGGACCCACCTTATGGTATACCGATCGACTCAGAATTTTTTTTATTTCGATTTAACGATGTCCGTCTGTCCGTCCATCCGTCTGTCTGTCCATGCATTCTTGTGCGCACTCTACAGGTCGCAAATATTAAGATATTTTGACGAAATTTGGTACACCGACTTACGTCGGCCCAAGGACGACGCCTATTGATTTTGGTTGAAATCGGTCCATATATGAACATTTATGGTTACCATACCTCTAAAACGAATTCTACTACCCCCCAACTGTTGACTTTTGTCCCGTAGGGTCAAGTTTTGAAAAATCCCACTTTGACCCATTTAGAGTGCCCCAATCGAGTCCAAATGTATGACCGACCCCCACTAACTTTGGAGGGCCGATCCACCAATGCCAGTGGCACACCCCCTGGAACTCCCCTGGGGGGTTCCCCATACAAACATTTTAAAAAATCACAATTTTTGGCACTTTATTTTATTATTTTTTATTTATTTTATTTATTTTATTTATTTTTATTATTTTATTTATTTTTTCTCTTTAGAAATTTATTTAGTCAGAACATATGTAAATGAAAAAATTAATTTAACTTAGTAATAGAAAAGAAAATAAAAAAAATTACTGTTTGAAGTCTTTTTTGCTTTCAAGTCTGGGCAATTTCGCACGGCTCTCTAATGTCGTCACCATAACAGCCTCTACATTTTCCGGTATAACTCGTTTGGAAACGCTAGCTAGCAATTGAACGTGTCGTTCTGTTGCAGGTCGTAAAATAGGTTGTGTGGGTTTTTTAAGCCACCACAAGACACAGCTGCATGTCGTAAACTTACTTAAGCTAAATCGGTTACAGGTAGAATTGAGCATAAAATTATCATAAAGGATTTTCCAGAAGTAATAAAAGGCGCACTTGCTTAACAGAATTTGTGGTCAGATTAACGTTTAATTTACATGTAAGTACTTTATGGGCAGTTTTGACAACAAAATCGGTTACAGGTAGAATTGAGCATAAAATTATCATAAAGGATTTTCCAGAAGTAATAAAAGGCGCACTTGTTTAACAGAATTTGTAGTCAGATTAACGTTTAATTTACATGTAAGTACTTTATGGGCAGTTTTGACAACAAAATCGGTTACAGGTAGAATTGAAATTACCATTTCATTCTTATTACCTCGTCTCCTAGACCATATATAATGCAACAGTTTTTGTGAATGCATTAAGTCGTTGTGAAGAACTCGAAGTATGAAGTGCTAATTTGAGATAAAAAAATATTTAAAAAAAATCATTCCAAATCAAGAAGTTTACAATGAATCCACCATCCTCTACACCGCAAGATGAAGCAATAACAACATCAACAACTATCGAAAACCCAATGAGTCATATACCCATGCATGATGTTACTGTTTTTGGTGTGTCTAATGATTTGACTGATCTTAATTTACCAACCCATCTGGATATCTTGAGATATTATTTTTACTTGAGCGAACAAAAAAAGTTGTCCTATAAAGCATTCACTATTCAAGTACAAGATAAGTTGATTGGAATTTGGGAAAAACTTGGTATGGAAATAATGCTGAAAAAAAGTGTATGTAATAAATTGAATAGATTGCTTGACAAATATCAAGAGCAAATCAAGAGAAGAAACAAACCCCAACAATTTACAGAGTATGTAAAATCTCTGGAAACAATTTTTTTCATTGGAACATGTAAATGCGATTTGAAGGCAGCTCCATGTGCATGCGGTTTGGTTCCCGAACGCCTCAAAGAGTTTATGCACGATCAACATAATCAGAGAAGTCTAACAATGGATGGATTTGCGATGGAAATTGAAGAGCAAGGAGCAACGTCTATGTCATCAATGCCAACATACCAAGATCCCGATGATTCAACATACGCACCGCCACCGGTTCAAGAAGATTTGGATATAAGCACAAGTTCACAATACACACAGAGATACGATTGTTTTAACTTTGCCTTGGTATGTGACAGATTTGGCGTGCCTGATAGAGTAGCATCAGCAATGGGAACAGCTCTTTTCCAAGATTTTAAAATGAAAGATATCCATGGCAAACCTCTCATCATGGATAAATCGAAAGTTCGCCGAGAAAAAGAGAAATGCAGACAAGAAGTGCTTCGCAAACGGTTAGATGATACCAATTTGTTAGCATTTTCATTCGATGGCAGAAAAGATGATACTTTAACGAGAGATACAATTGATGAGAAGTATCATATTAGAATGGTAAAAGAACCTCATCTTGTTATTTTGAGAGAACCGAATTCTGAATTGATTGGTTACGTAAGACTGGAACATGAAACCGCTGAATACAAAACAACCAAATTAAATGATTTTTTCAACGATAAAAATATATCACTGGATGCATTAATTGGCATATGCACTGACGGTGAGCCAACAAACACTGGCCCAAACGGTGGAATTATACGACGATTCGAATTGCTGTTAAAAAGACCATTGCATTGGTTCGTTTGCCTTCTACACTTCAACGAACTTCCGTTTCGGCATTTGTTTGAAGCTTTGGATAAATCAACCAGCACTGGACCAAGATCGGCAACCGGAAAATTGAGCCGTCAAATCGAAACTTGTGAAACTCTTCCGGTAAGTTATTGCTATCACTCATTTATTATAATTGTCAACCGTTTTTAATTGTTTTATTTTTATATATTTTCAGGTGGTGGACGGCTTTCAGAAAATTGAGTTGAAAAATATGCCCCCTGCTCCAGAAAAAATTGAATTTTCCACCGATTCCAAGTACTTATACGACATGGCCCATGCAATTTCTAGCGGCGTGGTTTCAGTGGATCTGGCAAACATCAAACCAGGGAAAATTGTACATTCTCGGTGGCTCACCAAGGCCGCTAGACTATTACGATTATATGTGACAACGGAAAATCCAGATGCAAATTTAAGAATACTGGTTGAATTTATAATTACATGTTATGTGCCAATGTACTTCAATATCAAGTATTACAGCTCTGTCGTGTACGGTAGTAGATTATTTTTTAAATTCATTAGTTGGTCAAGATTTCTAGAACCTCGTTTACGCAAAATTGTCAATAAAGTAATTACAGATAATTCATATTATGCGCATTCGGAAAATATCTTGTTATCAATGTTGTTTGATGATAGCAAAGAAAAGCGCGACTGTGCTATCAAGATAATTCTACGCTATCGAACCGATGTTGACGACCCAACGGGACTTAGAGCTTATAAAAAACCAGATATAAACTTTTATTGCACAAGTTACACGGAAATGATCAATATGAATGACATAAATGACGTATTTGAACCACCATTCACGCGAAGCATTCCATACGATACTTTGAAAGAATATTTAAATCAAGATGATCCACCGTTTAATGATCCAAAATTCCATCACACATACAAGAAACAGAACGACACGTTCAATTGCTAGCTAGCGTTTCCAAACGAGTTATACCGGAAAATGTAGAGGCTGTTATGGCGACGACATTAGAGAGCCGTGCGAAATTGCCCAGACTTGAAAGCTAAAAAGACTTCAAACAGTAATTTTTTATTTTTTCTTTTCTATTACTAAGTTAAATTAATTTTTTCATTTACATATGTTCTGACTAAATAAATTTCTAAGGAGAAAAAATAAATAAAATAATAAAAATAAATAAAATAAATAAAAAATAATAAAATAAAGTGCCAAAAATGGTGATTTTTTAAAATGTTTGTATGGGGAACCCCCCAGGGGAGTTCCAGGGGGTGTGCCACTGGCATGGGTGGATCGGCCCTCCAAAGTTAGTGGGGGTCGGTCATACATTTGGACTCGATTGGGGCACTCTAAATGGGTCAAAGTGTGATTTTTCAAAACTTGACCCTACGGGACAAAAGTCAACAGTTGGGGGGTAGTAGAATTCGTTTTAGAGGTATGGTTCCTTCGGCAGTTTCTTATTTTGATCCCTAGAATACGATTTTCCCTGCCTCCCCACAAATCGACCCGGCCTATTATTTATGGTTCAACCATATATGTATGGATCCGAAAAATGAGGTAACACCTAAGTATATGTTCATATATGGACATATATGAACATATACATTTATTAAATATATGCGAATACATGCGGACGTTGCTGTCCTTTATTATAAGGTTGTACTATAGATATAAATTTATGTATGACATTCGAATTAGGCACTACATATGTTCCTTTTTTTATTGATGGCATTAAATATAATTCCATATTTATCCATATATGAGTTCCTTTTACGTATATGGAAAAATGTATTCTTGCAAATATGTTCATATACAAGTCACTTTTGCATAAATTGAATATCATATACTTCCATATTTGTCCATATATGAGTGCCTTTTCCACATATGAAATAGCAGTTGCCTCCATATATGTCTGTATATGAAATCTTTTTCCATATATGGAATAACATATACTTCCATATATGTTCATATAAAATCCATATATGTTTATAAAAATCCATATTTGTTCATATGTGTCCATACATAAACCATATATGAACATGTTTGAGCGTATATGAACATTTTTCACCGGGTTCTTTTATGATTTTATGGAACATTTTGACACAAGTCCGTTTTAACCCATTCAAATTTCGGATCCAAACATTAGTTGGCTTTAAATCAGACTGGTGTAGGGTATTATATAGTCGGCATGCCCGAATTTAACCTTTTTACTCGTTTCTTTGCCTTTTTTTAATTTTTCGTTATACCTTCGGCATTTACAGTCGGATTTTAAAGTGCGATATATCGATTTTTTTGCCTCGAGGAGACCAGTGGTTTACTTTAAAGGGGAATTCCAATGAACAAAAATTTAAAATTTAAAAATATGCTTTTAAAAATGAAAAATATGCATTAAAAATATAAGAAATATGCACTAAAAACTATTATTTTTGCAAAAATAATGCACTTTAAAACTTAAAAATATATAAAAATAGGTATTTTGCAAACAGACACATAACTCGAAGATTTCCCATAGGTCAATAAAGTTTTAAGAATGTTTATATTGATTGAATCAAAATATGAAAACGTATCAATTTTTTTATATTTTTTTACAAAATAAAAAGTGCTACTAAAAATGAACAATATGCACGAATATGCATTAAACAGCACAAAATATGCATTAAAAAGGCACCAAATATGCATTTAAAGTCAAAATATGTAAAAACATGCATTTATGACAAAATATGCAAAAATATGCAACTACATATCGATGCCATTTTGTTCTAAATTTGATGATTCGGATAAATATTTACTCTATATTAGTTTTAGACTATCGAGAAAAAACATGTATTTGCAAGGAATTCCTTGCCCTAGTAATGAACAAATACAAGTTTTTTTTCTGCCTTACTTCTTTGATAATACAAGAAGAGGAAGAAAATTACTCTGTACAATGAGTGGGTTCAACATATGTTTGTTTAATTTTTAAATTTAAAAATAAAAATAGTTTTTACGACTTTTAATTCTACAATGACAAATTTTACTTTTTCTTGCTCGAGGGCAATTATGTTATTTCATAATAAGGAAATAACCAAAAAGGTTAATTGAATTAATTGAAAAAGTATTTAATAAGGGCTGTAGAAACTACCACTGATGAATGCAATATGATTATTTTGAAAATTGGCAGAAACCATACAATATTTAATTTTTCAAATCATATATAGAACATTTTGGATTCTATTTTAGCAAATCAGATATAATCATATGGCATACTGTATAATTAGATAAAATTGGTTGAGGACAAAATTCGGATAAAACTGTATAAAATCATTTCCAATTGTATCAGAACATATCTAATATGATAAAATTAGATTTGATGTGATACAATTTAATGGGGCTATTTTTCGGATAAAATTTTATATCATCCACACAGAAAACAGTCTCAGTTGTGGCCACCGAATTTGTTGCCAATCGAATTCTTGCGGTTACGACAACTATCTTTATATTAAATTATATTTTTCGTCGTGAAAGCCAATATTCAGTTGTCTAATTCAATATTATGTTCCACATAAATATTATTATGTTCTACAAAATTTTATTGAAATTAAAAATCTTTTTTTTTAATTTTCTGGTATTGATCCCGGCCCTTCAGGTTAATAGTTCACACTTTTATCCACTGCACCACAACTACTTTTAAATTTCTTAGCCATATTTACTGTTTATACATATAAATATTTTATTTTAATTAAAAAAAAAACATCTAAATTTTTGTCTTTTCCAGGATTCGAACCCGGAAATGCGGCGTACTAGGCCAACTCCTCACCCACTACACCACAAACACTTAATAATTTTAATGACTAATTTTGAATTTATGTGTTTTATTAATACAGTATAAAATTCGTTTATCAATACCAATTAATAGTTGTGTGTGTTATCAATACAATCCACAATTCGGTTGGTTCTACAGAAACTTGAATTTAAGGTCATATTTGATTAGGATACCCGTATTTGTAGTTACCACTTTCGAGTATTGAATTTTTTTTAAAAAAGGTTATAGATAACACCAATTTTCTTGTATATTCACTAAATAAATGGCTGCTTCTACCGCATAGAATTACTAAACTGATACTAATTTTAAAATTGATTGGAGATACCAATAATTTGTTAAAAGGATTGTTTTTTAGTTCATTTTCCCTATTTTTAATACCTAGTAAAATATTTTTGATGTAGTATTCAATTATAGGTATTTCCAAATAAAATAACATCCTGGCAAATTCATTTTAATGGTTTTGATCGAAAGCCAACCAATCTTTTTCCTGGGTGTCTTATTAAATTAGATAAAACTTTATAAAGCTCCACATCAATTATTTTAATCGGGCAGGAAAAATATGTGGTTGCAATATGATCACGTCTACAAAAGTATGTTCCATTTTGGCGTAGATTGTTGCAATCAAATAACTATTGTATAAATCACATTTTATTAATGATATTATTGGGTTTATAATGCGGTTTATAATCATTTTGTATCTAAAATCCCTCTATTTTCGTTTATCATATTATTCTCTCGTCCACAATCATATATTTTTTACATAATCATACTCTTTTATTCTAATTGTAATCATATTATTATCTGAATTGAGGAAGGTCATAATCAGGGCAGCGACTTTCATCATGCAAATGCATGTTTGTAGCCATTAATCCAAAAATGATTTTGATCAAATACTTTTCCGAATCAAAGAATTTGCAAAAAAAATGGCATCGATTTGTTGTTGCATGTTTTTGCATATGTTATTATAAATGCATATTTTTGCATATTTTGCTTTTAAGTGCATATTTTATGATTTTTAGTGCATATTTTTGCACATTTGTCATTAAATTGCATATTTTCTTCATAGATTTAAAGAAAAAGATGAATTTGCAAACCTTAACGCAGCACTTAACTAGAACTTAAACATCAAGTTGTCATCTACTTAGGCATTTATGTTCGATTTAATTTTTAAAAATCGATCAATTTAAAGTGAAGTTTTTGGTTTGAAGCGTTTATTTTTGGACTATTAGTGCATATTTTTGGACTTTTTAGTGCATATTTTGTATTTTTACTGCATAGTTTAAGCGCATATTTTTGATTTTTAAGTGCATGAAAGTCGCTGCCCTGGTCATAATTTATTTGCAGAAATCATTGGTATATTTTCGCCAACTATAACATGGTCAGAAGTGCTATTAGAAATATGAGAAGTAGATATCGAGTATTTACCTTTTTTTTGGGTACTCGATACTTAAAACTACTATTCGATATTTCCAGAGTTGCATTGTGGACGGAAAAAAGATAAGAAAATGTGACTCTGCTAAAATATTTATCACACAAATACAACTATGTTAAAGAAAAAATCAATGAAATATTTAAAGGCAGATGTTAAAAAAAGTACACCCAGAAAACAGATTTGGGGCTGACAACCCAACTTTATTAAAAAATTTCTTATTTAAAACCGTTAAGATTATCGAGTATCCAAATTAAATATATCTTGTAGTATCGAGCATTGAAAAGTAACCAAATTTACTATCAGTAATGGCCAGTATATATTTAATTTGCGTTAGCGTTCATTTAGAGTGATTCTTGTTTCAGATTTTGTTAAAAGAAGTTGTGAGAAGAATTCAAATAATATAATATTGAACAAAAAGACTTGAAAAAAACATATTGGTATCAATTAAAATAGTGACATTGTTTGTGGAAGAAGGAATCCGAATCTACCCAGGAAGTCTGGGCAAGTTTTGTAGTCTGTGGCTCGAATATGTTCCTAATGATAATAATATGATCTTAAATGATTACAAAATTTTATACATAACCATAATATGATCATGGGGAAAATATTATAACCATTAGAAAAATATTATGATCATTAGGAACAACTAACAAATTCTGACTGCAGAAGTTCCTAGTGAAGTTAGCTACTAACTGGGACTTTAAGTGAAACATTTGTTATTGTTTCTCATATCAAAATTGAGAATAGTGTACAAAAGGAGTTAAAGTCCATAAATAATACTTAAACTTTGCTCGATACTCAGTCGACCATATATAGATTTATATGCCATTTCTAAAAATCGGCTAAAAATTACCGTTTTTGTAAGAAAATTTAAACTAATTTGCGTTTAAATAAATATAACAAATGTATGTTCAACGAGTAAAAAGGTTAAAGTCGGGCATGCCGACTATACAATACCCTACACCAGTCTGGTTAAAAGCCAACTAATGTTTAGATCCGAAATTCGAATGGGTTAAAATGGGACTTGTATCAAAAGTTTCTATAGTGTGAGTCAGCGAACCAAATTTCATTAAAATATCTTAATATTTGCGACCTGCAGTTTGTAACCCAGCCAATTTTGGGGGGACCCTTATATGGGCACTAGGTCTAAACATGGACCGGTGTTAACCAAAATCAATAGGCTTCGTCCTTGGGCTGATATAGGTCGGTGTACCAAATTTCAGCAAAATATCTTAATATTTGCGACCTGCAGCGTATAAACAATATAATTTTGTGGGGACCCATATATGGGCACTAGGTCTAAACATAGACCGATTTTAACCAAAATCAATAGCCGTCGTCCTTGGGCCAACATAGGTCTGTGTACCAAATTCCATCAAAATATCTTAATATTTGCGACCTGCAGCGTATAAAAAATATAATTTTGGGGGGACCCTTATATGGGCACTAGGTCTAAACATGGACCGATGGCGTCGTCCTTGGGCCGACATAAGTCGGTGTACCAAGTTTCATCAAAATATCTTAATATTTGCGACCTGTAGAGTGCGCACAAGAATGCATGGACAGACAGACGGACGGACGGACAGACGGACATCGTTAAATCGAAATAAAAAAAAATTCTGAGTCGATCGGTATACTATAAGGTGGGTCTGGGACCAATATTTTTTGGTGTTACAAACATCAGCACAAACTTATAATACCCTGACCACATAGTGGTGTAGGGTATAAAAACTGGTTTTAAAATAATATTACCGATTTTATTTTTGCAACACATGTTGTTTTAAAATTGCATACATAGTATTTATAAATTATTACAAAACAGTAATTGTAAGTTCAAATATTATTTATAAAATTCTATATTATTTAAATAAGACAACTTATGACGATGTACATACAAGAAAATACAGGAATACAAAATTTCAGAGATCACGTTCATAAAAAAATTCACTTTATATAAAAACAAAAAATTTAAGCTGATCAATACGGATTATGATATACCCTTCATTATATGCCAATTTGCTAAAGTTCCCACACTTAAAATAATACGTCAGTAGAAAAATCTGTCAACGCGGTTTCAAGTCGATTTGACTAAGTTTTAACAAATTTTTAGTTGAAACACTGATTTTAGTTATCTTCATTTAACACACTACTACCTAAGTACTTTAACTAATTTTGAGTGTTAATTTTCAAAACTATTTATATTAATTTTTAAGAACCCATTCGTTAAATTTTATAAAATTTATTGTTAAAATAGAATATTTTCTTGTTACCACGAATGTATCCGAAGTTTTAAAGGTGGCGCTATTTCTTTCCCTCCCGATTTCTTAAAATGGCACATATCTCGAAAACTAAGAGAGATAGAGCAAAATGTATGAAAATTTCGACAACCCCTAACCGTATAATACCCCAGCGAAAGTGGACCTTGGCGGGGCCTTGGACGCTCGGAAATTTTTTATAAAAATTTTCCAGTTAATATAATGGTTCAATCTTGAAAACTAAGCGAGATATAGCAAAACGGACAAAATGTTTGCTCCATTGGAGTGCCCTTATATGATCTCACATGCTATGGAATAGGACCGGATAGGGTCCCGAGACTCGATATTTTAGTAAATTCCACGACTCAGTATACTTACAGATAAAACCGTAGGTTTACATATTTTTTACTTAAATTTACTTAAATTTGACGAAAGAAAGAAAAGAGCTTTACCTAACTTTTCGCAATATATTTTAATACTTTTTTTTTTTAATATTTTAATTGGATATTTTTTTAATTGTAAAATAAAAACTTCAAAGCACATCGCGATAGACCAAAATAAAGGTATTTTGTAACTTTTCAAAGCCACTTGAGTTGTTTTGTTAGAGCAGCGTCAATATTTTGCTTGAGTTTATCTCAGAAGCAACAGATTATATTATCTGTTCATATTCTGTGGTTCCATGTAAGAAAGATTAGATTTGATTAGATTTATTCAGATCTATTGCAATATAATTTAATCCAATTACTTCTGGTACTCTAGATCTGATCAATTATGATGAAATATGGCATATGTGATACTCTTTATGACCAGATCAGCTAAGATCTAGCACCAGATATATTCACATCTAAAGGGATCTGAAAAATTTGTTGATTTTTATGGTAAGATATGCTTAATTTCGAAATCTCCTTTTCCAGATTTGTTACCAAATCTTAGCCATTTGTGCCATTTTCAAAGTCACCAAAATAAGAATGACCATGTAAAAAGATTAGATTTGTTCTGTTCAAATCTAATTAGATATGATTGAATCTAATAATATTTGGGGCTAGATATATTCATATCTAAAGGGATCTGTAAAACTGGGTGATTTTTATAATCTGGTATTATTCTCTTTGTCTAGATTTGGTACCAGATGTTGCCATTTTAGCTGTTTTAACACACCAAAATAAAAGTACACTCAACCAAAAAAGTCTGTAATGGCTACTGAAAATTTTGTTCATATTACGGGAAATTTAACTGTTTTTTACAATTTTACAAATTTTTTAAATAATTTTTTTATCTGAGTGTACAGCCCTCGTATATCTTTAATTTTACTTTAAAGTTTTTCTTTTATCTGTAAAATCTGCAGAAAATATATTAGTAGACTAAAAATAACAAAAAAACTGTTATATCTACAAAATTTTTGTTATTTTTAGGCTAAATTTAGTTGAATGAAAATAGCAGTCTATCCTGCTAAAATCAGCAGAAATAATTGATCAAAAAAATTGTAAACTGCTGTTTTCAAAAGGCTCAATTTTTATTTCCATAAAAAAAACAAAAATTCGAAAATTTAAAATTTTTTTTGTGGTTTTTTAGTCTACTAATTATTTAACAAAATTTTTTGCTTATTCTAGCAGGTTAAGTTGTTATTTTCTATTAACACAAATATAACCAGCCAGGAATGATTCCTTTGTTGCATTGTCTATGCAGCTCACGACATCCGGCTTTAGGCCAGGTATTCCCTGGGAAATGGCTGTCGAACACCCGTTCAAAGCTAGCGAATGTGAGAAGGCGGCTAAGTAACCTGATGGTTAAGATAACATCTCAGGTCAGTAGGAGTTAACTATCTCTGAAACTTAGTTTTTCCAACAGAGTGCCCTGAGTTAGATCAAAGTGTCAGGAAGTAGGAGGAAGAAAAACTTTGAAAAACTCAATATCAGTGGCAGCCTGGAAGGCAGTTGGAAGCCCCAGCACCAGGATCGGATGCGGAAGCCTAACCAGCTTCTTCGTCTTAAAATTAAATGATTACCAAAACCGAAACAAATGAAACAAACGATATGAACTATCGATGACGACTTTTAGTATGAAACCCCCGGACAAGATTTGGAACATAGAATGTTAGAACGGAAACATCGCGGCTAGCTAAACTAACACATCGGCTGAAAAATCCGATAGATGGCGCCACTAATGAAAAATCCACATGATTTTTTTTGATCTACACTCAGATAAAAAAGTTAGTAAAAAAATTTGTTAACAGTTATCAATCGCACTTTACTATTTTTGTACTGATTTTTAGTACAATTTTTTTAGTAATAATTTTTGCTGTTCTATTATCACAAATTTTTTTTTTACTAATTTTCGTTGCTGATTTCAGCAAAACATTTTACTAATATTTCAAAACCGAGTGCTAAACTTAGCAAAAAAGTATACTAATTTTACAACAAGTGGATACTTTAAGGAAATTTTATTTACAAGAATACGTTGATTTTTTAGAATTCTTGTTTAGTTTATATTTGTTATTATGGATATATTCTTAGTTTGGAAATAAAACTCAGGAAATTTTATTGTATTTCCAATGCATAAAAAGGTACTAACTGGAGAACCGTTTGCAATTTTTACTCCAAATTTCAAGTATGTTGAAGTAATTATACATTTTTTACATTTGAAAGAAAACAAATATTTTCTTTTTTACTAAATTTGATTTTAATTTTTTTTTAGATTTTACAGTGCTCGATTTTAATTTCAATTCAATTCATTTTTAGAATTGGTATTTCTTTAATTTTTGCAATATGTTTTTGTTTTAATTAATTATAATTTTTTTATTTTTAATTATTTATTTGATTATTTATATTAATTATTTTATTATTATTATTAATGTGACTATAACTTTTTAAAATCAACATTTTAGCACTTAAAATTCCTGTACTATAATTATAAGATTAATTCTTGTTGTACTGGAATGGAAATAAATAAACTAAACTAAACAGTTTGTTTATTTTTAGTATACTTTTTTTTGTTGCTAATTTACTGAAATTTAGTAGCGTCTACGAATTATTTATACTAATTTCATTGTGCTAAAATTATTGATATTTAGTAAATTTCTTAACTGATTTTAGCTAATCGATTTTAAATTGCAGTTTACAATAATTTTGCTAAAATTTAGTAGCGGCTACCAATTTTTCTACTAATTTTGTTGTACTACAGATCAGTAGACATGTGTTGCTAAAATTAGCAAAAACTACCACTGGGCTCAAAACAGTTAAATTTCCCGTAATAACAGCGACATTTTCAGTAGACATTACAGACGTTTTTGGTTGAGTGTACCAACTTTCAGATGATACCTGACAATTCGTTCATTAGTGAACAAGTTTCAGCTGTTTTAGTTACGCTATCTTTGCGATTTTAAAAACAATGGAGACAAAGTAATTTCGTGTGTTGATTTATCATTACTTTTTAATAAGGAAAAACACCGTTCAAGCCAAAGCATGGCTTGATAAGTGTTATTCGGAATCTGGTAGAAAAGTGGTTTGCTGACTTTAAACCTGATCGTAAGAGGTGGTAATATCGGAAAACTTCAAAAAAGTTCACAAAGTCGTTTTGGCAGACCGTAAAGTGAAGTTGCAGGAGATAGCTGATACCTTAAAGATATCGAAGGAACGTGTCGGTTTTATTTTGCAGGAACATTTGTCCGTGAGAAAGCTGTTTTCGAAATGGATGCCGAGTTTGCTCACAGTGCACCAAAAACAACAACGTGCGTCGGTATGTAACAATGGACGAAATTTGGATCTGCCAATTTACTCCAGAGTCGAATCGGCAGTCAGCTGAGTGGACAGAAACTGGCGAACCTCGCCCGAAGAAGCAAAAGACGCAACAGTCAGCTGGTAAAGTTATGGCATCAGTATTTTGGGATGCGGCTGGAATTTTGTACATTGATTACATTGAAAAATGCCAGACCATTAATAGGGATCGCTATATGGCCCAAGAGGTGTGTTTGAAGGAGCAAATCGCAAAAAAATGGGACCATATGAAGAAGAAAAAATGCGACAATGCGCCGTGCCACAAGTCGTTGGAACCCACCGTATTTCCCCAGATTCAAAAAAATTCAGACTTCAAAAAAATTATTGCTGGAAAGAGATTTGGTTCGAATGAAGAGGTGATAAATCATTCTATAAAAAAGGTACCGAAATGTTAGAAAGGCGTTGGAGTGATTGTATAGGTCTTAAAGGAGACTATGTTAATGAATAAAGTCGAACTTTGCCAAAAAAAAAAATGTTGTTTTATTGGTTATCCTACGGACTTTTCAGCCGATGTTTTAACACTTGCATCTAACAGTTTTTGCGTAAATTTGAAAACAAATTCGTTGCGACAATCTTGCCAACTGAATGGTTCAGTTACAGCAAGACAATTATTTAGTAATCGCACACTGAAAGAATTATCCTTCATGATATTAATGATATAATTTCATAGAATTTTTTTCGTAGAATCAATAAAGAATTTCATTATGTATATAATATTTAATTAATATTATGAAATTTTTAATTTATTTACTTTTTGATTTTTTTTATAAAATATCGTCATTTCCTGAGAGAATAATCTTTTATAATTTTTATTTATTTTAAATAAATTTTTTATTATTAATTTTGGACTATGAAATTTTTATATAAATCATATTAATTTTTTCGAAACTTTTCAATTTAATGAATTCTTTCATTAGATATATTTTGTACATCCGTAAAATATGCTACAATTTTATTACACTTTTTACATTTGCTAAATACTTTTGATTTATCCACTCCAGCTTAGCAACGACAACAACCAACTATAATAAATAATAGTAAATGAAATTGCTTCATAGATTTTATAAAGCTCTTCATTGGCTGAATGATTTATTCATTGGACTGCCACTATTAACTTTATTAATTTTATGAATAGTTTCATTAATTTTATGAACTTTTCATAAACATTGACTTTAATTAAACCTGTTTCATAGATTCTATGAAAAGTTTCAATAGACGAGTTCCAGTGACAATTTTCATTGAAACTATGAAGAAATTCATTACTAAAGTAATGATAATTCTCTCAGTGTATTCCAGTGAGAGCGTTCTGCATCGATCAAGACAAATGGTAGTCGAACGGGGCAAGGTCTGTACTATAAGGCGGTTGAAGTAAAACTTCCCAACCACTATTTTCTAACTAGTTTTTAACAGGTCTTGCAATATGTGGGCCAACGTCGTCATAATGGAATATTACAGCTTCATGCCTGGCCGCATATTCCGGGCGTTTTTCGGCCAATGCTCGCTTCAAACGAATCAATTGTGTGCGGTACAGGTCCCCTGTGATCGTCTGGCCTGATTTCAGCAAATGGAACCATTCTGGTCCCACCAAATACAGAGCATTACCTTGGCGCCATGAATATTCGGCTTTGGGGTTGATTTCGCTGCACATATGATTTCTTGCGCTTCGGGTTGTCGTGAAGAATTCATTTTTCATCGCAAAAATTACTACTTTTTATGACGCATGCAAAATCGTCTTTCAACATCTCTCGGCTTCAACACGTGTGGTACCCAACTTCCTTGCTTTTGGATGAATCCTGCTGCTTGCAAACGTTTTGAAATAGCTACTTGAGTGACTCCCAATGATTTTGCAAGTTCTTATTGAGTTTGACAACAATCTCCATCGAGTAATACTTCCAATTCATCATCTTCCAACTTTTTAGGCTGACCTGGGCGTTCTTTGTCTTCCGTGTCGAAATTACCACTTCTGAATCGATGGAACATATACAGAATAACCTTCGGTGAGCAATCGATGTTCTTCAGCTGCACTTTTTTTAAACTGAAGAAGTAAAGTAAAACTTCCAGCAAATGATGCTTTATTGGCACAAAATTTGACATTTTCGAAGCAAAAAAAAACTTCGTTGTTTAAACTATTTCGTTCAATAGATAAGTGAGAATAAATGACAGATATTTACCCTCAAAAATGCCATATAAGTTATTAAAGACACAAACCATGTGTAAAAGATACGCCATCTGTTGTGAATCCCGCATTTTTAAGTTATAACCCAATAGAAATAAACACAAAATATATGAAGTTAATTTTTTGTCTAATTTACTCAAAAACTTAATATGTGACGCGCAAAATAGAAAGGGACCGAAGGATAGAAAGGGACCTAAGGTCAGGAGAGCATGGGATCGGTCTCATTCGATGCTCAGATGTTGTCCACAAAAAAAAAAAAAATTTATTTTTTTTACCCTTAGGTCCCTTTCTCTATGCGCTGTCACATATATTGAACCAAGTTTTCAGTTCTTTCTGCTAAACTTTCGCATAATTTATTTGAAAAATCTGTTAACATTTATTTTACTACACCTTTTGCAAATCTTATTCAGAAAATATCAATTTGAATTCAGAAAATTTCAATTAAAATTTAGAATTACCATTTAAAAAAAAAAAAAATTTGAAACTCATAAAATATTATTTGAAATTTAGCAAATATGTTTTGAAATTCATAAAATATCATTTGAAATTCTGAAAATATCAATTTCAACTCAGAATTAAATTTCAATAAAACATCAATGGTAATTCAGAAAATATCAATTAAAATTCAGAAAATATCAATTGAAATTCAGAAATCATGAATTGAAATATTCTGAATTTTTAATTTATGGTTTCTGAATTTGATATTTTATGAATTTTATGAATTGCAATTTATGTTTTCTGAACATGAATTACAACTGATATTTTTATGAATTTTCTATTGATATTTTCTGAATTTCAAATAATATTTTCATAATTTCAAATGTAAATTATAAATATCAAATGAAATTTTCATAATTTAAAATATAATCTAAATGCTAATTGATATTTTCTGAATTCAAAATGGATAATCTGAATTTCAATTAAAATTTTCCGAATTTCAAATGGAATTTCTTAATTTCAATTAATATTTTTTTTAATGCTCGTACTGTTGCAGAAGGTGTAGTTTTTTGCTAAATTTTTTATAAATATGAAAAATTCAAGAAAAAAAAATGGCAAATCCAAAATATTGCACTATATTTTATTTTTTTTCCGTATGTTTATAAATGTTATTAAATAAGAAAATCGCGGGATTTTTCAAAAACAGTCCCGGGATTTACTGTTTGGCATCCCTAGTGTAGGGCATAAAAAATAATAATAACAAACATGTTACGTCACTTGCTAGTACATAGTAAATGATGTGGCACGATCAAAATCAAACATTACGTTGTAAATTGTCTAGTAAGTTCTTTGTAATAAAAAAAATTGTTGTTTATACATTGATATTGAGTAATTTTAATTTTGTTAACACAAGGAAAAACTATTTTTTTATTATTTGCCAACGAATTTTATACCAAATAAAATGAATTCAGTGTGTCCTAATACAAAAAAAAAACACACAAAGAAACAAAATTATACCATTCACACTTATGTTTGTGTCATTTTGGTAAAATACATAGTATTGTACAACGTAGTATTTCACGATAATTTGTCAACAAAAACATCAAAAAAAAATTATTTTATTACGTTATTCCATTTAAGATTGTTTTTTTACGTTTTGTTAGGCCTAAACTTTGAGGCCGCCGTAAAATAATAATTTCACTATAACCGATCGTTCACCGTTTCGAATCTTGTTTATAACTGAGAATTGTAAAAATGCTTTTTAAAAATGAAATAAATTTCTTTATTTTGTATTTATTTTTTTCGATTTTGTTTTGTTTTCGAGAGATTTATTTTTAGCCATATTAAAACAAAAGAGTAATATATTTGAATCTAATGCTCTTTTTTCTCGAGTGTAGGTAATTGACATTTTTAAGAGAAACGTGATTATGTGTATTTTTGAAATTGAGATACAATAAAATTAAGAATTCTTAAGTTTGAAAAATAGGCTAGGAAATTAATAAATCAAATGTTTAATGAAATTTAAATATGCAAATGGATAAGTACAAACCAGAGCGTGAAAGAATTAATACTTTTTAAAATAAACTACTTAAAAATTGAATTCAAACTTTTAATTCAAGGTATGAAAAAAAAAAGAATTTATTTCTGTGTTAGTTAAAAAAAAGAGAATTTATTTCTGTGAGTGAATTAAAAGAATTAAAATTTAGCGAATGAATTCGCTGACCAAAACATTAAAGCCAGATTCACAATGCTGGAGTACTAGACCTTCAAAAAAAAAGTTCGCCGTACACCCTCCAATATGATGTATTTTTGGAAGGCGATTTGAAAAAAAAAAAAATTTTTTTTGCCGACCGTAGGGGTCGCCTTTTTTAATTTTTTGTTATAGCTTTTTCATTTAAAATCGGATTTTAAAGTGTGATATATCGATTTTTTTGCCTCGAGGAGACCAGTGTTTTGCTATATAGTAAAAATCCAATTACAAAAAATTTAAAAAGGCGACCTCTACGTTCGGCAACCAATATATAAAAAAAATTTCTACTTCCTTAGCAAAAGTTTAATGATTTATTGCGATCTTTAATTTTCTGACATTAGGGTGGTACATTAGGGTGGTAGCAACTGAGATCTGGTGGGTTACTACTAGAACGGGATACTTGAGGCAAAAATGTCCTTAGAGCAAAACACATCGATATATCATACTTTAAGATCCGACTGTAAATACCAAAGATACAACGAAAAATGTAAAATGGCGACCCCTACGTTCAGCAAAAAAAAATAAAAATTTTTTTTTAAACCTCCTTGCAAAAATACTTCATATTGGAAGGTGTACGGCGCACTTTTTTTTTTTTTGCCTGTAAGGTGGTACGCTCTACTGGAGTACTTCACTCCAAATAGTGGATTTTGTTCCTTTTTCGCATGCCATTTTGTTTCATGCCATCTCTATTTAAGTACACTTCACTCTGCAGAGTGGAGTACTCCATCATTGTGAATGTGGCTTAAGAACTAAAATTTATATAGTACACTGAACAAAAAAAGCGTGTAGCAGTTCTGCAAACGCATTATTATGTGTAAATTCAAACTAAATCCCATAACAATTTCTTATAATGCAATAACAAAAAAAGTTGGACGTGCCTCCAAAAAAGATTTCATTTGATATACAATTTGTAAGTAAACAAAAGTAACTCCAAGTATTTTCAAACCCTACATACAAGCTGGCTGATTGCTGATTGCTGATTACAAGCTGATTTCCCCGTCAGATCTAGCGATTTTTTCTCAGCCGTAATATAGTTTTTAAAAATCATTTTTGTGTTTAAAAATATCATAAATTTCGCATATTGATATTCTTTTATCATAAAAAGCAACTTCTTAAACGATTTTATTTTAAAAACGTTCTAAAAAAAATACATATTTTGCTCAAATACGGGTATGTAGTTTTTCACCGTACAACAGCCTCTATTGAGGATTTTAAATACTAATATTAATTCAATGAAAATCGGAACTGATAATCTGAAAGTTAATCGTAAAAAATTGTATTATTTAAAAGTATATAACACTTCTTATTAACATATTAAAAAATTGTTGAGAAAAAAAGGGCCTGATATCAGTTGCTTTAAGTACCATTTTTTGACAATCCAGCGATAAAATCGCTACATTTTTTGCACCGTTTGTAAATCTAGTGATTTTCTAGCTATTTCTAGATCTCATCCAGCCACTTTCTTTTTTACATTCGTTGGCAACAGTGAAGCTGACTTACCTCACCCAGGGTATGGTAGGGCCCAAAGCCAATATACTTCCTAAGTACACACAAGTATAATAGCAGGTAAGTTAAACAACATTTTTGGGAAATTGGACATTTTTGAAATTTCATATACAATTTTTATACACAAGTATGCCATATCGTAAATACACACAATGTGAAATACACGAAATCGATTACTTTGCTTAAGATTGTCTCTATTTGATAATTTTGTCAACAATCCGTTGGGTGTAGTATAATTATTTTAATATTTTTGTACTGTACCCACATTCTGACTTTTTCCTAAAGAGAGATTATGTTTGGCAAACTCCCTATTTTGGTTTGGGGGGTTATGATTGAACATTTTTGTGTCATAATCTCCAAATCGAAAATGGGGATATGACATGTCACTGTGGGCATTATTGACATGTTACCGTTAAAATATATTAATACGATATGGTAACTTTCAATGAATGCTGTTATATAAAGTACCTACATTTAGTATTTGCTTAAGATAATTTTAGTTTCTTTTAAGAAAACATTTGAAATTTTCAAAATATTGTATACAATAGTATGGTTAATATTGTTTAATATTAAATATTATCGTTTTAAAAATTCCAAAACTTAATATTGACAGCTTAATAAGTATTTACTTGTGGTTGTGGCTAAGAGACACCTTTACCACAAAACAAAAATAATAATAAAGTCAAGGTAAATTTAGAAAAATATAAAAATATATAGTAATAAGACCTCACATTATGTTTATTCAAGTGTATTAATTTTGAAAATATATTTCTCAAATTGAAATCATAATTGAATAAAATACCCTGTTAAACGGACGTTTGAAGAGAAATTTCTAAAAATATTTTGTGATAAATTGTCAACTTGGTAAAGAAAAGGATAAAGGGTTTGAAATTTACATTTTATTATTTTTTATTAAAGTAATTATCCTACAGCCGACGGGTTGTTGACAAAATTATCAAAATAGAGACAATAGCTGTGTTTTCGACTTAACTATATCCGTTAACTTTTAAAAAAACTCAAAGTGCATAGAAACGTTTTTTAGACGAAAACTAACATATTACTTTTCGTATGCACGTTAACTTACAACGTGGATAATTATCAACGTTGAAAACTCAACGTTTAAACATTTTCACACCTAGCGTAACTTCTTCGCGTTACTACCTAAAAAGTTTTGCTGACGTACGTTCGATTATACCGGAACCATCATGAACACTAACTATTTAACAAATTTTTACACTCCAATCAGTTTAACGTAGATTTGCTATAAATACTTAACGTTGATAGACATGAGCAAAAATACAGCTAATCTAAAAATTATAACATATCCCAGCTAAATTTTTCATTACCAAATAAGTGGCTATATAAACTAACAGAAAAAAAGTTTTTTTTTTAATTTCGGTTAAAATACTAAAAGTTTCCATATATTTAGTTAGAAGAGAGTTAAAAATTACCTTGCAGAAAAAAATTTCTGAAATTAGCAGTTTATTTTTGCCAAATTTTAGTAAGATAGGAATAGCAAAAATAACACTGTTATATAAAGGGTTTTTCAACAGGGACGCTACAAAAGTAGAAAGACAGGGACAGCAAACGACGCCATATTTCTTGCTGCTCTTTTGACATTTCTCTTCAGTAAGGTTTGCCATTTCATGATGGAAAGATATACGATCCAACAACGAGTCGAAATTATTAAAATTTACTACCGAAATTCGGAGTCAGTGGCCTCAACGTTAAAAGGGCTACGTCCAATTTATGGTCGTCATAATCGTCCTAGCAGATCAAAAATTGAGCGTCTAGTGCAAAAATTTGAATCCACAGGCACAGTACAAAATGTTTCCGTGCCAGTGAGACAAAGAAGTGCCTGAAGTGTCGAGAATATTGCTACCGTTGAGGCTTCAGTTGAAGAAAGCCCAAATGTGTCTCTCACACGTCGTTCTCAAGCGTTGGGCATCTCGGTGACGTCGTTGTGGCGAATTTTGCGAAAAGATCTTGGCCTACATCCTTACAAGATCAAATTGACGCAAGAACTGAAGCCGCTTGATCACCTGAAGCGTCGTATGTTCGTGAATTGGGCTGAGCAACAAATTGAAAATGATTCAGATTTTCATCGAAAAATCATCTTCAGCGATGAGGCTCATTTCTGGCTGAATGGCTTCGTCAATAAACAAAATATGCGTTATTGGTCACACAGCAATCAACAAGTACTCCATGAGTCATCATTGCATCCCGAAAAAATTACGGTTTGGTGCGGTTTATGGGCCGGCGGCGGCATTGGGCCGTACTTCTTCCGTGATGATCAAGACCGGCACGTTACTGTGAATGGGAATCGCTACCGTTCAATGATAACCGAATATTTTTGGCCCCAATTGGATGATATGGACTTGGAGGACATGTGTTTCCAACAGGACGACGCCACAAGCCACACGGCGAATGTCACAATCAATTTATTGCAAACCAAGTTTGGAGAACGTGTTATCTCACGAAATGGTCCAGTCGATTAGCCGCCTCGGTCGTGCGATTTGACTCCGTTGGACTATTTCCTGTGGGGCTACGTCAAATGTATGGTCTATGCCAACAAGCCAGCGAGAATTGATGAATTTCGTACGAATATCGAACGTGAAATTGCAGCAGTATCGGCCGATTTATGCTTGAAAACCGTCGAAAATTGAGTTCAGCGTCTGGACTTCTGCAAGCGTGCCCGTGGTGGCCATGCAAAAGAGATCGATTTCCATACATAATGGCATCGAACGTACTTTCACAAGAATAAAGAATTTCATTGATATCCAAAACCGTTTTTGTTTTATTTAAAAAATCTTTTGTAGCGCTCTTATTGAAAAACCCTTTATATAGACCTCAATTAATAAACGCTTTGTAAAGTTATGGGAGGTTTACAAAATTTGTTCAATAAACCTCCTACAATTTTACAAAGCATTTATGAATTTAGGGGAAAGAATTTTAATTATATTTGCGTTAAATTTTAGTTAAAGAAACTAACTGCTTAACCTGCTAAAATCAGCAAAAATTTTTGCTTAATAAACACAAAAAATTAAAAACCTATTTCAATTACGAAATTGATGATGGCTGTGTTTTCGACTTAACTATATCCGTTAACTCATAAAAAAAAAACTCAAAGTGCATAAAAACGCGTTTAAGACGAAAACTAACACATGACTTTTCGTATGCACGTTAACTTTCAACACGGATAATTATCAACGTTGAAAACTCAACGTTTATACATTTTCACATCTAACGTAATTCAACTTTTGCTAACGTACGTTCGATTATAACGGAAAAATTATAAACATTACCTGTTTAACATTTTTTTATACTACAATCGGTTTAACGTAGATTTGCTTTAAATACTTAACGTTGATAGGCATGAGACAAAATACAGCTGATATCAATTTCACTTTAATTGATTTTGTACCTATCACCCAAATGATACTATCAATTACTAAAAATTGCGTACGATTAACTGAATCAATTAAAGAATTCAAAGATTTAACTGATTCAATTAAATATTTATTTAAAAACAAATTTTATTTTAAACAAATCTTTAATTAGATGATTTAATCTAATATTTTTTTGTGTGTAATTATTGTAGTAGACTAGAAGGTCGTATAAAAATATTTTTGATATTTTTTTTTTTAATATTTTTAATGCAAATAAAAATCTAGCCTTCTGAAATCAGCAGTTTACTATTTTTTAGCAAACGTTACTTTTAACAGTATAGACTGCTTTTTGCGTTCAACTAAAAATTAACAAAAATTTTGTAGATATAACAGTTTGTTTTTGCTACTTTTTTTCTACTAATATTTAGCAGAATTTATTGCCGATTTTACGGTATAATTTGTTATTTTTTTTTTTATTAACTGAAAGTTAACTCAAGTTTACCTAAAATTCTGTAAATTTTGCAGTTTTATTTTTGCTGTCCTTATTTTACTAGGGCAACACTGCTCCCCACTAAACAGAGCAGTATTGCCAGAAAAAACAAAACATCAGTCAGCGCCATCTTTTGCATTGAAAACCGTATTGTCGTAATTCAGGAACATGCGAAACCTCTGATATATGAATTCAAGACTGCGACAAATATTTAAAAATATTCCTACTTGTGATTCATTGTCATTCATGAGAGTCATAACTTTTCACACAAAACAACAATAAAATTAAAAAAATTCAAATTTTATTTTGTCTTAATTTTTTTGAAGGTTTCAAACAAAAATTTGAATAAAAATAATTGATTTTGACTTTGCAACAACAAATACATGGGGAATACAGTCACAACTAAGAGTCACAGACTTTTCGTGGGAATAGGCACGTTAATTTTGATTTTTATTAACAAAACTTTTTCGAAAAATATAATAAATATTTATTGTTTTCGAGTTGACCGCTTTTTATTGATTTGGAGGAACAAAAATTTTGAACGTAGGCAAAACGCTGGCAAAACCAATAAATAGGTGGTCTGGAAATATATTTTCCAAAATAAAATTTAAAAAAAGTTCATATGTATTTTTTTTTGGTCCTGCCGTGATTTGAACCCAGGCGTCAGATTGGCAGAAGTTTGTTCTACCCACTGAGCTAACGAGACATATAATATTTGATAGCTAAACACATAAATGCGTGATAATCGCTGGACAACTAGTGGATGTGCTAAAAAGCTAGCACTGGCAAACAGTTTTTTTGGAACTAAGGGTGAGTTCCAAAACGTCATTTGCATTGCAACTGAACAAAGTCATGCTTTCCTAAACGCAATTGATGCGCATAGAAAAAGCAAACTGTGCATCACAAATGTTGTTGATGCTTTGTTGACATGTTTTTATTACAAAGTAAACAACACATTTGTTTGCTTTGTATGGAAACAGTAGTAAAACCGTAACACTGCAATGTATATTGACGTTCAGGAACTCACCCTAATATGCCAGCGTTGGGAGAGCAAAAAAAAGTTGGTCTAGGAGTTTTTCCACAAACAAAAAAATTGATTTTTTAAAACAAAAAAATTTTTAAATTAAACGGATTTGAACTCGGAACCTCCTGACTACAAACCTTTTTTAAGGAAGCGGCAGCATTTTTATAAAATCATTGCTCTACCAGTGAATTGGTTTTTGTACCACTGGTAGCACTGGATAAGCACTGGTTGCAAACCTTGGCATTTCACTCTTAGACCATTCTTTACCGGTGGTTTTTTTATAAACCACCGACATTTTTGTAATGCTGAAGAAACACTTTTTGAAAGCGCTGGCAAAGCGTCCCAAATGAGTGTTCTCCCAGTCATTTATTTTCAACACCATGGTTAGCCAGTGGTATGCCAGTGCTTGATTTTTTGTACCACTGGCGATTTCTGATTGGGTAGCTATTATTTCAATGTGTTTGGGGTGAAAATGGAAAAATTTTAACATACTTTTGGTTTTGTATATTTGGGGAATTTATGATCCAAACAGTCAGATTTTCATAAAATTATATAATTGAGGAATTGATTTTTAGCACAGGAATATAGTTTCGATTTTTGTCCTTAGCATCCCAGCAAAAAAACATTGGAAGAATTGATTTACAAACTACTTCTTTTACTGCTTCACACGTATCCGTTAGTGTATTTTTACTGCTTTTTTAGAAGTTATTCTGAACAACATCAAAAAATCACTTCTTTCATTGCTTCCAAAGCATCCGTTAGTATATTTTTACAAATTTTTTAGAATTACATCTGAACAACATCCAAAAAAACACCTAAGTATTGCTTCTAAAGAGTAATTGCTCTAAAAGTCATCCTAAAAAGTGATTTTGGTATCATTTGGCATTTCCAAACAGAGGGTCGCGAGTTCGATTCTCGGCGGGACCAATATTTTTTAATTTTTTTTTTAAGTTTTATTAATTTTTTTTAAATATTTATAATTAATTTGTTTAAATTCAATATTTTTTGAATTTTTAAATTTTTAAAAATATGTACTTTAGGGTGGACCTACCTTATATGGAAGAAAAATGGCGACCTGTGACCCGTCCCCCCACTAGAAATGTGTATTTGGGTATAAAAATACACCATGCAAACAATTAAGGTGATCGGATAACGGCAACACGTGCAGCATCGGCTCTGAAGTTTGAAATACGATTTACAAGGCGAAAACATAACTTTTTTTTTGCCTTTTTTTGAAAATACTGGCTCTTAAATAACTGCATTTTTGGAAAATGTAAATAGAATCATAATCTAGACTGAATTACCTTTCTGCTAATGTATAAAAATCTAAAATCGGCTGGAAAATATTTTAGTAATGGTCCTCAGACCATTGTAGGGTTAAAATGAGATAAATTTTGAAAATCGTAAAAAATAAAATATTTTTTTCAAAAATTTACAATGTTATACTCTACTTTCATTTCTAAGATCCACAAATATTCAGCTAAAATTTTTTGTCTCTCTTGGGTTATGATAACCTAGTCCGAGGTACGACCAGAGATGAGATTTTTTTTTTATAAATTTGCAAAACTCTAGTTTTGAGTTTTTTAAAATTTTGTCCAACAAAATATAAAAAAAGTGGTTAACGCATAGAGTTTTATTAAATACACTTTAGAGAATAATTCTGCTTAAAATTACACAATATCCCTCTTTTAACTTAACAGAGACGGCGTTTTAAATTTGAAAATTTTAGAGAAAAGTGTGATTTTCGCCAATAATTTAGATAATAGTATTAATTTTTGTCTTTTTGGCTAGCTGTAACAAAATCACGTTCGATTTCTATTAATTCTGATACAAGATATTGTTTTCCGAAAATTTTGTAAAACTCTGACAACGTTAACCCTTTCTTTATCGAGGGCAAAGGTGAAATTTTTGAAAATTTTCGATTTTTCCTGGAAGTATATCAAAACAATGTGTTGTTTGTTTTATATACAGTAATTTTATATACAGTAATAAAAAATTAGAAATTAACCCTTATATGCACATGGGGTCAAAATGACCGCAAATTTTTGAAATGTAAAAAAGTGCCATTTGACATGAAAATCGATATAAAAACTTTTAATTAAGCATTTTCTATAAAAAAAAAAATCAAAATTAACCTGTTTGAGAGCACGGTGTCAAACTGACCCATTTTTAATGTTAAATTACGCTGGCTGGCTGAAAAATTTATGTGGGAGTACTCCTCTCCTATGACAACTCTGTTTATGTTAAAAAAGAAGTACATCTAGATCATCAATTGTAGTGCTTTTACTACTGCTTCGGCTTCTAGTTTTTTGCTGGGATATCAATTAAAGACAAAAGCTTGGTCTTTTTTATATTTTTAAAAATTTTTTGAAAAAAGTCTTATCAAAAAAGATCAAAAATTGATTTTTTACATAAATATTTGGTAACTCTGAATTAAATTTGTCTACTATTTTTTATGTACCCAGCAAAATTTTTTTGAACTGGTTGCCTTTGAATCTGTTCTAGAATAGGTGTTTTTACCGAAGTCAAAATGGAAGGCCTCACTGTCGCAGAACCGGTTCTATAACTGGTTCTAGAACCGGTTCCAAAGTAACCTGTTCTAGTTTGGAGGAACATAACCTATTGCTTTTGGGCCAAACTCAAACAAAAATCACCGATGATAGATCATAAATTAGAACAGGTTGCATGCAAGAACAAGTTGTTCTACAACCGGTTCTTTGCATCCGACAATTTTGCTGGGTACGATTGCAGTCAAGACATGAAAAACTATTTTATAGTTTTTAAATGACTTAATTATCTTTAACCAGTAAAAACATATAGCCGTTTAAAAGTAATCGGTTGAAAACGGAAGAGTGTATTCAAAATGAGTTAATAAAAAAAAACGTAAACAATACATGGATTCTACACACTACTCCAAAGCGAATAACTTTTAAATGACATACAATCTCACTGCTTTAAAAAATAGCACTGATAGCACAACATAAACAGATCCACGCGCTCAATAACAGTTTTACGACCCACAAATATGTTGAATTGGGGCAATTGATTGTTGCTTTTCTGGGCTATGCCTTGCAAACGAAAGTGGTTTACAAATCAAAAATAAATAATTGTAAAAAATTTAAATAAATATTAATTCTTACAAAATATGTTTTAATTAAACGACTACTTATCTTAAGTCGGTTAGGTAGTTTTTAAGTTATTAACATTTAAGCGTGCACTATATTTTTTGAACGCAATCCTTACAATTAAAATGTTAATACACCTATTTCCGCAAATGACTTGGTTGTTTAACAGACCAAAGCATGTGTTCGGAATCGAATCCATGACCTCTACACTTATAAGTTACAAACCTGGCTACCATTTAAAATATATTTTTTTTAATTTAAACTTCAATGTCAATGTTTTTATTTATTAAAAGCAACAATGAAAACTTAAATGATTTTTTAATAATCTCCAATAGGAAAAAAAAAATAAATTTTAATAACATCTATATTTCGTTTTCAAATTAAAATAATTGCTTTAAAATATAGAAACTCAAATCAACAACGTGACTTTTAAACAAGTTGTCTTAAACAAATGCAAAATACAAAAACAAAAAAAAAAGTTTAACCAGATAACAACAGACCACAATTTGACCCAATTTTGTCAAAAGCACGTTTGAAAAACACCAGAAAAATCAAGCTTTTAACTGAGTCAGCCAGCAGCAGAATTAAAGTCGGCTAAGCAGTAGCTTGAAAGGTAACTGCTGCAGTAGCGGCGGTAAAGGTGATTTAGAAACAGAGACTGATAGACAGCAATTTGAATTTTTAATCGGTATTACAACTTATTAACCTTTAAAAGGCGGTTGGCAAAATGAAATTATAAACACACAAATAAATATATCTTAAAATAATTTAATATTAAAAAAAAATTGTCGAATAAAAATAAATCACAGTCAATAACATCTTTTATTAATTTTAATATAATGTTAAAAAAATTAATTTTTTTCCAAAAGTTATTTTGTAGCCCATGCTGGTCACTTTGGGTTAATTAAACTGGCGCTAATGCACGATAATAAAATGGTGAATAAAAATGCAGTATAATGAACATATGTTAATGGGTGTTAAACGCCTACAAACTTAAATCAATGTATACTAAATTTTAAAAAGAAAACTAAATAAAGTACGAGGTTATAGCTGAATGTAATAGACAATATTAGTCAATGATGCCAACTTTTTGAGGTTAATAAGCGCGATAAAAATTGTAAAAAGCGTAAAATAATTGAATTTTTTGTTCGAAAAGGCATAAAAAAGTGCCAGATATTTTTTTTTTTAATTTCAGAACAAAATTCAAAATAAAAAATTCAAAGTTTCAGAGATGTACATTTTATATCTGCACTAATAGAAAAAAGTTAGTAAAAATATAGTTAAAACTACTAAAAATTAGTTAAAAATGATACTGCAGAAAAAAACTGCTAAATTAAAAGATTAGTAATATTAGAACAGAAGAATAAAACTGTTAAATATACAGAATTTTAGTTATATTGGAGCTAAATTTTCGTAAATGGGGAATAGCAAATTAACCTGCTAAAATCAGCAAAAAATTTTGCTAAATAATTAGTAGCTTAAAAAGGTTTTTTTACATTTTTTTTTAAATGCAAATAAAAATCGAGCCTTTTTAAAACAGCAGTTTACAATTTTTTAGCAAATATTTCTGCTGATTTTAGCAGAATAGACTGCTATTTGCATTCCACTCAATTTAGCTTAAAAATAGCAAAAATGTTGTATATTTAACAGTTTATTTTTGCTATTTTTAGTCTACAAATATTTAGCAAAATTTTCTGCAGATTTTACAGTACAAATTTGCTATTTTCAATTAACTAAAAGTTAGCCTAAATATAACTAAAATCTGTAAATTTAACAGTTTTAATTTTGCTGTTCTCATTTTACTAGTATTTAGTAAAAAAATCTGATAATTTTAGCAGTTTTTAGTAACTTTTTCCGCTATTTTTACAGATTTTTTTTCTATAAGTGTATGAGTGCAAAGGCTATAATGACACGTTTATCCAAACTAAAAACTATAGCATACTTATGGTTTTAAAAAAACCGATCTGTTTATACCCTTTAAATTATTATTTTATAGAGTGAGCCGAGACTAACAATTTGGACATAGGTCACACAAATTGTAAACATGGGTGATATCAAAAAATGTGATAAAAACCATGTAACCAGTTAATTTCTAATGCATGGATTACATTTGAGTTATATATTTTGACGCATTGGCCAATTTTATAGGCCAAATGTAAACTCCGTAACCAGTAACTCGATAAGGTTTTTCAATTTTAATAGCTTATATTTTAATAACCAATGAGGCTAAACACTAACTGTAAGAATTTTTAACAAAATTTAATACATTTTACAAACTTTTTCATATAGCTATGCTAACACGACTTCAACTCTGTAATGATTTTTCGTCATAATTTTTGATAAAAATGCATACACCAGAATATCTGGAGTTATCTATTAATTATATTGCGAAAAGTATGTCATTTATACTCAAATGATCGTTGGACTGTAAATAATCATCTAGTATAACAGACTTGAAGTTTTTCTGCAGCATGTAACATTCTCAAGATGAAAAAGGATGTCTTTTATAAGATTTGAAAAAATGTTATAAACTCCGTTTCTAATTTTTACACCAAACTATTTAACGAGTAAGAAAAACAATGGCATATTGTAGGCATCATAAGATTTTGTTTCGGAAAGAAAATTCTGACGAAGCGTTTCGGAAAGAAAACGAAAAAGTAAATAAAAGTAAATGTAAACTCCGTTACTGTAAACTTCGCAACCAAAATTGTTTGCATCAGATTGCATTCACAAAAAATGTAGGTAAATGTTTAAAATATTTTAAAATAACCATAATATTTATGAGTCAAACGATAATTCAACTAGTGCCTGGTAAATTCGATTACTTTGCAATACTCGGTACTACTCGATATTTTTAATTTGGATACTCGATACTACTCGATACTTTTAACGGTTTTTAAATTTGAAATTTTGTGAAATTTTTTATTAAAATTCTTTGGACATGTGTACGTTGATTCAATACCCAGTAGCAAATGGTCGAACTAGTTCTAAAACATACTAGTTTCTTGTCTAGTAATTACATAACTAGTTCTCAAAATAATCATTTTGAACCAGTTGTGTACTAGTTAAATACGATCTATGTAGAGACTGTTTAAAAAAATTACCTGAATTAAAATATGAGATTTGAAATTATTTTTTTTGCATTTAATTAAAAAATCAGAGTTTGTAAATAAACACTTAAATTTTTTTTATTGTGAATTGAATTGAGGTGCAAATCAACTGGTACAGTACTGTTGCCAAAGAGTCAATCCAGAACTAGTTTCGTAAATTTCTTATAAGAACCAGTACAGCTTCTTGTTTTTCTTCCAAAAACAATAATCTTTAAGAATTTGTATACCTAATAGTTTCATTGAAACTGTGCAGAGATTTCAAAAGATTGAATTTAAATACGAATTTTGAAATAATACCTTTGTTTGTAATACGTGATACATTCTGAATTTGCAAATAAACACTAAAATGTTTTATTGTCATTAGAAATCATAAACACAAAATATTTGAAATTTCATTTGGTAAATGGATATAATTATCTCAGTAAGAGGAAACTATCGGTTTAATCTGCGTTTTATCAAAGGAAAAACCTCTGTTTTTTATCTATATAATTCAGATACAAACAACTGGTACAGTACTATTTCCAAAGAGTCACTTCGGAACTAGTTCCGCGATTGTCACATTAGCACCAGTTTCGCTCCCTATTTTTCGTCCTTAAATTGTAATTTTCAAACTAGTTATACAATTAGTACCAAAGTGGGAGTTTGGCGACAATTGCTCCCATCCCTATGACATCTCCATGTTAAATTCTACAGTTGTTGTATGGAGAGGCGGTAGAACTCGTACTAGTTGCCTGGTTTAAATAAACTAGTACATAACTGGTTCTGAACTAGTATTTTTTGCAACTGGGTATTTAAATTTATAAACATATTTTTAAACTTTTAGCAACTATTCATTCTGTTTTTCATAGTTTTTTAAATATTTTACTTTTGATTTTTTCTTTTAGCATTTATTTTGTGATAAATATTTTAGCGGAGTCACATTTTTATATATATTTTCCGTCAAAAATGCAACTCTGAAAATATCGATAATAATATAGTAGATTTAAGTATCGAGTACCCAAAAAAAAAGATAAATACTCGACACCCACTACTCATATTTTTACCAGCACTAGATTCAACTAATAATTTTGCGTCAAATCAAAAAAAAGTTATCAGTTTTTTACCCTAAACTGCTGGAGCGAAAAATGATTGATTTTGCATTTCATTGTTTTTTAATCCATATTTCGAGCCATTACTGACATTAGTTTGACAAATTAAATTTGTTTCACACAATTTAAGAATTTTTTGATCGCGAAATGTTGTTTTTAATATATTATTTTGTAACTTCACAACCGCTGATTGGATTTTAAAAAATTTTATATTTTTGAAAATCATTTAAAAGAACCAAAACTACAAAATTAAAAAAAAAAACAAACTTTTTTTTCGGAGAATGAATTGTATTTTTATTCGCGAAACCGCCAATTTGATAAACACAAATTTTATATTATTGAAAAGCATGTTGAAAACCCAAATACAAAAAACTAATAAATTGAAGAAAATTCGTACGCAATTTTTTTTGTTATATCTTTTGCTTGTGGAAATGTAAACTCCGTTGCCACAAAAAAAAAATTAAAATTGTGCAAAAAAGTTATTGCGATAACTTGTAGAAGAGATTTTTTGCAATTAGGTTTATAATAACTAAACTTACTGATTCCATTAAGAAATATTAACACTTTTTGCTTCTCACAAATTTGGCCCAAAAACTTATCACATTTTTTTGATTTCACCCACATACAAATTTTCGAAATCTATTCAAAAGGAAATTAAATATGTGATCAACATCAACAACATCTAAGACTAACCGATTTTTTTTATTGTGCTATCTCCGATGTTAAGGGGGAAAAAAGTTGCCTTAAATTGGTACTTTTTGGTACTTTTTTCACCCTACACCACTCTGTGGACAGGATATACGGTGTTCTGACAATGGATTCTGGTAGAGACCAAAAAAAAATATAACTGTGTCGGCGTTTTGAAAGTTCACATCGGAATTTTATTTTAGGGGGTTAAATTTCCCCCTTTTTCAAATGTCTATTGTGAATCGGCATAGGAAACCATGTGAATCTTCCATTTTAGGTATAGGATGTGTTCAGTGAACATATGTAAAGCACCCTTTACATAAGTTCACTGACCTTTTTATCCCTTTTTAAAAAGAGGCCAAAAAAGTCTCTTTAATTGGTTTATTTTTGTAAAAAAAAAAGAAAAAGAAAATGACTGAATAAAATGAACTTTACGAATTCTCAGTATTTTATGTTGTCGGTTGTAGTTAAAATTTACATTTCTACTACAAATGAATGTTATTTTCGCTTGAAATAACAAAATTGAAATACTACTGAAACATCTAAAAAATTCTGACTGCAGGAGTTCCCTGAGTGTATGAAATTAATTACTGATAAATAGGGCAAGGAATTCCATGCAAATGCATGTTTTTTCTCGATAGTCCAAAACTAATATGGACTAAATATTTATCCGAATCATCAAATTTAGAACAAAATGGCATCGATTTGTAGTTGCATATTTTTGAATATTTTGTCATAAATGCATATTTTTGCATATTTTGGCTTTAAATGCATATTTGGTGCCTTTTTAATGCATATTTTGTGCTTTTTAATGCATATTCGTGCATAATTTTTCATTTTTAGGAGAATTTTTTATTTTTTTAAAAAATATAAAAAATTGTACGTTGTCATATTTTGATTCAATCAAAATAAACATTCTTAAAAGCTTATTGACCTATGGGAAATCTTCGAGTTCTGTGTCTGTTTGCAAAATCACTAACTTAAATATATTTTCAAGTTTTAAGGTGCATTATTTTTGCAAAAATAATAGTTTTTAGTGCATATTTCTTATATTTTTAATGCATATTTTTCTTTTTTAACCGCATATTTTAGGCGCATATTTTCCATTTTTAAGTGCATGAAATTCCTTGCCCTACTGATAAACAATTTTTGGTATAGGCTTCAGTAACAACTACCCTGGTTAAAAATATTAACTTTCTAGGGTAACTCGTTTTAAGCCGAGGCCTAAAAATTTAGTTTTGGTATAATTAAAAAAAATTTACAGGTATCCCTTGGGCGGGTTTAAGTGTGCAGCGAATTCATTTTACCGATTTTCAAGGAATAGCTTTTTTGTCACTTTTTGGTTTAAAATAATTGCTAAAATAGATTTTTGGAAAAAGCAACCAATATTAATTACAGCACACATTATTCTATTTGAGCACCATAGCTCAGGTAATAAATAAATGTTAACCCATGTTGGCAGAAGGCCAAATATGTCCCAAAAAATTACTTCCAAATTTAAAACAGAAATTAAATTAATTAATTCACTTCCAAATCTTCATTGTGGCTAATTTATTTATAATTACTGCTTACCTGAGAATACAAAATCTTTAACTCTTGTAGACCAAATGCCAAAAAGGTCAAAAAACTATGTTTTCAGTCGAAATTCCAACATTTTTAGGCAAAAATTCTCACTGAAGATATCATATGATTTAAAAAAATATATCTGTATTATGCACGTAGAAAAAAAAAATCCAAACAAATTTTTAAACCCTATTTGACTTTGGTCAAAAATCGCTTAATGGCCTTTTTAGCAATTCGGTCCACAAGGGTAAATGAATTTGTAGCAGGGACCGTAACGCTTATAAGTGATATCAAAAAAGTACTTTTATAACAGTTATTTTGTGACTTAAAAAAGAAAAAGTCCATCTAAAACCGTTATTTTGCAACATAACAATAAAAGGTCGGATGAAACTCTTAAAAAGAGAGTTTTATTTTCCCGTCATAAATTAAAACTCATTTGAGGAGTTTTATTTTTCCCGTCAGAAATTTAAAACTCATTTCATGTAAATTGACACCCTCATCAAAAATTAAACTAAATATGCCAAAAAATTACTTTGAAATTATGTTTATTAAATTAAACAAATAAATTAGAACACACATTTTATCAGGTAGATTCAATAAAAAGAGACTGCAAAAATGAATAAAATAACAAAATGAGTTTTTTTTTAGGCAGAAAAATACAACTCCTCAAAAGAGTTTAATTTTATGACGGTTTATTTTATGACTGCAAAAAATATGAAAATAAATAAGGTGAGTTTTACTTTAGACGGAAAAAAATAAAACTCTTCAAAAGAGTTTTATTTTAGACGGAAAAAATAAAACTCCTCAAAAGAGTTTTATTTTATGACAGCACAATAAAACTCTCTTTTTAACAGTTTCATGCGATATTTTATTTTTTCGTTGAAAAATAACTCTTAACTGTGGAGTTGAGATTGTTTTCTTAAGATCGCCATACATTCTGAATGAGCTCTTCAATACGAATCTATTAGTATATAACAGTATAGGTCTGCGTTGACTCTAACATGAAGAGTTTTTGAGTTTAAATTTTCTGGATAATGCATTAAACACATAGACGACTGCGGCTACACGACAACACGACTACAAATGCTGCTGGCTGCAATTGTAGTCGTGTAGTCAGCTACTTAATTTTTTTGAAAACGACAGCAACATGTAAACAGATAATCCTAAATATTTGACGTTTTGATAAGTATTAATCTTTTTTGGTTTGTGCTTCTAAAATAATGGCTGAGGAATATTTTGTTAATTTTGTAAGATCCATTTTTTTTTTTACAAAACATCACAATAAAATTATTTCCAAATATAAATTAATGAAACCTTGAAACAATTGTAAAATATAAACAGCTGTTTCTTCAGAGTTCCCAAAACGGTGATTTTCTAGTCAGAACTAGCGATTTTATTTCGCCTCTAGCGGGAAAAATTGTCCTGTTTTACATATTTTGTTATATTGTCAACACTATTTTTGTTTTGTAGCCAACAAAAATAGAAATTATCCTAAGTTGACTACAGCGGCAAAAGTAGTCATGTAGCCGTGTAGCTGTGTTGGTGTCAAAATAATCGTTTTCATATAAACGTGTGTATTTTATTTTTGACAGGCTGTATTCGTGTAGCTGCAGTCGTCTATGTGTTTAATGCATAACTGTTATTTACGGTCCCTGCTTTACAGGTGAGTAGTGTTCTCAGATAATCGATGATGAATAAACTAATCATACTGATGTTTTGATGTTTCAAACTTTAAATTCATTTTTGGGCCATTTTTGGTATCCTGCTAACATGGGTTAACGATGCCAAAAAATTAATATTAATAACCAAAGTTTTTGTCGTTGAGTACAACCATATCCCAGTGTCCCAGTGTAGAAATGGTAATGACATATCATTATTTTTTAAACTACCAGTAATGATACCGACTTACTTTCTGCATTATTTTAAAACATATAATAATGAGTTACTAATAACTAGTTACTTTTTCCATTATTTCCAAACAAAAAATAATGTGCTACCAATATTGACTTAATTTTATCATTATTTCAAATATAAAGTGATGTTCTAGATTTTTTTTGTAAATTTTTTGAAATCTATTTTTAGACTCAATATTTTTTCCAACACTAGTAATGATATATGTAACCACATATTTTTTGAGTTTTTGTATGTTCGCGCGTAAGCATAGTTGTGTGCAGCACGTCAATTATGTTTTTATCTATAAACTATAATATGTCGAGATAACTCAAATTATAGAGATATTGACTGGCAATCCCGAGTCCCAGATTAGATTCCCGCCAGAGAAACAAGCCAGCCGCCGTAAGCCGTTTAAGCCGCCGCCGCCGGTCATTTTTGCCTCAGCCGCCGCCGCCGATTTTTTTCGGCTCATTTCGGCTGGAAGTATCAATTTTCCAAAATAAAAAAATTAAAAGCAAATGTCATTTTTAAAACAAATTTTCTACTTCATCATTTCCTGAACCATCAAGAGTATTTTTTTTTTAGTTAAAAAAAGAACAAAAGAACCAGTTTTATAGTCAGAGCTAAGAAGGATTTTTGTCATAAATATTTCTTAAGTTGGAAGTTTTGCTTGAAAACTTCTGACAGATTTCGCTGAAATTTGGATATGCAATAGAGGAGAGAATCCAAATGAACAATATACATATATACTTTTCAAATGACCAAATGTAGATTGTAGGCAGAGCTTCGAAAGAATTAATTCAATTTTAGGTTAATTCGCACAAAACCGAATTCAGCTTTAGAAATTGAATATATATCATTCTATCAAAACATTCCTTTATAATTAATTCATAGGTTTCATTCCCAAATTTTAATATTAAATAGAATGCATTCTTATGTTGAATACATTCCTTATAGAATTACAATCAATTTAAATAATTAATTTTTTCATTAATTCTAATCTTTTACAAAATGGCTTATCAAAATTGTCATTTTATTCAATCAGTAAAAGATCTAAGGTATGAATATACTAATGATTCTGACAACAGTTTAGTTTATAATTACAAATTAAATAAAAATGTGGCTTATTTTAGGGATTTAATATTGATATCATATACACAACCCATAAAAATAATTAAAAACGCAACATTTGTTTTAAACTTTTACAAACCGAATGAAACGTGAAAGATCATTATAAAAAGAATGAATTCATGAAAGAATTCATTCACTATGCATGAAAATTAAAAGAATGAAGCCAGTGAATGAATTCATAAGGAATGGTATAAACGTAAGATATATTAGTAAATTTTAATTAAAAGTCAAAAAGTGAATTAAAGAATTAATTCATTCGAATTTATGGTCGTAGGTTTGGTTAAGTAGATCATATCACATTTTTCAGAAATTTCAGTACACCTGAAATTATTATCAAAAGACACATTTTTAAGACATTGCGGACGAAGATATTTACAATAATCGACGCTGTTCTGAGTTCCGCATCCACAAAAAAATTCTAAAGTGAAACATTCCGAATTTTTTTGCTGTTCCGTGATCCATTTTATTTTTTATTTCGTGTAGAAAAAGCTTGATGATAGTGAAACGAATATATATTTTTAACAACAATTATTATATAATAATTTATTTTAAAATTAGTCTATGAATATTAAAATTTGGTAGAAACAACAAATTTTCGAAATTTTTAATTCCGTGTGATTTAACAAATCAACTCTAATTAAGAACAGGGGTGAATATCTGAATTTTTTGACTTTTCTTTTAAGTTTTTCAACTTTGACATCTTTTTGAGCATAATTTTTTTCGAACCATATTTTTTTCTAGTTTATTCTAAAAACACATTTAATTTTGAGTGAAAATAGAGTTTGTTTATTTCTAAGTTCCGAATCCACATAAAAAATTCTAAAGTGAAACATTCCGAATTTTTTTGCTGTTCTGTGATCCACATCCGAATTATTTTCTTCGTTTTATTTCGTGTTGGAAAAGCTTAGTGAAAGTAAAAGGAATATTTTGTTGCAAAAATTAATATGTTAAAATTTATTTTAAAATTTGTTGAAACAGTCAATTTCCGACATTTTAAATTTTGTGTGATTTTACAAAACCACTCTAATTAAAAAGTTTCGGAATTCAGAACAGGGGTGATAGTGTCAAAACTCTGTTTTTGAGCGACTTCAAGCACTTAACAATTTGAAATTCAGCAATTTTTCAACCGATTTTGAATATTGTAACGTTCTTGGAAAGACAAAAAATTTAGCTTTCCAAATATATATAGACTTATTTATTTGTAACTGAAATATGTTGACAGTTTTTTTTTTTAAATAATAAAATTATTTTTTTTTTAATTTGTATACTTTGACGGCTTTTTTACAGTATTAAACAAATCTTTACTATTGTAATTCATTCTAAAAGTGGGTTTAGTTGTTAGTAAAATCAGATTCTTTTATTTAAATTAATTGAAAATTGAAAAAGTTATCGTAATTTTTCTAAACATTTATTTTCAGCAACTCAAGGTTCTTGTTTGCACAATCATTAAGGTTAATATTTTCAATTTTCTAATAAATGCAGAGATTCCATGTTTATAAAAAAATGTCTAACTTTGACAATTTTAAAGCGATTAAAATAGAACTTCATTTTGCCCTGAATAAAGAATAAATTAGATAAAAATTAGTTTTTTTTAAACAAAATATTGAAAATCAGTTTTATTTGAAAATATTTCCACACAATTTTGTTGAATATATAAACATATGTATATATTTGGAAAGCCCAACTATCTCTCCTTCTAGCTCCGTTCAAAAACTAAAAATTTGTAATTTTTATCGATGAATTTAACTTAAAATTATTTTTTATTTGATAATTCCAAATTTTTGCACAATTTACTACTGCTATATTTTGGAAAAAACCTTAAACATCTTTAAAATACGTGTATAATGTTCTATCAAGCCGATCAAGCCGCCGCCGCCGCCGATTATTTGGTTGCGCCGCCGCCGCCGATTTTTATCCGGCTCAACCTTAATCGCCGCCGCCGCCGCCGATTTTTTGCTTGCGCCGCCGCCGCCGATTATTTTGATCGGCTTGTTTCCCTGATTCCCGCCACGAGCAAATTTTATTAAAAAAATATAACAATAAAAAAAAAATGTTTTTTTATAAAACTTATTTTTTTAAATCTATTTTATACTGCATTTAGACTAAGTAAAAACTACATAGTTTTTGGTCGTTGTTAGTTTTTACTTGTCAAAACGCATACATAAAAAACAAACAAAACCCAGTTTTGTACAAAAACTAGGTAGTTTTTGCTCAGTCTAAATTCAGTATTAGGCACATTATTTTTGTCAATACTGGTAAGCATACTGGGTAACGACAAATTTTTTAATTTTTCGTATAGCGGTGTGTAAGCATAACTCATTATTCCGCGCGATATCGCCATACAAAAGTAATAAAAAATGTAATAAGAAAAGTAACTACCCAGGACACCTATTCTACAACTGGTTCCACTGTATAATAGCTACTTTTCATTAGAATGAGTTCTAGAACTAATTCCAGAACTGATTCTAAGGCAACCGGTTCTAATTTGGAGCTATAGAAGTGATTGCTTTTGGGACAATTTCAAACAAAAATAATCGGTGTTAGAATCGTCAGTAGAAGGGGTTTTGAATAAAAAGTAGCTATTCTACAATACCCAGGAAAATTTTCTGTTCCAAAGAATCGGTTGTAGAATAGCTACTTTTCATTCACAACCCCTTCTACTGTCGATTCTAACACCGATTCTTTTTGTTTGAAATTGTCCCAAAAGCAACCCCTTCTATAGCTCCAAAGTGGAACCGGTTGCTCTAGAGTGAGTTCTGGAACTAGTTCTGGAACTGATTCTACGTCACCCACACCTTCCATATGGGATCGCAGGAACTGGTTCCGGAACCAGTTCCATGGAATCGGTTGCAGTGGAACCAGTTGTAGAATGGTTCCACTGCGATTGTAAAAAATTTTCCTGGGTAGTTACATAACCACTTATCTGGTAATGATTTTCTACACTGGGATGCTTTGATTTGTTTCGGTTTTGAAGCATTCTGATAGGTTGATTTATTTTTAACCAAAAAAATAATGTTTATGTAGGGTTCTCGGATACAAACTGAATGAAATAGTAAGTACCCAGGAAAATTTTTTGCAATCGGTAGCCAAGCACACCCATTCTACAACTGGGTCCACTGCAACCGATTCCATGGAACTGGTTCCGGAACCAGTTCCTGGGATCCTATATGGAAGGTGTGGGTGACGTAGAATCAGTTCCAGAACTAGTTCCAGAACTCACTCTAGAGCAACCGGTTCCACTTTGGAGCTATAGAAGGGGTTGCTTTTGGGACAATTTCAAACAAAAAGAATCGGTGTTAGAATCGACAGTAGAAGGGGTGAATGAAAAGTAGCTATTCTACAACCGATTCTTTGGAACAGAAAGTTTTCCTGGGTATGTTTAAAAATAAAGTCGACTTTAAAATATTTTTTTTATTAAGGCCCTATGATTCAGTCGATTATCAAAAATAAAAAGTTTACCTGTTGCAGTAAATTAATTCATGTGGCACATATTGCTGAATTAAAATAATAATTAAGGTTGTAGATAATTTTGATGATTAATCCAATTTGTAGTAATAAATTTCACAAACTTTTCTCTAATTTGTGAGCAACATTTTAACACTTTATTTTTTCATGAATTTTTATTTTTTTTTGCTTATAATTAAAAATTAAAATTTCTCTAATGAAATCTCAGTAGTATGAGCAAAAAATATACATTACATGTATATTTTTTATTCATTTCGGTTTTTTTTTTTTTGAAAAATCGTAGCACATACACACACACACAATTACATTGAGGAATAGGGTAAAGAAAGAAAACACGTTACCACCAACTATCGTACCAACCAACTATTGTATCAACAATTTTGTTGTTGTAAATACATACTATGTTGAAATCTACGTATGAATGTTACACGTTTATATAAATTTACTATTTTTTTTAATGTGTTTTTTTGTGATCGTAAGCAATAATGTAATGCACAATGTGGAACAACACAACAACAACAATAACCACTACATACAATAGAAACAGCAGCTGATGTAGCAGCAGCAAAGTATGAATATAAAACAACGTTTTGTAACAACAAACAGGCGTGTATGATGATGGTTGGGTTGATATATAAAAAAAAAAAAACGTGAAAGCTTAACCGAGGTAACAAACAACTAATAAAAAAAATTTAACAAAATCCAAGAAACGCGAGGAAAGTATTAAGTTGCGTTTTAGCTGTCAATATCAATGAACATACAACTAGAAAAACAAAAAATATGTAATTTCTTAACAGCTGTTGGATTTGATGACGAACAACAGAAAAAAGTTAAATAATGAAAACCAAGACGTGCAAGAAGGCGCAACAGACATAAATAAATACAGCCGTTTGTTAAAGAAACCAATGTATGACTAAAGTAGTCAACAGTTTTGGTAACGTGAAATACCCCATCATGTCATATGTTTACGACTCTCACCACTCCACACAATACATAGATACAAAAACAAGAGCCCCCTAGTGGTATAAAGATATCAACCAAATAAACATATGACGAGACAGAGAGCAAAAGTAATTATAATGAATGTTGTTGGTTCACTTCAAATATGAACGCACTTTAGCAGGCATATTATAGGAGTTGCTGGTTGAAGACTCATATAGTAACAATGCGGTTGTGACAACAGAGTTTTTTTCAACTGAATTAAGTTGGCAGCCACAACCTCGTAATTTCGGCAGCCACAATAAAATTTGATTGGGGCAACCAAATTTACCCATACATATAATACATCGGCTGAAAAATCCGTGGGGTGACACATAGTTGGCGCCTCTAATAAAAAATTTATATGCTTTTTTGGAACTACCAACCTTCAGATGATACCTGTCAAAATTTAATAACAATTCGTTCACACACATTTTTAACTAATTAATGGTTGCCATTAGAACCGTTGTAGAAGTTCGTATTAGAGTTGAAAAAATTCGTACTTTGTTTATAAAATTTTTTTTTGACAGAAGAAATATAATTTAAACTAAAAATACATAATTTACCGCAAAAAAGCAAAATTAAATACATTAAAATGGAAAACAACAAGAATTAATGCAAAAAAATTGAATTGATGAAGAATTGTGTCGAAACAAATACAAACATATTCTCCCAGCAAAAATATGGTAATGACAGGTCATTACCATACGGATTACCAAGTAATGATAGGTCATTACCTTTTGCATTACTTTAAAATACAAAATAATGACTTACCGATAATAAGTTATATAAGTACTTATATATTCTTGCAAAGTAATCACTTACCGGTAACTGATTAAATAAGTACAGATTAAGTCTTTTTTATATTAATTATAAATTTATTTTGAACTTAATAGGAAATTTTCCAAGGTAAAAAGTTTTTTTTGCCAATATGACCAACTATTTTACAATGCCCTACATAACCACTTATTTCCTAACTTCTGAGTAACCACTTATTCTATCTTTGTGAGTAACTACTTATTCTTTCACTATGGGTAACTCGTTATTCGCACTTTTTTTGTAAGCGAGAGGGTAATGACCACCCATGAATTTTTGGACATCGCGAACAAAAGTAATGTTGCGAGTAAATATTCTGGTAAGTAGTAAAACCCTTTGTGTGCTACTTACTCGCTTAATTACTCGGTAATGTCTGTTTTTGCTGGGCTTGTTTTGCTTTCTTTTTTTTTCTAAACGTCAACAAATGTCGGCGGTCGACTATCGCTGAATTTAAATTAATCGCGACGACTTTTGCTGTCGTCGGTCGACAATCGAAAATTTAACTTAAGTGCCAGTAATAAGTAAAAACTTAAAATGTGTTTAAGGGTTAATTTCGTATTGGCGAGTCTTTTTTGTCCCTTTTTAAAAAGGGGCCAAATAATTCCCTTTCATTGAAGAGTTAGAGGGTTAAAATGTTCCACAAAAATGTTCCTCGTAGTGTTTTACATAAGTTCGCTCAACACATCCTATACCTAAAATCGAAGGTTCACATGGTTTTTAATACTAAACACTCTTAAATGCGTGAAATTTGAGTTAAAATCATGAATTTAGGAATTTCAAAAAACACATTTTTCTTTAATTTGTGGTAAAAAATAGTAACTAGTTTTTTAATGATCTATTATATAACAGTATAAACTTACAAAAAAAGGAAATAAAAATATCTAATTTTATATAATTTTTTTTTTTATACTCCATCAAACCTAAATATTTTTAGGATTTTCAACAAATAAAATTTCTTTTTAGGAGAAATAAAAAATAATTATTTTGTAAAGATATACTAAAATCTATATTTTAATTTAACTACAAATATATTGAAGTAATTAAAAAAAATCTTCGAACCAGTTTTTAAAAAAATGTATTTTTGAGAATTATTTTCGTGAAACAATTAAACCCCATTTTTCTGTTCATTAATTTTTGTATAAAATTCTCTGAGTTTAGCGCCCTCTCGTGGCGGCAAAAGCAGTCACACCAAATATTTTTTTTTCACATTTATTTGAGTAACTTTATTATGTTTGAAAAAATGTGTATTTAATCTTAATTTGAGACAAAAAAAAAATTTTTTTTTGATTTTTGTCCATGGGACGAAGTAAGTATGCGCCGTGTCACAAGTCGTTGGCCAACATGGCCAAATTGCCCGAACACTTTCAATTGCTTCCGCACCCAGATTTGGCTACCAGCGATTTTTACCTGTTTTCAGACTTCAAAAGTGGTTCGAATGAACAGGTGATTGCCGAATCAGAGGCCTAATTTTAGGCCAAAAGTAAATCATTCTATAAAAATGTATCGAAATGTTACAAAGGCGCTCTTGAACACCAATTCTACAACATGTTCCACTAGAATACCATGGAACCAGAGGCCGTTTCACTGAATTTAAGTTTTTGTTCGAATTAAAATAAATAACCTACAAGAACAAAAAAAATTAAATTTATATGGAATTTGACATCTGTAACTGCACACTGACAGAATTGTCTACATGCTATTTATGAATTTTTACACTGATTCAATGAAGTTCCCTCTTTTAGTTCAATCATTTTATTCATTCTTTTTGCTCAAGGGGCAATTTTATTTATTTTTGATTAACTTTTAGCAGGTAACATTTTTTTTTTTTAGAAAATTTAAAGTTATATTCTAGTAACAACCTGATCAAAAAAATGTATATAAGTAGGGTTTTTCTTTTCCCGGACTTTTTTGAACTTACAACAAAGTTAATCTTTTGGTTGGAAAATCTACTTAGTATGTTCTGAAATAAGGGTTTAATATAAAATATTCATATCTTCCACTTTTTTGAGATCAATTCGTTTAACAGTTTAAATAGCCATCTCTTAGAAATACAGTATTAAAATATTAATTTGCGGTTTAAACTGTTAAACGAATTGAATCATAAATTCTTTCAGGATATATTGGAATTGTTAATGGGTGCAAACTTGTATCGGACCAGCTTAAGAGTCAGAACTAAGATCGATTTTTTGCTTAAATTGGAATCCCAAATTTTCTATTTCTAGATATTTTGTTTCTATGCAGATTTTCAGAAGTATTCGTCTATTTTTATAAAAAAATTTAAAAGTGAGTATTTTTCACACAAATTTTTAGGCAAATCGTCTGTATCTTTTTATAAAAATAGACACTAAATATTATTAAATAGTTTTATAACTTTAATTGGTATTTTTTGAATAGAAATGTTTTATGCCACAACTACTTAAAAAAAATTATTTAATTTTCTTATATAAAAAATACAAAATAATTTGATAAATCATCTGATGCATTATTTTAAAAATACTAGTAAGCTTTAAGAGCAGTGAGAAGTTTTCAACTCAGTGACGTTCAAAAATATATTTTTTAATAAATATTTTAAATATCCTAGAGGATGATTTGCGATGCATCGAAATATCGGAAGAAAATTAAAAAATAAAATATTGAAAAATAAAATACCTAAATATTTGGATTTTTATTTTTTTTAAATTTATGACCTGAAGCCAAACAATACTACAAATACACCAAAGGTCGACAATATTTAATCTAATACATAAAATTTAAAAAATACAACTGAAATAAAGGAATAGCAATTGAAATTTAAATTAAATTATTTGAAGTCATAAAAACTTAAAACACAACTATTGAAAATACAAAAATATTACTACTTTTTTAAATTTTAATGCCGATTTTTTCGAGAGGTATTTGGAACTGAAATACTGATGTTGAAATGTTGTAATTACTCGTATTGCTTTACTTGAACAGAGATCATCATTAAAAAAAGTAAATTTCCGAGGTACGAGTATTTTTGTTGGTATTTCAACTTGATAATGACTAATAAAATTTGTTTTCGGTTTAACTAAACCCAAAAAACTCGGCCTACATAATATTTTTTTATACCTACTATTCATTTTGTTAAATTTTAAATCGCATATTTTAATTTTAAATATTGTAAAAACAACTAATTTTAAACTCAAAACAAAATAAATATTTGAATGAGATTTTAGCCGTGGTGTGCTTATTTTCAACAATTATTTTAATTTTTGCATTAAAAAATACAAAAATTGTTTTTTCGGACTTTCTATATTTTCATATATTTAGTTAGAATATTCTTCTACCTCAAGTCCAAACTCTAATATGATATTGTCATATTAGATTTTTATTTGTTGTTTCAAAAAGGGTTGATCATTTTCATTTTGAAACAACAAATAAAAATCTAATATGACAATATCATATTAGAGTTTGGACTTGAGGTAGAAGAATATTCTAACTAAATATATTTAATTTTAAATATTTTTTATTTAATTATTTTTAAAACAATCAATGTTTTTAATTTAAAAAAAGCTTTCAAAATTTTAATATCTAGCTAAAATTTCTGTAAAAGAGTAAAAAAAAAATCCCGGGAAATCCCGTACAAAATTCCCGGGATTGCGGGATTGAAAAAAGGGCGGTATTCCCGGGAATCCAGTCCCGGGAATTCCCGGGACATAAACCCTAATATATATAGTCATAAATAGTAATATCTTGTTTTATCTTATAATGTGAGTATATATGTTGTCAAGAATAACAATATATAATTATATGTTTCTTATGTGGTACCTTATATAACCATATATTTTTATATATTGTCTTTTATAAGATTAGATATTAACCATATATGTCAACGGTGGGCAAATGCGGCCATTTGCTGATTTGTTGAAATTTAAGTTTGTTTTTTTTTTTATTCAAAAGCATTTTTTTCAATATTTTATTATAGATAAAAATATTAGGGCCAATTTTATAGTCAGAACTAATATCGATTTGAAAATTTCTTACTTAAGAGATATTTAAGGGAACAATCGAACCAGTTTATTTAGAAATTTATTACTTTAAAAGTATTTAATACAAAAGTCGATCTTAGTTCTGACTATAAAACTGGCCCCTAATGCTTTACAAAATAAATTCAAATTCTTTTACGAAACAATCGTAAAATACTACACGAGAAATTATTATTTGTTTCATAAATATAAAAAACATGTCATTTTATAGATATGATGGATGTTTTTCTGCGAGTAATATTGTGATACTGCCAGTGATGTTTTTCTGCGAGCGATTCAGTAAATCTTGTTGCTAATTTAAGCAAATAATTTTTAAATTACAGTTTACAACAATTTCACTAAAATTTAGTAGCGGTTAAACTCAAATTTTATTTTAGGAAGAAATTTTGTTTGAAAATTCCTTACTCAATTAAAGTTGTATGACTTCGAACTTAGTGCTGACTATAATACTGCACAGCTTTCGTCTTAAATTAGGAACTATGTGAAAAAGTCGGCGTTTTAATTCATCAAAAGGGATTCAAATTACTGACTAAATCTTTAAGTTTGTAATAATCGTTTAAATTAACCCTTTAGTTTTTTTGCTGTGCGCGAAATTTATAAATAAAAATTCGAATCCAGGAGGCTATGAAGTTTTATACATGTTTTTGTTAGAATAACATTCAGTCTCTTATAACTCGTTGAGTTTTCAAATTTTCCTTGGCCGATTCCGCTGCACCAAGGATCAATACAAAAAATATAAAAAATGTTTAATTCTACTTATGAAAAACAGAATTTGAAAAAAAAATTTGAGTTTGCAAAAATATTGCGCTGCACACCACGCATGGCGACATTGCATTAAAAAGTTTTTGTGAGTACAGATTTTAAGTAAACAATTCTTTATATATAAAAAATAATATATAGTCATGGTAAACATTAGAAGTGAAGATGTTTTTTTATTAGTTGAACTTCTCTATAATTAAAATCTGAAAATACTCCTTAGAAATCTTTCAATATTTTTGCGACCGTTAAAAGTTAGAGAAAAATAAATGTGAACTTTTGTTAAAGTTTAGCAAAATTATTTAACAAGATTTAATTAATTAGAAAAAAAAATGATTTTCTGAAGTCGCCTTAGGACGCAGTTATACAACTAATTTCCCGTAATTTTCTAAGGAGTAAATGATTCAGAGTATGCATTTCTAGTTTGGTATGAAAGAATCCGCCAGAAATAAGACAATCTCGAACAAAAATCCTCAGGGAATGTACAGTTAAAAGTGTAGAATAGAATAATAATAACTTGCTTTTCAAGCAATTCTTCAATTCGGCAAGACATTCTACATTTCGTTTACCCTCCGAAAATGTTGAGATTGTTTGGGTAAATTAATACTATTGAATCAGTTCTGTGGCCAGTTTTAAAAGATTTATTAGCATACCCAGTAAAAAAAAAAGTAAAATCCCAAGAATAGGTTGCATTATATTTACTACTATATTAGCATTAGTTCTAATTTATTTCCAACAACCGATTTTTTTTGTATAGGTTATTTTTCTGCAAACTACAACAGATTGCTTTTGAACTGCTTCCTGAAAGGAGAAACCTTAGATTTTGACTCCCAGAAATCAGTTCTATAACGTGTTCGGCGGAAACGGTAGTAAAAGAAACTGTTCTAAAATAGATTCAAAGGTAACCGCTTTTAAAAAATATTTGCTGGGTTCTTATCTACTTACGATATTTATGAGAACTTTAGAACGTATTTTATCTATTAATTAGTTATAGAAATAGAAAATCACTTTTTGTTTAACCAAAATGGATTTGAGATAATATTCTTACTGCATTTTTCTGTAATATGTGAGAGCTTTAGATTTTTATTGGAAGCTTTGGGTAAGTAGAAAAAATATACAAAAATATAAACATATACAAGAGATAAGACAAATATGTTAACATTTTTGTTTATGTTTATTTAACTTTTATAAAAATTAACTGCGTTGTTGACAAAAAGAAAGTATTGAGTGCTATTGAGCCTACTGTTAAAATACATTAATATAATGAGGTCTATAAAAATGTACGTAAAATCTAATAAGTTCAAAAATGCGTTGCGGAAAAAACTGCTGAAATAAGATTTTTTGCTAAATATATAAATTTTAATTTATGTATATAAAACAACAATTTACCTTGCTAAATCACTAAAAAAAATTCTGAATATTACTAGACTAAAAACAAAAATTAAATTTGCAAAGTTTTTTTTTTATTTTTTTAATCATATAGAAATCTACTCTTCCAAAATCAGCAATCTACTATTTATTTGCAAATATTTCTGTTGCCCAGTAATAAGAGCGATGCAAAGGCAGTGGAAAAAGCAGTACAATTAATGATAATCTGCTGAAGGCATGTCCCCTTCCGGATTTCATTCTTGCGTAAGGAAATCGTCAGGGGACGACGTTTTTAGAATTTCTAGAAATATTTGTTAAGTTAAATTACAAACTCAATGAGAATTTCTTGTTCTCGTCTCGGAGCGTTATTTAACATTTAAAATATCAAAGAAAAAACAACAAACAATTTAGCACAATTTGATTTGTCATCTTCCAATTTACTGCTGTCTTGTTTTGACAGATCATTTGAAATTCAGCAGATATAAATTTTAATACAGAAAATGTCATTTAATATTTAGAAATACATCAATTGTAATTCAGAAAATATTAGCTGAAATATAGAAATCATCAACTGAAATTCAGAAAATATCAACTGAAATTCAGAAATCCTGAATTGAAATCCATGTAATGTTTTCTGAATTTTAATACAACAACAATTTAACGGTGCGAAAGGAAAAACTTGTGGTTTGGCATTTTCAAAGAGATAAAAACGTTTTAAATTATTATACCAATAGAGAAAAATAAAAACGTTATTTGTGAAACTTTATCTGAAAACCCTTATTTGATTAATGATCCAAATTTCATTAAAATAAAAGCTCTGTGCATAATACTTTTATATACATTCTTTATCTTTTAAACATCATTAAGTTGTAATTTTTTGGTTTGAAATTGAACTGATTAATTCGGTTTTTTTTTCATTTTGCTTAGTATAAAAAAATTAAAAGTCATACAAAACAGATGGTCATTACTTAAAAGAACCACAAAAAAGCAACCAAAATGTGGATTCCATTACCCAATAACAAAGTGCTTATTTTTTACAGATGAAATTTGGGTCAGTTTTTTTTTTTCTGGAAAATGACGAAAATTTAGCAGTGTCATCAACAGAACTAAACGAAAGAAAAGATAAAAGAATTACTAATGATTAACCACAAACAATAAGTTCAAAGAAATAAACAGCTTAATAACCATAAGATATTAAAATGTCAAAAAATTAACCCATTCATACCCACTGTTACATAAACGCAACAGGTGAAATTCGACAGTAACGATGGTTAAAATTTTATTTAAAAATTATAGAAGCATATAAGTTTAAAAAATTTTAGTGCATCACGTAATTTGAAACATATTTAATACTCACAATTATTAATTTAATTAGTTGCAGTTGTAGTGTTCTAAAACTGTATTAAGAAATTACTAAAATGTTAGAATGGGTTAAACAAATACTAAAGCAGCGGTTGCCATTAACATTTACATTGCGAATTCCTTAAGATATTTTAATTGGCTCACGGAAGCCTATTTTTCAATTTAATGTATTAAAAAAAAATACCCAAAAGTGTTTCAAATCCGATGATTAAAAAAAATATTAATATTTAGAATTTAAATGTGTATTTATTTCAGTCCAACAAAATTTGGTCGTAGTAGAAGTTTCTCTAAAGAGGAAGGTATCCCAATGGGTTCTCTACGATCTTCATGAGATTCGGGTAAATGATACACTGAGAGAATTATCTTCACTTCAGTAATGAATTTCTTCATAGTTTCAATGAAAGTTGTCACTGGAACTCGTCTATTGAAACTTTTCATAGAATCTACGAAACAGGTTTCATTAAAGTCAATGTTAATGAAAATTTCATAAAATTAATGCACTGGTAAGGATATATGTAACCACATATTTGTTAATTTTTTGTATGTTGCCGCGTAAGCATACTTGTGCCCAACACGTCAATTATTTTTTCATCGATCAAATATAACATGTCGAGGTAGCTCAGATGGTAGAGCTATCGACTAGCTATCTGAAGTCCCACGTTCAATTTCCAGCACGAGTAAATTTTCTTAAAAAAAATCTTTACAATTAAAAAATATTTTTTTTTATAATCCCGAGTAAAAAAAAAAATAATATGATGTCATATGTAATGATATTTTATTTAATATAATTAGAGATATAGTATGATCGGAAAAATGGTGGATAAAATTATTTCGGATAAGATCTATATATATTGAATCATATACAATCTTATCAGGATTTTGACCATATATAATCATATCTAATTTGATGTAGAAACACATAATTATATAACGCTTTATATTACAGGTTCAAAACAACAACTATTAAAAACTACTAAAAATAACATTTTTAAGTTAAGAATTCAAAATTTAAATAAAAACTAAAAGACTTTCTGACGCAAAAGTCAGCTGGCAAAGTATGGCATCAGTATTTTGGGATGCGGCTGGAAATTTGTACATTGATTACCTTGAAAAAGGCCAGACCATCAAAAGCGACCGCTACAAGGCCCAACATGTGCGTTTGAATGAGGAAATCGGAAAAAACGGACCCATATGAAGAAAAAAGTGCTCTTTCACCAAGACAATGCGCCACGTCACAAGTCGTTGGCTACCATGGCCAAATTGCCCGAATTACACTTTCAATTGCTTCCGCACCCACCGTATTAGCCACCCTGTGGGAAAACAGTGGTCAGTTGTGATGCGAGCACCTGTCCCGTGACCGGTAAAAGCAGGACCTGTCCAAGGACTAGTGAAAAGAGCACCGGTCTGAAAGTACCTGTTCCGTGACATGTGAAAATGGGATGAACCAGGTCATTCAACTGGTACAAATATTAGAGTTGTTAAGTTGACAACTATTCGTGTTTTTATTTTGATCGATAAAACGCTCAAAACAATTTTGATCGAACGATTCTATGATTAATTAGTAAAAGTTATTAGATTAATGTTTTACGTATTGAGTAGGCGCTTATTAATCATATCATTCACCGGATTGTTGTACAATTCTTGTTGCGGAACTCCTCTTGTATGTACAGTGGACGCACTGGTGAAAACATGTTAGTATTTCAGGAAACTTAAGTACCGAAAGATGTCTGCATACGGAATAAACTATACTTTTCTAAGGACAAACTTTGAGCTAAATCCAAATCTGGCGTCTGTGAAAAACATTTATTTTATCAGAATTTTTCGAATTTTATTTTCCTTTAAAATGCTTTCGATTTTTTTTTTATTCTCGAAAATATCGTCCGTTAAAATTTCCTATTATACCTCATTCATACTGGACCCAAAACTACCCAGCAACATTTTTATGAACTGGTTGCATTTGAATCTGTTCTAGAATAGGTGTTTTTACCACCGGTTCCGTGGAACAGGTTATAGAACTGATTCCTGGAAGTCAAAATGGAAGGCCTCACTGATGCAGAACAGGTTCTATAACTGGTTCTAGAACCGGTTCCAAAGCAACCTGTTCTAGTTTGGAGGAACATAACCTGTTGCTTTTGGGACAAACTCAAACAAAAACAAGTAAAAAGGTTAAAGTCGGGCATGCCGACTATACAATACCCTACACCAGTCTGGTTAAAAGCCAACTAATGTATGGATCCGAAATTCGAATGGGTTAAAATGGGACTTGTATCAAAATTTTCTATAATGTGAGTCAGCGAACCAAATTTCATTAAAATATCTTAATATTTGCGACCTGCAGTTTGTAACCAAGCCAATTTTGGGGCGACCTTTATATGGGCACTAGGTCTAAACATGGACCGGTGTTAACCAAAATCAATAGGCTTCGTGCAATAGGCTTCGTCCTTGGGCTGATATAGGTCGGTGTACCAAATTTCATCAAAATATCTTAATATTTGCGACCTGCAGCGTATAAGCAATATAATTTTGAGGGGACCCTTTTATGGGCACTAGGTCTAAACATGGACCCGTGTTAACCAAAATCAATAGGCTTCTTCCTTGGGCTGACATAGGTCTATGTACCGAATTTCATTAAAATACCTTAATATTTGCGACCTGCAGCGTATAAACAATATAATTTTGGGAGGACCCTTATATGGGCACTAGGTCTAAACATGGACCGATGTTCACCAAAATCAATAGGTTTCGTCCTTGGGCCAATATAGGTCTGTGTACCAAATTTCATCAAAATATCTTAATATCTGCGACCTGCAGCGTATAAACAGTATAATTTTGGTAGGACCCTTATATGGACACTAGGTCTAAACATGGACCGATGTTCACCAAAATCAATAGGCTGCATTATTGGGCCAATATAGGCCTGTGTACCAAATTTCATCAAAATATCTTAATATTTACGACCTGCAGCGTATAAACAGTATAATTTTGGTAGGACCCTTATATGGGCACTAGGTCTAAACATGGACCGATGTTCACCAAACTTGTTCGTCCTTGGGCCAACATACGTCTGCGTACCAAATTTCATCAAAATATCTTAATAGTTGCGACCTGTAGAGTGCGCACAAGATTGCATGGACAGACAGACAGACGGACGGACAGACGGACATCGTTAAATCGAAATAAAAAAAAATTCTGAACCGATCGGTATACTATAAGGTGGGTCTACGACCAATATTTTTTGGTGTTACAAACATCAGCACAAACTTATAATACCCTGACCACATAGTGGTGTAGGGTATAATCACCGATGATAGAACATAAATTAGAACAGGTTGCATGCAAGAACAAGTTGTTCTACAACCGGTTCTTTGCATCCGACAATTTTGCTGGGTAGTAGTTTCGATGGTCAAATCCCATACAAATTTCAAATCGAAAACTAAAAAAAAACCGAAAACTTATAGTTTTGGGTTCAGTATGAATGAGGCTTTAAACCAATAAACATCGAAAAACTAAAAATTCAAGTGCTTTAAAAATTGTATGAATTAAACTTCTTTGAAAGCCATTTGTTTTAGTTAAAATCAAGTTCAGAAATTGTGGTAACTTTTTGGAAATTCTCTATTTATTTTCTGTCGGCAATAAATAACCAAACACAAATAATTTTAAAACTTCATAAAAACAGGCATTTGACTGAACTAAAACAAATAAGATTTGTAGAATTTAATTCCTGGTAAAAATATATTGCGAATAACAAAAATTTTGGAAATAGAAAATAATCACTGGGGGATAAATCAGTATATCTGAGTGCTATTTCCGCTTATCCACGTTGCGGATGTACAATATCAAACACTTATTTGAAGTTGTCACACGATTGCGTTTATGGTCAATTGTGAGCAACCGCGGCACCAATCTTGCGGACAGCTTTTTGAAACCCAAATGATCATTTAAAATCGAAACCACAGTTCCACCAACTGTTCAAGTGCTTTGCCAGCGCTTTTCCCTTTGTATTTTTTTATTACATTCTCCTGGTTGCACATAACACCTTTAAAATAATATTAAAATTTAAAAGTTTGTTTTTCCTAATAAGCTAAAACTTTTAGCATCTTATTTCAATTTGTCGGCAAAAGTTATATTTTAACCTACGACATTTGAACGCTTGCTGTTGCATGTATTGTTTAAAACCAAACAAAAATACATTATTGCATTTCTAATTCTGCACTTAACAAACAAAGTTGAAAAACTTATTTTCTTTTTCTTCTATGAGTTGTTATGGTTTCCGACAGCGATGGACGTGCGTGAGTTTAAAAACTTATGAATCACGTTTTACCAACAGGAACACTAAAGAATTTAAGTGCTTTAATATAAATCTACCTAATTGGACATACTTAAACTTGTGATATAAACATATAATTTCTGTTACAAGCTGTGTTTTCGACTTAACTATATCCGTTAACTCTAAAAAAAAACCCAAAGTGCATAAAAACGCGTTTAAGACGAAAACTAACACATTACTTTTCGTATGCACGTTAACTTTCAACACGGATAATTATCAACGTTTAAAACTCAACGTTTATACATTTTCACATCTAACTTAATTTATTCGCGTTACTTTTGCTGATATACATTCGATTATAACGGAAAAATTATAAACATAACATCTTTAAAATTTTTTATACTAGAATCGGTTTAACCTAGATTTGCTTTAAATACTTAACGTTGATAGGCATGAGACAAAATACAGCTACAGTCAATATTACTGGATTTCTAATAAAATAAATTATAGAAATAGAGGGTAAAGCTAATTTTAAATCGTATTTATAATTATATAAATTTAACTATTAAAATACTCATTTAATAAATTTGAATTCCCAGCTGCAAAATTTTACAAATTTATTTTATATAACATGTATGCAAAATTTTTAATTGCACGTCCAATTACATGTATTAGAGCACAATTAGTTTTAGATTTTTTTGTTGTTGTTTACGTCGTTTAACTTAAATTTAGTACTAACATTGTTAAGCTCATTACTCTCTTCTGGTTATAAGGAGGAAAACCACAAGCTCACTCTGCAAAATGGCTAAATATTGTTTGACTTGTAAATTAAATTAACGCACTTTGCCAACAATTGCAGACATAACGACGTCATATACTATATGGACTGACTAAATGTATAATAAGCAAAATTAAAAATAATAACAACAGCCAACGAACTAACTATACCCACTTAGGCAAGTCATGGCCACCACCAACCAGCCACTACGGTTGCCATATAAACAAGAATACGAGTATCATCGTCAAGTAAGACCGACCCCCATGAAGAAAATTTGAATAGTTGGATTTTGTTTAAAGGAAGAATGAAATGAAAATAACGACCATACCCAACATATTTTTCATTTTGATTTCAAATATGTAACAAGGGTTGAAGGTGTTCACAATGTATAATTCCATTCAACTTTACCAATAATGTTGTTGGCAATACTATTAAACAGTTATTATGCTTTTATAGCCTATTTAACTTGAGTTAATATAATCTCTTAAATTATGAATAAGTTTCTATACTAATAGAAAAGTCTATAAAATTTTTAGTTAAAACTACTAAAACTTAGTTAAAAATTACCTTGCAGAAAAAACTGCTGAAATTTGCAGATTATTGTTGCTAAATATTAATAAGATAGGAACAGCAAAAATAAAACTGTCAATCAGTAAAAAAATTTCCTGACATTTAAAATTTTCAAAGTTTTTTAGATTTTTTTTAATGTGAATAAAAATCTAGCCTTCTGAAATAGTTTACTATTGTTTAACAAATATTTCGGTTGATATTAGCAGGATAGACTGCTATTTGCATTCAACTAAATTTAACTTAAAAACAAGTAAAAAAGTTAAAGTCGAGCATGCCGACTATGTCTCCGAACTATGCGCACCACATACATACATATATATTAGGGCGGGTCAAATTGTATGGATAAAAAATTTTTTGATATTGCGTCATCGATTTATCGAAAGCTTTTAGCATGGGAAAAAAAAATTTCCACTACGACATATCAAAAAAATCATTTTCGAGGCTCCCAAATTTAATTTTTTTTGCAATTTTCTAGTAAATGCTAGATTAGCGCCATCTTGAGGTGGCTTTTTGAAACAACTAATAAAGTTGTAAACAATATAACATTACAACCTTTCCAGAAAGGTATTACTTATGAAAATCGGATAAAAAATGTGGCAACTAGAGGTAAAAGTATATAAGTAAAATTATTTTCTCCTTGTTGTCATCAACATCATTATCATCATTTCTCATCATTATCATCATTTCATCATCAAGCAGAAAATAATTTTACCAAATGCTTGTTATTATTTGCTATTTCCGAAATATAAATAGTACCCCTCGTATATGTTTCTATGTCACACCATTTAACCAATATCTAACAATATATATATATATAATTGAACAGATTTGCCTAATTTTGAATAAAATAATGGTTAACATACTTAAAAAAATTGCGCTGGGTATGCTTTTCACATAACAGTTGTTTTTTTGTTCTCATGGTTTAACAGCTTAAAAGTATGCAACACTTTGTTTTAATTTGGGGTTTTCATTTCTCTTTTTTATGATTTCTTTTTGCTTGTAGAAGAAAACAATATTTTAAATGACTTTTTAGCTTTTAGTGAGAATTTAAGCGCTTCATTGTTTTTTTTTTCTTTTTTTTTTAATATTTATTTACAAACGCATATTTACTTTAGTTTTGTAATGAAATGTGCATTCAATGAAATTATTTTTTATGAAAATTAAAAGCTTTGAATATTATGATGATTTGAGTAAAACAATAGCGACCTTAACCCTTAAATGCCATAATTTTTATTTGCAATGGAATCCAAAGTATGTGTCACGCAAAATAAAAAACGACAGTTTTATCGTATAATTTAGGCGATATTTAAAGTTGAATATAAATCAAACCTTCTGAAATCAGCAGTTTACTATTTTTTTTTAGCAAATATTTCTGTTGATTTAAGCAGGATAGACTACTATTTTAACTAAATTTAACCTAAAAAATAACAAAAATTTTGTAGATATAACAGTTTATTTTTATTCTACTAATATTTAGCAAAATTTTATGCAGATTTTACAGTATAATTTGTCATTTCCAATTAAGGAAAATATAATCCAAATATAACTAAAATTCTGTAAATTTAACAGTTTTTTTTGCTGTTTTTATTTTACTAGTATTTAGCAAAAAAAAAAAAACTGCTAATTTCAACAGTTTTTTCTGCAAGGTAATTTTTTACTAATTTTTGGCAGCTTTTTCTGCTATTTTTATAGGTTTATTTCTATGAGTGTAGATGTCTGCGTGAGAAGCACCCCCTCGGCAGATAATCTCAGCAGAACCCAACACGCGAGGAAGGTGGTAGGTGGCAAAATGTACTCCACAAGAGGGTGTCATTTCTTATCTGTGGAACCTTGTGATCAATAAAATCCTCGACTCGATGGGGAGGCAGAACAGGGACGAAGGTTGTGGCATACGCTGACGACGTTGTGCCTCCGATATAGAAGGAAATTTCTTAAAACGATCAGTGATCCCATGGAGTCAGCGCTTGTAAGACTATCTACATGAACAAAGGAGAACGTTCTTGGAGTCAAACCGGCGAAAACTAAAAAAAATTTTTCGAGTAAAAACCAGTAAATTTTTTAATGATAAATTTGTATTTACTTCGCGCGAAAATATTTTTTTCAATAAAGAGAGTTTTATCACGAATAAATAATCCTCTTCGGGAACAAAAATCTATTTTTATTATTTTTTGATAGGGGATGTAAATTGAGTTTCTGCCTCTGTTTTAGTAGGCCGGCCGTAAACTGGGGTTCGACTGTTTCTTTGTTAATCAACAAATTAGCAACGAAATTACATCGATTTGTTAATGCATATTTTTACATATTTTAATGCTTATCTTGGCATACTTTGATGCCTTTAGTTGATATTTTGCCAATAAATGCATATTTTCGAATATTTTGCTAAAAATGCATATTTTAAAGCATTTTTTTATTATTGTACTAAAACTGAGTTTTTGCACAATTTATATCTGTCAAAAAAAAAATATTTTCTTCAAACCTATAAATATGTTTTTTTTAATTACTAATATGTTAATGTTAGTTTATTTCACAGAAAATATTTTGTAAATTTACTAATTATTAGAAATATTTCTATTAAATTATATATGCATTATTTTAAGTGTATGTGTTTTGAAACACAGAAAGTAAGTTTTATTTTCAGATATGTTAATATAGGTTTTTTGTATTGATTATATGTTAAATTTTTCACCAGACATGTATTTGTTTTTATTCTGTTTTTTAAAAAAAAAGATTCATAAATAATTCAATAATAAAAAACTCTAGTGAATATTTTAATATTACGACGTCGATAAGTACGTAATGGAGGTAAAATAAATATTTTAAATCTTAAATCTATATACAGCTATGGACATATAATTGGCACAAATTTATATTGCGCATAAATTTAAGTATTTTCCAACTAAATATATTTTAAACTGCAAGTTTTATCTCTTCTGATTATTGTTGAAAAAAATGTTGGTCTTAATAGTGCTCAAATGTTCCGTTATGTTTTGCTTATTATTTACCGTTATCATTTTTGCGTTAACAATGCTGATTTAAAGTGGACATATAAATGGCACAATTTACTTCAAGTAGGCAGTAGTCGTGTAGATTTAATTCAAAGCAATAAATATTTGTCGTAGTTCAAAAATAAATATAAAAAGTTAAAAAATTTTTAAAATGGGATCAGGAAAACATACCACGGGTGAGGAAAGGCGGATCATATGGAAAATGTATGAAGATGGAAAAAAAGTAGCGGAAATTGCTGAGATAATTGCCAATTTCTCGCAAGAAAGTCTACAATGCAATTAATTCTTGTGTTGAGGATCCCGATATATTGACTAAGGGTAAAATTCGGAAGCCAAGGCCACGAAAAACAGATGAGCGTACGGATGCAGCTATGGTACGAATGGTGAAAATTGATCCATTCAAGTCATCAAGGCAGATAGCATCGGATATTAATGAAAATTTTAACATGGAAATATCAAGCAGACTTGTCAGAAGAAGACTAAATGAGACAAATTTGTTTGGGCGCATTTCCAGAAAAAAGCCCCTACTCTCAAAAAAAAATATTTCAAAACGACTTACCTTCGCCAGAACCCATAAAAGAAAACCCATTAGTTTTTGGAAAAACGTGTTATGGAGTGACGAAACAAAAATTAACAGGATAGGACCAGATGGCAGAATCTTTGTTCGTCGTCCTGAAGGCCAAGAGTTTAATCCTCGGTTCACTCAGAAGACGGTAAAACATGGAGGTTGCAGTATTATAGTTTGGGGTACATTTTCTTGGCATGGTGTAGGTTCGCTTATAAAAATCAATGGAAAAATGGACAAGTTTCAGTATTTAGATATTTTTAAAAACCATATGGAGCCATATGCCTTCAACTCCATGACAATAAAATGGAAATTCATGCAAAATAATGACCCCCAAACACTCCTCCAAACTAGTAAAAAAATGGTTTTGTGCGGAGAAGATGGTTTGGATTGGCCAGCCCAGAGCCCTGACTTAAATCCATTAGAGAACCTGTGGAATGAAGTCAAGGTTGAAATCTCCAAGAAAAATTACAAAAATATGGACGAACTGTGGTCGGCCGCACAGGAAGCTTGGTACGCCATCCCCAAAACAAAATGCCAAAAACTAGTGGAAAGTATGGGTCGCAGGTGCGAAGCTGTCATCAGAAACAAAGGCCACAGCACTAAATATTAACGCTAAAATATTTGTACACACCAAAAAATTTAACAAATGCAATAGTAAAACCATTTCTTCTCTTTTTTTAAGATTATGCCATTTATGTGTCCAGCTCATTTCAATGGGTTTTTTTTTCATAATGATAAGTTTTTATTTACATTAATGTATTTCAATTAAAGTTTATAGCAATATTAAATGTGCATAATAAACATTTGGAAAAAACCAAATCTTGTTGGTTGTTAATAATATTTGCAATATAGTAGCATAAGAAAGAATTCATGGTAAAATGTGCCATTTATATGTCCATAGCTGTATATATACCCACTCAGAAAAATACGAACAGCGAGGTGTTGGCAAAGCGTCGGCGACGGTAGTACCAGTATTGGCAAAACATCCGATTTACAAGTCACACAACATTGGTTGGCTAAAGGTGTTGGCAAAGCGTTGGCATTTTAAAAATTCAGTGCCTTCCTAGTACTTTTTATACTGCTTTGTTAGTTCATTCCAACAATGATTTTTTTTAATTTGGAATTCATTTTATTATAAAAAACACAATAAAAGTTAAATATACAAAAAAGAAAAAAAAAACGTAACGTGTCAACACCCGCGAATAACGTCAATTGGCCGTCCTTCGTTGTTATCATTTCGACACCCCAACAGTACCGTAAAAGCAGAAAATACGGTGTTGCGCCAGTACCTTGTTTTGTATACCGTTGGCAATTTCTGACTGGGTATATATTAATTCCTTTTTTATATGCCATTTTTGTATAACAGATTGAATGAGATTAGATCATTTTTTTAACACTTTGGTCCAGAAGACATAAATTGCTATAACAATTTTTTCGAATGTGACCGAAGAACATTTTTTACAGTCGGTTGCCAACCACACGAATTCTGCAACTAGCAACCCGAGTAAAAAAAGTTAGATGTTATAAAATACAAACGTATCTTTTTTTGGTATAGCCTAAAATACAATTTGATCCGAAAAGTGGTGGATCGTACTGTATTAATTTAGATACACCTCGGATCTATTAAGATGAAATACGATCCGAAAAATGGGTTTATCTTACTATATATAATTAGATTTAGTACAATAAAGTTACATTTTATTTGATACCATTAGACAAAAATACTTCATTCAAAGTTCGCTCATATTGCATTAAATCGTCCATTCTATTGAAATTAGTTTTTGATTGTCATTATGTCACATCTAATTCTATATGATTAGATAAACAAATTTTCGGATCGTATTTCTTCATATTAGATCTACGGAGCATATAAATGAATACATCATGATCCACCATTTTTCGGATCAAATTTTGTTTTGGCCAACATCAGAAAAAGATATGATTGCATGTTGTACCTCATCAATTTTTTTAATAGGGAACCGAAACAAAAAAAAAAAAGAAAATACTATTTTTTTAAAACTTTTTCATTGCCTCCACCTGGTATCGAACCTGCGACCTCAAGATTACTAGACTAGCTACCACTACTACCGCTGAGCTATTATTTCATATGAATGTTGACTGGTATAAAAACACTACTTTTTTATTGCTAGATATTGTGTCTTAGGTTGCGTTTACACTTGCATCGAAATCTCGAGATTTCGATATTCACCACTCTGAAAAAACAATGAAGAAAAGCTGATAAACGTTAAATTGTTAGAAAATGTATTTATTAGAGCTAACTTTATTCAAAATTGAACATTTATATGCTTTTCTTCATTGCTTTTTCAGAGTGGTGAATATCGAAATCTCGAGATTTCGAGGCAAGTGAAAAAGCAACCTCAATAAAAGTACTTATTAAACAAGTGCAAAAGATGCAAAGCAACTCAAATAGCAACTGAAATATATCAGTACTTTTTTCACAATTCTTCATCATTTTTATTTTATTTATTTTTAAAAATTTTTAAATTAAAAAATACTGAATTTAAATAAATTTTTTATAAATATTAAAAATAAAATAATACAAAAAAAAATTTAAATATATGGGTCGGCTAGGATTCGAACTCGCGATCATCTGTTTGCAAATAAAATATATTTAAATCACTTCTTACAAACACTTTCAGAGCAATAATGCTTTAGAAGCAATATTTTGTTGTTCAGAATTACTTCTAAAAAAGCATTAAAAATACACTAATGGAAACTTTGCAAACCAATGATAGAAGTGGTTTCTAAAGCGTGACTTCCAATTTTTTTTTGCTGGGCGATCCTTTGAAAGAGAAAAATTTTCTATACTAATAGAAAAAAGTCTGTAAAAGATTTAGTTAAAACTACTTAAAATTAGTTAAAAGTGACCTTGCAGAAAAAACTACTGAAATTAGCGGATTATTTTTGCTAAATATTTGTAAGACAGGAACAGCAAAACTAAAACTGTTAAATATACAAAATTTTAGTTATATTTGAGTTAAATTTTAGTACATAGAAAATAACAACATAATCTGCTAAAATCAGCAAAAAAAATTACTAAATTATTAGTACACTCAAAAAAATAAGTTAGTAGAAAAATTAGTAAAAGGTCTTGTATATCAAGTGTACTAGTTATCAGCAATTTTTTTGCTGAAATTCCGTTTTCAGCAAAAGTTTTAGTTATATTTTTTTAGCACTAAACTAATTTTGAATTAATGTTTTACTAATTTATTTTGCTACAAAAATTTATAGCGTGGACGACAACCAGACAGACAGCATGTAGATGTCGCAGAGCTTGTCTGGATGTAGTACAGACAACGGAAATCATTATTAAAAAAAAACAACTCTACACAATTTCTATATTTAAATTTTCAGCAAATAATTTAACTAAAGTAAATTTTCTCTACAAATTTTTTGAGTTTTTTCAGTCTACTAATATTCAGCAAAATGTTTAGTGATTTTAGCAAGGATTGTTTTTTCTTTTGCAATCGACTAAGTGTTAGCAAAACTTTTGTTGAGATTACAATTTTATTTGGTAAAAAATTAGCTCGCTGATTTTCAGCAAACACCTTTTGCTGAAATTATAAACTTTTTTGCAAGCACGCTCCTGACTAAAAATTTGCTGACACAGCAACATTTTTTGCTGACTTTACTGACTTTTTTTTGAGTGTACCCTAAAAAATCACAAAAAATTTATAATTTTCAAAGTTTTTTCCGATTTTTTTTTAACGCAAATAAAAATCTAGCCTTCTGAAATCAGGAGTTTACTATTTTTTTAGCAAATATTTCTGCTAATTTAGCAAAATAAACTGCTACTGCTAACTTTAATTTAAAAATAACAAAAATTTTGTAGATATAACAGTTTATTTTTGCTATTTTTAGTCTACTAATATTTAACAACATTTTTTGCACATTTTAAAGTATAATTTGTTATTTTCAATTAACTAAAAGTTAACTCAAATAAATAATAAATGAATAAATTCTGTAAATTTAACAGTTTTATTTTGCTGTTTTTATTTTACTAGTATTTAGCAAGAAATAACTGCTTATTTTTAAAAAACTTGCTATGAATAAGAAATATCGCCTATTTTAAAATGCAAAAATTCGACTCACAAATACTCACCCACGTTCACGTGAGTAAGTATGTGATTTACGTAAATCACTCAAATTCTGCTCAAGTGCCCATCTCTAGTCTACGCAGATTATTTTTGATAGTTACAAATGTCAAATTAATCTTAATGTGTACCAGAGACTATTAATTATAGAGATAGGTAATCAAAACTTACACTACTCACCGGTAGAGTGCGCTGAAAGTTAGTATTACGTGAGCAACTATTTAGTATCAGTTTAGTATCAGCTGAGCCTATATTTAAAAACTTAAAAAGTGCTGAAAATTGCTCCAAATAAGGAAAAAACACGCGCGGAATATATTCAAATAATAAAATTCGAGATATCCGTTTGTTTTTTTGCTTTGTTATTTGTTAATATTTAAATTTAAATAAAAAACGAAAATTGTAAATTTTTTGAACAAAGTGCCATCTAGTGATAACGTTGTTTTTATAAATTATTTTTTTGGTGATGCCATACCCCTGATGTGTATCTTGTTGTAAAAATAAAATGTACCCTTAGCGTATGAGTAATATGAAATTTAATATATTGCTCATACTTACCTGAATAGTGTAAAGTAAAATATTAATTTAATTAAAAATTATTTTTCCAACAAAATTTCTTACTTAAATAAAATTTTAGTCATAAAAATCGTTGCTAGTTGACTATAAAATATTCTAATTGCCTTAAGATGGTCTTATTTACAAACAATTTAACAAATAATGTAATGTAATTATACCCTACACCACTGTGTGGTCAGGGTATTATAAGTTTGTGCTGATGTTTGTAACACCAAAAAATATTGGTCGTAGACCTACCTTATAGTATACCGATCGGTTCAGAATTTATTTATTTCGATTTAACGATGTCCGTCTGTCTGTCCGTCCGTCCGTCTGTCTGTCTGTCCATGCAATCTTGTGCGCACTCTACAGGTCGCAACTATTAAGATATTTTGATGAAATTTGGTACGCAGACCTATGTTGGCCCAAGGACGAACAAGTTTGATTTTGTTGAACATCGGTCTATGTTTAGACCTAGTGCCTATATAAGGGTCCTACCAAAATTATACTGTTTATACGCTGCAGGTCGTAAATATTAAGATATTTTGATGAAATTTGGTACACAGACCTACATTGGCCCAATAACGCAGCCTATTGATTTTGGTGAACATTGGCTTGGTTACAAATTGCAGGTCGCAAATATTAAGATATTTTAATGAAATTTGGTGCGCTGACTCACATTATAGAAAATTTTGACACAAGCCCCATTTTAACCCATTCGAATTTCGGATCCAAACAATACACCAGACTGGTGTAGGGTATTGTATAGTCGGCATGCCCGACTTTAAGCTTTTTACTCGTTTTGTTTTAGAATAGGAAATATTAAACAACATTTCATGTTTAAACTTTAAAATTTTCATATACATAGTTTGTGTTTCCTTTTCATCTAAAACTGTTGGTCTTTGTTATTGTTTAGTTTTTTTTCGCAACACATATTTATTCAAGTAAAACTGGTTTAATGTTGCAAGTTTAATTTCAACACAACAACATAACGACAACACAATGTTACTGTAAAAAAAAACATAACGATCATAACAAACAACAGGTAAATTCTTAAGAATACATCACAAAAACAACAAAATGTCATTTCCGGTTTTTATAGTTTCAGGTTCAATTGTTTATGTATGTGGTTAAAAAAGCAATAACAACAGAAAAAATTGGAATAGTAGCAGTGTTGCCAGAACTCTTTTATGGAAATATGCTAGATTCTTAAAAAATTTCTGCTAAATGCTAAAATAAAAAATATACTCGTATGCTTACAATATGCTAAATCAAAAAATCGCAATTTTTTATTATATTCATTATGCTAAAGATCTGCTAAATTTAATACAAAAAATATGCTGAAAATCTGCTAAATAATTTTTTTGTATTATTTAATAAAGCATTATTAATGAAAAAATACTTTTTTTAAACAATAAGGGTTTTCATATAAACTCGTAAATTCCTTGTAAACCTGGTAATAATACAAACCATAGTTTTTATGTATGGACTTTGACATTAAACTCATAAACATACCAGGTTTAAACCGTTTACGAGTAGAATACGAGGTTATATGAAAACCCCTAATGTTTATAAAAAATTATATTTTCATACTTTTTTAAACTATCTTAGAATAAATATAAAAGTTTACTAATTTTTTTTTTTTTTTTTTACCCCTTAATTCATAAATGCTTTCTTTCATTTTCAATTTTTTCACAATAAACTAACTAACTGATTTTAAATTTTTGCAAGATTTTTTTATGGTTTTTGTAGCATTTTCAAATTATAGTAGTATATCAATATTACTAAAAAAGTTTACACTGCAAAAAGAATTGAATAATTACGCATGAAATAAAAAGTTATGAAAACATTGTTATTGTTAAAGTATTGTTACAGGAAAAATTATTTTGTTAAAAAATATGCTAAAAATATGCTTTTATTAAATAAAACAAAATATGCTAAAAAATCTGCTTTTGTCCAACAGAATATGCTAAAAAGCAGTTAGCATATTTTTACAAAAAAAAAAATATGCAATTGCCCAACTCAATCTGCTAAATCTAGCAGAAAATATGCTAAAATGGCAACACTGAATAGTAGTAAATAAGATAAAAGGAAAATAAGAGAGCAAATAGAAACGTAGTAGAAAACCAGTTTTGGTAAAACATATTTAATCATAAAAAAAAAAAAAAATAACAAAAACAAGGTTTTGGTCAATAAACAATTGTCAAAACAATTGGTCATATGAATAAAACTTAGCAATTACTTCGAAGTGATTACTTTGGGCTTAGGAATGTCTTTTAACTCCAAATTTACCAATTGGCTCGTAGAATAGCATGAAATGTAAACGAAAATTAAAAAAATCATTTGTGAAGTAATTGCTTAAAAAACCCTGTATTTCCCCTATTAGTAATATCTATTTTTTATTCATATGAGCCAATATGTTAAAAATAAATGTAATTGTAGATATTACAGTAAAAGCAATTTAATAGGTATCAGTTATTCAATATCAAACAGAATTTAAAAAAAAAAACAGATTGTGAAAGGGAACAGAAGTAGTAATGGATAATATATCACTACTTTCGACAAATATTTATTTCGAAAGTGGCATTACGTTGCTGCGCCTAAGAAAATAGCCATTTGTTTACAAAAATTATTTGTGGAGCACCTAAATTAGGTCTTTGTTTTGTGTCTTCGACTTGGTTTTTGGAAGAAATTCTTTTATAAATGGAAATTTCGGAGTTTTGTAAATATATGTATGTGTAAAAAAATTATTTTTAAAAGTTTTCGCGAAAGGCTGAAATAAGCTGTTTTTTAGGTCTCCTCACAAAAAAGTTTTTCGACAAATAGCTATTTTCTTAGGCGCTGCGACGATTAGTGGGTTGGGGTTTTTTAAAATTAATTTCAGTGGGCCTAGTTTTTCTATTGGCATCCGCATTCACGCTGATGCGTTAATCTGGCATGTGATGAAAATCGATCGGTTTCAAATCGATCGTTTTTGAAATTTCAATCCTGAATATTTCGCATTATTTTTAATTTTCAGGCAATAAAAAGACGTAAATCGATATACCTGATACAACTAAAGCGGTTAAAAACAATTTCAAACCTCTCTGCCTTTTCATCATTTAATTTTTGATTTTTAACCAAATCGATCGAAATCAAAATCGATCGTTTTCCATAACATGCCAGAATATTCGGAATTGCCGGGGGTCGAGTATCTAAGGAGTGCCGTCAAATTGTCTTTGAAACCTAAACTCAAGCGCAGACAAGGATGAATATCCCTAGGTCCAATTTAGGTCTAAAATCACACTTTGTAAGGGAACGGTTGTGTGGAAATGGATTTGTCGAAGGAAGTCAACCTCATCAGCATCTTTTAATCCATCATCTTTAAATGAATCATCTTCTGTTTAGCGATCCTCTACCCCCCTGAATGAATGGAGTATGACAGACAATATTAAATGTTGACTACGACGATAAGCCATCTCCAAATCTTTGGCTGTCACATGCAACGGACGGACCGTTTTATACTACTTTCACAGTACGTTACTTAAACAGGTTCACACATAAAATTAAGTGATTAAGTTTAACATCTCGAATAGCTGTTCCTTAACAATTGCAAAAAAAAAAACAAAAATTTAACAAAATTTCCCAAAAAGTTATTTTTTCTTCGGCCGGAGGCAATAATTAATAATTTTTGGCATTATATAAACGTTATAATTGCTAGAAAAAGTGAAATAAAATTATCCGCCCCAGTCGGAAACAAGATTTTTCAATTTCTAGTTAAGGGGCTGTTTTTGGATTTTCCGTTCAACGAAGAAAAATTGAATTAATTGTTTTGTCCGTCTATCACTTTATAAAGAAAGAAAAAACACATTTTAACTGGTTTTTATTTAAAGTTATAGTATATTTAGACTGGGCAAAAACTAGTAGTTTTTGGTAATTTTTAGGTTTTGAGCCGAAAACTATAAAATTAATTTAGTTTTTCCATACAATTTTCAAACAAACTGAAAACCAGATTCTACCTGGTTTTTGTGAAAAACCACGTAAAAATATCTGAAATTTGTATTTTTGATACACCCGGTTTCTTATATAACTAATTTTCGATACACCCTATTACAACGAATACAGAATTAAAGCAAGTGTCAAAAATATATTTTTTAATTTTATTTAAATATTTCAGTTTTAGTTTAAAATTGTGTGTTGTTATATATTTTTAAATGTGTTAATAATTTTTTCAATTTAATTTAACCATAAAAACATAAAGAAAAGTGTTTAATAAAAAAGTGATGTGACAAACAAAAACTAAAAATTCAGTGTAAATGAATTGGCTTTTTAAATTTAGTTTTGTAAAAAAAACACCTGGTTTTTACTCAGTCTAAATTCAGTATTATACGGAATTTAGACTGAGCAAAAACCAGATGGTTTTTGTACAAAACTAAATTACAAAAGCCAATTCATTTACACTGAATTTTTAGTTTTTCTTTGTCACATCACTTTTTTATTAAGCACTTTTCTTTATGTTTTTATAGTTGAATTAAATTAAAAAAATTATTAACACATTTAAAAATATATAACAACACAAAATTTTAAACTAAAACTGAAATATTAAAAAAAAAATAAAAAATATATTTTTGACACTTGCTTTAATTCTGTATTTGTTGTAAAAGGGTGTATCGAAAATTAGTTATAAAAGAAATCGGGTGTATCAAAAATACAAATTTCAGATATTTTTACTTGGTTTTTGGCAAAAACCAGGTAGAATCTGGTTTTCAGTTTGTATAAAAATTGTACGGAAAAACTAAATTAATTTTATAGTTTTCGGCTCCAAACCTAAAAATTACCAAAAACTACTAGTTTTTGCTCAGTCTAAATATACTATTAGTTTATTTCATTCAATTTAAATTTTTTTTATTTTTCTTGTGTCTTCTTCTGCTTTAAACTTGCTATTCAATACCAATTGATATAAAATTTATTGTGTTTAACAAGGTGTTTAGAAATTAGGCATGATAATTTAACGTGTTTAAGGGCAGAAAAATGTACTGTAAAACATCTCACTTAAACATGTTTAAAGCTTAAACAGGTAAAATTGAATTAAACACGTATGTGTGAACGCCGCATTAGTGTCATTGCAATTTTCAATTAGATTTGAACTAGAAACAAGTCGCTTGCTGGCATCATTAGTATAATTACACTCATAGAAATAAAAAGAACTGAAAAATCTACTAAAAATTAGCTTGCAGAAAAACTGCTGAAATTAAAATTTTTTTTATTTTGTTAAATACTAGTAAGATAAGAACTTTAACTTTTAGTAAATTAAAAATGACAAATTGTATAGTAAAATCTGCAGAAAATAAATATTAGTAGACTAAAAATAGCAAAAACAAACTGTTAAATTGGCAGAAATATTTGCTTAAAAAATTGTAAACTGCTGTTTTCAAAAGGCTCGATTTTTATTTGCATTTATTATTGTTAATAACAATAATAAATGCAAACATTTATCCTAAATATAACTAAAATTCTGTATATTTAACCGTTTTATTTTTGCTGTTCCTATCTTACTAATAAATAGCAAAAATTGCAAATTTATCAGTTTTTTCTGCAGCATAATTTTTAACTAATTTTAGTAGTTCTAACTAAATTTTTTAAGGACTTTTTCTATTAGTGTATAATTACCAAACTAATAAATTATTATTAAACTAGGAAAACTTAATATATAAACGAAAAAGAGAGAAGAAAAAAAGAAACAAAATTAAAAATACTTTTTTGTTCGCTCTTACCTGCTGGGAAGAAATTATTTAAGAACGTTGACATTTTTTCAAGCCGCACACTTGTTGTAGTCGGGCGAAAGAGTTTCGTAAAAGTAGTAGTTTTGTAGCTGATATTGTTTGATTTTTATTTCTATATTAAACGGTTGTAGTTTAATGATAATAATGACAATAAAAATAATAATGATATTTAGTTGTTTGTTGCTGCAAAGTCAATTTGTTAGTTGTTGCTAATTCATTTGATTTCAATCAAGTATATTATCGGATGGATTAAAGGTTGCAGAGATCTGTCAATGCTTGTGCTAATATCATCATACATATATCCGACGGACACACAACTCATAAAGGTTACACAGACAAAAAGTTGTGTGAGTTTGTAGTTGATAAATATATCAACGATATGAAGATGATAATGTTGATTATTGATGATGATGATGATGTTGGTTGTCAACACCGTTTGTTGTCGTTTGCACAATTTACTTTGATTTCTTTTTTTTTTTGTTTCTCTCTACTTGTTTATTATTTTCATATGTTGAATTGTGATGGGGATTTTATTCTTCACCACTCTCAACACTTAACACACCCCACCGTTCATTTGTTGTTTTGCTTATTTTCAACTTATTTTTTTATTGTATTTTTTAATTTTTTCTTAGACTATACCAACAAAATACAAACAATACAGGTTAACATAAACTTCGGGGAGATGGCTGGGAGATAGAGTTGCTTGTTGTTGTTATTCACATTAAAAAGAAAGTTATATAGAAGTCGAAACAGATGGTTGGTTTGTTGGCTGATTGTATGTTTTGGTATATATACATATGTATACATTTGTTTTGTTTATTACATATATGAAGTATGGAAAATCAAGATAAAAATAACAAAAAGAAAAAAATATGTGTTTTATTGTTTAGTTCGGAAACCAAAGAGTATCGAATAAAATAGTAAATATTTTTGCTTGTTTTTTTTCTACTCTTCTTTTTATGTGTGAGAATTATTTGTTCATCTCTCGCTCTCCCGTTATAAGTAAAATTTGTGAAACTCCAAGACAATTTATTAAGTTGCTTCGTGATGATTTTTATGGTATATTTTTCGGTTTACTTTACAGACGGCGCTCCAGGTTTTATTTGTTTTTATTTTGAGTTTTTGTTTTTTGTTATTACACTTTACTATTTTGTATGTTACTTCGTGTACATATATTTTATTTTCGTGAGATTTTCGTTTCGTATTTTTCAGATAAAGATGTTAGAAAAGCTAAAGATAATGCAATTATAAAGTAAAACATTATTTTGTTTAGTTTATATTTAAGTTTATTAAATAGGGTTGCCATCGTTACATGTAAAACAAGTTTAATCCTTTCACAATAGGATAACAATGCCAGGTCAAGTCATTAGGTAGAATCCAAGACAAAAAAAAAACGTTCAAACTGGCATAACCAAATCGACTTCATGAATTTTTCTATTGATTTTAACTACTTGGGCCATCTAGGCTAGGTTGAATGAGAGCCCACCAGAACGGCGAGTTCACTCGGAGACCATAAGGCCCATTGCGATTTCCTCAGTCTTTCCCACATCCGCATGGAAAAAAAACCACGACCCTAGAAAAAACCTAAAACCATGCAGATCCTCTCAAAAAGTCTGCGAGACCAGACAGAGAAACATTGCGCATACTGTCAAGTCGTCAAAGAAACTGCTTCCCAGATATCTGAGTCGCCGCTCCTTCAGTCCCGGGTAGTCACAAAGCAGATGCTGTACAGTCTCCTCTTCCTCCTCATCACTACTGCATGTGAGTAACCCCAGCGCGCAGCCATCCGACCTATCGCGCAGTGTCCCGTAAGTACTCCTACAAGTATACCAATCGTCCGCTTGCCAAAACCAAGAAGTTTCGTTCTTCCTGGATCAGGCAGCGGCCATAGGGTTCGAGATATCCTATAATTGGTCCAGGTCGTCCACCTTGCCCTCGTCTCCCTGTTCGATATATCCCCTATCACACCGAACAGCTCCAAGGAACCAAGACCTCCGTCTGTACAGGACCCCCGACCGTTCCCCGCGACACCAGCGTGTCCCGGGACTCGATCGAGCGATGAATTCAGTTGAAGGATTCAATACAGTGGCCCACACACCCTGATCTATATTATCGGATTCCAAAGCCTTCAAGGCTGCAAGACTGTCCACAAAGATGCTAATGGACGATGGATCTATATCCCGTTCCATTAAAATCCGTGAGGGTAAGTCAATTGCGTAAACCTCTGCCTGAAAAACGCTACAATCGTCCGGGAGTCGCGTTGAGACTCGAATGTCCAGTTCACCGGAATAAATTCTCGACCCCATCCCCATGTCCGTCTTCGAACAGAGATACCACCACTCCGGATAACGGAGTGAACGGCCCAGTCTTTCCTGTTCGGTACAATCACCTCAAAAGTCCTCCGGAAATTCGTGATCGGTAAAATGTATTCCGTTTCACGGTCCCCCATGCGCGTTGCTTCAGCCCCTGCATCTCTCCCAGTCTGAGAGCTGCCTTGGCCGTCATGCCCCTGATATAAATATCCAGTATTGGGATTCCAAACATCACTTCCCAACTTGCCTGGGATGTCGAACGGGCAGCCCACGGGACACCCAGGCACGCCAGTCATTTCACCTTTGCGAGAGTGGAGAGATATGACCGCGTGTCCACCGCCCTGCACCACACCAGTGCTCCATAGGTCAAGATCGGTCTAATAATCGCCGTATACATCCAGTGGATGATATACGGCTGCAGACCCCACCTCTTTCCGAAAGTTCTCCTACAGGTATAGAAAGCACAAAGCGCCTGTTTCATTCTCTGCTCGGTATTCCTCTTCCAGGAAAGTTTAGAGTCCAGAATGACCCCAGAAGTTGAAGAGCAGCCCCCTCCAGTCTAGGGAGATCGAACTTCTCCAGTTTATACTTCCTTGTGAACAAAACGAGTTCGGTTTTAGCCGGATCGACTCCCAGACCGTTCCCCTTTGCCCACATGGACAGCTTCATAAGCTCCGGCTCCATGACCGTCTGTAGAAATTTTTCCCTGATCAATAGCACAACGTCATCAGCATATGCCATAACCTTCGTCCTCGTTCTTTCCAAAGAGTCGAGGATTCCATTGATATAACAAGGAAGGTAACCCAATCCAGGTAACCCTGGAAAGTGAGACATCGGAGCATATTCTCTGCGAATGTCCGAGACTGTGTGATAGGTGCGTAGTGCCTTCATATCTAATCTAATCTAAGGTAACCCAACCATTCAACAAAGAAAGTAACCCAACGTGTTCTCTCTGATTTTAATGAAATTCGAATATGTGATAGAGGAGAAAAAAATAAGACAAACGTATTTTTCTTAGGAGCCCAATCTCACGTTTAGCCACTCAACTGCGTAGTCAAGTTAAAAAACTTCGCTTATTGTGTCGAAATTGTACTAATAAACATATTTATAGTGCGGAAATCAAACAGAGATACAATATGTAGATGTCTCAGATTGTCTATATGTAGTGCGGACAAAGAAAATTATACTAAAATCACAACTCTTTTAAGACATATAAAAAATACAACCGTTGCACTTATGTTAGCAAGACGTGTACGTATATGACATGCTTTTCTATGAAAACATGTATAAATCTTACTAAATTTAGATTTATTTGTACACAGAGCACATAGAAAATATTAATAATAACGAATATCGAAAAAGCTCAGACACCTGAGTGCACTGTTGTGGATATAGGCCTTAAATCTAGGAAATATTTCCACTTAGTTGCATAGGTGGGAAGGAATTCGATATCCGTGAAGAGTTTTGCTTTAAATTTACACCTGCGGTCACGCACATCTTACCACTGAATTTTGCTTGACAAACGCTTGTTTAAATACAAATTATAAAGGTATTTTTTACTGTATCGGAATTATATAAAATTATCTGTGCAAGAAACTTCAAATTTAAAATAAATACAGAATATTGTAAAAAAATCATTTAGAAATCAGTCCAAAATATAAGAGGTTGACTCGAGACCAAAAGGCCATTATTTTTACATTCGAGGAAGGAGTACATTGCCGCAAAATTGCAAGACGGATAGGCTGTAGTCATGCAACCGTGATAAATTTGCTAAAAAAAAAAAGAACCAAGACGGAAAAGAACTAGGAGAAAGACATCTGACCGAACAGATACCGTTATACAGCGAATGAGCCTGAAGAATCGTTTTAAAAGTGTCGTCGAAATAAAAAGAGATCTCGAACAAGACCACCAAGTTAGCTTTAGTATGGAAACGGTTCGCAGACGACTCTGGGAATTCGGACTTTGTGGCAGTAGACCAGCAATAAAACCCCTCTTGATACAAAAAATAAGAGCTAAACCTGGCCTGGTAATTCAACGGATTTATATCCTATCGAGCACTTATAGCACGTGATGAAACGTAAAGTGGCACAGCATAAGCCACAGAGTAAACTGGTGCTAAAAAGAATTTTGGAAAATTTCTGGGAAAATGAGATTTCAAACAGTGAATTGCAAAAACTTGTTGAGTCAACGCCTTCCTGAATCGAAGCTGCTATAGCTTCCAGAGGGGGTCGATATCTTATTAGACTTACGATTATAATAATATTTTATCTAATATTCAAGTAAACAACCAGCAATTTTTTTTATATTGTTGAAAATATTTTGAAAATTTTGCTAATCATATTAATTTTCTATCAAATCAAGTTTCTTTTATTTTGAGCAGATTGTATAATTTGCCACCTAATCTAAGACTGTTTTCATACTCCTACCTCACTTTCAAAAAAATGCTTTTGATGCGGTCTGTATGATTATTTTAATTTTTTTCTACGTGATTTGATCTCTGGTAGAGAGGATTTAAAGAATTTCTATAATAATTTCATTTTTGTAATATTTGTGTGGTTGGGGAGCCACTTATGTAGTACTTATATATACAGTGGTGGAAAATATAATAGAAACGATTCAAGTTTTTTCTAATTTTATTCTCATTGCATTTATTTTGAAAGATCAAAATAGTGGCTACGTTTGCGAGGAGATGGTTCAGAAAATTGTACAGAATTTTAACGTAATGTTTGTTTTTTTATTTTGTCACTTATTTTAAGTGGGCGTGGCTTTTAACGAAAAATTAGCCATATCCACCTTTTATCAAATTACATAGTAAAATTTAGAGAGTACTGATCGGTTCTGTACAAACTGTATATTTTTGGAAATCCTATAAAATTTCCTAAGTCTTGCATTATTTTTATCTACAAAAAGTCGCCAGACTTATAATGGAAGAACCTTAAACATGGCCAAATTTTTCTTTGTTTTTAGCGATTTTAAAAGAAAGTTAACAACACTGAAATTTTAACATGAAACGCTTTTTACTATAACGTAAAAAAATCTTCACTGATTTGTTATATTGTGGTAAGAAAAGCATAAAATCGTTATTTAGCCCAAATCTAATGAATGAAGACTGCTTTTTGATGGCATTGGGCATTAGAGGGTTAAAGGCCCATCTATATTTAGCGAAGTAAAATTAAGAGAAAAAGCGATACTGTGAAAATACATTGAAGCACCCATATTTAGCTAAAATCAACTTTCATAAAGTACCATCTCTATTAATTTGGTTAATTTTCAATCTAAGCTTATCGTACCCCACTTAATCAAATTAAAAACATCCCGACTAAAAAAGTTTTCATATAATCTTATATGATTTGATATAATTATAAATGTTTATATGTGTGGCTTTATATGACCATATACATTTATATTAACACTTTGGTTTTATAAATATGTTTGATATGACGTTATATATAATCATATGCGATTTGGTCTCCAGGCATATATTAAAAGATCTGCAAATATAGTTTATACATAATTATATATAATGGCGTATAAGCTTCTCTAAACAATCTTATATCAAAAAATATAACAAAGTTAATATAATATTGTATTAATTTTATGTATTAATTTAACTGACATGATATCTAATTATACAAAATTTTATAAAGTTTAATTGCACTATTAAAATTAAAAAAAACTCCGAAATTGTGGATCTGGTTTTGAAGTTTGCACTTTGATATATAAATAAATGTTTATAATTGAATTTAACATATATTTTTCAAATAGTTGGCGAAATACTCTTTATTAAACTAAAAATAATTTTAAAGAAATAAATAATGGAAACATTTTTTTTTTCATTGTGGAATTAAAGGTCGAAATAATTATTTTTACTTTTAAATTTAAAAATTAGACAAACATATGTTGAAATAAATATGGTTTAAGTTCATTTATTTTTCCGTAAAAAAAAATTAGTTGTGAAAGTTAATTTTTTATCATGTTGATTTTTAATTTTTATTTAAAAAAATAAAAATTGTTTTTTTCGACCTTTTTAATTCATTAATTAAAAATTTATTAATTCAGTTCGAGGCCTATTTCCTTATTATGAATTAACATAATAAGTACTTTTTTAAAAACTGTTTTTTTTTTTCTTCATCAGGATACTCTCCTGACAAATACTTTTGCTTTCAAAAAACCTCTACACTTTCAGGAATGAAAAGACGATCGTTTCGGGGATTTTCCAGGTCCCCTTCATCAGTTTTCTTTAGAAAGTGGTGGCGTAATCCCCGAAACGATCGTCTTTTCATTCCTGAAAGTGTAGAGGTTTTTTGAAGGCAAAAACTATGTGAAGTATTTGTCAGGAGAGTATCCTGATGAAGAAAAATAGCAGTTTTTGAAAAAAAGTACTTATTATATTAATTCATAATAAGGAAATTGGCCTCGAACTGAATTAATAAATTTCTAATTAGTTAATTTTTTATTTTATAAGAAAGACACACATTTTATAAGAAAGACCAAAACTCTAACCTAGAAAAAGTTGTCCGACAAATTTTTGTAATGTTTTATTTTGTCAGCTATTTCCAAGTTTATTAGCAAAAATTGTTCTAAACATCTAGCATTAGTATTTAATATGAATGAAATAAGTGATCTCAATAATATTTACTAAAATTTTCTTCGAAAATCTTCATAAAATTATATGTATTTATATATAATTTGATGCAGTTAGATAGTCAAATTTTTCGGATCAAATTGTATCAGGTGAGATAACATGCTTATCTCGCTTGATATAATTATATATTCCAATATTCGGATCAAATTAGATATGGACGTATATATGGGTTTATATATGGTGATATATGATTATATAACATCTTTTTTAGTCGGGATTTCAAACAAATGAAGGAAATTAAAAAATAACAACCCAAGTAAAAAAAAATGATATGGAGCCATATGAAGTTATATTTAATTATATATAATCTTTTATGTAATTAGATATAATTATATCCGAAAAATGAGAACATCTTATTGTATCTTATTGCATCGAATTGTATACAATTGTATACAATTTGGTACAATTTGATACAATTTTATGCAATTCGATACAATTGTATCCGAATTTTGTCCTCATCCAATTACATCAAATTATACCTTTTTATATAAAATTATATAAAATGTTATAAAAGTGGACATAGTTTGATACAATTATATCTAAAAATTGACCTTATACTTTAGATCATATTATATATGACCACATCTAACAATATACAAAAATTATTTTTTTAAATAAAAAAGATATGCAATATCTGGAGATCAGACCTGGGGAATTTCAATTACAATTGCAAATAAATGTAATTGAAATTAAAAAAACTCAATTACATTTCATGTAACTGTAATTGAACATTTTCAATTACAAGTAATTGTAATTGAAAGTGATTTCAATTACAAATTTCAATTACATTTAGAATTAAAGTGTTTTTGTTAAAATTTTGTAGAAAAAACTGACTGGGATAGGTTGGATAGGCGTGGATAAGTATAAAAAGAATGCGTCATGTTGGGCTGACCCCTCACTTGTGCTTTTTCTCATTATTTGTTTTCCGAAAAAATGTAATTGTAATTTACATTTTTTCAATTACAATTATATGTAATGTATAATTGAAAATTTTCAATTACGAATTACTTGTAATTATTTTTTTTTTAATTACAATTACATGTAATTGTGTAATTGCATGTGTAATTAATTTCCAAATATAATGATTAACCCAAAGGTCTGCTGGAGATCCTATAATTTCGATAAATCTTCCATTACTTTTATCCAGATTTACCATGACAGTGCATTAAACATGAACAAAATTTTCTTTATTTTTAGCAGAGATGGGAGTAATTAATTACTTTGTAATGACCATTGCGGGTTTTCATTACCATTAAATCTATAAAAAGAAAATTAAAAAAAAATTCATTACCATTACAAAATGTAATTGCAATGAAAAAAATGTTAATTTCATTTGTTTTCTTTACATGTAATGAAACTTTTTTATAATTTTCATTACAATACGCAATGGTAGTAAAAACCAAAAATCATTTTCATTTTTTCTACACTAGGTAGACAAATGAAATTTCATTACCATTACTTAACATAATGATGTAAAGAACGTTTTGTTCTTTGTTCTACACTAAAAAATTTTCCTTTATGGAAATTTTTTTCCCAATTTTTTTTTTTGGCAACTAGCCAGCAAACTTTGATGTATGTCTCTAGATTATAAATTTTAAAAAACCGCACTTAAAAAATAGCAAAATTATGGCGGAACGCGAAAAAAGACTTTATGGCAGAAAAATTCAATTAAAAAACTTAATCAGCGATTAACATTCTTCAAACAAATATACTGATGCAAAAAGTTTCGTTTTGGCAAATTTTTTTCGCGATTTTTTTTTTTTTTGCAACTAACCACCAAAATTTGTTATATGAAATAGGCATTATAGTCCCTAGATTACAAATTTTAAGAAACCGCACTTAAAAAATTTAAAAACAATGGTGGGACGCGAAAAAAGACTTTTTGGTAAAAAAATTTAATCAAAACACTTATTCAGCGATTTACATTCTGCAAACAAATCTATTGATGTAAGAATTTTCCTTTTTGTAAATTTTTTTTCCGCGGTTTTTTTTTTAACTAGCTCCCAAACTTTGTTGTATGAATGGGGTATTATAGTCACTAGAATATAAATTTTAAGAAACCGCACTTAAAAAACTCCAAAATAATGGCGGTACGCGAAAAAGACTTTATGGTAAAAGAATTGAAGTTAAAAATTTTCCTTTTTGAATTTTTTTTGTTTGCGATTTTTTTTTGCAATTTTTTTTTTTTCAACTAGCCACCAAACTTTGTTGTACGAAATGAGTATTATAGTCCTTAGATTATAAATTAAAAAAAAAAAACCGCACTTACAAAATTGCAAAATAATGGCGGATCGCGAAAAAAGATTATGGTACTAGAATTGAATTAAAAAACTTAATCAGCTATTTATGTTCTGCAAAGAAATATATTGATGCAAGAATTTTCCTTTATGCAATTTCTTGTCGCGATTTTTTTTTGCAACTAGCCACCAAAACTTGGTATCAAATATGGATACCATAGGCCTCGGATTATGAACTAAAAAATGCTTTTAGTAATTTGTAAACCTAATATTTTTAAAATAAAAAACTTCGACAAAAACGGCATGTAATGAAAGACAAATGGGTGTTTCATTACTATGTAAACATTAGGTAAAAGTAATGAAAATTAAAAAAAGGTTCATTTTAATTTTCAAAACAAATGAAAATTAAAAAAAATATTCATTACCATTTTTTAACGCAATGGTAATGAAAAAAAACATTACCATTTTTTCAAAAAATGGTAATGATAAAAAAAGCTCCATTACCATTACATCAAGTAATGGTAATGAAAATGTAATGGTAATGATTTTAGCCCATCTCTGATTTTTAGTAATTTTAAAATAAAGTTAACAAGACTGAAATTTTAAAGTTAATAGGATTATGTTATACAACCAAGATATAAGAAAAATAGTAAAAAAGTAGTAAAATATTACAAAATAGTAAAAATTACTAAAAATATATGATGCAAAAAATAAACTCACACACGAATCATGCACAGGTTATATATTCTTATTCCCGCTCACGCACGAATCAAGTACGAATTATATATTCTCAGACTCACGCACGAATCACTTGAGTATAGTAATTATTGCTCACGATCACGTGTAAATAACGTGACTCACATTTCTAGTCACGCGCCAATCCCTAGTAATTACTAAATCTAAAACTAGTTCAAAATCATTGTTAACATAGAACCACATATAATATAATACGGTTTTATATAAAATCACTTTGAAATAATTGCTTATGTGGGATGATATATAATTATAGATGATGTTATAAAGAACGTTATATTGTTATATATTAAAGAAATCATGAAATATTGTAGATATGTAACCATATTAAGTTATATATGGGTTCTTATTCGTCCATATATAATCATATCTAACACAAATTATAAAAGATTTCTTATATGGCTCCACATATAGTATTATATTATTATGTATAGTGTCATACTAAATTATATATAAACGTATACGTAATTATATCTGTAATATGTTACTTTATGTACTTATATATAGCACATGCAATTATATGTAGGCCAGTATGTAATAATATAAAATCACATATGTCTCCATATTAAAACCTTTGAGGAAAAAATATCTAACATATGACTATATAAAAGTATATCTGCTTGAATTTAAAAGCATATGTGGCCATATATAACTATAAGTTACTATATGCAATTTCATAAAATAATATATGATTATATCAAAACTTTTTTACTCGGGTAATTTAAAACAAATAAAAAAAATATAAAATAAATTCGCAAATCTGGCGAAAATTTTAAAATTTCAGTAAGTCAAATATGGGCGCTGTATAGTTCGGAGAAAAATAAATCCAAATTTCGAACAAACTATAAGTCAATTGTGGTTACTCTTAAGTTGTAAAAAAATATTTTGTAAGTACAATTCAACAGTTTTTATAATATGGACAATAGACCGTACCACCTCACAGGCAAAAAAAAAGTGCGCCGTACACCCTCCAATATGAAGTATTTTTGCAAGGTAATTTTTTTTGCGCTATGGTCTAATGGACAATAAATGAATTTTAATCAAAATCATTAGAGTTCTAAACATTTGTAAAGGCATTCTGAAGAGATCCCAAATTACTAAAATGGCAACCCTATCACATGTAACTAGGATAATTTAAGTAAGATAAATAATAATAAAAACAGCGAGTGAGAGAAGAGTAAGAGAAGAGTATAAATATTTAGTTTCGGAGTTTTGAGTATATTTTTTAGAACACTTTAATCTTTGTTGATTTTTCTTTTTTTTCGAGTCTTTTTATTGTTGCTTTCAAAGTCTACCACAATATAATTTCAATTGGGAAATTTTATGCTTTTTTTTCTTATATACATATATGTTTGCAAATGATATTTTGACATTTTATTTAGAATTTTTAGGTTTTATTTTAAACTTTATCACTTAATTGAACACTTGATATTTTGACTATAGCATACTTTTTTCAATTTATGATGATTTTATTTTTTAACGGTTTATAAAATATCATGTAGGACGCCTTTTTTTATTGAAATATTAATATTGAAATATTAATAAAAAATGTACACACATATTGATGCTAAAAATAAAAAGAAATATGGATTTAATTATTATTTTTGTCACATCTAAAGATTTTCTTAAATAAATGCAAAAAATATTTTTCTTCAATCTTCATCGTTCATTAACATTTTATTCTTCACTAATCCCCAGTCTGGAATATTTCTTTATTCTTTTTTTAATTACAAAGGGGGAACAATTGAATAGAAACTATTTTGTTCTTTGTGGGATTAATGAGTGAGTCTCTCCACTTGCACAACATTCCTGCAAAAGGTATAAAATGAAACTAAAGAATAAATATTTATTGTGTTGTTGTTTCCAACAAAACAAAATTGAAAATACATAATTGCAAAAAAAATAAAGAAACCACCACACACAATTAGGGGATCATCATCATAGTCAGTACAGGACGTTTATTTTAGTTCACTTTGCTTTACTTTTACTTCCAAATTTTGTTTTACTCTTTGTCCCTACAACTAATGTTGCCAGACCAGTTTTCGTGCATAAGGATTTCGGAGATTTCTTGAACATTTTGAGAATCATTCAAAAAATTTTTATCTTAAATTTTGTATACGTATTTACAGCGTAAAACACAAACTTTTACAATAACCTTATTGCAGGATTTAAAGCTAATTTGTGAAAAACAGTATGTATTCATATTTGCTTAATAACGAAAAAAAAAGAATAAAGGTTTATAGTTGGTACACTCAGAAAAGTTTGTCGGTAGAATCTACTGAAGTAGACAGTTAAATCAAAGGCATATGCAGTTAAAAAGGCGACCTTTAAAATAACTAAAACTTTTGTTATTTTTAGCTGTTGAAAAATAACTAACAAATACATTAAAAATAACTAACAATGTCGTAAAATTAACTGACAAATTTTTACTACAAAAATTTTAAAACAACTGACAAAATGGGTAAAAACTACTGTTTTACAGTTAATTCTTTTGGTATTGTAAAAGTATATTTCAAAAAAAATTTCTTTCGATTACAAAAAGATGTGTTATTACTTCAGACTATTTAAAATTTGAAGTAAAAATTCCAAACCGTTCTCCAGTTATTATGCTTTTATATATTGGAGATACAATACAAGTTTCTGATTTTATTTGCAAATTAGGAATACATATATCAATAATACCAAATATAAACTAAACAAGAATTTTTAAAATTGACCGAAATTCAACCAAATGTTAAATTTTTTAAATAACTAGCAAAAGCAACTATTTACTGTAAAAATACTGAGTTGGTAGTTGTTTATTATGATATTAAAAATTATTTGAAGAACTGTTACAAAATTACAGTACTTTTCGCTAGTTGTTTCCTTAAACAACTGTCATAAAAGTTGTTTTGTATTTTTCCATACAAAAATAACTGTAATTACGGCTAAAAACAACTACTGATTAGTACACAAACAACTGTCATGTAGTAACGGTCAAACTTTTTCGAGTGTGCCTTTTCATCTTTTGTCAGTGTTGCCATATAGCCAGTTTTAACTGTTTTTTGCAGTTTTTTGTGATGCCTAACAGTTTTCCAGTTTTTTCATGTAAAAAACTGTTTTTTTAAATTCATGGATTTTTTTTACAGTTTTTTATATTAAATCGGCACATTGGTTTCATTTACAATTTTTTTTTATTTTTTTAATTAAAATTTAAGAATTAAAATATAAAAGTGCTTATGCATAATAATTTGAAAATTTTATAACACGATTATAAAATGAATTTTGTATAAAATATTTGTATTTTATGTATAATGTATAATCCATTTACAAACTTAGAAAGTGGTTATGCATATGACCCAAAAATTACAATAAAACTTTCAAATTGTCAGAAATTAGGTACAAATCGAAACATAAATAAATTTAAAAATACCAATATAATACTACAAAATATGCTTACTGGAAAAACGAATCATTTTTATAACATATTTCATCAAAAATTAGCACGGAATAAAATTGGCTAAGCCATATCTGACAAGTCATAGACCCGACGGACATTTTTTAGCCGAACTTTTAAGATCATTTAGAAATTTATATTTTTTGAAAAAAATAAAACAATGTCTCACCGAGAAAGGCCAAAATAGATTTTTTATTTTTTTTAGTTAAATATTTGCCAATTCTGAATAACAATTTCCTACTATTTTTTCAATTATGATCAAGGACAATTCCAACGAGTAAAAAGGTTAAAGGCGGGCATGCCGACTATACAATACCCTACACCAGTCTGGTATATTGTTTGGATCCGAAATTCGAATGGGTTAAAATGGGGCTTATGTCAAAATTTTCTATAATGTTAGTCAGCGCACCAAATTTCATTAAAATATCTTAATATTTGCGACCTGCAGTTTGTAACCAAGCCAATTTTGGGGGGACCCTTATATGGGCACTAGTTCTAAACATGGACCGATGTTCACCAAAATCAATAGGCTGCGTTATTGGGCTAACATAGGTCTGTGTACCAAATTTCGTCAAAATATCTTAATATTTACGACCTGCAGCGTATAAACAATATAATTTTGGTAGGACCCTTATATGGGCACTAGGTCTAAACATGGACCGATGTTCACCAAAATCAAAAGGCTGCGTTATTGGGCCAATATAGGTCTGTGTACCAAATTTCATCAAAATATCTTAATATTTACGACCTGCAGCGTATAAACAGTATAATTTTGGTAGGACCCTTATATGGGCACTAGGTCTAAACATGGACCGAAGTTCACCAAAATCAATAGGCTGCGTTATTGGGCCAATGTAGGGCTGTGTACCAAATTTCATCAAAATATCTTAATATTTACGACCTGCAGCGTATAAACAGTATTATTTTGGTAGGACCCTTATATGGGCACTAGGTCTAAACATGGACCGATGTTCACCAAAATCAATAGGCTGCGTTATTGGGCTAACATAGGTCTGTGTACCAAATTTCGTCAAAATATCTTAATATTTACGACCTGCAGCGTATAAACAATCGGCTTAATTGCGGTTGTCGTATACGACAAGAAAATTTGTCGATTTTGCCAAAAGGCAGTTTTTGGTACCGCGAGTGTCGTTGTTTTCGGTCAATACACCAAAAACTGTCGTATAAATTTTTGTGCACGACAGCCTCCAAAAACTTTTAAAAAAGTATTAAAATAAGTGAAATCAAACATAAAATCACTTTAATATATTAACAAGTTAAATTAAAGAAATTTTTTTTATTTAAATAATAATTTTTTAAAAGAAAAATTAAAAAAATTTAACGCACTGGGTATTTTACAACTTGTGGAAAAACACACTATCCTTAAAATGAAAAGTTTCACTCTGACACCTTGATTTTATGAAACAATAATCGTTTTATTATTACAAAATTTATTTTTTTTTTGATTATTTTATGAAAACACCACAAAAATAGATGAAATATTAAGGGTTTTCACAAGGGGTGTACTATTTGTTTATCGTTGTATCGTCCTAACAAAAAACAGAGTTGGTAAAAATTAAATTGAAAAAATACAACATTTGAGAATAGCACGATACAAAATTTTTACGTATGTTTAGTGTCCTATGTTTGAGTGTGCTAACAGATAGAAAGCTGAATAGAAAATCGTTGTGAAACACAAATAAAAATTTTAACAACTCTGTTTTTTGTTAGGACGATACAACGATACAACAGATAGCACACCCCTTATGAACAACCTAATTTTATTTTCTTATATTCTCTGTCGTATATTTTACACAATACCAAAATATAATAAAAACGACAACGACAACGCCTGCTGTCGTAATACGACAACGACAACCGCAATCAGGCTGAATATAATTTTGGTAGGACCCTTATATGGGCACTAGGTCTAAACATGGACCGATGTTCAAAAAAATCAAACTTGTTCGTCCTTGGGCCAACATAGGTCTGCGTACCAAATTTCATCAAAATATCTTAATAGTTGCGACCTGTAGAGAGCGCACAATATTGCATGGACAGACAGACAGACGGACGGACGGACGGACAGACGGACATCGTTAAATCGAAATAAAAAAAAATTCTGAACCGATCGTATACTATAAGGTGGGTCTACGACCAATATTTTTTGGTGTTACAAACATCAGCACAACCTTATAATACCCTGACCACATAGTGGATTACTATAAATGCCAAAGTCGATTACTATAAATGCCAAAGGCAATTAAACTATTAAAATCTCGATATTTTGAAAATTGTTACCCTGGGATAATATTTTAGTCCCAGGATACTTCGGGATCCCAGAATTTCTTCTGATTTTTAAAAATTTTTCGAAGAACAGTTTTTCTATAAAGAAACAGTTTTTATTTACAGTTTTTCGAAAAAAATATATGGTAACACTGTCTTTTGTGCAAAAACAGAGATGACGTTACCTCGCTCGCTCCGGCTCTTGCTCATTTAAAAAAATGAATGACCATAAAAATGATTGTGATTAAAAGTTTCGGGCATAATCCCAAAACCATATCTTGGGATAATATCCACGCACCCAATTCCTTTATGTTAATTGGCCAAAAAAATTCGAAATTAAAAACCGGTCACATTACATTATTATCCTCTGGCAACATTCAATGAGAAAATTGGTTGGATATAAAATGATGGTCCAACAACTAAAAGTACAGAAGTAAATATAACCAGCGCAGTAGCAAAGCCAAAATATTATCAAACAAACAAGTATGTTGTGTTTTTGATATTTAGATTTCGAACATAAAAAATCTCCATGGGAGCAAGAATATTGAAAAATACTGTTTCACAATAACAAAACACAACAAAGTAATACATACATATATAAACAATACACTTAAGTCTTTTTTTATGCGGTAGATGCGTTCAAAAAAAAACCGCATAAAATAAATCCGCATAAAAAAGAACTCTACTTCCATACGAAAATGGGAGATGCGTTCCGAACATTTCAAAAACCGCATAACTTTAAAATAAGGTGAGAAAATTGAACTAAAATCGCATAAAAAAGAACTATTGAATAAAAAATTAAAAAAAAATATTCATTTATTTTTAATTTTAACACAAAATAACACTTGTATTCATACAGTGCATACCAAAAAAAAAAAAAAAAAACAACAAATCAGTAAAAAATAATACCCCGGCTAAAAATCTACATATATGGATGCATACAAGTTTAATATATGTTCGTACCTGATCATAAACATGAATGCTTTTCCATAAATGGATACATAAATCTCCATACATGCATCCACATATGTCCACACTTGTGCACTAATGCATTAATACGATCGTATTCCCGAGAATTCGATGACAATTTTAAACTCAGTTGTGAAATAACAGATTTTCTTGTTTGAGACTCATTTATTTTAATTGCGCTTATTGAAGATTCCCAAGTTCAAAATATTTTCCAATAGAGGCATATCTTTCACCATTTGCTATGCGATATAAAATTACCATTTTTGTTTCTAACGAAATTACTGTCTTTTTTCTTGGTCTTATTCATTTCTTTTAAGTAACCCGTTAAAAAATAAGACAAATTTTTTTATTTTAAATTAAATAAAACGTGTTATAAAAGTTGTAAAAAACGCAAGTTGAAAACCACTTCAAATCCGCATAAAAAGAGACTTAAGTGTATATAGGAACAAACATGTCTATCTAGACACTTTTGAATATGGAAGGAGAAAGGTGCCAGTAAATGTAAATAGAAAAATATAAAGTAATAAAAAATAATTGAAGCGGAATTCCGTATAGTGTTGCAATTTTATTCGGTTTACAAATACTTTAAATTTTTCTTTTTTTAACACTAATAGGGTTATGATATAGTCTTTTCAAGTACTTTTTCAAGAGTTTTTATTTGAAAATAATAAAAAAAAAATGCAACCAAATAATTAAAATACTAAACTAGTGCATTGCTACACACAAAACAATTTTTGCAAAAAATAATTAGGAGCATCTCAACTTATAAAATTTTTTGGCATATATAATGCGAAAACTATAATCAATTAACCAAGTTTTTAGTTTATTCTACTTAAATTTTGAATAATTTATTCGAAAAAACTTTATTATCTTTGTGTGTATATCAGTGAAAACAACAGAGTTGTACGGTAAAAATACCCAGTCAAAAAAATACAAACGTCAAAGTGGTAGCAACGTGCTTTAACAGCTGGTACCAGTAGGGTAAATGGGGGATCCTTCGGGACTTTTTTTCAAAGCACTGCCATTTCTTAGCCACTAATTATTTTTCAAAAATTACTTTCAAATAGAAGATCTACATATCTTAGCTTTAATTTTTATGATTCTTATTCTTATTGTTTGTATATCTTCTAATCTTCTTTTTAATGATTTTGAAAGTAACCCAAATCGGCGAAACTGCCCCAAACTTGGTGGACATTCGCCAAAAAAGCTAGATATAATTTCAATAAAAAAAATTGTTAATACAGCAAAGTCAATATTTTAATAAATGAAATGAATATAATATAATAAATAATAATTTAGAATAAGTTCTTTAAGATATGTGATTCTTTTTATTAAATAATTCTCCACTATATTAAAATAATGACTCCTGAAAATTATAAAAATCTTAAATATTAATATAAATTTAAAAAAGAATACGATTGTCCTAATTTACTGTTAAACATATTTTACGAGGGGTACTATTTATATTTCGGATATAGAAAATAATAAACATTTTTAAAAGGAAATGGCTTTATTGTTTTTAAAAATATTCCCCTGGATGATCAATACACTTACTTTTGCATTCGTTCAAACCATTTATCATAGCAGTTTTTCCATTCCTCTTGAGACACCTCCAAAACATGGTATTTGAACGCTTCAACTGCTTCTTCGGAGCTTGTAAATCGTTGACCACGCAGTTTACCTTTGATATTCTAGAACAAGAAGACACTGGGTGCCAAATCAGGACTGTACGGAGAATGAGTTATCGATTCGATGTTTTGACTGCTCAAAAATTCACCTGTTTGACGAGATGTGTGAGAGCTCGCATTGTCATGATGGAGAAGGATTCGTCTTTGGCGGTTGGTTTTACGAATTTCTCCAAAGACTTCCATGATTCGTCGCCTGTCACGATTTTATACACGTCTTTTGAAACACCACGGTCAAACTTTTTAATCATTCCCTTACACCAATCGATGCGAGCCTTTTTTTGAGCGATTGATAAATTATGGGGTATCCAACGAGAGCAAATTTTTTTTTACAACTAAGTGTTCATGCAAAATCGAATGTATTGAAGTGGAACTAATGTACAAGGATGCCTCTATCTCACGATATGTCACATAACGATCTTGCATTATCAGTTCACGCACTGCATCGATGTTTTGTGGCACAACAACCGATTTTGGACGACCTTCACGGAGTTCGTCGGCGACCGAACTACGACCACGATTGAATTCACTATACCAGCGATATACTGTGGTTTTTGATGGTGATTTATCGCCATACAAAGAACTGAGTTCATCGACACATTCTTGTTGAGATAATCCACGTCGAAAGTTTTGAAAAATAATCCAACGAAAACCTTCTCTTGAAATTTCCATTTTTTGCCTAAATTGATTTCCTTAACTCACTGTAAACAAAACATATAGGCACTTGTACATCAAAACCTTGTGAGTACGTTTATTCTAAAAAAATATCAAATTTTATTATGGTGTTGCCAGATTTTAGCTATTGACATTACTGTTGCCAGTTCCCGCAATATAAATAGTACCCCTCGTATGTACATAGAAGAGTCTTATAGAGCATTTTTGGCAGTGATGCAACAACACTATGTAGCCCCAGTGGGCATCTGCTAGAGCCAACCACTAACATAAAATTAATATTTTTTCACACTTTTTAAGTATTTATAAACATCAAATTACTATTATTCGAAAGTTTAGGGTCGTAGGTCTAACATAGTGAACAATTAATTATATTTTTATCACACAAATTGAGGAAGTTATTGCAAAATGTAGTTGCTTTCAATTATTTTTTTGGCACCCCAAAAAAACAGAAAAACAAGTCTATCTGCTACCAAATGTGATGTAAATTCATCAAAGTGGATGTCAAGGAAAGGTAATTGAAAAATGCACAAAATATATTTTTTCCAATTTTTTATCTCCCTTAACATCGGAGAAAAATGGGATTAGTGTATGTGCCCCTCTGGCGAAGGATACCCCCTCTACCCTACTGGCAAAAAGTGCTTTCCCTTACTTAATAAAATATATTTTACTTAATTTTCCATTAAGGTTTTATTTTCCTATATCATATTATATATTTTAGGAAAGCTTACTAAAAACTGCATTATCTGATGCAGAACGACATGGCATGTTGTATAATAACTAGGGCAACCAAAAAAGCAATGTTTTAAGCTTTTAAAAAAAGCTCGAAAAACAGTAAAATAAGCAGTTAAAATGGAAAAAAATAAGCCTTTAAACTTCATTCTTTCTTCATTAAAATCCTCATAAAATTTAAATTTTTTATTTAATACAATGCTACATTCCTTGGAACTTTAGGAATCAGACAAAATTGTGACATTCTTAAATTTATTTTCATCGGGAACCACATTAATTGCATTATAGAAATTAAATATGCTAAAATCCCAAAACTTATTTGAGAACTGGTGAAAAAAATCTGTTGAAGGCATGGCCCTATCCGGATTTCATTCTTGCCTAAGGAGATCGTTATTGTTATATTTGTACTATTATAATTCAGGTGGAAAAAATAAAAAGTTTATTTTAACTAAAGAGATTTTTTAATTTAAAATATTTTTTTGTCGTTTATTTAACCTTCTTTTTAAATTTTTAATTTCACAATTTTCTTGAGCGTAAGGTTTGTTTTTTATATATAAAAATTCTTTATTTTCGATATTTCGCTACTCCATTGTGTAGCATCTTCAGGAAATAACAATTAAATTAATAAATTAACAAATTATAAACAATTTGAAAGTTTGAAAAAATTTGAAAAACATTTGTCAAATATAAATTGTATGTATACATTTATACCAGTAAACAAAGTCTTTGGTATAAAAGTATAACAAACAAAAATATTAATAATTAACAATAAAAAATGTATTAATATAATGTGTTATAAATTAATGTAATGTGTGCTATTTCTTTTGTATTAAATATCTATAATTCTGTGCTACATTTTCAGTATCTGCCTTAAAGTTAATTCTATTTGTTGTGGGTGTATTAATTAGCTGTAACATTTCTAATATATAACGACGTTTATAATTATGTTCTGTGTTTAAAACTGATACATTTTCAAAGTCAGGATAGTGATTTAAATTTGAACAATGAGAAGATAATGCTGTCTTTTGTGAATTAATATGTCTATATTTCTGATCTGATCTATGTCCAGCTTTCTAGTTCTCAATTTATTCTTTGTTGTACCTATATATACCTTATCACAATTCTCTCCGTCATTTCCACTACATGGTATTTTATATACTATATTTGACATGTCCAATTTCTGTATCCTATCTTTTGTCTTACTGTATAATTTATTTACTGTATTGTATGATTTAAAAGCTATTTTATATCTATTAGTATCTATTATCTTCGATTTCTCCAAACGTTCTGATATTTCCGGTACATAGACCATAGACTTGTAAATTTTCTGTTCAATTAAATTTCCTGTGTTATTATTCTTTTTAAATTTATATTGATTTATTAATGAACAAATTAATCCTATCGGAAAATCATTATCCCTTAATAAATCCTTAATTATTTCCTCATTCTTTCTATGAAATTCTCTGTCACTAATATTCAATACTTTTTCTATCAAATTCTTCGCAGTGTTAATAATGATTTTCCTATTATGTTTTGAATAAAAATTAATAAATCTACCTGACGCTATTGGTTTCTGATACCAATCCATTATCAAATTATTACCTCTTCTTATTACCAAAGTATCCAAATAAGGAAGTTTAGAATCACGTTCCTTTTCCATGGTAAACTTAATATCAGAACTAAATTCATTTAATGCTATCGACATATTATCTATCGCATCCTCAGAAATGACACAAAACAGATCATCCACATATTTAGTCATTATCTTTGGCTTAACATTAAGTTTTTTAATACAAGTGTCCAATAATTCTTCCATAACTATATCAGCCACAATTGGAGAAGCAGGGGATCCCATTGGGAGTCCTTTCTGTTGTAAATAGATCTTCTCACTGTATTGAAAGTATCTATTATCCTCTATACAAAATTTCAAAATACGTAAAAACAAGCCTTTTTCAATAGTTGTATATTCCTCAATAACATTCCATTTTTCCTTTATAATATTCATCGCTAAATCAACAGGAATACTTGGGAATAAAGAAACTACATCAAAAGAAACTAATTTTTCATCATTTCGTATTTGTTTGTTGAATAATCTATTCCTAAATTCAAGTGAGTTCTTTACATTGTATTTAGATTGTTCCGTAATCTTCCTTAAAATGTTAGTAATGTATTTACAGAGTTCATAAGATGGAGAATTAATAAAAGAACAAATTGGTCTCAATGGAAATTCTTCTTTATGAATTTTAGGTAGTCCATATAATCTAGGTGCGGTAGCAATATTAGTCTTAAGTTTAATTTTCTCTGTATTTTTAATAATTTTCTTTTTAAAAAGTTCATCAACTAAATTATTATTAATCTTCTGTAATCTACTCGTTGGATCCCTATTTTGTAAATTATATTTTGTAATATCTCCTACTATATTGTTCATCCTCATATCATAATCTTTTCTCTTTATAGCTACAGTTGTATTTCCTTTATCAGATCTCAATATAAATAAATCCCTATTCTTTTTTAAGAAAATTTCTGCTTCTTTTACTTTATCCAAAATGTATCTATCTCTATTTGTCAGGGTCATTCTATTTAAATGGCTATTAATTACATTTGTCAATCTATTTCTAGCCGTTTCCTGTTCTTCATTCAACTGTGCACTTAATTCAACTTTTGATCAAGGAATTCATTCAATTCTAGTTAATTCAACTTTTGGTCAAGGAATTCATTCAATTCTAGTTAATTCAACTTTTAGTCAAGGAATTCATTCAATTCTAGTTAATTCAACTTTTAGTCAAGGAATTAAATTTATTTCGTTTAATTCCCTAAGGAATTAAATTTTTTTCGTTTAATTCCCTAGGAATTAAATTTTTTTTGTTTAATTCCCTAGGAATTGAAAACTTAATTCAGGGAATTAAACGAAAGCAATTTAATTCCTAGGGAATTAAACGAAAAAATTTAATTCCTTAAGGAATTAAACGAAATAAATTTAATTCCTTGAATAAAAGTTGAATTAACCAGAATTGAATGAATTCCTTGACCAAAAGTTGAATTAACTAGAATTGAATGAATTCCTTGACCAAAAGTTGAATTAACTCGAATTGAATGAATTCCTTGACCAAAAGTTGAATTAACTAGAATTGAATGAATTCCTTTACCAAAAGTTGAATTAACTAGAATTGAATGAATTCCTTGTTGAATGAATTCATAAAATTTTATGAAGGCATTAGAAAAAATTAATGAATTCCTTTAATATAAATCGAATGAAAAAAAAAGCAATTCATTCAATTCCTTGAGTTTGGTCAGGGAATTCATTCCCAAAATATAAATTCAGTTAAAAAAAGGGAATTAGGGAATTAATTCTTCGAAGCTCTATTTGTAAATATTGGCTTATTTTTGGTATTTTCTTTAAAAATTGAGCTTATTTTACCTTTTTTATGCGAAAATAGAGCATATTTTTGCTTTTTTTTCATAAAATCTGTAATTTTAAACATTATTTTAAGTCGTCAAAAATTTTTTTATTTAAAATTGTTTTTTAATTTTATTTTAAATACTAGAATTGAATGAATTCCTTGACTTCAAATTGAATTAAATAGTGTTGAATGAATTCTTTAGTGAATGAATTATTTAATTTTAATTCATTACGCTTTGATCAGGGAATTCATTCTATAAATTTGAATTTTTTGAATTCATTCACAGGAATTAATTCCTGCTTATGTCTTATTGATGAATTCATTCCTTGAATTAAAGAATTGAATTTTTGGGAATTCATTCCAAAAAGGAATTAATTCTTTAAAGCTCTGTTTACAAAATAAGCAAAATCAGATAAAATAAGCAAAAAAAAAGCTCTAACAAATATAGCTTAAAATTCTTATATTTTAAAGATCAGAACTTGTATCTAATCTAAATTGTTCTATCTTTTCAAATAAAATATATGCTCTGGCTTCTTTTTGGTTGGCCTAATAATAACCAAAAAAGATATTTGGGAAAAACTCCAATTAAAATACTTTTTTGTATGGGTCGCCATTTTACATTTTTCGTAATATCTTTGGCATTTACAGTCATTTACACAATTTTAATTTTTTTTTGTGGTAAAGGAGTTTACATTTCCACAAGCAAAATATATAACAAAAAAATCGTATACGAATTTTCTTTAATTTACTAGTTTTTCGTGTTTGGGTTTTCAACATGCTTTTCAATAATATACAATTTGTGTTTACAAAATTGGGGTTTTCGCGAATAAAAATACAATTCATTCCGCCAAAAATAATTTTTGTTTTTTTTTTTTAATTTGTATTTTTGGTACTTTTAAATGCTTTTCAAAAATATAAAATATTTTAAAATCCAATCAGCGGTTGCGAAGTTACAAAATAATATATTAAAAACAAAACATTTCGCGATCAAAAAATTCTTAAATTGTGTGAAACAAATTTAATTTGTCAAACTAATGTCAGTAATGGCTCGAAATATCGATTCCAAACCAATGAAATGCAAAATCAATCGTTTTTCGCTCCAGCAGTTTAGGGCAAAAAACTGATCTTTTTTTGATTTGACGCAAAGTTATTAGTTGAATCATCTTTTGACTCATAAATATTAGTGGAATCACCTCTGTTTATGGTGATTTTAAAATATTTTAAACATTTACCTACATTTTTTGTAATGCAATCTGATGCAAACAATTGTGGTTACGTAGTTTACAGTAACGGAATATACATTTGGTTATCTTTTTCGTTTTCTTTCAGAAACGCTTCGTCAGAATTTTCTTTCCGAAACAAAATCGTATGATGCCTACAAGGTGAATCCAAATATGTCATTGTTTTTCTTAAGGGGGGTATCGACTTTAGGAAAATTTTGTTTTCGAATTTTTTTATATTTTATTTGGATGGAGCATACTTTTCTCTATATGCCACGAAAATTTCAATAAAAAATTCGAAGAAATTAAATTTTCACATGTTTTTTTGTAAAATATGTTTTAGTCCCAAAGAAATACTCAATGTGGTAAATTTGTGTGTAACACTTTTTGTTTGCATTTTTATTAACTTGTTCTTATTAGAAATCTTATATCTTATAACAGGGCAGAATAAAAAGATAAAACCTACATCAAAAGATGTAAGAACTGCACGCCAATGACGATTCCTTGATGGATGTTGAAGACACGTCATATGAGGCAGGTGCTGATGGCTTAATATAAGTTATAAAAGTAATTAATATATATAAAAATGGGGAAAAAAATACGAAATAAATTAAAAAATGTACAAAATTATAGCATTTTTACAAAATAATATGAGCAGCATAATGTATAAAAATATATCTACCATCGTTTTTAAAACTATTAGGTTTAATATATAAAATACTCTTTAACCGAATCTTCCCAAATTTGGTACAGATGTAGAAAACTGCGAGGTATGAATTTTGTTCATACACGGTTTTTTTAAAATTTTCTGTTTTCTTTGCGTAAAATCAATTTTAAACTTCAAACGCGTTTTTCTCACAGCCATGAGTTCAAAATCGGCTGCCACTGTACAGACAAGGTGGGTTAACCGATTTCGATCCGGTTTTTTTTTTTGTTGGTAGTCAACAAAAAACTGCAGTCCTTATAGTGGCCCTTTTTTGAATTTCAGTCAAATAAATTTTTTATTCCCAAGTAAAGTTTTTTCTTAAACTTTTTTGGAATTTTCAAGTTTGTGTGGCAACTTTGTTTAAAAAAAATTTTAAAAAATAAAAATCGGGCCACGATAAGGACTAGAGAATTTATCTGATATTAAGAATAACTTTACATTTTTATTTTCCAATAATTAATGAAGGCTGTACAGTGGCAGCCGATTTTGCCTTTTTTAAAAAAGGCTAATAATGAGGTGGCAACCCTGGCGATTTTGGTTGGAGAAATTTAAAACTAATATTTTTTGAAAATACTACAATAACATATATCTTAAATAAAAAAATAACATAGTAGGCATGTTCGTTTACTTACTACAAGTTACTACTTTTACTACAGCTGGAAAAATTCAATACAAAAAGTAAATAAAACTTTCCAATTGTAGTAAAATAGTAAGAATTTCGAGTAAACGAACACACTGAGTAAAAATATTTCTATTTGAATTTTTGACAACCGTTTAAATATGCCCCTTAAAATTCTGTTGTTACAGTATTTACCCCCCTTAATCGTTAAATAGTTTGTTGTAAAAATTAGGAACGGAGTTTACAACATTTTTTCAAATCTTATTAAAGACATCCTTTTTCATCTCGAGAATGTTACATGCAGCAGAAAAACTTCAAGTCTGTTATACCAGATAATTATTTACAGTCCAACGATCATTTGAGTATAAATAACATTATACTTTTCGCAATATAATTAACTAGCGGGCGCAGCCCGCTACGTTGTTAGCGTGCCTTAAAGTTTAGGGGGGGGCGCAGCCCTCCCTAAATTCCCCCCGACAATTTTTTTTAAATTCGCTTTTTATTTAAAGTACAGTTTTTATAATAAAAGCCTTCACCCAGCCACCACAAATAAATAATTCTGCACAACAATGGGTTTAAAATAAATAAATATTTGATCACTTTTTCTCATGAAAGTGGATTGTTAGTAATGAATCCATAATAAATTGCAATATACGTGTGTATGTTAAGATAATTTGGTAAAGTGCGAACTTAGGTAGATAGACCCGTAAGTAGTTTTGTTCATTTGTGTTTTGAATGAAAATAAATAACGTAAAGCAGGGTTGGAAAGCATTTTATAATATTAAAGTAAATTCACAAATTCAGTTGGAAAATTTACTGCGTCGGTTTCTTCCACCGGTGCTTTGTTACATGAAGTTTAAATATCGGAATATATAAGTTCCATTCCTTTTCTAAGGTTTTTTCTCTTTTAGAAAATTTGTTTAACTTTTTGGAGAGTATGTTTCAATGCTACATAAGTTTCATATTCCGTGGATAGTGTTTGAACAGGTAATTCCCTCTTCCAATCCATTTGCATTGTCTATAATTTCAATTCCACTCGTTCAACGTTTATATCCATTTCATTCCACTTGTGTAGTGTTTCAATTCCACTCGTTTCCTATTTAGTTTCTTAATTTTAGTGTTTCATATACACTTGTTCTTTAAGTTTTAGGTTTCTAGCTAAAGACGCAGACGTTAAGGGGGGGCAATTTTCCCCTTTTGAACCACCATTTTTACCACGTTCCTGTCCAAAGTCCTAGAAATGCCTTGTCGATAAGTTAGCCCATACTCCAAGGAAAACATATTATATATTACAGGTTTCTAGCCGAAGGGTTCGGTTAGGCCATCAAGGGGGAGAATTATTCCGTTTTTACCCCTCCCGGTAGGAATTTCCAAAAATTCCGTCTTAGAGGACGTCTGCGTTGGAGGAGGAACCTACTACATATATAATTTTAGGTCTCTATATCCAGCAGTTTGGCCAAGCCGTCAAGGGGGAAGTATTTTCCCTTTTTACCCCTCCCGGTATGAATTTCCAAAAATACCATCTTAGGGGTCGTCAACGTTGGAAAAGGAACCCAAATACCGAATTTAAGCTCCCTTGTTCCAGCAGTTTGGCCAGGCCGTTAAAGGGGAGACTTTTCCTGTTTTTGACCCTACCTGTATAAATTTCCAAAAATCTCATCTTAGCGGATGTCTACAATAGAGGAGGAACTTTAATACCAAATTTCAACTTCCTACCTCCAGCGGTTTGGGCAGGCCTTTAAGCGGCACTTTTCGCTTCATTAATCCCCATTTTTGCAATATCCCTGTCCAAAAAGCACCTTCCCGGTAAGTGAGCCCATACTCCAAGTAACATATGTTTTACATTTCAGGTTTCTAGCCAACTTTTACTATTTGTGCCCCTCTCGGTAGGAATTTCCGAAAATCCATCGACAGGGAATTTCAGCTTCCTAGTTCCAGCAGTTTGAGCAGGCTGTCAAGGGGGACACTTTTTCTTTTTTTGTCCCTCCCGGTTGGAATTAGGCTGGAAGAGGAACCTAAGTACCGAATTTCAGCTTCCTAGTTCCAGCAGTTTGGACAGGTCGTTAAGGGGCAACTTTCCCTTTTTGAGCCCCCATTTTATAACGACCCTGTCCAAAATTCAAAAAAGTATCTTTCTAATAAGTTAGCCCTCACTCCAGGGACCCACATTTTAAGCTTCAGGTTTCTAGCCGAAGGGGTTTTTACCGGCCCCCAAGGTGAGGCTTTTCTTCTTTTTGCCCCTCCCTTTAGGAATTTACAAAAATTACATCTTCGCGGCTATCTGCGATGGATGAGGAACTTTCATACCAAATTTCAACTGCATTGCCTAAGCGGTTTGGGCAGGCCGTTATTGGGGACATTTTTCCCTTTCAACCACCATTTTTACTATGTTGCTGTTCCAAAATAGAAAAATTACGTTGCCGGTGAGTTAGTCCTACTCCAAGGAATACATATTTAAAATTTTAGGTTGGCCAAAAGGGATTGGGCAAGCCGTCAGGAGGAGACTTTTACCTTATTTAACCTCCCGATAGGAATTTCAAAAACTCCGTCTAAGCGGACGCCTTCACAGTAGGAGGAACTCACATACCGAGTTTCCTTTTGGGATATCCTGTAGGGAATTCCAAAAATACAAACTTAGTCGATGTCTACTACAGTGGAGGAACCTTTATACCAAATTTCAACTTCTTACCTACAGTGGTTTGGGCAGTCACTTTTCCAATTTGTGAGACTGTTTATGTGGAGACTTTTCCCCTTTTTGCCCGTTCCGGTAGGAATTTCCAAAAATCCCGTCTTAGCGCACGTCTATGCCGAATATCAAGAAACCTTGTTTTAGTGGAGATATCCGTGGGGGGAGGAAAAAAAGTAATTTTTTTGAAATTATATATTATTTTAAATAGTACTTTTTGGAGAAACGAAATTTTTTGGAAAAAGATACTTTGTTTTTACAAAGTACTTTATTTGTACTTTTTTTGGAAAAGGTATTTTTTTTTTAAAAGGTGTTTTTTTTGGAAAAATTTATGTTTTTTGGAAAAAGGTACCTTTTTTGGAAAAGGTACTTCTTTTGGAAAAGGAAAATTTTTTTAGAAAAAGGTACTTTTTTTTGGGAAAAGGTACTGTTTTTGGGAAAAGGTACTGTTTTTTGAAAAAGGTATTTTTTTGGAAAAATGTATGTTTTTTGGGAAAAGGTACTTTTTTTGGAAAAGGTACTTTTTTTTTGGAAAAGGTTCATTTTTTTAGAAAAAGGTACATTTTTGGAAAAAGGTACTTTTTTTTGGAAAAATGTACTTTTTTTGGAAAAAGGTACTTTTTTGGAAAAAGGATTTTTTTTTGGAAAAAGGTACTTTTTTTGGAAAAAGGTACTTTTTTGGAAAAAGGTACTTTTTTGGAAAAAGGTACTATTTTCGGGAAAAGGTACTTTTTTTGGAAAAAGATACTTTTTTTGGAAAAGGTGTTTTTTTTAATAAGGTGTTTTTTTTAATAAGGTTTGTTTTTTGGAAAAAGGTACTTTTTTGGAAAAGGTACTTCTTTTGGAAAAGGAACATTTTTTTAGAAAAGGTACTTTTTTTGGGAAAAGGTACTTTTTTTTGGAAAAGGTACTTTTTTTGGAAAAGGTACTTTTTTTTTTGGAAAAGGTACTTTTTTTTTGGAAAAAGGTTCATTTTTTAGAAAAAGGTACATTTTATGGAAAAAGGTACTTTTTTTAAAAAAGGTACTTTTTTTAAAAAAGGTACTTTTTTTTGGAAAAAGGTACTTTTTTGGAAAAAGGAATTTTTTTTTGGAAAAAGGTACTTTTTTGGAAAAAGGTACTTTTTTCGGGAAAAGGTACTTTTTTTGGAAAAAGGTACTTTTTTGGAAAAAGGTACTTTTTTTGAAAAAGGGTACTTTTTTTGGAAAAAGTATTAATAATTTTGGTAAGATGTAATAAAACGTCAAATTATAAAATTGTATTTTTCACTTTTGTGCGATGGTAGGAAAATATTTTCTTCTTAAGTTCTAGGTGATATTTTGGCAATATAATTTTTCTTACTTCCAGACGATAATTTGGCAATAATAAATGTCGCGGGTTTATCTTCCAGAAGTATTACTTTAGGCACATAATAAAAATATCTAGCTTTGATATACATATTTCAGAGTAATGGGAGTTATGCCCCTAAACTGCACTTTAGCCGAATATGATTATTGCCGCAATACAATTTTCCCTCAAGGCGATACGATTTGGAAACATTTTCGTATTGAAATGTTTGTAGGGATAATTTACTGGAAAATTATAAAAAAAACTTGGAAATTATGTAGATGTATAATTACATAGCTGTTAAGAAATATTCCCTCCGTTTTTTTCTGTGTGTAGTAGTAGCAGTATCTTATTGGAATTCAAATAAATTACCAAAAACAAGTTAACGGTAACATATACATAAATAGAATTAATGAAAATGCATTTTAAACTAGAAATGATTTTTGGGATATCACAAACGGTAAAATTAGAGTTCTTAAAAAGAAAAATAAACTGGTATTACTTGTTACTGGCTGGATGCAGATGTTGATAATTTTGTTTTATATACCAAATTTTAAATTTCCTTTGGAACGTATGTATACGAGTATATTAAGACGCAGTTTCAGCAATAAAACTAAATATTGAAATAAGCCGGTTAACATCATTTAAATATTGTCACACACTAATTATATATATATATATATATACGAGGTATTTTTTGGTTTAATATAAACATAATTTTGTTATTATTATTGTTATTAACAGAATAATAAAAAAACAAGAATAAAAAAAACAAGAACAGTAAAACAATAACAATACACAAGCATACAAAATGGCAACTCTTTATTTTTTATGTATAATTTTTAGCAGCGAAGAATAATTTTTGCATTTTTTCTAATTAAAATTATCATAATTTTTTATTCTGTTATAGATATTTTTCTAAATTTTCAAATCATATTCTCTACACTCTTTTGCACCACTTTTTTAGACATTTTTTTGCTTGCATTTCTGAATTTCACAAACTTTTGCTTTAATTTCTTCCTTTTAAAACACGATTATCCCTTTTAAAATTTTAATGCATTTAATATTATACTCATTAAATTACTGAAATTCATAATTTTTATAAATTTATTTACTTTTACTTGAGGCAATTTTGCATAAAATTCTCACTGCGTCTTTCACAAACAGCCACAACAGCTGTAGTCAAGAAAAGCAACCAGACCAACTTGGATGTCGGTTAAGCCGCGCCGCCGATTTTTTCATGAGTCAAGTTGCCGCCGTCGTTTCGAAATTCACTCAAAAAAGTTTGACTGTTACTACATGGCAGTTGTTTGTGCATTAATTAAGCCCTGTTCACATTATCAGACAATTGCTAATACTTTTATTCACACAAGTATGACAAAAAGTATGCTAAAATTGGCTAATTGTCAAAAAAGTATAAAAGAAAATCTTTTCAGTGTTCAGACTGTTATCGACACACACAAAAAATAAATTAAAACAATATTTTTTCTTCTATTATTACTTTTTTTCACCATTAGTTGTTTTTAATCTTTGTTTACATTTATTTAGTAACACAACACTTGTGTTGAGATAATTGGTAACTTTCTGAATTATTTAAAAAAATAAATCTTGTCAAAAAAAGTGTGACCGCTTTTTAAAATGTGTGCACCCATTTTGACATGTGCACTCAAAAAAGTTTGAAAGTTACTACATGACAGTTGTTTGTGTAGTAATCAGTGGTTGTTCTTTTTAACAGAAATTACAGTTGTTTTTCTAAAGAAGAAAGCAAATCAACTTTTATGACGGTTATTTAAGTAAACGAAAAATACTGTATTTTCGTAACAGTTGTTTAAATAAGTTATTTTTAATATCATAATAAACAACTACCAAAACAGTATTTTTACTGTGAACAGTAATTTTTGTTAGTTATTTAAAAAATAAAAAATTTCGTCAAATTTTTTTTAATTTTAAAAATTCTTGTTTAGTTTATATTTGTTATTATTGATATATTTCTAGTTTGCAAATTAAAATCAGAAACTTGTATTGTATCTCCAACGCATAAAAGCATAATAACTGTAGAACGGTTTGGAATTTTTACTTCAAATTTTAAATAGGCTGAAGTAATACCACATATTTTTGTAATCGAAAGAAAAAAAATATTTTTTTTATTAAAATATACTTTTATAAACAAAAAGAATTGACTTTAAAAAATAGTAGTTTTTACCGATTTTGTCAGTTGTTTTGAAATTTTTGTAGTACAAATTCTTCAGTTAATTTTACGACATTGGTAGTTATTTTTAATGCGTTTGTTAGTTATTTTTCAACAGTTAAAAATAACAAAAGTTTTAGTTATTTTAAAGGTAAATACCTTTGTCGCCTTTTTAACTGCATATACCTATGTTTTAACTGTCATTTTCAGTTAATTCTACCCACAAACTTTTGTGAGTGTACTACCATGTAAGCAAAACCATATGCTTCGAGAATACTTTTTTGGCACCTGTCATTGGTAACACATCTGTGGTTTTGGAATTTAACTAGTGTCTACAAATGAAATGTGCAAAGAAACTTGAAAATAACACAAAGAAACAACACCAAAATAATTTTGTTGCTGTTTTGTGTGTAATTCGTAAATTTTTTGGCATATTTTATTGCATTTGAAGACACTAGGTTAATGCAATGTATGTCAGCCGGCTTAACCTAGTGTCTGGACATGCAATAAAATGATAGCAAGAAATTGTCAAAATGCTCTCATCTCAAGTGAAGACACTCAATTTCAATTTTATTGCAATATCATGATATCGCTGACATGCAAGCGGCTATTGCAATGATTCCTGCCATCAAATGTCACTTTTCGTTTTAATTTTTATTTTGTAATAAAAAAATAACAGAAAATTTGGTAAAAAAGAATGCGAATGAGTTTAATTATTTATTATTTGTAGATACAAATTTATTTTGGATAAAATTTTGTGTTTTTCGAAGAAAAATCTATGATATTTCATAACCATGAAATGGCCAAGTGTTCTCCACCACTTTGCAATTGATATCATTTTGACGTTTCTCTGCAATGATTTTGACATTTCATATCATATAGTTTATTGCATTTGAAGACACCGGGTAAAGCTCGGCAGAAAGCCGATAAACCGCCTCTGAAGTTTTTGCTAAACAACCGCCGCCAAAATTTTTCATCAGCTTGCTTCTCTGCTGTAGTCTCCACACCAGGGATGGAAAAGATGATACAATTGTACTTTTTTTGGTACATTTTGACCTCCATTGTAGAGTTGTAAAAGTATTGAGTATTCCGGTACTGAGTACTCAATACTGACTGTTTTTTTGAGTACTCAATACTAAAACGGTACTACTCAATACTTTTAAAGATGCAATTTTCCGTAGAAATGTGTGTTTTTCGTATAAAAATACAACTCTAAAAATACAGCTCTGAAAATACAACTCTATTTGTGAAGTAAAGAAATTTGTAACGAATTTTTGGGAAAAATTATTTAATTAATTAATTTATTTAAAATGTTTTAAATTAATTAAAATGTAAATAACAATAGTTATTTAACACGTGTATGTGAATTGTGATAATTTTTCCTAATAAATACGAATTCATAACATTTTTATTTTTAAATTAAAAAAACCGTTAAAAGTATTGAGTAGTATCGAGTACTCAATTGAAAAGTATTGAGTAGTATTGAGTACTCAAAAAATACCGAAATTTCACAACTCTACTCCATTGTAGAGTAGAGTTGTAAAAGTATTGAGTATTCCGGTACTGAGTACTCAATACTGACTGTTTTTTTGAGTACTCAATACTAAAACGGTACTACTCAATACTTTTAAAGATGCAATTTTCCGTAGAAATGTGTATTTTTCGTATAAAAATACAACTCTAACAATAGTACTCTAAAAATACAGCTCTGAAAATACAACTCTATTTGTGAAGCAAAGAAATTTGTAACGAATTTTTGGGAAAAATTATTTAATTAATTTATTTAAAATGTTTTAAATTAATTAAAATGTAAATAACAATAGTTATTTAACGCGTGTATGTGAATTGTGATAATTTTTCCTAATAAATACGAATTCATAACATTTTTATTTTTAAATTAAAAAAACCGTTAAAAGTATTGAGTAGTATCGAGTACTCAATTGAAAAGTATTGAGTAGTATTGAGTACTCAAAAAATACCGAAATTTCACAACTCTATTGTAGAGTTTCTGGTCCGTATACGGATCCGGAAAACGGTACGTAAACCAAGTTGGATTCCGTTTATGAAGGACCGAAAACGGTACGTAAACGGAACGATTTGTTTGTTGGGTTGGTTTGTTTTATGATAATTCCCAAAATATTTCGGGTCTAGGAATGAGATCTCACGAGCTGGGCCGTTTTTAAAAAAGGTCTTTTTTTTAGTTTTTGGTAGAATTTTGGTATTTAGCTATAGACCATATACACAATATTGGTATCATATGAATGGTTTTTTTGAGGCGCGTTTAGCGGTATATAACATGTTCAATCATTCCTAAAAAAGTCCCGTTTGCATGGATATTATAAAAAAATGGATTTAAGTGAACACGTGTTTCAGGTTTTTTTTGAAATTCGCGATTGTTTGCGTTTTATCAGAAATTCAATATGGTGGAGAAAATATGTTTAAAATAGGGCAATATGTATATAGAAACTTTCCTTTCGATAAGTAAATAATCGCTAAGTGGATATAGTTTAGAGTTCTGCTAATTTAATACATTTTTCACGGTGCTCTGTGCCAAATTTTGATAAAATTTGGAGTTACCCCACACTGAGAGAATTGTCATCACTTCAGCAATGAATTTCTTCATAGTTTCAATGAAAATTGTCACTGGAACTCGTCCATTGAAACTTTTCATAGAATCTATGAAACAGGTTTCATTAAAGTCAATGTTTATGAAAAGTTCATAAAATTAACGAAACTCTTCATAAAATTAATAGGCCACTCCTCCAATGAATAAATCATTCAGCCAATGAAGAGCTTCATAAAATCTATGAAGCAATTTCATTTACTATTATTTATTATAGTTGGTTGTTGTCGTTGCTAAGCTGGAGTGGATAAATAAAAAGTACTTAGCAAATGAAAAGGCACAATAAAATCGTAGCATATTTTACGGATATACAAAATATATCTAAACAAAGAATTCATTAAATTAAAAAGTTTCATAAAAAAAAGTTTCGAAACAATTAATATGATTTATAAAAAAAATTTCATAGTCCAAAATTATTAATAAAAAATTAATAAAAAAAAAAAAAAATAAAAATTATAAAACATAGTTCTCTCAGGAAATGACGATAGTTAATAAAAAAATAAAAAAAAGTAAATACTACACCGAAAAAATTTTTCAGTTGCTGCCTACTAATTTCAACTGTGTCTCAGGTGAAATATCCCTTACTGAATATCAGTTACAAAAAATAATTGTAAATAACTAAATTGTCAGTTGAAAATTTGTATCAACAAATGTAGCTATGAAGTTAGTTAAAAAGAACGTATTTTTGGTTAATATTTAAAAAAATTCCACATAGTAATAGGCAACCAAGAAATTAAAAATAATTACTGAAATTTGCATTAATTTTTTTAATAATATTTGTTTTACATAATTTGTTACAACTTTTTATTAATTTGTAATGAAAATGTGATGACAACATTAAAACAAAATCATACTGTAAGTGGTACGAACAGTCAAACATGTGATTATTTCAGTTGAGCTTCTGTTACTTTGAAGTTTCAACCTTTTGAATATTTAATAAAGATTTACCCCTAAATTCAAAAACGCTTTGTAAAATTAGAGGAGGTTTATTGAACAAATTTTGTATGAAAATGAAATTTGTAAACCTGTTATAACTTTACAAAGCATTTATGAATTGGAGGTTATTCTTTTTGTCTGTAAAAAGTGAAAAAATTAAATGTTTGTCAAATATATACAATAAAACAATAAAAACTTATCTTTAAATATTTTCTTCCATCTTGACTCTTTTTTTTTAAACAATGTGTTCGAAATTCAACGGAATTTCAATAAACGGTTACCTTTAAGGCCATTAACAATAAACAAATTAACTTAAAGTTGGAGTTAACTTAGAGATACAGATGTCAAATTCCATAAAAATTTGAATTTTTATAACTTTCAGTTTGTGTTAACTTTAGGTTATTTGTTTATTGTTAATTGTACCAAATGCTTTTCTGTTACCAAAATCAGGAAAAAGTTCAAATTTGTTTTAATTTTTTTTTTGTTAAAAATATAATTGACAATTTGTATTTACAGGGTAGCCGAAAAACTGTTGAAATATTGATAACGAATATTTCAGTTAATCCAGAAATTTTCGATTCTAACTGAGAAATTATTTAACTGAGCAACTGAGAAATTTTATCGGTGTATTGAACAATTTCATATATATAAAGAAAATTTTCATTAAATTTATGGAGATCTAATTTATGAAATTCAATGAATTTTTTTAATGAAATTATGAAATTTTATCAAAAAAAATTTTTAAAAATTTCATAATATAAATTAAATTTTATATACATAATGAAATTCTTCATTGGTTCTACAAAAACAATTCTATGAAATTATATTATTAATATCATGAAGGATAATTCTCTCAGTGCAATTCAATAAAAAAAATTTTATCAAATTTTTTGTACACCGATAAAATTTCTCAGTTGCTCAGTTAAATAATTTCTCAGTTAGAATCGAAAATTTCTGGATTAACTGAAATATTCGTTATCAATATTTCAACAGTTTTTCGGCTACCCTGTAAATACAAATTGTCAATTATATTTTTAACAAAAAAAAAAATTAAAACAAATTTGAACTTTTTCCTGATTTTGGTAACAGAAAAGCATTTGGTACAATTAACAATAAACAAATAACCTAAAGTTAACACAAACTGAAAGTTATAAAAATTCAAATTTTTATGGAATTTGACATCTGTATCTCTAAGTTAACTCCAACTTTAAGTTAATTTGTTTATTGTTAATGGCCTTAAAGGTAACCGTTTATTGAAATTCCGTTGAATTTCGAACACATTGTTTAAAAAAAAAAGAGTCAAGATGGAAGAAAATATTTAAAGATAAGTTTTTATTGTTTTATTGTATATATTTGACAAACATTTAATTTTTTTCACTTTTTACAGACAAAAAGAATAACCTCCAATTCATAAATGCTTTGTAAAGTTATAACAGGTTTACAAATTTCATTTTCATACAAAATTTGTTCAATAAACCTCCTCTAATTTTACAAAGCGTTTTTGAATTTAGGGGTAAATCTTTATTAAATATTCAAAAGGTTGAAACTTCAAAGTAACAGAAGCTCAACTGAAATAATCACATGTTTGACTGTTCGTACCACTTACAGTATGATTTTGTTTTAATGTTGTCATCACATTTTCATTACAAATTAATAAAAAGTTGTAACAAATTATGTAAAACAAATATTATTAAAAAAATTAATGCAAATTTCAGTAATTATTTTTAATTTCTTGGTTGCCAATTACTATGTGGAATTTTTTAAATATTAACCAAAAATACGTTCTTTTTAACTAACTTCATAGCTACATTTGTTGATACAAATTTTCAACTGACAATTTAGTTATTTACAATTAATTTTTGTAACTGATATTCAGTAAGGGGTATTTCACCTGAGACACAGTTGAAAATTTAGTAGGCAGCAACTGAAAAATTTTTTCGGTGTAGGTTTATTATTAAATAAAATATTTTATTAAAATACGCGTGTCTGTAATTTTTTTTAAAAATCTAAATATATGCTGACCCTACATAAAATTTTATAAAAAATTTTACGAAAAAAAAATATTCCGCCAAAAAAAGCGCGTGTTGGGTTTTTTTCTGTTAAGTTGCATTTTTATCCTTACATCTACTAGAAACTGAATTAAAATATTATTAAAAATTTTTTTCGCGAAAAAAAGATATTCCGCCAAAAAAAAGCGCATGCTGGATTTTTTCTGTTAAGTTGCATTTTTATCTTACATCAACTAGATACTGAATTCAAATGCAAATTTCAGTAAGTCCAAAATTTAAAAAAAATTTGTCCACAGCATCACGCAAAATATATGAAATTTGCAAAATTCGGAACTATATCCACTTTACGATGATTTACTTATCAAAACAAAAGTTTTGGTATCCATATTGCCCTATTTAGAACACATTTTTTCCTCCACATTGAATTTTTGATAAAACGCGAAAAATCTCGAATTTCAAAAAATCTGAAACACGTGTTCGCTTAAATCGACTACAGATTATATATGTTAGTTTGAAATTTTAATAACAAACATCTCCGTACAAAAGAGTAAAAAATTTGTTTTTTTTTTTATAGAATATCCTTGAAAATAGGACATGTTTGGATACGCTTGAACATGTTATATATACCGCTGGACGCGCCTCAAAAAAACCTTTCATATGATACCCATACTGAGTATGTTGTCTACAGCTAAAATGCAAATTTCTTACAAAAACTAAAAAAAATACCTTTTTTAAAAATGGTGCAGCTCCTGAGATCTCGTTGCTACACCCGTAATATTTTGGGAATCATCATAAAACAAACCAATGTTTATTTAGAGAGGGGCACTTTTTTTACTTTTTTTCGTGAGTCGGTCTAATATATATATATTTGATATTCACAACTATTGATTATTTTAAGAAAAGTTGGCAGATCTTTGTGTAGTATAGAATAGTATTTCCTGCAAGCTTGACCGCGATCGATAGGAGAATATTTTCTCCAAGTTTGACATTGCTCGGACAAATTTTCTATAAATAAAAATTTTGGTACCGTGAAGTAGAGTTGTAAAAGTATTGAGTATTCCGGTACTGAGTACTCAATACTGACTGTTTTTTTGAGTACTCAATACTTAAACGGTACTACTCAATACTTTTAAAGATGCAATTTTCCGTAGAAATGTGTATTTTTCGTATAAAAATACAACTTTAAAAATAGTACTCTAAAAATACAGCTCTGAAAATACAACTCTATTTGTGAAGCAAAGAAATTTGTAACGAAATTTTGGGAAAAATTATTTAATTAATTTATTTAAAATGTTTTAAATTAATTAAAATGTAAATAACAATAGTTATTTAACACGTGTATGTGAATTGTGATAATTTTTCCTAATAAATACGAATTCATAACATTTTTATTTTTAAATTAAAAAAACCGTTAAAAGTATTGAGTAGTATCGAGTACTCAATTGAAAAGTATTGAGTAGTATTGAGTACTCAAAAAATACCGAAATTTCACAACTCTACCGTGAAGGTCGAAAAAGTACAATTTTTTTATGTGGTTGGTACAAAATGTAAAAACTCATTTCCATCCCTGCTCCACACTAGAGTTGTAGAAACCTATTAACAATTTGGGTACCCAACAATAAGACTTTTCGAGTAACACACCGAAAAATTTCCATAGTAGGATAGTTAACAAAATTCATAGTTGAAATCAAATAAATTTCAAATAACTATCTTTAATTATAAGCAACTATATATTTTGTTTATATTATCAATGTTATAATTACCCTGTAAAAAATTCAAGTTAGAATGTCAAACATATTTGTAAGTTAAAAGTATTTAAAAATTAAACATCAAAATATGGAAATTTAATCAATTGATGAATTCAAAGAAATTTGGGTTTCCTGTTATTATTATTGCAGATCTTAACTCCAAAGTAATCAAAATGGTGGATTATATAATATTTTTGTTTCTAATCGAAAATATTTTTTTCCCATAGGATATAATAAAGTTTAATATCAGTCGGTCGCAGATAAATAATTTCCAAGGGAAAATAAAACTTTATTGAAAATTTCAATGGGAGACGGCAAGAAATAGAAGTTAAATAGGAAACAACAGAATAATATTTTTTCTATATTTTTAAGGCTGTAGGAGAATATTTTGAAGTTCGTTTTAAATTTATCGATTTTTAGATTTTTTATAAAATATAAAGTGTATTCAATAAAAAAATAAGATAAAATAGCAAGATCAATTGTCTATATAAACCATATTTAAATTGGATGTAGTTGATATACACTAAACTCAATGTTTATTTAGCATATAGTTGAAAGTAGGTAAATCTCTAGTTAACTTGCCGATATATAAAAACTTAGTTGACACCAACTAAATCAAATCAACTATATATTAGTTAGGGGTATTTCACCTATAAGATAGTTGAAGTTTTCGTCAAAATCAACTACCAAATATTTTGGGTGCAGTAGGAAAATACTACTCTGATTTTTGTTTGCAAACTATATATGTATATATCAATAATAACAAATACCAACTAAACAAGAATTTTTAAAATTAAAAGAAATCAACAAAATTTTTTATTTTTTAAATAACTACTAAAAATAACTGTTTACTGTTAAATTACTTTTTCGGTAGTTGTTTATTATGATATTAAAAATAACTGTTTTAAACAACTGTTACGTCATAAAAGTTGTTTTGCATTTTTCAATAGAAAAACAACTGTAATTTCTGTTAAAAACAACTACTGATTACTAAACAAACAACTGTCATGTAAAGGGTGGTTAAATTCTAAGGGTCGATGATAATTTTGAATAAAACACAAATTATTTAGGAAATTATTGTCATTTCTTTTTATATGATAATATTGGTATGGTTCAATTACGTATGGAACAAAATATCGGCCAAATGGCCGTCGCGACCTCGGCGGCACACCTCCATCCGATGGTCCAAATTTTCGATGACGCTGAGGCATAATTGAGGTTCTATGCCGTAAATGTGCTGAATTATCTCATCCTTTAGCTCTTGAATTGTTGCTGGCTTATCGATGTACACCTTTTCTTTCAAATAACCCCAAAGAAAGAAGTCCAACGGTGTCAAATCACATGATCTTGGCGGCCAATTGACATCGCCACCACGTGAGATAACACGGCCTTTGAATTTCACGCGCAAAAGAGCCGTTGTTTCGTTGGCTGTGTGGCAAGTGGCACCATCCTGTTGAAACCACATATCGTCCAGGTCCACATTCTCAATTTCTGGCCACAAGAAGTCCGTTATAGCGAACACCATTCACGGTTACTGCTTGGCCAACCTCATTTTCGAAGAAGTACGGCCCGATGACGCCGCCAGCCCATAAACCGCACCAAACACAAAAAAAATGGTGTTTTCACATTTCCTACAGACCCGATTTTTTGAAATTTGTGCACAATTCTCCCGATTGTGGACACATTTGGTCGATTAAGCTGACCAAAGAAATCACGAAGTGCACGAAATGCATTTTGATTTGAACTCCCATTTTCATAATAAGCCTGAATAACTTTAACGCGTTGCTCGATTGTGTATCTTTCCATGGTTCAAATTGAGTTAGTCTGAAACTGAGAAATGTCAAATGAAATGCAGAAAAAAACTTGACGTTTAGGTGTGGTTCACATTCAACATCGGCCTTAAAATTTAACCCCCCTTTAGTAACTGTCAAACTTTTTTGAGTATTGCGTTCGAACATATGATTGCTCGGTTCGTTAATAGCTGCGTTTGTGCGGCATTCCTATCAATGATATCTCGAACAATTTTGACAGTAGAAAGCCGGAATACGTTAAAAAACTTTCAAAATCGTTCTTGATAACACTGACAGAGAGTCACACAAACACAGCTAATTGTCGGAGAGTCCGTAAAATTATTTCTTGGGATATTTTTTTGTTATATTTGAGAACATACAAGTAAACTATAGATTATAGAAATTGAAAAATCATTCATTTACCAATTAAAAGATCAACTATACATACCTTCATACATCTCAACATACTAGATACAGTGAAAATATAATTGTTTACTATCAACAAGGATTTATGTTGTAGGTTAAAAATAATTAGAATATGCATTTAAAATTTAAAATTAACAGTTCGTTGTCGTTCAGTAAATCTGTGATTCAGAGTTGAATAGAACCAGCTGTGATACTTTAATATTATTTTATATTTGCCATTATTTATATGTTCTCATAAAATGTTATTTTATCTCCAGTGCTCAAAAACTTAATAATTCACGAAACGTTAAGAATTTTGAACTAAAGTTTTTATGTGGGTGGAAGTAATTAAAAATTGTTTTTGTAATCGAAAGAAAAACATTTTTTTTAAATTAAAATATATATTTATAACAAATTTACAAATTTTGTCAGTTGTTTTTTAATTTTTGTATTAAAAATTTACCAATTGTTTTTACGACATTATTAGTTATTTTTAATGCATTTGTTAGTTATTTTTCAACAGTTAAAAATAACTGCATTTTTATTTATTTTAAAGGCAAATACCTTTGTCGCCTTTTTAACTGCATTTACCTTTGTTTTGTGATTTTCAGTACATTCTACCCACAAACTTTTCTGAGTTTAGTATTACCTTATAAATTTATTGTAATAAATTGGCTTGGCAGTACTTTGAGATGTAAATTTTTGAGTTGGCAATGCTATTTATAGAAAAATGTTTAGAGATGCCAGATTTTTTCCTAAAAGCATCGTTAAATCAAACAAAAATCACCAAAAATTGTGCAAAAATACTGGTAGAATTCTATTACAGATCAAAACCCTTTCAACCGATTACCGTTCCGCCTAAAATAAAGATATCGAAATAACCGAGGTACCGGTATCCTATCATTACCGAAATGGCTGACATGCAAATGCACCCAAAAAAGTTTGTCGGTAGAATCTACTGAAAATTACAGTTAAAACAAAGGTATATGCAGTTAAAAAGTTGGCATAGGTATAAGCTTTGAAATAACTAAAAATATTGTTATTTTTAAGTGTTGCAAAATAACTTTCAAATGTATTAAAAAAAAATAGCTAACAGTGGCGTAAAATCAACTCACAAATGTTTTCTACAAAAATTTAAAAACAACTGGCGGAATAGGTTAAAACTACTGCTTTTTTACAGTTAATTTTTTCATGCTATAAAAGTATTTTTAATTAAAATAAATAAAAATACTGTTTTGGTAATTGTTTTTCATGCTGTAAAAAAACTGCTTTAAAAAGTTCTAACGAAATTACAGCGAACTTTTACAGTTTTACTATTTATACCCTACACCACTATGTGGTCAGGGTATTATAAGTTTGTGCTGATGTTTGTAACACCAAAAAATATTGGTCGTAGACCCACCTTATAGTATACCGATCGGTTCAGAATTTTTTTTTATTTCGATTTAACGATGTCCGTCTGTCCGCCCGTCCGTCCGTCCGTCTGTCTGTCTGTCTGTCCATGCAATCTTGTGCGCACTCTACAGGTCGCAACTATTAAGATATTTTGATGAAATTTGGTACGCAGACCTATGTTGGCCCAAGGACGAACAAGTTTGATTTTGGTGAACATCGGTCTATGTTTAGACCTAGTGCCCATATAAGGGTCCTACCAAAATTATATTGTTTATACGCTGCAGGTCGTAAATATTAAGATATTTTGACGAAATTTGGTACACAGACCTATGTTAGCCCAATAATGCAGCCTATTGATTTTGGTGAACATCGGTCCATGTTTAGACCTAGTGCCCATATAAGGGTCCTACCAAAATTATACTGTTTATACGCTGCAGGTCGTAAATATTAAGATATTTTGACGAAATTTGGTACGCAGACCTATGTTAGCCCAATAATGCAGCCTATTGATTTTGGTGAACATCGGTCCATGTTTAGACCTAGTGCCCATATAAGGGTCCTACCAAAATTATACTGTTTATACGCTGCAGGTCGTAAATATGAAGATATTTTGATGAAATTTGGTACACAGACCTATATTGGCCCAATAACGGAGCCTATTGATTTTGGTGAACATCGGTCTATGTTTAGACCTAGTGCCCATATAAGGGTCCTACCAAAATTGGCTTGGTTACAAACTGCAGGTCGCAAATGTTAAGATATTTTAATGAAATTTGGTGCGCTGACTCACATTATAGAAAATTTTGACATAAGCCCCATTTTAACCCATTCGAATTACTTAGTGTAAGGTATTGTATAGTCGGCATGCCCGACTTTAACCTTTTTACTCGTTTTATAATGATTTTTAGTATAATTTTTTTAGTAACCACTTTTGCTATTTTCTTATTACAAATTACGGATTTTTTTACTAATTCTCGCTGCTGATTTCAGCAAAACATTTTACTAATTTATCAAAACCGAGTGCTAAATTTAGCAGAAAAATACACTAATTAAAAAAAATTTTTTTTTGATTTTTTACAATTCTTGTTTAGTTTATATTTGTTACTATTGATATATTCTTAGTTTGGAAAAAAACATTCAGAAAATTTTATTGTATCTGCAATACATAAAAAGGTAATAACAGAACCGTTTGTTGCAATAGAAAGAAAAAAAGTTTTTTTATAAATTTTTTTTTTAGATTTTACAATTCTTTTTATTTTTTACTACACTTTTTTGCTAATTTCAGCAAATTAATTATAAATTACAGTTTACAAAAATTTACTGAAGTTTAGTAGCTGCTACTAATTATTTATACTAATTTCATTGTACTAAAATTATAGATATTTAGTAAGGTTTTTAACTGATTTTAGCAAATTAATTTTGAATTGCAGTTTACAACAATTTTGCTGAAATTTAGTAGCGACTACTAATTTTGTTGTACTACAGCAGACATGTGTTGCTAAAATTAGCAAAAAATACCGCTGGGCTCAAAACAATTAAAGTTCCCGTAACAACAGCAAAAATTTCAGTAGCCATTACAGACTTTTTTGGTTGAGTCTACATAAGTTCGATGAACACATTCTATTGGCATTGAAGTTAAATTTTCAACTTTGATGTCTTCAGAGACTTAGGCCCTGTGCGAGGTGGCTAAATAAATTCTAAACTAAATACAAATTGACAGAAGGGTTTAAAATTTCTTTGAAAATTTTTTGAAAACATTTTCAAATTTCCTAGAAATTTGGAAACCTGAATTTAGTTTGGGTTTTATTTAGCCAGTTCGCATGGCAAATATTTTTGCGGAACATTTTAACCCTCTTACTCTTCAATTAAAGGGACTTTTTTGACCCCTTTTTAGAGACGGACAAAGAAGCCCTGAAAGGTTAGAGTTGAAAGGTTAGAATTGGAGAGTTAATATATATTGAGCTCTTTTTTTATTCCTTTTGGGCTTGTTTGCTGGCTGGGTACTTAAAATTTTTAAAAATATGAACTTAAATTTGTATGGAATGTTTATATAAAATTCGAAAAAGCCAATTATCTGATGTTTTATCTGATTTGACGTCTGAAAAATCAAATTAAAAATCCTACAAAATTATGTGATTGTCAAAAAAATCTTATAATTTTATGAAATATTTCAAAAGCAAAATTTCAATCGGATTTTCTGTACATATCAGGCAAACTGAGTTTACACTATAGGATTTTGGCTATCTGACCAGAGAACGAAGCCGATCGGCTTATAGCCGCGGCTAAGCCGCCGCCGACCATTTTTCAGATACTGGAGCCGCCGCCGACTTGTACGACTAATTTCGGCTATAAAATATTAGCCGACTGTATCAGCTAAGCCGGTAGAAATGAGATTTTTAAATCTTATACAATTAATTAATTTTGATTGCAAAAAATTACTTGAATTAATTTTCTAAGATTCCGTCAGCTGTAGTCGGCTTTTAGTCCCCATTGAACTCGCAGCATAAGATTTTTAATATAACTTTCTTTAACTGTGGTATCGTAAAAAATTAAAAAAATATACGAGTTTTCTTCACAAATCGTCGGCTTTTAGTCGCCGTCGAGTTTTTTACCGTTTAGCCGCCGCCGCCGAAGATTTTTCGGCTTTAGTCGACTTTTAGCCGCCGCCGGCTATATTTTTGATTAGCCGCCGCCGGTGGCAATTTAATATCGGCTTCGTTCTCTGTATCTGACTTACTTTTTTGACAGATCCTGTGACTTATGATATAATTCAAACCCCGCTTTATTGCGGGTTACTTACCACTTGTTTCTGTTAAAATATTGAATACAAACATACATGTTCTTGTATATTTATGGAATGATATGATTAAAAGAAAACTTATTTTATTTATTTATTTTTATTTTAATCTTACATTCTTTTTACTTACTTCTAAACATTTGTTTAACGATTAATCGATAAATATTCCTTAAATAAAATTTTAAATCACATTTCTTAATATATTGTGATGATAAATATTAAACAAAAAAATCAAATATAAACGCAAATTCGTTATTGTTAGAAATTGTATTTATCCCACTAAGGATTTAGGATAAATATTTAATAATAAATCATAAGTGAAAATAAAAACAGAAATAAAATTAAAACGTTTTGTTATTGAACAAAAACAAAAAATGCGTTTATATTAATTATACAAACTATTTTTGGTTAAAATTTAAACATATTTTATTTACCTAATCAATAACTAAATGTTAACACTACTCAACAGTTTTCAAAAATTTCCCCTGTTTTTGCATTATTTAAACAAGGAATTTGGGTAGAGCTAATGCCTATGTAATTCTCTCACCGTATGTTAACAGCTTGTTTTTGCAAGAAATGGGCTAGTTTTAAGGAAAAGCAAAGATTTTATGCTTAAAATATAATAAATATGCCGAAATCTATCAGTGGCAACATTAAAAATATCATTTTATCATTACCTAGTGTCTACAAATGCAATGAAATGTGCAAAGAAATTTTAAAACAACACACAAAGCAACAACAACAAAAATAATTTTGTTGTTGCTGTGCGTGTAATTCGTAGATTTTATGGCATATTTTATTGCATTTGAAGACACTAGATTAAAAGGGTGCGAAAAATTTCAATTTCCCACACTAAGACAACTATGTCGGTAAAATTACTTGCAATTGCAGTGAAAAACTGTATACTGCAATTGCATTTGAAATGAACTGATATTGCAGTTATTTTAATTACAATTTTAGTTAAAAGTAATTGCAATTGTAGTTAACTCAAATGCAATTGCAGTACAGTCAATTTTACCGACATAGTTTTCTGAGTGTATTTGCATCCGCATTTTATGTATTTTTATCACTAACTGAGAGGATTGCATTCTCTTTATTTTATACACTCTTTGGTAGTACAAATAGCACCAATATTTTCGAAAATACATTTTTTTGCATAAATAAAATCCTGGGAGATTTTATTCTATAGAAAAACTTAGATTAGGAAAATCTTTGCTATAGGAAAACTTTTAGCTTCTGAACTGTTTTTTTTTTTATAGAAACATTCTTAGATTTTGATGATTTTTATTTTAAGGACATCTTAAAAATAACTGAAAATGTAGTTGTTTTTAATTTTTGAGAAATAATTAACAAATGTATTAAGAATAACTAACTAACTAACGCTAAAATAACAGACAAATTTTTACTACAAACATTTTAAAACAACTGTCAAACTCTTCATAGTGGAGCTACAGACTAAACAGACACGTCTTTTAACAGAGTGTGAGGGAGTTGGGAAGTATTTTAATTATAAGGACTTTGGTATAATAGTATTTTTTGGCAAACTTTGCCAGAGTTTCCAGACTTTACAACTCGTGTGCTGTCTGTGATTTGGCATTTTATTTTGCTAAACCAGCTAAATTGTTTTTATAAGTGTCAAACACAATCCAAAAAAGAAGGTGTAAACATTAGAGATTATTTATATTATAACTACAGATTAAACAAAACTGTAGTTATAATCTGGATATACTTATAATCTTGAAATATGTTTTAATATTTTTTCGCAAACATTTGGAGCTGAATGCATAGTTTAAAATTGATGAAATTTTAATTGAAAGAAACTGTTGAGTAATACAACATATTTGTTTCATTCATTAATCTGTTTTTTTCATGAAATCAAACACTAAACCTTGTGGTTTAAAAAGATAATGAAAGAATTATGATATACGTATGTATAATTTTTTTTTTTTTTTGGTTTAAAATACTTAAATATTAATATTATCAACTAATTTTAATAATTAAATATATTATGTATAATAAATATAATTATTTTCTGTTTTGTCATGTTCCTTTTACTTTAAATTAACTTTAATTCATTTCCATTTTATTTCATTTTTATTTATATATAATTAATTTAGTAGTTTTATAAATATTTGAAAATATGCAATATTTTACTGAATTTCAATTTAAGTAACATGGACACAATAAATATTCAATCATATTAGAAAAAAGAATATATTTATATAAGTTTTTACTATTATATAACAATAGTTTAGTTTAGTGTGAAATCTACTTACATAAAAAAGTTGTCTATTAACTTATTTAGTAGAATGTGTTTGACAAATTTTTAGTTAAAATTTTGTTTTATTGCTTTCCAAATTATTTGATTTTACTAACGGAAGTTTTTTTTTTAATTTTTTTAATTTAATAATTTCTTTTAAAAGTATTTCAAAATTCAAATTCAAATGTTAATTTTAAATTTTTTAAGCGGATTGTTAAAATTTTTGTTTTGTGTAAGTTTCATTATCATTTGTTTCCTGAAAATGTGTTATATCCCTACGGGAAATTTTAACAAACTGTCACCGAACTGGCCCCTTTATATGGAATAGACTGGTCACTTTTACATGGCGTTGTCATAGGAGGTGGAAATTGACCCCTTGTGACATGTCACAAGACAAATCCTACGACAGGTCACTGAACTCTCATAAAAAACAAAGTTCAGGGACCTGTCCTGGGATTTGTCTTGTGACATGTCACAAGGGGTCAATTTCCACCTCCTATGACAACGCCATGTAAAAGTGACCAGTCTATTCCATATAAAGGGGCCAGTTCGGTGACAGTTTGTTAAAATTTCCCGTAGGGATGTTACAAAATGACAATGAAACATTTGTATAGTTTTTTGTTATTTTCTTTAAACTTTTCTTAAACAAAGTGAAATTCTTTTTGGCAACAATTTATTTTCTTACCTACATATTTTTTTTTTACTTTTTGTCTTATTTTTTCCTTACATAAAATCATATCTATTCTAAGTGTATGAATTTTCTTAACAGAACACTAACGATAAATTTTATTTTTCTTGAAAAACAGAAATGTTTAAGGGGGAATAGTTAAGGGTGAAACAAATTGTGCAACAAAGTGGAATAAAACTGTTTAGATTTATACTTTCGAACTCCGAATTTGAAATAAAGAAAATATTTTGAATTAAAAAAAATCGTTTCAAGTTTAGATTCCTAAAATTATGGAACTGGTTCCCGATTTACGCCAGTCCCAAAGGGTGTGCAAATCGGACTTCGATTGTAGTTGTTTGTTATGTAAAACCTACAGTTTTAAAGAATATTTTCAATAGAAGCATATATCATTTAAATCAACATTTTTGTTTGCAACATTTTTTATTACTACACTCAGAAAAGTTCTGCAGTTACTACATGCAGTTGTAGTAATTTTAACTACAATTGCAGTTAATTTACTTAGAACAAAATTTTTCAATGTTTTTGACAGTTATTGTTTGAAACAAACTACAAAAACTACTGCATTGTAGTAACATTTATTTTATGCAGTTATTTTGAATTTTGTTACAAATACTTCAATTTTCAAGTGAGCGTGTGTATGGAGTAAACGAATATGTGTACGAAGCAGTGTTGCCATTTCAGTGCTTTTCGGGTATTTTTTGGTGCTTTTTTCCTTCCCGTACCCGGTGATTTTTTACAAATACCCGTTTAAAAAAAGCGGGTATTTACAGTGCTTTTTCAGATTTCTGGCAGTGCTTTTAGTGCTTTTTGTACAGTTCATATTTTTGGTATTTGTTCTCGTTTTTTAATATTTTTCTTCAATTTTCTGTCAAAGTTGAAAAAATAATACGAACTAAACAAAAAATACATTTTTTTTACAATGTTTGTAGTACAATTTTAAATAGCAACTTCGCTATATTTAAACTTCAAAATTTTTAGATATTAGTTTGGTGCTTTTTTACCCCTTTTTCGGTTATTTTTGAACTTTTTTTACACGATTTTACAAAGCTAAAATGTGTTTTTAAATTCTTGACTTAAATTTTTCCAAAAATTAATATCGTGCTTTTTTACCCCATTTTTGGTAAATTTTTACCCTTTTTACCCGTTTTCACAATGCTCTCGGTGCTTTCCTGCCTTCAAAAGTTGGCAACACTGGTACGAAGCGCTTGTTTAAAAATTTCTAGTGAAAGAATATGAGAACATGTTTTCTCTTGTCTTAGTCATAAAACAACGCTAAAGAGTGAAGACGCGTAATACGGAAAATGTTATATATTTTATTAAATTATTAAAATAATAAGGTAAGTTTTATAATATAAAATATAAATATATTTACGGGAATATTCAAAAATATTGTATTTATTTTCTTTCATTTCTTTTATATTTTCATCCCTTTCTACCTGGAGAAGAAAAAGAAGCCAAACACACACACACACAGACGGACAGCTAAAACAATTTCTTAATAGTGAACAGTAAAAGTGATATTAAGTGTAAATTTTGATTTCTCAATTTTAAATTTATTATAGAATAAAATTAAGTTAAGAGTATTTATATAAATTTGTTTTTTATTAAATTAATAATTTTTAAAATAATTTTTGTTTATGTTATTTCAACTATATTTGCAGTTATTTGCACAGTTTTACAATAATTTTCACGTATGTTGTTTTAATTGCATTTGTAGTTGTTTTTACTACTTTTGTCAGTTGATTTTTAACAGTTAAAAATAACCTCACATTGCAGTTCATTTAAATGCCTACATAATTCCCTGAGTGTATAATGCAGGTTTGCAGTACTAAAATTTTTTTTGGAACAAGTTGAGTTTTTAGGTGCACAGCTCAACCTTTTAACCCATCAAACAAAAAAGTTGTTAGAGTTCAAACTTTTACTTCTTTTTTCATTTACATTAACTCAAAAAAGTTCAAATTTTTCCCAACCCTGATTTTTATTGCCACGAAAAGTTTGCAGTATGCATAATTCGTTTAATAACGACAAATTTAACAATCTGCTAAAGTAGGGTAAAGCCTAAAGTAAGCATTTCATAAAATTTGGAAAATAAAAGTCTCAGTTGAAAACAAAAATATTGAGTTTTTTAAATTCAATTGCACCATTTAAGCCTTTTTCATAAAATTTTTTTATACCTTATTTTGAGGGTCTTGAAACTGTGGTAACAGAATGACTCCTCACATTACACTATACTTTCCTTCTAATTAACCGGAATCGAAAAACTGTAATTTCGGCGACCCAAACATTTTGTTATTTATAAAACCAATTCCATGGCGAAATGTTTTAAATTTATGTTTCGTTCAGTCTAAAATATTTAAATTCTTTCCAGAAAAATATTGATTTAGCAAAATTCAAATAGAAATTCTTCCACTACTGGCCGCTAGTGGGAGCTAGAATTTAATATTACCTTAGCAATTATTTAGTATCGCCTTAGTATCAGCTGAGCTTATATTTGAAAACACAAAAGTTGTTGAAAACTGCGCAGAATGAAAAGGAAACAAGCGCTAAATATGTTTGATAAACAACATCTGAGATATGCTTTCCTTTTTTTTTTTTTAGCTTTTTTGATAGTTTTTATTTAAATTTTGAATAAAAAAGAAAAGTGTCAGTTTAATGAACACTTAGTGATAAATATGTCATTATAACTTATTTTATTGGTGATGCAATAGACCAGAAATTCAAAACTGTCAATGAGTTTAATAATGTAACTCTGAAATTCTCTTCAAAAAATTAATTTTAAATCCTTTTAATTTTTCCTTATTTCATTTTTAAAAAATCGTAATTTTTCATAAATAAAATTTGCAAAATCGTCAATCGTCATTTCATAAAATATTAGTTCACAAATCGTCATAGTGGAGACAAATCGTCAAAGTTGGCAGCGCTGCCCACCGTAACAAATAATAAAAGAGAATATACAAAATGTTGCCAGAATTAAATAAAAAATAAATAAACTTTTATGGTGTTATGTATAATGTTTCTAAACAGTTTAATTAAACGTTTATAAGCTAATTTGGCAAAAACAGTATGCATAATCCCTTTAATAATTAAAGTGGGGTAAAGCCTTAAATAAGCATTTCATAAAATTTGGAAAATAAAAGTCTCAGTTGAAACCATAAGTATTGAGTTTACCACCCCTGTTCTGAGTTCCGTAACCTTTTAATTAGAGTGGATTTGCAAAATCACACGGAATTAAAATTTTTGAAAATTTGCTATTTCTACCAAATTTTAATATTAATAGACTGATTTTAAAACAAATTATTATATAATAATTGTTGTTAAAATTATATATTCATTTCACTTTTATCAAGCTTTTTCTACACGAAATAATGTGGATCACGGAACAGCAAAAAAATTCGGAATGTTTCACTTTACAATTTTTTTATGTGGATTCGGAACTCAGAACAGCGCCGTACATCTATTTAAAGACTTTTTGCAGGGTCATCCACCCAAGAATATGTTAAATACAACATTTTATCGGCGCTGTTCTCAGTTCCGAATCCACGTAAAGAAATTCTAAAGTGGAACATTCCGAACATTTTTGCTGTTTTGTGATTCACATCCACAAAAATTTTTGTGAAATATCCGTGTATAAAAAGCTGGATGGAAGTAAAAATGAATGCACTTTATTTCTATGAAATATTTATTAAATTATTAAACAAACATTTGTGAACAAAGTTTTGAAATGTTTTCTTTGTATTTTCACTAAAATCTTGAAATTTGTAGAATATTTAATACATAAAAAGATAATTTTAACGAGTAAAAAGGTTAAAGTCGGGTATGCCGACTATACAATACCCTACACCAGTCTGGTGTATTGTTTGGATCCGAAATTCGAATGGGTTAAAATGGGGCTTATGTCAAAATTTTCTATAATGTGAGTCAGCGCACCAAATTTCATTAAAATATCTTAATATCTGCGACCTGCAGTTTGTAACCAAGCCAATTTTGGGGGGACCCTTATATGGGCACTAGTTCTAAACATGGACCGATGTTCACCAAAATCAATAGGCTTCGTCCTTGGGCCAACATAGGTCTATGTACCAAATTTCATCAAAATAGCTTAATATTTGCGACCTGCAGCGTATAAACATTATAATTTTGGTAGGACCCTTATATGGGCACTAGGTCTAAACATGGACCGATGTTCACCAAAATCAATAGACTGCGTTACTGGGCCAATGTAGGTCTGTGTACCAAATTTCGTCAAAATATCTTAATATTTATGACCTGCAGCGTATAAACAGTATAATTTTGATAGGACCCTTATATGGGCACTAGGTCTAAACATGGACCGATGTTCACCAAAATCAATAGGCTGCATTATTGGGCCAATATAGGTCTGTGTACCAAATTTCATCAAAATATCTTAATATTTACGACCTGCAGCATATAAACAGTATAATTTTGGTAGGACCCTTATATGGGCACTAGGTCTAAACATGGACCGATGTTCAAAAAAATCAAACTTGTTCGTCCTTGGGCCAACATAGGTCTGCGTACCAAATTTCATCAAAATATCTTAATAGTTGCGACCTGTAGAGTGCGCACAAGATTGCATGGACAGACAGACAGACAGACAGACGGACGGACGGACGGTCGGACGGAAAGACGGACATCGTTAAATCGAAATAAAAAAAAATTCTGAACCGATCGGTATACTATAAGGTGGGTCTACGACCAATATTTTTTGGTGTTACAAACATCAGCACAAACTTATAATACCCTGACCACATAGTGGTGTAGGGTATAAAAACTGTCTTTAAATTTTACATATGTTTAGTGTCCTATGTTTGAGTGTGGTAACAGATAGAAAACCCAATAGAAAATCGTTGTTAAACTCAGATAAAAACTTTAACAACTCTGTTTTTTGTTAGGACTATACAACGATACAACAGATAACACACAACAACCTCTATATTTTAAAGCTTAATTAAGAAGTTTTTTTCGAATAACAGTGTAAGTATTTTCTAGAAGAAAATATCCTTAGACTCATGTATTCAAAAGATCAGAGTCTAATATGAATTAATTAATTTATTGCACAAAACAGATTAAAAAATACCAACTTAACCAAAGTTAAAACTTGGTAAAGTCTAGAGTATGCTGATGGGTTTTATTCGAAACCGGAACCGCCGTTTTTCAAGCCACAAAACCGAAACCGAAAACCGACAAAAATACATCGGTTTTTAATAAATACTTTAACCAATTATTTTTATTTTTTTTATTTTTTTATTTTGTAGAATTGCTCCATACACAAGACTAAAAGACTTATTTTGCAGTATGGAACTGAGGATAGGTAAATTTATGAAAATCATTAATCAATTAATAAGTTAATAACTAATTAAAAATTTTTATATAAAATACAAAAAACAGTTAAACAATTACAATTAAACAATAAATATAAATATAAAAAAAAAAAAAAATCCATTTAAATAATTAAGTCATATCATATCAAATAATTATTTTTTCAAATTGTTATGCCGAAAACAGTTTAAAAATATTTTCTTTGAATTTTCGTGCGTTACTTAAAAGTTGCGTGCTATTGGGTATAGAATTCCAGAGAATTACTGCGAATATGTAGAAATGCCACTCCGAAATTAAACTTTTGTATCCAAATGATCTAATTCGTTTTCCCCTGCTTATATCTGAAATACAAAGTCTGCTGTACAGATGATCAGGTTTATGGGTGTATATTATTTTATGTAAGAAAACTAAAACTCTTATGTTTAGTAGATTATCCAAAGAAAGCCCATATAGCTGAGATGAAAACAATGATACACTAGAACGCCTATTAAGTCCATACACGTATCGGATTATGTTGTTAAATGCAATGTTCAATTTCCTTTTACTAGTTGTATCACATTTAGCAAATAGCTCACAACCGTACAGTAAAACGGGCATCAGATAAGTTTTGGCAAGTAGTATTCTTATTATCATAGGTGTACAATGCTGGGGCCGCCAAAGAGTTCTAATCATAGAGAATGTGCGACCACAAGCATAGTTAATGTGGTTCGACCACGAAAGAGTGTCATTAAAAAAAATTCCGAGATTCTTAGCAGATTTTACTATTTCAATTTGTTGATTATTTATAAATATATTGGGTATAATATTTAGCTTGGCAAGTCGCTTTTGAATTACAATGCATTTAGATTTTTTCGGATTTATTCCTAAACCGTTTGCAGTTGCCCATGTATAAATACGATCAAGTTGCTGATTAATAGAGATAATACACTGGTCAATTAAGGCATTAATACAACTGGTATAAAGTTGAACGTCATCCGCGTACATTCTTACATTACAATTTGTTAAAATGCCTGGGAGGTCATTAGAGTACAGTGAGAATAATAGTGGCCCAACAACGGACCCCTGAGGTACTCCTCTTGCCACAGGCAGTGCCTTGGATTTCCGGATTCCAGTTTCAACATACTGATATCTCTTACGTAAGTATGTTGACAATAACTGAGTAGCGGTCGAAGAGAAGTTAAAAAAATGATTAAGTTTGTAACAAAGAATGTTATGATCCACGGTATCAAACGCTTTTGAATGATCTAAAAGTATCAAAAATGTAGTCTTGCCATCATCAAGTTTCTCCCTAATATCCTCTGTAACATCAACTAAGGCCGTTATGCAGCTGTGTTTCTTTCTAAACCCAGATTGACGATCTGTTAACAAGTTATTGTTATCCAAGAAACAAGTCATTTGGTTATGCATAATACGTTCAAATACTTTAGAGAGAAATGGAAGAATCGCTATTGGTCTATAATCAGAACCAGCTTTGGGTATTGGAACGATTTTAGCTATTTTCCAATTAGAGGGAAAGTAACTTGAAGTTAATATTTTGTTAAATAAAAATGTTATCATTGGAAGTAGTTGAGGTAATAGAATCTTTAGAAACTTTGGATTAATTCCGTCCACTCCTATAGAGTTGGATTTTATAGACAATATACTGGATAAAACGTCACACTGATCTACGGCAGCAAAATAAAAAAAAGATTCAGAATTGTTATTCGAATTATTATTGATATAATAATTTTGATCTGCTTGAACCATAGGGACATTTAAAAACTTTTCATTGATTGTATCGGCATCAATCGAACATGGTTCTGCATTCGTAGATTTACCGATACCAATTTCGCGTATCGTTTGCCATGTTCTTTTGGAGTCAATGGCGGAAGAAAACTTTTCAGCGTAAAAAACAGATTTGGCCTTTTTAATAATTTTATTTGTTTTTCTTTTAGCAGTCAGATAATCCTCATGAAGCGTTGTAGTCTTAAATCTTTTCCAACGAGCATACGCAAAATCTCTTTGATTGATATAAGTTTTAATTTCAGATGAAAACCAGGGTTTTTGTTTATTACTAATAATTTTTGTCTTTATTGGTACAGTTAGATCAAACAGATAATTTAGATTTTGCTCCAAAAAAGAAAGTTGATCATCTACAGAATACAAAGAATACAAAACATTCCAATCGATTTTAAAAAATTCTTCCTCAAGAATTCTAAAATTAATATTTTTGAAATCTCGAAAAGTAATTCTCTCAACTGGTATTACAAGTTGGAAATTGTAAGTCATGAAAATGAGATCATGCTTGGAGAAACATGACGCAGACAATTGATCATAGAGTAGTATATTAATTTCATTGCTCACCAGAAACAAATCCAAAAGCGTATCATTAGTTGCAGTGAAATGTGTAGGATTTAAGGTATTAGGTGATATTAAACCAAGCGAGGTACAGTCATCATAAAAACTACTATCTACTAGAAGGTTTGAATTGAAATCTCCTGCTACTATAACATTATCGTACAATGCTGTTTGCGTTTCCAAAATTTGAATAAACCGCCTAGTACAAAGGTTTTTATTAGGCCTATAAACACTCCCTACAAGTAATTTCTTACCTTCATTGTTTACCTCGATAAAGAGATACTCAACTAAATTTAAAGGATCTGTCTTATTGATGTCCTCAAAATCACAATTTTCTTTAGACGTACATTTGATACTAAAAGAAATACCCTTTTTGATATACATAGCAACGCCGCCATATCCATCTTCTCTATCGACTCTACGTAAATTGTATCCATTCAATGAAACAGAAAAGTCTATAATTTCGGAATCAAACCATGTTTCCGATACACATATGAAATCAATACCTGAGTTTTCAAAGATCAATCTAAATTCGTCAATCTTTTTCCTCAAGCTTTGAGCATTTATATGACATATTTTAACACCTTTCCTCTGATTGGCAAGGACTTTGACCATATTCGCAACATTATCTCTGGAACTAATTCTATGAGTATTTTTCATTGATAAATTTTAAAAATAATGAACGAGTAACGCACGAAAAATATATTTTGATAAAAAAAGTTATTATTAATATATAAATTTTCAGTTGAACTATTGACTTGAAATATAAAATTTGTATATACGGAAATATGAATGTATTTAAAATGGTTCAAAGTGTCAAAAATAGAGTAAAATAGTTTAAAAATAAGATTTTAATAAGAAGTTTGAGCAAAACGTTCATTAGCATCAGGTGCGGGATCTGGTTCTCGAAAAAAATCATCCAGATATTCTATATCATCAACTCTTATTATGTTGCTTTCCGCAGTCTTCTTAATATAATATATAATTAAAATAATTAAATTGCATATTATTGAATCTTGTATTCTACAAATTTTTGTGTTTAATTGTAATGAACATTTTCTCCAATAAATATTACTTTAAAGTATTAAGGCTTATAATTTTAGAAAAAAAAAATTGCACCAGAAAGTCAACTGGTTTAAGAGATATTGACTTTCATATATTCAGTTCAGATTTTTACCGCGTAATTTTCAAAAAGTCTTATTTCGTAGTCCACGAAATTTATAAAATTTTAACTTTATATTGTTTTAAACAAATTGCTAAAATTTAAATTTAAACTCTTTAAAATACAGCTTTAGTTGCCGAAAAAAGAATAACAAATTTTCATTTGTAACGGGTTTCTGCGTTTTTTTCATCTCCCGGAAATGTCTCGCAATGGCGTTATTGCCTTTATTCGAGTGAGAAATTCAATAGAATTTTAATAAATATCTTGAGCGTGTTTAATTATTTAATTTTCATACATATGTAATTATTTTAAAAAACTTTTATTAATATTACAAGAAACCCGAAAAATAACCGAAACCGCGGTTTTTATGATTTTGAAAAACCAAAACTCCGATTTTAAAATTTTTCGGTTTTTAGCAAACTCTAGTTAAGTCTATCAAGATTTTGAATAGTTTATGTAAAACACGAGGTTTACTTGTTACACGAGGTTTACCACAGGCAAGTATGCTTGCCCAAGAAGAGAAAATATTTTCAAAGGTGATTTGTAAAGGAGAATTGGGGGAACAACAATATAGTAGGCGCGAAGTCCCTACTTATTCCCGCTTTCCCCTTGCGGGCCCTCGAACTTGGTTATTTAGAATTCTTAATTTAAAGGGTAAAAAGCACAAACTTTGACAAGCGAAATGAAGAGCAAGTAAGGGGTCTATATCCATAATTTAGCAACAGATCACGAAAATAAAATAATAATAAAAATCGCATCGTCCGGAACGGCAGGGTCGTCAAATGGCAAATATTTTTGACAAGCGAAATGAGGGGTAAGGAGGGGTTCAACATAGCCGATTTTTATTGGCATAACTATTATTAGGTCAGAGATGATGGAAATCGCAAAAATATTTAAAATCGCTTCGGCAAAAAATGTATGGTCCTCAAAGGGTTAACAACGATATTTTGGTGTGTAACATCATCAAAGAGGATCTAAAGGAAAGAGTTTTCTTCCCCAGAAATTATGTTAACTCGTGCTCAATTATTTGTATGGATGCTCTGGCTTGTTAATTTCAGTAAAGAATGAGAAAAACAAAAGAAAAGTGAAAAAGTTAATATTTTCTTTTTTTGCGATTAATGAATAAAACGGTAACAAAAACAACTTTAATAAGGAAATAAATAATAATTAATTAATTTAAATGAATTTTTTTGCTATTAACTTTTGTTTTTTTGTTGTAAAAACGATTTTATTATTTTTTTGTTTTCCCGAATTCCTTCATTTTATCGCATTCGCTGTTAGTTTTCTTCATATTCCTTCTGTTATTCCTCTGTTTCTTGCGTGAAATTTTTTGGCTCATAAGGCATTTTTAAAAGCAGCTGATGGAAACCCCCTGATATCATTTAAAGAAAGATACCGTCAGTTTAGTTAAGTTCCAGTACCTTGTCAAAATTTTTAATTCGCATTCCTGCTTGTCATCATTAATTTGTTTCATTCCACTTTGTTTCACTTATAAACTACTTCAAAAAATTATGAAAAATAATAAAGAAAAAACTTTAATTATTTAAATGCAACTTCTATTAATTTTTTCTGTTCTAAATTTTCCAATAATTCCCCATTTCTTTTGTTTTTTTGTTAGAAAAAAAACTAAATAAATATTTTTGAATTCTAAACAAGCTTATAACTATTACTTTAAGCTCTTAAAATTTGTTTTAAAACTACTTATCAAAAATACAATTATTTTCTTTTTTGTTTTATAGATTTGGAATGAAATTTTACATAATTGAATGCTTAAACTATTTGACTCGACACGATTTGTAATTATTTTTCTCGGTTTTTGCCTACTAATTTTTTAGCTTAAAAATCTACATTATACAATTATTATATTTTAATTACAACCAATTAGCTTTAGTTATCTTTTAAATAAAATATTCAATTTTCTTTAATTTTTTATAAATATTAAATTATATGGAATTTTAAATATGGATGTGTATGTATGTGTAGGAGTTTGTGTGTTGTCTGTATATGTGGGTGTACTCATTTTAATGCCTAAAATTTTGTAGCTGTTTTAGAAGAATTTTCTAAATTGGAAAAAAACAAATCACTTTTTTCAAGCCAATAAGAAAATCTAACGACTCTAGTCATCTGGGTCTAACCCGATTAGTTCGGCTTGCAAACGGCCCTTAGTCTTACAGCATACTGTTAAACAAAATACTCTGAGAGCGATACGAAATTGTGGTGACATTGTTGTCATAATGATAATTTTCCAAAATGAATTTAATACACCAATCCAAACTACGCCAAAATTAATGAGAGTACTTTGGATAACATCACCGGTTGCCAGTTCGTACAGACGTAACGAAATCCATGGCAACCATGACATCCAGAATGCAAACACTAATGCGAATGACATCATATGACTAGGATTCGATAAATTTTCAGCTAATGCAGTAGCATACTCTTTATCATGTATGGGTTCACCTGATTTAATTTTACGCATCATAACGAATATGTAGGAATAATTATGAACAATGGATATAAGACTAGGACCTAAAACTAATATTGCTAATGTTATACTATACGCTGCCATATTGCCCCAATCGAGCATACAAATGTTGGCGACAGGATTCTTAATCGGTTCCGTATAGCCAAGAATCGGTGGACTACATAAGAGGGCAGCTGAAATCCATGTAAAGGCCATCCAACATTGACATCTGCAACAAAGATGAATGTAATTTGATTGTTTCATTATTAAATAGCAAATAATAGGTCTGTTGCACATCGTTGTGCGGGTACCCGCGGAAACCCTTAATGCTAAAATTGTATTTCCGCCGTAACGTACATACGTGGAACAAAGCTATTACTAAAAACCTCTTACCTTGTTTTAGTTTGTACCGTTTCATAACGCAGCGGTTTACGTACTGCCAAATAACGATCAACCGATATCCACATAAATGTATATACCGATACTGCCCACAGGGTTACCTCCAAATAGCCCGTAAAACGGCACAGTATTTCCTCGTGCAGCCATTCTCCCGTTAGAGCGGGATATACTGAAAATGGTACTACCAAGAGACCGCATAATAAATCGGCAACTGCTAATGACAGCAAATAATAATTGATGACTTCTGTGGGACCTAAAGTTAAGAGAATAAATTTTAACTCAAACAAAAAGGATGTGAAAAACTAAATTTCAAACTAAGGAAAATTATTAAAAAACAAGCATTAATTCTCCTTTTCTTTTTCATCTACAAGCATGTTGAAAAAGCTGTTATTTTTTTGGTTTTCAATGTATACATAACTACTACGCATTTACCTCTTTTGTTCCTTAGAAAATTTTACGCTTTTATCTCATATTTTCTCTTTTTTTATATGTATCAAATACGTTTATGAATTGAATTTCATGTTTGATTTGTGAATGCAGAGTTTTGTTTGAGATAACTTACCTTTAAAATTGGCATATGTGGCGATAATCAGAAGATTCGATAATACTATGGCAACACCTAATATTGAGATGAGAACAGCTTTGGTAAGTGCCTCCACTTTGGAATTATCTTGCAGGTAATTCATTTCCTGCATTTTTGTAATATCTGTAAAAGAAATTACGTAAAACAAGTAGAACAAAATTTAAGTTTAATTTTAATTAAATTGAGGTTATATTGAAAAATGTGCGAGCTTAAATTTAGCTTAACTACAGTATTGTTCTTTGAAAAATCCTCAAATAAAACGTTTTTGAGTGTACTAAAGATTTAAAAAATAAAAGGTTAAAAATTATCAAGGTCCTAAAAGCTTTTAAGTCGATTTTTAAATCATTTAATTAAAGATTTGTTTATAATAAAATTAGTTTTTAAACAAATATTTTAATTAAATCCGTTAATATTTGAATTTTTAATTGTTTCAATTAATTGTAAACAAGTAATTGAAATGTTACTAATTTGCGTGATAGGTGCAAAATCAATTAAAATATAACTCATATTCTCAATTACGTAATTGAAACTCGTTTTTAATTTTTCGTAAGAAAAGTCTTAAAAAAATTTATAATCAATTTACATTTTGCAAATGATCACTAGATTTCAATTTAAAATCCAATTCGAAATCCACATTCGTTTATATTAGAAAATTAGACAGCTAAGGGCGAGTAATTTATTTCCAACTTAACCATGGTTAACCGTTAACCACAGATATTTCCATATAAATTTGACATTCATAACTATGGTTAAGTACTAAACTCAGTTTATTTTGAGATAAGTTAACAGGTCTAAATGGGATTTCGATCGGTCAACAATTTTTTTGTAAACAAACTAACATTAAAAAATAACAAAAATTCAAAATTGTTCCAAAAAACATTTTATTTAATCGCGGAACACAAAATTTATTTACAATACGAAAGATAAAATGTTATATTTGCTAAAATTGTTGTAGTAAAGGGATAATTAGTTGAAAGCAAAAATATTCAATATTTTTTAACCCATTTCTTACCACTCTGACCTTAAAGTCACATCTACTTTTAAGAGTTATAACTCTTGACAGGAAGGCGATATTACAATGGCGTAAAAAGCATGACTAAAAATCGACTTAAAAACGATATATAAAAAATTACAAAAATTTGACTTCCAGGGTTGCCATTTAATGATTAAAAAAAAAACTATATTTTTCAAAAAATATTTAAAAGTATAAGGAAGAGCGGAGTAATAAAAGTGATATGTTGATTTCGAAAAAGATATGTAAAAAATTATTTAAGGGAAGAAAAATTCTGAGTTTTTACATTTTCAAAAATAAATTGACTGATGTTATCAAGGGTTATTTGTATTTGTAAAATTGTAAGTATGTAGAAAATTAAGCCGTTTTTATTTGTTATATTAAAAATGCACTATTTTCTCTCAAGAGCCAAAGAAGCATATAAATCTGAGCAATTAGTGTTGCCAAATAACAATTTTTAAAAAACTTGTAAAAATACACATTTTTTAAAAGTTCTTAAAAATATTGCAAAAGAAATAATTTAAATTTCTTGCAATTTTTTTGCAGAATTTTTGTTATCAAAATATAAAAATTTAGTTTTTGAAAAATATTAACCATTTAAGCGTCAAAGTTTCATTTTGAATTAATATACCACCACTAGGGGGCGCGACTTAGCCATAAAAATTACAGAAAATGCTTACAACAATACCGGCCTATCCTTCTATCAAGTTTTGTCAAAAAATTCCCACGGAATCCATGCTTGGTATGAAAAGGGTTAAGGGGTCTTGTCGGCGCCAACAGATGGTTGTTCATAGTTTTTCTTTGGCGGATACAAGTAAAATAGCTTTTAATATTTTTTCCGATTAAAAATAAAAGATTTAACTATAACACTGTGAGACAAATGGTAGGGGTCAGTGATCGGGAAGGGTTCAAACTACCGGGGAAAGTTATATCGGTAAAAAAGAAGTTATACGTGTCCCGGCGTTTCGCTAGGTCACCCCTAGGAATCGAGATATATCGAATTGACCTTTGGTGGTCTTTTTTTTGACATAACTCGAGAACCACTAGTCCGATTTTGTTCAAACAATTTTAAAAAAATTAAAAATTAGAATTTCTTTAATCTGTTCATATAACGTTTTTCTATATACTCAACAGTTTTGCCGGTAAAAATTAATGCATGAAGAAAAAAATATTTTTTGCCTAAAATATTAAAAAAAAGTAATAAACAAAAGGTTATTTGATTTTTATGGTAGCGGTAACAAACATTTATTTTTACCGGCAAAACTGTTGAGTATATAGAAAAACGTTATATGAACAGATTAAAGGAATTGTAATTTTTAATTTTTTTTAAATTGTTTGAGCAAAATCGGACTAGTGGTTCTCGAGTTATGTAAAAAAAAGATATATGTCGATTCCTAGGGGTGACCCAGCGAAACGCCGGGATACGTATAACTTGTTTTTGACCGATATAACATTTGCCGTTGGTTTCATCCCATCCCGATTTTGACTGTCGCATAGTGTAATATAATGGTTTAGTTCCCCAAAACTATTAAAATTTGTTATTTATTTTTTATCATAAAAATAGCTACTAAAAGGTGGCAACTTTTCTTAAAAATCCCTGTTATTAAATAGATTTCTTTTTGGATTTCGATGGAGTTTCGCCGAAATCTAAATTAAATTGCGATGTCATTTCGTATGGGAAACCTGTTTGGAATCACAAATTTTTATTAGATTTCCGTCGAAATCTACTTTTAACTTGATTTCGATCGTACTGTAAATTCGCTTCTCAGTCAAACGGGGATTTTTTAAAGTACAATAAAAAGTAATAGCCAAACTTGGATTTTTAAAAGTTTCAGAAAAAGTACCCAAGTCCTAACAATGTTATAGTCAAACATGGGTTTTAAAAGTACCATTAAAGGTACTAAAGTATTAAAGCGGTATACCCAATCGTGGACTTTCAGAAGTACTATAAAAGTACCAAAGTTCTTAAGATGTTATAGTCAGTCGTGGATTTTTAAAAGTAGTTGGAAAGTACCAAAGTCCTAAAGGAACAAAATCCTAAATGCTTTATATTCAATCGTGAATTTTTTAAAGTACCAAAGTCCTAAAGACATTATATGAAATCACGGAGTTTTAAAAGTACCAAAGTTCCAAAGACGTTCTGGTCAATCGTGAATTTTTAAAAGTTCCAAAGTCCCAAATACATTGTAGTCAATCGTGGAGTTTGAAAAGTACCAAAAAAAAAGTACGAAAGTACTTAAGACTTTGTAGTCAATAGCGGATTTTTAAAAGTACCAAAAAAAGTTAAAAAGTACAATGTTGTTTTTAACGTCATATAGACCAGCAGCAATTAATATTGTAATTAAGATGCATTTTTATCAATTTTAATTTTTGAAATTAAGGTTAAGAATAAACATTTTTCTCTAAAAATTATAAACACATTAAATTTGCAAATCAGACTAGATCTAATTTCTGCCTTTTTCTATGGATAGGCTTCATTAGTCATTTTCCATGAAATTGTATTATTGTTTATATTTTTATTGTCGGATTGTCTCTATATGATACTTTTTCAACATCCCGTCGGCTGTAGGAATCGAACCTGTGCATATTCCTACATTACAAACTTAACTATGCAACGGTGCGACAGCTTAACCATCTATCCCAAGTAAGGCCTTGAATGTACTGTAGCTATTTCATATTTTTCTTTCCTATTCAGTTTTCAGTTTTCTGTTATTGTTTTTATTTTCAAAAGTGATCAAACAGACCATTGCTGCCATAACGGCGATTTTCTCGTCAGATCTAGCGATTTGATTTCCTTTAAGTACAATTTTTCGACAATCTAGCGATAAAATCGCTAAATTCTTGCACTGTTTATAAATCTAGCGAATTTCTAGCGATTTTTTGGTCTGATCTAGCCATTTATTTTGAAAATTTGTTGGCAACACTGAAACAGACACATACAAACATTCTACTTTTAGATCTTTTGTTTATCTTCTAATCTCCTCCTTAATACTTTATAGTCCATCGTTAAAAGTGCCAAAAATTACCAAAGTCCTGTAGACAGTTTTGTCAATTGTGGTACTAAAGTCCAAAAGACGTCATAATCAATTTTGGATTTTAAAAAGCACTAGCACTATTCTCCACTGATCAATTTTTCTTCCTTAGACCATTAGACCATTTCTTCCCTTAGAATTCGACTCTTGTTTTGTTCAATTTTTAATTTTAAAAAATTTTTTCTCTGAGTGCAGCACCGGAATTTAAAAACTAGCTGTGTTTGTGCGGCATTCCTATCAATGATATCTCGAACAATTTTGACAGTAGAAAGCCGAAATACGTTGGAAAATTGTCAAAATCGTTCTTGATAAAACTGATAGAGAGTCAAACAAACACAGCTACTAAAAGCGGGTAAAAGAACGGCAAAATGGCAGTGTTTTTCACAGTGTTTTTGGCAGTTGTTGTATTTTTACATTTTATCTCAAATTTTTTTCTAGTTTGATATAAAGAAAAGCAAGGGAGGAAAAGAACATATTAATAATAAGCAATAGAAAAATAACCGGTTGTAGAATATAAATTATAACCTACACAGAAAGAATTTACAAAATTCTAATTAAATTTTTAAACACCTTTCACATGACAAATTTGTAAATACAAAAAAAAACTTTTTAAAAAGGCACCAAGAAAGAAATTTGTAAATCCAAAAAAAAAAAAAAAATTCTTTTTTTTTGTAACTTTGAATTTTTATTTTTAAACAATTTTTATATGAAAGATAACAATTTACTAACGAGTTACAAATATTTCAAACAAAAAAATTGTTGGAAATCAAATTTCAATTTAAAAGAAAATGTGATTGCTTTTACAAATTCCCATTGTTGGTGCCTACTGTTTTTTCTGTGTATGCTAATACAGTACAGTTAAAGCCCGGTATAACGAACACTGGATATACCGAAAACACGATATAACGAACAATATAATTGTTTGAACTAACTTATTTATAAAATGAACATTTGTGAAAATTTCTACGCGATATACATATGTAACAAACAGTTGGTACAAAACAATTGAGTCCTTTTTTACATTTGTAATAATCTTAAGGCACATTTACACGCGAGAGAAAACTGCTAGAGATAGAGCAAAAATCACCTCTAAATAGCTATATTCTGAATGATTAAAGCTATTTGGGGTTGCTATTTGCTCTATCTCTAGCAGTTTTCTCTTGCGTGTAAATGTGCCTTTATACATTTTAGAAATGCTAAAGGTGCAGGAAAACTCATTCAAAAAGGTGTTGCGATATAATGAATATTTCGGTATAACGAATGGGCCTGACAATATATAATTCGTTATTCCGGTCTTTGACTGTATAAATTGTCCTGCAACCAGTGCTTTGGAAATCACTTTTTACTGAGATTACTATTATACTACTAAAGAGCTCACTACTTTTGGCATGTTTTAATAAAAAAAAAATTAAATAAAATTATACATTTTGTTCTTGTATCCAGATTTCTCCAATTTTCTTTCCATTCTTCGGGGAACTAAAATAAATTTATAAAAAAAATTTAAGTTTTTGTTTTATAACAACCAAAACTACTTGGTATAACATGCGGTAATGCTACGATGAAAATATAAATTGTTTGCAATATAATGACGGAATTCACAGTTTGTACTATATTAAGTACTAGATTAGCATTTGTTGTAAATTTGACAATTTTCTATGGGATAAACTTCTAAAATCATGCTATTTTACAACGATAACACATTAGCACTTAAACTGTGAATACTCTCAATAAATAAACGAATATGCTAGGAACGTATGAGTAATATTAAAATTCATATATAAATAAATATTAATCATACGCATAAATTAAGAAAATACCAACATTTTATATAAGTGACACCTACTGACGTTAAACCAGTTTAAAAAACTCAACAGTTGTTTGTGAAGATCAGCCTGGACTCGAGATATAAAATTTGTATATACAATGTCATAGATTGATGCCTACAAATTGATTATTTTTCAATTTATATTACAAGGTATACATTTTAAACACATGTCCTTACAATGACGTTACTTAGTTTAAAATTATATTTTTTAAATCAAAAGTTTGAAACTTTTAACCTTTACCTTAAAAAAAGTTCTATTTCTATTCTATTTTTAGTGAAAATTTCATCAAGCCATCATGTCAATAACTAAACAAATTTGACAACCTAACAAATGGTAACATATGCTAAACACAAAAACACCCACCTTTAAACCGACTACAAGAGTTAAAAATTTCAATAAAAAAAAAAAACGATTTATGAAGGAAATTGTTAAATACCAAAAGGAAAGAAATGCATAAATTTTCTTGTTAAATACCAAACTAGCAGAGGTTTACAAAGGATATACAACAAACATATGAGGCTTTTCATACCAACTCGTCAGCTTATTATTAGTTTGACCCATACACTAAAAAGTAGGTTTCGAGAAAAACGAAGGTTTGCATTAATTTTCCTTAAAAATATCAAATTTCATACACTTATATACAATAAGTCCAAAGTTATAAAGCTTTTGCAAGACAAAATGGTTTATTTTGAGCTGCTTAGAAATTGTTGTTTTTAAATTTGAGTACTTTTGCTGCATATCCATATCTTTATGTTCGACTAAAAGCAGTTCTCTTTTTTGTTTTAATCTACATTCGCTGTTATAGTAATTCAGCAAAACAATAATAAATTATATTTCTTAATTTTTGTGTGCACAGTTTGCTCCATATGCCAAATGCAGAACAATAATAATGCAGTATTTTTGATTTATTTTGTGTGCAAATTTCGGATATAGAGCAGAATGGATGCTGGATATATTAGATATCGAAAAACAGGTTTTGGAATCAGAAACAGGTAATTTACAATATATACGTAATCCATTCCTAACAGGACACTCGTATTAAAGTATTTATTGTTCTAAGTATATAATACGAATTGAAAATGGAACAACTTTTTAAAATTTTCCAAAAATTTACCTTTTTAGCATTTGTCTTGAATATGCAATTTATTATAATTTAAAACAATTTGGAAAATATTGGAAATTGACGTAGTTCAACTGAGTTTTTTATAAACAATTTGAAAAAAATTGTTCTGAATTTTAAATTTTAAATTGATTTTAATAAAAATCCAAAAATCGCCCATTTTTTTATTTATAAAAAAAGCGAAGGTGATTTTCTATTGATTCAGAAAGTTTTAGCATTTTACTCGATGTTCTTTGGAGAAAATATTCGTTGAATACTGAATACCGCAAATATTTAGTAAAAATTAATATCTTCGTTCTATATATGTTAGTGACATCTAAACGTATGATTAATATGACGTTGATTATACTTACAGAGGTACTAACTGATTAAAGAACAAATATTTTGGTTTTTAGTGAATATTTGCGAAAAATACAAACGGGAAAGCGGTGGCAAAGCACTTTAGCAGGTGGTACAAGTACTGGCAAAAAGTGCTTTCCCATTCCTAAAATGATAACATCATTAGACAAGAGGACCGGCTGTTCAAAAAGCGCCGGAAAAGCACTTGAGGAACAAAATTTTTAAACGTTGGCAAAACGCTGGCAAAACCAATAAATAGGTGGAAATATATTTTATAAAATAAAATTTAAAAAAAGTTCATATGTATTTTTTTGGTCCTGCCGTGATTTGAGCTAACGACCCAGTCAGAAAAATACAAACGGGAAAGCAGTGGCAAAGCACTTTAGCAGGTGGTACAAGTACTGGCAAAAAGTGCTTTCCCATTCCCAAAATGATAACATCATTAGACAAGAGGACCGGCTGTTCAAAAAGCGCCGGAAAAGCACTTGAGGAACAAAATTTTTAAACGTTGGCAAAACGCTGGTAAAACCAATAAATAGGTGGTCTGGAAATATATTTTACAAAATAAAATTTAAAAAAAGTTCATATGTATTTTTTTGGTCCTGCCGTGATTTGAACCCAGGCCGTCAGATTGGCAGACGATTGCTCTACCCACTGAGCTAACGAGACATATAATATTTGATGGCTAAACACATAAAGGAATGATAACAGCTGGACAACTACTGGCTGTGCCAAAATGCTAGTACTGGCAAAGAATTTTTTGTAACTAGTATGCCAGTGTTGGGAGGGCAAATAAAAAGTTGGTCTTAATGGAGCTTTCCCACAAACAAAAAAATTGATTTTATAAAACAAAAAAAATTTTAAATTAAAAAAAATCCAAAAAAAAATTTTTGCTTGCAACCGGATTTGAACTCGGAACCTTCTGACTACAAACATTTTTTAACGAAGCGTTAGCATTTTTATAAAATCATTGGTCTACCAGTGAATTGGTTTGTGTACGCCTGGTAGCACTGGATAACCACTGGTTGCAAACCTTGGCATATCACTCGAAGCCAATTCTTTGCCAGTGGTTTTTTTTTTATAAACCACTAAAAACTAAAATATTTGTTCTTTAATCAGTTAGTACCTCTGTAAGTATAATCAACGTCATATTAATCATACGTTTATTAATCAACGTCATATTAATCATACGTTTTTGTAAAACAAATACTGGTAAAACGCTTTTTTCAAACGCTGGCAAAGCGTCCCAAATGAGTGTTCTGCCAGTCATTTATTTTTAACACCGTGGTTACCCAGTGGTATGCCAGTGCTTGATTTTTTGTACCACTGGCGATTTCTGACTGGGATATTTAACGAATATTTTTCCTAACCCGTAGTAGAGTATAAATAAATACCTACCTGATTAAATAAAAAATTAATAAGGTACAACATACAACCACATCTTTTTTTGATGTTGTTTAAAACAAAATTTAATTCGAAAAATGGTGGCACGTGCTATATTCATTTAGATCCACCGTGGGTAATATGCTGAAATGCGATCCTAAAAATGGGTTTATAGTACTGTTTCCAATTATTCGACATAGGCGGTTAACCGGTTATTGCATTATTCGAAAAATCACTAAAACTGGTTAACCGGTTATTCGGTTCGGTTATTCGAGAAAATCTTTTAAAGAGCAATTCCATATGAAAGCGATCACCTTTTGGACGACCCCTCTCCGATTCTAAAATAAATAGTCTCAATCGATTGCCCAGCAAAAAATAATGTACCTACATATTTTTTTTTTTTTTTATAGTGACTGGTTTAGTGGTGGTGTACACCACTGTCATGTGACAAAATTGAAGAATTCTTCATAAGGGACCTCATTGAAAGTTGTTTTAAAAAAAACTACTAAAGCGATCGGAACGAGTGATAGCTCGTTGGAAAGGTATTGAATCAGGCTTTAATTGAAAAATAAAATTTTCCTAATTTTTATCAGAAATTTACCTTTTCCCATGAAAATTAAATTTTCCGATTTTCCACAGAAGCTCCTAAATTTTCCGGCTAATTTTTTTTTTTTTTGGATTCCTCATAATTTTTGCTTTAAGAATCAGCAATAAAAAAATGGGCCCCGACTCCTTGTTTGGACAGGAGAGGAGCATTTAAGAGACCACCTTGTTCTCATTGTTTTTATATTTTTTATAATTGAATTATTTGTAATTATTTAACATTGTTTTATTTTATTATTAAAAATACATTTTAAAAATTATTTTACAGTTAAAAATACATTTATGAAGAAAAAATCTTTCTTATTTTGCTGCTTATACTTAATTACAATATTTATTAAAAATTTCAATTGTCTTGGCATCATTATAAAATTAAAGTAACTTTAAATTTAGCACGTCGGCAGACGAAGAGTACCGCTTTACATTAATTGACATATCAGAAATATTTGGTATGAAGCAATGAAACTTTTGCGTTCCAGTTATAGTTTTGACATTATAATATCTGTTTTGAATTCGTCGCTCCATGGCATCGTGTTCTTTTTGAGTGCATAAAACTGTGTTAATGGCAATTTCCTTGCTTTGAATCCACGAAAACAAATGTTGTACATTTAAGATCTGGTCAGTATATGGCCTTTGCAAACTTGCCTTAGTCGCCATGCGTTTTAGGGTTCCCCCTAACGCATCGCATGGGCCCTTACCGTGGGACGTCGCAAAAAAGTGCCATTCGACCTTGCAGTTTTGTTCTTCTTCAATTATGCAAAGATTGTAAAAATTTTTTTTATTCTTGTACTGAGAAGCCGCGCCGTCTGAGAAAAACGTTACTTTGTCGATTGCATCGAATTTTGATCTTAAGAATTCAAACAGTTTCATTTGAAATAAATAAACGGACACATAATTATGAGCTAAACTCTCCGCGACAACAACAAGGTTTTTGAAATAAATGCAAAAAGGATGCACCGTGCACTGGTCGTTTGCCCAGTGATAAGCCTGAATTTCATCCTGAACGAGAAAAGTGTAATTCTCGGCAAAGTCGCTTATCACAATGAATTCATTTTGGGCTAATTTCTCCTTACTTTCCTTTAGAAATTTCGATTGCATCTCGGATATGAAATGGTGCGCCTTCAGTTCATTCAACTTGAATCCGAATTCCTCGATGAATTCCGGAATCTGCTTTACCACGGTCTCAAGGGAACATCTGCCGCTGCTAATTATCCACTGTTTGAAATGCACCTCCTGAATTAACAGCTGTTCAAACTTTTCCGCCAAATATTGCTCTAGCTCGTCAATCTTCGGACAATTGTCGCATTTGGACAGATGACAATTTTCCGTGGGGTATGCGCACACCGACTTCGACAGGAGGTCCCTATATGTTTCAATTTCACCGTGAAATACTTTCAATTTCTTGCATGGAAAGAACATTAATTTGATGTTTTGATGAAACATGCAAACGCAGACTGAATGCGTTCCGTGCCTGTCTAATGCCAGCACGCATTCTTTTGATCGTAGGATGGCAAACTTAGAAAATCCCACTTTTTCTGCTGGGTATTTCTCTTTGAACTGATGGTATGCTTCGGATAGATTACATAATAATAATCTGCGCTGCTTGTGTACTTTTTCTCCATCTTCACGTGTGATAACATAGTCACGTGTACCTGGGCAGGCGCGGCTGTTGTCATCATTGCAGTAAAAATCTTGAATCAATTTCACCTTTGCTTCGCTGAGGGTCCTTGAGCCAAATTTCTTGGTGGGAGTCGCCAATATGCCCTTCTGTCGAACTAATTCTTTGCTTCTTCTCGCGATGTAAAAAGATGTTTGAAACTGTTCAGAAATCTTGCGTATAGACCATGATTGAGGCAGCACAGATAAAATGAGATATTTCTCCGGAAAAGTGGTCGCTAAATTGAATTTTCTTTTCAACTGCTCAATCATTTGTTTGCCGTCATCAACGTCATCTGCTTGACTGCATTCGTTATCAGAGCCTTCATCAAATATTGTCGCGATTGCACTCATAACCTTGCCTTTTTTTTCTTTCCTGTATTTTTCACTTCGCAACTTTCTTTTTGTAATAGGCGATTCACCTAAAGTGGTAATAGCCTCATTCAAAGGACTCAAAGACATATTGACCATCGGAATGTCTGCCTCACTATCAGATGAAACATTTTGTTCAATTGTCATTTCACTCTCGGATTGTGGTTGCATTTGTTTCAATGCATTTGCTTGTTGAGACAAATCGATTTTACACTTGGGGCAAATGAATTCTGCTTCTTCACCGTATTGTATATTTAATTCATTCATGTATCGCTTCGAAACACCAGTTAATTTTAATACTTTTATCTTTTTCGAACGATGTCCACTCTTGTTAAACGGATTGCAGCAAAATTTATTCATTTTACTTTAAATTGTCTTTACAGCTTCACTCTTTACTTTACAAAAAAAACACTTTAACACTTTCACGTTTAGTATTCAACTAAAATTTGACTCAGAGTGTGTGAAGTATTTATATTTATTTTTTGGTAAAAAATAGGTAAAAAAAAATAAGCGATATTTGCTTTTCTTTAATAGGAAAATTTGCGTGAACTACTGGTCATAAAATGTTTTTTAAAGAGGGACTTAATTGGTTACTGCCAATAAGCCGACCACAGGTCATAAAATGTTTTGTAAATTTTTTAAATTACCAGGTAATAAATATTTCGCCATATTTATGGAAAATCCGTGTTTTATGACTTGTTTCTGCACGTGTCATTTTAGGCGAAATATTTATTACCTGGTAATTTAAAAAATTTACAAAACATTTTATGACCTGTAGCCTCAGTCGGGTTTGGTGTGCCATTACATGCCACTGCTGCTATTATCCATGGATTTATGGCCGATCTTGTGAAGGCAGGCAGACCATATTCACTACACACTCAACTTGGGGCTCTTAAAAAAAATTGATTTTTTCTTCATAAATGTATTTTTAACTGTAAAATAATTTTTAAAATGTATTTTTAATAATAAAATAAAATAATGTTAAATAATTACAAATAATTCAATTATAAAAAATATAAAAACAATGAGAACAAGGTGGTCTCTTAAATGCTCCTCTCCTGTCCAAACAAGGAGTCGGGGCCCATTTTTTTTATTGCTGATTCTTAAAGCAAAAATTATGAGGAATCCAAAAAAAGAAAAATTAGCCGGAAAATTTAGGAGCTTCTGTGGAAAATCGGAAAATTTAATTTTCATGGGAAAATTTAATTTTCATGGGAAAAAAGGTAAATTTCTGAGAAAAATTATTTTTCAATTCCAATTTCAAAGCCTGATTCAATACCTTTCCAACGAGCTATCACTCGTTGCGATCGCTTTAGTAGTTTTTTTTAAAAACAACTTTCAATGAGGTCCCTTATGTCACTATAAAAAAAAAAATATGTAGGTACATTATTTTTTGCTGGGCAATCGATTGAGACTATTTATTTTAAAATCGGAGAGGGGTCGTCCAAAAATTTGCCAATTTTGATCGTTTTCATATGGAATTGCTCTAAAACAAAATTAATTAGGTTATTCACAAGGGGTGTGCTATCTGTTGTATCGTTGTATCGTCCTAACAAAAAACAGGGTTGTTAAAATTTTTATTTGGCTTTAACAACGATTTTCTTTTGGGTTTTCTATCTATTAGCACACTCAAACATAGGACACTAAACATACGTAGAAATGTCGTATCGGGCTATTCTCAAATGTTGTATTTTTTCAATTTAAATTCTAACAACTCTGTTTTTTGTTAGGACGATACGACGATACAACATATAGCTCACCCCTTGTGAACAACCTTAATGTATTTCCTTAACTTTTTATCAACAAAAACACTAACAGCTTTCTGTTTTTGTTAAATATCAACATGACACATGAACACGATGTATTTAAAAAAAAATTCAAATTAAAAAAGCACATCTACACTAGAGAGAAAATGCTAGAGATAAAACAAAAATCACCTCTAATTAGCTCTATTTTGAATGAGTTTAGCTATTTCGGAGTGTTTTTGGTCCATTTCTAGCAGTTTTCTCTCGCGTGTAAATGTACCTTAAGGTTGAAAAGTTTCGGAAGCTGAGATTATTTATGTAAAATATAGCTGAAGCTATTAAAAATTAGTTAAAAATGGCAAAAGAAAAACTGCTGAAACTAGGAGATTTTTTTCTAAATATTAGTAAGTAAAACTTTGGATACAAAATTTCTTTGAATGCAAATTTAATCAATACTACAATAAATATAATATTTCATTTAAAAAATTATTATGTTCTTCCTCCTCCTGAAAAAATAAAAAAAAATTAATTCCATTTGAGTAAAATATTAGTTAAATGAAAATACCAATTTAATCTACAAAAATTTCCAAAAATATTTTCTGAATAGAGTTAGTAGACTAAAGAATATCATAAACAATTGTTAAAATTCTCATTATTTTTTCCGTTTTTAAGGGCCATTGACAATAAACAAAATTATCCAAAGTTTGAGCTAACATTCCCTTGTGTATTTATGTATTTAATAAAATTCTAATTGAATTTCAAATTTTTCCAAATGTATTTCAGAAATTTCTATTTTTATTTTAAAAGCATTTTTTCAAACATACATGCTTTCTCTTTTTCTTAAGTCTTATAATTCCTATAAAATTTTCATTATGAAATAGAAGTCATGTATGTTTGTAAAAATGCTTTTAAAATAAAATTAGAAATTTCTGAAATACATTTGGAAAATTTTGAAATGCAATTGGAATTTTATTAAATACATTTGGAAAATTTTGGTATACAAATAGAGTCTTTTTAAATACATTTGGAAATTTCTGAAATACATGTGGAGAATTTTGAAATACGAATGGAATTATTTTGAATGCAATTTTACAATTCTGATATACAGATTTAAAATTTTTAAGTGCAAGTGAATAATTTTGAAATGTATTTGAACAATTTTAAAATACAAATAGAATTTTCTTAAATACAAATAAAATATTTTAAAATACCCAATCAGAAATCGCCAGTGGTACAAAAAATCAAGCACTGGCATACCACTAGGTAACCACGGTGTTGAAAATAAATGACTGGAAGAACACTTATTTGGGACGCTTTGCCAGCGTTTGGAAAAAGCGTTTTTCCAGTATTTGTTTTACAAAAATTTCGGTAGTTTATAAAAAAAACCACTGGCAAAAAATGGTCTAAGAGTGATATACCAAGGTTTGCAACCAGTGGTTGTCCAGTGCTACCTAGCCAATGCTACCAGTGGTACAAAAACCAATTCACTGGTAGAGCATTAATTTTATAAAAATGCTGATGCTTCGTTAAAAAAGATTTGCAGTCAGGAGGTTCCGAGTTCAAATCCGGTTGCAAGCAACAAATTTTTATTGGATTTTTTTTAATTTAAATTTTTTTTTGTTCTATAAAATCAATTTTTTTGTTTGTGGAAAAGATCCTTTAAGACCAACTTTTTTTTTGCTCTCCCAATGCTGGCATATTAGTTCCAAAAAACTGTTTGCCAGTGCTAGCTTTTTCGCACAGCCAGTAGTTGTCCAGCGATTATCACTCATTTATGTGTTTAGCTATCAAATATTATATGTCTCGTTAGCTCAGTGGGTAGAGCAATCGTCTGCCAATCTGACGGCCTGGGTTCAAATCACGGCAGGACAAAAAAAATACATATGAACTTTTTTTAAATTTTATTTTGGAAAATATATTTCCAGACCACCTATTTATTGGTTTTGCCAGCGTTTTGCCAACGTTCAAAAATTTTGTTTTTCCAGTGCTTTTCCGGCGCTTTTTGAACAGCCGGTCCTTTTGTCTAATGATGTTATCATTTTGGGAATGGGAAAGCACTTTTTGCCAGTACTTGTACCACCTGTTAAAGTGCTTTGCCATCGCTTTCCCGTTTGTATTTTTCTGGCTGGGTATATTTGTAATATTTTTAATTATACATATTTGTATAATTTTGAAATATATTTTGAAAATTTTAAAATACATTTGGCCAATTTTGAAATGTTGGACAAATATCAAAGTTTTTTAGACAATTTTAAACAATATTTGGACAATTTTTGGAAGATTTTTGGATAATTCTAAAACATTTTTGCACAATTTTTAGTGATTTTTGGACAATTTTGAAACATTTTTGGAAGAATTTAAAAAATTTCCGGATAATTTCGAAACATTTTAGACAATTTTGAAACTTTTTTAGACAATTTTAAAATATATTTGGATAATTTTAAAACATTTTTAAACAATTTTGAAATAAAACTGAAAATGGTGTAGTTGGACATGTTGTAGAATTGATGTGGTTTTGAATCGATTATACACACTTTCTTTGGAGATGTGAGAAAAGGTAGAGTTTCTACAGAATTAAGATGCCAGTTGACAGTTGTGGGACACATATTTGGAAAAAAATGCACCTTGCCTTGAAGGACATGGAAATATAATTTACATTAGTTTTAATTTTTAAAAGAACAGAATCAAAAATCGCCTACTGTATTGATTAAAGCACTTCGACGCTGATCCAGCCAGACACTTCGTGTATTTTGGGTAGTTTTAGAAACACCTTTATTTTGATTTAAAAAGCTATCTAAAGGCTTAACGACCTTCTTCACTCAATTTTAAAAGAATTTGATGGTATTTTAGTAATTTTATGTTTATTCTTAGCTTATCTTGTATTTTTTTAGCCAAAGTTAAGAAAATTATGAAGTTTTGGGAAAAAAAATAAGGGAAAAATTCTATATTAAAATTGTAACCGGTTAATCGAACTGTTTTAACCGATTATTCGGATCGAATAATTATTCGAGTTTTAAATTATTTGTTTCGACATTAACCGAAATAGAGGCGATTAATCGAGGAATCGGTTAATCGATTAACCGAATTGGAAACACTAGTTTATAGAGAATTGGATGTGAAATACTAGCTGTGTTTGTGCGGCATTCCTATCAATGATATCTCGAACAATTTTGACAGTAGAAAGCCGGAATACGTTGAAAAACTGTCAAAATCGTTCTTGATAACACTGATAGAGAGCCACACAAATACAGCTAATGACTATCAAAAGCTAATTTCAATAGAATAGAATATTTATTGCAATGTGCGTGAATTTCGAATGAAGTATTTTTGTCTAATGGTATAAAATAAAATGTAACTTTAAATCTAATTTTATGTAATTAGATAAACACCTTTTTCGGATTTTATTTCATCAATATAAGATTCAAGGTGGATCTAAATTAATACACTACGATCCACCATTTTTGGATCAAATTGTAGGTTAGGCTATATAAAAAAAGATATGCTTGTAGTTTATAACATCCCAGCTAAAAATCGACATATATGAATCCATACAGGTTAAATGTATGTGCGTGCATGCTCATAAACATGCATTCATGACCATACATGGATACATAAATCTCCATACTTGAATCATATATGACCATACGTGTGCATTAACGAAATTTGAGGTAATATCTTCATGTATGATCATGCATGCTCATGCGTGTTCATGTATGTTCATGCATTTACATACATGTAGATATTACCTCAAATTTCGTTAATGCACACGTATGGTCATGTATGATTCAGGTATGGAGATTTATGTATCCATGTATGGTCATGAATGCATGTTTATGAGCATGCACGCACATACATTTAACCTGTATGGATCCATATATGTCGATTTTTAGCTGGGATATAACTTTTTTACTAGGGCAGCCAAAATATTTCTGAGCGCTCTGTTATTATGACTCATAAAATACTTTAAATATGATCGATTTCACAGCGTAGAATTTTAGACTAGTCATAAATGAAACATAATTGACTCTCATTAAGAAGCCTGTCTAAAAATTTTTTTTTTTAAATTAAAAAATGATTCAAAATTGAATTATAAATGACTTGTAAAAGGCTCAGAAAAATTTGAAATTTTCAATAATGCTGATATTTAGGAATCTATTGCGAGTCATAAAAATGTTTTTCGGTAAAGAAAAACACCCTCATATATTTACATAGTTATGATTTCAGGAGGCCTAAGGGCTCTTTTATGAGTCTTTTCGGACTCCAAATGAACACTGGGTAAATGCAAAAATTTTGCCGACTTTTAGATGAATTGAGTTATTTGAAAACTAATGCTGTAAGTTTTAAATTTTTTTTTTATTTTTTTATATTGCTCATGTGAAGCTCTATTGACATCCCCGCGAGCAATGTTGGAGCGCTTATGAATAAGATTTTTAAATGAATCATATAAATTATGATTGTTTTTTGAAAACACTGTTTTTTGGTAGAAAACAATTCAGAAAGTTGGCTCTATAATCTAAAAAGCTGTCTCAATATTATTCAAATTTATGAGGAAAATATCGATTTTATACATTCTGATTTCCGAATCATTTCTTAGTACACAGATGGCTCTTTTGAATGGACCATATTCATAGGAAAAAGTGAAATTTTTTTTTTATGTTTTTGAAGCTCATTCCTGAGTAATTAATGATCATCTTTGCTTGCTGGGATAGTTTATTTTAAAGCAATTTCTAAATTGAATTAAATTATAATAAATAATCGTTATAAAATATAAATACCCAGTCAGAAATCGCCAGTGGTACAAAAAATCAAGCACTGGCATACTACTGGGTAACCACGGTATTAAAAATAAATGACTGGCAGAACACTCATTTGGGACGCTTTGCCAGCGTTTGCGAAAAGCGTTTTACCAGTATTTTTTTTACAAAAATTTCGGTGGTTTATAAAAAAAAACCACTGGCAAAGAATTGGCTTAGAGTGATATGCCAAGGTTTGCAACCAGTGGTTATCCAGTGCTACCTAGCCAATGCTACCAGGCGTACAAAAATCAATTCACTGGAAAACAAATGATTTTATAAAAATGCTGACGCTTCGTTAAAAAATGTTTGTAGTCGGAAGGTTCCGAGTTCAAATCTGGTTGAAAGCAAAAAAATTTTTTTGGATTTTTTTTTAATTTAAAATTTTTTTTGTTTCATTAAATTAATTTTTTTGTTTGTGGGAAAGCTCCTTCAAGACCAACTTTCTTTTTGCCCTCCAAACACTGGCATAGAGTTACTAAAAATTGTTTGCCAGTACTAGCATTTTGGCACAGCCAGTAGTTGTCCAGCTATTATCACTCATTTATGTGTTTAGCCATTAAATATTATATGTCTCGTTAGCTCAGTGGGTAGAGCAATCGTCTGCCAATGTGACGGCCTGGGTTCAAATCAAGGCAGGGTCAAAAAAATACACATGAACTTTTTTTTAATTTTATTTTGGAAAATATATTTCCAGACCACCTATTTATTGGTTTTGCCAGCGTTTTGCCAACGTTTAAAAATTTTGTTCCTCCAGTGCTTTTCCGGCGCTTTCTGAACAGCCGGTCTTTTTGTCTAATGATGTTATCATTTTGGGAATGGGAAACCACTTTTTGCCAATACTTGTACCACCTCTTAAAGTGCTTTGCCATTACCGCTATATACTTTTCCTGCAGCGCGGCAGTTGTTATGAAAAGCCTCACATGTAGTTTTGAATTGACTAAAGTTATACTTTTAGTTTACAGTTTACATATTCAATTGGGGTAATTAGAAGGCTTAAAATATCCAAATCTAGAACCCTATTTTAAAAATATTAACTGTATATTAGGGCGGGTCAAATTGTATGGATAAAAATTTTTGATATTGCGTAATCGATGTTTGGAAAGCATTTAGCATGGGGAAAAAAAAGTTCCACTACGACATATCAAACAAATCATTTTCGAAGCTCCCAAATTTAAATTTTTTGCAATTTTCTAATAAATGCTAGATTAGCGCCATCTTGAGGTGGCTTTTTGAAACAACTAATAAAGTTGTAAACAATATAACATTACAACCTTTCCAGAAAGGTATTACTTATGAAAATCGGATAAAAATTGTGGCAACTAGAGGTAAAAGTATATAAGTAAAATTATTTTCTCCTTGTTGTCATCAACATCATTATCATCATTTCTCATCATTATCATCATTTCATCATCAAGCAGAAAATAATTTTACTTATATACTTTTACCTCTAGTTGCCACATTTTTTATCCGATTTTCATAAGTAATACCTTTCCTGAAAGGTTGTAATTAGAGATGAGCGATATTTTCATACCGGTGATTTAATCACAGTTATTGATAAATCACTGGTAACGGCAGTGATCAAATATTTCAAGTCGCAGTTACTCGGAATGTCGTTCTTTTAATATTTTTGTACTATTCTTTCTTGCAAACTTCATTGTGCACACACTCACAATATTTTTTCCTTAAAATCAACCGAATATATGCATTAAAACAATAGAAAATAAGTTAAAAAAAGGACTACCCACTTTTCGTTTAAAATAATTGAATTTTGTCGTTTATTTTTAATTGTTACTTAATTAACTGACAAAGTCGGTAAAAATAATAGATTTATCGTTTATTTTAAAATTAATTGTATTCTAACAACTGATTGTTTTTAACAGAAAATTTTGATTGAATATTTTAACTTCTACCGAAAGTCCGTATTTTGTGTATTTTATTTATTGAATGACTGATAGAAAAAGTTAAAAAATATATTTCTTTGCAATTTAACTACTTATTCAATTAAAACGACTTTACTGATTTACTTTTTAAACAACTGTTGAACTTTTACGGTAAAGTTATTGTGAGTGCAGTAATACTGGTTTTTTTTTCAATAACAGTGGCTTGCTTTCACACTCTTCTGAATAAAATGTCTCCTTCTATCATGTCTTTGTTACCGGTCGCAACTATTCTTCTTTTAAGGCCCAGTTTTTAGGAAGTGGATTATCTTTAAACTTAGTTTAACGCAGTTTGTAACTGGAATACTGCTTTTAAAATGTGGTTTATTTTGTTTAATTTAATAAAGAAATAAATTATACTCGAGGAAAAGTTTTGCCGGAAAATTTTTGTTAATAAACTCGCCATAAATATTATGTCGTTTATTTATCAGAAAATCGCAGTGTTTTCCATAGAAAAACCGTGATCACGATCACAGTTTAAAAGAACAACGATTTGAACATTTCACGATTTCACTGAGAACAATGTTACGGAAAAATCGCCGGATCGCCCATCTCTATTACAAACCCGTAATCACGGTCACTGTTTAAAAGAACGGTGATTTGAAAATCACGATCACTGGTAGCAGCGTTATTCAAAAATCACCGGATCGCTCATCTCTAGTTGTAATGTTATATTGTTTACAACTTTATTAGTTGTTTTAAAAAGCCACCTCAAGATGGCGCTAATCTAGCATTTATTAGAAAATTGCAAAAAAATTAAATTTGGGAGCCTCGAAAATGATTTTTTTGATATGTCGTAGAGGAACTTTTTTTCCCCATGCTAAAAGCTTTCGAAAAATCGAGTACGCAATATCGATTGCTAAATCGACCCACCCTACTGTATATACATATATGTACATTAGAGTGTCCCTTAAAAATAGATTTGTCATTACACCCCCCAGTTTTATTGGAAATGATCCCAAATGTAAGAAATCGATTTTTTTTGGGAAAACGTTAACCCGTGCCGAAAGTTGGTCGAAAATGGCCCATTTGGGAAAAAAGTTAAAAATTAAAAAAATTATTAAAAATTATTAAACTAAAAATTATTAAAAATTCCCAAAATTCGAAATTTCGAAAAAAATTATTTTTTATTCCATTTATTCATTTAATATAGTCAAAATGATTCAGACATGGAATTTTGACTTCATCGGATATGATTAACCCACTTTAGCCTGGAATCCAAAATGACCCACGAATTTGATAAAAATGCAAAAACGTGTTTTTTTAAAATTAATTTTAAAGATTTTTTAAAATGCCTTATTTGGAGATGTCGATTGCTATTTGTACCACATAATAGTTGATATTAAAGAAAAAAAATAAATTGGAAAAATGATAATTCGAGTTTGTGTTTGGAGCGACTGCTTTCCAGGACATTTTACAAAAATTGCTCATTTTGTCAAAAATTAAACAAAATTTGAATGCTTTCATCATATTGTACACAGTTTTCAGAAAAACATCAATTAAGTTTTGTTAGACTATAATTATCTTTACATTTGATTAAAAAATCTTTAACCCTTAGTGGCCTGGGGTCAGAAAAGACCCATGAAACTTAATATTAAATATGACTACGAGATTGTAAAGCCATTAAATTGATAAAAAAAAGATATCAACTGGATAAAAATAATTATTTTATGTAACGTGATCCAGATGGGGTTAATTTTTATATTTTTGGCCAAAAACCCCCCACTAGGAAATTTACAGAATAACACCTTTCATAATTTTCGGAAAAATATCAATTCAAATGAATAAAAAAAATTTTTTTCCACTTGATAAAAATTATTATTTTGAGTAACTTGATCCATATAGGGTTAATGTTCTCACTTTTCACAAAAAACACCCAGTAGGAAATTTACAGAATAATATTTATCAGATTTTTATTAAAGTGGGATATGCGATAGAGGGTACAAAACTAACGAACAAGCGCAATTCTCTATAGCCCCAATCTTTTTTTAAGGGTTAAAAAGGTGGGGTCAAAAGTGTCCATATGTAAATAGAAATTTGAGTTTTGTAATCGTATTGGATTCTAATTAAAAGCTTTTGTTTATTATGCATTTATTGCTTTCTATTTGGAAAGGCGTTATTCTAAAAATTTCCAAGTGGGCTTTTTTCTGCCGAAAAGTGAAAACATTAACCCTATATGGATCAAGTTACACAAAAGAATAATTTTTATCAAATGGAAAAAAGATTTTTTTAATCCATTTGAAGTGATATTTTTCCGAAAATTATGAAAAATGTTATTCTGTAAATTTCCTAGTGGGGGGTTTTTGGCCAAAAGTATAAAAATTAACCCCATCTAGATCACGTTACATAAAATAATTATTTTTATCCAGTTGATATCTTTTTTTATCAATTTAATGGCTTTACAATCTCGTAGTCATATTTAATATTAAGTTTCATGGGTCTTTTCTGACCCCAGGCCACTAAGGGTTAAAGATTTTTTAAACAAATGTAAAGATAATTATAGTCTAACCAAATTTAAGTGTCGTTTTTCCGAAAACTGTGTAAAGTGTGATGAAAACATTCATATTTTGTTTAATTTTTGACAAAATGAGCAATTTTTGTAAAATTTCCTGGAAAGCAGTCGCTCAAAACACAAACTCGAATTATCATTTTTCCAATTTATTTTTTTTCTTTAATATCGACTATTATGTGGTACAAATAGCAATCGATAACTCCAAATTAGGCATTTTAAAAAATCTTTAAAATTAATTTTAAAAAAACACGTTTTTGCATTTTTATCAAATTCGTGATAAAAATAAAAAATAAAAATTTATTTGAATACTTTTGTCTTCTAAATCGTACGCATCATTTTTAATATCATTTTACATGCAAAAACATCACGTGAAAATTATTTGGCTATGGAGTAATTAACTCTGAATTTGCAGATAACTAAATTTGATGTTGAACTATATATTAATTTGTATGGGATTATATAGAAAGTTATATAAAATTAAAATATATTTTTAGTACAACGACACATACAGTGTTATAAAACTTAGTATCAAACAATATATAATCATATCGATCACTACATATAATTTCATTAGTTTTATAAGGCTTATGTAGTTATATATGGAGTCAGATTTGGGGATATGTAATAATATCAATTACCATACAAAAAATTCGTTGACAAAATAATATCAGATGTAGTTGTATATAATGATATGTGTCTTAATGTTACTCCATTCATTGTCAGATATAGCCCAATCACATTATATATGACAATATATAACTATTTTTACTCGGGAATACACTTTTTTCAAAATGGGCCATTTTCGTCCAACTTTCGGCACGTGTTAACGTTTTCCAAAAAAAAAAAATCGATTTCTTCCATTTGGGACCATTTCCAATAAAACTGGGGGATGTAATGAACGAAAATCCACAAATCGCTATTTTAAGGGACATTCTAATATACATACATATATCAGGGATGGAAAATTTTATATTTAAAACAAATAAAACGAGAGAAAGAGTTAAAGTCGGGCATGTCGAATATATTATGCCCTACATCAGTTTTATTGGAAGTCAATTAATGTTTGGATGCCCCATTTGTGTATAAACAATAAGAAAACCTTAGAGAACCTTTACATGGGAACTGGGTCTAAATATGAACCGATTTTAACCAAGATCAATGCTTCGTGATTGGGCCGACATAAGCCGGTGTACAAAATTTCATCAAAATATCTTAATATCTTAAATTCCTTGCCCCAGTAACCAAATTAATTTTTTTTTTTTATAATAAAAATAGTTTAAAAGGGTTTAAAAATATATTCGATAAATCCAAACTCATCGCTTTTACTTGTTCACATTATTTTCCTATTCGAGCTTTTTCTAAAAGAAAAGCTACTAAATTTTAGAATTTTCCATCCCTGCTATATTTTTTGTACACTCATAAAGAACGCTAAGATAACTGAAAAGATTACCTATATTTGTGGCCTCAGAATTTTCAATGAAGTTAAGAATCATGGTCTGCTAAATTTAGGCAGCTAAATTTTACATACTAAGAAATTTGATTGAAACTCAGCAGAAACTTTACCTGATGTACATAACTACAAATTTCTGTTAAAATGACGCTTAAAATCGAATTCTCCGGACATGACTCAAAAGAGGGCAATATTTATTATTGGGCTTATAGGTATATTACAAGGACTAACTTATATTTAGTTACAGAGCAACGAATTTTTGTCCATTTTACCATTTTATGATTATACAATAAAAAATATGAAAGTATAGCGCCATTTCTATATAATATTGATAGCAAGAGAAAAAAATAAACATATTTTATTAGATGGAAAATTTGTAGTAGGTATTAGGAAACACAAATTACTAAAAATAAGCATGCAAAGTTAGTTCAAGATACGAATGAAATTAATTGTTATGCTAAATTAAAATTACAAAAAATATTAGTCCAATCCTTAATCTTAAGACAATATAACATTGTACTAACTTTTTCTATGAGTGTATATAAATCAAACAAAATGATAGTGTATTATGTGTGTGTGTATTTTCCATATGATATTTAATACAAAAAACTAGCACTTACCGTACATCCGGTCATGACGCTTTGGCAAAATTTATTGTTGTTTCATATAGACGCCAACAAAAAAAAAAAAAAAAAGAAGCGGGAATTTTCAAATACACTGTTTGAAAGTCTTTTATCGATGTTAGGAATTCTTGAAACAAATTTGTTTAAGGAAAGTTGTAAGTTTGTTGTGTTTCTAAGTGTTTAACTAAATGCAACAATGTTTAAATGTATTTGTGGTAATTGTAGTAGTTGTAACTAAAGTGCATTCCTCGTACCAATACCAATCCAATATGTCCTTAAGGTGTTGGAAAGAAAAATCCTTTTGTTAGTTGTTTCTATGTAGGTACTGCAACACGCGAAGGTCGTTGGCTACGATTGGTATTTAGGCAGAATATACATAGATCGTAATTGTTATTCAAAGGGGAACTACTAGTGATTTTGTAATTTTTGGTTTTTAGCCAAAAAAAAAAGCGAAAGAAAAATGTTGTACGAGACTAGTAAAGGTTGTAGTATTATTTCCTTTTGTATGTTATAGGTGTAAACTTGTCTATGCATGCATATACTGTTGTTTTCGTTTTACAAAGTTTAAGGTTAAGGTAAATTTAAATATTATTGTTTATCTATTGTTGATAGCTTTTGATAATGGAATTACATTTGAAAATCAAGCTCACTATATTTAGCTGTTGTTTTGAATTTAAAGCGTGGTATTTTTCTATATATTTTTTGTTATTACATTCACAACACTTTAAAAATTTTTAATAAATTTGTCCTTTTATTTTTAATTTGATTCATAACATTTTAGTTAAAGTTTTTTAATATATATATATATTTTAATAATAATATATTTAAAATCTTTAATATCACTACATTATTTTATATATTGTTTAATAGAAATTTAAATTTGCCATTTAATATTATAAATTTTAGAACTTTGTTAATAAATATTTGGTAATATTGGAAGATTTTATGATTAATTAAAAATCTACTAGAATATTTTTTATTAAAAATTTAATATGCACTTTTTAAAGTTTATACTTGTTTTTTTTTTGCATAGTCTTAACACAGCTTTAAGTTATTAAAATAGATTTAGTTTTGAAATTGTATAATTAACTAAGATTTTGTTGCTGAGTGTAATATCATCTGTTGAAGGTTAAATATGCTATTAATTCCTGTAAGAACAAAAAATTGTTGTAAATTAGTACACACCCTACGGGAAATTTTAACAAACTGTCACCGAACTGGCCCCTTTATATGAAATAGACTGGTCACTTTTACATGGCGTTGTCATAGGAGGTGGAAATTGACCCCTTGTGACATGTCACAAGACAAATCCCAGGACAGGTCCTTGAAATTGAGAGTTCAGTAACCTGTCCTAGGATTTGTCTTGTGACATGTCACAAGGGGTCAATTTGCACCTCGTATGACAACGCCATGTAAAAGTGACCAGTCTATTTCATATAAAGGGGCCAGTTCGGTGACAGTTTGTTAAAATTTCCCGTAGGGCATTTACAAAATTTTTAGGAAAGTTTGTCAATCAATAAAATAAATAATTTTGTACCAATGTTTGAGGATTTCCTAAAATTTCAACTATCGCCTCAAAATCTTGGTAATATGTATAATAAATTTAAATTTTTATTTCAATACAGTAAATTTTGTCTTAAAATTTTTGAAATTTTACTAAAATATAGTATGTATTTTACTTAAATTTAGTAGAAGCTTATTCTTAAATTTAGAAAAACTATCCTAAAAATAAGTCAATTTTTCTTAAATTTTAAGACACTAAAATTTAAGACACTTCACACTAAACTTATTTTTAATTCATAGATTATACTCGTGTTCAGTGTTGCCATATAGCCAGTTTTAACTGTTTATTACAGTTTTTTGGGATGCCTAACAGTTTTTTAGTTTTTTTCATGTAAAAAACAGTTTTTTTTGAATTCAAGGATTTTTTTTTACAGTTTTTTCATATTAAATCGGCATATTTGTTCCTTTTACAATTTTTTTCTAATTTTTTTAAACTAAAATTTAAGAATTAAAATATAAAAGTGCTTATGCATAAGAACTTTAAAATTTTATAACACGTTTATAAGTATGAATTTTGTATAAAATATTTGTTTTATGACCCAAAAATTACAATAAAAGTTTCATATTGTACAAAATTAGGTACAAATGGAAACATAAATTAATTTAAAAATGCGAATATAATACTACAAAATATGCCTACTGGATAAATGAACAGTTTTATAACAAATTTCATCAAAAATTAGCACTAAAATAAAATTGGCTAAACCATATCTGACACATGATAGATCCGACGAACATTTGTTAGCAGAACTTTTCAGATCATTTCTAAATGAAGGATAATTTAGAAATTTATATTTTTTTGAAAAAATGTTTAAAACAATGTCTCATCAAAAAAGGCCGAAATTTATTTTTTATTTTTGTTTTTAATAAATATTTGCCAATCCTGGATAACAATTTACTATTATTTTTTCAATTCTGATCAAGGAAAATTCCAAAAAAAGTAATTTTTTCAAACAAACAATTCCCTACATAACACAATACTCAACCAAATGAAAGGTAGTTTTATGTGGAATTCAAATCCATAAAGAATATTTTGAGTTACAACATTGACCAATAAAGTATTCTATCCTAAGTCAGGATTTAATAAAAATGGTTCACATCTCGGAAGGGTGATTCGATTAACTTTTTTTAACTTCAGATTCGGGCCTAGGAGACTAAAATTCTTAAAAAAATGTTTTATTAGGAGGCTGTGCAAAAAGTCGATTAATATAAATGCCAAAGGCAATTAAATTATTCAAATCTTGATATTTTGAAAATTGAGACCCTGGGATAATATTTTAATCCCAGGATATTTCGGGATCACAGAATTTCTTCTGATTTTTAAATTTTTTTCGAAAAACAGTTTTTCTATAAAGAAACAGTTTTTTTTTTACAGTTTTTCTAAAAAAATATATGGTAACACTGCTCGTGTTAGTAATATTCAAATTTAACAACCAACAATTTTTGTTTATAATACTCGTATTATTAATCAATTTGTAATTCTCATCAGGTATAAACTTTAGATTTAATAAATTTAAATTTGTTAAATTTAACAAATCTAAATTTATGTTAAAAAAGTTAGTAAAACTACAGTATTGTTTATAATTACTCTGAGGTCAGATAATACAATGTTCCGTTAAAATTGTGTTAATGGGGGTGAGTCGTAAAATTGGTTCAAATTTTAGAGTCTTCAGGACCTGGTCGATATCATGTTATGGCATGTAAGTATACCCAGAAGGAGCAAAAATTTTATCGGTTTTGCTCTATCTTGCTTGGTTTGTAGAGTTGTGAAATTTCGATACTTTTTGAGTACTCAATACTTTTGAGTTCAGTACTCGATACTACTCAATACTTTTAACGGTTTTTTTGAATTTAAAAATAAAAATATTATTAATTCGTATTTAATAGGAAACATAATAACAATTCACATACACATGTTAAATAATTATTTTTACTTACATTTTAATTAATTTAAAACATTTTAAATAAATTAATTAAATAATTTTTCACAAAAATTCGTTAGAAATTTCTTTGCTTCACAAATAGAGTTGTATTTTCAGAGTTGTATTTTTAGCGTTGTATTTTCATACGAAAAATACACATTTCTACGGAAAATTGAATCTTTAAAAGTATTGTGTAGTACCGTTTTAGTATTGAGTACTCAAAAAAACAGTCAGTATTGAGTACTCAGTACCGGAATACTCAATAATTTTACAACTCTATTGGTTTGGAATATATGGGCCATTTTATGAAATGGACTTTAAAATTTCCGATCATCCAAGGCCGCACTATGGTTCATTTTTGGGTATATATATCTTTTTCAAGGGGGTATTAGAAATTTTCGTTCGTTTTGCTCTATCTTATTTTTTGCTTATTCTTCGAGATATGGGCCATTTTAAAAAATCGGGAGGATAAAAAAATTTCAAAATTCGGATACACTGGTGGTGACATCTACTGGGTAATAGCAAAAACTTGAAAACCCGATCAAAAAAACTTTTTATCTAGCATATGTAGTCATATCTCATTTGATATAGATCGACATTTAATCTTATCCAAGTTCATCTTAAAATTGAGGTATCCAGTAACATCCAATCAGAAATATATTACAGGATTAAATTAGAACCAAATATATCTCAAAATTGGGAGATCCAATCATATCCAATAATATAAAATTGAGATACTAATAGATCGCAAAATATCCTATGGGATTAATTTAGATCCAATTAGATACAAAAGGATAAGCTAAGCAGATCGAATTGGATAATTTGAGATCAAAGTTTATCCTATGATATATGTATGTATTTGGGATTATTTAAATTTTAATAAAATTTAAAAAATGACACAAAAAATTAAAAAAAAAATATTTATAATTTAAAAAATATTTATTTCATAAAAAAAACGCCGTCTGCAGAATTTGAACCCAGATTGCTGATGTTGTAGTCGGTAACTTAACTCACTCAGCCACACACTGCTATACAAAATGACTGACTATATGAGACAACATTGTTCGTGTTACTGAGTTATATATACCCTACGGGAAATTTTAACAAACTGTCACCGAACTGGCCCCTTTATATGAAATAGACTGGTCACTTTTACATGGCGTTGTCATAGGAGGGGGCAATTCACCCCTTGCGACAAGTCACAAGACAAATCCTAGGACAGGTTACTGAACTCTCATAAAAAACAAAGTTCAGGGACCTGTCCTGGGATTTGTCTTGTGACATGTCACAAGGGGTCAATTGCCCCCTCCTATGACAACGCCATGTAAAAGTGACCAGTCTATTTCATATAAAGGGGCCAGTTCGGTGATAGTTTGTTAAAATTTCCCGTAGGGTAATTAAATAAATTTATAAATATAGATGACGTAGAAAAAATAAATTATTAACATTCTTGAAAAAAAAACAAAAATTAAAAATCTTAAATTTTTTCCACTCACGGAATTTTTTTTGGTGAAGAAGACAAAAAAAATGTTTGTTTAAGGGTCTAGGCTCCGATTTATATGGCTCAAAAGTCTAAATATCAACGTCTGTATTTGCGAAATTAATAATGGGATAAGAACAATATACATGTTGTTGAAAAGGTAATAGAAATGTCTTTTAAATAAGGTATGACATGTATAATCCTTTGGAAAAAATACTCCTATCCAACACTTTTTCACAAGTTGTTTTGTTGTTGTTGTTGGTTGGAATATTGCCAAAATTGTATGTAGAAATATTACAAAAATTTATCATTTTCGCTCTAGAAGAACTCAAATTCAGAACTTTAACGAAATTATTATATATTACGATATCTAATTATATATCTAAAATACTATTAAATGAAAACATAATTTGCAGATGCTGATGAACCCAAATGGTTTAATCTTTTTAAGATCTGTAAAAAAATATTTATAACTAAATCAAACTGAGTTGAAAAAAGTAAAAAAAAAATTTTTTTTTGTGCCCGAGCTGGGATTGGATAATAGTACCTCAGTCACATATATAATTATGTGTGGGGTTATATATAGGGTTTGGGATTTCCCGGACTTTTTTATTTCCCGGGAAACGGGAATGAAAAAATTTAATTCCCGGGATTCCCGGGAATCCCGGGAAATATTTTTGAACAAAATTGTTAATGAAAACCACCTATATAAGTAATTTTTGTTAAAAAAAAACACTATTTCAGTACAAATTCAGTCTGTGTAGTGAGAATTCAAAGTAAAAATATCAGAATGTTTAACATTTGATTTCACATAAATTACTCTAAGCACTGCCAAATGAATTGCATGATTCCAAACAAACAAACCGTTTCATCATACTTGGCCCATTAGATATGGTGGCCACAATGATATTTTCCAAAGACAAATAAAACTCTTCTAGTCTTATTTCTACAATTCTTCTTATTTCATCAGCATTACATCTTCCTTCTTCATAAAATGAATTATTTCCGTTTATACATATGTTCAAATATCTCTTTTGTGATATTCTTGCCCATTCATCTAAAAATATAGTAAATCTCCCATTGTTAGAAATATTGCTCGATATTTCTTTTATCATGATATCTTATCATGATATCCAAGAGCAACAGCAAAAAGTCCTCAGAGAAACATCAGACAACCAGAGATGGGAGTAATTAATTACTTTGTAATGACCATTGCAGGTTTTCATTACCATTGAATTGTAGTAATTTAATATGTTCTTTATATCGGTTTCATTTTTTTGCAATGCCAGGTTTTTATTATAAAAACTTTCTCGAATAAACGAAGATCTAGTTATGGTGCTAATTTGGAACCATTTCAGGAAATGTTTGCCCTACCATAAAACCTTTAATGCCTATTCAGCTTACACTTTTTTCTTCGGGTACTTTGCTAATTTTAGCTGAAACGTTGTTCTTGTTGTTGTTTTCTTCAAGAGAAGTTGCATGACCATCAATTTTTTTTTTTGTGAACCAAATTTAGATGTCGGATAACCAAATTTAGATACCACCGTTAACCATTAATCTTTTCTTTTCATATTTATTAATGAAAACGTTACTTAAAATTATTGACCCTTAATATAAAGGAGTATTTTAAATTTAAAGTCGACTTTATTTTTAATCAAACGGTTTTGTTCATTTTGTGTATGAAAACCTTACAAAAATATTTATTTTTTCAAATATTTTGATTGGTTAAAAATAAATTAACCAATCAGAATGCTCCAAAAATAAATCAAGTCAAGGTATACTGCCACCCAATATTTTAACTAAAGTCGACTTTACCTAAATTATACATTTGAAAAATTTAGATACTAAGGGCGATTATTTGTAAGAAACAAAGCTATTTTTTCATATTTCTTTTAAACATTTTACCAAGTTTTTAGGTTTTACTACTTAAATTTTGAATAAGTTATGCGAAAAATCTTTATTAGTTGAAATGCTCCAAATTACTTGGCAAAGATTTTATTTCTGTGTCAAATAAATGTATTCCCTTTCAAAATATTTTAACAATTACATTTTTGTTTTGGTATTTAAAATGTTTTTTATGACTAAAATTAAAAAATCCTATTCGAAACAAAAACAATTTAAAAAATTTAATATTTTTAAAATTTCCCGTTTTCCCGGGAAAAATACATTATTTTCCCGGGAATTCCCGGCAAACTTTTCCCGGGATTTCCCGGGAATTCCCGCCCGGGAATTCCCGAACCCCAAACCCTAGTTATATATGACAATATATAATTACATATTAAAATATTATTAATCCCAAGTTGCAGTAAACATAACTTTCAGGTGCTGTTGGCAGAAAATGGGTTAATTTTTAAAGATCTGTAAAACAAATATTTACAAGTAAATTAAATTGAGTTAAAAAATTTCTATAACGCTATTTTGTTATAGAAATTTACATTAAGTATTAACCAGAAATTAAACAATTACATTGTATGGTGGATTGCAAACAATTTACCATTAATTAATTCAATACATATATATTCTAAACGCGTATAATTAATTACAAATAAATGCCAAAAATGTCATGAGACATTATTTTTTTGGAAAGCAAAAAACAGAAAATGTGGGTTTTAAACAATAGTATTTGTAAATGGTTCATTATGTCTTGGTTGTTGAACTAAATGAACAAGAAGAAGAAAAAAAAAGAAAAATAATAACGAAAATCTTGATAGCAACAATATATTTGAAACAAAAAATCATTATTTATAAAGAATAATCAAAAACTCATCAACTTGTTAAATACTTAAATAAGTACTACTGCTACTATTTTTTCCTTAATAAACCATTAACAACAATTTTGTGTATGAATTACCGTTATAAAATATCCCTATTAACATTTGGAACATATGTTGCCAAGGAGATATTGCGGCAAAATCTTTTTCATAATAATTTGGCAAAAATTTGTGGAAATTTTTTTCCATAAATTTTCATAAAATTTCCCCCGATATATAATAAATGTTTTAAATGTCGCTGACTTATCTGCCCTGGAATTGCTTTCGTATTAACTGGAAGTATTACCTTTGGGTAGCAGTTGCTCTAAAATTTCCGCAATACAAAAATTTTATTACCGGCAATGTATTTTCTTCCAGACGATATGATTGGACAATCTTCTTCGTATTGCCATGTTTGTTGGTATGTATGTAATAGAAAAAGATGGTTTCTATGACGCCTTTTCAAATATTTTATAGATACAAGTATTTATAGTTTGATAACAAACTTGTTAGTTATTAAATATGTAAGTGACCATCATATAGTTGAACCTCTTTTTTTTGTTTTTTTTATTCTATTTTCAATATTCAACCTCAGGTGGATGGTGTTGGGTTGGGTATCAGATTCTGTCTTATGGTTGACATAATATTTAATTAATTTGCAAAAACCTTGTCAGAGGTAATTTAATATTTATATATGTTAGACAGGTACATTCAAGAGGAAATCATGTATTAATTTATTATAGAAAGAAAATAATGAAACTAGATTGAAAAATGAAGATATTTATATATTCGTAAATAATGTTCTTCTTAGACCTGATTACTGAATGTCCAGTTAGCTACTAACTGGGACTTTAACTGACACATTTGTTGTTGTTTCCCACATAAAATTTAAATTTAACTGTTGGCTAAATTTTAACTAGACATTCAGTAATCGGACCTTAAAGGAATAATTGCATAGCAATAACAATATGTAGTAAAGAGAGCTTAATAACACAATTATCAAATCGGTTTTTTATGAAAGAGGACTTAAATCTAGGAATAACATTAAAAATGGGTACCACTAGTCATATGATTGTTATTTATTTTTCATGATATTGATCATACGCCACATGAATTACAGTTACTACTACAACGATACCTGCCTAGGTGTTAGTTTATTAAAAAAACAAGCAATATTTTATCCCCTCAATTCATAAACGCTTTGTAAAGATATAGCAGATATACAAAACGAAATTTACATACAAAATTTGTTCAATAAACCTTCTATAATTTTACAAAGCGTTTATCAATTTTGGGGTATATTTTTAGTTCTCAAATAAAAATTAGAAAAGTGTATTGTATCAAGGGTGACCATTAGGGTTATGACTTATTTTTAACAAAAATTTTACCTAGTACCACGTAATAGGCAATACTAAATTAATAATAAAAATCGTGTTTGCGAGTCATTTCGACAAAAAAAACCTTCCGCGCCAAATGCAATTACTAAAAATAACTTTTGCTCGGGGATTTTGTTTAATTTATAATTTATACAAAAGTCCCTCCAAAAAGGTTTCGTAATTTTTACCGTAAAGAGCTTTTAATAAGCATCGTTTGAGTCTCATTTGTTTAAAACTTCAGAGAAATATTTTAATTAAACTAAAACCATATACGAGGGCAGTACGAAATGTTCTTAGCCTGACATAGAGATGGCGGTATAAACAGCAAAAAGCTTTGTATAATAGAAACTTCCATCCGTCATATGAACATATGTTAAATTTCATTTCGATCTGTCAATTCATTCGTATAGTAACATGTCTTCAAAAAAGGCGCTTCAGTGATTTTTTTATAATGGAAAAATTAGAAATTCGTGGTGTGATTAAATATTTACATAAGGAAGGTTTATCGGGACAAGAAATTCATAATGATATGGTGAATGTGTTAGTTGAAAGTGCTCCTTCATATGCAATAGTAAAAAATTGGTGTGGTCGTTAAAGCATTGAAGATGAACCACGAAGTGGACGTCCAAAAACTTCAACAACGCCAGAAATCATAGCTAAAGTCCATGATATGGTATTAGACGATCGACGATTGAAAGTGCGTGAAATAGATAATGCCATAGGCATCTCAAATGATCGAGCACATTTAATTTGGCATCAAGAATTACAGATGAAAAAGCTTTCTGCAAGATGGGTGCCGCATTTGTTAACAGTTGACCAAAAACGTATTCGAATGAAAATTTCTCAAGCTTGTTTGGATCGATTTAAGCGAAATAAAATGGATTTTAAGCATCGTTTTATAACTATTGATGAAACATGAATCCATCACTATACACCAGAGACAAAAGAACAATCCAAACAATGGACTGAAGCTGGGGGAAGTGCACCAAAGAAGGCAAAAACAGTTCAATCGGCTGGTAAGGTCATGGCAAAGGTTTTCTACGATTACAAAGATATTTTATTGATTGACTATCTTTAAAAAGGTAAAACAATAAATTCGGAATATTACTGTAACCTTTTGGATCAATTGAATTTGAAAATTCGAGAAAAACGACCTGGTTTAGAACACAAAAAAATTATTTTTCATCAAGACAACGCACCATACCACAAGAGTGTCTTAACAATAGCAAAATTCAACGAATTGAAGTACGAATTGCTTGACCACCCACTAGGGATGCCAATCGGGATTGATATTTGAAAATCCCGGGATTCGGGATTTTGTATGAAATCCCGGGATCCCGATCTCGGGATTCGGGGATTTTCGGTACTACGGGATTTTTCGGGATCCCGGGATTTTTCGGGATTTAAATTTTCCTTTACTTGTAAAAATTTTTATGTTATGTAATTTTTTTTATAGAATAAAGGGCGGATTATGGGACCGTAAACGTAAATGTGATGTAACTGTACCGTGCCGTAGCTAAAAAGTACACTTATAGATTACCGTAAACAACATTAATATTTACCATCTATTTCATGTGGTTTTATATTTTATTCTAAATTTTTCCATTTATTTGTTAATTCTTATTCCTTATTTGTTATTTGAATCAATTTTCTTTATTCATTTCATATTTTTTCCGACTAAAATCATTCAGCTGTTTCGATGCCGGATAGAAAATTCTGATTTCAACAGAAGGATTCGGCAAGTTCGTTTACATTTACGTGTTGGTAGCCATTCGTATACATTTCTTCTTGTGGTTTCGAAACAGCTGATTCGTTACAGATACGTTTACGGTTGAGTAACTCAGCCTTAAAGCGTTTTATAATTATTTAATAGTTGTTAATTAATAATGTGGTACATTTTATGAATATTGAAACATCTCAGTCAGAAATTGATAGTGGCACAAAAAATCAAGTACTTGCATACCACTGGGTAACCGCGATGTTAAAAATAAAAAATGACTGGCAGAACACTCATTTGGGATGCTTTGCCAGCGTTTGCAAAAATCGTTTTGCCAGTATTTGTTTTACAAAACATCACGGCAGGGCAAAAAAAGATACATATGAACTTTTTTTAAATTTTATTTTCGAAAATATAATTCCAAACCACCTATTTATTGGTTTTGGCAGCGTTTTGCAAAAGTTAAAAATTTTGTTTCTCCAGTACTTTTCCGGCGCTTTTTGAACTGCCGGTCCTTTTGTCTATAGACGTTATCATATTGGAAATGGGAAAGCAATTTTTGTCAGTACTTGTACCACCACCACGTTATCAAATGTTTTCATGGAAAAGTTCAAACTTACAGTCCCAGACAAAAGTTACAGTCCCAGTTTCAGAAATCGAATTTCGCTTGGAAGATTAAATCGGTAAAATAACAAACAAACTTGATTTTTCACATGTATTGCTCAAAAACTTAATATCCCAGCAAAATTGTCGGATGCAAAGAACCGGTTGTAGAACAACTTGTTCTTGCATGCAACCTGTTCTAATTTATGTTCTATCATCGGTGATTTTTGTTTGAGTTTGTCTAGAACCGGTTCGGCGACAGTGACGCCTTCCATTTTGACTTCCAGGAATCAGTTCTAGAACCTGTTCCACGGAACCGGTGGTAAAAACACCTATTCTAGAACAGATTCAAAGGCAACCAGTTCATAAATATTGTTTACCAAAATTTAAAATTTTTCTGGAAAGTCTTTGCATAGTTTATTGGAATAATCTACTTAATTTATAATTTTACCAATATCTTGGCATCAATTTCTTGTCAATATGAGAAAATTCAAGAAAAACATAGGTAGTCTAAAATTGCTCACTTTGTTTATTTTATTTGTTTATAGTAATATTAAAAAATAAGAAAATCCCGGGATTTTTGAGAAATAATCCCGGGATTCGGGATTTTGCCAATCCCGAAAATCCCGGGATTTCGGAATTCGGGATTTCCCGTTTGGCATCCCTACAACGAACCAACCAATTGGCTTACAAATTCAGCCGCGAAAACAAATGTTTTCTCTTTCCTAATTTCTGCCATAGAAAAATATTCACATTCTGGGTACTTTTTCTTACAGAAAGACGTTAGAGAATTAAAAATGTTTTATACTGAATTTAGACTAAGCAAAAAGCAGGTGGTTTTTGTACAAAACTAAATTACAAAAGCCAAGTCATTTACACTGCTAATTTAGTTTTTCTTTTTCACATCACTTTTTTATTAAACAATTTTCATTATGTGTTTATTGTTAAATTAAATTAAAAAAAATTGTTAACACATTTTAAACTGGATAAAAACACACAATTTAAAATTAAAATCGAGATATTTTTAAAAAATATAAAAATATATTTTTGACACTTGCTTTACTTCTATATTCGTTGTAACAGGGTGTATTGAAAATTACTTATAAAAGAAACCGAGTGTATCAAAAATGCAAATTTCAGATATTTTTTCTTGGTTTTTGGCAAAAACCAGGTAGAATGTGGTTTTCAGTTTGTATGAAAATTGTATGAAAAAACTAAAGTAATTTTGTAGTTTTTGGCTCAAAAACTAAAAATGGCCAAAAACTACTAGTTTTTGCCCAGTCTAAATATACTATTATTGACAATTATAAGGTTTTGTGAACTTCTTCTATCGAAAACCCGTCTGACTCTAGGCACTTTTCCTTTCGAAATACCCACATAAAAACATTCAGATTTTGTTGTTAGGACAATTGAAATTTTGTTCTCACAGCCAAATAATTGTTATATCAATTGAATTTCTTTTGTCGCAACTGAATTTTTGTTTAGTTTTTTAACAAAGCGGTAATCATTCACTGAAGGGAATGATACTTTTTCTGAAATCACTAAAGGGAAAATTATTTCTTAAATCACTGAAAGGTTGAGTGAAACTTTCCTTTCACACTGAATGGTTTATAAATTGAAGGAATTCTTTTTCTGATTTATAAAAAACGAACTCATTTGTCAGTGAATTAATTCATATGATTTGATAAAAACAACAATTACAATTGAATTAATTCTTAAATCATGATTGCAGTTGAACGCGTTCAATTGAATGAATTCACTAAATTTTGTTAACAAATTAATTAACTTGCTTTAGACAAAAAACTTAGAGTAGAGTAAGTAGACTAAAGAATATCATAAACAATTGTTAAAATTATCATTATTTTTTCCGTTTTTAAGGGCCATTGACAATAAACAAAATTATCCAAAATTTGAGCTAACATTCCCTTGTGTATTTATGTATTTAATAATATTCTAAGTAATTGAATTTCAAATTTTTACAAATGTATTTCAGAAATTTCTATTTTTATTTTACAAGCATTTTTTCAAACATACATGCTTTCTCTTTCTCTTAAGTCTTATAATTATTATAAAATTTTCATTATGAAAGAGAAGACATGTATGTTTGTAAAAATGCTTTTAAAATAAAAGTAGAAATTTCTGAAATACATTTGGAAAATTTTGAAATGCAATTGGAATTTTACTAAATACATTTGGAAAATTTTGGAATACAAATAGAGTCTTTTTAAATACATTTGGAGAATTTTGAAATACGAATGGAATTATTTTGAATGCAATTTTACAATTTTGATATACAGATTTAAAATTTTTAAGTGCGAGTGAATAATTTTGAAATGTATTTGAACAATTTTAAAATACAAATAGTATTTTCTTAAATACAAATAAAATATATTAAAATATATTTGTAATATTTTTAAATATACATATTTGTATAATTTTGAAAATTTTAAAATACATTTGGGCAATTTTGAAATGTTGGACAAATATCAAAGTTTTTTAGACAATTTTAAACAATATTTGGACAATTTTGTAAGATTTTTGGATAATTCTAAAACATTTTTGCACAATTTTTAGTGATTTTTGGACAATTTTAAAACATTTTTGGAAGAATTTAAAAAATTTCTGGATAACTTTGAAACATTTTAGACAATTTGGAAACCTTTTTAGACAATTTTAAAATATATTTGGATAATTTTAAAACATTTTTAAACAATTTTGAAATAAAACTGAAAATGGTGTAGTTGGACATGTTGTAGAATTGATGTGGTTTTGACTCGATTATACACACTTTCTTTGGAGATGTGAGAAAAGGTAGAGTTTCTACAGAATTAAGATGCCAGTTGACAGTTGTAGGACACATATTTGAAAAAAATGCACCTTGCCTTGAAGGACATGGAAATATAATTTACATTAGTTTTAATTTTTAAAAGAACAGAATCAAAAATCGCCTACTGTATTGATTAAAGCACTTCGACGCTGATCCAGCCAGACACTTCGTGTATTTTGGGTAGTTTTAGAAACACCTTTATTTTGATTAAAAAAGCTATCTAAAGGCTTAACCTATTATTCGGATCGAATAATTATTTGAGTTTTAAATTATTTGTTTCGACATTAACCGAAATAGAGGCGATTAATCGAGGAATCGGTTAATCAATTAACCGAATTGGAAACACTAGTTTTAGAGAATTGGATGTGAAATAATGACTATCAAAAGCTAATTTCAATAGATTAGAATATTTATTGCAATGTGCGTGAATTTCGAATGAAGTATTTTTGTCTAATGGTATAAAATAAAATGAAACTTTAAATCTAATTTTATGTAACTAGATAAACACATTGAATTTCATTAATATAAGATTTTATGTAACTAGATAAACACATTGTATTTCATTAATATAAGATTCAAGGTGGATCTAAATTAATACACTACGATCCACCATTTTTGGATCAAATTGTAGGTTAGGCTATATAAAAAAAGATATGCTTGTATTTTATAACATATGACTTTTTTACTAGGGCAGCCAAAATATTTCTGAGCGCTCTGTAATTATGACTCATAAAATACTTTAAATATGATCGATTTCACAGCGTAGAATTTTAGACTAGTCATAAATGAAACATTAAGAAGCCTGTCTAAAAAAAATTAACAAATGACTCAAAATTGAATTATAAATGACTTCCTGTGAAAAAATAATTTGATTCAAAATTAATCAAATTTATTCAATTAGATAAAGTTTAATAATGGTTTACTCGTTTTTTTATATATTCAGATATTGCTTATACGGTGTAGCATATGAATGCATATGATCATATTTAAATGAAATAACTTATATATAAATGCATAAAAAATATCAATAAGATAAGACCAAAATCCCGATACAATTGTATCAAATTATACTCAAAAATATATTAATTGATATCCTAAAACTTTATTTTATCAAATTAAATTAATCCATTTTACGAATTAAATTGAATAAAAATTTTTTCATGGGTTGTAAAAAGCTCAGAAAAATTTGAAATTTTCAATAATGCTGATATTTAGGAATCTATTATGAGTCATAAAAAAGAACACAATGACATATCTTAATGGTAATTTAAAATATCAATTTTATAAGTTTTTGAAAAAAAACAATGTTAAGAACAAATTTTTTACCAGCTTTGTTAGAATATTGAATACTTGGAAATACTGGAGTCCTATTTAGTGACAACCTATGCCTTCGATGACATTTTAAAAATGAATTTGCAGCAAGTAGTGTGGACACATGTAAAATTTTCATGTTTTTTCGGTCATTTTCGAAATTTTCGCTGATAATACGTATTCTAAACTTGCAAACATTTACTTGCATTTGGAAACGGGGGGTAAGGAAAACTCCGTAGTTTAGCCGTAAAGTTAACTGTTCGGCCGCCGAACCTTTTTCGATTTGGCCGAATTTTCGGCGGTCGAACAGTGGAATTGCTGTAAAATTGCATTCTACTCGGCCCAACAAATATTGTTCCACAAGCAAAATTCTCCAAAATGCTTCAACATACCAAATAACGGCAAAATACATTTTATGGCCGAACTGTTCGGTCGGACACTATAAATAAGTTTGTTAGAAAAAAATTATTTTATTTTACCAGTGTTGGATTTAATATTTTAAATTAAGAAAATACTGATTTTAATTAATTAAAATTACATATTTCTTTAACATAAATAAGTATAAAAATAAAATGTTTATGTAGTTTTATATTCTTTGTTTCCTTCCTTCGTTAAATGGCCATTGCTACTTCCGTTTTATGTCAACATAAGTGTGAATGCATTCATTTATGCATGTATATGTGTAAGTACGCATTATAAAAAAATCTAGATTTTACATTTCCGTTTGAAGTTAAAGCACCGTAAGTTGTTTCGATTTCACGCGAAAAAACTGTTATACTCCATATAAAAAAAGTGATTTTTCACGATAATGAGTTTCACGTTGAAAATTGTGTAGAGTTTGTTTTCAGCCAAATTAATGTACAAGACTATTATTTTTCTTGGGAAAAAGTGACATTTTGTGTTTAATGTAATTGTGTCTTTGTTATAAAATTAAAAAATTGTTAATTTTTATAATTTAAATTGCAATTTGAGGGCTTTAAAGTTCGACTGAAATTTTTCCACGTGAAAAACAACTTACGGTGCTTAACTTCTAATATTTCTAACATTATTAATACATAAACTAACACATATGAAGCATTCCATACCAAATGCTCCGTTAAAAAAGGTATATCGTAACAATGCCAAACTTACTTACAGTATTTATTGTGCTATGTATAATAAATTGAATAATTTTAAAATTTTCCTAAATATTGGATGAACTAGGCATGGTTAAATTTTAACTAATTTAGCGTTTATTTTTTATATATTATTTATTATAAATTAATACAATTTGGATAATGCTAGAAATTTAATTACCCATGTAAAAATCGAAATATATATAAATATATATGACCATACATGGTATTGTATATGTTCATATATGGCTATACGTGATCATATATGTCCAAAAATAGTTCAATATATTTGTATACATGATCTCATATATGATCGTACATCTTTATATCTGAAATTTGAGGCTATTTGGCCGTATATGGCCATATATGCTGCTATATAATCATGTATGTGCATACATGGTTCCTATATGGTTCATATATTTTTACATATACGATTACATATGACCATTTACGGCCATATATCCTCAAATTTCGGATCCAAAGATACGTGGTCATATATGAGATCGTGTAACAATAATCATATAAGCATGAGAATAAATACTATTAGTTTGCTATTAATACAATTTACTTTTTCCTGAAGCGGTACAGTTGATATTGTGAACCTCATATGTAACTATATTAGGGTGACACTTAATTTGTAGAATTGTATTTTCAGTCAGGCACCAAGGGGATTATAGGAAATTGCGTGTTTTTCACCAATTTGACATCTTTTTTCAAAATTAAATAAATATCAAGTGACACCCTAATGCAGTCATATAAAGTGTATACATCAAAGCCAAGTGTTAGCATTAAGGATTAACAAAAATGATTGCGATCAACCAAACGTAGTCAGTACTAGGTTGCTTTGTAATATCACATCATATCATATCATTTCGTGACTAAAAATATTTTAGAATGTAAACTTTCAGACTTTTATTTATAAAAGGATTATTCATCCACACTTCTATTTGCATTAGAGATATGCACGATGTGTATAAACATTTACATACGAACGTACGTAGTAGGTACATCTCTTTACAAATACCATGGATAAAAAAGGTCAAAGTGGAATAAAAAAGGAAAAAAACTTGATAGTATGATGATATGATTTAATATCATAAAAAATGCATATAAAAACGAGGGGTGTGTTTAATACGAGTAGTATAAATAAAATGCTTTAGACAATTTTGCAAAATGTTTTAAGACTCCTTAAGGCGTAGTCAATATAATTGATTTAGTTTTTAATTATAAATATGTTTTGTTCTGCAGGTATGTTAAGTATTTTTATAAATATAGAATGACATTTTGATGGACGCACCGATTTGTATGCAATATAAACTGGAACAATTATTATCAGATGTGCATACTTAAGTTGGACTAAAAATGTCTATACCCTACATGGTTGTTGATATTATATGTTACTTATAATGATAACGCTACCCAGTGTAGAAACGGTAATGACATATCATTATTTTTTGGACTACCAGTAATGATACCCAATTACCTTCTGCATTATTTGAAAACATATAATAATGAGTTACTGATAACCACTTATTTTTATCATTATTTCAAATAGAAAATAATTTTCTAGATTTTTTTGAAAATTTTTTTAAATCTATTTTTAGACTCAATATTTTTTAAACACTGGTAAGGATATATGTAACCACATATTTTTTGATTTTTTGTATGTTGTCGAGTAAGCTTACTTGTGTGCAGCAGGTCAATTATGTTTTTATCTATTAAATATTACATGTCGATATAGCTCAGATGGTAGAGCTATTGGCTGGCAATCTGTAGACCCAGGTTCGATTCCCGCACCAGCAAATTTTATTAAAAAAAAAAAAATACAATAAAAAATATTTTTTTTTATATAATTTATTTTTATGAAAATCTATTTTTAGACTCATTATTTTTGTCAGTACTGGTAAGCATATAGGTAATGACATATTTTTAGATTTTTCGTATGCTGGTGTGTAAGCATAACTCATTATTTTTCGCGACATCGCCATATAAAGGTAATAAGAAATGTAATAACAAAAGTAACTAGATACCATTACCAAGTATGTAGTTACATAACCACAGATCTGGTAATGATTTTCTACACTGGGTAGTTAACAAAATCTATAATGGTTTGGTTTATACTCTACACTAACAAAAAAAAAATAGTCAGTAAAGTCAGCAAGAAATGTTGCTGTGCCAGCAAATTTTTAGTCAGCAGCGTGCTTGCAAAAAAGTTGGTAATTTCAGCAAAAGGTGTTTGCTGAAAATCAGCGAGCTGATTTTGACAAAAAATAGCAATCTGAGCAAAAATTGCAAATAAAAAAAAATCATGCTAAAATCAGTAAACTTTTTGCTGAATATTAGTAAACTGAAAAAAACTTAAAAAATTTGTAGAGAAATTTTACTTTGGGTAATTTATTTGATGAAAATTTAAATATCGAAATTGTGTTGTTTTTTTTCTAATTACTTATCATTTCCGTTGTTTGTACTACATTCAGACAAGCTGCGACATCTACATCATGTCTATCTTGTTGTCGTCCACGTTATAAATGCGGTTATCAGCACAATTTTTGTAGCAAAATAATTAAGTAAAACATTAGTTCAAAATTAGTTTAGTGCTAAAAAGATATAACCAAAACTTTTGCTGAAAACGGAATTGCTGAAAACTAGTATGATTTATATACAAGATATTTTACTAATTTTTCTACTAACTTATTTTTTTGAGTGTACTTAGTTCTGTGGAAAATGGTATATTAACTACCAAAAATAAATGTCTTCAATCCGCACTTAAAAAAGTTTGATAGTTACTGCATGACAATTGTTTGTGTAGTAATCAGTAGTTGTTGTTTTTAACTGTAATTTCAGTTGTTTTTCTATGAACAAATACAAAACAACTATTATGACAGATATTTAAGAAAGCAACTAACGAAAAGTATTGTAATTTTTTAACAGTTGATTAAAGCAGTTATTTTCAATATCATAATCAACAACTACCAAAACAGTATTTGTATAGTAAGCAGTTATTTTCATTAGTTACTAGCGGGCAAAGCCCGCTACGTCGTTAGAGTTCCTAAAGTTTATTTAATTCCGGTTTATGTAGAAGTAGACCTGACAATTCAAGTGAATTCACAAATTGAGTTGGAAAGTTTACAGAATCGGTTTCTTCCACCACTTTATCAATAGATAATTTGCAAGCCCAATGCTTCGTTTCCGGCAGTATTAAATATAAGAATACAGTAGTTTTGATTTAACTGCCTTTTTCTGAAGTGCACATTTGGTTTCGTTTCTATTTTACAAAATTATGTAAGCAAATGTCTTCTTTAAGTGCACTTTTTGTACCTGCGCATTTAAGATAACTGCCTCATATTTTTGTCAGTTTTACGTTATTTTCATAAAAAAGATCACTGTTAGCTGCCTCTTGTGTTTTGCTTTGTTTTTCAATTCTAGGAAAAAAACACACATAAAATAAATGTGTTGTCAACTTTTTTTGTGACAAAAATATACTATTTTAGTCATTTATTAACCATAAAAATCGCAAGATTAGGAACAAAGCACAAATTTGTCATCATTATTTTCATTTGTTTTGTTTGTTTTCAGTCCGTATTGGTAAATCAAGGCAGGTGAACAATTTGACTTAGCTGCGTGTTTGGCTTACCTGCACAAAAATTCTTGCAAAAGTTGGTTGTGCAGCTAAGTCAAAATTACTGACTTAGAGTATGTTTCAATGCTAAGTTTAAGATTTCTGGCTTAAAGGGTTCGTACAGGGGCGGGGGGTTTGTTACCCCATTTTACAATATATATAATCCTGCATCATTGGTTGTCTATACTAAAGGTAGAGTCACATACAAAATTTCATGTACCAAACTCCAGCGGTGTGAGTCATTCAAATTCCATTCCATTTCATTCAAGTTATCTAATGTTTCAATTCCACTTGTTCTCCGTTCAATTCCATTTCGTTACCACTGCCTTGTGTATCAATATCAGTCATTCCTCATTACATTCCATTTCTTTGTATTTGCTCCGTTTCTTTAATTTTTTTAACTTTAGTGTTTCAAGTTCACTTGTTTTCAATTCCATGCCACGCTCCCCGTTCCATTCCATTCCACATTCCATTTCATTTCGTTCACCATTCCACCGCATTTCGTTACTATTATCTAGTGTTTCAATTCCACTCGTTCTACTTTCCATTCTATTTCGTTTCCCAATTTAAGTAATCTAATTCCACTCGTTCCCCGTTTCATTTCATTTCGTTCCCACTGTCTTGTGTTTCAATATCAATATCAAAAGAGCAACTTTTCACTCCGCTCCATTCCGGTTTTTAACTTTAGTATTTCAATTCTACTCGCTCCCCGTTCCATTCCATTTCGTTCCACATTCCATTTCATTTCGTTCCCTGTTCCATTCCATTGTCTAGAATTTCAATTCCATTCTTCTCCCGATCAATCCCATTTCGTTCCACTTATGTAGTGTTTCAATTCCATTCGTTCTCAATTTTAGTGCTCCAAATACACTCGTTCTAAATTTCAAGTTTCTTGCCAAAGAAAGGGGAGCCTTTCCTCTTTTTGTTCCTCCCGGTGGGAAATTAGGGTAATTTTTTATATAATTTTAGATATATCGTGGATAATTTTTCTTTCACTAAAAAACTTATTCGGACTATTACTAACATTAAAAAAAACAAACAAAAAAAAAAATTAAATAAATAGGAATTTTCGATAAATCCAAAAAAGTGTGGTAGAAGTATGCATGGATACATTTTTCTTCCCTGTTAAGGCCATTACGAACAAATAAAATAGCCAAATCGGTGCAGCCATTCTCAAGTGATGCGCTTACCAACGAATATTATTTAATTTTTTTTATATAGATTAAAAAAATAAAAAATTTCATTGATTTTGTAATTAAAATTCTTGTTCAGTTTATATTTGCTATTATTGATATAGAATAAAAATCAGAAAATTTATTGTATATCTAATCGAAAGAAAAAAACTGTTTTCCAGTTATTATGTTTCTATGCACTGGATATAAAATAACATCTTTTGATTTTTGTTTTCAAACTAAGACTATATAAGAGAAAACAAATACAAATTAAAGAGGAATTTTCTAAAATTCAACAAGTTTTTTGTTTTTGAAATATCTAAAAAAATAACTGTTTACTGCAAAAATACTGCTTGTTCATTTAAAATTAAAAATAACTGCTTAAATCATTTTAAATAACTATCATAACAGTTGTTTGTATTTTCATATAGAAAAACAACTGTAATTATAGTTAAAAACAACAATTATTGATTACTACCTAAACAACTGTCAAACTTTTTTTAGTGTAGCCTTGTGTTTTCACCTAGTCGGCGTGGAAAGGCCCTAACTGAGCTTAAATGCATTAAGCTTAAATGGTATTATAGCTCATTCACATGAACGAGATAACTAAATCTCCTCATTTGTGTTCTTTATTCTATTACCATATAACATCATATTTTGACATTATATGGTAATAGAATAAAGAACCAAAAACAAGGTGAATAGTAATCGCGTTCATGTGAATGCCGTTTTACCCAACCAAAGCGATTTCGAGAGATTTCTCGCAAGATATCTATATAATTTTATCTATGTATCAAATCAGAGTGCTCATTCTGGGTAAAAAACAGATCCAACTTTGGCTTAGTATCTCCCAGTATTCGAAAAGTCCGAAAGATTACGAAAATTTGATTGCTATTTCATGTTTCATTATTCTTTCGTATAAAATTGTTGTATGGAAATTAGAATTCGAGGCCTAAATGATGAAACCACTTTTGAGCATCTGTCTCGGTTTTAAAGCCAAAAGTTTGACGTATAACATTTCAAGATCCCAAAAAAACACTGAAAAATTTATAATTGCCATTTTTTAATTGTCAGACTACATTTTTCACCTATTTTTGCTACACGCAAAAAAATCTGTCTTCGGAATCTAATGAAAACGACAGTTGAAGCAAAGGCATATGCAGTTAAAAAGGCGAAAAATGGTATCCACCTTTAAAATAACTAAAACTGTTGTTATTTTTAACTGTTGAAAAAATAATTAACAAATTTTTAGTACAAAAATTTTAAAACAAGTGACAAAAGGGATAAAAACTGCTTTCGACTTCAAAAAATATGTGTAATTACCTCAGCTTATTTAAAATTTGAAGCACAAATTCCAAACAGTTCTTCAGTTATTTTGCTTTTATGCATTGGAGATACAATACAAGTTTCTGATTTTTATTTGCAAACTATGAATATATCAATAATAACAAATATAAACTAAACAAGAATTTTTAAAATTCAACGAAATTTTTTATTTTTTAAATAACTAACAAAAACAACTGTTTTGGTAGTTGTATATTATGATATTAAAAATAACTACATTTAACAACTGTTACGAAATTACAGTACTTTTTGTTAGTTATATTCTTAAATAAGAGTTGTTTTGCTTTTTTAATAGAAAAACAACTGAAATTACAGTTAAAACAACAACTACTGGTTACTACACAAAAAAATAACATATAGTAACTATCAAACTGAGGGGGTTTACTCTCTTTAGAAATCAATTAAAACAATAATACACTAAAAAAAGTTTGATAGTTGCTACATGAAAGTTGTGGGTAGCAATAAGTAGTTGTTGTTTTTAACAGTATTTACAAAATATATAATATATAAAAAATCTGAAGAGAGTAAAGAAAATTTATTTTCTTATTTGTTATTGCTATCGCTCACAATACCTGTTTAATCATATTCAAATAAATATATATAAAAGAAAATGTCAAACAAATTTATAACCTTCTAACATTTCCCTAAACTCTAAAAAACTGTTATTGAATTTAGCTGGTACTTGTTTCCAACAGCATAAGAGTTTCAAATACTCAAATCAATGTAAATAAATATTTATTACATTTCTATTTTAACACTAAACAATCAATTTTTCAGTGCATCAGTATAGTTTATGCGTAACTTTTGCATAACTTATTGAAAATTCTATAGGAACATAATGTTACAAATGTATTTAGACATATAATAGACTCTCCCTTAAAAGACAAATAGTCGACTTTCAATTGTGTTACTGGACAATTTTTCCATTTTTTTCCCATTGAATCGAATGTCGGTCTAAAAGTTTTCTTCAAATTCGAAAATTATCAAAAAATCCTGATGAAGAAAAATTGCTGTTTTTGGAAAAAAAAGTAATTATTATGTTAATTCATAATAAGGAAATTGGCCTCGAACTGAATTAATAAATTTCTAATTAATCAATTAAAAAGGTCGAAAAAACAATTTTTACTTTTTAAATAAAAATTAAAAAAACCAACATTTTGACAACACTCACAGTACGGAGAAATGTTTTTTGCCTCTTCTTGTATTGACGAAGTAGTAAGGTAAAAATAAAATTTGTATTTTACTTATACCGACGGTATGAAATACAAAAACAAAAAACTTTCATAATATTTCCATTATCATTTTGTTGATGTAGCAGATTCCATTTAATATGAGATTTTGATGCTTCAAATTGCATTGCACCGCTACACTTCTGAAAGTGTAGCGGTGTTTGAAAGCAAAAACTCTGTGAAGTATCTGTCAGGAGAGTATCCTAAAGAAGAAAAATAGCAGTTTTTGAAAAAAAAGTACGTATTATGTTAATTCATAATAAGGAAATTGGCCTCGAACTGAATTAATAAATTTCTAATTAATCAATTGAAAAGGTCGAAAAAACAATTTTGATTTTTTAGATAAAAATTAAAAAAACCAAAATTTCTAAAAATCTAAAAGTTTGGACGATATTTGCCACGGATTAAAGGATTTATAGTTTTAAGTAACTGTCACTCTGTCACTGTGTACCTGTGTATGTGAGTTAAAGTCCTTATCAAATTTCATTTGAAACCAATATACAAATTGTTTATTTACATAATATAGAAATAGAGACTGGGGTGGCACCAGGATTTCTAGGGTTGTATAAATGCGACGTAAATGGGCATATAAACAATCATGCTGTCAGTTTTTTTCAATAATGTCAGCATACATGGCTTAAATCTTCACTATACATTCCAACTTATTCAAGCACTTACTAAGCTTTTAAGAAAATCAAATTGAAATTTCTTTCAGTTATTGCAATAATGGCAGAAGGTATTCAAAAAATTTTGAATTCATCTAAATGATCGTATTTTTTTTTAAAATTCGTAAAAATTTTTGTGCCTAAATTTGCCGTAAATGTGTTATGGTAACCTTAATTGATTGATTAAAACAATCTTCTACCCTGGGTAGAACTTTGATAATTATTATTCATTATTATTATTTTGAAAAATAACTAAATTTCCAATAAAAAATCCAAATTTAATCCAAAATATACTTAATTTTATACAAAAACTCTTTAATTAAAAAATGTTATTAATTACAAAAGAAACATTATTAAATTCATATAGAAGAGGTATTCCATTCTTTATTTACAAGGATCTTAAATTTATTGAAAATTTCGATTGTGTTGCCTTCTGACGCATATAGACGACATACACATATTTTCAAATAGCTAAGTAATATTCTAATGTTGTACATACACGCAGAGAAAAGATATGGTTGCAATATGATCACGGCTATAAAACTATAATCCCTACCGCCATACATGGTTGTTGCAATCATATTATTAATGTATTAACCATACTTTACAAGTTATATGGTCGTCTGTAATAATTTTATTGTTAAAATCTCTTCTTTTTTCGATTATCATATTTTTCTCTCGGCTACAATCATATATTATCCGGACAACCATATTTCTCTCTTCGAATTACAATCATATTATAATTTGTACTGAGAGATATCATGTTCACAATCATTGGTATGGTTTCGACAACTATAAGATGGTCAGTATATCTTTTTATGAGCGTCATTGATCGTTAGCGTCATTCTTGTTTCAGATTTTGTGAAAAGAAGTTATAAGACGCAATCAAAGAAAATAATACATAATAAACAAAAAAACAAAAAATAGAAAACAACTTACTGATATTCATTTTAATAGTGACATTGTTTGTAGAAGAAAGAATTCGGTCTAACCAGGAACATTCAAATTAGATTTTACTTTGAAGTGCTAAGTGTTATAAAATAAGTAAGAAGTGATAAAAAAGTGTTTTTTTATTTTTTGTACTCACGTAGAAAACTTATTGTTGAAGAGCGTCCATAGTAAGGAGTGTTACAGCTTTTAGTTTTGTACGAAAATCTAATTGAAGAAATGTACAAAGTTGAAGAAAATGTAAAGAGTGCACAAAATAATCATAATATTTACCTAGCATGCGCGGTTCCAGCAATTAATATAAGGGGAAAAATCATACGCCTCAGTGTCTAACTCAATGTATTTGTCTACTGTAGCGTATGATTTTTCCCCTTATATTAATTGCTGGAACCGCGCATGTTACCTAGTGATCATAATATGATTCTAAGTGATCAGAAATTTTTCTACAGGACTATAATATGATCACTGGGAATATATTATTATCACCACGAAATATTATGATCATAAGGAAAATATTATGATGATTTTTGGATGTATCGTTAAATTTTAATCCAGCTTCAGCAAAATACTACAGGGATTATAGGACAATAATATGATAATATGCAGGACTATAATATAATAATATTGGGAGAAGTTTACAATCATAGTGTGATAATTTATTGACCATATTAGGATAAAAATGAGGTAAGAGTATGATTGTGTCAACTATGTAATAACATGATTGTCGCAATCATAAACCCAAAAATATATGATGCTCTTAGAATATGATCATCCCAACCATGTTTTTTCTTTGCGTGTATATACTGACAATCAGTCAATAGAGTACAGTCTGTCAGTTACTTTGAAAATAAAAGAAAAAACTGTGAGAATGTTGTGTGCAAAATTAACTTTACAATTCTGTATGTATGATTGATACATAGATATTACATATGTACAAATACATACATATATTTGTATGAGGGTTTCCAAGCCTACTGCTCGTATATAGGAAAAAGTATGTCGTATCAATGTTGAACTTACAATAATTATTGATATAGAATTAAAAATTGGAGCAACTTTTTCATTTCTCCAAAAAGTGAGCTGAACAGGCGTGGTTAAATATTGATAAATTTAACGTTTATTTTTAATATATGTATGTATTATTTATTATAATTCAATGGAATTTGGAAAATGATAGAAATTTTTCAATATCAATAAAGTTTTTAAGGGTCAATTAAAAAAAAATTTTTTTTTCTTAATTTAGACTAGTTCTAAATTTTTAGTGTAATAGAAAACTTAATTTATATAAAAACTAACAAAATATTTATTTTTTTACTTTAATTTTTCTTTCCACAAAGAAAGTTTCGGCTTTGTTTTGGATAAAATATTTCTTGAACACGCAAAGAAAAAACATGGTTGGGATGACCATATTCGAAGAGCATCATATATTTTTGGTTTTATGATTGCGACAATCATATTATGAAATATCTTTTTCTATCAAAATATGATCCCTTAATTACTACATTATGATTCCAAACTGATCCCAATATTATCATATTATAGTCCTGTAAATCATACTATGATCCCTATATTTTGTTCCCAACATTCTCTTGAAGGTGAGTGAAAAAGCTGGCCACGATTTGTTTTATTCAAAATAGTACACTTATTTATTCAATGACTAATTTACAAACTTAAAGAATTTAAATTAATTTCGGTTATCACTTATATATAACTAAAAATAAATTATAGAAACATCTGATAACAGCGCGTAGAAAAATATTGTTAAAAATACAATTTTACAATGCATCCAAAATGATCATTACATGTTCTCAGTGATCATATTATGTTCCTAATGATCATAATATTTTCCTAATGAACATATTATGGTAATGAAGAAATTTTTGTGATCATATTATGATCATCAGAAAAATAATATGATCAGTACGAGAATATTATGATCATTTCGTCATGCACTTATATTTTTTTTTTAATTTGCACTTTTTTCACACTTCTTATTATAGACGCTCTGAAACAATATTTTTGATATGTGAGTTCAAAAAATTAAAACAATTAATTACCTTTTTACTTAATTTATAGCACTAAACACTTTATTGCATAATAAACAATAATTTTATTGGAGGATTGCTTGACAATCTATATTTCTCTAGACTTCTTGGGTAGAGCCATTTCCTTCTTCCCAAAACAATTTCGCTATTAAAACGAATACCAATAAGTTATTTTTCTATTTTTTAAGCCTTTTTTTAATACATATATTATATTATTTATTTTAGTATTTCTTACAACTTCTTTTCACAAAATCTTAAACAAGACTGACGCTAACTGATAGATGACGCTCTTAAAAAAATATACTGATCATCTCATGGTTTTCGAAACTATACCAATGATTGTGAATATGATCTCTCTGGATTATATGTTATATTTTATTTATTTTTTATGCCAAACAACGATTTTCTAATTTGGCAATACATAAATAGATGTCAATACATTGCTAGAACTGTCAAAACAACATAATAGTATTTTGGAAGATGACAAAGTAAATTGTGCTAAATTTGTTGTTGTTGTTTTTTATTTAATATTTTCAATGTTGAACAACGCTCCTAGATAAAAACAAGAAATTTTCATTGAGTTTGTATTTCTAGAAATTCTAAAAAACTCCGTTCCCTGATTATTTCCTTAGGCGAGAATAAAATCCTGATAGGGATGCCTTTAATAGATTAATTTTTATAATTTGTTAAATAAGTTTTGGAATTTTAGCACATTTAACCCCTTTAATAGATTTACTGTTTATCCCGATAAAGATAAATTTGAAATATTTGGTTTCAATTTCATTTGGTATTTTACGGTGGGTCTCATACTGCAGGTTTAAACTTAGGTTAATAGTTAACCCAAAAATTTGTTGTTGTTTTGTGTACATTTTTTTGACATTTTATTTTGTTTTTAGTTAAGTTAAAGTTAGACCCATCGTTAAAATTTAAAATTAAAACTGTTCATCATCATTTCTTTTTTTGTGAGCCGCCTTATTACACTTTATCCAATACAAATACATACATAAATATGTAGTTGTACCATATCAATACCAACCTACAACTATCGTAGATAGTTTGATGTGTAAAAAGTCCATTGACTACAAAATTGGCTTCATTACAACCAGACAATAATAGTAACCGTGTAGATTTCTCAGAAGGTTATTACAATTTTGTGAGAACTCAATCATATGTTAATTTATTTCTTCTTATTACAATTAACTTAATTAAGGTCATTTTAATAAGAGTTCTTTTATTTTCTTTTCTAAAATAGTCGGCGTTGGAGAAAGCTAGGTCCTTCTCTTAACTCATTTTGTACCAAGCATGGATTCCGTGAGAATTTTTTGACAAAACATGGTAGAAGGATAGGCAGGATTCGTAGTAAGCATTTTTTTTTGTAGTTTTTATGGCTAAGTCGCGCTCTCTTGTGATGGTATAAGTATTTCAATTTGAAACTTTGACGCTCTATGCGCGCTTAAATGGTTAATATTTTTTAAAAAATGTGAAAAAATTGCAAGAAACTTAAATTATTTCTTTTTTAGTTGAGCGTTTGTAACCGTCGCATAGGACAATCTTAGAATTAATTACTAAAGAATTTTTTCTAGAGCTGATTTATAGGAATAGGAAGAAGAAAACATTTTTATTGAAAAATTTTGAATTAATTCTTTTGCTGTATTTTTAGAACTTTAAAAAAACAAATGGAATTTTTAATAGTTTTTTAAAAATTGTTATTTGGCAACACTAGCTGCTCAGATTAGTATGCTTCTGTGGCAGTTGATAGAAAATAGCGCATTTTTAATTCTACAAATAAAAACGGATTAATTATTTACATACTTACAATTTTAAATATGCGAATAGCGCTTGATAAGATCAGTCAATTTATTTTTTTAAAGTGCGAACTGAACTTAGAATTTTTCTTCCCTTAAATATTTTTTTACATGCCTTTATCGAAATTTATATATCACTTTTATTACACCGCTCTTCCTTATATTTATAAATATTTTTTAATAAAAAGTGGTTTGAAAAAAGTCAAAAATAGTTTTTTTAATTATTATATGGCAACCCTGGAAGTCAAGTTCTTGTAATTTTTTAAATATCGCTTATTGTCAACAAGGTCTCAAAGTATCACATGCTTTCTACGCCATTGGAATATCGCCTTCCTATTAAAATTTATAGTCTCTTAAAGAGTTTGTGGTCGAAATCTCGACCTCTGGTACAAAATGGGTTAAAAGCAGCTCCCCAAACGTAGAGTTTCAATGTATTTTTGCAATATAAATAAAGAACTAATTGTAAAACTTGCAAAGCCGTATTTTATTTTTGCCTCTTATCGCCTTTAGGTCGGCTAACTTATCTGAAAGAATGCTTATTTTAACACTATTTAGAGTTATCTTGAGGAGAATTTTTCTCTTGGTTAAGGTAGTTAAGTTGGCCTTTAACCTTATCCACGAATAACATTTGCATTGAAATGACACTGGATAGTCGTAAATTGAGCGTACTTTTAGATAAGTTAGCCGTCCTTAATGTTTTAAAGAAAATTAAACTTGCAGGAGTTTAATATTCTGAATACTTGTAATAAGTGCTATCGAATAATGGACGACTTGAAGACTGCAAATTGCGTCCAAAGTTCCAAAGACTAAAGGCTAACACTACTACATCTATCCAAACCAGAGACCCAAAATAACTGTTATATTTCTTAAAAAGTCACCACCCAAATTTATTTAATTAAAATATTACAATAATGCACTATATTTTATAAATCATATTGCACAAAAAAATTACAAAGATTGGCAAAGATTTTAATTTTTTCAATTTTTATATTTTACTCTATAAATTTCTGTTGGTTTTTGATTTTTATTTTAAAACTTTTTATAAAAGTTACGGAATGATTTTTTTGAAAAAATTAAGCAATAACTTTTTTATTTGATAATAAAATAAAAATTAAAAATTGACCTATATTGAATGCCGGAAGTTGCTGGAATATACATATTTACTCACTTTAAATCGCTGTTCAATCTTTTATTAACACTAGTTGACATCATCAGGATATTATAATTGTTGAAGTCATTGGTTCTATGGCTTTTGATTTATATTCTTAATTGTTATTTTTTGATAAAGAAAAAAAATCACAAAATAACTTTTATTATTTTTGAAAAAATAAAAATCGTGTTTGTATTGTTTTTGTTTGAATTAAAAATAAAAATCAAACAGCGCAAATTAACAGAAAATTAAAAATATTCAAACAAGAAATAATTGTAAGACAATCAGTTTTTTGAATAAAAGTTATAACTGTTACGTCCCTGATCCAAACTCTTATAATGGAGGGTCAATATTCGCTGACCCGATTGATAAAGCCCTTTTTCTTGACTTTTTTTGGGGGTTTCTTTTGTTTTTTACTTCCTTTTTAACTTTTTCGTAAATAAGAAAAAACTTTAACAAAAATCGTAAAAAAGGTCAAAATAAGGTGAAGATAAAAGCTAATATCATACGGGCTTTTTCAATCGGATCACAATACGGTACTTTTTTGTCCCTTTTTAAAAAGGGGTCAAAAGAGCCCGTTTAATTGAAGAGTAAGAGCAAAAATAATTGTCATAAAATTCTCTATAAGCCTCTGAAGACATTAAAGTTGAAAATAACTTCAGTGCCAGAAATAAGTCAAAACTTAAAATGTGTTTAAGGGTTAATCTGGTACTTATTCAGAATTGGCGCTCAAATCTCCAACAAACTTGGATTTTAGGGGGAAACCATGTGAATCTTCAGAATCATGTGTTCAGCAAACTTATGTAAAATAGTACTAAGACCATTTTTTGGAATATTTTAACCCTCTCACTCTTTAACTTACTGGTCTTTTTTGTCCCTTTTTAAAAAGGTGCCAACAAAGTCCCTTTAATTGAAGAGGTAGAGGGTTAAAATGTTCCACAAGAATGTTCCTCGTAGTGGTTTACATAAGTTTGCTGAACATATCCTATAAAAAACATATCCACAATAAACATTTGAAAAAGGGGGGGAAACTTTAAATCGAACCAAAAGCTGATTCTGAGTCGATCGATATACTAAAAGGTAGGTCTAGGTCAGGGCTGGCAAAACTATGACACGCGTGTCAGTAGTGGCACGCGAGTGGATTTTAGGTGGCACGCGACGTTTTGTTGGACATTTTCAAAAAAATTTAGACTATTAGAAGACCAGCAAAAAATTCAGTTAAATGTTAAATTTCGCTACAAAAATGTGTGATTTAACTACAAATGGTGAAATTTTTCATAGAGCTTGTAAATCGTCTTTTAAAATGAATAAAAATCTGTATTGCCACCATATTTTGTTTAAAGAAATATGGTTAATACAGAACTCGCAAATTCGATTATCATAAAATTCTGGAAAAATTTCTAAAATTCTAGATTGAAAGAAGTTTAAATGTTTCGATGAGAAAATGCGTCATAATCGGAGAAATAAAAAGTACCAGAAAATCGCACAAAAATGGAAAACAATTTGAAATAAAATTATACCTCAAAAATTAAGTTTTATTAAATGGAAAATAATTGCTACGAAAAAAACACTCAATGAAATAAAGCTTGAAAATAAGTTTCATAATTCCCCTATGTTGGAATTTGAAATTGTGTTTTGATCGTGTTTCGCAGAGCCATTTCATCTGAAATAGAAATTTCTCTGTTCAAATCCATAATATTCGCTTTTTATTCATTATTATGATGATAAAAACCGCACGATTTATTTAAAAAAAATCAAATTTTTGTCCGAAGCACATTTTTCAACTACCCAGTCAGAAAAATACAAACGGGAAAGAGGTGGCAAAGCACTTTAACAGGTGGTACAAGTACTGGCAAAAAGTGCTTTCCCATTCCCAAAATGATAACATCATTAGACAAAAGGACCGGCTGTTCAAAAAGCGCCGGATAAGCACTGGAGGAACAAAATTGTTAAACGTTGGCAAAACGCTGGCAAAACCAATAAATAGGTGGTCTGCAAATATATTTTCCAAAATAAAATTTAAAAAAAGTTCATATGTATTTTTTTGGTCCTGCCGTGATTTGAACCCAGGCCGTCAGATTGGCAGACGATTGCTCTACCCACTGAGCTAACGAGACATATAATATTTGATGCATAAACACATAAATGAGTGATAATAGCTGGACAACTACTGGCTGTGACAAAATGCTAGTACTGGCAAACAATTTTTTGTAACTAGTATGCCAATGTTGGGAGGGCAAAAAAAAATTTGGTCTTGAAGGAGACCACCCACAAACAAAAAAATTGATTTTATAAAACAAAAAAAATTTTAAATTAAAAATAATACAAAAAAATTTTTTTGCAAAACAAACATTTTTTAACGAAGCGTCAGCATTTTTATAAAATCATTGGTTTTCCAGTGAATTGAGTTTTGTACGCCTGGTAGCATTGGCTAGGTAGCACTGGATAACCACTTGTAGCAAACCTTGGCATATCACTCTAAGCCAATTCTTTGCCAGTGGTTTTTTTATAAACCACCGAAATTTTTGTAAAACAAATACTGGTAAAACGCTTTTCGCAAACGCTGGCAAAGCGTCCCAAATGAGTGTTCTGCCAGTCATTTATTTTTAATACTGTGGTTACCCAGTGGTAAGCCAGTGCTTAATTTTTTGTACCACTGGCGATTTCTGACTGGGTAGTTTCTTAGGTACTTAAATAATAGATGGCGCCCATTAATTTAACTTTTTTTTAACAAAATAAAATAACCACCAAAAATGGAATATCCCCCTAAAAAAATGAAAAGGCAATAATGTTCAAACTGTTTTTAATTTTATTTCATTGGGGATTTTTTCATAATGAAATAATCTCAATATTTAAAGATTAAATAAACCCCGAAAAATTAAATAACCGTCAAACATTTTAACGTCATTTCTTGGATGTTATTTAATTCTTCCCTTTGGGGTTATTGCATGGGGGTTATCCGTAGCGCTGATAAATATGTACATCTGTGATGATATTTGTAAGAGAAATTTTACAAATTTTTAAATAAAAAGGAATTTTAAAAGACAACTAAAATTAAGGTGGCACGCGATAAATTTTTACAAAAAAAAATTTGTCCGTTTCTGGCACGCAGCGAAAAAAGTCTTGCCACCCCTGGTCTAGGTTCAATATTTTTTGGCGTTGTAAACATCAGCACAAACCTGTCCACGTAGTGGTGTAGGATATAATTAACTATTGTATATCGGTTCAGGGGTTCTAGAGTCGAGTAAAAATTTGAAGAGAATTATAAAAGTTTTATACAAATTGGTGGATTTTAATACAATTATAGTAGCATTTGGCGAATAAAATATTTTGTTCCATTTTTCACCAGAACCCTACAAATTTCTCCACTACAAAAAATATATTTTACCTGGCGATTCTTTTTACATTTCTTCTTCATAATTTTTTTTTTCAGTTCATCATGTTGCTTTTCCTTGTAAATACTTTTTAATTACAACTTTTTTTGTATTTATAACAAAAACACTGTGGCGGCTATAAAGCCGAATTTAATGCTTTAATTTCTTTTAATTGCAAACTTTCTTATGAATTCCATTGTGTAGTTTCCCACTGTTTTATGATCAGTAATGGCATGCGGTCGATTATAATATTCCACTCATATTTTAATTGTTTTTTGTTAAGAAATTCTTAATGTTTTTTTTTACAAGAAAATACTAGTTGTTTTTTAAATTGTTTGGTTGTATGTTTAAATATTTTACATGCTGCATGTGAATTAAAATTCTTATTAAAGATTTTTTAGTTTTGCATGCCACATGCATTTCCCGGAAATTTACTTTAGTTTGCGTAATTTACTGTTTCAAGGAACCAAAAAAAGAAAAGCAGCTGAAAAAACGATGTTAACGTCAAGGACATTGTTTACATGTTTCTTTCTTTTTTCAGTTATTTGCATAATTAAAAATGTTTTATATACTTTTGCTTAGCTGTACGAGTAATACAGAATCACTGGGCTGGGAAATTGGATGTGGTTTCATATTTAAAAATTAAGAAAATTTTAAATTTAATGAATTTAAATTTTCACCGATGCAAGATCTTGTTCATATTGAATAAGTATTTTATAGTTATGATAAATTTTGTTATTTATTAGATGAATTTTTACTATAATGCCACATCCTCACTAGCACCGACTCCAAAAAATTATGTTTAAAAAAGTTAAAATCGGAAAAGCCAACTATATGATACCCTACACCAGTCTAGTTGAGAGTCAATTAAAGTTTGGAATCGCAATAAGAATGGGTTGAAATTAGGTTGATCGATTATTCGACATTTTTGGGAAACCTGTTTTCGGATTTTTTGAATAATTAAAAAAAACACAGGAATCGGTTTTTCAAATTTGCAAAAAAGCGGTTGTAAAATTAAAATTTTTTTCAACATTAAAAAATTGAATTAAAAATATACATTTTGTTTTCAATTTTATATAACTTTTTTTAGGAACAAGCCCCAACACAATTTTTATCCCTCGACGAGAACTTTATAATTTCAAGAAAAATACGGATGTAAATGAATGCAAAGATAAAATCAGTACTTTAAAAATGAAAATCATTAAACGCATTAACCTGTCCAATATAAATGATGTTGAAAAAAGATTTAGCACATTTATTAGCGAATTTCAGATTCGTTATAATAAAAGTCGGAGGAATAATGAACGTTTTTTGAGTCTTAATAAAGAATGGTTAGGTGTTTCTATCTCGTTTGTCCCCCCACCAAAAAATCGAGGGCGTAAAGAACTTTCATTTGTAGAAAGTAATGAGAAAACGAAAGCAAAGAAGAGTAATAGCATAAGCTATTATTAGCTCACGCCACACAAATGGGTTTAAGAGCTACCGGAAAAGTCGAGTCGTCAAAACTTGTTAAAAAAATAACAATGTCGACACCAACAAGTGCTTCAAGGTACAGAAAAATCTTTAAGCAGGTTAAACCACAACAATTGACTGCAGGCGAAGCTCTAAGCGTTTTTATAGAAGCAAAATTATTAAGGAGAATACATTAAAAAAGTTTTAAAAAAATTAAAAGCGGTCGAGTCTAAAATTTCGTTTTGGTGCTCATTTTTCTTAGTTTTATTCTATATATTTCAAGATATGCATATTATTTGAAAGGTAATATTGTCGTCTTTAAAATAGAACCAAAATGAAAGTTTTCAGATGTAAAATTTAATAGTTATGAGTGACTTTGTAAAAACACTTTTTAAATTTTTATATTTATTCAATTTTCAAAAATTCATATTTTAGAAACCGAAATGATTTCGGATCGGAAAGTTTCTGATCTTATGAACTCGGATATCTTGTAATAATAATTGTGAATTTCATTAAAATCGGAATCAATTTTTTTTAAATATTATTTTTTTAAACTAACCTACACATAGTTAATCCAAAAAAAATAATATCTCGTCAATAAACCTCTTCCTTGAATTAATCGCCAGTTTGGGTGTCATCCCAGCAAAAAACCTGCTTCGCTGGATGCAGCTTTTTAAGGGAATAAATAAAATTAATACCTTACAAAGCTGCTTACGGAAGGCATGATTTTTCCATACAAAGGGCCCGCTTGGAAGCACGTTGTTTTGTGAGAAAAAGCGCATTATTCGCTGCTGAAAAATTACAGTAAATTCATGTTTTTCGTAAGTGCATTTAACCGCAAATAAATTCATTCACTTTTTTTTGGAAAAAGTGCTTTTTTTGCTGCTGAAAAGATCAGTAAATTGATTTTCATTGAGCGCATTTAAACGCGACTTCTTATGAAAATAAACGCATTCCTTTGCCGACTTTAAAATGCAGACTGACTCATGTTTATGCGGCGTCTATACATTAAACTCTACTAAAGAAGGGTAAAACACGATTGAGATGACTCAGATTTCGTGCGCATTAATCTTTGGATAACTTACATTTTATTTTACTCCCTTACAACCTGCTTCGTCGAAAGGGAATAGCGTAGCACTATAATTTTTTAAATAACTTGCTTACGATTTGCTTCGTTTAAGGCAGTTTTGCAGGGTATACAATCAAATTGCAAAATTTTTTATGTATTGTATATGCATAAAGTGGCGCAACTCAGTAAAGCAGAATTGGTAGCGCGTTTTTAAGCACTTCGTATTTTTACTGCTTCCAAAATACTAAAAAATTTTTGCTGGGATCGAACCTACTGTGCGGCGGCCGATTTTTAAATTTCAATCTCTAAATATTTTTATTTTCTTTGTGAATGTCTAAAAAAACTCATTTTCTAATTTTTTTCTCAGAAAAAACAATAAAAATTAGGAACATTTATATGACATGTACCTTTAATTGGAGGTATTTTAATCCTCTATCGGTACCGCGAATTGATCTGTCTCTTATGATCAATTTAATTTTCAAGAATTGGCATTTTAATTTACTTTTATCTTCCTTAGAGATTAATCAGAACTGGGTCGACAACGACATGTGCTTTTTCATATATTTTATATGGGAAGCAAAATGTCGCCATGTCGTCCGGCGATTTGTCGTCGTAATAGAATCTATTCTATTTTCGTGACGACACACTAATACACACTCAAAATATTTGTCAAATAGTTGCCATATTTTTAACTACTTAAGGGAACAGAGTTGCAGAAATTTGTATTAGAGTTGCAAAAATTCGTACTTTGTTTATAAAAAAATTATTTTTTTGACGGAAGAAATATAATTGAAAATAAAAATGCATAATTTACCGCAAAAAAGCAAAATTAAATACAAAAAAATGTAAAACAACAAGAATTAATGGAAAACCAATTGAATTGGTGAAGAATTGTGGGAAAGAAAATACAACCATAATCTTGTTTTGCTTTAATTTGTTTCTAAACGTCAAAAAATATCGACAATCGATTGTCGCTGAATTTAAATTATTCGCGACGACTTTTGCTGTCGTCGGTCGACAATCGACACAGTTGTGATTAACCTCTTATTTTGTACCATATTCCACTTGATCTTTTTTTTATATGACAACTACTAAAGGGTTCTTCAACAGGGACGCTACAAAAGTAGAATGACAAGGACAGCAAACGACGCCATATTTCTTGCCGCTCTTTTGACATTTCTCTTCAGTAAGGTTTGCCATTTCATGATGGAAAGATATACGAGCCAACAACGAGTCGAAATTATTAAAATTTACTACCGACATTCTGAGTCAGTGGCCTCAACGTTAAGAGCGCTACGTCCAATTTATGGTCGTCATAATGAATGGCTTCGTCAATAAACAAAATATGCGTTATTGGTCAGACAGCAATCCACACGTACTCCATGAGTCATCATTGCATCCCGAAAAAAATTACGGTTTGGTGCGGTTTATGGGCCAGCGGCGTCATCGGGCCGTACTTCTTCCGTGATGATCAAGACCGGCACGTTACTGTGAATGGGAATCGCTACCGTTCAATGATAACCGAATATTTTTGGCCCCAATTGGATGATATGGACTTGGAGGACATGTGGTTCCAACAGGACGGCGCCACAAGCCACACAGCGAATGTCACAATCAATTTATTGCAAACCAAGTTTGGAGAACGTGTTTTCTCAAGAAATGGTCCAGTCGATTGGCCGCCTCGGTCGTGCGATTTGACGCCGTTGGACTATTTCCTGTTGGGCTACGTCAAATCTATGGTTTATGCCAACAAGCCAGCGACGATTGATGAACTTCGTACGAATATCGGCCGATTTATGCTTGAAAACCGTCGAAAATTGGGTTCAGCGTCTGGACTTCTGCAAGCGTGCCCGTGGTGGCCATGCAAACGATATCGATTTCCATACATAATGGCATCGAACGTACTTTCACAGGAATAAAGAATTTCATTGATATCCAAAACCGTTTTTGTTTTATTTAAAAAAAACTTTTGTAGCGCTCTTATTGAAGAACCCTTTACTTCCTTATTAAACGTCATGTTGTCAAAATACTTTAAACATTTTTAATATTTTTTTTTTTTAATTTCTTGAAAACGAAATTAAAAATATATAAAAAGTCTGTGTACCAAGAATACATGGACAGACAGACGGACGGACGGACATCGGTAAATCAAAATTAAAAATGAGTCGATCGGTATGGCAAAGGGTGGGCCTAGGTACAATATTTTTTAGAACTACAAACTTCGGCGCTAACTCAATATACCATGTCGACGTAAGTAGTGGTACAATTATCTTTCCCACATTTAATTTATCTTATTTATTCAAAAATAATTTCTTAACTTTGCCTGCAATTTCCACTGCAGACATTTTAGCTTTTACGAAAAGTATTTTATAGAACAAAAAAACTTTTTTGGAAACTTTATTAAATTTTGTATACAAACAGAACAAAGTACAAAAGATAATTTCAATTAAGATTTTACGAAAACAAAAATGAATGTATAAAATCTACTGAGGCCCAATTTGTTTCTCAGCTGCAATAGGGTGTTTTCAGGAAAAACAAATTTAAAGTAAAAAAAAAAAACATTTTTTTAAGGGTACTTATAGGAATCAACAAAGATGAAATATTTAATTACAAATTTTTGAAGCATCAATTAAAATTATTTGTATTTGTATTTTTAGTCATGACATGATAGAACATGATTCGTTAGTTAAAAATTTTACTTGAGAATTAATATATTTTACCACATGATGGTAAAAAGCAGTTAATTGTAAATGTGATTTTAACACAAAGCGTGGAGTTTATGGAACAATTGAAAAGAGAAAGGCAAAGTTGGTTGCAGAAGGATACTCGCAGGAGTACGGTACAGGAGGTATAGACACTTTTGTGCCTGTTGTTCGCCAAAATTCAATTTCTCTTTCTCTTTTTTATGCGCGATAATTTTTGCGGCGTTAACGAATACTTATTAACGCTAATAGATTAACTGCCTGTTTTCATAAAAAGAATTAGACGAATTCGTTAAATATTTGTGGGAAAAACACAAATTTAACAAGATTTATCTTTAAATTTTTTTATCCGCATTTATTTTACATAGAAGTCCTAACAAATTTGTGCAAAAATCTTGGAAGAAAAACGTTTTTAAATCAGTGCTTATTACACAAATTTGTTAACGAATTCGTCTGATTATTTTTATAAAAACACCCAGTAAGTATGCCTAAATATGGGCCTACACAAACACAAAATGTCATTAATGTCTTACCAAAAATTTTTTTTTTATTTTTTCCCTCAAATTCTTTGAAGTTTTTTTTTTGAAAATTCTCATATATTTAATTTAATTTAGGAGAATTTATATATTTAAACAAACTATTTAACAGAAAAGAAAACGAGAATTATAAAGCAATTTTATGGGATAGAAGAAAAAACAAAAACTGTTATTGAAATGCAGTAGTTGCCGATAGTTAAATTTTAAAATAACTTTTAAAACTGTTGTTTTATTTTTCTCATACTTAAATAACTGTAGTTGTAGTGAAAAATAACTACTACCGATTATTGTATGAATAACTGCAGAACTTGAAACAGTTCTGAAATGCATCACTGCTCTGCATCTGATGTTAATTTTTGATTAGTTTGTGATGCCGATGCAAATCAGCTGATGCTTGTGATTTCCGACATTTTTGTGATACGTATTTGACATTAATTTGCGCATCATCTGTTGTGATGATGCATTTTTGAACATCTGACAGTTGCAGTGTTGCCAGCTTGATGCTTTTATGAACACACTACGCATCACATGCAAAGCAGTGATGCTTTTCCAAACAGGCCCCTTCTCTGAGTAAAGGACTGGCTGCGTCTCGAAACGTATTATTATTATTATTATTATTATTATTATTTTTAAATTTCTTAAACATTTTCGGTGAGGTTATACGGCAGTGTTGACTTAAACTAAACTATTAAACAAAAGAAAATGTCAAAATATTATATATAAATTAACAACAAATTTTTTGGGTTAACTAATAGTTAACCCAGTATGAAACTCAGCATTTATGTGTCGTAACATGTTTTTTTATTTGGATCCCCTGAGTTTTTATTGTTATTAAACCATGATTAACCATTCCATAGTTCAATGTTAAGGACCCACCCTTTGTACATTTAATAGCATCTCTAGATTAATTCAAATAACATTATTTAGTGTATACTATACAAAATGAAAAACAGTTCAAGGCTGTCCTTTGAATTTATAAGATATTAACGAATATTATATGTTACATTGGATTATAACGTTGATGATTATGATGATATTGTCCTTGAATTTCTATAAGTCAAATATTATATGAAAAAGAAACATCGACATGATTTGCAGAGCATGAACTAAAATACACAAGCTTTGTTTATTTTCTATTGATTTTTCATTTTAATTTTGGGCTAAAACCTAAAAGGTGTGTGCTGAAAGATAAAAAAAATCAGAAGGTTGGGTGTAAAAAGCCTTACAATCAACAAAAGTATATGTTCTAAAGTCACGAATCTTAACGAAATTTAGTTATTTTTCTTGTGTATTAGTAGATATTTAAATTGAGCTAAAAAGGATAAAGGATAAAGAAAATAAAACCTTGAAATTTGGTCATGGTAGGAAAAAACAATATCAACGGTTCAATGAAAAAGCTGATATATATATTTTTTTTAAATGAAAATCAATTGAATTAAAAGTTATATAAATCACAAAAACCAACTAGAAAAAAAGTTTATATATTTTTTTAATTATTTTAAAATAATGATTTTAATGCTCCTAAATGCATTCTAAACAGTTTCTTTATCATTACAAAGTCATTGAACTTTTTTTCGTTAGTTTTCTTTGGTTTTATAAAAATTAATTATATGTATGTATACAATAAAATTTGATATTTTTTAAAAGAAGAAGAGATACAAAATACATTAAATGCAGACAGTAAGACGCTAACAGGGAAGGTTTCCTGTTATTTGTGTTTGTGATTTTATATGAAAAAGTGATAAAAATAAAAAAAATATAAAAAATGAAGGACAAAAAGCCTAACTTGAAAAAAATTCTAAGAAAATTATAATAATACACTCAACAAAGTTTGTCGGTAGAATCTCCTGAAAATTGCAGTTAAAACAGAGTTGCATTCAGTTAAAAAGACCACAACGGTAATTACATTTAAAATAACTAAACATTTTTTATTTTTAACTGTTGAAATATAATTAAAAAATGCATTAACAAGTATTTAACAATTTCGTAAAAATAGCTGACAAATTTTTATTATAAATTTTTTCTTTTGATAATAAGAAAAAATGTTATAATTACACTCATAGAAATAAACCTATAAAAATAGCAGAAAAAGTTACTTAAAATTGGCTAAAAATTACCCCGCAGAAAAACTGCTGAAATTAGCAGATTCCTAAATATTAGTAAGATTAGGACAGAAAAAATAAAACTGGTAAATTTACAGAGTTTTACTTATATTCGAGTTAACTCTTAGTTATTTAAAAATGACAAATTATACTGTAAATTCTGCAGTGCTATGTTAAATATTAGTAGCTGAATAATAGAAAAAATAAACTGTTATATCTACAAAATGTAACTGGTTTTTTTCTATGAGTACATAAATTAAAAAATATGAAGCAAATTCACTTAAATACTCCTTGTAATTGACTAAAATACCGTTAACCTTATTATGCCGTTACCAAACTAAATTAATTTCGGTAATTTGAAAAATACTGTTAACCTTATTTTAATTGATTAAGACATGCTAACTTTACTTAAAATAACCAAAATTAGATAATTTACTTGCCCTAGATTTGTTTTCTTTTGCCAACTAGTTCATTCATCAGTGTAAGCATTTTCGGTATGCCCTGCAATAACTAAAGTTACATGCACACATCAGTTTGGCCATTAACTGAACAAATAATTATATTGAAATTCCTCCGATAATGGTTTCATGAGAATTGCGAAATCATGATAAGGAAAACCCCAATACATATAGCTCTTAATAAATTAAATTTTCTCAGGTTCGGCAGACAACCTTTTAACTGACTACGGTTAAACTCAAAATATCGTTACCAAAATAACTAAAATGCCGTTATCTTTGAAAGACCGATGTCGTAATAAATGAAATATCGATGCCTTTAAAATATCGTTACCGAAGTAAATAAAATTCTCAAAATAAAAACAATAACAGAAAGCTGAATAGGAATTCAAACTATGAATTAGTTACTTGCATTCAAGGCCTTACTTGGGTGAGATGGGTCGCACCTTAGTATATTTACTTTTCTAATGTAGGAATAGTAACATGTTCGATTCCTGCATCCGTCGGGTTGTTGAAAAATTATCATATATGGACAATCTGATGATAAAACATAAACAATAATACAATTTAATGGAAAATTACTGATGAATCTAGTCTGATTTAAAAATTAATGTGTTTATAATTTTTAGAGAAAAGCTTTATTCTTCTTCTTTACCTGAAACCTACTAAATTAAAATTGATGAAATTCATATTAATTACAATATTAATTGCAGCTTTCTATATGACGTTAAAACAATACTGTACTAAAACACCGTTACTGTTATTTTTAATTCTCTGCTCTTGGTTATTGCAGTGGTTATTGAATATTTTATAAAATTTTAATTTATTTAGTTGTTTTCGTCTTATTTTAGTTTGTTTTTGCAAACAAAAATTGCAGTACACTCATAGAAATAAATCTGTAAAAAAAGCAGGAAAAGTTACTAAAAATTAGTTGAAAATGATGCTGCAGAAAAAACTGCTAAAATTAGCAGATTATTTTTACTAAGTACTAGTAAAATGAGAACAGCAAAATTAAAACTGTTTAATTTACAGAATTTTAGTTATATTTAGGCTAACTTTTAGTTAATTGAAAATAACAAATTGTACAGTAAAATCTGCAGAAAATTCTGCTAAATATTTGTAGACTAAAAATAGCAAAAAATAAACTGTTAAATCTACAAAATTTTTGCTATTTTCTAAGCTAAATTTAGTTGAATGCAAATAGCAGTCTATTCTGCTAAAATCAGCAGAAATATTTGCTAAAAAATTGTAAACTGCTGTTTTCAAAGGGTTAGATTTTTATTTGCATTTAAAAACGAGTAAAAAGGTTAAAGTCGGGCATGCCGACTATACAATACCCTACACCAGTTTGGTGTATTGTTTGGATCCGAAATTCGAATGGGTTAAAATGGGGCTTATGTCAAAATTTTCTATAATGTGAGTCAGCGCACCAAATTTCATTAAAATATCTTAATATTTGCGACCTGCAGTTTGTAACCAAGCCAATTTTGGGGGGACCCTTATATGGGCACTAGTTCTAAACATGGACCGATGTTCACCAAAATCAATAGACTTCGTCCTTGGGCCAACATAGGTCTATGTACCAAATTTCATCAAAATAGCTTAATATTTGCGACCTGCAGCGTATAAACAATATAATTTTGGGGGACCCTTATATGGGCACTAGTTCTAAACATGGACCGATGTTCACCAAAATCAATAGGCTTCGTCCTTGGGCCAACATAGGTCTATGTACCAAATTTCATCAAAATATCATAATATTTGCGACCTGCAGCGTATAAATAGTAAAATTTTGGTAGGACCCTTATATGGGCACTAGGTCTAAACATAGACCGATGTTCACCAAAATCAATAGGCTGCGTTATTGGGCCAATATAGGTTTGTGTATCAAATTTCATCAAAATATCTTAATATTTGCGACCTGCAGCGTATAAACATTATAATTTTGGTAGGACCCTTATATGGGCACTAGGTCTAAACATGGACCGATGTTTACCAAAATCAATAGGCTGCGTTATTGGCCCAATGTAGGTCTGTGTACCAAATTTCATCAAAATATCTTAATATTTACGACCTGCAGCGTATAAAAAGTATAATTTTGATAGGACCCTTATATGGGCACTAGGTCTAAACATGGACCGATGTTCACCAAAATCAATAGGCTGCATTATTGGGCCAATATAGGTCTGTGTACCAAATTTCATCAAAATATCTTAATATTTACGACCTGCAGCATATAAAAAGTATAATTTTGTTAGGACCCTTATATGGGCACTAGGTCTAAACATGGACCGATGTTCACCAAAATCAATAGGCTGCGTTATTGCGCCAATATAGGTCTGTGTACCAAATTTCGTCAAAATATCTTAATATTTACGACCTGCAGCGTATAAACAGTATAATTTTGGTAGGACCCTTATATGGGCACTAGGTCTAAACATGGACCGATGTTCACCAAAATCAATAGGCTGCGTTATTGGGCCAATATAGGTCTGTGTATCAAATTTCATCAAAATATCTTAATATTTGCGACCTGCAGCGTATAAACATTATAATTTTGGTAGGACCCTTATATGGGCACTAGGTCTAAACATGGACCGATGTTTACCAAAATCAATAGGCTGCGTTATTGGCCCAATGTAGGTCTGTGTACCAAATTTCATCAAAATATCTTAATATTTACGACCTGCAGCGTATAAACAGTATAATTTTGATAGGACCCTTATATGGGCACTAGGTCTAAACATGGACCGATGTTCACCAAAATCAATAGGCTGCATTATTGGGCCAATATAGGTCTGTGTACCAAATTTCATCAAAATATCTTAATATTTACGATCTGCAGCATATAAACAGTATAATTTTGGTAGGACCCTTATATGCGCACTAGGTCTAAACATGGACCGATGTTCAAAAAAATCAAACTTGTTCGTCCTTGGGCCAACATAGGTCTGCGTACCAAATTTCAACAAAATATCTTAATAGGTGCGACCTGTAGAGTGCGCACAAGATTGCATGAACAGACAGACAGACGGACGGACGGACAGACAGACGGACAGACGGACATCGTTAAATCGAAATAAAAAAAAATTCTGAACCGATCGGTATACTATAAGGTGGGTCTACGACCAATATTTTTTGGTGTTACAAACATCAGCACAAACTTATAATACCCTGACCACATAGTGGTGTAGGGTATAAAAATCGAAAAAAAACTTCGAAAATTTTAAATTTTTTAGTGATTTTTTAGGCTACTAATTATTTAGCAAAATTTTTTGCTGATTTGAGCGGGTTAATTTGCTATTCCCCATTTACAAAAAGTTAGCTCAAATATAACTAAAATTCTGTATATTTAATAGTTTTATTTTTGCTGTTCCTATATTACTAATATATAGCAAAAATAATCTGCTAATTTAGCAGTTTTTTCTGCAGCATAATTTTTAACTAATTTTTAGTAGTTTTAACTAAATTTTTTACGGACTTTTTTCTATTAGTGTACACATCAAAATAACTGACTACGGCTACCTTTAAAATACCGTTACCCAAAAAATTAAAACACCATTAAAATTAAAATTCTGTTAACGAAATAACCAAAATACCGTTATTCTTAAAATATCGATACCAAAATAATTGAAATACCGATACCGAAAAAAATTAAATAGCTCTACCCTTAAAATACCGTTGCCGAATCTAATCTAAAGTAGCAGTAGCTTTACCGTTAACTACATCATTTCGGTTACCATCCACGATTTTCTTTAAATTTTCGGAAAACTAATAACTAAAATTTTGTTACTCTTAAATTACCGTTACCGAAATAACTAAAATAAAGTTAGGCTAAGGTGGTGTCTTTTTTTTATGCATATTAAGATGCAGTAACCGAAATAAATGAAAATCCGTTACCATCAAAATACAGTTATAATAAAAATACGGTAACCAAAATAGCTTTACTTTCAAATCTTTTATACAAGCTAAAATAATAAAATAAAAAAAAAAACCCCGGGAAATCCCGTACAAATTTTCCGGGATTGTGGGATTAAAAATAAGCATAAACCCTAATAATAACAAATATAAACTAAACAATGAGGGTATTCACAGTTCATGCTATTTTAAGCACTAAATTAATATTTATCGTAAATTTGACAACTTTCTATGGGTTAAACTTCAAAAATCATGCTATTTTACAATGTGCTAACGTTAGCATTTAAACTGTGAATTCCTTCAATAATTTTAAAAACTCAACGAAAGTTCCTATTTTCCAAATTACTAGCAAAAAAACTGTTTACTTCAAAAATACTGTTTTGGTAGTTGTTTATTATAACATTAAAAATAACTGCAAACTGCCACTGTTACGAAATGCAATCCTTTTAGTTAGTTCTGTTTTAATAACTGTCATAATAGTTGTTTTGTATTTTCCCATAGAAAACCAACTGTAATTACAGTTAAAAACAACAGCTATAGATTAATACAAAAACAACTGTCATGTAGTAATTGTCAAACTTTTTTGAGTATATCACTCTGTAGCTCTACTTTGTAAATAAATGTTTAAATTCATAAATGTTTTATAAAGTTGTACGAAAAATTTCTTTTGTAAACCTATTTTAACTTTATAAAACATTTTTGAATTTTTACCCCAAAATATTCTGTGTCAGTGCTTACTTACCATTATATTTTTTTTTAATATAAATACGCACAAAGTATGTCGAGTATTATAAAAGTTATCTAAACAAGATACTTCTATTCATAATGCCTAATGGCAATCATATATCGGCTTTTCTTTCTTGAAATGTTTTTCTTTGAAATAAAAATCTTTCCGACTTAAAAGCGCACTTTTTTTAATCTTAAAAATATATTGTATACGCAAGTATAAAAGCAATTCAAAGAAAATAGAAAATAACAAATTTAACCCAAGATAATTAATTATTTGTTGTTATTAGGTTTAATGTTATGCAAACAATTATTAGAGGATGTAAAAGAAAATAACAAGAAAAAAACAATAACGCAGAAATTTGAAAGGTCTAAATCAGGTTTCTCCAACCTTTTGGCTGGCATACCAAGAAAATTAGTACCCATAATTCGCTTACCACCAACAAGTTATGATCTCTATAAAAAGCAAAACTTTTTTAACAACAACAATTAATTTATATAATTTTTCCTGTTTTTATAAAAAAATTTCGAGAATTTAAAGTTTTGTGCCGAATTTTATTAGGTACATTGTTGCAGACAACTAGTGAATGGGGTGGTGCCCTGGAAACAATTCTAAAGTCTATCACGAAAATCATTAACTTTTGAAGCAACAAATAAAATCGAAAATGGCAACATCATATTAGCTTTTGGACTTAAGGTAGAACAATATTCTTATTAATATTCCAACTAAATCTTTAACGAATTAAGGACACGTCCGTTAGATGTTTTTAACCAAACTTTGGAGTTATACATATATATATAGAAAAATACTTAATAAACAAAGGAAAATTAGTGTACACCTCTTCAACTGAAAATGCTGTGTAAGTAAATTTTATACGCACTTGATTTTACCTACATTATTTCTGGACTGCAAATGTGTGGACTGCACATTTACGACAAAAAAATTCCAATAAAAATATTTTTCAGAAAGTTTCGCGTACCACTGGTTGGATACCACTGCACTAGATATTGAGACAAAACAAACCATTAAACATAAAAGTACAAATAATAAAAAAAAAGAAAATCAATAATAAACCTCATAACCCATAATATTTTCATACCATGTCAGCTTTTGTTACTAAATTTAAACAGTTATTTTTAGTACCAGAACATTTGTCAATTTTTTTATCTCTTATGTTTTTGTAAAAATTTATTTATTAAGATATTTCATTTTTATGTAAAAAAGTTTAAATCGTACAAACTTGTTCGTTGTTATGTATGTGTAACATTTTATGCTCTATTTTATGTGAAAAACTATTGAAAAACTTTTATATACTCGAAATATTTTGTCATTAAAAAGTTAGATGTGGGGTATGCCGATCATATAATACCCTGCACTATGTATATTTCGGATCATATTCCTGGAAGCGATCAAAATTCTGGGAAGACCTCTAATACTTATTTGATGGGCGGAGCAAGAAATATAGAGAAAAATTCGAATGAAATAAAGATTTTTAATACATATGTATTGCATCCAAAACAATAGCAATATACCTAAATTGGTTTTGAGAGATATTTGGAAGATCTATTTCTGGGTGTACAGTAGAGCGTACCACCTTACAGGCAAAAAAAAAAAAAAAGTGCGCCGTGCACCCTCCAATATGAAGTATTTTTGCAAGGAGGTTTCAAAAAATTTTTATTTTTTTTCTGAACGTAGGGGTCGCCATTTTACATTTTTCGTTATATGTTTGGCATTTACAGTCGGATCTTAAAGTATGATACATCGATATTTTTCTCTCGAGGAGACCAGTGTTTTGCTCTAAGGTCCATTGACTTCAAGTATCCCGTTCTAGTGGTTACCCACCAAATCTCAGTTGCTACACCCTAATGTACACCCTAATGTCAGAAAATTAAAGCTCGCAAAAAATCATTAAACTATTGCTAAGGAAGTTTTTCGATAAACCCAGTAGAAATTTTTTTTATATATTGGTTGCCGAACGTAGGGGTCGCCTTTAAAATTTTTTTTTAGTGGATTTTTCCTTCATAACAAAACACTGGTCTCCTAGAGGCAAAAAAATCGCGGTGTCACACTTTAAAATCCGACTTTAAATGCCAAAGCTATAACGAAAATATAAAAAGGGCGACCCCTACGTTCGGCAAAAAAAATTATTTTTTTTTTTTGAAATCGCCTTTCAAAATTACTTCATATTGGAAATTATCACAGTATTTTTTTTATAACTTGTGAAACAATATTCAGCCTGGACTTACGAATACCCAAAGTCAAAATTTTAATGGTAGCTTAAGCAACTTGTTTTATATTAGAATCCTACACTCAAACAAGTCTGACACGTACTACATGACAGTTGATTGTGAAGTAATCAGCAGTTGGTGTTTCCCACTGTAATTACAGTTGTGTTCCTTGCATAGTTATTTAAGAAAACAACTAACGAAAAATAATGTAATGTCGTAGCAATTGTTTAAAGCAGTTATTTTTAATATCATAATAAACAACTAAGTACCAAAATAGTATTTCTACAGTAAACAGTTATTTTTGTAAGTTAGATTTCGGCAGTTTTTCCTGTCATATTTATCTAATGTTTGTAGCTTTTCTGCTATTTTTATAGGTTTGTTTCTATGAGTGTATAATAAAAAATATAAAATATTCCAAATAACGCTACCCAGTTGGAAATTTCGTGAAGACGTCTTCATGACAGCTTAGCGACATATCGCTGTTATTGCTGATCCGCTGCCATAGAAAATATCTATAGACACCTGCTGACATTTTCATAGAAATGTAAAAATGTAATCGGGACAAGTCATCAGGAGCCAGGAAAAAAGAGCGGAAAAAAAATGTAAATATTGTAGTAAAAACATCACATATACTGATTCAGAGGTACAAAGTTTAAATTGAGGTAAAATATGCATGATTTTAAAATGGGGTTGTCATAGAATGGAAGTAATCCAAATTGCTAAAACTTCACTCAATCAAAACTATTATTTATAAGGTTATAAAAGATTGTGTTTTTGGATGTTCTCTTTCATACAACTAAATATGTTATTTTTAATTAGTGTTTGGAGTGTGGTGATAATTTACATCTTTTTAATAAATGAAAATATAGATCTAAGGAAGTGCTTTAAATGTTATGAATTATGAACCATTTGAAACCTCTTTTTAATTTAAATAAATATTCTTAAATAATTGTTTTCCATTTAACTGAAAAGAAAGAAATCTTTTGTTAAGTCTGATATAGTTATTATGGATTAACTGCCTAATTTTTGTGCAACCATAAGCAAATAACCCACTTTTTACTGGTTCAACTTTTCAGTTTCTAGTGAGATGACAAATAGGCAATTTGTCAGCGTCATTTTAGAAAAAGTAAAAAATGCAGATATGTCTTTAAGACGACTTTGGTAAATGCCTGCACCTAAACGGCGCTGCTGACTTTGTCTTTAAGACACATTTTCCAGCTGGGTGTATTTGGAATACATTTTCATTGAGTATGTTAAAAACAACTTTTTTTTTTACAAAATTTATCACTTAACAGTTCGCGATATTTCCAAAAACATTTTTTAAAGCATTAAGAACTTTTTATGAAATAATTTTTGATTAAGAATTGTGTGGTGAAGTAAAACTTCTTTTAAATTTAGCTCTTCTTGCCCTGCGCATATGAAGGAGTTGGAATAAAAAAAACAAGAAAATTACGCCATTCTTTTTTTATGCAAAAACATTTTAAAAAGTGATGGTATCCCAAAATCAAATTTTCAAAACGAACTCTAACGGTGGGTCTCATACTGTAGGTTTAACTTTAACTTAAGTATTAGACAAAAGAAAATGTCAAAATCTTTTATACAAAACAACAACAAATTCTTGATTTAACTATTAGTTAACTCTTAAACCTTGAGTATAAGACTTACCGTAATAAATATGTATTAGAGGACGTCCACAAAATATCGAAGGTAACCAACTTCCTTTAATATCAAATGTTCACTGACTATAGACCATTAACAGCACATGTGGTAATTGCTCATGCAAATAAACAATTTATTTGTTACAAATTCTATCAAATAGCAGAAAAAATTATTGATATTTTTTGTATTTACTTACTTATATGGTAAACTGATACTGATTTGCATACAATATTTATGTATATATTAACTGGCAATAATTTGTCTATAAAATGATTTATGAGATAAATATTAGATTAACATACATATAAATACTTTATAAATTTATAAATATAATGAAATGAATTTATTTTCGAGATGCATTGAAACTCGCTTTGGATGCCTCTTATATCTCTAATGATTGATGATTAACAAATAAAAATCTGATTGATACATTAGAAAACATGTTGTGTCGATTACAACAACAAAATGGCAAAATATTCATACAGAAAGTGATCAAAAACCACTATCTATCCATGCACGCCTTCATTGTCTTTTTAATATTTTAACCTTAGTATCCAAAGATACGGTGTTTTTTTACGTTTATTTGCCATTTTTTTTATTAAACTTTCACTCGAATGCACAACTTTCACTTTGACCTTCAGTCATGAGCTGACCCAAATTTATACAAGCGTATCAAACATGCATATGACCGAATTGTACACACCACGAATAATTCGGTGATTCTCCGTTTTATTTTTACTTCAATGAGCAAAACCCGAAAAGGCGAAGCTTTGTGGTTAATATAAAAAAAGCCTCCAGAAATTAAAACTAAGCTTTTTATTTTGTAATCCCAGCTTTGCACAGAAACAAAATTGTTTGATTTTGAAATTTGAGTAAAAAATTGATGAATTTGAACGATTATTTTTTCTATATAAAACACAAGAGTTTGGTACCCTTTTGATGCTTAAGACACCGTTTTTTAACTTTTAACTTTAAGACTAAAAGAGATATTGAAATTTCCTTAAATTACATTAATAGAATAATTTGTTGCAAACATAACTCACGACTGAAATTTCATAGCAATCCAATATGTATGTATTTCCAAATTTATTTTGATTTTGCCCCACTGTGTGCACGAGAGTCTAAAAAGCCAGATATGTGCATGTATTAATTTTGTTTATAAAAAATAACGATTATTTTGAACTAAATAAAAAAAAAATTATTGTTTATGTAATTTCAAACGGTTTTGGATAATTTTTGACCTACAGCTTTGTTTTTGTTTTACTGGTGGCAACACTGAGCCCCATTTTCTTTTTCAGTGTTGTCAGATAAGGGGATTTCGTCCCAAATTGGGGATTTCAACTTCGGTTTGGAGTCAGATTTTTGTGGGGAGGGATTTGGGGATTTCACAAAAGTTTGCTTTTAAAAATTGGCAATAATAAAGATTTTAAAGAAATGACAACCATATAATAACTTGCTGATTAAAATGAGTGATAGGTTATTAAACAGACTTGTTTACATATTCCCTAATCGTGTTTTAACATTGATTTTATGATTCGTGGGGACGTCAAGTAAACCAAAATATAATTTCGCCCCTCTTGTAATTTTTTTTTAGAATTTCTAGAAAATAAAAACGTCAGTCTTTAGGTGGTTACATAAAGTTTCAGGGTGAAAATATAATTAAATTCGATAAGTTTTTTCTAAATCAATTAAAATAATTTACACTTTATCTTACTGAATGTATTAATTTTAATGTTTTTAGATTAGCTTAAGAATATATGAGTACTTTTTTTGATTGTTGATTTTTTTTCAATGTTGGTTACCGAAACGAATAACGGTAAGGGTAACGGTAAGGGTAACGGTATCGGATTTCGTTTGTTCAGGTAACGGTAAATGTAACGGTTTTTAAGACTGTTTCGGTAACGGTATACCGTTATCGAAACAGTAATACCGGTACGTACCGGTGTTAAAAATTATGTTAAAAACATATAAAAACAAGTAAAAATATGGCGTATTTTTAATTTTAAGTACTGCAAATACAGATTTTAAGCCATAAATTCAATGCTGGTAGTTTAAATAAGTAAAATTATTATATATAAATTTTTTGTAAAAAAAACACTCAAGATTATAAAATAAAAATTCTAATTTTTATATAAAATAACAAATACCGGTAAAATACCGGTAACTTCCCATAAAAATAACGGTATCGGTAACGATAACGGTATTTGGAAATTTTTTTAGAGGTATCGATAACGGTAACGGTATTCAATTTAAAACGGTATTTTAGCGATAACGGTATTATAACGATAACGGTAACCAACCATGTTTTTTTTGTCCAAGTAAATGATTTTTGTAGTATTATTTTTCTAAAGGATTGAAAATGAGTATTTATAATATTAACAAATAAAATTTAATTTTCACTAAAAATGGGTTTTTATTTCAAATTCGTATTAAAAACCATATTGGGTAAATATTTAGGGATTTAGAAATTTGTTTTGGGGATTTTTTGAGGATTTTTGGGGAATTTAAACTTGTCAAATGGGGATATGAGCACAAACTTTTCTGGCAACGCTGTTCTTTTTTACTTGTAAAGGCATTGCCATATTAAAATTATTGACATAAAAACGAATTGTTGTGTTTACTTTCAGTTAAATTAACTAAAACTAAACATGGAGAAATAATAATCAAGTGAACTTATTTTTTTTGACCATATGTGTGCATATCAAAGACGTCTTAAAGACATGTCTGCAGTTTTTTCCGTTTTTATAAAATGACGTTGATAAACTGCCTATTTGGGATCATCACAAGAATTTATTCTAATTTAGTGCTGACAAATTGCCTGTTTGTTATCATTACAAGATTTTTTTCCTAATCCGCGCTAACTAATGAATCTATAAAAAAAAAAATAATAAAAAAATATTTTTACCGCTACGGCATTTGAAACCGCGAACTTCAAAACTAAAAACATATTGATGTCTGAACGTCTAGATATGAAGACGTCTTTAAGAAATTTCTAACTGGGCAGTGTTGTACAGTATTAATACTGTGTAATATAGTAAATTTTGTAAAATTTTGATTATTTTGTTTTCTATAGAATAACTGAAGTAAACATTTGAAATCAAATTACAATTTAGTGTTTGCGGAGTAGAAATTATTTCAAAAGAAAAATAACTAATGCTCTTTCAACATGCTATTCTTCAAGTACCACAGCATCATTTAACGTTTAACAGGCAAGTTTTTAACATTTATACCGTTGAGGGGCAAAGTAGACCTTCAAATGTAGTTGTAAATAAGACGTTTTGTGCATTTTGCCTGAAAGTGTATGTATGTATTGTTATTTACTTTTCTACACACACAAAACATGTAAAGTTTTCAGATTTCTAGGCATCTTGGTACTTGTGTACATTTTTGTTTGTTTTTGTGTGTATACGGTGTAGCTTGCCTTTTCTTTTTATCAATTTTCTAACTATGCAGTTCATATTTTTTATATCTTATCCTAAATCAACCTACCATAAAATATGAATATATTCGAACCCCGATTAAAAAGTTAACTAAAAAATTTTTTGAAGTACTGTCCTCCTATCACACTTCATTATTAAAATCCTAAGTGTTTGCCGTTAAAAAAAAGTATATCTATAGCTGTATTTTCGACTTAACTATATCCGTTAACTCTTAAAAAAACGCAAAGTGCATAAAAACGCGTTTAAGACTAAAACTAACATATTACTTTTCGTATGCACGTTAACTTTCAACACGGATAATTATCAACGTTGAAAACTCAACGTTTATACATTTTCACATCTAACGTAACTTATTATAAACATAACCTGTTTAAAATTTTTTTGTACTACAATCGGTTTAACGTATATTTACTTTAAATACTTAACGTTGATAGACATGAGACAAAATACAGCTTATATCATTAATTGTAGTGCGTTTTCTACTGCTTTTGAATTTCTTTTTTCTGGGTATTTTAGCATACAATGTGTCAAATAACTTTAAACTAGTGTAATCAAAAGAAAAATCTCACATGCATTAAACTTTCATTTAAATTTCCTAAATATAAACATCTTCTTTAATTCTGTTAAATTTTATATGAATTCTATTTTTAACATTAAGTCCTGTGGTCATACGAATGCTTAAACTTTTTCTAATTTTTTTGTTTTGATTTTAAAGTTTCAAATTTCAATATGAAATAAACATTTTATTTCTTGTAGTTGGCTGTATCGTATTTTTCTATTTTGATCTCTCAAAGGACTTTATACATACAAAAATAATGTTTAGCCTTGTTGTGTAAATAAACATATAAACAAAAAAAGGTTTATGTTTCCATGAAATCCTTATGGGATTAATTCTGTTTGTTATGTTTTATGTAGAACTAAATTATAAATTTGGCATTATAAAATAAATTGAATTAACCACGCCTTATATGAAAGGGGAACAAATTGTATGGGCAAAACGGAAGGATCGAAGTACGATTAGGAAAAAAGGGTAATATATTTAGGATATTTTAAAATGATATTAATTTAGTGATATTAGTTTGGTGATATAAGTTTAAGTACCAACTAATTTTGGTGCACTAGTCAGTTTCTCAGTCAATTTTTATGTGTAGAGAAAGTAGAAATTTGGCTTTTTTTAAAATGTCTTCACTTTAATTAATTTAATATTAGTTTCTACTAAATTCATTACGATTTTAAATTATTTCCCATTAAAATTTTCATTAAATAAAATGTTTTTTAAGTAGGAGTTTGTGTACAAGTACACCATGTCGTATAATTAATGTGGACTTTAAAATAATTATAATCATACGCCCAGTATGGCGCGGCAACACACATACCATATGTTAACAAAATTGAATAAATTTTACATGTTTTGTTTAAACCCTTACCTTAAAGTGATGATGGTTCAAGGTAATTTTCATATAAAATTTACAAGGAAGGTCTGCGGAGTGGTTCATTCCGATTTTGATGTAATTTGGATATGTTTTAAAGGAAACAAAATTAATAAACTCGTGAAAAAATCACTTTGAAAATAGTCGCATTAAACGCGCAACATTACGAATATCAAAAAAAAAAAACGTAAACAAAATAACGAACGAAATAAAAAAAAATTACATACCTCTACAAAACATTTATTTGTTTGTAATTTATTCTTAATCTTTGCACTTAAAATCAAACATAGTTGGATATGTTTTGTATACCAAAATATATATCTTCGAAATACCTTTCATTCGATACTAAGCTATAGTTGCTTTGCGAGAAATATGAAAAATCTTTAAAAATCCGGTTTATGCCCCTTATTTCCATGTCCATGCTTTTTTTCCACTTAGCATTGGATTGTCCGCTAAACAAGTACTTTGTCAGTTATTTTACTCCACTACAACATATCCAAATTTCAGCCAAATCGAAATGAACCACACCACAGACATTCCTTGTTAGCGTAGTTTCAAACGTAAAAAACCAACAAAAATATTACAAAAAAAAGCCAGATAAAATAAACAAACCAAACAACAGAATCACGAACATATGCACGTGCGTAGAAAAGTTAAATACTTGATGATGTTATAGAAGACTACAAGAACTACATACATACAAACAAACATATAAATAGATAACTAACTACTAGAATTATTAATAAACGTTTCCTTTATTTGTGTTTAAAATTGAATTTCACACGAAAATTGATTTTTTCTGTGTGTGTTTTATACCCTACACCAGAGAAGCAAGCCGACAGAAAATAGAGGCGGCAGACAAATAGGTTTTTCCATAATGGCGGCTCTTATATTAAATTTATTTATTTATGTGTAAATTCATAAATGTTTTATAAAGTTATAGGCAGAGCTTTGAAGAATTAATTCCTTTTTGAATGAATTCACTACCAATCGAATTCAATTTTCTCTAGAATTGAATGAATTCCTTTTCTTAAGTAATTCACTGAATTCATTCAACTGAATGCGTTCATCAAACAACAAATTCAAAGAATTAATTCAATTGCAATAGTTCTTTTTCTTAAATCAAATGAATTAATTCACCGGTGAACGCGTTCAATTTTATAAATCGAACGGAAAAAAAGTGAATTAATTCCTTACTGAATTAATTCACCACTGAATTCATTCAATTTCATTTTCATTCAGTGAAGTAATAAAAAATGTAGCAACTGTGGTGGTAACCACACTGCAAATTATAGGTTATTCTTTATACAGATAAAGAATAACGCTCCTAATAAACCCTCTTACCGGCGTTTCCAGTCAAATGATTTCCCATATATTTCAAAAAATAATATATCCACACAACATAGGCCTTCTGGTCAAACTAATAACAACCACGCCAATTATACTTCTAACCCACCTCCGAATCCTACGAATAACACGTCTATGCTCAAACCGCTTAATCCAGTAGTATGCCTTTTGAAAAATTGGTCGCTCACAAAATCCCAGAATCTCGAACTCCTAATGAATCATCACAGAAATCGCCCTTAGAAAGCTCAATAGAACTTCTGATACAAACTATGAACAACTTTATATCAAATATGCAAGTCATGATGCAGGAGTTGTTAAGAAATCAGGGTATGCTACTTCAAGCATTTGCCTATAAACAATGAACCAGATAAGAATATGTTACTGGAATGCAAACGGCTTAAGTCAACATAAGATAGAAGTAGAAAGTTTTCTAAAGTCACAGTCTATTGACATATTGCTGGTTTCTGAAACGCATTTTACATTAAAAAACTGTTTTTGAATTAAAGGTTACTCTATATACGACACAAAACATCCAAGTGGTAAAGCGTGTGGTGGTGCAGCTGTAATAATTAGTAATCAAATTAGCCATTTTCCAATGCTGGAATATAAAACAGATCATATTCAAGCCTCATCAATATGCCTCTCGGCCACAAACATCACCATATCTTCTTTATACTGTCCCCCAAGACACAAAATAACAGATGATCAATTTATTAATTTTTACAAAACTCTAGGCAATAAATTTATAGCGGCAGGAGATTACAATGCAAAGCACACGTTCTGGGGCTCACGACTCACTACTCCTAAGGGTAGACAGCTATTAAAAGCTATCTCATCTCTTAAACTTGACGTTATATCTGGAGGACAGCCCACTTATTGGCCTTCAGATCTACAAAAGACTCCTGATTTAATAGATTTTGCAGTCATTAAAAATATCAGACGCGATCAGCTTTCTGCAGTCTCTTTGTTCGACCTGTCTTCTGACCACTCTCCCACTATTATTTCAATGCTTAATGGGCAAACCATCGAAAAACCTTTTTGTTTCCCTAATAGACATACTAACTGGTTCAAATATAGAAAGTATGTAAGCTCACACGTATCTCAAAATATTTCACTGAAATCCGATGATGAAATACAAGATGCTATAAACGTGTTCTCGGAAACATTATCAACTGCAGCTAAAGTAGCTACACCTTTTAAACGCTACGACGGCCCTAAAAATAATAAATATTCAACAACTATTCAAAATCTTATAAAGGAAAAGAGAAATCTTAGAAGACAATGGCAACTACATCGCTCTCCTACCTTGAAAAGTCAACTAAACCACTGTCAAAGAACCCTTCACAGTGCTCTTTTGGAGGATAAACAGTCAGCTCTAAAGGAATATTTAGAAGGTCTAAATCCAACTAAATCCACGGATTATAGTCTTTGGAAAGTCACCAAAAAACTTAAAAACCCAACTAGATACGAATCTGCTATTCGTTATAGCGATGGTAATTGGGCTAGGTCCCATAAAGAGAAAGCAGAAGTTTTTGCCGATCACCTCGAAAGAGTGTTCACGCCTAATATTTCTAACTCAGACATAACTTTGCCAGCTATTGAAGACCTTGTTGTTTCCCCAATGAAAATTCGATTCTCGTCCTTAACTTCAGCAGTTAAAAAACTGAAAACAAATAAAGCCCCTGGCATGGACAAAATTTCAGGAAAAATGATTCGTGAGCCACCAACATCTGCCCTTAAACTAGTTTTATTCATTTTCAATTCTATCTTGCGAACTGGTTTCTACCCTAAATCATGGAAAATATCAGAAATAATTATGATACCTAAGCCAGGTAAGGACGCTAGCCAAGTATCATCTTATCGCCCGATAAGCTTACTTTCAACTTTATTAAAGCTCTTTGAGAAAGTATTTTTAAATGCGGTGATACTAAACGACCACCACATCATTCCGGTTCATCAGTTTGGATTCCGAAAGGATCATGGCACCATAGAACAGGTTCAGCGAATAGTTACTCTTATCAGAAAGGACAAACTCTATTGCTCAGCACTCTTCATAGATATTTCCCAAGCCTTCGACAAAGTCTGGCATGATGGGTTATTATATAAAATAAGCTCTTTGTTACCCCTAAATACCCACAAGTTACTGCGAAATTATTTAATGGAACGTTCATTTGTAGTAAAGTATAAAGACCACATCTCAGACTCAAGAAAAATCACAGCAGGAGTTCCCCAAGGCAGTATACTTGGTCCTCTCATGTATATAATCTTTACTTCAGACATGCCTACTAATAACCAGTAATTGCTTCTAGTTGTCTGCAGGCTCATATTAAGGAACTCGAAAAATGGCTTCACAAGTGGAAAATAAAAGTAAATCCAACAAAGTGCGCACATGTTACTTTCACCTTGAGAAAGGGAAACTGTCCCAAACTGAAGATAAATAACATCGATATCCCTGAGCAAAATCACATAAAATATCTTGGTATACACCTTGATCGTCGCCTTACCTGGTATCAACATATTGAATCCAAATCCACACAACTTAAACTTAAAACTTTACAGCTTCAGTGGCTCCTTTGTCCCCATTCTGCTCTCAACCTAAACTACAAGGTTCTACTCTACAAAGCTATTATTAAGCCAATATGGACATATGGAATCCAACTATGGGGAACAGCTTCTGCTTCTAATATAGAAAAATTACAAAGACGACAAAATAAAATATTGCGGCTAATTACTGGTGACCCGTGGTATATTAATAACATGAAAAGGACAAACTCTATTGCTCAGCACTCTTCATAGATATTTCCCAAGCCTTCGACAAAGTCTGGCATGATGGGTTATTATATAAAATAAGCTCTTTGTTACCCCTAAATACCCACAAGTTACTGCGAAATTATTTAATGGAACGTTCATTTGTAGTAAAGTATAAAGACCACATCTCAGACTCAAGAAAAATCACAGCAGGAGTTCCCCAAGGCAGTATACTTGGTCCTCTCATGTATATAATCTTTACTTCAGACATGCCTACTAATAACCAGTAATTGCTTCTAGTTGTCTGCAGGCTCATATTAAGGAACTCGAAAAATGGCTTCACAAGTGGAAAATAAAAGTAAATCCAACAAAGTGCGCACATGTTACTTTCACCTTGAGAAAGGGAAACTGTCCCAAACTGAAGATAAATAACATCGATATCCCTGAGCAAAATCACATAAAATATCTTGGTATACACCTTGATCGTCGCCTTACCTGGTATCAACATATTGAATCCAAATCCACACAACTTAAACTTAAAACTTTACAGCTTCAGTGGCTCCTTTGTCCCCATTCTGCTCTCAACCTAAACTACAAGGTTCTACTCTACAAAGCTATTATTAAGCCAATATGGACATATGGAATCCAACTATGGGGAACAGCTTCTGCTTCTAATATAGAAAAATTACAAAGATGACAAAATAAAATATTGCGGCTAATTACTGGTGACCCGTGGTATATTAATAACATGATTATTCATAAGGACCTTAATATTCCATTTGTTCGCGACGAAATAAAAACCTTCTGCTCTAAATATGTACGAAAACTGGCAACTCATCCAAACCCTCTTGCACAGGATCTACTATGTTATAATGGACATATTCGCCTCAAGAGGGTCGACACATTGGCCCTCGCGGAACCACATGAAAGATGAACATTTTACGCAACGAAAAATGGATTTTCTATTGCAATGGCAATAGACCCAGAAATTATTAGTTGATTTAAGATTTTAATACTTATTGTCATTTTCTGAAATAAGAAAGATCCAATAAATAAAGAAATAAAGTTAAAAAAAAAAAAAAAACTGAATTAAAAAAAAAAAATAAGTTCACTGAATTCAAATCCTGTTTTCTGCCGTTCAGTAGAAGAAAACAATAATGTACAAATAAAATTTTTAAATAAGCAATTTTACAGCGTGTGCTAGTAACAAATTAGAAACCGGATGCTGTTTATCAACCTACATGATTAAAAAATAAAGCCCTTTACTATTAAAAATAAAAACTTTACAGATATAGATAAATTTGGAAAAAAAAAATATAACTATATAACTAGTTAGAAAAATTAAGTTATATTTTTTTTTTCCAAATTTATCTATATCTATAAAGTTTTTATTTTTAATAGTAAAGGGCTTCATTTTTGAATCATGTAGGTTGATAAACAGCATCCGGTTTCTAATTTGTTCATTTTTACTAGCACACGCTGTAAAATTTCTTATTTAAAAATTTTATTTGTACATTATTGTTTTCTTCTACTGAACGGCAGAAAACAGGCTTTGAATTCAGTGAACTTATTTTATTTTTTTTTAATTCAGTGAACTTATTTTATTTTTTTTCAATTCAGTGAACTTAATATTTTTTTTTTAATTCACTGAATGTAATTTTATTTTTTTTAATTCACTGAATGAAAATGAAATTGAATGAATTCAGTGGTGAATTAATTCAGTAAGGAATTGATTCACATTTTTTCCGTTCGATTTATAAAATTGAACGCGTTCACCGGTGAATTAATTCATTTGATTTAATAAAAAGAACTATTGCAATTGAATTAATTCGTAACAATATAAATCGAACGAAAGCAAATATGAATTAATTCCATTCAATATATGGTGCTTAGTGAATTAATTCATCGAATTTTTAATTCGGAATTGAAAAATTGAATTAAGGAATTAATTCTTCAAAGCTCTGAATTTTGTATGAAAATTTCTTTTGTAAACCTACTTTAACTTTATGAGACATTTATGAATTTATTCATTAGGATTTCAGAAATATATTTAAATAAAAAAATCTGATTTTACACTTAAAATAATACGTCAGTAGAAAAATCTGTCAAACCTGTTTCAAATCGATTTGAATAATTTCTAACAAATTTTAAGCAAAGATTTTAACACTGATTTAAGCAAAGATTTTAGTTATCTTCATTTAACACAATACTAAAAATCCTCAGTACTTTAACTTATTTTGAGCATGGATGGTAACCGAAATGATGCGGTTATCGGTAAGGGTAACGCAATTTTAGATTATTTCGGTAACGGTATTTTAAGGGTAACGCTATTTCACTTATTTCGGTATCGGTATTTTAAGGATAACGGGGGTTTTAGTTATTTTGGTAACGGCATTTTAAGGATAACGGTATTTTCATTATTTCGGTATCGATATTTTAAGGTTAGAGATATTTCAGTTATTTCGGTAACGTTATTTTAAGGATAACGGTAGTCAGTTCTTTCGATGCATCCCGCAATTTTTTTTACAAAAAACAAACGAGATTAAAAACAAAACCAATTTACCAAATTAAAGTACGAAAACTACTCAATTGCAATTACCAAAGGCAGAAAATTAAAAATAACGGTAACGGTATTTTAGGGGTAACGGTATTTCATTTATTTCGGTAACGGTATTTTAAGGGTATCGATATTTCATTTATTTCGGTGTCGGTATTTTAAGGATAACGGTATTTCAATTATTTCGGTAACGGTATTTTAAGAATAACGGTATTTCGGTAACGGTATTTTAGGAGTAATGGTAGTCAGTTGAAAGGGGTTCGAATCGATAACGGTATTTTAGCGGTATTGCCTAGCAACCCTGATTTTGAGTGTTAGTTTTCAAAATTATTTAAAACTAAGAACCCATTCGTTAAATTTTACAAAATTTATTATTAAAATATAATATTTTCATGTTACTGTTATTACTTAGTAGATGGCGCTAATCCTTTATCTCCCGATTTTTTAAAATGGCCCATATCTCGAAAACTAAGAGAGATAGAGCAAAATTGATGAAAATTTCGACTACCCCTAACCTTGCAAGGGGTTATCTCTAATCAAAAATGGACCTTGGCGGGGCCTTGGACCCTGGGAAATTTTTAATAAAAATTTTACACTTCATAAAACCACCCATATCTCGAAAACTAACCGAGATAGGGCAAAATGTTAAATTTAAATTTTAGTTAAAATCAACAAATTTTAGTAGGTTTGAATTTAAGAAGAAGAATAAACATTTTCTTCAAAAGTTATAAACACATTAAATTTGAAAATCAGACTAGATCCAGTTTATGTCTTTTTTATGGACAGGCTTCATCAGTGATTTTCCATTAAATTGTATTATCGTTTATATTTTCATTGTCAGATTGTCTCTATATGAATACTTTCAGAAGTGATCAAACAGACATATACAAACATTCTACTTTAGATTTCCTGTTTATCTTCTTATTTCCTCCGTGTCACCTTTTCGCAAATGTTACCACACTGACGTATGGTTTTTACATACAAGTGCAGGCAATTTGTGTATATTGGAGACGGACAGCCAACAAGGCATTTTTATTTTTTAGTTAAGTGTTGTTTTTTTTATTTTAAGCCAAAAAACAGGAATAAATTTTGTTAAAGTAACAAATTTTCCTATCCAGCCAACAGACGTATTATTTTGAGTGTATCTATTTTATGCGCTAAAGCATAGTAAGTTGTTTGAGTTTCACGTGAAAATATATCGTTATTAATATTCTGCAGGAACCCAGAAAGAGAATTTCCTTGTTAGCCATCGCTTAAGCATAGTAAGTTGTTTTTTGCGTCGTAAATTTTCACTCGAACTTTAAAGGCATCAAATCGTTATTAATATTGTGAAATTAAATATAAATTTTATTTTACAAGAAAGACACAATCACAATAAACCCAAAGTGTCACTTTTTCATAGTCTTGTACATTAAATTTGCGTGAAAGCAAATTCTACACAAAACGATTTGATGCCTTTAAAGTTCGAGAGAAAATTTACCACGCAAAAAACAACTTACTATGCTTAAGCGATGGCTAACAAGGAAATTCTCTTTCTGGGTTCCTGCAGAATTCGATGAAATTTGTTATGTGATGAAATTTGCATATGGATAAAATTAAGTAACTTTCTGTTCTAAATATATCGGCCTAAATTGATATTTAGGGTATGAAAATTAGTTTCAAAGTTGTTTGAAACTTTTTTGTTTGAAAACCTATTAATATATTAAGTTCACCATTCAATAGATCCTCAATATATCTTTCATTTGATATTCAATTTGTATACATTTGCTTGGAACCAATATGAAAAAAATACAAAAAACGAATAACAGAGACATATGTGACCCCATTTTTTATCCCTCAAATATGACATTGGGCTGCTAAAAAGATGGGCATGGTTACTATTTCTATCATCTAAATATACCACATATCAAAATTTCATTCAAATCTGAGGAAACCACATTCGGAGTTCTTCCTTGTATCGTAAGCGGCTGCTGTTATATTTTGGCCACTTAAGTACGACATAATGGAATTTCAAAGATACCCTACGGGGAATGATGAGTCAATTACCCTCCAAGGACCTATCCCGTGACCGGTCAACCGAAGGCATATTACTAATTATTACAAATATGAACCAAAGAGAATGAATTAATTTTCTAAATATTTTCTAATTCGTTACTTTCACTGTTGCTTTTAAAAAAAATTGATCGATACCGAAATAAAAAATAAAATTCGCGGCATATTTTTTAAAATATTTTTTTTATTTATTTTGAACTTTATTTTTTTAGGATTTGTTTATTTTAGCTCTTATTTTATAATTTTTTGCAAAAAAATTTTAAGTTTTGTATTTTCAACGTTTTTTAATGTTAAAGCTATTTTAGTTTTAACAAATGGTATTTCATTTAATTTTCTTTTTAACTTAAGGGCAATTTTATAAATTTTTATTTATATTATCAGAGTTTTTGAGGTAATTTTCTAATTTTTAATTGATTTTTTAATTTAATTATGGCCAACGCAAAAAACGAGTCAACTGCCATTAAAGGACGTATCCCGTGACCGGCCAATCGGGGGCATACTGAAGGCACTTCCACTATATTTGTGTGTGTTTTAGTGTTGTTTTCTTTTCCATTTTTTTTATTTGCTTGTAGTGTTTGTTTTTCTTTTTCTTTTTTATTTGAACAGAAACGAAAAATATATAACTTTACCATCACATAAGCAACATTAGCTCAGACGGTAGAGCGTTTGCCTTACAAGCAGAGGTTGTGTTATCGAGCCCTACTTCGACTCCAAGTAGATTATTTTTATTAGTTTATTTGAAAAACTATTTTTAGACACACCACCTTACTGTCACAAGGTGTCTAAACTGTGGCAATTGGTCATTTCCAATGACAACGCCATGTTAAAGTGATATGTCTCTTTCAAACAAAAGGACCGATCAACGACCGGTCTCCGCCCCCTTGGGACCTATCCTTCGTGTCATCTGGGACCGGTCCCTTTCCACGTAGGGTATTGACTTGAAATTCGGTATTAAGATGGCAGGGTTGGCAACCGATTCATAAGGTTAGTGATAATTGATAACGTTATTTTCAACAGTATTTCGTTAGGGTATTTTAAGGTTAACAGTATTTTAAGTTATTTCGTTAGTTTAAGGTTATAGGTAGTTATTTGAAAGGGCTTTAATCGTTATTTTATAGTTAATGCTTTCAAACCATGGGAGATAGCACACAGCGTCGTTAATGTTGTCACCATAAAATGGGTGTCGCTGCACTGTGCTTTGATCCCATATAACGATGGGAGAAAAATAGAAGGAGTGGAGACAGAGTTTTTAAATTTGGTACACTGATATAGAACCCTTTAGTTAAAAAATATTAAAATTTTTGGAAATATTGGACCAATAACACGCCCACCTCCCACACGTCCTGAAATTTAAAAATATTTAATTAGCTTCATAAATAGACGTAAAATTACGAAAAGTAGCCATTGAGATACACATAAAACTGGAAACGTTTGTGTCAATTTTGATCAAAATCGAAGCAAGGACTCTTAGTCCTGTCATACATCCTTTATCTTAAAATCTTTATAAAACCTGCAAAAATTATCCAATCTTCATGAAATTCAGCATGTGAGTTAATATTAGGTATAGCCATTTTTGTGCTAAATTTGGGTAAAATCGGTTAGTTAATTAATAAAAAAATATAAAAATCTTAAAAAAGTGGGTTTAAGTGATTTGAATGATTTATAATTAACGTACAATATTTATCAAACATCCGATATAACAAAAACGCACATTGGTGGAAAGTGTAAATTTAACTCGATATTTTGAAAGTTTACAACCAAAGTTTTGTAAAAAATTGATAAAGTAGAAAACAGTAATAAGGACATTTGAGGTCATTTTTTTTTAACAGAAGTAAAAATTAACAAAATTATATAGTTCTTTAAACCGAGAGCTTAAACTCATAGAAATAAAGCTGTAAAAATACATTAAAAACAGTAAAAATAAAGCTGTTAAATTTACAGAATTTTAGTAATATTTAAGTTAACTTTTTAATTAATTGAAAATGACAAATTTTACTGTAAAATCTACAAAAAAATTTTGTTTAATATTAGTAGACTAAAAATAGCAAAAACAAACTGTAATATCTACAAAATGTTTGTTATTTTTAAGCTAAATTTAGTTGAATGCAAATAGCAGTCTATCCTGTTAAATTAACAGAAATATTTGCTAAAAAATTTGTAAACTGCTAATTTCAAAAAGCTCGATTTTTGTTTGCATTTAAGAAAAAAATTTAAAAAAAAACTGAAAATTTTAAATTTTTTTTGTGATTTTTTAGGCTATTAATTATTTATGAAAATTTTAAGCTGATTTTAGCAGGTTAATTTAACTCAAATATATCTAAAATTCTGTATATTTAACAGATTTATTTTTGCTGTTCCTATTTTACTAATATATAGCACAAATAACCTGCTAATTTAGCAGATTTTTTCTGCAGCATCATTTTTAACTTATTTTTGGTAGTTTTAACTACATTTTTTACAGACTTTTTTCTATTAGTGTACATTAGACCGTACCTCAAAAAAAAAAGTTCGTCGTACACCCTCCAATATGAAGTATTTTTGCAAGGCAATTTAAAAAAAAACATTTTTTTTTTTGGCCGAACGTAGGGGTCGCCTTTCTAAATTTTTCGTTATAGCTTCGGCATTTAAAATCGGATTTTAAAGTGTGATATATCGATTTTCTTGCCTCGAGGAGACCAGTGTTTTACTATAAAGGAAAACTCCAATGAAAAAAAATTTAAAAAGGCGACCCCTACGTTCGGCAACCAATATATAAAAAAAAATTCTACTGGGATTATCGAAAAACTTCATTAGCAAAAGTTTAATGATTTTTTGCGAGCTTTAATTTTCTGACATTAGGGTGGTACATTAGGGTGGTAGCAACTGAGATCTTGTGGCTAACTACTAGAACGGCATACTTGAGGTCAATGGCCCTCGAGAGGAAAACACTGGTCTCCCCGAGAGAAAAACATCGAAGTATCATACTTTAAGATCCGACTGTAAATGCCAAAGATATAACGAAAAATGTAAAATGGCGACCCCTACGTTCTGCAAAAAAAAAAATAAAAATTTTTTTGGAAACCTTCTTGCAAAAATACTTCATACGCCGAACTTTTTTTTTTTGCATGTAAGGTGGTACGCTCTAGTGTACATAATTATCTGAGTGTATAATTAAGTATAAAATATTTCGAATTATCCTAAGGGTTAGATTGAACAAAGAACAGTTTTTAAGATCGCCGATGAAATGAGAACTAAACTCGGCATTTGTTAACCAAATTCAAAATACCAATATATCACACAAGATTGTAAATTTCTTTGGAAATTGTCAATTAGTGTTTAGTGTAAATTCCTATTCAGCTCTAATGTTCTCCCATCAAAATAATTCCGTGAAATTATAAACATCTGCCAAAACTAATGGAACTGCTAATTAGTAAAATATTGTTAGTGGTTAAAAAATAATCAAAGAAAACCAGCTAATTATGGAATCGGATTTCCTTAAAAAAAAACCAGAAACATTTCTTGTTTGTCATTTCTAATTATTATGGTTAATGATTTTTGTTTGTCAAACTACTAGTATATAAAAATTCAATAAATACTAAAAAAATATTATTAGTAAATATGTTTAAATTATTTTTTGTAATTAATTTGTTTTTGGGGTAGTTTCACGTGCTTTTATGTTTAAACACCCACATGCGCACGTTCCACTTTGAATAAAATAAAATTGAAAAGAAAATTGTTGTTAGTAGAAGAAGTATTTTTTTTTGTTTTCCCTTTTCCAACTTGTAATACTTTTTTTTTTTAATAATTCTATTAATATTTTATTAGTTATTTTGTTATTTTCTTTTAGCTGCTGATGTTGCTGTTGTTATTCTTCATTTGAAAATTATTTAATTTGTTTTAAACAATTTAGTTCTTTAATAATTTATTGTATATTTTTGTTTAGCTTAAATGGTATTTTCTTTAGTTTTTGTTGTTGTTATTTTTTCTTCTCCACTTGCTGGCGTCTGACTGGGTGGGTGTTGTCGTTTTTTATAAACTTATTTTTTCAATTTCAATAATTTTTTTTCGATAGCTAAATTTGTTTCATATTTTTTAAAATATATATTTTTTAATAATATTTTTTATGCACCTTTTTCTAAAGAATTTTCTTTTGTATTATTTGCTATTTAATTTAACATATTTATTGTTTTTTGCTTGTTTTTTGAAGTTTTTATATATATTTATCTACTTTTTAATCCATTCACTATGTTTTTTCCAAACACACTCAATCAAACATCACAAATAATACACCGCACTCGTTAGGCACTTTTGTCCAACTTTACCGCATAAAATCTTAACATCAACTGTTTTGTGGAAAATCTGCTTTTCTTTTTTGTCTTTCGGACACTTTTGTTTGTTGGCCTGGCTAAATTGTGTAAAAGCTTTCTTCATAGAGCTTATCTGTCTCTCGCTCTTTCAATGTTGACATAATTTCACAGGTTGTTGTTAATAGCACATATGTTTCCCTAGCATCAAAGGACGCTAAACGGTGATGTCTACCCAGGTAGAAAATTACAAAAGGGCCAGCACTGGCAAAGCACCGAAATGGGTGGTATGAGTGCTTTTTAACAGCGCTTTCCCAACGCCCAAATGATAACACCGTTCCACGGTGGTGCCAATGCTTTACCAAGCCCTGGGAAAGCGCCCATAAACATAAAAATCAAATGCTTTGCCAACGCTCAAATAAAAACATTAAAGTGCTTTCCTGACACCCAAATGATAACACCGATCTATTTAATGCTTTGCAAAGTATTGAGATAGCACCAAGAAACATAAAATTCAAGTGTTTTCCCTGCCACCAAATTATGAGCCCTCATCACTGAAGAATTTTAAATTACTCTAAAAATAGACGATTCTTAGAGTTATTGTATTGTGGAGTCAAAAATTATTTAAATATTCACTCTTTTGGAGTTTCTTTTTCAAAAACAAAATAATGTTATAGAAAAACAAGTGCTGGGAATTCACCCTTTTAAAGCGTTGGGAAGGCGTCCAAATTTAGTGCTTTGCCAGTACTTCTTTTTGTAAGACCGCGGTCTACTTGCGCTTTGCCAGTGCTTCTTTTTTGTTACCACACATAATTTCCACCTGGGTACTGTTGAGAAATTATCATCATGGGCAAACGAAATATTTATTAGTACCAAAACTTAAGCACATAAGTTTTCTTGTGATTTCCCCCGGCAACCGCTGTGTCGCAGAGCACTTAATCAAGAAATTCGTGCTCAAATTTAGAAATTTATTGAAATAATCATTTAAAATAAAAAATACAAAAATTGTTTTTTTTGGACATTAGTTTTGAAACAACAAATAATCGTTGAGTTTTTGAAAATTCTTGTATAGTTAGTATTTGTTATTATTGTTATATTGCTAGTTTGCAAATAAAATTCAGAAATGCATAAAAACATAATAACTGGATTCCAATTACTTTAATTACAATAAAATCCAGTAATTGCAATTAAAATTAAATCAGGATCAAAATCTTCGTTGTCTTCAAACGAAACTCCTTCTTCAAGAACTAAAGCTGACTCTTATAAATTTGAATTGCCGACGATGTCAATTTTTGTTTACAACCCAACAAACATATCGTTCCGTTTACGTACCGTTTTCGGTCCATAATAACAGGAATCCAACTCCGTTTATGTACCATTTTCTGGATCCGTATACGCACCAGGAAACGGAACTTAAGGAACATCGAAACTGATTCGAATCCGTTGAAAGTCTTTTAATGAAGGACCGTTTTATAGTGTAAAAAACTGACAAGTCCGTTGAAAGTCCGTCAATGTCGGACCGTTATGTCGTGTAAAAAACGGAGTGACTCCGTTGTTAGTTTTCTGTATGTCCCGTTTTTTTTTTTTAACAAAAACGGACTCGTATATCGACGTAAATTTACCCCATTTTTATTAATTATAAGCGCTAGTTTTTTTGTTTTTTTTTTTTAAAGATTTATTTAAAATTTAATTTATTTTTTAAATTAACACTATATTTACATTTGGTGCAGCTTACGTCTCTATCCAGTCAATTCAAATCAATTTACAATAGCGGCCTATAATAAAATTGAATATCTGCATGCAAAAGAAACAATAAATTAATTGAAGTTTAAGTGACTGTAATCACGATGGTGTTTTGCTTACGATGCAAGTTCACACAGTTTTCTACCAAAACAACTAAATGTGTCAGTATATATTTCTCAATTGCATTCCTTGAAAATAAACCATGTTTAAAACGTATAATAATTTCAATAGATCTTACCATCTGTAGTGGTTTTAACGATAAAATTCGGTTGTTAATTTGTCAGTTTAATATGAAAATTTGTCAGTTTAACTACCGAATTTTATCGTTAAAAAATTGCAGAATTGCCCCTCCGATGTATGTAAGTGAATCCTTGAAGTTCTTTGGTTGACGGGTTGTTAGGACGGATTTACGCTATTGCGACTTATTTTTCGTCCCACTATTAATTTTTAACTACTTTGAGTACTTTTTTTATAAAAACAAACTAACACCGGCGAAGTCCGTATTTAACGGTACTGAAACGGATACACCAAAACGGAGTTAAAACGTGCTGTGTTCGAAATCCGATCATACGGTCCGTTAATGTTCCGTACACGCACAAGAATTGATGGATACGTGCATACGGACCGTTAACGAGTCGTAAAAGCCGGATTTATGATTCCGTACGTGACGGACAATCCGTAAAAATGTTTCATGGGAAATTTTATATTATTATAACTGTATATTATTTCGTTGGACTTTCACAATAGTTGTGATTTCAAGGGAACTTATTGAAATCGCATGATTTCAACAAAAATTTGATTGCAATCGAATTGATTGGAATTAAATTAATTGCATTAAATTTTTATAAAAAAAATTATTTAAAAATGATTGCAATCACAAAATATTGCAAATTTGACAAGATTCCATTTTGAAATTTGAAATCATTTTAATATCAAATAATGAAATCAGTTTGGTTGAAATCACTTTGATTTCAATGCCAATTGATTGCAATTTTTTACAGCTCTGATATGTATAAACATATCAGTGTCCACCTATACGCATGATTAATATAAATATATTACTTATACGTACAAGTGTATATTAATGAACTTTATACGTAGTATTTCCATCAGTGTTGCCACCAGTAAAGCAAAAAATACACAGCCGTAGGTCAAAAATTATCCAAAACTGTATGAAATTACACAACAAATTAATATTATTTTTATTAGTTTAAAATAAACGTTATTTTTATAAAAAATAAATAATACATACACATATGTGGCCCTTTGGACTCTCCTGCGCACAGTGGGCCAGAATAAAAAAAAATACAATAATTTGGAAATAATGCACTTCTTACCGGCTGGCAACGTTGCTGTGAAATTTCACACTGTCAAAGAGCTTAAGTTTTGAGGCCTGAAACCATAGACCGAACGGGAGCTGTGCCACTCAGCTACAAAGCAAGGCATCACTAAAATGTGAACATTTTTAAAGCTTGCAATTTTTCAATATATCAACAGATTTTAAAAACGTAATAAAAAAACTATCATTGGTAGAAAGTTCGCAAATACTCTTTGAATTACATTCTACCAATATGTTCTTAATTTGGAGGTCTTATAAATCAATTATAGAGTGTCATTTATATTAAAAATAGCCTTTGCATATTAACTAAGACTGAATTAATGAATTATTTAAAAGGTGTTTTGATCTGCCCCACTGTACTGCCGTAAGAAATTTATTGTTTGATCAAATTCCTCAAATTTCTCACTCATGAGAAAGTCACAATCAAAAATAAAACCAAATTTCTTTTGCTTAATTTCAAATGCCACCCAAGACAAAAATATTTATTTATTCTGCATTGAGTTTGAAAAATATTTGCTCAAAATATTAACATCCCAGCAAAAAAAATTGCAAGTAGTGCTTTACAAACTACTTCATTCAATGCTTCACAAGTATCCGTTAGTGTATTTTTATTGCTTTTTTAGAAGTTATTCTAAACAACTTCAACAAATCACTTCTTTCATTGCTTCCCAAGTATACGTTATTACATTTTTACAGCTTGTTTAGAAGTTATTCTGAACAACTTCAAAAATCACTTCTTTCATTGCTTCCAAGTATCCGTTATTACATTTTTACAGCTTTTTTAGAATTACTTCTGAACCACATCCAAAAAATGACATAAGTATTGCTTCTAAAGAGTACTTGCTCTAAAAATGATCGTAAAAAGTGATTTTGGTATCATTTGTCATTTCCAAACAGAGGGTCCCGGGTTCGATTCCTGGCGGGATCATTATTTTTTTATTTTTCTTTTAATTTTTTTTATCTATTAATTTTTTTTTAATATTTATAATTAATTTGTTTAAATTCAATATTTTTTTAATTTAAAAATTTTTAAAAATATGTATATATTAAAAAAATGGTGAGAAATTGATTTTTATGTACCTATAAAAATAGTACTGAAACCAATATTGAATTGAAGTGCACCTTTTACACTTGTTTAATAAGTACTTTTATTGAAGTGAATAAGGAACAATATCTCGCATTAACAAAGTGGTGTTTTTATGCCAGTCAACTTTCACAGCAAAGAATATCTCAGCGGTAGACTAGCAATCGTGAGGTCGAAAGTTCGATCCCCGGTGGCGGCAATAAAAAAACTTTTATAAAATAAAAAAATATAATTTTTTTTGTAAAGAATTTTTTTTAACTTTTAATTGGTGAAAAAGAGCTTCCTTTGCACTCGTTCAAAAAGTACTGAAAAAATGTTAAAGTGGGAGTACTTCTCTCCTATGACAACTCAATGTTAAAATCATTAGTGTTTATTTTAAAAAAGAAGTACATCTAGATCATCAATTGTAGTGCTTTTTCTACTGCTTCGGCATATCTTTCTTTGCTGGGATAATATTGAGTTTATATACAAATAATATAAAAAACTACTTTTTTGACTTCCCCTAACTAAATTGGGTTTCGCGTAGAACAAATTTACAAAAATAATTAACCAGAAACTTAAAATTTGTGCAAGATGTTATATAAATAAACTCATTTTATCAACTGTGAGACTTGAAAGTATGAAATTAAGTAAACTTTTTAGTAAACAGCGAAATTACACAAAAACTACACAAAAATGTCATTATTCAAAAATGATCCAAGGAATGTGTAAACAGTCCCGTTTTTGAATAATTATTCAAAAAGTGGCAACACTGATTTCCATGCACACAAATTACTTGCGATATATAACCTTTAAGGTGCGTTTACAATGATGGAGTACTCCAATCTGTAGCAAATTTAGTTCTTTTCTCTTTCTTACTAATACATTTTTGTATTTTACTCTCTCTTTTTATTCCACTCCAGAGTCAAAGTTGTTTGACTCTGGAGTACGGATTTATTGCACTCTAGAGTTAACATCACTCTGTTAACTGTTTAACATGACAAATATAACTAAAAAAACACATCCCTAATTTGTTCACATCTCTAATTGTCAACAAATTATAAAAAAATATTAAAAAATATAAACAAATGTTTTCAATTATGGGTAATTTACAAAATAAAAAATTATTTTGTATTAAATTCAGTGCAAGCAGCTTTAAGATGCTTTCACAATGGTAGAGTGACTCTACTCTGCAGCACAGATTAAAATGTTAACTGTTCACAATGCAGAGTGGAGTTACTTCAAAAAATATTTGGCACTTTAATACTTACATTTTGTTTCGCGAATTTTTAGGCTTTATTTCCACTGCCTAAATTTTAAAATAATTTTTTATTTATATATAAATCCCAAACATAAATATTTTGTGTTGGTTTACGTTTTTTAATATTTTTGTTTTTAATTTGTTGACAATTAGAGATGTGAGCTTATTAGTGATGTATTTTTTAAGGTATATTTGTCATGTTACATAGTTAACAGATCAATGTTAACTCTAGAGTGTAACAAATCCGTACTCCAGAGTCAAACAACTTTGACTTTGGAGTGGAATAAAAAAAGATAGCAAAATACAAAAATGTATTAGTAAGAAAGAGAAAAGAACTAAATTTGCTACATATTGGAGTACTCCATCATTGTAAACGCACCTTTAAGGAATATTTTTCCCAACTTTTGTTAAACCCATCCAGCAGAGCGCTCATAAATAATGATTCTTAAAAATGATTATTGTTTTTTGAAGATACAAGTTTTTTGGTAAAATAAGCCCGCAGAAATCAATTCAACAAGTTGCCTCAACAATCTTAAAAGCTATCTCAAATAATGGATAATTTTTCGAACTCATACAGACTACAAAATTATTCAAATTTATGATAAAAGTTTCGATTTTGTACGTTCTTTTTTCTAAGTAATTTCACATGGGACTTTTTTGGACAAACCACTTTCATATGAAAAAGTGAAAAAATATTTATATTTTGGAGTTTATTTCTGAGTCATAAAAGATAATTTTTGTTTGACGGGATAGAAAAAATAAATAAAAAAAATGTTGGCCGATTTTTAGATAAATTAAGTTTTTTATTACACTAAAGCCTATATGACACTTACTAGTTTCAGTATTAATAACCCAAAATAGAAGAGAGCACAAATTTCCTTATGTGAGATATAATGTGTGTGAAGAGAACAACTATATCGAAAAACGATCAAACTGTTAAATTGATGTTGGTAAAGCAGTACCCTTCATATGATTTGTATTGATGATGCAAAAAACTAGAATCTAGAAACTAGGAAGTGTGCTATAGGCTTTAAACTAAAGCCTAAACCAGTCGATTTGTCGATAAAGCAGGTTTTTCTATTTTCTACATTTGTCACTGCTTAGAGATTAGAAAACAAGAGCTATTTTCAAACCAAATTTAAATTTTAATATTTTTCAAAGAAAATCTTTAAAATATTAAATAGTTTCCCTGAAATTCAAGAAAAAAGTTTGACAGCACTGCCACTGTCCACTAACATTTTCATTATCTGGTTTGGACTTAAGAACTAGTTCTGAATTAAAACAAATATTTTTTTTAAATTACCTATTACAAACTCTATGGACGTAGTGAAATTTTTAGCATTTTCCAAATTCCATTAAATTATAATCAATAATATATTAAAAATAAAGAATAAGTTTGTCAGTATTTAACCACGCCTACTCCACCCACATAATCCAGATACAGTGTCAATGAACTACATCAGCGCTGTCAAACTTGTTTATTGAATTTCGCGAAAACTCTTCACTATTTTTACGAATTTGTTATTGAATTTTGTTTGAAGGCTGTTCTTGTTTATTTAGAAACTTTTTAATTTTTTCTCACTGTCGAAACCTGTTTTAGCGACAAAACATCGCACTGCGGTAAAATACTGGCGACACTGCGTTTATTTGTTTTGGGGTTTAAGCCCAAACCACAAATTGAAAGTGCCAGTGGACAGTGACAGTGCTGTCAAACTTTGTTATTGAATGTTGCGAAAACGATTTAATATTTTTAAAAAATTCTTATTGCATTTTGTTTAAAAACAGCTCTTGTTTATTTAGAAACTTAGAGAAGACACACAAAACTGCTTTATCGACAAAACGTTGCACTGCGGCCGACACGGCTTTCATGTGGTTTAGGCTTTATTCGTTTCATATAGGACAATATATGCTGCAAGTTTGACATTGATACGACATACTTTTTCCTATAGCATCGCAGTTGGCTTGGAAATCATATACATATTTCATTGCCAAGCTACACTGAGAGAATTATCTGCATGATATCAATGAATTTTTGTATTAGATCCATGAATTGTCACTGAATTCGTCCATTGAAACTTTTCATTAAATTAATGCAATTTTTCATAAAAGTTAATGGAACATTTCATATTATTTATTAAAAATTTAAAACGACTAATAAAAAAGTTTCATTAAAAATATTTTCATTAAAACTACGAAGCTTTTCATAGAGTTTAAGAAATTTTTTATTCCTATTGTGAAGAACACTTCATTAGTTTAGTGAAAAAATTTCATTAAAACTCGTCCAAGGAATTCTCTCTGTGTAATGTTTACATATATTCCAATTTTCATATGGGATTAAAAATATTCGATTTGTATTTTTTTGTTTTTTATTTTAAAAATTAAAATAACTGATTGAATATGGAAAGTAAAAAATCGCTTTCCAAAAAAAAAAAAAAACACCCAAATAGGCATATCTGTGGGCCTATGTTAATTGACGCATGCGTCTTGATTATGTAAACAATAGCAAAAACAATCTAAAACTGTTATAAAACCCTAAATACAACATTTATCTGTATGTTGTTGTTGGTGGTCGGGACGGTCGCACAATGTGATGTCAAACAAATTGTGATGTTCAAAACGTCATGGTCCAATATTGTATTGTTTATTGTATGTACATGATGACATCTAAGGGTTGACTGTTTATAGCAAGTGTTTATCTGTTTATAGCATTAACAGCTTAATTTTTTTTTATGTTGTTATTGTAACAAAGAAGGAAATAATTTTCAGCAATGAATATACATATTTATGATAGTGTTTTTTTTTGTTTATTATTAAACATTAAAACAGCATACTTGTTTAAACCAATATGAATTTTAAAAAATTACTCATACGCATAGTGGGGCATACGGAAGAATGTGGTAATAGAGGATGTTTGTTAGCAATTATAATGGATGCTGATTCATTTCTTTTGTTTCTGTAAAATCGAGAGAAAGAAGATTGCTAATTTGTGATCATCCCAAACTAAACTAACAAGGATGGTATACTTAGTTATTCATCGATTTTGTTGAAATTTGAATATGTGATAGAAGGAAGAAACTACCGAATACATATATTTATAACGGGTCATTCACAAATCTACACTCAAGATAATACGTCTGTTGGCTGGACAGAAAAATTTGTTACTTTAACAAAATGTATTCTTATTTTTTGGCTTAAAACAAAATTTGTTGATTTAAATTTTTTTTTTTTAAATTTAACAAATCTAAATTTAAGTAAAAAATTAGTAAAACTACAGTTTTATTTGTTATTATACTAAGTCGTAAAATCTGTTCAAGTTAGAATCTCGGGACACTCCCCGGGCCTAGTCCATATAAATCTAAATAAATAAATCTCCCTCCAAAGGAGCTATTTGATGAAGTGGAAAATTTTTATTAAAAATTCCCGAGGGTTCAAGGCCCCATCAAGGCCCATTTTTGAATAGAGATAACTTTTTAAGGGGGGTAGTCGAAATTTTCGTCCATTGTGCTCTATCTCTTTCAGTTTCCGAGATTTCGGCCATTGTAAAAAATCGGGAGGGAAAGAAATAGCGCTATTTTTAAAACTTCGGATGAATTGGTGACGCTATCTAACGAGTAATGACAGAAACATGAAAATAATTTGTTTTATCAACAAAATTTTGTAAAATTTAGGGAATAGGTTCTTAACAATTAGTAATAAATAATTTTGAAAATGAACACGGAAAACTAGTTATAGTACTGACGATTTTTATTATTGTGTTAAATGAAGATAATTAAAATCTTTGTTTCAGTCAGTGTTTCAACTAGAAATTTGTTAATAATTAGTCGAATCGATTTGAAACCAGTTTGACATATTTTTTGACTGACTTATGATTTTAAGTGTAGGGTTAAAATATGGAATACAAAAACGTTTGAGACTTTTTTATTTCTGATTTTTTTAACAGTTTTACGACCGGTCTTTCAAATATGTTTCGTTTGATATGCAATTCACTCATATTTAATGTTGAAAGAAAGTAAGGAAATAAATGTAAAAAAATCCTCAAAGAGGCTAACATATTTTCATTTCCCTTTCTTACCTGTTATGCCCACCACTGCTGAGATACCAACTAGTTTTTTTATTTACACGGAAGGTGCCTAAAGGCTTCATTAGTCTAATCGTAAAGTAAACGAGTAAAAAGGTTAAAGTCGGGCATGCCGACTATACAATACCCTACACCAGTCTGGTTAAAAGCCAACTAATGTTTGGATCCGAAATTTGAATGGGTTAAAATAGGACTTGTGTCAAAATTTTCTATAATGTGAGTCAGCGAACCAAATTTCATTAAAATATCTTAATATTTGCGACCTGCAATTTGTAATCAAGCCAATTTTGGGGGGACCCTTATATGGGCACTAGGTCTAAACATGGACCGGTGTTAACCAAAATCAATAGGCTTCGTCTTTGGGCTGATTTGGTTCGGTGTAGCAAATTTCATCAAAATATCTTAATATTTGCGACCTGCTGCGTATAAACAATATAATTTTGGGGGGACCCTTATATGGGCACTAGGTCTAAACATGGACCGCTGTTAACTAAAATCAATATGCTTCGTCCTTGGACTAATATAGGTCGGTGTACCAAGTTTCATCAAAATATCTTAATATTTCCGACCTGTAGAGTGCGCACAAGAATGCATAGACAGACAGACAGACAGACAGACAGACAGACGGACGGACGGACGGACAGACGGACATCGTTAAATCGAAATAAAAAAAAATTCTCAGCCGATCGGTAACCTATAAGGTGGGTCTAGGACCAATATTTTTTGGTGTTACAAACATCAGCACAAACTTATAATACCCTGACCACATAGTGGTGTAGGGTATAAAAACGTATCTGTAATCAATTCAATGTTTTTAAATAATATAGAAAATATTTTTGTATTTTTTCTATGCATTGAAACTGTTGTCAAGTAAAATCGTAAACAAGTTCTGTTGAAAATAGAAATTTTCTTTTTTTTACTTGACATTTACTAATTCTATGCACAAGAAAAAGATAAAAAAAACACAATATTTTTATTTTTTTACTACTCTTTTTATTCATTATAAGATAGCTACGTTACTTTTTTTACGATACTTCCAAACTAATTTGGGCTTAAGTACTGAGATATCTATTGCTTCAAATTAATTTATTTTGACTTCTCTATCCTGAAACTTTCAGCACAATCGGTGGGTGACACCGTGGATTCATTCCTTGTAAAACAGTGTGGTTGCTCGATTCAGTATGGCATAAACCAGTTAGTAAAAGTGCCAGTGAATGGTGACAGTCATGTTTTAGAATTACTTATTGAATTTTCTTTGAAAGCAGCTCCTGTTTACCCGATCAAAAAAAATTTAAATGGGACTTCATACAGTCATATGTAATTTAACATGTATCTTTATACAATTTTATCCGAGAAATGGGCCAATATAATTACATAAGTTTGCATCAATCCAGTTAAAATTTGATAATATCAGATACAAATTTATCCCAATAATGGCGCGATAGAATTTGATATTATATAGGGTATAAAATTATAGGTCAACTACACAAAAAAATCATATATTGTTCTACTCGGTTTTCGCACTGCAAATTTCATTGAAAGTAGGATATAATAAGTATTTTCGGGTCCCGCTACAGACCCATCCTCAGCATCCACGCCTTTATGGGTTAATAATTGAATAATTTCTTTGAACTTTAATTCTTAAAGTATCGCAGCTGGTTCTATTCAACTCTGATCGTCAGCTTATTAAACACAGATTTATTGAACGACAACGAACCGTTAATTTTAAATTTGAAATGCATATTTTAATTATTTTTAACCTACAACATAACTCCATGCTGATAGGAAACAATTAGGCATATTAAATATTTCCACTATATCTAGTTTAATTTACCAACTAAAAGATCAACTATACATACGTTAACACATTCCTTAATACATTTTTTAGTTTTTTTTTATTATCTGAAAGATAATTCATATCTGTGGATTTTGACAAAAGAATATGTTACAAAAAGTAGAAACATCTTTACTGTTGCTTAAAATTTTTGTATATATTTTCTAACAAAGTTCAAAAGTTGTGTTATAAAAAATGCAAATTTTATTTCTCTGGAAAGTCTCCGGAAAAATTACCTCCAATAAAATAAGTTTTTCTGGCTAAAGAAAATTTGAAAAAACTTATAAACATTGTTTGGGTTTTTATAACTCATTTCGACTGGAGTTGTTTTAGAAGAGGAAAATTTTAATTTTAATGAAATGTATGTACGTAAAAATGTTGTATCGTGCTATTCCGAATGTTGAATTTTTGAAATTTAAATTTTAACAACTCTGTTTTTAAAAGCATTAAATATGCTTAAATCCCAAACGTATTTAACAATTTGTGAAAATTAATCTGTTGAGGCATGTCCCTAACCGGATTTCATTCTTGCCTAAGGAAATCGTCAGGGGACGACGATAGGACGATACAACGATACAACAAATAGCACACCCTTGTGAACAACATTAATATTTTTTGTATTTTGTTAGCAACACATAATCACAATAAAAACAAGCGTGAAACTCATTATCGTTTATATTGAGTATAACAGTTTTTTCATGTGACAACGGAACAACTTACTGTGTTATATAACTATACGTAATATAACCACATATCTGGCAATAATTTTCTGCACTGGGTTGTGTGGTTATGATATTTTACGATGACGATTTCTGACGATTTTTCATAAAATTCTTTTCGATTTTGACGATTAATTTTTGTCTTTTTGACGATTTTTGACAAAAAAAAAAACTGGCAGCACTGTCGACACCAGAGAAACAAGCCAGCCGCCGTGAGCCGTTTAAGCCGCCGCCGCCGGTCATTTTTGCCTCAGCCGCCGCCGCCGATTTTTTTCGGCTCATTTCGGCTGGAAGTATCAATTTTCCAAAATAAAAAAATTAAAAACAAATGGCATTTTTAAAACAAATTTTCTACTTCATCATTTCCTGAACCATCAAGAGTATTTTTTTTAGCTCAAAAGAAATAAAAGAACCAGTTTTATAGTCAGAGCTAAGAAGGATTTTTGTCATAAATATTTCTTAAGTTGGAAGTTTTGCTTGAAAACTTCTGACATATTTCGCTGAATTTAGGATATGCAATTTTAGCTTAATTCGCACAAAACCGAATTCCGCTTTAGAAATTGAATATATATCATTCCATCAAACCATTCCTTTATAATTAATTCATATGTTTCATTTCCAAAGTTTCATATTAAATAGAATGAATTGTTGAATACATTCCTTATAGAATTACAATCAATTTAAATAATTAATTTCTTCGAGTTTATTTTGTGACCAATACTTTATTTATAGAATTTTCTATCCACGGGCTAATTATGGTCAATTAAATGTTAAAATGAAATAAAAATCAAATTATTTCATCCTTTTCACTCGACGTTTCGTTGACGGTATTTCGACTTCTTCTGGAGTGCGAATTTTATTAATTTGATTTTACTTATTTACGTTGTCAAGTATTTTATTTAAAATTGAATAAATATTGGACATCACAACACGCAATTTAATAAAAACTTTAAATAAATAATTACAACTTAAATAAATCACAGTTTAACCTAACGACTAGTATCACAGAATTTTCCTATTTTTTTTTTTTTTTCATTAATTATAATCTTTTACAAAATGGCTTATCAATCAAGTAATTTTATTCAATCCGTAAAAGACTAAGGTATGAATATACCAATGATTCTGACAACACTTTAGTTTATAATTACAAATTAAATAAAAATGTGGCTTATTTTAGGTATTTAATATTGATATCAAATAATAAAAATAATGATGGTAATTAACCAAAATTTAAAGATGCAAACACTTGTTTTAATATTTTAAAAACCGAATAAAACGTGAAAGATAATTATAAAAATAATGAATTCATTAAAGAATTCATTCACTATGCATAAAAATTAAAAGAATGATGCCAGTGAATGAATTCATAAGGAATGGTATAAACGAATGATATATTAGTAAATTTTAATTATAAATCCAAAAGTGAATTAAAGAATTAATTAATTCGAATCTATGGTCGTAGGTTTGGTTAAGTAGATCACATCACATTTTTCAGAAATTTCAGTACACCTAAAATTATTATCAAAAGACACATTTTTAAGACATTGCGGACGAAAAAAATGTTAAGTAACCCAGCAAAAACTTGGTAATGAGTGGTCATTACTACATGCATTACTTAGATCTCATATCTCATTACCCGTTGAATTACTTTTAAACTGAATGTAATGAGTTACCGATAATTATACCCCACACATTACTATTTCACAATAGCTGAAACCAATAATATATGTTCTAAATCATTAAAAACCATAACTATGGCGTAGCCTAGTGGTTATCGTTTTTGCCTGACAGACATGAGGATCGCTGCTCAACTCGTGTTAGCTTCCATTGTTGTTTTTTTTTTTTTTTGTAATTTATATTAAACATCTATTTATGGAAATGTTGATGTTCATTAAGCAGTATTTAATAACAACAAGTTTTGTGAAAAATAGACATGTATAACAGTTGCCACAATAAATGTGTACATAAGTTAAAGCATTAAAAATCATAGTGATGTCGTGGTCTAATGGTTAGAGTGTTTGCCTGACAATCGTGGGGTACGCTGATCAATACTTGTCAGCTCCTGTTGGTTTTTAAATTTTTATATTTTTTTAAATCTATATTCAACATCTATTTATAGAACAGCTGATAAACTACTTACAGGTAACATCAGTGTAATGACTTTCCTCCAATGACATCACCATGTTAAAATAAGTAGTTTAGTAATTAAAAGGTAGCTAGTGAACACTTAAGATTTCAATACCTAAAACTCATTACATGGTAATGAAAGGTTTTGCTGGGAAGTTGTTTCTCGGCCGACTTATAAAATTGGGGAGATATTTACAATAATCGACGCTATTCTGAGTTCCGAATCCACAAAAAAATTCTAAAGTGAAACATTCCGGATTTTTTTTGCTGTTCCGTGATCCACATCCGAGTTATTTTTTTCGTTTTATTTTGTGTAGAAAAAGCTTGATGATAGTGAAACGAATATACATTTTTTAACAACAATTATTATATAATAATTTATTTTAAAATTAGTCTATGAATATTGAAATTTGGTAGGAACAGCAAATTTTCGAAATTTTTAATTCCGTGTGATTTTACAAATCAACTCTGATTAAAAAGTTTCGGGACTCAGAACAGGGGTGAATATCTGAATGTTTTTACTTTTCTTTTAAGTTTATCAACTTTGACATCTTTTCGAGCATAATTTTTTCGAACCATATTTTTTGTAGTTTATTCTAAAAACACATTTAATTTTGAGTGAAAATAGAGTTTTATATGTTAAAATTTATTTTAAAATTTTTCAGTATGCTAAAATTTGTTCGAAACAGTCAATTTCCGACATTTTGAATTTTGTGTGATTTTACAAAACTACTCTAATTAAAAAGTTTCGGAATTCAGAACAGGGGTTATAGTGTCAAAACTCTGTTTTTGAGCGACTTCAAGCACTTAACAATTTTAAATTCAGCAATTTTTCAACCGATTTTGAATCTTGGAATGTTTTTGGAAACACAAAAAATTTAGATTTCCAAATATATGTATATAGAATTATTTATTTGTAACTGAAATATGTTGAAAGTTTTTTTTTTTAATATTTAATTTAATTTCAGCTATTATAAGACATCTCGATGTTCTTGTTTGCACACTCATAAGGGTTAACTTTTTCAATTTTCTTATAAATGCAGAGATTCCATGTTTATAAATAAATGTATAACTTTGACAATTTTAAAGCGATTAAAGTAGAACTTCATTTTACTCTGAATTAAGAATAACAAATTTTTTAACAAAATATTGTAATTAAAATTGACGGCTTTTAATTACAATATTTTGTTAAAATTAAACAAAATAAGAAAAAATTAAGAAAATCAGTTTTATTTGAAAATATTTCCACACAATTTTGTTGAATATATAAACATATGTATATATTTGGAAAGCCCAACTATCTCTCCTTCTAGGTCCGTTCAAAAACTAAAAATCCAAAATTTGTAATTTTTATCGATGAATTTAACTTAAAATTATTTTTTATTTGATAATTCCAAATTTTTTGTACAATTTTCTACTGCTATATTTTGGAAAAAACCTTAAACATTTTATATTACGTGTATAATGTTCTATCAAGCCGATCAAGCCGCCGCCACCGCCGATTATTTGGTTGCGCCGCCGCCGCCGTTTTTTATCCGGCTCAACCTTAATCGCCGCCGCCGCCGCCGATTTTTTGCTTGCGCCGCCGCCGCCGATTATTTTGTTCTGCTTGTTTCTCTGGTCGACACACAGTATTTTTTATAGCATACATTAAGGCTGTAAATAATTTATTTTTAATATGAGCAAAAACGTACACAGGAAAAAAGTAGGCATCAACAATGAAATTTGTAAAAACAAACACTTTTGCATATGTTTGTTTAATTTTTTTTATTTCTAAATTTAAAAATAAAAATAGTTTTTTCGATCTTTAATTCTACAATGAAAAATTTATTTATTCTTGTTCGAAACCAATTATTTCCTTATTATGAAATAACATAATAAGTACTTTTTTCCAAAAACTCTGCCATTTTTCTTCATCAGGATATTCTCCTAACAACACTTTTTTTCAATTTGAATTTAATTTCCGACAATTTTTTTATTCAAAATGTTTGTAAATTGTTATTTTTTATATACAATTTGTTTAAAAACAAAAATTCAAAGTTATAAAAAAAATAATAAATTTTTTTTTTTGATTTATAAATTCTATTATTGGTGGCTGCCTTTTTAAAAAGTGTATTACAAAACTTTGTAAATTCTTACTGTGTATGATTCTCTTAATAGTCATCATACATGGGATATTGTGAATAGAATAAGTAAAATGTGCAAATAAAAAAAATTGGTTCTAACTTTTTTGATAAATCTAAAAATTCAATAGATTATAAAAATTTCAAAATATGAATGTATCTACCAACTAAAATGATGTCCATTAGGGTGGGTCGATTTAACAATCGATATTAGCAGAAAATAATTTTACTTATATACTTTTACCTTTAGTTGCCACATTTTTTATCCGATTTTCATAAGTAATACCTTTCTGGAAAGGTTGTAATGTTATATTGTTTACAACTTCATTAGTTGTTTCAAAAAGCCACCGCATGATGGCGCTAATCTAGCATTTATTAGAAAATTGTAAAAATTGAAATTTGGACGCCTCGAAAATGATTTTTTTGATATGTCGTAGTCAAAGCTTTGAAGAATTAATTCCTTTTTGAATGAATTCACTACCAATCGAATTCAATTGCTGTTTATCAACCTACATGATTCAAAAATAAAGCCTTTTACTATTAAAAATAAAAACTTTACAGATATAGATAAATTTGGAAAAAAAATATAACTATTAATTTTTCAAACTAGTTATATAGTTATATTTTTTTCCAAATTTATCTATATCTGTAAAGTTTTTTTTTAATAGTAAAATGCTTTATTTTTGAATCATGTAGGTTGATAAACAGCATCCGGTTTTTAATTTGTTACTAGCACACACTGTAAAATTGCTTATTTAAAAATTTTATTTGTACATTATTGTTTTCTTCTACTGAACGGCAGAAAACAGGCTTTGAATTCAGTGAACTTATTTTATTTTTTTTTTATTCAGTGAACTTATTTTATTTTTTTTCAATTCAGTGAACTTATTATTTTTTTTTAATTCACTGAATGTAATTTTATTTTTTTTTTAATTCACTGAATGAAAATGAAATTGAATGAATTCAGTGGTGAATTAATTCAATAAGGAATTAATTCACTTTTTTTCCGTTCGATTTATAAAATTGAACGCGTTCACCGGTGAATTAATTCATTTGATTTAATAAAAAGAACTATTGCAATTGAATTAATTCGTAACAAAATAAATCGAACGAAAGCAAATATGAATTAATTCTATTCAATATATGGTGCTTAGTGAATTAATTCATAGAATTTTTAATTCAGAATTGAAAAATTGAATTAAGGAATTAATTCTTCAAAGCTCTGGTCGTAGTGGAAGTTTTTTTCCTCATGCCAAAAGCTATCGAAAAATCGATGGCACAATATCAAAATATTTTTGTCCATACAAATCGGCTCACTCTAATGTCCATACATAAGGAAAAGTCTTAGGGGCATTGAAAATTACCAGTTTTGAGTCTACTGCTGATTCATCTGGACTAACTAGTGGTAGAAGCAGAATGAACGTGTTAAACAGTGAATATTTTATAGTTAAGCACCGTAAGTTGTTTGTGTTTCACTTGAAAAAAACTGTTATACTGTTGTGTAGAGTTTGTTTTCACGCAAATTTAATGTACGAGACTATTATTTTTCTTGGGAAAAAGTGACATTTTGTGTTTATTTTGATTGTGTCTTTGTTATAAATTTAATTAAATTAAAAAATTGTTCATTCCACGTGAAAAACAACTTATGGTGCTTTACTTCTGAAATTTCACATTCTGATTTTAATTTCCATTTTTTCCAAAACAATTTTTTTATAAACAATGGTTTTTTCTTCAAATATAATTGGCGTCTTTGAAGCATTGGTGTGCATTTCATTACCATATCTTAATAATAAATGCCAATTGAAAAAATTTCATTGGCACTGAATTGTAATGAAATTTTTTGCATTGGTATTGACATTGAGTAATGCGAATTAAATTTCATAGCCAATGAAAAATTCCCAAGATGAACAAAATACATTTTGTATTTTCAAAGTAAATTTTATTGGAATTTAAATTATTTTCAAATATGTATTTTCAAAAGTTTAATATAATTATCTAAAATAAATATGCACTTAATATGCTGAGAATATCATATAATTTGTTACAATTTTCAGAATTTCTTTAAAATATTTTAAAATTAACAAAATTTCGATTTCAATTAGATTTTCTTTTTTAATCTGTTAAATTTTCTCTATCGTCAGAATGTCCGTAGATTGCACCACTACGAGTTCTTTTTAAAGCATACGATTTATAACGTTGCTGTCCATCACTTTCATTTGGTTCAATATATAGTCGAACTGTTTTGATGACATTACGAAAAATTTGATGATCTCGATACACAGCACCCGGACGACGACGTTGAGGTATTCTATGTAAAATACAAAATGGAAATAGTTTTTTTGTAGTTTTAGTTGTATTTTAAAATAATTTTATGTAAATAACTTTGTATACCTTTCACTGGCTCGTTGCATATCTTGACGGCGTCTCCTCAGTTCTATGCGCCTTTTACAATTATAGATGTAATAATAAAAGCAACACAGTATTAAGATACCAGCTATTAAATATGCAAACCAACTGCATTTGTTAAGAAAACTAAAATTGAAAAAAATAAATAAAATGAAAAGATTGATAAAATATCAAAATATGCACATAAATATATTTAGATTATATAGACAATAGTTCTAACGTCATCATGCACAAAAGCAAAAAGGTCAGTGTCTTCGAAATATTAACTCAAATATTAATTTTAAACAAAACGGAAAAACTTTATACGGCACTTACAGAAAAATTTACAAATTTTAATCTTTGCTAAATAAACTAATATTCAAAAATGGATATATTAGAAATTTTAAACTACTGTCTTATGGTAAATAAAGCTCCTTCCACAAAAAACAACAAAATTTGGAATCACTTATAAATTTTACGTAAAATGGATGTTTATATAACAAACAAAAGTAAAAACTTTATACTACAGGTTATAAATTTTCTGATAGCACTCTTGGGACTAGTTAATTGAATGGACCAATTAAATGATGATTTCATTGGCATTACAATTGACCAATGCCAATGAAATTTTTTGGCATTACAATTGATCAGTGCCAATGAAATTTTTTTCATTTGGCATTGTTCAATGCCTAAATGCCCAATTATAATTGACGAAAAAAGTATTTGTTTTCATATTTTGATAAAAGAACAAATTAAGAAAAAAAATTAAAAATTCGCGTATTTCTTATCTTATATTCGCTACTTCGTCAAGTTTACATTACTAGGGGCTGATCCATCTTGACTGACCAGTGTTAAAGAAGTGTGAACAGCAGTATACTTGATACAACTTGATAAAATAGTGAATATTTGTAATGTTTATAGCTCTGAAATTTTTCATTCTTGTCTTAGTTTCCTCTTTTATAAAACAATTTTTTTTGTATATAATGTTTTTTTCTTCAATTATATGTACATTTAATTACCATTGGGTGTACATTTCATTACCATTGTTTCAATCAATATGAATTGAAAAAATTTCATTGGCATTGAATGGTAATGCAATTTTTTGGCATTGGCGTTGAGATCAAGTAATACCAATTAAATTTCAATGCCAATGAAAAATTCCCAAGTATGTCTGATAGGAAGAAAACAAACAAAATTTGAAAATATTTATATAATTAAATAAATCCCGAAGACGAAGTCGTTTTTATAAGCATTCTAGCTTACACGTGACTACTTATTTAATTACAAAAATAATGTCATATTGTAATTGGCTTATGCATTTCCTATTTGGATCTCAATTTGTCCTCCGATAATGAAGCAATTTGAAATTCTGGAGCGCAAAATTCTTCGTTTATGTGTGGGAAAACATTTTGAGGGCTATAGCAAACGTTTTTCAAATCGTTATATTTATAACGAATCCCATGTTACTCCATTCGGAATGTATGCTTTACAGTGTTGCCAACTCTTGAAATCAGGATAGCACCGTGAGCATTGTGAAAACGGGTAAAAAGGGTAAAAATTTACCAAAAATGGGGTAAAAAAGGACGATATTTATTTTTTTTTTAATTTAAGTCAAGACACATTTTGCTTTGAAAAATCGTGTAAAAAAGGTTAAAAAAATTACCAAAAAAGGGGTAAAAAAGCACCAAACAAATATTTCAAAACTTTGAAGTTTAAATATAATGAAGTTGCTATTTAAATTTGTACTACCAACAAAATGAATTTTTTGTACAGTTCGTATTATTTTTTCAATTTTGACACAAAATTATAGAAAAATTGAAAAAACGAGAACAAATACCAAAAATATAAACTGTAGAAAAAGCACTAAAAGCACTGCCAGAAATCTTAAAAAGCACTGTAAATACCCGCCTTTTTTAAACGGGTATTTGTAAAAAATCACCGGGTACGGGAAGGAGATGGCAACACTGATGCTTTAAATCTTATGAGACGGTTTTTGGATAAATTAATCTTACACAGTAACGAGATTTTAAGAGAAATTGTATTTGGAGATCGAGATATAAGTTGGTCTAATACGAATTACCTCTCTCCTTTTGGGTTACTACATGAGCGTAGTAATTCAATTACTGAATCGGAATCGTCGCTGATTCCTAGTTTCTTTGTCAGCATTACTCCCGGTACACACAAGGCTAGTTAAAATTTTATTTTTTTTCTTCTTCTTTTACAAAATTACATAGTAAAGTGCCGGGAGCAAGCACGAAATACTCACAAAGTTCTGAACCAACATTTCATTTTAAACGTTAAGTACGTACTGAATACAATAATGTTATTAAATTAATACTCGAAATTTTTAAGTATTTACTTTTATAATGTTACTTAATTCCATTTAAATTGTTCATGTTAAGACTCAATAAAATTAAATTAATTATTTTTTATATTTAGCTACACACAAAAAATTAGCGTATGTTATATTATACAAACATGCTTGGTAAAAACGATTTCCTACAGAAAAAAATAGTTTTCATTAGCTTAGTTTAAATCAAACCCTTCATTTTTTTTTATATAAATTACCTAAAAATATAACTTTTTATTGGTACACTAAAAATTCTTTTGTACATTAAGTATGCTAAATCACTTTCTTTTCTTATCTACCCAGCAAAAAAAGTCATTACAAAAAAGTTATTTTAAAAGCACTCCGAATAGCATCAACTGATTGTGGAGTAGTTACAATTTAGCTCTAACACTGATTTATTTTACACGTGATGTCCCATGTTGTCAGTAGTTCAATTTAAGCATTTTGTTAGTAATTTAAGGGTGATTACATGATGTTAATAAAGTATGGTTTTTAGGTATACATTTTCATCACTTCAATACGAGTACATTTCGTTTGCATTTTTAGAGTGATTTAGAAGTACTCTTTATAATATATAATATAATACATTTTTAAATGTAATTTAAATGTGCTTTTTATAATGTCTGAAATAGCATATTTTAGAGGCAATTTTAATGTTTAGCCTTTACAGAACCCATTTCTGAACCTATTATGTAACAAAAGCTTCAATTTATTATTATTTGTAGGACAATATTAAAGAAACACTTCTTTTGCGACTAAATCAATTCGATTAAGTCAAAATTAGACAAAACCAAAATTTTTTTTTATTTTTGTTCAACAGTTTTTTTTTTGAATAGGTTTGTAACATGTTTACTTCAGTCTTTAAATTCAAAAAAGATACGATATTGAATTAAATAAGATTAATACACTAAGGCCGAGTTTTTGGGATGTCAGTTAAACTTGATTTAGTTAAACCGAAAACGAATTATATCAGCCATTTCAAGTTTATTAACAAAAATTTGCCCCAACAACTTTTTATCGTTTAAAATTGATGTCTTCATTGAAAGAAAATAAAATATATTTTAGAAGCAGTATTCGAGTTATAAACTAAGTTTAAAGATTATCTACATCCTAAAAGCTGGGCCTAAAAGTTATATGTAACCGTCTGATTAATTTTCTTAAAAATATTAATCAAGGAATTTTCAGAATATTAAAGCGTACCTACTAGAAAACTATTTTTTCATATATTTTTTTTTTTTCATTTTAACAAATAAAGGAAAGAAAAGCATCGACATTTTACAACCCTACAATAATAAGGCCATCATTATAAATTTGCTGAAGCCGCAGATCTATGATTGAAATTTTAGCCTTAAATTCATTAAAGAATCCGAGAACCGTTGGAGCAGAGTTTTTCCCCAGACATATTTCGAAGACGAATACCATGTCGTCATTTGAATTTTGCAAGTCAACCATCGTTAGCTTAAAATCAACGTGTTCATTAAACGATGCATTAAGTTCCAATACTATAATTTGCAATCGTGATTACCCAGCAAAAACATGGTAATGACAGGTCATTACCATACGGATTACCAAGTAATGATAGGTCATTACCTTTTGCATTACTTTAAAATACAAAATAATGACTTACCGATAATTAGTTATAGAAGTACTTATATCTTCGTGTAAAGTAATCACTTAAATAAGTACTGATTAAGTCTTTTTTATATTAATATTTTATTTATAAATTTGTTTTGAACTAAATAGGAAATTTTCCAAGGTAAAATTTTTTTTGCCAATATGACCAACTATTTTACAATTTAGGATAACCACTTATTTCCTAACTTCTGAGTAACCACTTATTCTATCTTTATGAGTAACTACTTATTCTTTCATTATGGGTAACTCGTTATTCGCACTTTTTTTGGAAGCGAGAGGGTAATGACCACCCATGAATTTTTGGACATCGCGAACAAAAGTAATGTTGCGAGTAAATAGCCTGGTAAGTAGTGAAACCCTTTGTGTGCTACTTACTCGCTTAATTACTCGGTAATGTCTGTTTTTGCTGGGTAGTTTAATTCTTATGTTGAAGAAGTTCATTTAGCAAAATCTTAACTTTAATTAAAATTTGGAACTTTAATGGACATTTTAAAGTTGACTGCAGTTTTTTTTTTAAATCTATTTTTGAGTTGAAGAAATAATATATTTTTTGTCACTATAGAATTATTTATTTAGTAGGTTATTTTGTAAAACGCAACGCCTTGCGTTGCGTTGATTTGTGTGTAAATTGTTATTGTTACAAAAACAATTTGTATGGTAAACAACGCAACGCATGGCGTTGCGTTTTACAAATAGCCCCTTAGTTTTTACGACTTTTTATAGAACAGGTGACATTTATAGAACTTTTTGTGTATAAACAAAGGTAAGGGACCAACCTCTGTTAACGAACCTCTTGTTTGGTCTATTTTAAACGATAAAATATGTTAACATTGCAACAAATTTTATTAACATATTTCTTTGGTGCACGGTGCAAAAGCACGCAAGCGACTTCATAGAGCCTTAACAATACATTTTAATTGTTAGCTTTTATATATTTGCATTTTGTGAAAAGAAGAATTCATATTTGGGCCATAGTCCAGGAGATTCAATGGGATCCAATTCTTTATTTCCTTCCCTTTTTAAATGGGAACTGTAATTGCAATATTTTTCAAAATATGTACAAATAATTTAAAAATATGTAAATAATCCTAAATTAATAAAGTAAAAATTAAAATAGTTAATAAAATTAACTATTTTGTTTTTTAGAAATAAAAAATGGTATCTCTAATAAATTCGTAATTTACAAACAAATGCATTTACAAAGAAAAAAAAAAACAACATTATATATACATTTTTGAAAGTCCTTTTAAAGCACATGCATTCGAAACAGAAAAAGAGCACTTATCGCTCCATTGTAACCAATTTAAAAGTTGTTCGTTTCGAATGACTTACACATATTTTTGCTGGGTATTTAAAAAATTATCAATATTTAGTTAAATTATGGGAAAATGATAAAAAAAAAAATTGTTTGTGAGACACAACATAAACTTAGGAAGTTTTACAAATTATTTATTTGTTGCCAGATGTTTGTAAAATGCGTACAATTCCTAAAATAGCATTAAAATTTCAAAAGTTGAAAATTGTTAAAAAAAAAAATAAAGAAGATAAAACAATATGGCGAAATGTAGATGCCAAAAGTGAAAAAAGTTAGAAAAATGTACAACAATATAAAATTGTATGCTAAATGTCATATGGAATTGTCGGTGGGTAAGGCTATTGAACAATCTCAAACGGATATGGCTTTATATTCATATAAGACACAACTATCGGTGCGTTTACAAATTTATCGTCCACATTTTCATCAATGGGTTAGCCTATAACTTTTCGGTTAGTAAAACTATTATATAATCAAATTAAAATAGTTAATAACTTTCATTTTTATTTGCATTGCAGTTTTACACCCAAATTCATAAACGCTTTGTAAAATTATGGGAGGTTTATTCAACAAATTTTTGTTGTTTTGTAAACCTGCTATAACTTTACAAAGCATTTATGGATTGAGGGGTAAGTTTTTAACAAGTTAATGCGATCTGGAAATGGTTGGCTGATTATCCAGAATGTGCTGTTTGTCGTTTTTCATGGTTGCAGTCACAAGCTAGGGGTGATCAATATGTTTTAGACTTGAAGGCTGTTATTTATATGGCCCAATGATTGAGACTGCACTCAGAAAAAAGTTTGAACTAAAGTGAACTAAACTGTAGTTCAAATTGAACTCCAGAAAAGTTCATTGAAATAAGTTAAATTTCACTTAAAGCAGCGAAAAAAAACTTAAAATTTGGAAAATTTATTACATGTGAGTAAAAAAAAATAGTTCATAAACTCAGGAATAGTTCAAAATTTTACTTAAATTATTTTACCAAAAAATAGTAAAATTGTTATTCTATTGAGTAAATTGTATTCATTTGTAGAAAATAATTTTAGCTTTTGAATACTTTATTCCGTTGAATTTAGTTCATCATAATTTTCTGTGGTAAATTTTAGTTTAAGTTAAAGTTACTTGATTTAAGTTTATAAATTTACCGAAATGAAGTAAATAGCATAACTTAAATACAGGAATTTAAACTCTTTCAAAAATAAAAAAAATTCAATATTTTTACAAGTTTGTTTTTGCATTCAGATTTAGTAAATATGAACCTAAAATAGTTGTATAATATTTTTAAAAAACTTTAAGAAAATTTTACTTAAAAAAATAAAAATTTTCTTGATAATAGTTTGTTCCTATTTTTGTTTTTATTTTTTATTATGAACTTTTCTATCATTCGAAATAAGTTTATATGAACTTACAAAGCAAAATTCTTGTTTGAGTAATATCTTTTTTTTCAATAAAACTGGTTTTTTATGTATGCGTTGAAAATACTTTAGAAAACAGCAACTATAAAAATAATTACACAGAAGGAATATTCAAGTGTACGTTAAAGAAAACAAAAGCAAAAAAAATCTGAGTAACAAGAGAATAAATAAAACAATTCAGTTTGCGAGTTCTCATTGACAACATAGAAAGTGCGCGGGTGATTAAAGTTTTCATTTAATTTTTAAATAAAAAAATTTAATTAATTAATATTTGTTAAAAAAATATTTTGTTTAAAATATTAATTTTTTTAAATCATATATCGTTATTGGAAAAAAAAATTGGTAAGTAATTAATAAAATACTAAATTAAACAAATTAGTAGTATAAAAAAGCTAATCTTAAAAAGTGAAAATGAAGTTGTCATATTTGTGAGAGTATGTGTAGCTTGGCGTCCTTTTTTAAGTCAATATTTATTACCATTTAGTTTAGTAAACTAAATGGTAATGACAATTAACATATGCATTGTTAAATTTTAACTTCGTGCAAGTAAACAACGAACTAATAAAAGATGCTAAGCTACACACATGTAAACAAGTGTTTCACAATGCATACACATTTTTTTAAGTGAATGTGTATGTAGCTTGACACAATTTTTTAGTTAACATTTTCAAAATTTAGTTTAATGAACTAGAATTTAATATGTATGGAAACACATCAGAAAAATGTATTACGTATATGTAAATGTATTTGTAGCTTGTGTTTTAGGTGTTTTTACTCAAATTTTAAAGTTCAAATGAACTAAACTGTACTAAATAATTTATCATTTAATATAAATCTGACTACATCTTTCTTTCTTCGTAGTATAACTAAACTAAATTTGTTCAGTATCATTTTATTTAATAATTTTCATATTAATGCATATAGTAGAAGTTTAGTTAATTTTTACTTGAATTAAAGATATATTTATGTGCCTTTAGTCACAGCGTATAGTTCTAGTTTAAATAAACTAAACTGAACTAAAATTATGAGTACCTAAATTTACATAAGTATATACTCGTAAGTGGTAGTAAAATTTAACTAAATTCCAACACATAATATTGAAAAGAAAATGTTAAATTGAACTTGATTTTTTTTTTTGAAAAAATTCTAAAATTTTTGAAATTCGTCAAAAATTAAACAAAAAAATCGCCGAAATTGGAAAAAATTTAAAAAAATGGAAAAAATTTAAATAAAAACGCAAAAATTGGAAAATAAATCGCCAAATTTAAAAAATCATGCAGATTTTATAAAAAAATTTAAAAAATCGACAAAATTTTAAAAAATCTTTATTGTCAAAATTATAAAAAATCCCCAATTAAAAAAAATCGTTAAAAATTAGAAAAAATCGCCAAAATTTGAAAAATTGCCAAAATTGAAAAATTTTGTAAAAATTTTGAAAAAATCGTCATAACTTGAAAAAATCGGCAATATTTGAAAAAATTGCCCAAATGGTCAAAATTAAAAAAAAAATCGTCAAAAATTAGACAAAATCGTCAAAATTACAAAATATCTTAAAATTTTTGAAAAAATCGTCTTGAAAAAATTGTTAATATTTGAAAATATTACCAAATTCGTCAAAATTTCAAAAAGTCGTCAAAAATTGGAAAAAATCGGAAAAATTTGAAAAATTGCCAAAATTGAAAAATTTTGTAAAAATTTTAAAAAAATCGTCGTAACTTGAAAAAATCGTCAATATTTGAAAAAATTGCCCAAATAGTCAGAATTTAAAAAAAAATAGAAAAAATCGCCAAAATTGCAAAATATCGTAAAAGTTTTGAAAAAATCGTCTTGAAAAAATGTATATATTTGAAAAATTACCAAAATCGTCAAAATTTCAAAAAGTCGTCATAAATTTAAAAAATTGAAAAATTTTGAAAAAATCGTCATAACTTAAAAAAATTGCTCAAATTAAAAAACAAATTAGAAAAAATCGCCAAAATTGCAAAATATCAATATTTGAAAAAAATTACCAAAATCGTCAAAAAGTCGTCAAAAATTGGAAAAAATCGTAAAAATTGCCAAAATTTAAAAAGTCGTAAAAATTTGTGAAAATCGACAGAAAACAGAAAAAATCGCCAAAATTTTTTCCTTGTTCCAAAACCGTTGTCCGTTTTCATTTAACTCATTTTAGTTTCAAAGATACTAGCGATATTACAAATAAAAGCCCTTTTCTCTCTGCGAGGCTTAGTTTTCGAGAAAAACGCGATTTTAAAATCTAGCAATGCAAGTCAAAATTTAGTTTCGGTATCGGGGTATTGGTGGTGGGTTTTGACCTTTGGTGCAAATATTTTTCTTCTAGCTTTTCTAGTTTTCGAGATATAGTCGATTAAACTTTTATTTAAGCGATTTTTGCACTTATTTTTCCACAGCTGCCACATAATGACTTTCCGGTTCCAAACCGTTGTCCGTTTTCATTTAACTCATTTATTTTTCGAGATACGGGCGATATACCAAATAAAAGCCCTTTTCTCTCTACAAGGCTTAGTTTTCGAGAAAAACGCGATTTTAAAATCTAGCAATGCAAGTTAAAATTTAGTTTCGGTATCGGGGTATTGGTGGTGGGTTTTGACCTTTGGTGCAAATATTTTTGCTCTAGCTCTTCTAATTTGGGAGTTATGGACGATTAAAATTTTATTTAAGCGATTTTTGCACTTATTTTTCCACAGCTGACACACAATGACTTCTCGGTTCCAAAACCGTTGTCCGTTTTCATTTAACTCATTTAGTTTTCGAGATACGGGCGATATACCAAATAAAAGCCTTTTTCTCTCTACAAGGCTTAGTTTTCGAGAAAAACGCGATTTAAAAATCTAGCAATGCAAGTTAAAATTTAGTTTCGGTATCGGGGTATTGGTGGTGGATTTTGACCTTTGGTGCAAATATTTTTGCTCTAGCTCTTCTAATTTGGGAGTTATGGACGATTAAAATTTTATTTAAGCGATTTTGCACTTATTTTTCCACAGATGACTCACTATGACTTCCTAGTTCCAAAACCGTTATCCGTTTTCATTTAGCTCATTTAGTTTTCGAGATACGGGCGATATACCAAATAAAAGCCCTTTTCTCTCTACGAGGCTTAGTGTTTAATTTTTTTATCTAGTTTTGCATTTTCTTTTAATTTTTATTGATTTTTTTAAAATATTGGCGATTTTCCACAATATTAGCGATTTTTTTCTAATGTTAGCTATTTTTCATATATTTAGTTAGAATATTCTTCTACCTCAAGTCCAAATTCTAATATGATATTGTCATATTAGATTTTCTTTGTTGTTTCAAAAAAGGCCCCTAACCCTAAATTAGTTTCCTAGTTACTTTAAAAAAATGTTACGTCTAAAAATTAAGTTTCAAATTTACAAAATTTAAAACTATTTTATAGTCATCTTATGGATTCGAAATCTTTCTTGGATCTGCTAAAAAGCCTCAATGGGGAGCAGTTTTTCGACATCTTCAAAGGTAACTTTTATTTTATGTTTTGGTTAAAATGTATATTATTTAGTTGTGGCTTTGCAAATGCATATATAAATTAAATAAAATTATTTTCTTTCAGAGCACAACATTGATGAAGAGTCTTTAAAATATATGAACCCTGGACATTTGGACACAATAATCCCTAAAATGATATTTGGGCAAAGAATAGTATTTGAATATATTTGAATTTTATAAATTAAATTAAAATGTAATTTGAATTTGTGCCAAGTTGTTACTGCGCTCAGAGTATTATGTCGGTAAAATCAATTAATAATGATACACTGAGAGTATTGTCTGCATGCCATTAATGAATTTTTGCATAAAACTAATGAAGTTTCGCTAGAACTCGTCCATTGAAACTTTTCATTGAATTAATGGAATTTTTCGTGAAATATTGTTAAAAATTTCATTTTATTTATTAAAAGTTTCATGCACTCCATGCAAAAGTTTCATTAAAACTAGATTCATAAAATATACACGAAACTTTTTCATCGAATATAAGAAGTTTTTCATTTATGTTGTGCAGAAAACTTCATTAGTTACTGAAAAATTTCATTAAAATTCATTAAAATAGCTGCAATTCACATAACACTGCATTACATTTTTTTTTTAATTTATTCATCATATCAAGTAAAATACTATTTTTAGAGAGTTAAAATAATCTTTCAACTTATGTATATAAATATAGCAGACGAAAATGAGATCGCCGATAAAGAGTGGTTAAAATATAATATAGAGCCTATTGACGAAGTTTTAAGCAAATGGCAACACACGCAACGCATCCGAAATAATAACCTTAAGGCAGACAATAATTTAAAAGAAATTTTAGATGAATGGCCTTTATACAAACAGTCCTTTGGGAATAAATTAGTCAGTCACTTATTCGAACTTATTTTGTAGTTTTAATTAATGTTTCTTGTTATAGATTTTAGCAGATTTTAGTTACATTTTTCCTACAAAAGAAAATTTACTGTTTCAAAAATGGGAAAACTTTTGCCAACCAATTTTAATGCTAATTGAACGTCAAGTAAAGGATGCACAGAGTTTGGATATGTTAAAAAATTTAAATGAGAGTCAATTTAGTTGTGGTAATTTTAAATCAGGAAAACGCTGTAGTATTAAAGTATTTTAAATATTTGTAGATGTCATTTTCATACAAAATTTGTTCAATAAACCTCCTATAATTTTACAAAGCGTTTATGAATTTAGGGTTAAGTTTTGAAAAAGTTCCATCAACAAGGGTAAAAAAATTAATTTTTAAATAAATATTTGGCAAATCCGGATAACATTTTTCTACAATTTCAATCACATTATTTTATTGTTTTTAAAATTAGAATTATCTTTATTCAGTAACGGGCTGAAAACGAAATGAGTGAATATGTATTATTAATATTAAAATAATGTTCATATTTCATAAATTCGTTTATATGAATGTGTTACTAGGTATACCATCTTAGCCGATAATTGAAATAAATTCTATTTTAATTCTAGAATGGGCTTCACAGCTTTTTATCTTTTTTAGGGGTGCCCGAAACAATAAAGTTTAGCCAAAAATAAGCCAGGTTAAACGATTTAGGCTTTCAGTTAACCCTTTTGCAAAAAAAAAACCTAAATTAGAGAAATTGAATTTATAATTTATTGATTTTGTAATTTAACTATACAAATGTCAAATTCTAGAATTTCTAAAAACGCCGTCCCCTGACGATTTCCTTAGGCAAGAATGAAATCCGGGTAGGGACGTGCATTCAACAGATTATTTTTCACAATTTGTTAAATAAGTTTTGGGAATTTTACCACATTTAATTCCATTAATACAATTAATGTGTATCCCGATAAAAATAAATTAAAAAAAAACAAATTTTTTGGTTAATCGGTTTGGAAACACTATTTGAGTCTTTTCAGTGGGGATTCTTCACAATTTTTGTGCATTTTAAAAGTATTTACTGCAATCTATAAGGGTATTTGCACAGAGTTTTTAATCTTTTTTATAATCTTGATAGTTCACATTGTCTATTTTGACGTTTACGAAGATTATATTTGTTTAAGATTATATTTAACACTAATGAATACAATTTAGCCGTTTAGTCCGGAAATTAACCTGTTTTAAATTTTTGATAGTTGGCAACAGTGAAAAAATAGTTGCCCACATTTGAGATTATCCGATAACCTGATATACTATAATTTTTTTGTATGGGTAATCTCGCAAATTTTATAATATTACTGCCATAGTCAGTCATAATCTTGTTTCAAGATAATTTATGCAGTGTAAAAACCATACAAAAGTGGTGAAATTTTAAAAATTAACATCGATTTTATAAAAACCCAAATTCCTAATTTATTATTCTTTTTATTGGCTGTTATCACGGGTTAAATATAATCTATTGTACTTACATTTTAAATATCTCGTTGGTTTGAAATAATATCTGCGATACCTTATCCGAACCCCTTTTCTCTGCTATCACTTCGCGGTTCTTCCACATATTGAACAAATTTATCATATTTGAAAGATATCAATTTGTTTAGATAAATCCAAAAATATTTAAAAAATAAAATAAGATTTTAAAACACAAAAAACTAAAATTTTTGAAATCACAAAAATGTCAATATTTCCCAACAAACAAAAACAGACAATTGAAATTGTTCATGAAAATTTGAAAAAAAAAATAAGAAACGACAAAACTGATAAGAACCCAGTGGCAAAAAATACTAAATCCAACCATAATGCACGATGTTAATTTTGAGTCACACCTTAACGTCAAGTTTTTTGCCCAACTTAATTTGACATTTGTTTGTTTCAGTGTTTGACAAATTCAACCATGGAGAGGTACACAATTGAGCAGTGCGTTAAGATTGTTGAACGAAAATGGGCGTTCAAATCAAAATGCATTTCGTGCACTTCGTGATTTTTTTGGTCAGCATAATCGACCAATGTAGATTCGTTAACAAGCAGAATTGCCGCATTTGGGCAAAAGAGAATCCACGAGTGATTGTTGAAAAGCCGAAGAGTGACTGTTTGGTGCGGTTTATGGGCTGGCGGCGTCATCGAGCCGTACTTCTTTGAAAATGAGGTTGCCGTGAATGGTGTTCGCTATCGCGAGAAGATAACGGACTTCTTGAGCCCAGAAATTGAGGATATGGACCTGGACGATATGTGCTTTCAACAGGATGGTGCCACTTGCCATACAGTCAATGGTAGCATTCGGCAGAGAAACCTTAAACTGATACCGGTGACTTGTAGCGCTTTGTGATTACTTACTCTGCTGAACGATGTTTTCTTTGTTTTGTTTTAAATACATTTTTTCTGTATTTTCCTTTGATTTTTTAAATTTTTTGTTTTTGAATTATATTTGTATGTTTTTATTTGTCAATCATACAAAACAAAAATTTGTTTAAATCAACAACAACAAATGTATCACTATTTGATCAAAAGTAGCAAACAGTTTTTATGCTACCAAAATATGACAGCGCTCAGACTGAGCGGTAAGTGATCAGGTCGTTCAGCAGATAGTTGCACAACTGTTGTAGAACTGTTGACTGTCAAATTGTATCTGCCGAACGCACCCAATGAAACAATGGCTCTTTTGCGCGAGAAATTCAATGGCCGTGTTATCTCACGTCGTGGCGATTTTAATTGGCCGCCATGATCATGTGAATTGACGCCGTTGGACTTCTTTCTTTGTTGATATTTAAAAGAAAAAGTGTACGTGAATAAGCCAAGAACAATTCAAGAGCTAAAGGATGAGATAATTCGGCACATTAACGACATTGAACCTCAATTATGTCTCAGAGTCATTGAAAATATGGGCTATCGGATAGAGGTATGCCACCGAAGCCATTGCAAGCATTTGGCCGACATTTTGTTTCACACATAATTGTCAAAGTTCCTTCTATTATAATGAAAAATATTAAGATAATTCTCTGAAAACTTTTTATTTTATTTACACTTATCATCGTGCGTTTTAGTTGGACCACCATTTATAAGTTAATTGTTAGAGGCTTAGGCGATTTTTCGGAATTTGGAAACTTCGATCGCTTACCGGAAATAGAAGACTAACCGATTGTAAAAATTTTATTTTTTAACGCTGTGGAATATTTTTTCACATTTTTTCGCACTGGCACAACTTAAGAATCGAAAATTTTTCAATTTGGACCCACTTCACTATGTAGCCATTGAATAACCTGAAAATAGAGATTTTTTGGAGAAAAACTAACAATTTTATGATAAAAAGTTGCATAAACTGGGTCAATGCCAATATATTCAAACTAAACTAACCGTCCCTATTTTGTAGTTAGTAAAATGTTATGAAGTGCATGATGATGATGATGGTGGACAAAAAGCGCGCTTACGAAATTATTACAACATGTAGCATTTAATAGTATGTACTTTCCATCGATTATATATTATGTATCTTATTCTGCAAAAGAAGGGTAACGTACATATGCAGCAACATAAATAGATATGTACATACTTAGTGACGTCATTAGTTGAATGTAATATGTAATGTTAGAATTTCACCTACATTTTCATTGTTGTTATAGGTAAAGTAATACAATTTAAACATTTGTAACAATTTTCATTAACAGTTAGTGTTACAAAAACAGAAAAGCTTTTACTCCAAGAGAGAGAGAGAGAGAGAGAGTTAAAGACAAAAGTTTTTCTCTTTTAACATTTTTCGGAATTTTCTTTAGTATCCTTTTTACCTATTTTTGTATGTTGTCAAGGATTCTGAATTATCTAAAATTTACATCTGATTTGTTGTATACAAAGCTCAACATGTCGTTGTTTTGTTGTTGTTGTGCATTAAAGTGCCATTAAATTATTTGATACATGTTAATGGAACACTCACTGTAAGATAAGAGTTGTTCTATAATATGACATGGATATGCTTGCATAACATTTTTGGAATTCAGGTGTTTATAACACAAAACAAAAAACTGAAATAACAAAGAGTTCTTTGAAGTTATTGAACTGGAATATTTTTATAAGAGTAATAAGAATAATTTGGTTACATCAGACCAGTGTTGCCAAAACTTATTTAAGAAAAAATGCTAGATTTTTTGCATAAAAATGCTAAAAAATGCTAAAAACTAAAAAAATATGCCAGAAAAAATATGCTAAAAAAATTTTATAATAAAATGTTTCAATTTGTTTAAAAAAATACTATATTAGCGACTTTTTACAATTAAATTAGACTGAAAATAAGTCATCTCTAATTATAAATTCAGTTCATTTTATTAACTAAAATTATATAAAAGAAAAATTAAAAAAAACTCAAAAGTTAATTCTTGTAAAAAAGTTCAAAAATCCTTTAACCCTTAAATGCATGATCTCTTCGATTTTAACCATTTTTTCATATATGATTTCTAAAGGCGTGTACATTTCAAGAAAAATACCAAAAAAAAATATTTTTAAAAAAAGGTGATTTTTATTGAGAAATATGGTTTTTTGCCAAATTTCTAAATTGTGATTATTTTTACGTGTATGAAAAAAAAAAACAAAAAAAAATCTATAAACTGTAATTTATACATTTATTGTCGCCAAACTGAATTTTATTGCGAGAATACCACTTTAAATATTTAAACAAATATTTTTGAATATTACACTTTTTGTAAAAAACGCGTGTTTTAGATTTTTCACAAATATACAGAGCAAAACCAAGATTTTTACTCTAACTGTTTAAAAATTCTGCGCTAAAATATAGGAGCACTATGTACAGAAGGGGCCTCTAATGCCCAAAAATGCAGTTTTCTGCATCAAGGGTTTTTTTTATTAAAAAACCGGTATGTTGCCAAATAGCTACACCATGTATTTAAGGGTTAAAATAAATTTATTATTATTTGATTTCCCAAATGTGTCACTGAAAATATGTTATCTCAAAAATTAAAGGCGGATAAACAAAAGTAGCTCAAAATGTTTTAATTCTAAAATAGGTGGTAATGTGGAATACTTTGGCGTGTAATATGAATTTCTCATTCAGCCTTAATTTATCTACTCTAAATTAATTTAATGGTTTTTATTCCACTCTCTGTTTACCGTTTTCAAATTTCTGCATCTTTGGGCTTACCTGCATGAAATTCTTTAAAAAAAATTATTTTCGCGATCAGGGTTAATACTTTTTGTGGTATTGGTTGACGTTGTAAGATTTTTGGTATGATTAAATGAAAAGTGTACAGGTGTTACAGTAAAAAAAATCAAAATTCACTGAAATTCTTAAAAGATAGGAATTTATCACAAACGCTATCCACATTACCCTCTATGACCCAAACCTGAAAAAATCAATAAAAATTGCAAAGATTAAAAACGAACCTTATCAACATTTTGCAATTCTATTAATTCTATTTTAAACTCTATTCTTTAAATTATTATTATTTTTTTTTTTTTTACCAAAAATTGGAGTATTTTGTGCAAAATCACTCCTTCACCATAACAACAACAAAAAGTAAAACGAGTAAAAAAGTTAAAGCCGGGCATGCCGATTTAAAATTTTAATATTAAAGTACCATAAAGCAATATTTTTTATAGTTTTGGGATCATTTTTGAATTTCAATCAATCCAACCCTGTTAAATACAATTTTTCGCTATTTTTCCCCAAAAACATTTTTTTTTCCCGATTTTTGTTTTTTTTCGAAAGAATTTTTTTTTTTCTTAACTCTATTAAATACTTTTCTAAACCCTATTGAATATACACCAAATAACATAACACATACTTTTTATTTGCAGAAAAAAATGTTTTTGCGAAATTTTTGCGAAAAAAAAATCTATAAAAAAATTTTGTGAAAAAATGACAGCTTCCTTAATGTTTTACATATTTAATCAAATTTGATAAATTTATAATTAAAAATGATCTCAGAAATATAAATATAAAATTTTTTTAGTACCCGTCAAAATTTTTAATTGCGAATATCGCGAATACGAGTGCTAAATTTGAAAAACTGCTATCACCATTGAATTCAGTGTACTCGAATTAGCTTTACCAGTACCGTTCCCAGCTTGTTAAAATTTGCGACTGCACAGTGTAATTAACGTGTACGTATAAAAATAGTTCCTAGTACTTACTCTAAAAGTAAAAAAAATATTTATTTTTCATATTACATTTAAATTCAAATTAATGTAGAATATTCTAAAATAAAACAGAAAATAAAACTGTAAAAAATGCTAAAAATATGCTAAATTTTGTTGGAAAAATGCTGAAAAAAATGCCATATGCTAGATGCATTTTTTTCATGCTAAATGAATTAAAAAAATGCTAAATCTAGCATTAAATATGCTGAATTGGCAACACTGCATCAGACACAAAATCTAAGACAAAAAGTATCTCAAATAATATTAACATTAGGGTAACAACATAAACTATTTCTTATAATGAAGGTATCTCATATGATAATCTCCAATATTGATGAAATTCGGATATGTTGTACACTCTAAAAAATGCATGTAGAATCACTGCTATTAAGTCGGTAAATTTTCATGTAAAGTTACCGAAAATGCGTAAGTTTAGGCACATTATGTTCGAAAAGCTAATTTACATCATTTTGTGTGCAAGAAGACACACAAAATATAGTAATAAGTATGTTGATAGAAATGTATATAAGGTTATACATATTTTCTCTTTATAATTAAACATTTATCACAGTAAAATTTTGTTACTTCAAATTTTACATACATTGTATGTAATTATTCATATTTATGTGTTTTATTATTACTTGTCAATAAATTGTTTTTTAAAATATAAAAACAAAAGAGAAACACACAGATTTACTAATTGGACAAATTTTTGCCACTTTGCCGATTTAAAACCATTAAAAATATAGAAAATGTAGCATTCAAATTGGCTCAAAAGAAACTAAACAAAATCCTATGTAACTAGTGCAGAAAATACGTCAAAAATGGTATGCATAAAAATATGATTAAGTCGCCGAAAATTAACCACTAGAAAGTTCTTATTGCAGACCACTAGTGATAAAATTTCAGTTAAACTGTGATCGTACGTATATATACTTGAATTATTGCAAAACAATTACTTTCTGAATATTATGTTTGTTTTTAGGATTTTATTTGTGAGCATAAACAGATTTTATGCTAAAAATTTGCTAGTGTGAAAGACAAAGAAAATTATCTACATTAACTATGCAATATACATATATCATCTGATAGTTAGAGGTGTTACAAAAATACAGTGATCGTCCACGAGAGATTCAAAACAGTGTTCGAAAATTTAAAATAAGGTATCTTATGTGAATTTTGACAGCAAAGGCCAAAAACCTTCTGAAATGTGAACTGAACTGCTAAAAATTCTAGAGTAAGCCAATGGATTCATACACTCTAAAAAATACGTTTTATTAGCGGAATGTCTTCCAGTTGGCATGAGCCAAAATTTTACTCTTTTTGGTAAAAAATAAACTCGGAGCCTGTATAAAAGAAGCTGCTTTTAGTATGAACCAATTGAACAGTTCTGTCCTTTTTGCGCTATCTCATTTAGTTTTCGAGATACTGGTCATTTTTAAAGACGGTCAGTTTACAACATTTTTCAAAAAGGAAAATTTTTCCATCAATATATTTGTTTGCAGAATGATAATCGCTGACTAAGTCTGTAATACCCGTATCTTTTATCAAAGTGAGGTGGCTACCCAGTCAGAAATCGCCAGTGGTACAAAAAATCAAGCACTGGCATACCACTGGGTAACCATGGTATTAAAAATAAATGACTGGCAGAACACTCGTTTGGGACGCTTTGCCAGCGTTTGCGAAAAGCGTTTTACCATTATTTTTTTTACAAAAATTTCGGTGGTTTATAAAAAAACCACTGGCAAAGAATTGGCTTAGAGTGATATGCCAAGGTTTGCAACCAGTGGTTATCCACTGCTACCTAGCCAATGCTACCAGGCGTACAAAAATAAATTCACTGGAAAACCAAAGATTTTATAAAAATGCTGACGCTTCGTTAAAAAATGTTTGTAGTCGGAAGGTTCCGAGTTCAAATCCGGTTGCAAGCAAAAAAATTTTTTGGGATTTTTTTTAATTTAAAATTTTTTTTGTTTTATAAAATCAATTTTTTTGTTTGTGGGAAAGCTCCTTCAAGACCAACTTTTTCTTTGCCCCCGCAACACTGGCATACTAGTTACTAAAAATTGTTTGCCAGTACTAGCATTTTGGCACAGCCAGTAGTTGTCCAGCTATTATCACTCATTTATGTGTTTAGCCATTAAATATTATATGTCTCGTTAGCTCAGTGGGTAAAGCAATCGTCTGCCAATCTGACGGCCTGGGTTCAAATCACGGCAGGGTCAAAAAAATACATATGAACTTTTTTTCAATTTTATTTTGGAAAATATATTTCCAGACCACATATTTATTGGTTTTGCCAGCGTTTTGCCAACGTTTAAAAATTTTGTTCCTCCAGTGCTTTTCCGGCGCTTTTTGAACAGCCGGTCCTTTTGCCTAATGATGTTATCATTTTGGGAATGGGAAAGCACTTTTTGCCAATACTTGTACCACCTGTTAAAGTGCTTTGCCACCGCTTTCCCGTTTGTATTTTTCTGACTGGGTAGTTGCAAAAAACAATTTGCGAAGAAAATTTTCTAAAACGGGAAATTTTCGCATAATTTTATTCGTTTGCAGAATATTAATTTCTGATTTTATTTTTTATTATTTTGCAATAATTTTGGGACTATAATACCAATTTCATGTGCTTAGTTTGCAAAAAAAAAATCGTTAAAAAACTTTTCCAAAAAGGAAAATTTTTCCATGACTATAGAGTTTTTAATAATTTTTTAACAAAGTCTTTTTTCGCGTTACACTATTATTTTGCCATTTTTTAAGCGCGGTTTTTAAAATTTGTAATATGGGGTCTATAATTCCCATATCTTAATTGGTTTGCAAAAAAAAAAGTTTGCGAAAAGAATTTTGCAAAAAGGAATATTCTTTCATCAATATATTCCTTTGTATAATGTAAATCGCTGATTAACCCTTTTAATTAACTTTTTCCAGGAATGGAAAGAGCTCTTTTAAGAGCCAGATTTGTGCTTTCTTCGCAACTGGCCACCAAACTTTTTTGTATGAAATGTATATTATAGTCTATAGATTATGAATTTAAAAGAACCACACTTAAGAAATTGCAAAATAATGGGGGAATGCGAAAAGACCTTAGGTATAAAAAATTAATTAAAAAACTCAATCAGCGGTTAACATTCTACAGACAAATACAATGATGCTACAATTTTCCTTTTTGCAAATTTTATTTTTCGCGATTTTTTTTTTCTATTTTTTTTCAAACTAAGCACCAAACTTTGTTGTACGAAATTAGTATTATACTCCCTAAATTATGAATTAAAAAAAACACACTTAAAAATCGGAAAATAATCGCGGGACACAGAAAAACGCTTTATGATAGAAAAAATTAACTAAAACACACAATCAGCGATTGACATTCTGCAAACAAATATAATGATGCAAAAAGTTTTGTTAAATGATATGATTTTATTTTTAATGTTACATATACGTAATTAGCTGTATTTTCGATTTAACTATATCCGTTAACTCGGAAAACAAAACTCAAAATACACTGGCATGCGATTATACCGCAACTATTAACTGTTTATAATTTTATAATTTTTTTATACTTTAATCTCTTTAATGTAGATTTGCTGTAAATACTTAACGTTGATAGGTATGAGCGAAAATACAGCTTATTATTTTATTTTATTAACTTATATTACTTATTTTATTGTTTTTAAGTGTTAAAAATTTACATTTGCAATTTCTAATAAAATATCCTTTAAAAATACATTTATTATTTTTAAATCCTTTAAATGGAAGTGGGAATCATTTGGGTTTTTTAATATAAAGCACCAGGAATGTATATATACATATTTTTCGTGTGGTTGTAAGCATTTTGTATGTATCTTTACATATTTTTAAATGCTATTTTAAGCACAAACTCTGTAATTTTACATGAAATTCGCATGTTCCTAAACATTTTTTAAGCACATAAATAGGTATGATTACATACATTATGCCTAATTAATGTACACACAATATATGTAAATATTTGAATTTAGGCACAAAAATGTATTTTTACTGAAATTATAGTAGGAGAAAAAATACCTACTATAAATGGGGTAAAGTTACATGAATTTTTATTAGAGTGTAGAGAAAATAATTATATTGTTGGAGTGTCTGAGATTCTCGGCCACCTAGAGGATTTAGGGTGTTAAAGAGTGGGGTTAAAAATTACCCCGTTTTCTGTTTTTTTTTCAAGTTATTTGTAATTTCCTTTAAAGGAACTATATATAAATGTTATATTTGCGGATGGGGATTTTCAAGGGAGTCTCAGCGGTACCTAATCTTTGGTAGTTTTATGTTTTTGTTAATTTCAATGTTGTTGTTAATAATGCATTTATTTTAGGGTACTTTAAATGGACTTATGTATTAAGTAATAGTACTGTAAAAATCATATATACACTAATAGAAAAAGTCTGTAAAACATTTGGTTAAAACCACTAAAAATTAGTTAAAAACGACTAAAAAGGTTAAAGTCGGGCATGCCGACTATACAATACCCTACACCAGTCTGGTGTATTGTTTGGATCCGAAATTCGAATGGGTTAAAATGGGGCTTATGTCAAAATTTTCTATAATGTGAGTCAGCGCACCAAATTTCATTAAAATATCTTAATATTTGCGACCTGCAGTTTGTAACCAAGCCAATTTTGGGGGGACCCTTATATGGGCACTAGTTCTAAACATGGACCGATGTTCACCAAAAATCAATAGGCTTCGTCCTTGGGCCAACATAGGTCTATGTACCAAATTTCATCAAAATATCTTAATATTTGCGACCTGCAGCGTGTAAACAGTATAATTTTGGTAGGACCCTTATATGGGCACTAGGTCTAAACATGGACCGATGTTCACCAAAATCAATAGGCTGCGTTATTGGGCCAACATAGGTCTGCATACCAAATTTCATCAAAATATCTTAATAGTTGCGACCTGTAGAGTGCGCACAAGATTGCATGGACAGACAGACGGACGGACGGACAGACGGACATCGTTAAATCGAAATAAAAAAAAATTCTGAACCGATCGGTATACTATAAGGTGGGTCTACGACCAATATTTTTTGGTGTTACAAACATCAGCACAAACTTATAATACCCTGACCACATAGTGGTGTAGGGTATAATGACTCTGCAGAAAAAACTGCTGAAATTAGTATATTATTTTTGCTGTAAGTATATTAGTAAGATAGGAACAGCAAAAATAAAACTGTTAAATATACAGAATTTTAGTTATATTTGAGTTAAATTTTTGTTAACAGAAAATAAAAACTTAATCTGCTAAAATAAGGAACAAATTTTGCTAAATAATTAGTAGCCTAAAAAATCACAAAAAAAAATTTAAATCTTTGATTTTTTTATGCAAATAAAAATCGAGCCTTTTGAAAACAGCAGTTTACAATTTTTTAGAAAATATTTCTGTTTTATTTTAGCAGGATAGACGGCGATTTACCTTCAACTAAATTTATCTTTAAAACAGCAGAAAGTTTATAGAATTAACAGTCTGTTTTTTACTATTTCTAGTTCACATATATTTAGCAAAATTTTCTGCAGATTTAACAGTTTTATTTTTGATGTTCTTATTTTACTAGCGTTTAGCAAAAACATCTGCCAATTTCATAAGTTTTTGCTGCAAGGCCTTTTGTAACTAATTTTTAGTTGCTTTACCTGCTATTTTTACAGATCTATTTCTATGAGTGTATCAATCCTTATAAAGTTTGAGCGGACACGTATTCTTTTTCGATATTCGAATAACATTTGAGATATCCCCATGTTTTTTGCTCCTATTATTCACATGAGGTAGGTCCGAGAGCGATTCCCAGGAATCAGTTTTTATGAAACAGTCACGGTGACCCTAGTGACTGTTTTATAGAAATGGATCAATCGGAAGCTTTACAAGACCTGACCTATTTGTATTATTGGGGTGTGTTAATACTCCATAGAAGCAAACATTTTTTCCGTTTTGCTCTATCTCGCTTAGTTTTCGAGATACGGGCCATTTTATTAAAATCGCCATTTTAAAAAATGGTCTGTATCTCGGAAGCTAAGCGAGATAGAGCAAAACGGACAAAATTTTTGCAAGTTTTGGAGCAATATACACGCTCCTATTATTCACATGAGGTAGGTCCTATAGCGATTCCCAGGAATCAATTTTTATGAAACAGTTACGGTGACCCACGTGACTGTTTTATAGAAATGGATCAATCGGAAGCTTTACAAGATCCGTTTTTATAAAACATCTAATGTAAAGCAACCTAACCATCCCCGTTTTTTTAGTAAACAAATGCTTTTTTTATGCAAAATTATAAGGTACATTACTTCATTGTTATATGCATAGGGTAGATTCGTTCACTTCTCGGTAACTTGCAATGAAAATATTTTGTTGTCGTCGTTGCTTGAAGATCATTATTTGTATATGTTTCACCATTCATTAATTTTATTTATCCCTTTGTTTGGCTTTGTATTGGCTCATAATCATTCGTTTACAAAACATATACCATTCGACCTAATGTAACTGTTAGGCTATCATGTGTGTTTAAACACCATTCAAAATATACTGTACAGCCCTTGCCTATAAACAACGGACATCACTGAATGATTCAAAAAGTGGTTATGAATCAATCGGTATTCTAATAAGTTGGTTCTGGGTTCAATATTTTTTTGTTCAAAAAATTGACAGTTTTCTTTTTTTATTTCAATTTAAATAATAACAAATAACAAAGCAAAAAAACAAATGAATATCTCAAATTTTATTATTTGAATATATGTATTCCGCGCTTTTTTTTCCTTATTTTGAGCAGCTTTCAGCAGTTTTTGAGTTTTTAAATATAGGCTCAGGTGATACTAAACCGATACTAAATAGTTGCGCAGGTAATAGTAAATTTCAGTGCCCTCTACCGGTGAGTAGTGTAAGTTTTGATTTCCTATCTCTATAAATATAGTCTCTGGTGCCATCTAGCTATAACGATGTTTTTATAACTTATTTTTTGATGATGCCATACCCTTGTAAAAATGGGCAACTTTTTAGCTATAAAGTAAATACAAAATGGAATCCGATTGTTCTTACTTTAATGTAAATTTTATGCAAAATAAGATTACAATTTTTTGAGTGTTCCGTACAAATACAACTCAAACAGTTAATCGGTTAAAATACCTTTACCTTATGGTAACCTATTTTGTACAAAAATAATAAAACGTCAATATTGAATAATTTTTTGACATTTAGGTTAAGCATAACAACACCATTGACGGTACATTTGTCAAAATCTGGGCAAAAATGTAATATCTTTTACTCTTGCTACGAGTACATTCAAAAAGTATTATACCCTTGATACCTGTAAATACATGATACATACACCCGTGGCTTTGAAATGTGTGTTTGGTGGATATACACATAAAAAATACACTCAGAGAAATCTTGTAAAAAGGTACTTTGGGTTTGTGGTATATATTTTATTGAAATGATTTCGTCACATTAAGGGCGTACTTATATTTATCTACAGTTTCAAAGTACTGGTTATAGGAATATTCAAATTTTTATCAAATTTCTTTTGAATGATATTTTATATCCCTAATGTTGGGAAATAATATATATGGATTACTGTCCACTCATAGAAATAAACCTGTAGCAGAAAAAGCTACCAAAATTTATTTAAAAAAAAACCGTTGATATCAACAACTTTAGTCAGAGACATATAATATAGAGATGCAACATCGATAATTTTTTAAACAAACTGTAGATGTCGCTAGCATGTAGGAAATTTTGTCAAGGGAGGAGTTTTTTATGTGAAATAAGGTTTTACAGAGTTGTTAGGTTAGGGGATTTGGGTCCAAATTAGGGATTTGGACTTCGTTTTGGGGACAGATTGAAAAATTTGTATATTTTAAAAGATTTTGTTTTAGGCCTAAAATAAGAAGAATTTCGGTATAAATTATATGCGTATTATTTCAAATTAAAGTCGATCAAATTAGGTTTGTTAAAAAATTTCAAAATTTCTACAAAATATTTGAATTATTGAAGAAATGTTCTCCAAATATATATAAATCTTGAAATAACGAAAAGCAAACCAAGCTCAATAATTAACCAAAAAATTTTCTATTTTCCAAATACTAAAATTATTACATGCAAAGGACTCAGAAAAAACAAATTTTGTATAGGCTCAAAAAGTACCAGGGGTTTTCATATAACCTCTTATGTAGGGTAGAGGGGGGATCCTTCGCCACTTTTTTTTCAAAGCACTGTCATTTCTTAACCCCTAATTATTTTTCAAAAATTACTTTCAAATTGAAGACCTACATATCTTGGCTTTAATTTCTATGATTTTTATTCTAATTATTTGCATATTTTCTATTACTTTTTTAATGATTTCCAAAGTAACCCAAATCGGCGTAACTGCCCCAAACCTGGGGGATATTCGCCAAAAGAGCTAAATACAATTTCAACAAAAAATATTGTTAATACGGCAAAGTCATTGTTTTAATGACTGAAATAAATAATTTAGAATAAGTTCTTTAAGATATATGATTGTTTTTAATCAATAAATCTCCATTACATAAAAAAAAAATAATTTAAAACTATAATATAATGATTGTTTAAAATTACAAAAAACTCAATAATTAATATAAATTTAAGAATGAACACTATTGTACTAATTTACTATTAAACATATTTTAAACATATAGCAAAGTCTTATAGAGCATTTTAGGCAGAGATTCACCAACTCTTCGTAGCTCCAGGGGCCATCTGGTGATTGTGCCCCAGAGACAGGCACTAACATAAAATTAATATTTTTTCACAATTTTTAAGCATTTACTAAAATCAAATTATTATTTTCTGAAAGCTTAGGATCATAGGTCTAACATAATGAAAAATTATTATTTTATCACACGATTTGAGGAAGTTATTGCAAAATGTAGTTGCTTTCAATTATTTTTTTGGCACCCCAAAAAACACAAAAACACGTCTGTCTGCGACCACATGTGATACAAATTGGTCAAAGTGGATGTCAAGGAAAGGTAATTGAAAAATGCACAAAATATATTTTTTCCAATTTTTTATCTCCCTTAACATCGGAGAAAAATGGGATTAGTGTATGTGCCCCACTGGCGAAGGATCCCCCCTCTACCCTACCTTCTGAATCGTGTAAACTCGACTTATGCAAACTTAATCTTGTAAAGAGTTAACAAGCCCTAGAACTTACACCTACTAGATTTACACTTAACCAAAAACTATTAGTTTTTGAAAACTACTCGTATTTACTTGTCAAATTCCATAAAAAATTTTAGAAAAAAAAAAATATTTTTCATCATAATGAACTTCGTGTGAAAATTGTGTAGAATTTTTTCTCTCGAAAATTTAATATACGTTTTTTATTTTGAAACGGTGACATTTCAGCTTAATTGTTTTTTTAGTTTTACAATTTTAACAAAGATTTGAAATGTTTAAAGTTCGAGTGAAAGCGTAAATATTTCTTAGTAAAGTATTCAATTTCATTTAATTTGCTCACTCATTTCTTAATAATTTTCTGAACTTAAGAGCGATGCTAACTTAGCTCCTATTTTTTGTTTTTGGAGTTTTTGTTTAAATTAAAATGAATTGTGTATAACATTGGGGATTAAAAAAATTTAAAATGGGAATAAGCTAAAACTTTTCGGGCAACACTGCTCCCCAATAAAATGAAACAGTAGCTGTGTTTGTGCGGCAAGCTATCAGCGTTGGCTTATGTCATTCCCATATAAATTAACTCTCATGGCTACTAATGTCAAATTTGTATGGGAATGACTAAGCCAACGTTGATAGCTTGCCGCACAAACACAGCTAGTATTGCCAGAAAAAACAAAACAGCAGTCAGCGCCTGTCTGTCTGTCCATTCATTCTTGTGCGCTTTCTACAAGTCGCAAATATTAAGATAATTTGATGAAATTTGGAAATTTGTCGTCCCAAGGATGAAGCCTATTGATTTTGTATAAAATCGGTAAAATCAATAGAACTAGTGCCCATATAAGGGTCCCCCCAAAATTGGCTTGGTTACACGCTGCAGGTCGCAAATATTAAAATATTTTGATGAAATTTGGTATACGGACCTATGTCAACCCAAGGACGAAGCCCGTTACACGCTGCAGGTCGCTGACTCACATGGTCCCAAGGACAAAGCCTATAGATTCTAAATAGGATCGGTCCATATTTGGACCTATCGCCCATATGGGCTATATTTACGATTTTCTTTTCTTTTATAATTTTATATAAAATTTTGACACAAGTCCCATTTTAACCCATTCGAATTTCGGATCCAAACATTAGTTGGCTCTTAACCAGACTGGTGTAGGGTATTGTATAGTCGGCATGTCCGACTTTAACTTTTTTACTCGTTTTAGTCTAATAATATTCAACAAAATGTTTTATTGATTTAAGCAGGTTAAATTGCTGTTTCTAACTAAAATTTACAAAATTTAAAAGATTTTTTTCTTTTTAGAGATAGAGCAAACAGCACCTTCAGATAGCTCTCTTGTGAATGATTTAACCTACACTCTCAGAACAATTCCGTTAGGGCAACGGAATTTTTTGCCAACCGAATTGATTCGGTTGCAGCAACCGAATTCAGTTGTAGCAACCGAATTCGATTTCAATTCGGTTGCGACAACCGAATTATCGGTTGCTACAACTAAATTCGGTTGGGGCAACCGAGCCAATTCGGTTGGAAAAAATTCGGTTGTCACAACGGAATTGTTTTGAGAGTGTATATAGAGGTATTTTTGATCTATATCTAGCAGTTTTCTTTCGCATATTAATGTGCTTTAAAAAATGTGCTGGGCTATACCTGCAGTATTTTGTTCGTACTTTTGCGAAAAAAGCTGTCAAACTCCATACAAAAAATGATTTTTCACTTGCGTGGAATTGCTGCGAAATAACGGTGAAATTTTTTTTCGCATCAATTTAATAGACAGGACCTTTTGAAAATGTAGCGAAAAAGTGACATTTGGGTTAATTATGATTGTAACTTTTTATAGACCATAAAAAATGTGTGCATTTTAATGTTTTTAATATAGTTTTTGAGCTCCAAACATAGAGCGAAATTTTGTCGCTCTTTTTGAACAAAATACTGGGCTTTAACCGCCAATATTAGGCTCGTTTTATTATTATGCGTGTTACGAAATCTAATAAAAATTTTGACATTGGGCATGTTAAGTATTAACTCTTTTTCAACACTGATAATGTACGGGAGCCTGTCAAATTGCATACAAAACTATTTTGTCATTTTTTTTCGTATTCATAGTAAGTGTGGACAAGAAAAAATTTCGATTTCGAAAACAATCGAACATCAATTCCTATTTGGCTGAAAGTCTACAAAAATAGTTTTATACTACATTTATACCTGAGCAAAAACTACCTGGTTTTTGGCTCTTGTAGTTTTTAACTTGTCAAAACGCATACAAAAAACAAGCAAAAACTAGTTTTCTACAAAAACTAGGTTGTTTATGCTCAAAGACTGAATTCTATACACGCTACAAGACAGGGATGATTAAAACGTGAATCAAGCTTTTATATAATTATTATTCTATACAAATAAAGGCCAATTTACACATTCACTACACCCTCAACAATATTTCTGTTGGCTCAATAGAAAAATTTGTTAATTTAACAAAAATTATACCTGTTTTTTTGCCTTAAAACAAAATTTGTTGATTTTAAAAAATCTAAATTTAAGTAAAAAATTTGTAAAACTTCAGTTTTATTTGTAATTATACTGAGTCGTAAAATTTGTTAAAATTTAGGGTCCTCCGATCTGGTGCCTATCTCCTAAGGGTATGTAAGGATACTCAGAAGGGGGCTTTGTCCGTTTTGCTCCTTCTAGCTTAGTTTTCGGGAAATTGACTATTTTTTTTTTATTAATTTATCAAATTGAACTTTTTTATTAAAAATTTTCGAGGGTCCAAGATCCCAGTATGGTCCATTTTTGATAAATATAAGCCATTCATATTAAGAAATTGCACCATCATTAAAACTTTGAAAGCAGTGGAATACCAGATACATGAAAATATCCTATTTTAACAATAAATTGTGTTTAATTTAAGAAACTGGTTTATAAAAATTAGTTATAAATAATTTTGAAAATTAACACTCAAATTTAGTTAACAGTACTGAGGATTTTTAGTGTTAAGTTAAATGAAGATAACTAAAATTTTTGTTTAAAGTAGTGTTTCAACTAAATATTTGTTAAAAATTAGTCAAATCGATTTGAAACCTGTTTGATAGATGGTTTTACTAACGTATTATTTTAAGTGTACTACCCATATCCATGATGCGAATTGATAAAATGTTCTCAATTTTCTTTTAAAAATTATATTTTGTATACAAAATAAGAATTTTTACGTATAGATGGGCAGGGATCTTTAGCGTGTGCATCAGGCTTAAGTTTAAATGTTTGGCATTAAGGTGGCCAGCTGTTTAGAGATTTAATAGGGTGTTTTCTTTTATATTCCGTTAGTAGCACACAGTAGTTTCTCGAAAATTATTATTTGCCTTTGCTGGTATCTTTTTTTTTGTAGCACACCTTTAATAACATTTCTCTCAGTGTGTATTTTGTCTTTTGTTTAAATACTCATGTTCATATTGGTTTCTTTATTGCGGTTTTCTTAAATATGACATTGCATGTTGTTTATGTGTCACTGCGAAAAAAGAATAACATTTATTGATATAAATGAAATAATGGAAACAAAATAACTGATTTAAAACCAAGCCCAGTGTTTTTTTTTGTGTTTGGTGGTACTTTGCTGGGTGATTTTAATTTTCAAATCTTACCATGTTTGAGTCAATACTTCGTATTGACCACTAATGCTCTTCTGTCATAAGCTTTAAAGTTGGCTAAAAAAAGTTTTTAAGATCCAAATGGTTTTTAATTTTATTATGTTTGTGGGTCCCACATTTTTGTTCTCTTTATTTTAAGCCCCAAAAGAAGTATCATGATAACAAAATATTTTCTTTGTTTTTTGTTTTTTTTTTGTTTTTGGTTTGTTGTCAAAAATTATGCCGGTTAATATGTTTTGCATGTTGCATGCAGAAATAATATTTATTGTATATTGTGCTACACGTTAACAAAAATGTTAGTGAAATGAATTTTTTTTTAAATTGGTTGTATCGGAAAAGTGTAAATAAACGTTAAAAATTATATAAAAATGGTGAAACATTTTTGACTTACCTTAACTGGACCCGCATATCATAATAAACTTTGGATATATCGTAGAGGAGATATATAAAGGACACGTGTTTTTTAGCTGTCCAATCTCACACAAGGGAGTTAAAAGTTAACCCGTTTTTGTATGATAACCCAGTTAGAAATTCCAGTGGCGCATAAAATTAAGCACTGGCATAACTCTGGATATTCATGAAGTTCAAAATAAATTACTGGCAGAACACATATTTATGACGCTTTGCTAGCGTTTGCAAACAACCTTTTTCGGTATTTGTTTTACAAAGGTGTTAACCGTTTTGTAAAAAAAAAAAAATACTAACATAGTACTGGCTTACAGCGCGGTGTCAACGTTTGTATGAAGTATTTTTACAATACCACCCAGTGAGGAACTGCCAACGGTGATTTTGGAAAAATAACCATGCTTTGTCTAAAAAGATTTGAAGACAAAAGTTCTCGAGTTCAAGTTCGTTTCTCAGTGCTTTTTTTTATTTTTAAAAAATACATTTTTTTTTTGCCTGAAAACAGATTTTCTGGCGGTGTACCAAAACGAATATAATACTTTTACCTTTGGGTCTCATACTGTAGGGTTAACTTTAACTTAACTATTAAATAAAAGAAAATGTCAAAAAATTGTACATATAACAACAACAAATTTTTGGGTTCACTATTAGTTAGTTAACTCTTAAACCTTAGGTATGAGACCCACCGTTAATTTGTGGATTTAATTTATAGTATTTTGAAATCAGTTTAATAAAATTTGAATTTTGTCCGGTAATGTATTTAGATGCTTACATGGCTACACTCGACAAAGTTTGTCGGTGGAATCTACATTTTTAGTTATTTTACCTTTAAAATAACTAAAAATGTTGTTATTTTTAACTGTTGAAAAATAACTAACAAATGAATTAAATATAACTAATAATGTCGTAAAATTAACTGACAAATTTTTACAACAAAATTTTTAAAACAACTGACAAAATGGGTATAAACTACTGTTTTTTACAGTTAATTCTTTTGGTATTATAAAAGTATATTTTAATAAAAACAAAAAAAAAAAAAATTTTTTTCGATAACAAAAATATATTTAATTGCTTTAGCCCATTTAAAATTTGAAGTAAAAATTCCAAACGGTTCTCCAGTTATTATGCTTTTATTAACTGGAGATAAAAGTTTCTGATTTTGTATATAAACTAAACAATAATTTTTTAAACTTAAGGAAATTAAACGACATTTTTTTAAATAACTAACAAAAATAACTATTCACTGTAAAAATACTGTTTTGATAGTTGTTTATTATGATGTTAAAAATAAATGCTTTAAACAACTGTTACGAAATTACAGTACTCTTCGTTAGTTGTTTTCTTAAAGAACTACCATAACAGGTGTTTTGCATTTTTCTATAGTAAACAACTATAATTAACGTTAAAAACCTTATAAAATGGCTTGTGGTAATATATTGCAAAACATGTATTCATACAAAATTATATTACATTGTATAACATTAGATAACGTTGTATATTAAATATACAAATATATCTTTCTTCATATTACACTTCATATAGTACAATATATAATAATATACAATTATATATTTATCTATATGTCACAACATATGCCACATATAATTACATATTTTTATATACGAGTGTATCTAATTGGATAAATTTGTATTACATTATATATAATTTGATACACTTGAGTGGGGACAAAATTCGGATCAAATTGTATAAAACTATATCTTAATCAATCAAATTATTTGAATGTTACTGACACTTTAGAAAACATTGTTTTCTATTGGCGTTTATACATGAATGGATGTCACTACATTGCTAGATCTGTCAAAACAACAGAGTAGTATATTGGAAGATGACAAAGCAAATTGTGGTAAATTCTTTGTTGTTGTTTTTGTTTTTTCTCTGATATTTTGAATGTTTAATAACGCTCCGAGACGAGAACAAGAAATTCTCATTGAGTTTGTAATTTAACTTGAGAAATATTTCCAGAAGTTCTAAAAACATCGTCCCCTGACGAGTTCCTTAGGTAAGAATGAAATCCGGATAGGGGCATGCCTCCAACAGATTATTTTTCACAATTTGTAAAATACGTTTGGGATTTTAGCATATTTAATTAATTGTATCAATTTAGATCTTATTAAACGAATTTAGATATAATATAATACAGTAAGATGTTCTCATTTTTCGGATAAAATCATGTATAATACGATAAGTCACAAAATACTTTTTTTTGCATGGGTAGTTATTGTTTTGCTGTTTTCTAACCCCTGAATTCATAAATGCTTTGTAAAGTTATAGCAGGTTTACAAAACGTCATTTTCATAATAAATTTGTTCAATAAACCTCCTATAATTTTACAAAGCGTTTATGAATTGAGGGGTAAGTTTTTGCATTCAAAATAATAAGTCTGTGATTTAAAAGAAATATTTCTAATTTTGGGCTTAAAATAAAATTTGTTAAAATTAACTACATTTTCATTTAAAAACGAGTAAAAAGGTTAAAGTCGGGCATGCCGACTATACAATACCCTACACCAGTTTGGTGTATTGTTTGGATCCGAAATTCGAATGGGTTAAAATGGGGCTTATGTCCAAATTTTCTATAATGTGAGTCAGCGCACCAAATTTCATTAAAATATCTTAATATTTGCGACCTGCAGTTTGTAACCAAGCCAATTTTGGGGGGACCCTTATATGGGCACTAGTTCTAAACATGGACCGATGTTCACCAAAATCAATAGGCTTCGTCCTTGGGCCAACATAGGTCTATGTACCAAATTTCATCAAAATAGCTTAATATTTGCGACCTGCAGCGTAAAAACAATATAATTTTGGGGGGACCCTTATATGGGCACTAGTTCTAAACATGGACCGATGTTCACCAAAATCAATAGGCTTCGTCCTTGGGCCAACATAGGTCTATGTACCAAATTTCATCAAAATATCATAATATTTGCGACCTGCAGCGTATAAACAGTATAATTTTGGTAGGACCCTTATATGGGCACTAGGTCTAAACATGGACCGATGTTCACCAAAATCAATAGGCTGCGTTATTGGGCCAATATAGGTCTGTGTATCAAATTTCATCAAAATATCTTAATATTTGCGACCTGCAGCGTATAAACATTATAATTTTGGTAGGACCCTTATATGGGCACTAGGTCTAAACATGGACCGATGTTTACCAAAATCAATAGGCTGCGTTATTGGCCCAATGTAGGTCTGTGTACCAAATTTCATCAAAATATCTTAATATTTACGACCTGCAGCGTATAAACAGTATAATTTTGATAGGACCCTTATATGGGCACTAGGTCTAAACATGGACCGATGTTCACCAAAATCAATAGGCTGCATTATTGGGCCAATATAGGTCTGTGTACCAAATTTCATCAAAATATCTTAATATTTACGATCTGCAGCATATAAACAGTATAATTTTGGTAGGACCCTTATATGCGCACTAGGTCTAAACATGGACCGATGTTCAAAAAAATCAAACTTGTTCGTCCTTGGGCCAACATAGGTCTGCGTACCAAATTTCATCAAAATATCTTAATAGGTGCGACCTGTAGAGTGCGCACAAGATTGCATGGACAGACAGACAGACAGACGGACGGACGGACGGACGGACAGACGGACATCGTTAAATCGAAATAAAAAAAAATTCTGAACCGATCGGTATACTATAAGGTGGGTCTACGACCAATATTTTTTGGTGTTACAAACATCAGCACAAACTTATAATACCCTGACCACATAGTGGTGTAGGGTATAATTAGTAAACATAACAATAATTTCTGTTCAATTACCAAACTTATGTTATTAGTTTCAACAAAATTTACTATAACCCGAGTAAAAAATAGATTTATATATCGTTGAGTATTGCCATATGTAACAGCAAGCATAATTGTATATGATTATATGTATCAAAATATATTTAGTTATATAAAATCATATTAACCAGATCCACCATTTTTCAGATCCAATAATATATTTTTAGATCTAATTATGTTAACCGATATATGATTCGATCCGGGAAATGGTGGATCTGGTTAATATAATTTTATATAATTAACTACCTTTTGATATAATTATATAAAAATATACATTTCACAATACTCGACGAGATATAATTGTATAAAATCATATATGATTATATACAAATCATTTTTACTAGGGAAGCCAAAAATTATAAACGGTTCTGTTAAATTATTTTGAGTGTAGAAATTGCAGCAAAATTTTCTGCTGATTTTACTGATTTTTTTTTGAGTGTACGTAAAGTATGTTATTGTGTGGTATTTACATATTTATTTGCATCATGTTGTATTTTGACATTTATTACTTTGGTAAAACATAGTTTTTCTTTGTCTTAAGTTAATTTTTCCATTTAACTACACTCATAGAAATAAATCTGTAAAAATAGCAGAAAAATTTGCTAAAAATTATTTAAAAATGATGCTGCAGAAAAAACTGCTGAAATTAGCAGATTTTTTTTGCTAAATACTAGTATAAGAAATAAGAACAGCAAAATTAAAACTGTTAAATATACAGATTTTTATATTTAAGTTAACTTTTAGTTAATTGAAAATGACAAATTGTACTATAAAATCTGCAGAAAATTGTGCTAAATATTAGTATACTAAAAACATCAAAACTATACTGTTATATCTACATAATTTTTGCTATTTTTAAGCTAAATTTAGTAGAATGCAAAAAGCAATCTATCCTTCTAAAATCAGCAGAAATATTTGCTAAAAAAATTGTAAACTGCTGTCTTCAAAAGGCTCGATTTGTATTGCATTACAAAAATTAAAAGAATCAAAAACAAAAAAACTTCGAAATATTTTTTTTTTGTAATTTTTAGGCTACAAATTATTTAGCAAAATTTTTTTCTGATTTTAGCAGGTTAATTTGCTATTTTCCATTAACAGAAATTTAACTCAAATATAACTAAAACTCCGTATATTTAACAGTTTTATTTTTGCTGTTCCTATGTTACAAATATATAGCAAAAAAAATATGCTAATTTTAGCAGTTTTTTCTGCAGCATCATTTTTAACTAATTTTTAGTATTTTAAACTAAATTTTTTACAGACTTTTTTCTATTAGTGTACCGATTTCATAAAACGTTACCTAGATTCTTTTCTTTTCAAACGTATTCAAAATAATACTAAAACAAATACTAATTTAATGATCTTAAAGTATTCCTTTAGATGTTATCCTACTAACAAAATCCAATAATTCGAGCTATATTGATACATAATTATCCTGACTTGGCAATTTATTTATACAATTGTTTTGATGATTTTAGCTTATTTTTTATATCTCCCACTGTTTCACCTCAAATGCTATTTCCATAGTTGGTCACGCTAGATTTGAATATATTCTTATTTTTTTTTTTTTTCATTTATGACATATTGTAGTATTAAAAATAAATATGAATTATTTTTTGACTATTATTTGCAAGTTTTGTTTTTTTGCTCTGGGTTCAAAGGTTGCGTGTTCTATGTTAATTTTATGGTTTAATATACATATAAACATTTTGTTTAAATAACACCTGCAAGGGACACAAATAGTATCTTTGAAAATCATGATTTAGCATGTTTTCTTTATAAATTCAGGATTATATATAGCTGTACTTAGCATTACTCGCTTTGCGGTCTTTTTGAATTCTATACTTTAAAGCCCAAATTAGTTTGGAAGTATCGTAAAAAAAGTAACGTAGCATTCTCATAATGAAAAAAAAGAGTATAAAGAATAAAAATATTGTATTTTTTATCTTTTTCTTGTGCATATAATTAAATGTCAAGTAATAAAATAGAAAATTTCTATTTTCAACAGAACTTTTTTACGATTTTACTTGACAACGGTTTCAATGCATAGAAAAAAGATAAATTCTTTTCGTTTATTTAACCTTCTTTTTTTAATTTTTAACTCTACTATTTTCTTGAGCTTAAGGTTTGGTTTTTATTTATAAAAAGTTTTTTTTTTATTTTTTTTATTTTTTTTTTATTTTCGATATTTCGCTACTCCAATGTGTAGCATCTTCAGGAAATAACAATTAAATGAAAAAATTATAAACAATTTCAAAGTTTGAAAAAATTTGAAAAGCATTTGTCAAATATAAATTGTATGTATACATTTATACCAGCAAACAAAGTTTTTGGTATAAAAGTATAACAAACAAAAATAACAATAATTAACAATAAAAAATGTATTAATATAATGTGTTATAAATTAATGTAATGTGTGTTATTTCTTTTGTATTAAATATCTATAATTCTGAGCTACATTTTCAATATCTGCTTTAAAGTTAATTCTATTTGTTGTTGGTGTATTAATTATCTGTAACATTTCTAATATATACCGACGTTTATAATTATGTTCTGTATTTAAAACTGATACATTTTCAAAGTCAGGATAGTGATTTAAATTTGAACAATGAGAAGATAATGCTGTCTTTTGTGAATTAATATATCTATATTTCTGATCTGATTTATGTCCAGCTATTCTAGTTCTCAATTTATTCTTTGTTGTACCTATATATACCTTATTACAATTCTCTCCGTCATTTCCATTACATGGTATTTTATATACTAAGTATATTTGACATGTCCAATTTCTGTATCCTATCCTTTGTCTTACTATATAATTTATTTATTGTATTGTATGATTTAAAAGCTATTCTATATCTATTAGTATCTATTATCTTTGCTTTTTCTAAACGTTCTGATATTCCCGGTATATAGACCATAGACTTGTAAATCTTCTGTTCAATTAAATTCCCTGTGTTACTATTCCTCCTAAATTTATATTGATTTATTAATGAAGAAATTAATCCTATCGGAAAATCATTATCTCTTAATAAATTCCTAATTATTTCCTCATTCTTTCTATGAAATTTTCTGTCACTAATAGTCAATACTTTTTCTATCAAATTCTTTGCAGTGTTAATAATGATTTTCTTACTATGTTTTGAATAAAAATTAATAATTCTACCTGACGCTGTTGGTTTTTGATACCAATCCATTATCAAATTATTATCTCTATGGATTGGTATCAAAAACCAACAGCGTCAGGTAGAATTATTAATTTTTAGTAGGAGTAGCGAAATATCGAAAATAAAAAAAAAAACTTTTTATAAATAAAAACCAAACCTTAAGCTCAAGAAAATAGTAGAGTTGAAAAAAGATAAAAATATTTTCTATATTATTTTAACACACTGAATTGATTACAGATATGTTTTTTTACTTTACGATTAGACTAATGAAGCCTTAAGGGCTCGTTACTCGAATGTAAATGTATTGTGTACACTAATAGAAAAAAGTCTGTAAAAAATTTAGTTAAAACTACTAAAAATTAGTTAAAAATTATGTTGCAGAAACTAGATCTAGTCTGATTTGCAAATTTAATGTGTTTATAACTTTTGAGGAAGGTTTATTCTTCTTCTTAACCTCAAACCTACTAGAAAAAACTGCTAAAATTAGCAGATTATTTTTGCTAAATATTAGTAAGGTGAAACAGCAAAAATACGTGTTTAATATACAGAACTTTTGTTATGCCTTGGGGCAAAGAAATCGATATATTACACTTTAAGATCCGACTGTAAATGCCGGAGTTATAACGAAAAATTAAAATTCGGAAAAAAAAATTTAAAATTGCCTTGCAAAAAAAAATTGTAACTCCCACTTTTTTTGCCTGTAAGGTGGTACGGTCTAATGGACACATATCCGAAAGGCCTTTCGACAATTTATAAAATGACTCTACTTGTTTTTTTTTTTTTACTAAAAAAGAGTTTTTTTTAAGTCAAATATATCGAAAGATTCGTCAAAACCCAAACCTAGTTCTCTAAGGCCCGTTAACTTATCTCAATCTATACCCTGGTTAAGACCTCTACTAGCCTTAACCACTGGTTAACATATTTTTTGAATAACTAATCTAAATTTTAACCAAGCATTTCTTCTAACCAATGCTAAAATTTAAACATAGAAATTTCTGTGGTTAAGAAACTTAACCAAGGCTATTTTAGAACAATTCACCCTACATAAGATATTTTAATACATTAGACTTGTAATGATGATTATTAAAAAAATTAAAAACGCAACTTTAACCAAACTTTGACTAAGAATCATTTATGACACATGTAAGTATTTTCGATGTGCATTTCCCCCACTTCACCTAAACTTATAAAAATTGCATCAGTACTTAAAATCGATTTAGGTTTCTGTGATAGCTTACAGAAATTGGCCTTATATAAGGCAATAGGAAAATTTTTTTTTTTTATTGGTTCAGGGAGCCAAAATCTGTCTTGAATAATTAAAAGCAAAAATGGTGACCAATATTACAACAATTTGACACGAATTATACACCTCTACAAAATGAAAAGTCGCTGTTGGTAAAAGCTTGATACATACTTTTAGTATTTTACTTGCTGATTCCAAATCTCTATTCCGAATTCTCTATCACCTCTCAATTTTGAGAAAATCGTGATTAAAAACGCGAAAAATAGCTTTCTACGAATTTTAAAATACTATACAAAACGCATTCAAATAGCTTAAGACTTTTTGTTATGATGGTAGTAAAGAATGAATTTTGTTCTCTAAAATACATAATACAACATTTTCTTAATTTTTGTACCGTTATAGGAAAAAATTCTTTTGAAAACGACTCTCAGAAAAACAATTGTTCCATCAATTTTGGGTAACTTACATTTAAGAATTTGGAATCAGCGTATCAAATTCAAAATGAATCATGTATTAAAGCTCAAGACTACTGAATGAAGTACAATACTACTGAATTTAATTCTTAAATATAAAAAAGCGCACAGAAATCACTCTCGAATTTATGAAAAGTGAACCAATCATGTTTTAAATATTTTAAAAGTATGTGAGGAACCCCTGGACAAACCACAGTTTTGACTCGCAATTAAAAAAAGATACAAAATCATGCACAGCGATTATTTTTCTACTCACTTTGATGTGCTGATCACATAAATTGCTTTAATTTAATAATCTATCACAAAATTTCCACTATTTTTTTTTTAATTTTATGCGCGAATCTTTCCGCGGTTGTCTCGATTAGCACGAAATACTTATTAAAAGTTCCAATAATCCACTTTTATTTTATAGACTTACCAAATGGATTTAATTAAATCACCTCTCGTAGTATGCAAAAAGACACAATCATTTTATACCATTTAGCGCGCCGCGAATCTTAAAAAAAACGACGTGGTCAAGTGTATTATTTTTTTTACGACCAGAAACACACAAAAAAACGCGAGAAAAACTTTTAATTTTCCCATATTAAAAAAAAATTTTTTTTGTTATTAATTTTTGTTTTTCTTTTTGTTTTTATTCTGACATTTCATACTAAAGTTAACTACCCAGAGTTAAAATATTGATAAGTTATTATGGTTAAATTTTCATAGGGATAAATATTTAGTATTGGTTAGTTACCCATGGTTAAGGTAAAGTTAACTTCTCGAGAAAAGTTAATGGGCCTAAGATATTTTAATTGTCACCCACTCCTATTTCTGTGGTACAAAAAAAAAACAAAAATAGGGTAGCTGCAACTAAATTAACCGCAGATGTCGATGACCCTATCGGCGTGAATCGGCAAGCGGCTGGGCCGCTTAATAAATGCAGGCAACAAATCAGATATTTTTAAAAATTATTACCTAGATTTATTTTTCTTTACACCTAAACTGCCGTTTCAGACGCCACCCTGAATTTGGGTCGGCTTGTATCTTTGGTTGTGACAACAATATCAGCAACCAAACGATTCGGTTGGGTTCAAATTCAGTTGGGATAATAGATTTCTTCTCTGGGCGTAGTTAAAAATCAGTATGAAGTTTAATCACTTTAACCTACGATACCATAATATTTAATAGTTACTTTTCTATGTCACCGAAATAGTCAATTAATTGTGTCATATAAATATTAGGCTATCCCAGGTTTAATGAAACTGACAATGTCTAACCATGAGTTTGAAAAAAGTTAACGTTAAAGAAATAGCAGAATTATAAACAGAGCTACATATCCCAATACTAAAAAAACAAAGGGCAGGTTTACCAGATAAACCCGCTACCGCTAAAATTGATATGTACCCAGCAAAAAAAGAGATGCCGAAGCAGTAGAAAAAGCACTACAATTAATGATCTAGATGTACTTCTTTTTTAACATAAACACTACCCAAGTAAAAATAGTTATATAGGAAATTATATAATTTAATAAGGACTAATATGTTTATATATAGTCAAGTGTGACACTATATCTTTGCGGATATAATTATGTATAGCTTTGAGTTTTTCAAAAATTTCTTATATGATGTCATATATAGATCAGTATAAATATATATGTCCCCATATATATTAATATGTACCAGTTACTTATGCTATGAAAATTTTAATACAGCGTCATATATAATTAAAAATGGGTTTATCGGAAAACATATAAAGTTTTATATAGCTCAATGTTAATTTTTTTTCTAAGTTGTTTTAGACATGTTTAAGTATAGCGCAATATAAAAAAATTCTATGTTTTTTTGAGATATGTTTATGTATGATTTCAAAATATAAAAGACGTACTCATTATAACTTGTAAATTCCTTGTAAACCTTGTATAAAATTAATATGGAGCTTCATATGGTAATATATAACTTAATGTGATCCATATACCATTTCATCCGAAAAATGGCCCGATATAATTGTGTCAGTTGCAGAGTAGGAAAATAAACTGTACACAACATTAAGGGTAGGGCACGGCTAAGGAACACATACCATATCTATCGTTACTGTACTTTCAACACATATTCGTACCCCATAGCGTACCGAATTCGGGTTGTGAGTATAAACACAAACACTAATTGGAGAGAATAGCGTATGTGTTTTCTACGCAACCAATATGCTTGAGTACTGTGTTCGCGATTAGAGTTTATTTTCTTACTCTGGTCAGTTGGTTATCACTTTTTATCTAATTGTATCAGTTTAGATCTTAAGTGATTAGATTATATAGTATTCAGATGAAATTTTATCTGATTTTTGACCTGATACAATTTTATCGGTTACTGTCGCATGGTATTAGTTTAGATCCAAATAGATACATTTTTATACAAACTTATATAGTTATATCTGAATTTTGACCTGATGTAATTATATCTGCTTTAAAACTTTGACACAATTATATAAGGCAAATGTCGGATACAAATATATTTTATTTATATAAAACTGTACCAACTACGATCTAAACAGATACCATTAGATATAAACCGGTAAAATTGTATCAGGTCAAAAATCGGTTATAATTTCATCTGATTAATGTATAATTTTAGTAGTTGAGATCTAAACTGATACAATTAGATAAAAACTGATAAACAACTGATACAATTACATCGGGCCATTTTTCGGATGAAACTGTATATTTATACAGATATAACTTAATCGCATTTTATACGACTATATGTAACTGTTTTTACTCGGGAAGCCATATTTTTTATTTATCGAATTTAATATTAAACTCATAAACATACCAGGTTTACACAGTTTACGGGTTTATATGAGAAGGCTTAAAATGCTTGGTTACAATTATGTACAACTTCTTTTTAAAAATTTTTAATTTAAGCCCCTGTTTATGTATTACGAAAATGGTCTAAACGAAAGCAAAGTAACGAAAATTTGTTTTTGTTTGCCATTTATTTTTGACGAAAGTAATTGTCAATTGCTATCGTTTAGAGTATTTTCGCAATAGATAAACAGGCCTTAAATTTTGAATTCTTAACTTAGAAGTGTTATTTTTTTAGTACTTCTTAATAGTTTTCGTTTTGAACCTGAAATATAAAGCGTTATATAATTATGTCTTTCTACATAAAATTAGATATAATTATATCGGGTTAAAATCCGGATAATATTCTATATGATTCAATATATTTCGATCTTATCCGGTATAATTTTATCCACCATAGTATATCTCCAATTATATTAAATAAGATATCATTACATATGGCATGATATTATTTTTTTTAATCGGGTAATGATTTTAACATTGAGTTGTCATAGGAGAGGAGTACTCCCACTTCAACATTTTTTCAGTACTTTTTGAACGAGTGCAAAGGAAGCTCTTTTTCACCAATTAAAAGTTAAAAAAAATTCAACACAAAAAAAAATTACATATATTCTTTTTATTTTACAAATATTTTTTATTTGCCGCCACCGGGTATCGAACTTGCGACCTCTCGATTCCTAGTCTAGCGCTCTACCGCTGAGCTATTCTTTGATATGAAAGTTGACTGACATAAAAACACCAAATTACTTATTAAACAAATGTAAAAGCTGCACTCCAATTCAATATTGTTTTCAGTACTATTTTTACAGGTGCATAAAAAGCAATTTTTCACCATTTTTTATATACATATATATATATTTTTAAAAATCAAAAAAAAATATTGAATTTAAACAAATTAATTATAAATATTAAAAAAAAAATAATAGAATAAAAATATATTAAAAAAAAAAATAAAAAAATATTGGTCCCGCCGGGAATCGAACCCGGGACCCTCTGTTTGGAAATGCCAAGTGATACCAAAATCACTCTTTACGATCACTTTTAGAGCAGTTACTCTTTAGAAGCAATACTTAAGTGATTTTTTGGATGTTGTTCAGAAGTAATTCTAAAAAAGCTGTAAAAATAAACTAAAGGATACTTTGGAAGCAATGAAAGAAGTGATTTTTTAAAGTTGTTCAGAATAACTTATAAAAAAGCAGTAAAAATACACTAACGGATACTTGTGAAGCATTGAAGGAAGTAGTTTGTAAAGCATTACTTGCAATTTTTTGCTGGACAGCGCTTTAAGATTACCTTGATCAGGAGAACGATGCTACTTTTTTGTTTTTTTCTTTTTTTTAAATAAAAATATTTGTAGAGTTTTCTATGATTTTTTTACATTTTTCTGTTCTTTTACAATTATACTTCAACTTGTTTATTATTCTTAAAAAAATAAATAAAAAAAACAAATGACAGTTAATGGCTCATACACTCATAGAAAAAAGTTTGTAGAAAAGTTAGTAAAACTGTTAGTACTTCAACTTAACAAACTTTTAACTAATTTTTAGTTAAAATTTAATTTTTAGTTAATTTTTCTGCTACCTCCACATTACTAACTTACAAACTTTTTTGCTATTTTTTTTTGCTGAATTTAGTTACTAATTTTTAACAATAAATTTGCTAACTTTACAGAATTTTGCTGAATTTTAGTTACTAATTTTTAAAAGAAGAGTTGCTAATTTTACAAATTTTTTTAACTAAACCACCAATTTTGGAGCGCTTATAAACAGAATGTTAAATGACTCATAAAAATTACTGCATATTTTTAACTCGACAAAAATAATGCAAAAAGTTTTTAAATAAAGCTAAATTGAAATGGTTGAAAATTTGTCCTACTCATAAAATATCTAAATTATTAAAATTTATGAGAAAAGTTTCTATTTATCGTAATACATTAATTTTCAAAGATCAAGGTTTATTTTGGACGAACCATTTTAATATGAAAATTGTGGTTAAAAGTATCTCTGGGGAGCAAGTGGAGTTTCGGGGAAGACCCTAATTTTTTACCCCAATATTGTACTTTTAAGCTTATTTAAAGAATACAATATTTTTAATTGGCGACACCTTCTTTCCTGTGGGAGCTTTAGAGGTGAAAATGGAAACTCAAAAAAATTCGGAAGTACATATCCGATCAGCAAACAATGAAAATCAAAAGAAGGGTCTCTGAAATACATTTTGTTATGGTTAACATCATGATACAACCATACTAGGTAGATGCATTAGGGAGAGTTTGACAGTTCAGGGTTTTATTATGACAGTTCAGGGATTTTTTCGTATGCTTTCGCTATGTATCAAAAGTAGGCGATTACATTTTTTGTTGTTGTTTGTTGTGTTTGTTGTTCTAATGCATCTACCTAGTATGGTTGTATTTTGGGTTAACATATTATTGTCTATAAATATTACTTTTACAAAAAATCATTCTTGGGAAATTTTCATTGGCATTGAAATATAATTGGCATTACTTTATCTCAATGTCAATGCCAAACAATTTCATCACCATTCAATGCCAATGAAATTTTTTTCAATTTGCATTGATGAAAACAATGGTAATGAAATGTACACATAATTGAAGAAAAAGCATTGTAATATAAAAAAATATAAGAAATACGCGAATTTTTAATTTTTTTCTTAATTTATTCTTTTATTAAAACATGAAAACAAATAATTCTTTCATCAATTATAAATGGGCATTTAGCCCTTGAATAATGCCAATTGACAAAAAATTTCAATTAATTGACACATTAAATACACATTTATTTATTATTTATTAATTTTCAATTCATTTGCTCCTTTTTTACCTTTTTCCAGTCCACTAGTAATCTGCAAATGTTTTGTTGATTTCAGAAAATTTTAGAAAAATTTTTGTAGATTTAACAGTTTTTTTTGCTATTTTCATTTTACTATTATTTAGCAATTTTTTTTGCTGATTTCAGCAAGTTAAATTGTTATTTGCAATTAACAAAAATTTAGCCCAAATATTACTAAAATTCTGTAAATTTAACAGTTTTTTTTTTCTGTTTTCATTTTATTAATATTTAGCAAACTGATTCTGCTAATATTAGCAGTTTTTTCTGCAGCATCATTTTTAACTAATTTTTAGTAACTTTTTCTGCTATTTTTACGGACTTATTTGTATGAGTGTATGAATTAAAAATAGATATTACTAATAGGGGGAAATACAGGGTTTTTTAAGCAATTACTTCACAAATCTAGTCTAGTTGGGAGTAGACTAGAAATTTAATTTTTTAATTTTCGTTTACATTTCATGCTATTCTAACAGCGAATTGGTAAATTTGGAGTTAAACGCCATTCCTAAGCCCAAATTAATTACTTCGAAGTAATTGCTAAGTTTTATTCATATGACCCAATGTATCACTAACTGTTCAAAAGTAGCATACAATTTTTACGCTACCAAAATAAGGTAGCGCCAGCTCAACATGTTGACTTAGCGGTAGGTAATCAAAAAGTTCACCAGATTGTTAAGTAGTAGATTTAGGCCCAGTTCTTTGGATATGGTTTATCTTTAAACTTAGTTTAACGCAGTTTGTAACTGGAATACTTATTTTAAAATCTGATTTCTTTTGGTTTGTTTCAATAAAGAAATAAATTATAAACAAAAAAAGTTTTTGCGGTAAATTTTTGTTAATAAACATGGAAATGGTTGACAAAATACGTTAACGGTTGAACTAAACCAAGGTTAACTAACATTCCAAAAACTCTGCCTAAGTAGCATTTCCAATATTATGTTCAATATAATAGCATAGTATATTTATCCTTTTGCCATACACCATACAATAAATTGCAATTTCAACATATATGTAACAAAATATCCCCACAATATTTCATGCAATACATAATTTCAACATAACCTTAAAATGCACGCAAACACAAACGATACATTATACGATATATGAAGTTGTCCAATAAAAATCGTAAGTGTTTTAATTCACTCCATAATATTGCCCAAGCTTCAATTTAATACACACACTGCCAATATGTTCGCAAAATAATAAAAAATATAATAAAAATGTATGGGCCGCTTTAGTACATAACAGTTGAGCATCTGGTAAATGCACTCATTCAATATTTTGTTTAATTAGAAATTGTTATTAAAAACGTTCAAGAACTTATTAATGAATTGATATCAGTGTTGCCAGTTTTTTTTTTCAGACTTTATACCCAATTTACAATTTGTTATCCCCAGAAATCTCCAATTTTTATTTTTGGGAAAAAATTCGTATTCTTAAATTTTTTTTAAAAATTAATGTAAAAACACTATATTTATTTAATTCTTTTCGGTAAGTTATACTCTAAAACTCAATAAATTTTGTAATTGTAGCAAATTATAAAAAAAGAACAAATAAATTTAAATAACAGCAAAAAAAATGTGAACCAAAATTTTTTGTTTTAAATATTTCAGAATCAAAATTTTCCTATTCATCAGCTTCAGACTTTTTTTTGCGTATGGTACTGTTTTAAAAAGTTTTAATATTACAGCAGATGGATTGAATTTTTGAAAATTTAATAAAATGTAAAGTATATGTGACCTTCTCCGAGAAAAGGGACCTAGTGTGTCAAAAAACGGGGTTCGATAAAAATGAGAAAAACATTAAAATATTATTTTTAATTTAACTTTAAATGCGTTCTTCTCAAAACTTCATTTTCACACACTAGGTCCCTTTTCTCGGAGAAGGTCACATATATTTAATTTAAGAAGAGCTTCTTATAACTCATATATCATTCAAATAACCTTAAATATTTTGGAACCAAAAGGAATTCAAATTTTCACTAAAAGGAATTAAGGTTTGTACGCACATTAACTTGCCAGACACAAATTTGTGTAACCTAAAATCATGCACTATTATCATCATTCTTAAAAGAAATATATAAATATTTAGAATTATCAGGGTTAAATTCATTAAAATATAAAAAGGCAATAATATGTTATCCCCCAAAAATCCCCTAAAATTTCGTGTCATCCCCAATAAATCCCCAGATCCCCAAACGGAAATTTTTATCCCCATTGACGAAGAAAATTCCCAATTTGGGGATAAATCCCCTAAACTGACAACACTGATTGATGTTGAAAATCTTCCTCGAACCTATAAAATTTTGCTGTAATTCTGCCGCGAGTCGAAGCATTTTTTTGTCTAAATTCACTCAGTTACTAATATTAATCGATATTTTGCATTAGTACACTCAGAAAAAATTTTAGTAAAAAAAGTTTACTTTAAAATTTTTTTATACAAATTTTTAGCAAAAATTGTAATTTTTACAATATTTTTTTGCGATATGTTTTTAATTTCAGCTTATATGTATTTGAATAAAATTTAAAAATTAAATTAAATTTTTTTCATTTATCCTAACCTTAAATGAATTATAAGCCAAATATCTCAAAAATTACGAAATCGATTCTTCTAGAATTTTCAGTAAATGGAGTATATACATAGGTAGTGCTAACTGAGTGTTTCAGTTGCCAAATCGATTAACTCCACTTTCTGATCTTATTAAAATTTTAAAACACTTTATTGATTCCTAACTGTGTAATATTCGAAACAAATTTTTCTGATAATAAATATTAACACTACTAAATGTCAAATTTATAATTTAACATGAATTTTAAAAAACAATATATGATATTTTCTCATATTTCTCATTGAGACTCATTCATTTTTCTTTATGGAGTTAATCGATTTGGTAACTGAAGCATTCAATTTTTACTTTTATAATGTTAAAAATTGTATTTAAATCACTTTAAACTTTCAACGACTTTTTATTGAAACAACATATTGAAAGTCGGGTGCCACTGTGCAGCATATGCGGGTAAACCAATCTTCGATCTGTCTTTTTTGCTTTCTAGTGGATTGAAAAATAAAATCCTTGACGTAGAAGCATTTTAAAATTTTTTCTGACTTTTTTTCTATTTTTTAACTAAAAAAAAACAATGATCTTTTTTTTGTTTTTTCCCCAATTTAACTTCTGAGAATACCCTCGTACCATTTTTATGCAAATTAAAAATTTAAAAATAAAAAAATAAGTAAATGAATGTTATTTTAGTTTGACTCAAGATCATAAATTAATATCACTTTCTGTTTAAATTAGTTTCAAATCAAAGAAAGATGATACAATTTTTACAAGTAAATTACAAAGAATAAAAATTATTGAAAAAATTCGATAAGACCAGCACGGCAGAATGCGCATTTTCGGCTTTCGCTACGAAGCCATCATCAGTGCCTTTCGCCTTTGAGTGGGTTAATATTTTGATAATCGTCTACTTATGTGGCTGTTGAAAGCAAATCGGGTTTGTTATCAACAACTCAACTTAGACTAACATCAACGAAATTTAACAATGCTATTTTTATCCCATTGTTATTATTACTCTTTTTTGCTTTGAACCTTAATTCTTAAGATATCTCAGCTGATTCTATTCAACTCTGTGTATGATAACCACAGATTTTTGAATTACAACGAACCGTTAAATTTAAATTTAAATGTATGTTATTAAATTATATTTTTGCACCGTGTCAATGTGTTTAAGATGAATGAGGGAAATGTTTTTAGTTGATCTGTTATTTTAAGTAAATGAATGTTATTTTAGTTTGACTCAAGATCATAAATTAATATCACTTTCTGTTTAAATTAGTTTCAAATCAAAGAAAGATGATACAATTTCTACAAGTAAATTACAAAGAATAAAAATTATTGAAAAAATTCGATAAGACCAAAAAGACTTGAGAATTTATTTATCTATAAAAAATATTCTTTCCTTTTTTCAGACGATTACTTTTGGCTGCACAGTGGCACCCGATTTTTAATATTTAGCAAAATTTTTTCCTAATTATGGCCGGGTAAATTGTTATTTTCAAATTACTAAAATTAGCTCAGTTATAACTAAAATTTCGTATATTTAACAGTTCTATTTTTGCTCTTCTTTTCTTACTAATATTTGGAAAACTTCAACTAATCCTTAGTATAAATGAATTAAATGTGCTAAAATCCCAAAACTTATTTGGCAAATTGTGAAAAATAATCTGTTAAAGGCAGGAATGAAATCCGGATAGGGGGATTTCATTCCTGCCTAAGGAAATCGTCAGGGGACAAAGTTTTAGAATTTATATAAAAATTTATTAGGTTAAATCACAAACTCAATGAGAATTTCTTGTTCTCGTCTAGGAGCGTAATTTAACATTTAAAATATCAAAAAAAAACAAAAACAACAAAAAAATTTACCACAATTTGCTTTGTCATCTTCTAAAATATTACTCTGTTGTTTTGACAGATCTAGCAATGTTGTGACATCTATTTATGTATAACCAATGAATGAAAATCGTATGTTTTCTATAATTGGCAGTTACGTTGAAATTTGCACAAGCACTTGCATATACGTTATTTCAAATTTATTGTTATCGGGATAAACCATAATTGCATTAAATGAATTAAATGTTTTAAAATCCCAAAACTTATTTGGCAAATTGTGAAAAATAATCTGTTGAAGGCATGTCCCTATTCGGATTTCATTCTTTACTAAGGAAATCGTCAGGGTATGACGTTTTAGAATTTCTAGAAAAATTCATTAGGTTAAATGACAAACTCAATGAGAATTTCTTGTTCTCGTCTAGGAGCGTCATTTAACATTTGAAATATCAAAGAAAAAACAAAAACAATAAAAATTTTAATTTTTTGTTGTTTTTGTTATTTTATTTTTAGTAGATTTACGAATTTTTTTAAAGGCTTTTTTATTAGGGTACCATTACTAAAGGTTTTATTAAAATCCCCGTTTTATAAAAAAGTTAATCTCTTTATTGATTGTTTAAAAAAAACTGTACATAGTTTTATCAAAATTCAATAGTCAGCCCTCGAGCTTAACTATTAATTTAACTGAATTTACATTAAAAGGTCGAATAAACATACACACGATAGAGTTTTATAAAAATTTCATTGGCCGAAGTTTTCTAAAATATTTCTATGCGAAGGATTTAAGAAAGTGTGTATTTTGTAATTAAAAATTAAATTTGAGGAATTAAAATTTTCAAATTCGAAAATTCATTAAAATCTGTGACACCCTAATAATATGTAATTAGAGTAAAAAATTAAAATTTAGTTCACAAAACACAAAAACAAAAATACAGTGGGTGTTTGTTGTTTTATAAAGATAACAGAGTAAATTATTCGAAAATTTTATTACTCAAATAAAACAAGTTTTTATGAGGTGATGATTGAAAGAGTTTAAATAATTTTACACACATTTTTCGTATTTTATTTAAAAAGTAGTAAAAATTTAATAAAGAAGTTTATAAACATTTTTAGTTTGTCAAGTTTGTAATTCAATGTTTTTCTATTGTTCAACACTTTTGTTTAATTATTTGTAGTAATTATATTCTTAATTGTAAATTAACCAAATTAGGCTTCAATGTACACATTCAATTCAATGTTTTTGTTTTACGTTTGATTAAATATTTTAAGCTTTTGTTCAACAGCTTGATTCAATCCACTTAACACTTTTGTTTGTCAGGAATCGTGAAAAATAAATTATTTTTTCAAACAAATGTATTTAAAAAATGCATTTCCGTCATAGTTGACAATGACTTTGGCATGTTTTGTTTTGGTATATCAATAACAAAACAATAATAAAAACTAGCTAATGATTTTACTACACGAAATATGAAGAAAAATTACAATTTTATTTAACAAATTATTCATGTATTAGAAATAACAAAAGATGCATCTGTTTAGAAGATGATACATGACAGTGTTTTCAGTTAGAAAAATAGTAGAGGCTGAGTCAGTAGATCGACGAACTGGAATTGAATCTGTGGGCCACAAAATATTTATAAAAACAAATTTAAATATGATAAAATTCTGGCTCCCTCTATCAGGTCGTATAGTAACATCAGATGAAAAGTTGTCAATACAAATTGCAGTTGCAACTTCGCGAAAAAAAAGTAATTACGCGAGTAAATAGCCTAGTAAGTTCACTTAAAATAATACGTCAGTGGAAAATCTGTCAAGCCGGTTTCAAATTGATTTAACTAATTTTTAACAAATTTTTAGTTAAAACGCTCATTTAAGCAAAGATTTTAATTATCTTCATTTAACTTAATACTAAAAAATTCTCAGTACTTTAACTAATTTTGAGTGTTAATTTTCAAAATTATTTAAAACTAATTTTTAAGAACCCATTCGTTAAATTTTAAAAAGTTTATTGTTAAGATATATCTTCATGTTTTCAAAATGGCGCTATTTCTTTCCCTCCCGATTTTTTAAAATGGTCCATATCTCGAAAACTAAGAGAAAAGAGCAAAATTGATGAAAATTTCGACTACCCCTAAACGTACAATACCCTAGCGAAAGGGGATCTCTATCCAAAAATGGACCTTGTCGGGGCCTTCGGACCCTCGGAAATTTTTAATAAAAATTGTCCACTTCATAAAATGGCCCATATCTCGAAAACTAAGCGAGATAAAGCGAAACGGAGAAAATGTTTGCTCCACTGGAGTGCCCTTATATGCCCTCACATGATATGGGCTAGGCCCGGGGAGGGTACCGAACCCCAAAATTTAGATAAATTTTACGACTCGGTTAATTACAGATAAAACTGCAGTTTTACAATTTTTTTACTTAAATTTAGATTTGTTAAATTCAACAAAAAAAGTGTTAAAATCAACAAATTTTATTTCAAGCCAAAAAACAGGAATAAATTTAAAATTTATTTTTATCGGGATATACATTAATTGCATTAAAGAAATTAAATATGCCAAAATCTCAAACGTATTTAACAAATTGGGAAAAATAATCCGTTGTAGGCATGTCCCTATCCGGATTTCAGTCTTAACTAAGGAAATCGTCAGGGGACGACGTTTTTAGAATTTCTGGAAATATTTGTTAAGTTAAATTACAAACTCATTGAGAATTTCTTGTTCTCGTCTACGAGCATTATTAAACATTTAAAATATCAAAGAAAAAACAAAAACAACAAAAAATTTACCACAATTTGCTTTGTCATCTTCCAATATATGAATAAACAACAATAGAAAACAATGTTTTCTAAAGTGTCAGTAACATTTAAATTTGCACAAACACTTGCAATTTCTTTTTTTTTAATTTATTTTCATCGGGATATATGTAAATTAATTGCATCAAAGGAATTAAATATGCTAAAATCCTAATTTTGTTAAGGTAACTTTAATTAATTAATTTTATGTTAATTAATTTTTCTGTCCAGTTAACAAACGTATTATTTTGAGTGTAGTGAAACCTACTGTGTGCTACTTACTTACTCGCTTAATGCACGACTTTAGCAATAAGATAATTTAATGCAATCTTCAGACTTTTTCGTATACATACGTTTATACTTGGTCAAGTGATCCACTCAATCATCGTTACTGTCAACCACGATTAACAGAATAATAATAAAGGTATATGGGCCAGTTTTATAGTCTGAACTAAGAACGATTTTTGTCTCAAATATTTTTTAAGTTAGAAATTTTATTTTAAAAATTTTTAATTTTTTTTTATTTCAAAACTGCCCAGGAATAAAAGAGATGCCAAAGCAGTGGAAAAATTACTGCAATTAATGACCTAGATGCACTTATTTTTTTTTTAACATAAACACTAATGATTTTAACATTCAGTTGTCATAGCAGAGGAGTACTTTCAATTCAATATTTTTTCAGTACTTTTTCACCAACTAAAACTTAAAAAACAATTTTGTGAAAAAAAATTATATTTTTTTATTTAAATTATATTTTTATCAGGGACGTAACAGTTATAACTTTTATTCAAAAAAGTGATTGTTTTACAATTATTTCCTGTTTGAGTATTTTTAATTTTCTGTTTATTTGCTCTGTTTGATTTATATTTTTAATTCAAACAAAAACAATCCAAACACGATTTTTATTTTTTCAAAAATAATAAAAGTTATTTTGTGATTTTTTTTCTTTATCAAAAAATAACAATTAAGAATATAAATCAAAAGCCATGGAACCAATGACTTCACCAATTATAATATCCTGATGATGTCAACTAGTGTTAATAAAAGATTGAACAGTGATTTAAAGTGAGTAAATATGTATATTCCAGCAACTTCCGGCATTCAATTTAGGTCAATTTTTAATTTTTATTTTATTATCAAATAAAAAAGTTAGTGCTTAATTTTTTTAAAAAAATCATTCTGTAACTTTTATAAAAAGTTTTAAAATAAAAATCAAAAAACAACAGAAATTTATAAAGTAAAATATAAAAATTGAAAAAATTAAAATCTTTGCCAAACTTTGTGATTTTTTTGTGCAATATGATTTATAAAATATAGTGCATTATTGAAATATTATAATTAAATAAATTTGGGTGGTGACTTTTTTAGAAATATAACAGTTATTTTGGGTCTCTGATTTTTATATTACCATCAAGATTGCTAGTTAATTGCGACCTCAAGAATGCTAGTCTAGCTCTCTACCGCTGAGCTATAAAAACACCACTTTGCAGTGTTGCCACCAGCCAATAAAAAAATTACACAGCTGCAGGTCCAAAATTATCCAAAACTGTATGAAATTACACAAAAAAGTTATTAAATTTTTTTTATATATTTTTCCAAATAATATACGAGGCCATTTAGACCAACTCTTCTGCACGTTGCAGGGCAGAGTCAAAATATTTTGGAAATAATATAGTGATTTCTTACCGGTTAGTTGCATTACTATGAAATTTCTAGCTTCGAAGTCAAAGTAATTTCGATCTTAAGTTTTTCGGGCCGATCCCACAGTGCCACCAAACCAGACCCCCTTGAGCATTGTGAAAGTCTGCCTGAAATTTTGCATTTTTCCAATAACCTGGTCCAGTTTTCTGGAGAGCCAAATCAAAGCCAATTTTTATGAAAAATATTGGTTATGTTTGGAAAAAAATATTCTATTTACTAAAGAAAAATTAAATGCAATATATTTTTCAGGCTTTAAATATGTGGTGTCGAATTATGTGGTGTCGTTCACAGTTAAAAGAAATCTTTGTAGGTTAATTATTTCTAAAGTGCTGAATTATTTCCAAAATATTTTGATTCTGAACCACTGTGTTGAGTTAAAAACATTTGTCTCTGATCATGGAAATTTCACTCTGTCGCAGGATTTTCAAATGGTCATCCAAGAAAAGTAATTTTTTAACATGAAGTTTAAAAAATATATTCGCAAAACATGAACAATATACGGGGTTAAAAATAGAAATTAAATATAGAACAATGTTTTTGATTTCTTCTTCAATGGGGTTAGTTTTGAACAAATTTACGAATTAATTCGTCGGAAAATAGAAATTTGTGGTAAATGTTTCACAAACTCATTTAATCGAAATATCGACTAATTTTCATTTCATTATTAAAAAGCTCTGGAAATGAATTTACGAAAATTTCTGTAAAAAGTTAAATTACACGAAAACTACACAAAAATATCATTATTCAAAAATTATCCAACGAATGTGTAAACAGTCCCGTTTTTGAATAATTATTCAAAAAGTGGCAACACTGCCACTTTGTCATTGCTCTTCATGCTCTTCAATAAAAGTACTTATTAAACAAGCGCAAAAGGTGCACAGCAATAGAGTATTTTTTCCAATACTATTTTCACAGGTGCATAAAAAGCGATTTTAATTCATCATCATTTTTATTTTATATTTTTTAAAAATTATATACTTTTAGAAATTAAAAATTTAAAAAAAATTTAATTTATACAAAATAATTATAAATATAAAAAAAAAAAATAATAAAAAAATATTGGAATCGAACGCGAGATAATTTTTTTTTGGAAATAAACTGTATCAAAATCACTTTTTAGGACTACTTCTAGAGCAATTCATGACTTAGAAGTAATACTTAAGTAATTTCTTGGATGTTGTTAGGAATTACTTCTAAAAAAGCTGTAAAAATATACTAACGGATACCTTGGAAGCAAAACAGTATACAATAGTACGATGTGGATGATATTTCGGGAAGGGCATTTCAATTAAAAATGCAATTAATATAGTGTAATATAAAATTGGGTTTAGGTGTAATAAAAAGTGCAACTACTTCAAGTATTTTATTACAGTTATATTAGACCTTATCACCTTACAGGCAAAAAAAAAAGTTACCGGTACATTTTCAAATATAAAGTATTTTTGTAAGGTGATTTGGAAAAAAAATTTCCGAACGTAGGGGTCGCCTTTTTTAATTTTTCGTTATAGCTTTGGCGTCTACAGTCGGATTTTAAAGTGCGATATATCGATTTTTTGCCCCGAGGAGACCAGGGGGCTAATTACCGCAGTCGTGATCGAGTGTTATTCGATGGCAATTATTGTTACTCATAATATTACAAAGATTAAAACTAGGTTAGAGGTGAAGCATTTAGTTCCCTTATTACAAATATGAGTTAAAGTTTTAATAATAGTTGTTCGTATTCTTTTATTTGCACTTTAAAAACGTGATTTTTTTAAACAATTTCGAATGCTTAGGACTGCGGGAATCTGGGTCCAGTGTTTTGCTATAAAACAAAAATCCAATGAAAAAAAAATTAAAAATAAAAACAATTTTTGCTGGATTTTTCGAAAATCTTCGTTAGCAAAAGTTTAATGATTTTTTATGAGCTTTAATTTTCTGACATTAGGGTCGTTCATTAGGGTAGTAGGCACTGAGATCTGATGGGTAAATACTAGAACGGAATACGTGAGGTTAATGGCCCTTAGACAAAAACATTGGTCCACTCGAGAGAAAAACATCGATGTATCATACTTTAAGATTCGACTGTAAATGCCAAAGATATAACGAAAAATTACGGAAAAAAATTCCTACGTTCCGGAAAAAAATTTTTTTTCTGAAACCTCTAAAGCAAACCTTTAAAGCAAATCTACGTTAAACCGATTGTAGTATAAAACATTTTTAAATAGGTTATGTTTATAATTGTTCCGTTACCCAGTGTAGAAACGGTAATGACATATCATTATTTTTTGGACTACCAGTAATGACACCCACTTACCTTCTGCATTATTTTAAAACAGATAATAATGAGTTACTGATAATGACTTATTTTTATCATTATTTCAAATAGAAAATAATTTTCTAGATTTTTTTGAAATCTATTTTTAGACTCAATATTTTTTAAACACTGGTAAGGATATATGTAACCACATATTTTTTGATTTTTTGTATGTTGGCGAGTAAGCTTTCTTGTGTGCAGCAGGTCAATTATGTTTTTATCTGTTATATATTACATGTCGATATAACTCAGATGGTAGAGCTAATGACTGGCATTCTGTAGACCCAGGTTCGATTCCCGCACCAGCAAATTTTATTTAAAAAAAAAAAATACAATAAAAAATATTTTTTTTATATAATTTATTTTTTTGAAAATCTATTTTTAGACTCATTATTTTTGTCAGTACTGGTAAGCACATAGCTGCTAACGATATATTTTTTGATTTTTCGTATGCTGGTGTGTAACAATAACTCATTATTTTTCGAGACATCGCCATATAAAGGTAAAAAGAAATGTAATAACAAAAGTAAGTAGTTACCATTACCAAGTATGTAGTTACATAACCACATATCTGGTAATGATTTTCTACACTGGGTATAATCGAAAGTACGTCAGCAAAAGTTTTTAGGAAGTAACGCGAATAAGTTACGCTAGATGTGAAAACGTATAAACGATGAAATTTCAACGTTGATAATTATCCGTGTTAAAAGTTAACGTGCATACGAAAAGTAATGTGTTATTTTTCGTCTTAAACGCGTTTTTATGCAATACGACACAAAGTGTACTTTTATGTAAAATGTTGCTTTTAAAAAAGTGTTGATTTATGACTGGTTTTACCAAATCAGACAGTTCATATACAGAATTCTCGTCCCGTTGATTTTTTGTAAAGTATGTAATTTCTTTATTTCATCTACCGGGCTTAACTCTTACAGATTACATTCAAATTACATAGTTTCAAAATAATATATTAAACAATTTACAATTTACATTAATATATAATTTACAATTTACATTAAGGGGGTATCTACTTTAGGAAAAATTTTGTTTTCGAATTTTTTTTATATTTTATTTGGATAGAGCACACTCTTCAGAAAATATCAATAAAAAGTTCGAAGAAATAAAATTTCCACATGTTTTTTTGTAAAATATATTTTAGTCACAAAGTAATATTCTATGCATTAAATTTGTACACAAAATTTTTTGAGAGCGTTTTTTACAATTGTCTTTATTAGAAATTTTATTTCACATAAAACAGCAGAACAAAAAGAAAACACTACATCCAAAGATGCAAGAATTGCACGCAGTCTTTAAAGAAAAGCCAATGACGATTCCACGATGGTGGGCGAATGCACGTTATATGAGGAAGGTACTGATGTCTTTTTAACTAATAAAAAAATTTACAAAATAAAAGATTTTGACCGAAATGAAATGTCTAATAAATTCTCAACCATCGTTTTTAAGAATATTTGGGTTACTATATAAAATACTCTTTATCCGTAAAATACTCTTTATATTCTTTCCAAATTTGGTACACGTATAGAAAACCACGAGATGTAAATTTTGTTCATACACGGTTTTTTGAAATTTATCTGTTATCTTAGCGTAAAATCAATTTTAAACTTTAAACGCGTTTTTCCACAACCCTGAGTTCAAAATCGGCTGCCACTGTACAGCCAAGGCGGGTTAACCGATTTCGAACCGGGTTTTTTTCTTTCGTAGACAACAAAAAACTCTAGTCCTTATCGTGGCCCTTTTTTGAATTTTGGTCAAATAAATTTTATATCCCGGAGCAAATATGGGTTTTCTTGTCTTTTTTGGAATTTTTAAGTTTGTGTGGCAACTTTGTTAAAAAAATTTTTTTAAATAAAAATCGGGCCACGATAAGGACTAAAGAATTTATCTGGGATTAAGAATCACTTTACATTTTTATTTTCCGATAATTAATGAAGGCTGCACAGTGGCAGCCGATTTTGCCTTTTTTAAAAAAAGTCCAGTAATGAAGTGGTAACTCTGGCGATTTTGGCTGGGGAAATATAAAACTGATATTTTTTAAAAATACTAAAATAACATGGTTTTTAAATAGAAAAATAAAATATTAAAAATATTAATAATTGAATTTTTGACAACCGTTCAAATACGCCCTTTAAAATGCTGTTGTTACAGTATTTACCCCCCTTAATAATTTCACAATAGAATAGAGATAAAATAGCATATAAGACTACAGCCCTTATTCGTCCAACAGGTTGGAGATTAGCCTCTTAAATGGTGCTCTGCCAACATCTGTATCAATTCGGTTAGATACCAAATTATATAAGAGAATACATCTATGTATAGGCTCATTCCGAAGGGAACCGAAAATAGATGATTTTCCCTTAACACTCTAGCAGAAGCGTGGAATTGCAATGCCGATTTTAAAGGAGAACCCAGTATATCCTTTACAAACAAGATGCAATGGATCCTTCTTCGGTCCGTTAACATCTGTAGGCCGAGTCTTTGACATCGGTCAACGCATGTTGGCATATTATCAAAAGAAAAGTGCCCCCTAAGAGCAAATCTGGTAAAACGTTTCTGGATTTTTTCAATCCGATTTAAATAATTTTCATTAAAAGGATCCCAAATAACACTTAAATACTCAAGATGAGGCGTGACTAAGTATCGTCAAAGAACATTAAAGTCTTTAAGTTAGAAAACATTTTCGAAACCAAATTGAGAATTGGATTTAGAAATAATGTAATTAATGTGGTATTTAAATGATAATTTGTCATCAAAAAAGACGCCTAAGTCTTTAACTAAGTTGTGACGCAGAAAACAGGGGTTGTTTTCATCCATATAGTCATAAATAATAGTCAAATGTTTATGAGAACATGTTATAATTTTACATTTGGAAAAATTAAGGTAAAGATGGTTATTTTGGCACCAAGTCATGACAGAAAAAATGTCTCGGTTTATGTGTTCCAATTATCATTTCTTATTGCGGACAATTGATGAGTTCGGATGATGGCCATGAAACAATTGTATTGTCTATCATGAAAATAGGCAAACTTTTTGAAACAACAAATAAAATCAAATATGGCAATATCATATTAGAATTTGGACTTGAGATAGAACAATATTCTAACTAAATGCAGTGAACAAAAAGAAAGGTTGGACACTATATAAAATTAAATGAATAACCATGTTATTTGAATTTTTTTTCAAACAACATAAGCACATTGTACGTAAAATTAACAGTTAATTTATGCTCTTCAATATCTTCTTTCGTTTTTTGTATTTTTTTTAAATTACAGCTCGTTTTATTTTAATATATAATGTGTCCAACTTTTTTTTTGTGCACTGTATGTAAAATAAAAATTTTAAAATCTCTGGTCTTAGTAAATTTCTAAATTTTAGTAAATTTCCAAAAAATTTACTAAATTAAAGTAAAAATTTACATAATCAAAGTACCTACTTGTTTTTAGGAATTTAAGTCAAATTTTCTTTGGAGCCAAATCATTCCGAAATTGCTTAAAATTTAGCTCAAATGGCCTAATATTTGCTAAATAATTTTTTGAGTAAATATTGCCTTAACAGTTTCCGAGTAGAGTGTCCAAAACCGTAACCGGTTTCGAATAATTTCTAAATTCGAATAAACCGAAAACCGGTTATTATTGGTCGGTTAACCGGTTTTTTTAAAAGATGTTTTTATCAAAACTATTTTTAAGCTAATCATTCGAAAATTTTATATTTCGACTGCATTTTATTTTTAAAAACTTAATTTTAATAAACGAAACTGCAGTTTTGTTCTCCTTTATATAAAAATAATATCTTTTCACATGTATTCAAACAAATATAATACAACAGTCCTTTGGGTGACTAATGAATGTTTATACAAAAAACATAATTACTTTTTTTCTACGTAATTAATTTGTTCCATTTAAGAAAAATATACGATTGAATGATGAAACAAAAACGGTTAAATCTACAAAAATTTGAGTTATATTTAAATAAATTTTAGTTGAATACAAATAACATTCTATCTTGCTAAAACCGATAGACGTTTTTACTGAATATTAGTAGAGTTAAAATAGCGAAAATAAATAGTAAGTACTGCTGTTTTTAGTAGAGTAGATTGTCTTCCCATTAAAAATTAAATTTTGTAAATGTAATTGTTTTTCTGTAATGTTATTAATTTCCTAATTTACTAATATGACTGAAAACTCGCAATATTTTCGGTTAGCGCTTTTTATAGAAAGTTTGACGTTTTTCTATTTTTTATTTAGCGCTTCCTGATGAAATCTTTACTTTGATACAGTTTTATCCAGTTTAAATGTTTTTTTAAAATTATTTTCATAATAATGTGATATTAAATTATATTTTAACATAATAATGATTTTTAGTTCTTTTTAAATGTTTGGTCGCATAAATTAGTTGAAAACTACCTATTTTGACACTGTTGCCAACTTTTTTCCTAAAAATATCACTAAATCAAACTAAAAAATCACTAGAAAATAGCTAAATTATAAAAAACTTAAAAAATTTAGCGATAAATCGCTAAATTTCACGAACTTTTCGGATTCTATTGAAAAATTTCCCAAAAATAGCTATATTTTTCGAACTTTTTAAAACTTTCTAAAATAATTGTCGATACATCGCTAAATTTTTTCAACTTTTAAGTATTCCATAAAAATTTAGCGATAAATCGCTAAACAATAATGATTAAAAAATTCTGTCAAGGAAATAAATGTAAAAAAGCTAAGAAAACACCAAGACTGTCTTTAAAAAAAATCGTTAGTTTTCCCGCTAATAGCTAAATCATATTTTATCCCGCTAAACAAGTTGAAATATCGCTAGATTTCACGAGAAAATAGCTAAATTGGCAACAGTGTATTATGATCACATTTATAACTTAGCGCTTTTTTGGGCCTGCTTGTAAGTTTTGTTCTTAAAAGGTTAGCATCACTTCATCTGTTGATGTAAACGCAAATAGATTTGCGAAAAGATTTGTCTGGCAAACACATCATCTCATAGGATTTTTTGTTTGATTTATCAGACGTAAAATCAGATAATTTAAATCCCGCTTTAGAAAACAGATTCAGCTGATTTTAGTAGTTGTTTCTGCAGGGCGCTTTTAACTAATTTTAATTAACATTTTATGCTATTTGTAGAAATTTATTTTCATAACAAAAAAAAAAAACCCCCGAAACCGGTTTTTTAAGAAAACAGTAAGCGAAAACGGTTTTTTTAAAATAACAATTTTCGAACAAACCGAAAAGCGGTTTTGCGAAATGGCCGGTTTTTTGGATACTCTATTTCCGATACAAAGCCAAAATTGCGATCATGCATTTTTCGGGTTTTTCGTATTTTTTTTTTGGGTCTTGATTCTATTTTTAGATCAATATTTTAACTAATTCCTAATTTAGTGCATGATTGTATAATTTTGGTTAATTTCTTTACATTTTTGTTGTTGTACTATTAATACTTAACTTTGTATTGTGTTCTAATTTTCATATAAATCGCTCACTGATAACAACACCTCATTAATTGAGATTACGTGGGCTGTTTGTCAGTTTAAGTTGTTTAAAACATTTTTCTTGCTTTTGTTTTAATGTTAATTCGAGCTTAGCTGGAACGTTGAAAAAGTTAGCTAACCCCATACGAGTGAGTGTGAAATATGTTGGTATTATTGGAAATATATTGAAAACTTAATATAAGCTTTTGTTTAAAGTTTTTTATTTATTTATTGATTAAACAGTTTTGATTATCGAAATAAATGTTATAGAAATTAAACTTGCAAGGTTTTAAGCGTTAGAAGTAGTTTGATTTTATTTTATAACAAAAAAATAAAAAAATTTATGATTCCCAGAAAAATGTTGGCTAGAAAGGTTTAAATTTTTTTCATTTTTGTATGCAAAATTGGCAGGTACCTACATCCAAATCGACACCGAATATCTGATATAAAATACGAGATATCGATAAACGGTTTTCAGAACTCATTTTTTTTTTAAATGGTCAGTATGTCAAACTAAAAATAAGCTGACAATTTGCTAGTTTTCACTTGTCTAAACGCATATAAAAAAAAATTAAAACTAGAAAGAGCCCAAACAGTGTACTTTTTTTGTTCTGTCCAGCCAGCAAAGGCTTGCCAAAATGAATAAAAAAAAAGCTAAAAAACTATTATTTAAAGTTAAAATTTTTTAATGAAAGAGATTTATTCAAAAGAGCATTCTTCTTTTTTGATTCAAAAATGACAAAAAAAAAAATTTTTTAAAATTCGGAAGGCTCAAAAATTTATCTTTTTTTGAGCCTTTTTTGAATTGTTCATAAAAAATTAAAAAAGGTCGAATTAATCAATTAAAAAAGGTCGAAAAAAACAATTTTTATTTTTAAAATAAAAATTAAAAACCAACACTTATTCAAATTTGTTTACATTTCAGAACCATCTTTTAGATTTAATAATTTGACTCAAATTTTTGAGTCTTTTTAGAAGCCTCATATTTTCGTCCAAAATATGAGCAATTTTTGATAAAAAAAAAATTTTTAATTTCAAAAAATGTGTTTTATTGGAGTAAGTTTTGACTCGTAGAATAAGAAACCTCAAAAAAGTATACAAATTTTGCTGGCTGGGTGTGTAAATGTAGTACTAAATAAAATCAGTTTTGTGGAAAATATTTTTACAAAACAGTAGTTTAATTAAAATAAACAACTCAATACGCTATACTGTGTCTACATACACAAATCTTAAAATAACAATTTTTATAGTTTATATGTATATTTTTCTTTTAATTTTTATTGTAAAATCTCTGTGTTTTTGTGATCTTAATGCAACAAATTGTAAAACTATAATTAAAATGATATAAATAAAATACATAAAAATGACCATTTCATTAGTAATTTATGTTTATAAAAAAATGGTCGAATGTTTAATTTAGATAATCCATTGGTAGATTTTCGGGCTTTTTCTAAATAATAGGTATAATAAAACAGTACAATATGGAGAAAACACATATTTTTTTTTTTTATAGCCATTCACTATTTATTGATCTAAATAAGCAATTAAAGCAATGTGAAGTACATACTGTAATATAAACAATAAAGAATGAGGGGTTTTAAAAGGATGTTTAAATTAAGCAATATAAAATAACAAGCGTGATGTATATAAAGGGTGGTTAAATTTTAAGGGTCGATGTTGAATGTGAACCACACCTAAACGTCAAGTTTTTTTCTGCATTTCATTTGACATTTCTCAATTTCCGACTAACTCAATTTGAACCATGGAGAGATACATACGTTAAAGTTATTCAGGCTTATTATGAAAATGGGCGTTCAAATCAAAATGCATTTCGTGCACGGCGTGATTTCTTTGGTCAGCATAATCGACCAAATGTGTCCACAATCGGGAGAATTGTGCACAAATTTCAGCAAATCGGGTCTGTAGGAAATGTGAAAACACCTGCTTTTTGTGTTTGGTACGGTTTATGGGCTGGCGGCGTCATCGGGCCGTACTTCTTCGAAAATGAGGTTGGCCAAGCAGTTACCGTGAATGGTGTTCGCTATAACGGACTTCTTGTGGCCAGAAATTGAGAATGTGGACCTGAACGATATGTGATTTCAACAGGATGGTGGCACTTGCCACACAGCCAACGAAACAACGGCTCTTTTGCGCGTGAAATTCAATGGCCGTGTTATCTCACGTGTTGGGGATGTCAATTGGCCGCCAAGATCATGTGATTTGACACCGTTGGACTTCTTTCTTTGGGGTTATTTGGTTATTTGAAAGAAAAGGTGTACGTCGATAAGCCAGCAACAATTCAAGAGCTAAAGGATGAGATAATTCGGCACATTAACGGCATAGAACCTCAATTATGCCTCAGCGTCATCGAAAATTTGAACCATCGGATGGAAGTGTGCCGCCGAGGTCGCGGCGGCCATTTGGCCGATATTTTGTTCCATACATAATTGAACCATACCAATATTATCATATAAAAAGAAATGACAATAATTTCCTGAATAATTTGTGTTTTATTCAAAATCAGCATCGGCCCTTAAAATTTAACCACCCTCTATAATAGAGTGGCCGAAACTAAAAAACATAGAATTTTAGAGGGTCGAAACTTAAAAAAAGAAATAGAAATATAAAAACGTGTTGTGTTGAAAATTTGGCCCGCAAATAAATCAAAATTATTAAAAGCACATACAATTTTAAGGCGAAGCTTATCATGAATATGTTTTCCATCGACTTCAACGTTCGTGAAATGGTTTGTACGGTTTAGAAGGGGTGATTTAGTCACGGAAGACAAACACCGTCCAGGTAAGCTAAAAAAGTTCGAAGAAGAGTCCCATTTATTCTGAGCTGCTAAAATCGGGCCATACGATCACAGGGGACCTGTACTGAACGCAATAGATGCGTTTGAAGCGAGCATTGGCTGAAAAACGTCTAGAATATGCGACCAGACATGAAGCCGAAATATTCCATCATGATAGCGCACGGCCACATATTGCAAGACCGGCTAAAAACTATTTAGAAAATAGTGGTTGGGAAGTTTTGCCTCACCCGCCTTATAGTCCAGACCTTGCCCCGTCCGACTACCATTTGTTTCGATTGATGCAGAACGCACTCACTGAAATACACTTCAGTTTTTTTTAAGAAGAGATAGGTGAACCTATTCCAAAGTGTCTTTATCTTTGTACGGTTGCCCAGTAGATCTCATCCATTTCTAGTGGATTGCCCAGTATATGGCGCAACGCATTATAGAGCAAATTCGTTCATTAGTCGAACCACCCGTATGCGGAATAAGTAAACCTCCCGCAAATGTCTTTCCAGACACAATATAGATAAACGTAAATCAAATATCTACAAACACTACACCCTTTTTTCTCCTTTCCATTACCTATTTTCCTGATATCAATACAAATCCATTCATTAGTGGGGGGCATCCCCTGAGTACTGGTCTATAGTATAAGTCTTAAACTCAATAAATTTTCTAAATAATTATAATCCGATTTTTCGCTCATATGAAAATATTTGTATTTCTTGTTTTCAGATTAAAACAATTTCATTGTTCTTTTGTAATCAACAACTATAATTAGGATGATTTTACTTAGGAAGGTATAATCCACATTATACAAATAGTTTTCGCACCATAAATGCAATAAGTAAAGAATCACTGGCATTATTTACAATTTAAAAGAACAACTCCTTTTTAACTTATAAAGTTACACAATATGTAAGTGTCACTTCGTTCATCTTACATAGATAAATTGATAATTTACTTCAAAAATATACCAGCAAATATTTCTTTTCAGTTCAGGCATTTCCTTTTAATCGCAAATTGCTACAAAATGTAATCAAGAAATCAAAATCTTATAGAACTATGTATATATTTTCTTTTTGAGAAGAGGTTTTCGGAGGAGATAAGTGAAAAAACCGCTGATAGAGAGGGGCCAGTTGCCCATATTATTTAGTTTTGCAAAATTATACTATAACCGCCGAGAAACATTAACCGCAGAAATATAGGATATGGAAGAATTATCTGGAAAATCGTTAAATGTAAAAGAACTTCGATACTAAAATCCGTTTAGAATCACCGTGATCTATTTGCGAGTTAATTACCATAGCTTTTCGTATATCGATTGTGCATTTTCAAAAATGTGTTTGGCTGCTATTTTGCGAACAGCTTTTTACATTTCATGAAAAATTTATCATATTTCTAGATATGAGGTTTTTCGCTGTAAAAATTGGCATAGTGATCATATTACATTAGAGCGTACCACCTTACAGGAAAAAAAAAGTGCACCGTACACCCACCAATATGAAGTATTTTTCCAAGAAGGTTTCAAAAAAAATTTTTTTTTTGCCATTTTACAATTTTCGTTATATCTTTGGCATTTACACTCGGATCTTAAAATATGATACAACGATGTTTTTCTTTCGAGGATACCAGTGTTTTGCTCTAAGGGCCATTGACCTCAAGCATCCCGTTCTAGTAGTTACCCACCAGATCTCAGTTGCTACCAACCTAATGTAACCCCCCAATGTCAGAAAATTAAAGCTCGAAAAAAATTATTAAACTAAGAAAAGAAAGTTAAATTAAGAAAGTTTTTCGATAAACCCAGTAGAAATTTTTTTTATATATTGGTTGCCGAATGTAGGGGTCGCCTACGGAAAAAAATTGGTCTTCTCGAGGCAAAAAAATCGATATATCACACTTTAAAATCCAACTTTAATTGCCGAAGCTATAACGAAAAATTGAAAAAGACGACCCCTACGTTCGGCAAAAAAAAATTTTTTTTTTTGATTTTGACTTGCAAAAATACTTCAGATTGGAGGGTGAACGGCAAAAATACTTCAGATTTGAGGTACGGTCTAATGTAAAGGGTTTTTCAATAAGAGCGCTACAAAAGTTTTTTTTAAATAAAACAAAAACGGTTTTGGATATCAATGAAATTCTTTATTCCTGTGAAAGTAAGTTCGATGCCATTATGTATGGAATTCGATCTCTTTTGCATGGCCACCACGGGCACGCTTGCAGAAGTCCAGACGCTGAACCCAATTTTCGACAGTTTTCAAGCATAAATCGGCCGATACTGCTGCAATTTCACGTTCGATATTCGTACGAAGTTCATCAATCGTCGCTGGCTTGTTGGCATAGACCATAGATTTGACGTAGCCCCACAGGAAATAGGCCAACAGCGTCAAATCGCACGACCGAGGCGGCCAATCGACTGGACCATTTCGTGAGATAACACGTTCTCCAAACTTGGTTTGCAATAAATTGATTGTGACATTCGCTGTGTGGCTTGTGGTGCCGTCCTGTTGGAACCACATGTCCTCCAAGTCCATATCATCCAATTGGGGCCAAAAATATTCGGTTATCATTGAACGGTAGCGATTCCCATTCACAGTAACGTGCCGGTCTTGATCATCACGGAAGAAGTACGGCCCAATGACACCGCCGGCCCAGAAACCGCACCAAACCGTAATTTTTTCGAGATGCAATGATGACTCATGGAGTACGTGTGGATTGCTGTCTGACCAATAACGCATATTTTGTTTATTGACGAAGCCATTCAGCCAGAAATGAGCCTCATCGCTGAAGATGATTTTTCGATGAAAATCCGAATCATTTTCAAGCTGTTGCTCAGCCCAATTCACGAACTTACGACGCTTCTGGTGGTCAAGCGGCTTCAGTTCTTGCGTCAATTTGATCTTGTAAGGATGTAGGCCAAGATGTTTTCGCAAAATTCGCCACAACGACGTCACAGAGATGCCCAACGCTTGAGAACGACGTGTGAGAGACACATTTGGGCTTTCTTCAACTGAAGCCTCAGCGGCAGCAATATTCTCGACACTACGGGCACTTCCCAGTGTAGAAAATCATTACCAGATATGTGGTTATGTAACTACATACTTGGTAATGGTAACTAGTTACTTTTGTTATTACATTTCTTATTACCTTTATATGGCGATGTCCCGAAAAATAATGAGTTATGGTTACACACTAGCATACGAAAAATCAAAAAATATATCGTTACCTATGTGCTTACCAGTACTGACAAAAATAATGAGTCTAAAAATAGATTTTCAAAAAAATAAATTATATTAAAAAATATTTTTTATTGTATTTTTTTTTTTTTTTAATAATAGTTGCTGATGCGGGAAGCGAACCTGGGTCTACAGATTGCCAGTCAAGCTATATCGACTTGTAATATTTAATAGATAAAAACATAATTGACCTGCTGCACACAAGTCAGCTTATTCGCCAATATACAAAAAATATGTGGTTACATATATCCTTACCAGTGTTTAAAAAATATTGGGTCTAAAAATAGATTTTAAAAAATTTAAAAAAAAATCTGGAAAATTATTTTCTATTTGAAATAATGATAAAAATAAGTCATTATCAGTAACTCATTATTATATGTTTTAAAATAATGCAGAAGGTAAGTGGGTGTCATTACTGGTAGTCCAAAAAATAATGATATGTCATTACCGTTTCTACACTGGGTTCTTTATCTCACTGGCACGGGAACATTTTGTACTGTGCCTGTGGATTAAAATTTTCCCACTAGACGCTCAATTCTTGATCTGCTAGGACGATTATGACGACCATAAATTGGACGTAGCGCTCTTAACGTTGAGGCCACTGACTCCGAATTTCGGTAGTAAATTTTAATAATTTCGACTCGTTGTTGGCTCGTATATATTTCCGTCATGAAATGGCAAACCTTACTGAAGAGAAATGTCAAAAGAGCAACAAGAAATATGGCGTCTTTTGCTGTCCTTGTCCTTCTACTGTTGCAGCGTCCCTGTTGAAAAACCCTTTATATGCCTCATTGAACGAACTTTAATCCAAATATTCTCACATTTCTGGCGGTCGAAATATTTCGTTTAAATAAGTTCCAAGAAGGCGTGGATACTCTTTGCATTCGAAGGATTGTTGGGAAAAGATTTTAAGCAAAAAAGTCTAATGAATGTTGGTTGAAATAAATGTTACTACTTAGGTAAATTATCGATGAACCCTCGTAAAACAAGTAGTAACAACTAATATCATCCTACCACCACTATTTACAAATATGGTAAGTAAAACTAGTTTAACTATACTTAAGCTATCTTCTCCATAAATGTGACGTTTCTTCTGATGGACTAACAATAAGTAGTACCTAGATGCAGAATATAATGGAAGACAAAATAGATACAACTTCCACATGTTGCACAAATATTTGTTGATTTGGTATGCATTATTCTGTTGAAAAAATATTTAAAGCTTAAGAATGATACGGGCTCATAAACATACAACCAGAAGCGGTATTTTAAACTTGAACTTTATATTTTTAGTAAGTTGAAGTTTACCATGAATTGACAGTTTTGTCAAGTAGCTCGCTCAAGTTTTGTAATAATATTTTTGTGTCTTAAGGGTTTAAAACGAAATACAGCGAAACACTGGAATAATTCTGTCAGTCTGTTTGTCTATCTGTAGTTAGTTGTTCCTACACTTAAAGTGACTTGTACATTATGTTCTGTTTTTACTTTTTTTATACCTTTTCAAACCGCTTTGATGTTGTGGGTTTTAATATTGCATCCAACTGATGAATATTCACTTTGAAATGTTTTTCACTCTACAGTATTTGCTATATACAAATACGGACATGTATATGTCATCTTCTTTTCATTTGGTTGGTTGCACCTTAAAAGGTCTAAAGTACCTTAGTTTAATGTGAGGAAGCTGTGATTGTGCATTAATTAGAAGTTTTCTTTGAGCATCCCAGCAACACTTTGGTAATGGGTGCGACATTCTCATAGATTACCTTTGTAATGATAACTCGTTACTTTCTGCATTATTTTAAAACAAAAAGTAATGACTAAAACTAATCACCGATTACATAGTGCATGATTTAAAAATATAAAATAATTATTTAAAATTTTTTTTAATCTATTTTTAGACACACTTCTTTGTTTTTTTTTTTTTTGTAAACAAGAAGGTCAGATATAAATTTTTCCACATCACTAAAAAAAACATGAAGCTCACAATTTTAATCAATCACAAGGAGTTGATAGCTCAGCGGGTAGGGTTTGTGGCTAACAACCAGATTTAAATCCCAGCGTAACCACGTCACATATTTAATTTAAAAAAATTATGTGTAATCAATTTTTTTATTAATTTCTTTTTATGAAAATCTATTTCTAAACACTTTCCTTTTTAACCCTCGTTACCATATAAGCAACCACTTACTTTATTGCTTCTAAGGTAATATGCCCATTAGACCGTACCTCAAAAAAAAAAGTTCGCCGTACACCCTCTAATATGAAGTATTTTTGGAAGGCGATTTCAAAAAAAAAAAATTTTTTTTGCCGAACGTAGGGGTCGCCTTTTTTAATTTTTTGTTATAGCTTTGGCATTTAAAATCGGATTTTAAAGTGTGATATATCGAATTTTTTGCCTCGAGGAGACCAGTGTTTTGCTATATAGTAAAAATCCAATTAAAAAAAATTTAAAAAGGCGACTCCTACGTTCGGCAACCAATATATGAAAAAAATTTCTACTGGGTTTAGCGAAAAACTTCCTTAGCAAAAGTTTAATGATTTTTTGCGAGCATAAATTTTCTGACATTAGGGTGGTACATTAGGGTTGTAGCAACTGAGATCTGGTGGGTAACTACTACACCTTTTGCAATTGTAATTCAGAAAATATCAATTGAAATTCAGAAAATATCAATTGAAATTCAGAATTTCCATTTGAAATTCAGAAAACATCAATTGAAATTCAGAATTTCCATTTGAAATTCAGAAAATATCAATTGAAATTCATATTTTCCATTTGAAATTCAGAAAATATCAATTGAAATTCAGAAAATATCATTTGAAATTCAGAAAATATCAATTGAAATTCAGAAAATATCATTTGAAATTCTGAAAATATCATTTGAAATTCAGAAAATATCAATTATTATTCAGAAAACATCAATTGAAATTCAGAAAATATCAATTGAAATTCAGGAAATATCAATAGAAATTCAGAAATCGTCATTTGAAATTCAGAAAATATCAATTGAAATTCAGAAACCGTCATTTGAAATTCAGAAAATATCAATTGAAATTCAGAAAATATCATTTGAAATTCAGAAAATGTCAACTGAAATTCAGAAAATATCATTTGAAATTCAGAAAATACCATTTGAAATTCAGAAAATATCAACTGAAATTGAGAAAACATCAATTGAAATTCAGAAAATATCAATTGAAATTCAGAAATCGTCATTTGAAATTCAGAATATATCAATAGAATTTCAATTGATATTTTCTGAATTTCAATTGATGTTTTGTGAATATCAATTGATATTTTCTGAATTTCAATTGACATTTTCTGAATTTCAAATGATATTTTCTGAATTTCAAATGATATTTTCTGAATTTCAATTGACATTTTCTGAACTTCAAATGATATTTTCTGAATTTCAATTGATATTTTCTGAATTGCAAATGACGGTTTCTGAATTTCAATTGATATTTTCTGAATTTAAAATGACGATTTCTGAATTTCAATTGATATTTTCTGAATTTCAATTGACATTTTCTGAATTTCAATTGATGTTTTCTGAATAATAATTGATATTTTCTGAATTTCAAATGATATTTTCTGAATTTCAAATGATATTTTCTGAATTTCAATTGATATTTTCTGAATTTCAAATGGAAAATCTGAATTTCAATTGATGTTTTCTGAATTTCAAATGGAAAATCTGAATTTCAATTGATGTTTTCTGAATTTCAAATGGAAATTCTGAATTTCAATTGATGTTTTCTGAATTTTAAATGGAAATTCTGAATTTCAATTGATATTTTCTGAATTTCAATTGATATTTTCTGAATTACAGTTGCAAAAGGTGTAGAACGGGATACTTGAGCTCAAAATGCCCTTAGAGCAAAACACTGGTCTCCTCGAGAGAAAAACATCGATGTATCATACTTTGAGATCCGATTTTAAATGCCAAAGATATAACGAAAAATGTAAAATGGCGACCCCTACGTTCGGCAAAAAAAATAAAAAAAAATTTTTTTGAAACATCCTTGCGAAAATATTTCATATTGGAGGGTGTACGGCGCACTTTTTTTTTTTGCCTGTAAGGTGGTACACTCTAATGCCCATACATAACGTTGGGGCTAATCGCCTGTAAAATTCATCAATGAAGTATATTACTTTATTCATTATTTGATAATATGGGGTTTCGCTGGGATATTTCTACATGATTTTCGGAAAAAAATCTCGTTATTCTTTTAGAAGAAATAGGTACCAATTATTCAAATTCACTGTTGTTTAGATTTACATTTTTTTAGGATCTAAAGCTCTTTTAAATAGTCTAACCTAGTTTTTACTAAGCATTGCACTGTGGGCCAGGATCGCCATTTTTTGGCCAAAAGTAAAATTCCGGTAAAGGGAAAATATGTTTATATATTCAAAATCTAGGATTGTTGAATATTTTGTGAGTGAAATATTGTATCATTGTGGTTACTCTTTGTTAGTTGGCGAGAGTTCAAAGTCAAAGTTCAAAGTTTTTTAATTTTGTGACATTTTTTATTTTATAATGATACAATAAAAAAATCATAAATAAACAATAATTTGTTCCAAAACAATCTCAAATTATAAAACTGAAACTGGTTCTCAAAAAAAAAAAAAAAAAATAGAAACCTGTTAAGTATTTACGCAAAAAGTAACAAAATTATTAATTTTACCTCAAAAATGTGGGTTTTTTTGAAAATCCTAAATTTTCAAAAAAAAGCTCCAAAATGTTCCAAGAGATATTTAAAAAACTTAAATGCCAAAGTGTTCATAAAGTTTCGAGATTTTTCCCTTTAACTGAAAAATTACCTTCAGATCTCGCTGATTTCCAGCATTCCAGAGTTTTAGTAAAAACTAAAAAATAGCACTGAAAATTACCTTAAACGAAGGTTCTGCTTTTCTCACACAGACTAGCCCCCTAAAGTCCAGGTTTGTGGGACACTTGAGTGCCAATTCTGAATAAGTACGAAATTAACCCTTAAACACATTTTCAGTTTTGACTTTTTTTGTGGCATTGAAGTTAAATTTTCAACTTTGATGTCTCAGAGATTTATAGTAGAATTTTTTTTATTTATTTAAGGTCTATAGAACAAATGTTCCTTACAGACTATGAATATCTTATAATAAAATTAATTATGAAAATTAAATTAATTATAATAGTTTTCTATTTTCTAATAAAAAGTTTTTAAAATTATTTTTTGATGTATTAAATTCCACCAACTTATCAGGGGGTAAATTATTAAAATAACTTAAAGTTCTCAAAATGGGCCCGTTCAGCACATAATCACAACGGTGATGTCCCAATTTCATGTCAAATATTTTTGAGGAACATTTTAAGCCTTTAACTCTTCAACTTATGGGTCTTTTTTGACACTTTTTAAAAAGGACCAAAACAGACCCTTTAATTGCAGAGTTAGAGGGTTAAAATCTTCCACAAAGATGTCCCTCGTAGTGTTTTACATAAGTTCGCTGAACATATCCTATACCTTAAAGGGAAGATTCACATGGTTTCCTATGCCGATTCACAATAAACATTTTCCAAAGAGGGGAAATGTTAACCCCCCAAAAATATAGGGCCAGACGAAAACTTGTAAAACGCCGATACACGTATATTTTTCTTTGGTCCCTCTGCCAGAATTAGTTGTCATCAGAACCCCTTTTTTTGTACAGTGTAATTTATTTTCCAACACATAACTATTTTAAATTTATGGCCGCCATATTGGATCCGCCATCTGGAATTTTTTAAATTTGATTTCAGATTCGTAATCTGCTACCCAAAAGCTTCCCCTGGTGGGAATTTGAAGTAAATCAGGCGCCATAAGAAATTTAATGAAAAAATTGTTTGTCGCCATATTGGATCCGCTATTTTGAATTTCAGATTTTTAATCAGCGGATCCTAGACCTATATAATTGATTATTTTAAGTCCAATATAATAAAAACTAAAAATTAATGGCCGCCATCTTGGATCCGCCATTTTGAATTTTATATTTTTTATTTCAGATTCGTTATCAGCAATAACCAAACCCCCCTTTGTATCTTTTAGTTTCATATACTCAATATTCTAGTTTTGGCCAAAATTCTATGATGCTGGCCAACAGTGAATTGATTATGTGCGAATTTTTTGGTAAAGCTTGGAATTAGGATAGGCCGGTGAAGCATATTGAGGTCAAAAATGCCACAATTTTTGGTTTTTTTAAAATTTATTTCTTAAAATTTCAAATCAAAATAGTCAAATCGGGTATCAACTTAAAGCTTTTTTGGAGACGTATCTACCGGTATACAAAACAAATTGTTTTGTTATTCAATTATGATTTATTTCGAATACCATTGTGGAATACACTCACAATATATTTTCCATAACCGATTTAGGTTTATTTGGAAAGTAATAGGTAAAGTTTGTTTTCAATTAAAATACATTGTTTAACTTTTTGCATAAGTCAATAAAAAACAAACTACAAAAAAATACGTATCGTCTGTAGGGGTTGATATTTTCAGTCAAATGTTCCATTTTTAGTTTTCTATTTTTAGAAAAAATAATTTAAATAATTTGGTTGTTTTCGGGTTTAAAACAAAAAATTCAAATATTTTCTTTTTTCTTTTTTGTTCAAATAGTTTTTTTATATACAAAATTATTTCAATTCAAATTACAAGAAATTCTTTACTCATACACACAAACATAGCCACTAAAAATATGAACGTGTGTGTTGTGTGTGTAATGTTTTGAAAATTTAAACAAAAAAATTTTTTCAAATATGAAAAAACAAACCACAAAATCGTTATTTTAACGTTTTGTCAGTTAAAAATTGAAGATTGTTTTAACAGACTTTTAAATTATTTTTTCCTTTTATGGATTGTTAGATACTCCTCTTCTTAATTGTGTTTTCAATTAATTTAATATATATTTTAGGTTGTTTTCAACGATAAAATATTAATATTAAAATATTATAACCCCTGTTTTATTTAATCTTAATAAAATTATTTGCGTAAATTGTCTCTTGACTCTATCTATATTCATCCAGAACTGAAAATCAAATGAAGGATTAAATTCTTTAAAAGCTATGGTATCATGCACTTACTAAATGATCATATAATACATCATTTTGTTATATTGCATGTTGACTTTTAACCATACTGACATGCCTAAAAACAATACCACAGAACAAAAGCAAATATTTAACTTTATTTACAACATTCCCCAAAACAAAGTACAAATATTACATTCATATCTATACCCTCTTATCCAACTACTCCATATTATACAAATTACGGCAACAACAACACCAACAACATCAACAACTAAATGCCCACAAACAGCAGACGCACAAAAAACAGTAAGCAGTACTAGACACAACTAGTAAAACAACTTAAAAATGGATAAAAAAAAGGTAAAATAATTTTTAACAAAGAATTTATTAACAAATAAAGTTCATTTCAACAAAATGATCTTTTAAAAATTAAAAAAAAAACATCATATAAACACAACATCAGACATGTTTGAATCAAACCGCAAATCGAGACTATGTGAATCATACAAAGAAAGCCAAAGTGTATTGGCCTCAGTCAAAAAATGAGAATGAAATTTCGAGGCGTAATTGATAAATAGAATTATATATAGCAAATTGAAAATTGTAGATATTATTGGAAAGATATATCCTTCCGAAATAGAATGCTGAAAGAACTGCTGTTCAGAAAATTTAAAGAATACGACATGGTAAACTTAAAAAGCACCGTTGAGACGTTATAAGTACACTAAAAAAAAAAAGTTAGTATAAAAATTAGTAAAACGGTTTCCAATTTTATTATACTATTATACTAGTATTATACTAATTTTTAGTATAAAGTTGTTTTTTAGTAAAATAATTTGGTATTCTCATTTTACAAATTACAGAATTTTTTACTAATTTGAGTTGCTAAATCTACAAATTTAATTTTACTAAATTTTGAAACCCGATTAGCTAAAATTAGCAAAAAAAAATTACTAATCTTTGTTATTTTGAAAGTTTAAATTTTTTTTTTTTTGAAAATATACACAACCTGATAGAAATTTTTGTTGCAATATGATTACCAGAAAGACCAAGTTGTTTTTAAGCGTTTTTTTTTTCATTTATAATAAAAATAGATTTGTTCTTAAATTTTTTTGTTGTTTTTCAATGTTTATATTTCCACGTTTTTTTTTTTTTTGCTTTTATCGAATATTTCTTTGCTATAAATACAATTAGTTTTGCAATTTTTTCAATATGTATTTTTATCATCCATATTCGTGCACTCGGTGAAAAAAAGAGTTATCATATTGATGAAACTGCTTCATAAATCGTTCATCGGCAATAAATATGACGAAGCGTTTCATAAAGCGGGTGATGTTTTTTATACGAAAATTGATGGCAAAACGTCTTTCAAATTAGTTCGTATTAACCGATAGTTCGTCTTAACCAAGTTTAGCTTAAAAGAATTTTACTGTAAATGGTACAATTGTTTTCTATTCTAAAGCTGCCTACACACGAAGGAACATTCGTCACAAAATGCACTTCGTGTATAGCGACCTATAGAAAATGAAGCATGCTGTACAGCATGCTGGACGGCTGTATGAATTTGATCATGTAGTGTCTAATTTGACAGCTTGTTGAACATGGCAGATTTGACAAACACGCTTTACAGTGTAATGGAAACATTTTTTTATAACAAAAAAGGGATAACGTTAATAAATGAACTAAAAAATGCAAAAACAGAAAAAAAAATTAAATTCAAAGAAAAAAAATTATTGACATAAGCGGCCTTTATACGATCAAGCATGCTGTCCAGCTTGTTTGACAAACAAAAAATGTTTTTTGGAATACACGGACAAGCATGCTGTAAAACTTTACTTCAAAACCACAAAATCAACACAGCGGATGATAATGACGAAATTATTTTTATTAATTTTTTTCTTGGAATTTCATTTTTGAATTTCTGTTTTTGCAATTTTTATTTTATTTATTAACGCTATCCCTTTCTTGTTACAAAATAACTTATTAAAAATCCAATGATTGATGATTTTTTTCAATAGACGGTAAAGCGTGTTTGTCAAACTTGCCGAAAAATCAAAAAATTTTGTTTTTCGTCCAACATGCTTGGCAAACCGTCAAATTAGACATTACATGATCAAATACGTGTTATCAAAATTTTTTGATATTTTGTGTTTCCAAACCCCATTTTCCCAACGTGTGTATCGATGTTACTGTTTTTGCTGTTTTAGTTCATTGAGAGAAGTCGTACTGGGAGGTGCTTTTGTAATTGCGCATTATGGCGACAATTACAAATAATGAAAACTGCATTAATTTTACAAATTAATATAAAAATTTATAGACAATTAAGAAAAAAATCCTTAAATATAAATTGTAACAAAATATTGACCAGTTTTCCTTTAAACATATATAATTCTTATAAACAACTGTAAATTGCACGCGTGCTAACCCGGTGTATTTAAATGCAATAAATTATATGATTTGAAATGTCAAAACCATTGCAGAAAAACGTCAAAATGATATCAATTGCAAAGTGGTGGGGAACACTTGACATTTTCATGGATAAGAAATATCATAGATTTTTCTTCGAAAAATACCAAATTTTATGAAACATTAATTTTTACCGACAAATAATAAAAAACTAAACACTTTTCCATTCTTTTTTAAAAAAATTTTTGTTGTTTTTCTATTACAAAATTAAAATGAAAACTAAAAGTGACATTTGATCTCTGGCATCACTGCAAGAGCCGATGCATGTCAGCGATATATTAATTTTATTGTGCATAGACTAATAGCGTCAGAAAATTACAATTTTATTAAAATTTTTAAATTATTAAGAAAAACATTTAATTCTGTAATAAAATTAATAAGAAAAGGATACAAATTTTCTATGACTAAAAAAAATAACGAAATGAACGAAAAGAACGAATAATGGTGAACGATGTCATATCGTTCAATGAACTGAACCGTTCAAATGAACTAGTTCGTTCATGAACGACACAACTCTTAGCACGAGGTTTTTCTAACAAAAACATTCGGTAGTGTTTTAATAGTTAAAAAAACAAAGTGAATTAAAATAATAACTTGTAAAAATCAATAACAATGGTTCCTATTGGACCAGTACATGGTGGTCATCCTGGGGTACATGCTCCACAACCTATGTCCACCGCATCCAGTGATCCTAATACTCTTCAAACATCATCTTCGACCGTAACAAGATCCTCATCTTCAAATAAATCGTCTTTATCCATAAAAACTAATTATACTTTAAAGTTTACTTTGGCTGGTCATACCAAGGCAGTATCAACTGTTTTCACCCAATGGGGAATGGTTGCCGAGTTCATGTGAGTACCAGAAGTGGGAAAAGAAATAATTTCGAAATTTTAGGAATTGACCTGCCTCTGCCGTTCATTTCAATCGTGATGGTACGTTAATTGTCTCTTCTAGCTATGATGGCTTATGTCGTATTTGGGATATAATATAGCCAGCGGTCAGTGTTTGAAGACTAATAGATGATGACAACCCGCCTGTAAGTTTTATAAAATTCTCCCCCAATGGCAAGTATATATTGGCGGATACTTTGGATAATACTTTGAAATTATGGGACTATTCAAAAGGAAAATGTTTAAAAACCTACACTGGACATAAAAATGAAAAATATTGTATTTTTGCAAATTTTTCAGTAATTGGAGGAAAGGTTAGTTAAAGGCAAGAATTTTTTTATCTATAAATTTGTTTTAAATGTTTGTAATATTTTTTAGTGGATTGTTTCCGGCAGTGAAGATAATATGGTTTACATCTGGAATCTACAATCGAAAGAGGTGGTCCAGAAATTACATGGTCACACCGACAGTCTGTTGTGTACTGCTTGTCATCCAACAGAGAATATTTTTGTTTCGGCGGTTTTGGAAAATGACAAAACTATAAAATTATGGAAAATGACAAAACCATAGGATTATGGAAAAGCGATACATAATTTTACAATTACATATGGCTATCCCAATATTGGTACCATACGTGAATTGTTATTTAAAAAGGTTTTGCTCGTATCAATGGCAAAAAATCACCCAATATTTGTTTGGAAGATATTATTCATGAGATATTTACAGTGGGTACAAATGTTCAAGCTGTTAGTGAATTTATGTGTGCATTTTTAGTAAGTTTATTATCTTTATATTAATTTATATGTAGCAAAAATTAACTTCTATTTTGTTATCTACAGTTTTGTAGCCCACGTGAAGCTTGGAAGAATAAAGTGTCGGTATCCTTTAAGCGTGGAGGCGAATACGGCGATCGTGGTAATAGTATCAATTATTTAATAGCACGTAGTTTATAAATATATTTTTTTAAATTTTGACACTGTTACTTATAAACTAGAAAGTATTTTAGAGGCTTTGACATGTCTTTTTCATATTTATGTGGTTTTTCATTTTAAATATCCTATTGAATGTAAACATGTATGGCTCTTCAATCACATTTTTTTGGAATCAATTTTCCTAAAGACAAGTTATCAACAGCAATCCTTAGCCTGACAACTTATCTAAAAAATATAAATGAAGAGAAAAATTTATAAATTTTACTCCTATGTTAGTTAATTTGATAATTTCACATTTTAAGTGGTTTAAAACATGTTATTTTTCGCTGTTTTCGCATCAATTTATTAATTAAAGGAAATAACATTTGCCTACTTTTGTTAACTTTGAAACTCTTAATTTCTAATTATAATCTTTACAGCTGAGTTTCATACTGAAGACTTTAACTTCACTATTAAACAAAAGAAAATGTCAAGAAATTTGTGTACGAAACAACAAAAAATTATGGATAAAAGTAAACTGAAAAACCTACACGATGGTTTTCATACTGAAGGTTTTTGAGTTAACCATTAGTTATTTAATTTGTTATTTCGTATATAATTTTTGACATTTTATCTTTCAATATCGTTAAGTTCAAGTTAAATTTAAATATGAAACCGAGCGTAATAGATAAATAATAAAATGTACCTACATTAATTTGGAATAAATGTGGGCATTTTTTAATACTTTTATGGTGGGTCTCGTACTGTAAGTTTAACTTTAACTTAACTATAAACAAAAGAAAATTTCAAAAAAATGTACACAAAACAACAACAAATTTTTGGGTTAACTATTAACTAAAGTTTAAGCCTGCAGTATGAGACCCACCGTTAAAAGTGAATACTTATAAAAATTTGCATTAAATGAATGTGTGACTTTCTTTTAAATACTTATATATATTAATACTCCTAATATTAATTTAAATGTGAATATCAATTTGATATTGATCTCAAAAGCCTATTATTTAGTACATATATTTATAATAAATCTTTTTATCCTTTTATATACATACATTCAATGTTTCATTCATCTAAAAGTTCTTTAAATTTTAAAACTTTACTTATAATTAAATCGTATTTAAAATTACATTTCATTTTATAACTAAAAAGAAATAAATGTTTGTTTAAAAAACTTTACTATTCGTAAGCATTTTTTATGGATTTTGTTTTAGATTTTTTGGAAATAAAATACAGTATGCATACTAATATTTAGTATAAGTACTATTTTATTTCCATTTTAAATTTACAGAAATTTTACTAATATATAGTAAAATTACTAATTTTTGCTTCTAAATGAATTTCACTAATATTTAGTAAGAAATTTGGCTAATTTTAGCAAATTGATTTCCATTATGAATATACTAAAATTATACTAAATTTTAGTAACTATTACAAATTTTTTCCACAACTTTGACTTTACTAATAATTACAGAGACATTTTGCTAAAATTAGCTAATCGGTCTGCTGGCCTAATATTAGTTAATTTTTCTGTAATATTACAGTTTTTTCTGTAACTTTTACAGACTTTTTTATTTGAGTGTACGACCAAAGAGTATACAGTATAAAGAGATTGCGGGACTCTCTATCAGTGAGAATGCATTTGTTCTATAATGGGACGTCAAACAGGAACATACTCAAACCAATACTATGTACTAATAACAACCAAATATTTACATCAAACATCATTATTTGCCGTCTTTGTATGACTCAAACATCAATAATAATAATAATAATTTAGTTAATTACACTATATCCAACAGTATTATGAATTTTAAAAAATCACACGTACAAAATTGCACAATAAGGGCGGAAATGCGGAAAAGGGTTTGTGGCTAAAAAACGTATTAAAGGACTTAATTAGCGACAAACATTCTGCAAACGAATATATCGATGCCAAAAATTTCTGTTTTGTAAATTTTTTTTTTTAATTTTTTTTTAACTAACCACTGAACTTTTTTTTAGGAGATGTACATTATAGTCAACCGCACTTCAAAAATTGCAAAATAATAGCGGAACGCGAGAAGACTTTATGGTAGAAAAAAAATAATTAAAAAACTCAATCAGCGATTACCAGTCTGCAAACGAATATAATGCAAAAATTTTACTTTTCACAACATTTTTTTTTCCGATTTTTGTTTTTGCAAGCTAAGGACCAAAGTTTGGTGCATAAATTGCTATTAAAGTCCCTAGATTATGAATTTTAAAAACCACAAATGAAAAATTGCAAAATAATAGCGGAAAGCGAAAAAAGGCTTTACGTTACGAAAAATTAATTAAAAAACTTAATCAGCGATTTGAAGTCTCCAACATATATATTGATGCAAAAATTTTCCTCATCTAATAAAAAAATCGATATACGCATGAAAGTAGAGACCATGTATAGGAAAACTACATATCCTGCTTCATCACGTCAGCTATCCTTTATAAAGGATTTCCAAATATCAAAGTATACAATAAAGATAACATATTTCTTATCAGTTCTATTCAAAATAGATATCAAATAAGAGGAGATAATCTACAAAGCTCAGTAATAATGTAAATTTTGACAAAAAAGGATGAAAACTATTATTTTTTTCAATATCCTTGAAATGGTAAAATATTTTGTTAAAACAATAAAATATTTTGTTAAAAAAATTCAATGGGTATTTATGACATTGAATTGAAAACAAAAGTTTGAAGTCCTTTAAAAATGACATCTGAAATCTATTTTTAGACTGAATATTTTTTTAACACTGGTAAGGATATATGTAACCACATATTTTTTGATTTTTTGTATGTTGGCGAGTAAACATACTTGTGTACAGCAGGTCAATTATGTTTTTATCTATTAAATATTACATATCGATATAGCTCAGACGGTAGAGCTATGGACTGGCAATCTGTAGACCCAGGTTCGATTCCCGCACCAGCAAATTTTATTTAAAACAAATACAATAAAAAAATATTTTTTTTATATAATTTATTTTTTTGAAAATCTAGTTTTAGACTCATTACTTTTGTCAGTACTGGTAAGCACATAGCTAACGATATATTTTTTGATTTTTCGTATGCTGGTGTGTAACCATAACTCATTATTTTTCGCGACATCGCCATATAAAGGTAATAAGAAATGTAATAACAAAAGTAACTAGTTACCATTACCAAGTATGTAGTTACATAACCACATATCTGGTAATGATTTTCTACACTGGGTTTACTCTAAATTTCACGTGTATAACGACTTTTCCATGGGTGAGAAAACCATACATTGTGTAGACTGTGATTGACAAAACTTCAATTAGTCACACTCATCGCTGTGCCGACCGTGGTGTATCTCGTTAAGAGGTAATGCTACAAGTCAAATCCCTTATAGAGGGTTGCTGGTTTGATTCCAGGTCATGACATGTTTCATATAGAGACAATTTAACAATTAAAAATACTTTGATCAATTGACAAATAAATTAACCGCTAATGATTTCCCATGTAAAAATATCAATTCTGGCCAGATCTCATTAGATCTGATTATACCCAATCTAATTAAATATCAAAATTTGGGATAAATTTGAGATCTAATTAGATCTGTGCAGAATTGACTATCAAAAAATCCAATTTAATCTGGACAGCTAAAGCTGGATTCACAATGCTGAATTACTCTGCAGAGTGAAGTGTGGTAAATTAGAGATGGCATGATACAAAAAATATGTAAGTGAGAAAAGAAAGGAGTAAAATTTATGCAGCACAGTGGAGTGCTCCAGCATTGTGAATCCGGCTTAATTCCTTAAACAGAATTTGTTTATATATTTTTATTTTGGTGCCTTTTTAAACTGTTCAAATACTAGATCTGGCCGGGTCATATCTGCCCTTAAAAATAACCGACTGTTTTAGATCACTTTAAATATGACGAGACTTGATACTAGCTCTCATCATACCTGACCATAAAGTATTTCACAAATACCATATCTGATCACATATGATCTGATCTGGCACCAGATCTCAATAGATTCAATCATATCTAATGAGATCTAAACATGTCTGATCACATCATTGTTTGGCTTTGGAAAAGACAAAACTGCGGCAGTCTGGTAGATTCCCTTGTGTTTTCTTCTTCTTCCTTTAAATGACCTTTAGAAAATTCTTTAGTAATTTATTCTAATATTAATTACCAGGGCAAGTTTTTTTTTGGCTTTTGCCATTTATCCAATTAGTAAAAATGCCATTTTACGGATCCTTGCCAAAAATTCCATTTTGGCGATTCCTTTAAACTTATCTTAAAAAATGCTCTAAAATATAACAAAAACTTTACTTTTGTAGATATATTTGGAAACAATTTACAAAAACAAATATGATTTTAATTTTGGTAAAAACTAAAATTTCAATGAATATTTTAAACCTTAAAAATCATGATAATTTACGCTGATTGCATATTATCAGTTAAAGTGTGAATTTCTTCATTATGGTTTTTTATTAGAAATATATAAGAAAATTTTAAACCCATTCGTATTCTTTAAAATATTTGGAATACGTGGGTTACTATTTATATTTGGAGCCTAACAATGAATAAACAGAAACTTTTTTATTGAAAATGTCTTTATCGTTTTTCAAAATATTCTCCTTTATGTCATGTCATTTTTTCCATTCCGCGTGAGGCATTACGGCTTCTTCTGCTGGCGAAAATCGTTGTCCACGTAGTTTATTTTTGAAGTGAGGAAACAACAAAGAGTCATTGGGTTCCAAGTTAGGGCTATGCGGCGGATGACTCATTAATTCCATCTTTTGAGTGCTCAAAAAGTAATTTGTTTGAGCTGATGTGTGAGAGGTCGCGTTGTCATAGTGAAGAACTTTCAGTCTTTGGGGGTTGGTTTTTCCCATTTCTCCGAACACTTCCGGCAAACAAATGGTGGTGTACCATTCAGAATTAACACACGACCAGTTTTTCTAAAAAAACAGGCTACTATTTGCTTCAAACTGCTTCGAAAGGGAAAAATTTTTGTTGGATTTCCTTCATCATGAAACACCCATACGGTCGGCTGCTGTTTACTTTCAAGCTCATATGCATAGATCCATGATTCGTCACCTGTAACGATCTTATATATATATATCTTTTGAAGCACCGCTATTGTATTTCTCGAGCATTTCTTTGTCCCAATCGACCCGAGCATCTTTTTGAGCTGTTGTTAAGTTGTTAGCAATCACACGAGAACAAATCTTTTTTATGGCTAAATTTTGATGCAATATTTTATTTATGCTGGTGGAACTTATGTCTAAGGTAGCCGCAATCTTATGCCGTTTTCTTTTCTGAAAAAAGTGTTGCCTTTTTTCTGCCCTTTTTTAAAAAATGTATTTTTGTGCATAGAAATAATAAGTAAATATAGGCATATTAGGTATAAAATTAAAGTTATTTTAAAGACCTATTTAACTATGCTTCAAAAATGTCCAACAATAATCAACTTATTTAACAAAACACCAAAATATAGAAAAATGTGACATTTTGTTAAATTGCACGAAAATTAGGGAATAATTAGACATATTTTATACACGGTTAGATTGATATCTGAAATACCTTTAATTTGATACAAAATTTGTCTATGTTTACCTTTTATTACTATACACAAAAAGGCATTTTGTAAAAAAAGGGCAGAAAAAAGGCAACATTTTTTCAGAAAAGAAAACGCCATTAGAGTGTCACATGACGATCTTGCGTTATCAGTTTTTGCACAGCATCAATGTTTTCTTGTACAACAACTGATTTTGGATGACCTTCTCGAAATTCGTCCTGGAGCTTCATCACCAAAAGTTGAATATAATTTGTCTATGCACCCTAGTCTAGATAATCCACAAAGAAAATCGTAATAAAACATTGCTCATGAAAATGCTCACGTATTAATTCCATTTTTTTTGCTGATAAACAATACAAATAATGCTCAAATGACAAAAAGTTCTAAGCAAGGTTATGGTCAAAAATGTTAAAATTTTTTGTGAAAACATCAGCTGGCGCCTAACAAGTGTTAAAGTGGCCAAGGGTTACTGCTTAAATAGTTACCCACGTATCTACAAACCCATCTTACAAACACTTCACTCAATCATGATTTCACATTTCTCCAGAAACGATCATCGAAAGATTTTCAATATCATTATTTGTTTATTAAATGACCAAACTGATTTGTGCATGTAATTTCACACGGGAAATGTTTTAATAAATTTACACTGATGAACAAAGGAAAATAAACAGATTACGGCAATTTAATTAAATGACCGTAGCGAGACGCGAAAACACGTATACTATCCTGCTGACCTTATCGATTTTTTTTTAAAATTTTTATTCTAGTTAATTTACTTGTATGCTCTCAAATTTCACAAAAAACATTCATTTACCAATTAAGAGAAAAACTACACATACCTTCATACGTTTTTTTTCAAATAATAATTTTGAAATGTCAAATTTTTAATTGCTATTCCTTTAATATAAAATGAAAAATTTAAACTCTTAAATAAAATTTAATAACTTTGCGAGAGGTAAATTTCCTGGATTTTAAAGTAAATTGAAGATTTGAAATCCTGCTAAAATTTCCTTTCATTTAGCTATCTGGTTTTTGTGGACCTCTAAATAGAAAAAATGCTTTTTTAATTCCTCAGGGTTTGTTGGTTTTTTAGGTGTGCCCGATAAGGTGCAGTTTTGACACATCCATTATTGAAATGTTGCTGGGTAATATTGAATATTTAAAAATATCGATATTTTAGAACCCTGCTAAAGTATTCCAAAGATGAATTTTCTACAAAAAATACTCTTCTTTCTGAATGGTTAGTTATCAATTGATCCACGTATGAAGAATGTAAACTGTTATAGCAAAAATTAAAGCGGAAGTTTAGCTGCCAATTTATAAACATATTTTTTTCATGTTTGAATCAAACATGTTCTATATGCTGGATCGTGTCATGCAAACAACATGTAGCAAATGCATGATATAAAACTTTCAGTTTCAAATGTTCAAAATACTGCGATTATTTTTCAGTTCTTTTAAAACATTGCGTGTAAATGGACGTTATAGTTTATAAGCGCCAAAAATAAATTTTATGGCTTAAAACGAAAAAAAACGAGAAGATTTTTATTTTATGATTAAATAATAACAAAAAAAATCTTAGTGTTTTTGTAAAAAATAAAAAAGTTACTATTAAAACGAGAAATTAATTTAACGAACGATCTTTTGTTCAAAATATAACGTTTTTTACTTAAAAAAAAAAAAGTTAAGAAGCTTTTAATATAATAAACTAAATTATTGAAGTTTTTAAAGTTTTAACGCAAAACACGGAAATACAAAAATATTTAAACGCTAAAATAAAAATATAAATCCGGTTGGATTCTATAAAATTGATCGTTGGTTCTACAAAGTTTCCTTATTCGAGTGCATGTGTTTTAAGTTTTAATTATTTTTGACATAATTACATATTTTGATACACATTTGTTGCATTTTTTTCAAGTTTTTTTTATGGTTTAACTCAAAAGTGGCCATTACACTTTAATAGCAATTTAAGTTTATAATTTTGGAGCAACGTATCGTTGTATTTGTGAATTTGCATTTCTTTTTGATTTTTTTTTTTTTTTGGTGGTTTAAAGAAAGAAAATAATTACATTGCCCTTACTCGTCTGGGTGACTGTTTAATATCATCAAGTGAAAATTGTAAGTATTAAGCGAAGAAGAAGAAGAAAAGTATGTGATTTATTTTATTTCAGTTGTTGTTTTTTTGCGATGTCTACTTAAAATGTGTAGGTACTTTTCTTAAAATGTGATAAGATGCATGCAGAGCTTTTTTTTTTTTTTTTAATTTTAAAGTAAAAGAAAAAAATTCGTGGGAAAGTTTGGTATTTGGCAAAAATTTTTTCAAATTTAAATTAAGTTGTGAAGATTTTATGTAATTTATCTTTCTTTATATAGATCTTCGAATACATTAAATACAGTTTTAATAAGAGTAATATCTACAGGAAGATTAAAATGACATAAAACTGGGTTCTATTTATAACATAGACAATTCAACAATACCTGTTATAATTTTCCATTCACTGTAATGTGATAGCACCCAAACAAAAGTGGTTAAATATAATTTTATATAAATGTGCAATATTTCTTATTGTATTTCAGAAATCGTCGACTAAATTTCAAAATAAAAAGTTGTATTTCAGAAACTTTCATTTGAATTTCTCCACTATTTGTGAAAACCAATTAAAAAATTCTGAAACTAATATAAAATTCTAAATGTTAATTGCCAATTTTCAATTAAAATGATATAAGTGCTAAAATAAAATGATTAAATGTAAAATTTCTATAAACAAAAAACAGCACAGAAAATATCGATTGAGTTGAATTCTTAATTCTTGAATTTTTTAATTCTTTCGATTTCAATTTAATTGGATTAAAGAAGTATGTAACAAAGCGTGTAAAACAGATATATTTTATAAATGTTTTACATAAATTTGAAGTTTGCATTCCTATTTTGAAATAAAAATTTACTAAAATACCAAAAATTCACGAAATCCCATAAAATTTCGGGATCCCGAAAAGTTCCGATCAGTGTTAGGATCCCGATTTTTAATTTTGAAATCCCGGGAGTTTAAAAACCCAATCCTGTTTGATCCCTACACTCATAGAAATAAAACTGTAAAAATAGCAGAAAAAGTTACTAAAAATTAGTTAAAAATGATGCTGCAGAGAGAACTGCTAAAATTAGCAGATTTTTTTGCTAAATATTAGTAACATAGGAACAGCCAAAAAAAACTGTTAAATATACAGAATTTTAGTTATATTTGAATGCAAAATAGCAAATTAACCTGCTCAAATCAGCAAAAAATTTTGCTAAATAATAAAATAGCAGAAAAAGTTACTACAATTTAGTTAAAAATGATGCTGCAGAATAAAACTGCTAAAATTAGCATTTTAGTAGCCTAAAAAATCACCAAAAAATTAAAAATTTTCGAAGTTGTTTTGTCGATTTTTTTTTAAATGCAAATAAAAATCGCGATTTTTGAAAACAGCAGTTTACAATTTTTTAGCAAATATTTCTGCTGATTTTAGCAAAATAGACTGCTATTTGCATTCAACTAAATTTAGCTTAAAAATAGCAAAAATTTTGTAGATATAACAGTTTATTTTTGCTAATTTTAGTTTACTAATATTTATAAAAATTTTCTGCAGATTTTACAGTACAATTTGCTATTTTCAATTTACTAAAAGTTAATTTGAATATAACTAAAATTCTGTAAATTTAACAGTCTTAATTTTGCTGTTCTTATTTTACTAGTATTTAGCAAAAAAAATCTGCTAATTTTAGCAGTTTTTTCTGCAACATCAATTTTAACTAATTTTTAGTAACTTTTTCTGCTAGTTTTACAGATTTATTTTTATGAGTGTAGTTCTCATCAATGACAGTTAGATATCCAGCTCTATTGACTCATTGGAGCATCGTCGGAATGTTGGTTGTCCAGTGCGATATTAGCATACACTCATAGAAATAAATCTGTAAAAATAGCAGAAAAAGTTACTAAAAATTAGTTTAAAATGATGTTGCAGAAAAAACTGCTGAAATTAGCAGATTTTTTTACTAAATACTAGTAAAATTAGAACAGCAAAATTAAAACTGTTAAATTTACAGAATTTTAGTTATAGTTAGGCTAATTTTGAGTTGATTGAAAATAGCAAATTATAATGTAAAAATCTGCAGAAAATTTTGCTAGATATTTGTAGACTAAAAATAGCAAAAATAAACTTAAATCTACAAAATTTTTGCTATTTTTAAGCTAAATTTAGTTGAATGCAAATAGCAGTCTATTTTGCTAAAATCAGCAGAAATATTTGCTAAAAAATTGTAAACTGCTGTTTTCAAAAGGCTCGATTTTTATTTGCATTTAAAAAAAAATCGAAAAAAAATTTCGAAAATTTTTATTGTTTGGTGATTTTTTAGGCTACTAATTATTTAGCAAATTTTTTTGCTGATTTTAGCAGGTTAATTTGCTATTCTCCATTTACAAAAATTTAGTTCAAATATAACTAAAATTCTGTATATTTAACAGTTTTATTTTTGCTGTTTCTATATTACTAATATATAGCAAAAATAATCTGCTAATTTAGCAGTTTTTTTTCTGCAGCATCATTTTTAACTAATTTTTAGTAGTTTTAACTAAATTTTTACGGACTTTTTTCTATTAGTGTAGTAAGAGTTCTGCTGAGATAAGTGAACTGATTTCTAGGACCAGGGTTCGGAATTCTCGCTTATCTAGAAGGACACATCCATTTGTAGTGGATTGTCCCGTGGAGCCCAAAACGCATTAAACAGATAAATACGATATTTATACGATAATGAGATATTTATTTAGCTAAAAGCTACACTCAAAATAATATGTCTGTTGCCTCAACAAAAAAATTTGTTACTTTTACAAAATGTATTCCTATTTTTTGCTTAAAATAAAATTTGTTAATTTCAACACATTTTTTGTTAAATTTAACAAACCTACAACTGCAATTAATATTGTAATTAATATGCATTTTTGCAATTTTCAATTTAGTAGGTTTGAGGTTAAGAAGAACAATAAACCTTTTTCTCTAAAAATTTTAAACATTAACTTTTAGAGTTTCTGCCTTTTTTTATGGATAGGCTTCATCAGTGATTTTCCATTAAATTATTAATTCTATATTGCCAGATTGTCTCTATATGATCATTTTTTCAACAACCCGTCGGCTGTGGGATTCGAAAATATGTCCCCACATTACAAACGTAACTATAGTGAAGTGCGACGACAGCTTAGCCATCTCACCCAAGTAAGGCCTTGAATACAATGTAACTAATTCATTGTTTTCTTTCCTATTCTTTTACTTAGAAGTGATCAAACACTGACACATAACATGAACATTCTATTTTAGATTTTTGTTTATCTTCCAATCTCTTCCGTATCTCCTACACTGACGTATGGTTTTTACGTTCAAGAGAAGCTAACTTCCATATACTGGAGACGGGTTGCCACAGCGCATTGCGTAATGTATTTTTAGTACAGTGTTATTTTAACGTCATATAGACAGCTGCAATTAATATTGTAAATAATTAATATGCATTTTTGCAATTTTCAATTTAAATTGAATTTCAATCTAAATTTAAGAAAAAAAGTTAGTAAAACTACAGTTTTATTTGTAATTATAGTGAGCGTAAAATTTGTTAAAATTATAGGGTCTCGGGAGGGAAAGAAATAGCGCCATCTTTAAAACTTCGTATACGGCGGTGGCGCCATATACCGGGTAATATTTGACAAATGGGTTCTTAAAAAGTTGGTTATAAATAATTTTGAAAATTAACACTCAAAATTAGTTAACGTACTGAGGATTTTTAAAACTGCGTTAAATGAAGATATGTAAATGAACAAATTAATTAAAAAAATTAGTCAAATCGATTTGAAACCCGTTTTTTTACTGACGTATTATTTTAAGTGTACTTAAGACCTGAAGAACCACTTTTGACAGCCTTGAGCATTGGAGGGTTAAAGGTAGCTGTGAAGTTAATTTAAATACCCTCCAATATACACATATTTAGTATTGTGTTATTTTTCCGTAAATCTACTGTTTCATTTAAAAAACTAACATAGGTGTAGATCTTAAAAAATTTCAGAAATTTGATATTCCCTAATCGCAATCAACAGCAAATGAATAAAATGAGGTGTGAATAAATTTCTTGGAAAATTTAACAGCATTTAAAAACCAATAATGGGCCGATTACATGCAAAGATCAAAGCATGATATTCAATTCTTTAACAAAGAAAAAAACTTTCAATTTCTTACAAAAAAAAAAAAAGAAAACAAAAAATATAATAAAACTAAAAGTATAAGAAGTGCTCTTAGGAACAGCTTAACAAAAAAAAAAAAAGATTCAATAATGTCACATAATCTAAGAATATGTAGCTTTAATGTGTAAAATATTTACCAAACAAGTGAGACTAGTTTTTGAATTCATAGTTCAAGCAACTTGTATTATTAAAAATAAATAAGTTTGTAATCTACTTTTTGAATCTGAATGAAAACGCGTGGGTAATAAATGTTCATACTTAAACTGAATTACCACATTGGAAATCGCAATACACTGGTTAATAGGTTAATATAACAATCGCCGACAAAAATCTGGTTTACAAATTTCATAATGCGCAGGACAGTATTTCATAGTGCATTATCAGGAATTGTTATAAAATTTGTGCAAGTCTTAGCATTTTGGCCCTGTCACTTGAATAAGAAATTCCATCATTTCCCACTGGGTTATAATGAAGATTTTTGTCTTTTTAGCAAATATAATATTTTAAACAAAAACCTACATAAATTTTGTGTGAAAAGAAAAATGCCAATGTAATTTAAATTAGTCATTAAAATGCTAATTTTAAAGAAGTTTTTTTTTAAATGCAAATTATTTTTGTGCAGTGCATTATGTGATAATTTTTATAAAGCAAAAAAAAAAATAGTTCTCTTCTTAATCTAAAATAAGGCAAGGTTCATCATTTTACTTTGTTTTGTATCCTACACAGTCAAACCACGATTTGCACTACTCACCTAAGAAAACACTAATTTTGTCAGTACACTCATAGGCATACTTCGGTATAAAATAGCAGAAAAGGCAACTAAAAATAAGTCAAAATTGATGTTGCAGAAGAAACTTTTAAATTAGCAGATTTTTTTTCCTAATTACTAGTAAATAATAAATAAGAATAGCAAAAATAAAACTGTTTAATTTACAGAATTTTAGTTATATTCAAGTTAACTTTTAATCTAAAATGACAAATTGTACTGTGAAATCTGCAGAATATTTTGCTAAATATTAGTAGACTAAAAATAGCTAAAACTGTTACATATGTATATCTAAAAAAAATTTGTTATTTTTAAGCTAAATTTAGTTCAATGCAAATAGCAATCAATCCTGCTAAGAAAACAGAAAAATTGTAAACTGCTGTTTTCAAATGGCTTGATTTTTATTTGCATTTTAAAAAAATCGAAAGAAAGTTCCGAAAATTTAAAATTTTTATTTTGCAAAATTTTTGCTTATTTTAGAAGGTTAAATTGATATTTTCTATTAACAAAAATTCAACCTCAATGTAACTGAAATTCTGAATATTTAACAGTTTTATTGTTTCTCTTTCTATCTTACTAATATATATAGCAAAACTAATTGAGCAGTTTTTTCTGCAGCATAATTTTTAACTAATTTTTAGTAGTTTAATTAAATTTTTTACAGACTTTTTTCTATTACTGTATGTATTAATACATTCTATTAAAAATTATTTAAGCAGTTTTAGTTTTATTTTATAATTTTCTTTAAAAATTTTAATTTTGACAATTTCTTACATAACTAAAGAAATACACTCATAGAAGTAAACGTGTAAAAATAGCAGAAAAATCTACTAAAAATTAGTTGAAAATGACCTTGCAGAAAAAATGCTAAAATTAGCAGATTTTTTCCTAAATGTTAGTAAAATAAAAACGAAAAACTAAAACTGTTAAATTTACAGAATTTTTAGTATATTTGTGTTAACTTTTAGTTAATTGAAAATGATAAAATCTGCAGAAAATTTTGCTAAATATTTGTAGACTAAAAATAGCAAAAATAAACTGTTATACATATCTAAAAAATTTTTGTTATTTTTAAGGTTAATTTAGTTGAATGCCAATAGCGGGGTAAAATCAACAGAAATAGGATAAAATCAACAGAAATATTTTATAAATAAAAAAAATTCGAAAATTCTATATATTTAATAGTTTTAGTTTTGCTGTTCCTTTTTTACTAATATGTAGGAAAAATATTCTGCTAATTTCAGAACTTTTTTTCTGCAAGGTAATTTTGAACTAAATTTTGTAGTTTCAACTAAAATTTTTGTAGTTTTAACTAAAAATATTTGGCTTACCCCTTTTTTTTAAAGAGAAGCAACACTCAGGAAATTCTTTCTATTAAGTAACGTGTTGCTTCCTTCGGAAAGGAGACAGAGAAGAAGTGAAAGGTGGTGAAAGATGAAGGGCTTCAAATATGGCAACACAGTAATTGCGCGAGATGTTGAATATTGATAAAGAGTTGGCGAACTCTGTTGAAGCTTTTTAGGTCATAGCCCTGTTATGTTATTTTACTTCGGTGGGGTTAAGTGCTATGGGAACACCGAAGGAGGATGCTGCAATATGTACACGCAGAGAAAAGATATGGTTGCAATATGATCACGGCTACCAAACTATGGTCACTACTGCCATACATGGTTGTTCCAATCAAATTATTAATGTATTAATCATACTTACAAATGATATGGTCGCCTATAATCATTTTATAGTTAAAATCTCTCTTTTTTTCTGTTATCATATTATTCTCTGGTCTACAATCATATATTATCTGGACAACCATACTCCTCTCTTCGATTTACAATCATATTATTATCTGAGTTGAGAGAGATCATATTCACAATCATTGGTATAGTTCCGACAACCATGACATGATCAGTATATTTTTTTAAGAGCGTCATCTACGAGTTGGAGTCAGTCTTGTTTAAGATTTTGTGAAAAGAAGTTGTAAGAAGCACTCAAATATTAAAAAAAAATTTAAAATATAGAAAAAAAACTTATTGGTATTTATTTTAATAGCCACATTATTTTTGGAAGAAGGAACTCGCTCTACCCAAGAAGTCTAGAAAGAAGTAAATTGTCAAGCAATCCTCAAATAAAATTATTGTTTATTTTGCAATAAAATGTTTAGTGTTATAAATTAAGTAAATAGTGATAAAAAAGTAATTAACTTTTTATACTCACGTAGCAAAAATATTGCTTAAGAGCGTCTATAATAAGAAGTGTGACAGATTTTAGTTTTGTACGAAAACAAAATTGAAAAAAAAGTAAAAAATTGAAAGAAAAAATGTAAATGCATGACGACATGATCATAATATTTTCCTACTGATCATATTATATTCCTGATGGTCATAATATGATGCTAAATGGTCACAGAATTTTCTTCATTACCATAATATGATCATGAGGAATATATTATGATCATTAGGAATATAATATCATCACTGAGAACATGTTATGATCATTTCGGTTGCATTTTGAAGTTGTATGTTTAAAAATATTTTTCTACGCGCTGTTATCAGATGTTTCCATAATTTATTTTTAGTTATATATAAGTGATAACTAAAATTATTTAAGTTTGTAAATTAGTGATAGAATAAATAAATGTACTATTTTAAGTAAAATAAATCGTGCACAGCTTTTTCACTCACCTTCAAGAGAATGCTGGGAAAATACTATAGGGATCAGGACTATAATATGATATTGGGGTTAGTTTGGGATGATACTGTAGTAATTTAGGAATCATATTATGATAGAAAAAGGTATTTCATAATATGATTGTCCCAATCATAAACTCAAAAATGTATGATGCTCTTCGAATATGGTCACCCCAACCATGTTTTTTCTTTGCGTGTATGAGGGATAGAAAAAACTCATACATATTATTTTTCATAAATTGATGTTGCCTTGGTTGGGGATCGAACCTTATGTGTAACAGTCCAACGACAGAACTTCAAAAATGCATTTTCAAAACTGTATTTGATATAACAACACAGTAAAAAGATTAACATAGTATAAAAGTTTGGCTATAGCCGCCAATAAAAATATTTTACAATATCATTAAAGAGTTGCCACACGTTGATTTCAAAATCTTAATGTCGAATATTTTTTAAAAGCTTAAAAACAAAAGCATAAAACAAAAAATCATAAAAATTGTGTATTAATTTTTTATTAAAAATCTTGATTATTTAGTTAGATTTTAATTAAGAGAACAAATTAAAAATATAATTTTGAAAAAATCTGAATTCACTGAAGAATGTTTGCTGGAATTCTTAAGTTGTTGACTTTGGTTGAAAATATCTCCGCTATGGTTGTAGGCCATACCAATTTTCGTCGAAAAATTCGCACGATTTCTTAATTCAGGAGAATATAGGTTTAAGCCCGGTATTTTGTTCGTACTTTTGCGAAAAAAGCTGCTAAACTGCATATAAAAAAAAATGATTTAATAGACAATTTAATAGACACGACCATTTGAAAATGTAGCGAAAAAGTGACTTTTGGGTTAATTATGATTGTAACTTTTTATAGACTATAAAAAAATTTGTGCATTTTAATGTTTTTATTATAGTTTTTGAGCTCCAAACATAGAGCGAAATTTTTTCGCTCTTTTGAACAAAATCCTGGGCTTAACGAAGAAAGTTGATCGAAGGTACTTTCTAGTGATTGGATTTTAACGCTTTCCAAAACAAAAGTGTTAAAAGCCAACCTAAAAGTATTCTTATTTACTTTTTTTAATCTTTTTAATCACTTGAAATACCAACAAAAATTATGTTTACAATAATGCATTCACTATCGAGACGCATTTTATGTGTTTCTTGTATTTAATTTTATTATTGTACTCAAAAGAATTTAAATTACTTAATTAGTGATCAAAAGGTTTTTTTTTTTTGTTTTTTGTTAAATACTTTAAATACACAATTTAGCAAATTAACATAAGTTCACACTACTCGTGAAATATTGTGGAATTTGTTTTCTCATTAAATTTGTTCTTAACAAATTTACACACAATTTAATTATAATTATTTTACCGGTTCACGTTTTGATCAGTTCTCATTATGGGCGTGTGTACGAGCAAACGCACAAACGAATAACACGTGTGAAAAAAATACTTGAAAATTAAAAAGAGAATCTTTGATTCCGTTTTTTTTATTTTTTTTTATTTTCAACACAATTTATTTAATAGAATAGGCATCAAAACATCAATAAATATTTATTATAATCAAATATGGTAATAAGTACACTCAAAATAAATAGTCTGTTAGCTGAACAGAAAAATTTGTTACTTTAACAAAATTTTTTCCTGTTTTTTTGGCTTAAAATGAAATTTGTTGATTTTAAAACATTTTTTGTTAAATTTAACAAATCTAAATTTAAGTAAAAAATTAGTATAACTGTTATACTAATTTATACTTATACTATAACAACAGCTATATTTGTAATTATACTGAGTCGTAAAATTTTTTCAAATTCAAGGTCTTGGGACCCTCGCCGGGCCTAGTCCATATCATTTATGGGTATGTAAGGACACTCCAAAGGAGCGAACATTTTGTCCGTTTGGGATATTTTATGAAGTGGAAAATGTTCATTAAAAAGTTCTGAGGGCCCATGACCCAACCAAGGTCAAATTTTGGATAGAGACAAAGAGTAACATAATAAAGAGATTGGGGGACTCTCTATCACTGAGAAAGCATTTGTTTTATTATGTGCCTTGGAACAGGAACATACTCAAACCAATATCACCAAGCAAACATGGTAATGCGAAGAAGATTCTCCGAACATATCGCCAGGAAGAAAATATTTATTGCCGGCAATATCAATTTCGTATTCCGGAAGTTTCCTCCGTCGGAAACAACTGTTACACTAAAACAATACTTCCAGGCAATATAAAAGCAATAACTCATATGGAAGATAAAAGGGATATCGCTAAATAAACTCCCGGTACAATAAAAAAACGATTTAATTTTTTCATTATTAAATTTAAACCTGAAAAACAATATCTGCATACATAATCCATTGACCAATTTATAAATTATCTTGATTTCATCTTAGCCGATTTTTCCCGCGCAATTAATCTTAACTTTTCACGAGTTTATTTCCTATATATCTTTTGATTGTTTTTGTACAAATTTAGTTTTAATTTTTTCCAAATTGATAAAAGATTTCAAACAAATTTGCTTTATCTTCCAAATGATACAAAGGTGATATTGCCGCAATATTGTCATAAAAAGTTATGACAAAAGATAAAATTTTTGAATTATTTTTTTCCAAATATCGCCGAATTATCTTCCAAGTGATAAAAGGAATACAATTTCAAAGTAAATACTACTTGATTATTTTCATTCAAATGACAAATAGAAGATATCGCTTTAATATTTTCGTAGAAGGTATCTTTTAAATGTTTGCAGGGTCATTATGTGCGCTCTTTGTATGACTCAAAACATCGATTGTAACCAGGGATGGAAAATAATAATTTTAATAAAATCAAGAATGGAACTATACTATGGAATTATACTATTCCAACAGTATTATAGCCCTAGATTATGCATTTTAAAAAACCATACGTAAAAAATTGCAAAATAATATCGGAATGCGAAAAAAGGCTTTGGGGTTCAATAAATTAATTAAAAGATTTACATTCTGCAAACGATGCCATAATTTTAAATTTAAAAAACCGCACTTAAAAAATTGCAAAATAATAGAGGAACGCGGAAAAAGACTTTGTGGTAGAAAAAAATAATTAAAAAACTCAATCAGCGATTAACAATCTGCAAATGAATACAATGATGCAAAAATTTTCGTTTTTGCAAATATTTTTTTCGCGATTTATTTTTTTTTTTTTTTGCAAACTAAGCACCAAACTTTTGTGTATAAAATTGGTACTATAGACCTTAAATTATAAATTGAAAAAAAGCACACTTAAAAAATTGTAAAATAATCGCGGAAAGCGAAAAAAGGCTTTATGGTACAAAAAAGTAATTAAAAAAGTTAATCAGCGATTTACATTCTGCAAACAAATATATTGATGAAAAAATTTTTCCTTTTTGCAAATTTTATTTTTCGCGATTTTTTTTTGTAACTAGCCACCAAATTTTGTTGCATAAAATATGTATTATAGTCCCTAGATTATAAATTAAAAAGAAACGTACTTAAAAAATTGCAAAATAAAAGCGGAACGCGAAAAAAGACTTTGTGGTACAAAAAATTAAATAGGAAACGTAATCAGCGATTTAGATTCTGCAAACAAATATATTGATGCAAAAATTTTCCTTTTTGCAAATTTTATTTTTCGCGATTTTTTTTGCAACTAGCCCCCAAACTTTGGTGTCTGAAATGTGTATTATAGCCCCTAGATTATAAATAAAAAAAAAAAAAAACGCACGTAAAGAATTGCAAAATAATAGCGGAATATGAAAAAAGACTTTATGGCACAAAAATTTAATCCCTAGGTTATATATTTAAAAAAACCGCACTTAAAAATTGCAAAATAACGGCGGAATTCGAAAAAGGCTTTATGGTACAGAAAATGAATTAAAAGAGGTAATCAGCGACCGACATTCTGCAAACGAATATATTGTTGCAAAAATTTCGATTTTTGCAAATGTTTTTCTTCGCAATTTGTGCTAATATTTGCTAATATCTAAATATTTAATTTTTATGTTTTTTAACGAGCCAAAGAGGAAGCTATTTTTTAGTTACTTACATTTTTAAATATGTAAGAGCGATCTAACATTTTTTGGTATAAGAGCCCGATTAAGTGAGCCTTTTCCATCCCTGATTAACCAGTCGGAGTTCGTTCCTGTTCCAAGCCGCCTAATATTTTTTCAAATAAAAAATATTGAGAGAGTTGCAAGGCCATTGATAGAGATAACCTTTTCGTAAATTTTTCTCTATCTCTCTTATTTTTCGAGATATGGGCCATTTTAAAAAATCGGAAGGGAAGGAAATAGCGCCATCTTTAGAAACATGAAAATATTTTATTTTAACAATAAATTGTGTAAAATTTAACAAATAGGTTCTTCACAATTAGTTGTAAATACCCAGTCAGAAATCGCAAGTGGTACAAAAAATCTAGCACTGGCATACCACTGGGTAACCACGGTGTTAAAAATAAATTACTGGCAGAACTTTCATTTGGGGCGCTTTGCCAGCGTTTGCAAAAGCGTTTTCACCATATTTGTTTTACAAAAATTTCGGTGGTTTATAAAAAAGCACTGGCAAAGATGGGCTTAGAGTGCTATGCCAAGGTTTGCAATCAGTGGTTATCCAGTGCTACCTAGTCAGAAATTGCCAGCAGTACAAATGCTGACGCTTCGTTAAAAAAGGTTTGTAGCAAGAAGGTTCCGAGTTCAAATCCGGTTGCAAGCAAACAACTTTTCTTTTGATTTTTTTAAGTTAAACATTTTTTTGTTTTATAAAATCAATTTTTTTGTTTAAGACTAACTTTTTCTTCCCAACTCTGGAATATTAGTTCCAAAAATTGTTTGCCAGTACTAGTATTTCAGCACAGCCAGTACACTGAAAATATTATTACAGTAACTGACTGTAGTTTATTTAAAAAGTTATCCGTACATTTATTTTTAAATGACGATTCAGTTAAAATACAAAGAAATATATTTTTTAACTGTTTTTGTCGTTTATTTAAAAAATAAATTACATATAAATACGGATTTTCTGTTACAGTTAAAATTTTCATTTAAAATGTTTTGTTAAAAAAAGAATTCCTTTTCGATTTCTAGGTCAGTTAAAAAAATTAAATAAACTAAATATCATTTATTCTTACGGATTTTGTAGTTAATTTTTTGAAATTTAAAAAACCGAAATAAATGAAAAATCATTATTTTTTAAGGATTTTGTAGTTTATTTATTAACATTTAAAAATAAATGAAAAGTTCTTTTGATTTAAATGAAAAGTCAGTAGACCGGTTTTCAAGTGATTTTTCATTTATTTTAAATTACATATTCAGTTAATTTAAACTACAAACTATTTTGAGTGTAGTTGTCCAGCTGTTATCACTTATTTATGTGTTTAGCCACCAAGTATTATATGTCTCGTTAGTTCAGTGGGTAGAGCTGTCGTCTGCCAATCTGAGGGCGTGGGTTCAAATCACGGCAGGGCCAAAAAAATACATATGAACTTTTTTTAAATTTTATTTTGAAAATATATTTCCAGACCACCTATTTATTGGTTTTTTCAGTGTTTTGCCAACATTGAACAATTTGTTTTCCTAGTGCTTTCCTGGCGCTTTTTGAACAGCCAGCCCTTTTGTCTAATGATGTTATCATTTTGGGAATGGGAAAGCACTTTGTGCCAGTACTTTTACCACATGTTAAAGTGCTTTGCCATCGCTTTCCCGTTTGTATTTTTCTGACTGGGTAATTTTGAAAATTAATACTCAAACTTAGTTAAAGCACTGAGGATTTTTAGTATTGTGTTAAATGAAGATAACTAAAGACTATGATTAAATCAGTGTTTCAACCAAAAACTTGTTAAAAATTAGTCAAATTGATTTGAAACCCGTTTGACAGATTTTTCTACTGACGTATTATTTTAAGTGTAGGGCTCGGAAGTTCATGCATTTATTTATTTATTTATTTCTTTAATCATTCTTTATGTACATAAAATTTTAAAAATATGCATTTATTACTGAGTTTTTTTTTTTCAATATTATCAACTTAATTTGGGTATTATTTGTCTTTAAAAGTGGCTTAAACATTGAAAATTAAGGTTAATCATCGTCAGAATGTTAGTATTTGTGGTATTTTTTTAGAGATGAGCGATATTTTCATACCGGTGATTTAATCACAGTTATTGATAAATCACTGGTAACGGCAGTGATCATATATTTCAAGTCGCAGTTACTCGGAATGTCGTTGTTTTAATATGTTTGTACTATTCTTTCTTGCAAACTTCATCGTGCACAGTAATACATGTTTTTTTCAATAACAGTGACTTGCTTTCACACTCTTCTGAATAAAATGTTTCCTTCTATCATGTCTTTGTTACCCGTCGCAACTATTCTTCTTTTAAGGCCCAGTTTTGTAACTGGAATACTGTTTTTAAAATGTGGTTTATTTTGTTTTATTTCAATAAAGAAATAAATTATACTCGAGAAAAAGTTTTTCCGGCAAATTTTTGTTAATAAACTTTGAAATGGCTGACAAAATTCGTTTTCGGTTTAACTAAACCAAGTTTAACTGACATCTTAAAAACTCGCCATAAATATTATTTCGTTTATTTATCAGAAAATCGCAGTCTTTTCCATAGAAAAACCGTGATCACGATCACAGTTTAAAAGACCAACGATTTGCAAATCACATTCACTGAGAACAATGTTACTGAAAAATCGCCGGATCGCCCATCTCTATTACAAACCCGTGATCACGGTCGCTGTTTAAAAGAACGGTGACTTGAAAATCACGATCACTGGTACACTCAAAAAAAAAAGTCAGTAAAGTCAGCAATAAATGTTGCTGTGTCAGCAAATTTTTAGTCAGGAGCGTGCTTGCAAAAAAGTTGGTAATTTCAGCAAAAGGTTTGCTGAAAATCAACGAGCTGATTTTTACCAAAAAAATAGTAATCTTCAGCAAAAGTTTTGCTAACACTTAGTCGACTGCAAATGAAAAAAATCCTTGCTAAAATCACTAAACTTTTTGCTGAATATTAGTAGACCGAAAAAAACTCAAAAAACTTGTAGCGAAATTTTATTTTAGTTAATTTATTTGTTGAAAATTTAAATATAGAATATGTGTAGAGTTGTTTTTCTTTTTTTGTCATTTCCGTTTCCAGACAAGCTGCGACATCTACATCTTGTCTATCTGGTTGTCGTCCACGCTATGAATGCGGTTATCAGCACAATTTTTGTAGCAAATTAAATTAGTAAAACATTAGTTCAAAATTAGTTTAGTGCTAAAAAAATATAACTAAAATTTTTGCTGAAAACGGAATTTCAACAAAAAAATTGCTGAAAACTAGTACACTTGATATACAAGACGTTTTACTAATTTTTCTACTAACTTATTTTTTTGAGTGTAGAAGCGTTATTAAAAAATCACCGGATCGCTCATCTCTAGTATTTTTATCTTCATGATCAATCAAAACACAACATAAATTTTAGTAAACAAGAACGAGGAAACGTTTAATTATTTACTATATGTGACGCGCAAAATAGAAAGGGACCTAAGGATAGAAAGGGACCTAAGGTCAGAAGAGCATGGGATCGGTCTCATTCGATGCTCAGATGTTGTCCACAAAAAAAAAATTGATTATTTTACCCTTAGGTCCCTTTCTCTATGCGCTGTCACATATGTAGAAACAAATTAATTGTTGATAAAATTTAGCGTTTTTCGAAGAAAAAAACTATAATATTTCTTAGCCATGAAATGGTCAAGTGTTCTCACTACAGTGCAATTGATATCATTTTGACGTATCTCTGCAAGGTTTTTGACATTTCATTTCATATCATATAATTTATTGCATTTGAAGACAGCGGGTAAGGAGAAAAGAATAATGTGTGAATAAATATTAAACCCAAAAAAATCTCACTTAAATATTTATTACAATCTAAAGAGAAAAATTCATTTCCACAAAAAAATGATTTTAAGTTTTTTTATTTGTTCACTACTTACAAAAAAGAAAAACAAATTATTTAAATTTTTATGAACTGGATTTTTACTGAAAAAGAACATTTAGCCTAAGGCTGGATTACTGAATGTTCAGTTAGCTACTAACTGGGACTTTAACTGACACATTTGTTGTTGTTTCTCATATAAAATTTAAATTTAACTGTGGGATAAATGTTAACTGGACATTCAGTAATCGGGCCTTAAAATAAAGTTGACTTCAAGCCATTTTTATAGCACTTGAATTTTTAGTTTTTGAGTGTTTATTGGGTCAAATGTCATAAAATTTTCAATAAAAAGTAGCCACAAACAACTTTTTAATTAAACTCCTACTACAACTATTTAACAAAACAATTTAAACAATTTTAAAAATTTACATAATGATATACTACTAACCTGCTTTTTTCTAAAACTAAAAGTTTATTAAGTTTTAAATAATTATAAAATACGTCCTCTTAAGAAGTAGACATTTCATATATACACATGACAGACTTTTGTTAACTGCTGTCATCTGTTGACAAAACGGTAGCATTTTCTTTATATTATTTAAGAGCAAACAAATTTTAGCATTTTAATGCCTGTTAACTTACGATAACAAATAACATTTACAATCTTGAGCTCTGTGTATCTTTCACTCCACCACCACAGACTACAACAATATTTCATGTATCCAAACATCATCTATCAATTCCAAAATAAACTACTGAAACTACATACAATCGTACTTATTTATGTACTGCGAAGAGTAGTTGAGTCAAATGCAGTTTTTCCACTGTAGTTGAATTTTTTACTGAATTTGACATTAAAGTGATGTGGGTGAAATAGTAAAATATTGCATCCACTCTCTTACTATGTTGTATGTGTTGCCGAGTTTGGGGTTTTAATTAGTTTAGGTGGAATTTGAGGGGTTAAACATTTGTTAGGGGGAAATTTGGGGTGTAAAAAATGATTTTAGAGACAATTTTGCCTTGATAAAAAGTGACAGTTACGGTTTGATGATTGATTTTGTCGAATTTTTATAGTTTTTCACATAAATTTTAACTGTATTTTTCGATTGTTGGTGAAATTGAATAGCATAGTAACTGTTAAAATATTGTTTCTTCTACTTAAAAAAGAAAAATTTAAATAAAAAATTAAAAAAAAAAAATTGTTAGATTTTTGGAAATTTATTTTTTAGGGATATCTATTGTCGGTATAGTGAACCTAAGCGGTTTTTTGGACAATTTAGGGGGAGTTGTAAAAAAGGCTTGGCAACACTGCAGTGTTCAAATAATTTATGAAGACTGTGTCGAGAGCAAGTCATCAGCATTTTTTTATTTGTTTATACACATTTTTTAATTTAAATGCAAAAATAAATATGAAAATTGTTTATAAGTTTTTTTTATTATTATTGTCGTACTTTGACTTAAACCTAGTGCTACTGTTTATTCTTATAGTCATTGTTATTATTGGAGGATTTAATTTTTGTAAATATTTAAACAATTGCTTTTAACAACAAGAAAAATTGCAAGAAGAAATGTTGTCCTATTATATGACGATGAACTTTGTAAAACTTATCACACTGAGCTCTAGGGAATTTAATTATTTATGCTTGGCTTAAGTAAACTAAATTTTAAGGTTGCGTGTTTTTCTTCTACGATGGACCAAATGCCGAGACGGATCTATTTGAAATGATTTTTCCCTATATCATATCTATATCGTAGAAAATTCTCAGATTGTAAGAGATTTTTCCTACCATAACTGAAAATTAGTTTTGAAGAAAACTTCGAAGAAATTTATAAATTTGTCTGCATGTTGAAACATGATCGAAAAAGAAAAAAAGTCTTATTCGGTAATTTTTCCCATAGTAAAAACATTTTCTTTATTGGAAATTTTGCAAACTGCTATGAACTTTTGCTATACAAAAACCTTTTACTTCATGGCGCACAATGGTATATTTTTTCAAAAGGTACACAAAAGTAACTTTTTCCTTACCACTGATTATAAAAGTGGATAGCTCATATAAAACAAGATACTGCAGAATCTCTGCAGCCAATAAATTAAACATCTAGCTAAACTATTTCACTATGAACATGGTGACTCAAAATCTGATTTTACTTATTTAGTTAATACTTATAATTTTCAAAGTACATTTTTAGAGTTTATATATTCATATATTTGATGTTTTTAAAGGATTTTTTTTTTTGGTTTAATAAGGTAATCGATCAGCTTTTAAACTGCATTAAAGATATATGTATGTGTAAATTTAGAAATGCTTTATAAAATTATAGGACACTTACAAAACAAAGTTTTCATAAGCCTCCTATCACTTTATAGAGCATTTATGAATTAATACAATAGTATTTTTTCGATAAATATTATTATTTACTTATAAGACTATACCCTGCTAACTAAATAAATAAAATAAAAATAAATAAATGAACTGAGTTTAGTGCTTAACCATAATTAAGAATGCCAAATTTATATGGAACGAGTAAAAAGGTTAAAGTCGGGCATGCCGACTATACAATACCCTACACCAGTCTGGTGTATTGTTTGGATCCGAAATTCGAATGGGTTAAAATGGGGCTTGTGTCAAAATTTTCTATAATGTGAGTCAGCGCACCAAATTTCATTAAAATATCTTAATATTTGCGACCTGCAGTTTGTAACCAAGCCAATTTTGGGGGGACCCTTATATGGGCACTAGGTCTAAACATGGACCGATGTTCACCAAAATCAATAGGCTTCGTCCTTGGGCCAACATAGGTCTATGTACCAAATTTCATCAAAATATCTTAATATTTGCGACCTGCAGCGTATAAACAATATAATTTTGGGGGGACCCTTATATGGGCACTAGTTCTAAACATGGACCGATGTTCACCAAAATCAATAGGCTTCGTCCTTGGGCCAACATAGGTCTATGTACCAAATTTCGTCAAAATATCTTAATATTTGCGACCTGCAGCGTATAAACAGTATAATTTTGGTGGGACCCTTATATGGGCACTAGGTCTAAACATGAACCGATGTTCACCAAAATCAATAGGCTGCGTTAATGGGCTAACATAGGTCTGTGTACCAAATTTCGTCAAAATATCTTAATATTTACGACCTGCAGCGTATAAACAATATAATTTTGGTAGGACCCTTATATGGGCACTAGGTCTAAACATGGACCGATGTTCACCAAAATCAAACTTGTTCGTCCTTGGGCCAACATAGGTCTGCGTACCAAATTTCATCAAAATATCTTAATATTTGCGACCTGTAGAGTGCGCACAAGATTGCATGGACAGACAGACGGACGGACGGACGGACAGACGGACATCGTTAAATCGAAATAAAAAAAAATTCTGAGCCGATCGGTATACTATAAGGTGGGTCTACGACCAATATTTGTTGGTGTTACAAACATCAGCACAAACTTATAATACCCTGACCACATAGTGGTGTAGGCTATAATGACCACATAGTGGTGTAGGGTATAAATATCTGTGGTTAACGTTTAACCTTGGTTATGTTGAAAATAAGTTACTCGCCCTATAAGTATTAAACTTGCCCCAAGGTAAAATGAAGTCCATATCACGATCCAGTTAAATCTCAAGCACTGTGCCCAAGGGGTCCTTTGCCGCAGTTTCTGCATCTCACTCAGTCTAAGAGATGAACGTGACTTGCAGACAAGCTCGTTGTTGGAGCTTAATGAGTTTGGAGAGGCATAACTTCGTGTTCACCGCCCTCTACTACATTAGGGCCCCATAGGACAATATCGGTCAAGTGGATTATGTTCGGCTGCAGACCCCACCTCCTCTCAAAAGTCTTCTTGCAGGTAGAAAAATCACACAAAGTGCTTCTCGGTATTCCTCTTCCAGGAAAGTTTAGAGTTTAGAATGACATTTAGGTACTTTGCCTCCCTGGAGAGTTGAAGAGTGGCCCCCAATCTAGGGAGATCAAAATTCTCCAGAGAGTATTTCCTTGTGAACAAAATAAGTTCAGTCTTCGCCGAATTGATTTGAAATTTTAGTTAAATTAGCTAAGAAATTTGATCTAAATTCAACAGAAACTTTACCTAATTTAACTGCTAAAGACGCCTACAATCTGCGGTGTTGGACTCTCCGAATATGTCGCGAGACAGACCCATATTTATTATTGGGAACATATGTGGTTTATAACGATTAATAAGTACACTGATTGCAATAAATCTGTAACAATAGCAGAAAAAGCAACTAAAAATTAGTTTAAGATGATGTTGCAGAAAAACTGTTAAACTAGCGAATTTTTTTCGCTAAATACTAATAAAAGAAGAACAGCAAAAATAAAACTATTAAATTTACAGAACTTTAGTTAACTTTTAGTTAATTGAAAATGACAAAAAAAAAACTTTGAATTATTGACTGGGCTACCATCTGGAAATATTTATTTGGGTATACAAAAAAGTCTCATTCAAAATATTTATTTTGTTTTGAGGTAAAGTTTGTTGTTTTTACAAATATATTGACAACGGACACACAAACATACATATAAATAGTACCCAAAGGGTACTTTTATGTAATTGTTGCTTTCAAAAAGGAGTTGATTTATAGCTGGTTTTACCAAATCAGACAGTTCATATACGAAAGTACAAAATTCTCATCCCGTTGATTTTTTGTACCTTATGTAATGTCTCGGTTTGTGTAATAAAGCTATTCATTTTCTTATTGCAGACAACTGAAGAGTAGTGTGATGGCTACGAAACAATTGTATTGTCTATCATGAAAATGATCAACCTTTTTTGAAGCCATCTCTATGTTATTGAAAGCAGAGACACAAAAATATATTCATTTGGAAATAATTGTGGTTCAAGTTAGCTGAAAAATTTGTAAAATTAAAGCCCAAATTAGTTTGGAAGTATCGTAAAAAAAGTAACGTATCATTCTCATAATGAATCAAAAGAGTATAAAAAATAAAAATATTGTATTTTTTATCCTTTTCTTGTGCATAGAATTAAATGTCAAGTAATAAAATAGAAAATTTCTATTTTCAACAGAACATTTTTACGATTTTACTTGACAACAGTTTCAATGCATAGAAAAAGATAAAAATATATTTCTATATTATTTTAACACATTGAATTGATTACAGATACGTTTTTTTACTTTACGATTAGACTAATGAAGCCTTAAGAACCACAAATTACTAAAAAATTAGCATGTAAAGTTGGTTCAAATATGGATGAAAATAATTGTTAAGCTAAATTAGATTTACAAAAATTATTAGTTCAATCCTAAATTTTAAGACGAAATAACAGAAAAAAAATAGTTCAATTGAATCACAATGCGTTTAAAAGATATTTGCACTAACTTTTTTTTATGAGTGTATTATTGTGTCATTCAAAATTTGTCTTTTCTCAAAACTTCTAAAAGGGTTTGGGATAGAATCAGCGAAAGAGTAAATAGGGTTGAAAGTTTGATCTAGAATATCATTTATAAAGATTAGAAAAAGAGATGGGGAGAGAACCAAAACCCTGAATTATGCTGAAACTCATTGGAAGAGATCCCATCTATAACAACACTTACAGTGCGATCTCGTAGAAAACTCGATACTAGTGCGCAGTGGTGCAACATCATTAAATACCATGGACATATCAAAACTGCTGAATGGAGGACTCCACCGCTCCAAAAGGAACCCGAACAGTCGCAGAATGCCTCTACGAAATCCGTAGATCGACAACTACGGAAGCCATACTGTCGACCATCGTGGCAACCATGCTCTCCATAAAAACCGCTCGGTATGAAAAATTAAAAAGATAACGCAAAGGATACGCGAACGTCTGAAAACACTTCATTAAAACCAGTACGCTCGGCTCCAGATTATTTATTCACGTTAGGTTTTACAAGAGCCTTTTTAACTGCACGCGTTTTGAAAACGTATGTAACAATGCACTGGATACTTTAAAGGACACCGACAGTGGCTGATCACTGTTCAATAGCGAAGAATTTTGAGCAAATACTTCGCCCAAGAGAATAGCTTTGTCCACCGGGCTGATGGCCCGGTTTAGTTCGCGTTGCTACGGCAGGTCCCATGAATCATAACACGCTCATCTGAAAGTTTCAAAGAAGACAGGCATTTTTTCAGCGGGAGTCAATCGAGCCTTTGGTGCCGAAACTACTTTGCAAAAACCTCTTCTTCATTTTTCTTACATTAAATACGATGAATACACTGAATAGACCATTGGATTGCACTCTGATACTACTTCTCACCAATTCACAAAATTTAATAGACGAGTGCTTGTGATGGGGACATCTAGAGAGCTAGTGCAAGTTCCATTAAACCTGGTAGGGCATTGTTATTCACGGAGTAGAAGTTGCAGTCAACTGTCTGTTCCTCTATGATCAGATCTGGGATTTATGAACAATAAATACCGTAACGGATATTAAATCACCAATCAGTTTAGAGTAGAAACTCTCTAGAATATACTTCCCATTGACCATTAATTATACTTAAGCCAAAAAATACTGACGAATAGCCTTAAGAATAGAATTTGCTGCACTGCCAGTCACTGCCGTAACTTAACCGTTTTTCTGAGAGGGGAAGGGGTTTCTTTTCTTTTGACAATGTATTACTTATTACAAGAAATTATAAAAATTGTATAATCTCTTAATAAGATTCACTCTAAACTATAACTATTACACATTAAAAAATTAAGAACCGCCTATATAAATATATCACTAAATCTGGCGCCAAAGTGACCATAATATTTATATGCAAAATATCATTCTTACTCACTATCTATACAAGTCATATAATGAACAATATTTATCGCGCTGTGTTTATTGAAACGTAAAGATTGTATATCTTGAAGATACATGAATGTAAAGACACACAGTAAGTACGCACTGTATTGCAGGCCGCCCGACCAAACGCACGGCCAACAGTATCTCCGTATCATAGATGTAGTGAAGTGAAACAAATATATAAATATTCAATGTTTATGCATTTAGTTGGTAAGTGCCTGACAACACATGTTTAAATTTTAACACACAAAATATTGAATTAGCCATATGAATTTGAAATTGTTTATAAATATTCTCGTACACACTCAAAATATTTTTACAGTTTCGCCAAACACAACTGCAACTGGTTCCACTAGAACCGATTCCATGGAACTAGTTCAGGAACTCGTTCAATGGATTTTATATGTAAGGAATAACTGATGTAGAATCAGTTACAGAACTAGTTCCGGAACTGATTCCAGGGCACTTTAAAGCTATATAAGCGGTTGCTTTTCAAACAAAAACCATCGGTGTTAGAATTGGCAGTAGAGGGGGTTGCAAGGGAATAGTAGCTATTCTACAACCGATTCTTTGGAAAAAAAAATTTTCCTGGTTAGAAAAAGAACTTCTCATTGACTTTGAAATTTAACCTCACAAATATTTCTAGAAATTCCAAAAAATGTCCACTCCTGGCGATTTTCTTAGGCGGGAATGAAATCCGGATAGGAACATAACTTCAACAGATTATTTTTCACAATTTGCTTTCGGATTTTAGCATATTTAATTCCTTTAGTGCAGTTTTTCTATATAATATTTGCTATAAATTTGTATATAAGTTAAGACAACTTTAGCTTAAATAATATTTCATGCAAGATACTACCCTACGGGGAATGAGGAGTCAATTGCCCTCCAAGGATATATCCCGTGATCGGTCAACCGAAGGCATATTACTAAATTAGTACAAATATGAACAAAAGAGAATGAATTAATTTTCTCAGTAAGTATTTTCTGATCCATTATTTTCAGTGTTGCTTTTAAAAAACTTGACCGATACCGAAATAAAAAACAAAATTCGCGGCATATTTTTAAAAATATTTTTTTTATTTATTTTACTCTTTTATTTATTTTTAACTTTGTTTTTTTACCATTTTTAGCTCTTATTTTAAATTTCTATAATTTTTTGCTAAGAAATTTTAAAAACCGAAATTTTGTAAACCCGAAATGCACGAATGTCAACACGAACATTAACATACACATTTACAATACACAATTGGTATTTCATTTAACTATTCTTTTTGAGGTAATTTTCTAATTTTTAATTGATTTTTTAATTTAATTATGGCCAACGCAAAAAACGAGTCAACTGCCATTAAAGGACCTATTCCATGACCGGTCAATCGGGGGCATATACAAGGCACTTCCACTGTATTTGTGTGTGTGTTAATGTTGTTTTCTTTTCTATTTTTTTTTCTTTTCCGTTTTTTTTTTTATTTGCTTGTAGTGTTTGTTTTTTATTTTTTATGTGATCAGAAACGAAAAATATATAACTTTACCATCAGCCATGCATCATGCTCAAGCAACATTAGCTCAGACGGTAGAGCGTTTGCCTTACAAGCAGAAGGTTATATTATCGAACCCTACTTTAATGCCAAGTAGATTTTTTTTAATTCTCAAGTTTTTATTAGTTTATTTGAAAAGCTATTTTTAGACACACCACCTTACGTGTCACAAGGTGTCTAGTCTGTGGCAATTGGTCCCTTCCAATGACAACGTCATGTTAAAGTGACGTGTCTCTTTCAAACAAAAAGATCGATCAAGGACCGGTCCCTGCCGCCTTGGGACCTATCCTGCGTGTCACTTTGGACCGGCCGCTTTAGGCGTAGGGTATGAGTAATAATTTTAAAATATACAACTTTTGCAACTGCAATTCTGAAAATATCAATTCAAACATAAATTTTAATTCAGAAAATATCAATTGAGGGTCGAACCAATAGTAAGCTGCCGATATGGCAATAATTTGACAAATTATGATCAATTTCTTAAAAATAATTGTTTTTCAGAATAACGAGTTTATTTTTTTTTTATTTTCGGATTTTTTTCTTTAAAGCTCTGCAAATTAAGGAATAAGTTCACAGACAACAACCTTTTCTCTGGAGAGGGGCACACCTGCACTAGAAAATTGTGTAAAATTTGTTTTAATGTACGAGACTATTATTTTCTGGTAAAAAGTGACATTTTGGGGTTATTGTGATCGGGCTAATATTGTAAAATTAAAAAATATGTTCACTTTCAAATGGCGATAATAATTGTACTTTATATTTGGTATTGAAAACTTTCAATGGCAAAAATGTAAAAAATTTAATTTAGTAGGTTTGAGGTTAAGAAGAATAAAACTTGTTCTCTAAAAATTATGAACATTATAATTTTCAAATCAGACTAGATCTAGTGTCTGCCTTTTTTGTATGGACAGGCTTCATCAGTGATTTTCTATTAAATTTTTTTAATTATTTATATGTTCATTACCCAGCAAAATCTTTCATTATCATGGTTATATAATAAAACAAAAATTTTTTACTACTTATAATTCGGCGTCAGTACCAGTTATTTTTGTTAGAGGAAGCCCTTTTTATAAGCAGTTTAGCTTACGCGCGACTACTTATAAAGATAATGTAATATTGGTAGCTACTTATTTTTGAACTACTAGTAAGTACATGAGTAGGCCTTATTATTTAACAACTTGTAACCACTTATGTTTTAACTGCGTATCAGCACACGAAAAACTACTTATTTTGTTAACTGCTTATTTTATATACTTTTATAATGCAGAGGGTAAGCGGGTGCACAAATTTATTTGCGTTTTTTCAAGCAGCGAATATGGACAACTATTTACAAAAACCACCTTGTCGAATATGAAAATAATGAGTTTTGACACCGAATTATATTGCAGTAGACACTTATTCTACTGCTTCTTATTCAGATATTAGTAATGAACACCCATTACTGAGATTTTGCTGTGTATATGATCATTTTGTTAACAACCCGTCGCACAGTGCTTTGATCCCATATAACGATTGGACAAAAATAGAGGGAGTGGAGACAGAATTTTGAAATTTGGTATACTGACATAGAACCCCTTAGTTAGGAAAAATTTTATTTTTTTGAAATATCGGGTCAAGGACACGCCCACCTCCCATAGGTCCTGAAATTTAAAAATATTATATTAGCTACATAAATGGACGTAAAATTATAAAAAGTATCCATTGAGATGCACATAAAACTGGAAACGTTTGTGTCAATTTTTATCAAAATCGAAGCAAGGACTCTTAGTCCTGCCATATATCCTTTATTTTAAAATCTTCATAAAACCTGCAAAAATTATCCGATTGCGATGAAATTCAGCGTGTGAATTGATATAAGTTCAAGCCATATTTGTGCAAAATTTGGGTAAAAGATATTCATTAATAATAAAAAATAATGCCTTTCACAAAAAAAGGGTTTTAAACGCTTAAAATGATTTTTCTAAAACAAAAAAAAATTAAATAGGATTAAAATAGGAAACCATGTGAATCCTCCATTTTAGGCATAGGGTATGTTCAGCGAATTTATGTAAAACACTACGAGGAATATTTTTGTGGAACATATTAACCTTCTAACTCTTCAATTAAAGGGAGTTTTTTGGCCCCTTTTTAAAACGGACAAAAACGACCCTTAAGTTGAAGAGTTAGAGGGTTAAAATGTTCCGCAAAAATATTTGTCATGAAATTCTACTATAAATCTTCGAAGACATCAGCATTGAAAATTTAACTTAAGTGCCAGTAATAAGTAAAAACTTAAAATGTGTTTAAGGGTTAATTTCGAACTTATCCAGAATTGGTGCTCAAATGTCCCACAAATCTGGATTTTAGGGAGAAACCATGGGAATCTTCCTTTTTAGGTATAGGATGTGTTCATCGAACTTATGTAAAACACTACGAGAAACATTTTTGTGGAACATTTTATCCCTATAACTCTTCAACTTACGGATCTTTTTGTCCCTTTTTAAAAAGGGGCCAAAAAATTCCCTTTCATTGAAGAGTTAGAGGGTCAGAATGTTCCACAAAAATGTTCCTCGTAGGGTTTTACAAAAGTCCACTCAACATATCCTATATTTAAAATGGAAGGTTCACATGGTTTGAATACTAAACACTCTTAAATGCGTGCAATTTGTGTAAAAATCATGAACTTAGGCATTTCAAAAAATCAATTTTTTTTTTAATTTGTGGTAAAAACTAGTAACTAATTTTTTAATGATCTATTATATAACAGTATAAACTTACACGAAAAAGGAAGGAAAAAAAATGTCTAATTTTATATAATTTTTTTTATACTCCATCAAACTTAAGTAATTTTTGGCCTTTCAACAAAAAAAAAATAATGTGTTTTTCGGAGCAATAAAAAATAATTGTTTTGTAAACATATACTAAAATCCATATTTTAATTTACCTACAAATCTATTGAAGTAATTAAGAAACAAATCTTGGAACAAGTTTAAAAAAAAATGTATTTTTGAGAATTGTTTTCGTAAAACAATTAGGTTGTTCATAAGGGGTGTGCTATCTGTTGTATCGTTGTATCGTCCTAACAAAAAACAGAGTTGTTAAAATTTTTATTTGTGTTTAACAAAGATTTTCTATTCAGTTTTCTATCTGTTAGCACACTCAAACATAAGACATTAAACATACGTAAAAATGTTGCATCGTGCTATTCTCAAATGTTGTATTTTTTCAATTTAATTTTTAACAACTCTGTTTTTTGTTAGGACGATACAACGATACAACAAATAGCACACCCCTTGTGAAAAACCCTTAATTAAAACCCATTTTTCTGTTAAGTCATTTTTGCAAAAAATTCTCTGAGTTTAGCGCCCTCTCTTGGCGGCAAAAGCAATCACACCAAATATTTTTTTTTCACATTTGTTTGAGTTACTTTCTTATCTTTACAAAAATCCTTCTTTAATCGCAATTTGAGACAAAATTTTTGTTTGGATTTTATGTCTATGAAGAATAGTGCGTCGACTGTAGGAATCGAACATATGCTCCTGCATTACAAACGTAACTATAATAAAGTGCGATAACTTAGCCATCTCACCAAAGTAAGGCCTTGAATGCAATGTAACTAATTCATATTTTTCTTTCCTATTCCGTTTCCTGTGATTGTTTTTACTTAGAAGTGATCGCTTTATTTAGGCGATATAGCACAATAAATGTTGAAGACGAAGCAATAAATACTATAATCAAATAATTTTTGTTTTTGCCATAAATAACAATATTAGTACAAAAAAAAACCTACCGAAACTTATTGATCTAGTGTTGTTATTTTAGAAGTTGGAATGATTTTCGCTTTTTCAAAATTGCAAAATATAGCGAAATTACACTTACATCAATAAATTTTAACGAAATTATTTTTACTTACTATCAATTATGAGTATATTCAAAAAAATATATGTTAGCTAGTTTTTAAAATGCAGATATATTTGTAAAGGCACATGTACACGCGAGAGAAAACTGCTAGAGATAGAGCAAAAAGCAACCCTAAATAGCTTAAATCATTCACAATTGAGTTATTTAGAGGTGTTTTTTGCTCTATCTCTAGCAGTTTTCTCTCGCGTGTAAATGTGCCTTAAAACTTATCCTAACATTAAATTGTGAGTACTGTTTTTGCTCTATCTCTCTTTGCGCCATTTACCTAATAATAGCGGAAATATGAAAATATTATATTTCAACAATAAATTGTTTACAAATGGGTTATTAAAAAATTTAAAAAATTAGTTATAAATAATTTTGAAAATTAACACACAAAGTTAGTTAAAGTACTGAGGATTTTTAGTATAGTCTTAAATGAAGTTAACTAAAATTTTTGTTTAAGTCAGTGTTTTAACTAAAAATTTGTTAAACATTATTCAACTCGATTTGAAACCCGTTTGACAAGTTTTTTAATGATGTATTATTTTAAGTGTAGATAGAAACAATTTTAATTTTTTTAATAGTATTCTTTGTTAGTTTGAGATTCTAGTCTGCTATTTTTACTACATTTGTATTTGACTTTTTAATACAGCTCTTTATTTATGTTGGTAATTTTTACCGTTTTTGTAGTTAATTTTACTAATATGTGGTTATTTTTTCAATAGTTAAAAATTTCTACATTTTTAATTATTTTTTAGAAAAATTGCCTTTTCAATTAGATTTGTAATTTTTTTAACTGATTTTTTTTTTGTAACTTCTACCTACATACTTTTCCTAGTGTATTCCAATATTCATCCATCTATCCAATTGTGGTTTGTTTAGCTAGTGACTGAATATTTTTGTCTTAATCATTTTGGCAAAAAATGAAAACAAGAGCAAAAAAAAAACGTTGAAATGTTTATTTTATTGAAATACATACATGTCAATTTGATTGAGGGCAAGTGTGTCAATATAAATATCTGTTAAAGATATTCGTATGAGATACAAGTGAGTATAAGTTACTAAAATAACTTACAATGATTCGAAAACGAATTAAATCTTTAACTTAGATTTATTTTTAAAGTATGCAGAAAAAGTGATCAATCAAATTTTTGTACTAAAATTTTTAAAATTTTGGAAAATGTAAATCAAAATTTTTTTAAGGTATATAACAATAATTGGAATTGGTTTCAATGTCAAAAAGCCGATTTAGAACTGCTAGACAATAAGATTTCCCGCGACTAACCATATGTATGTAAAATCTAATTTGAAATCAAGTACATAAAAACTCTAGAATATTAAAAATAAATACTATTCGAAACACTTAAAAATTTCGAATTTCTGTTTTTGGCAAACAAAGTTCATTGACATCTGAAAATTGTTTTAAACAAAAAATAAACTTCCGCAATACTTTAATAAAAATTCGATTATAAAATACACAAAACCCCAATAAGTCATTATTTAAGTTCGTATGACAAGAAAGAAAAAAAAAATTAAAACAAATATTGCAAATAAAATTTTTCAATTTAACGGAGCATTTAATTGAACATAAAACGTACAGTAGTAGATACAATACTGTGAAAAACAATAAAGACTTTGAAAGTCAATATTATAAAAAATCCTTTAGCAAACATAAAAGATGCAAATTCATAATGAAAATAAATGCATATTTACATACGAGTATTAAACTATTCATTGAATAATAATAATAATAATAAATTGCAAAAAAATTTAGAGGAAAAATCATTTTAAAAACTGCTAAACAAATTGACGAAAGTTGTCATGTAAAACAATTTATTCGACCATAACGTGATTTTCATATTTATTGCATAAATTCGTTGAGACTGAAAGTGAATTCTGATCGAATTTTGTTAAAACTTTACAATAAACCAACCTATCAATAAAAGACTTACGATGTGTCATTTAATGCCTGGAAGTCTTTACAAAAATATATTTATAAATAAAATATGTAAATTTGCATGTGAGGGGCATACATACAATCGTAATGGATATTTTAAGTACCCGAGCAAAAACAGTTTAATGTTATAAAATACAAACTTTTCTTTTTCTGGTATAAGCTAAAATAGAATTTGATCCGAAAAATGGTAAATCGAACTGTATTAATTTAAATCCACCTTGAATCTAATATGGTAAAATATGATCCAAAAATTAGGTTTATCTATTTATATCAAATTAGATTTAATACAATCAGACCTTTATAAATATAATTCCTTAATTCGATTTATAAATCTGATTCAATTTTGTACCTATCGATTTGCAAAACTCATTTTAATTGATTGAATTATTGCCTACTTTACTCAAACAATGTCTTATTCAAAGAATCAATTTGATTTAGATTATATTTTTTCAAAAAATTAAGAAAAATTGTTTTCGGTATTTTTTTTAAACACATGGTTCTGCTGGGAATCGAACCGAGGCTACCAGGTTGTCAGCCGATACCTATACACACTAAACTAACAAGACTTTTAATATGTGATAGCTAAAAAATGAAATCATAGATGACAGCAGGGGTACACTCAGATAAAAAAGTAAGTAAAAAATTGTAAACAGTTTTTAATCGCACTTTACAATTTTTGTACTGATTTTTAGTACAATTTTATTTTTTTGGAATAAGTTTCGCTATTCTCTTATTACGGATTACGGATTTTTTTTTACTAATTTTCGTTGCTGATTTCAGTAAACCATTTTACTAATTTTTCAATATCGATTGCTAAACTTAGTAAAAAATATACTAATTTAACAACAAGTGGATACTTTAAGGAAATTTTATTTACAAGAATTCATTGATTTTTTAGAATTCTTGTTTAGTTTATATTTGTTATTATTCATATACCAATTCTTAGTTTGGAAATAAAACTCAGAAAATGTTATTGTATCTCAAGAATGTTAAAGTAATTATACATTTTTTACAATCGAAAGAAAAAAAAAAATGTTTTTCTTTTTTATTAAATTTGATTTTAATTTTTTTTTTCGATTTTGCAGTTTGTTTATGTTTGAGTACAGTTTTTTGCTAATTTCAACAGATTGATTTTAAATTGCAAAAAAAAGGCAAAAGTCTGATTTACAAATTAATAATGTGTTTATAACTTTGAAAAAAATGTTTATTCTTCTTCTTAACCTCAAACCTACTGCAGTTTACAACAATTTACTTAAATTTAGTAGCGTCTACTAATTATTTATACTAATTTCATTGTACTAAATTTCTTTAACTGATAATTTTTATTAAAAATCTTCATTCTTTTTTGGGATGTACACTCAAAAAAATAAGTTAGTAGAAAAATTAGTAAAACGTCTTGTATATCAAGTTTACTAGTTTTCAGCAATTTTTTTGCTGAAATTCCGTTTTCAGCAAAAGTTTTAGTTATATTTTTTTAGCACTAAACTAATTTTGAACTAATGTTTTACTAATTTATTTTGCTACAAAAATTGTGCTGATAACCGCAATTATAGCGTGGACGACAACCAGATAGACAAATGTAGATGTCGCAGCTTGTCTGGATGTAGTACAGACAACGGAAATGATAAAAAACAAAAACAACTACACAATTTCTATATTAAAATTTTCAGCAAATAAATTAACTAAAGTAAAATTTCGCTACAAGTTTTTTGAGTTTTTTTCAGTCTACTATTATTCAGCAAAAAGTTTAGTGATTTTAGCAAGGATTTTTATACCCTACACCACTATGTGGTCAGGGTATGTGCTGATGTTTGTAACACCAGCACATACCCGATCGGCTTAGAATTTTTTTTATTTCGTTTTAACGATGTCCGTATGTCCGTCCGTCCGTCTGTCTGTCTGTCTGTCTGTCTGTCCATGCATTCTTGTGCGCACTCTACAGGTCGCAAATATTAAGTTTGATGAAACTTGGTACACCGACTTATGTCGGCCCAAGGACGACGCCTATTGATTTTGGTTAAAATCGGTCCATGTTTAGACCTAGTGCCCATATAAGGGTCCTACCAAAATTATATTGTTTATACGCTGCAGGTCGTAAATATTAAGATATTTTGATGAAATTTGGTACACAGAACTATGTTAGCCCAATAACGCAGCCTATTGATTTTGGTGAACATCGGTCCATGTTTAGACCTAGTGCCCATATAAGGGTCCCCCCAAAATTATATTGTTTATACGCTGCAGGTCGCAAATATTAAGATATTTTGATGAAATTTGGTACACAGATCTATATTGGCCCAGGGACGAAACCTATTGATTTTGGTGAACATCGGTCCATGTTTAGACCTAGTGCCCATATAAGGGTCCCCCCAAAATTATATTGTTTATACGCTGCAGGTCGCAAATATTAAGATATTTTGATGAAATTTGGTACACAGATCTATGTTGGCCCTATAATGCAGCCTATTGATTTTGGTGAACATCGGTCCATGTTTAGACCTAGTGCCCATATAAGGGCCCTACCAAAATTATACTGTTTATACGCTGCAGGTCGCAAATATTAAGATATTTTGATGAAATTTGGTACACAGATCAATATTGGCCCAGGGACGAAACCTATTGATTTTGGTGAACATCGGTCCTTGTGTAGACCTAGTGCCCATATAAGGGTCCCCCCAAAATTATATTGTTTATTCGCTGCAGGTCGTAAATATTAAGATATTTTGATGAAATTTGGTGCACAGACGTATGTTGGCCCAATAACGCAGCCTATTGATTTTAGTGAACATCGGTCCATGTTTAGACCTAGTGCCCATATAAGGGTTCTACCAAAATTATACTGTTTATACGCTGCAGGTCGCAAATATTTAGATATTTTGATAAAATTTGGTACACAGACCTATGTTGGCCCAAGGACGAAGCCTATTGATTTTGGTGAACATCGGTCCATGTTTAGAACTAGTGCCCATGTAAGGGTCCCCCCAAAATTGGCTTGGTTACAAACTGCAGGTCGCAAATATTAAGATATTTTAATGAAATTTGGTGCGCTGACTCACATTATAGAAAATTTTGACACAAGCCCCATTTTAACCCATTCGAATTTCGGATCCAAACAATACACCAGACTGGTGTAGGGTATTGTATAGTCGGCATGCCCGACTTTAACCTTTTTACTCGTTTTCTTTTGCAATCAACTAAGTGTTAGCAAAACTTTTGCTGAAGATTACTATTTTTTTGGTAAAAATCAGCTCGCTGATTTTCAGCAAACCTTTTGCTGAAATTACCAACTTTTTTGCAAGCACGCTCCTGACTAAAAATTTGCTGACACAACAACATTTTTTGCTGACTTTACTGACTTTTTTTTTTGAGTGTAGGAAACATATTAGTGCGAAACTTAACACAATTTCTACATATTAGCTCAACCTGTATCAAATTGTATCAAATTATATATAAATTGATCAAATGTGATAAACCCATTTGTGCATCAAATAACATCAGATTAAGTACTACGGGATCCCATGAGATAAGATTATGCATATCATTTCGGACCAAATAAGAAATTATGTGATATAATTATATATAAACTATATCGTTACTTTTTTCATCGGTTATTTAAAGGTTAAAATTTTAATGCATTTTTTACATCCTTCTTTTCATGTATATCATTTGTAAGCGATTACCATATTTATCAGTATTTAATTGCATTAAATTTTTGTGTCGTAAATTCTTTATGTTTTGTATTAATTTGAAAATAAATTTACTGCATTTTTGTATAGCAATTACTCAATATCAAGTGTCAAGTAAAAATGTTTTTAATATAAATTAGTTTTGCCTTAATCGTTCGTTTCTTAGTTAATTAACTACAGGCTTAAAAGTATTTATTATGCGGTAACTTATACGTCGATATATGTTAACTTCTGGCTTTGTATACCCTACTCAAGAGTTTTTGGTTCTGTAGGTTGCTAATGAAGTTTGCTGCAGGATTGGATATATGGTTTAATAGTAATTGCTAAAAATTTTTTAAAATCCGGATTTTAAGCTAACGTTTTGTTACTTCTTTAGTTAACATTGCACTTAAAGTCAGTTTAGAGCTACCGTGTTCAATATCGGTTTACCAATATCTTGTCTAAGCCAAGTTAATTAATTTTTGCATTAATATTGTACTATACTAAATACGTTTATATATTTGCATATTAATGTCTTGATAATAAATTATGATACTCGTATATTAATTAAAATTTATTATTTTTATTAAACGCATGGGTAAATTATAGTACTCAGATTGAAATCAATCTATTATGAGATAATTTAAAAATCTATAAAAAGTTTAATGAATAAAAAGAATGTCTTTGGTATGGGCATAATAGGTGTTTTACAGCAAAAATAATGTAGATATGGGCAATTTCAATAATTTTCGAGATCCATTGAAACTGAATTTAGATGTCTCTTATTTCTCAAGCTTTTGAACTGAGAACTGAGATTGATAGAATTAGCTAGACTAATATCTGGAGTTAATCGTCACGAATTCATGGAATTCATGTTCATTTAAAATTAGGAAAATGAAAAAAAAAATACTTGAAACTTACAAGAACATTCTCATTCATTTAATTTTTTTACTCATATGTTTTAACCTTATCAATAAAACCAATTTAAACCAAATCAATAAAAAATGAAGTTACTACACTTAAAATATTACGTCAAACGGGTTTCAAATCGGTTTGACTTATTTTTAACAAACTTTTAGTTGAGTGTTAATTTCCAATTTTTTTATAATTAATTTAAAATACCCATTTGTTAAATTTTACACAATTTATTGTTAAATATATTATTTTCATGTTTATGCGATATCGCCACTAGTGTATCTGAAGTTTCAAAGATGGCGCCATTTTTTCCCCTACCGATTTTCTAAAATGGACCATATCTCTAAAACTAAAGGAGATAGAGCAAAATGGACGAAAACTTTTACTAGCCTTAACTATAAAATATCCCCATGAAAAGGATATCTCTATTCAAAAAGGACCTTGGTGGGGCTTTTACCCTCGGAAATTTTTAATAAAAAAATTCGAATACATAAAATGGCCCATATCTCAAAAACTAAGCGAGATAGAGCAAAACGCTCCTGCTTCCACGGAGTATCCTTACATGCCCTCAGATAATATGGACTAGGAGTGTCTCGAGGCCGTAAAATTAAATAGAAGACTCAGTATTATTACAAATAAAACTGTAGTTTTACTAATTTTTTACTTCAATTTAGGTTTATTAAATTTAACAAAAAATTTGTTAAAGTCAACAAAATTTATTTTAAGCCAAAAAACAGGAATACATTTTCTTAAAGTAACAAATTTTTCTGTTCAAACAGCCAACAAACATATTATTTTGAGTGCAAATAAATATGCCTAAACCAAAAAACATATCTTAAAATCGCCAAAAAAAAATTGCGTTTATCCCCAAAAATCACGGTTTTCTTTCAAGGTGCTAGTATCTGACAAAATATTTTTTGAGTGTATTTTAATAATTTTTAGTGGCGTAATTAATATTTAGAGATAATATGAGATCTATAAACTGATGTAATTTTTACCAAAACAAAGAAAAAACATTAAAACATCTTTTCATTCCTGAAAGTGTTAGAGGTTTTTTGAAAGTATTTGTTAGGAGAATATCCTGATGAAGAAAAATAGCAGTTTTTGAAAAAAGTACTTATTATCCCAGTGTAGAAACGGTAATGACATATCATTATTTTTTGGACTACCAGTAATGACACACACTTACCTTCTACATTATTTTAAAACATATAATAATGAGTTACTGATAATGTTTTATTTTTATCATTATTTCAAATAGAAAATAATTTTCTAAATTTTTTTTTTAATTTTTTTAAATCTATTTTTAGACCAAATATTTTTGATTTTTTGTATTTTGCCGAGTAAGTTTACTTGTGTGCAGCAGGTCAATTATGTTTTTATCTATTAAATATTACAAGTCGATATAGCTCAGATGGTAGAGCTATTGACTGGCAATCTGTAGACCCAGGTTCGATTCCCGCACCAGAAAATTTTATTTAAAAAAAACTACAATAAAAAATATTTTTTTTATATAATTTATTTTTTTGAAAATCTATTTTAAGGCTCATTATTTTTGTCAGTACTGGTAAGCATATAGGTAATGACATATTTTTGGATTTTTCGTATGCTGGTGTGTAAGCATAACTCATTATTTTTCGCGACATCGCCATATAAAGGTAATAAGTAATTAAAAAAAATATATATAACTAGTTACCATTACCAAGTATGTAGTTACATAACCACATATCTGGTAATGATTTTCTACACTGGGATGTTAATTCATAATAAGGAAATTGGCCTCGAACTGAATTAATAAATTTCTAATTAATCAATAAAAAGGTTGAAAAAACAATTTTTATTTTTATACCCTACACCACTATGTGGTCAGGGTATTATAAGTTTGTGCTGATGTTTGTAACACCAAAAAATATTGGTCGTAGACCCACCTTATAGTATATCGATCGGTTCAGAATTTTTTTTTATTTCGATTTAACGATGTCCGTCTGTCCGTCCGTCTGTCTGTCTGTCCATGCAATCTTGTGCGCACTCTACAGGTCGCAAATATTAAGATATTTTGATGAAATTTGGTACGCTGACCTATGTTGGCCCAAGGACGAACAAGTTTGATTTTGGTGGACATCGGTCCATGTTTAGACCTAGTGCCCATATAAGGGTCCTACCAAAATTATACTGTTTATACGCTGCAGGTCGTAAATATTAAGATATTTTGATGAAATTTGGTACACAGACCTATGTTGGCCCAATAACGCAGCCTATTGATTTTGGTGAACATCGGCCCATGTTTAGACCTAGTGCCCATATAAGGGTCCTACCAAAATTATACTGTTTATACGCTGCAGGTCGCAAATATTAAGATATTTTGATGAAATTTGGTACATAGACCTATGTTGGCCCAAGGACGAAGCCTATTGATTTTGGTGAACATCGGTCCATGTTTAGAACTAGTGCAGGTCGCAAATATTAAGATATTTTAATGAAATTTGGTGCGCTGACTCACATTATAGAAAATTTTGACACAAGCCCCATTTTAACCCATTCGAATTTCGGATTCAAACAATACACCAGACTGGTGTAGGGTATTATATAGTCGGCATGCCCGACATTAACCTTTTTACTCGTTTTTTGAATAAAAATGAAAAACCAACATTTTGACATAGGGTTGCCACATCGCAAAAGTCTAATAACTTGACACTTCGCAAAAAGAAACTTGATTTAAAAAAAAAACTTGACAATAAAAAAAATTCAATGTGCATATGTGTGCAGTAGGGTGATTCTTAATACAAAAATTTATAATTTTTGAATACACTCGCCATTTTATTAAGATTCATAAAAAAAATTTCGGTTTTTGTTGGAATTTTCGGGGACAAACTCGATAGTGCTACCAGCGATTGAAGATTGGACATAGGGGTTAAATTGACCAAATAAAAAAAACACGTAAAATTACAAAACTGACGAAATTGATTAGTGTTTTATTTTTTTTTTGTAGCAATTATTCCTGTATAATAAGAAGAAAAAGATGAAGTCTGCAAGAAGTCGTTGACATTTTCAAACTTTAGGCCAAAAAAATATATAAACTTTCCATAGTTTTCGAATCGTCAATTTGAAATTTTAACATTTTTTTTTTCTGAAACGTAAAAAACCAAAACTTTTTTTTATAAATTTATTAAATGGATGCTATATAATCAAAATAAAATAGCACTTAAGGTTTTTCTTCTCCCAGTAAAATTATTGTTTACCGATTTTTAAGGAAAACCGTCTTTCCTAAATCTCTACTCACGCTCTCAAAACCAAAGATATACCTTAAGCGCCATTTTATTTTGATAATATATCATCAATTTAATAAATTTATGAAAAAAAAGTTTTGGTTTTTTACGTTTCAGAAAAGAAAATATGCTAAAATTTTAAAATGGCGTTGCGAGAATTATGAAAAATGTATATATTTTTTTTTGGCCTAAAGTTTGAAAATTTCAAGGACTTCCTGCAGGCTTTCTTTTCTTATTGTTTAGAAATAAATGCTACTCAAAAAAATTAAAACACTAATAAATTTCATCAGTTTTGTAATTTTACGTGTTTTATTTTTAACTACTGATACGGCAAAAATTCAATTTAACTTGACAAAATAAATTTGACCTTGGCACTTGACAAGACCTAAATTAACTTGACAATCAAGGCCATTCAAGGCCATGTGGCAACCTTATTTTGACAACACTTGCAGTACGGAGAAATGTTTTTTGCCTCTTCTTGTATTGACAAAGAAGTGGGTAAAAATAAAATTTGTATTTTATTTGTTCTTTATGCCACACACGATCAAACGCCTTGGAAATATCTAGAGCAACCACTTTGCTTTCACCAAATCTGTGACTAGACCGACTCCAATGTTCCGAAAGAAACGCCATCAGGTCTCCCGTAGAACGACTTCTACAATATCCATACTGTCGATCATTGAGAACCAAATTGGACTCGCGATAATTAGCAAGATAGTAGTTAACCATGCTCTGCATGACCTTCGAGAGTGCAAAGCGAGCTGCGATTGGGCGGTAATTATCAGGGTTGGTAACCGCACCCTTTTAGGGAATTGGCTGGACATTGGCAACCTTGCAACACAATGGAAAGATACCCATGGGGTACGACGTGCTAAAGAGGCTTGCCAATGGACGCGATAGCGTCGAAGAGCACTATTTCAGTATCAGTGCTGGTATACCATGCGGGCTCGTTGACTTTATTACGTCCAGATTTGCAAGAATCCTTTCAACTGCTCGAGGACGAAAGAATATCTTGGGCATAGTATGTGATCGAGCACGGGTAGTGGTTGATCACTTTCCCGCAGAAACGAATTTTTAGCGAACAGGTCAGCCAGAAATTTGGCTTTATCAACCGGATCAGTGAATATTAGGTCATCCTTTATAAGAGTTGGGATAGTCGCACGCCAATTACTGAATTCTTCCTCTCTGGATCTACTTAACTGCATTTCTGCACGTCTGGTTAAACCAAAACTTATGTTTGCACTTAGCCGAAATGTACTTTGAAAGAATAAAAAATTTCATTCCAAGCAAAATCACGCTGTCTACCATTTTCGCAGCGGCATTGTCGCCCAAAAAACATAGTTTCCAGTTGAATTGCCGATAAGCAATATAATTAGGGTCTACTGTATATAATTCGGTCTGAAAACTCATTATTTTTATTCGGCAAGGCCATTTTTGTAAGCAGTTGTCAATAGTCGCTGCATAAAAAAACGCACAAAATTTATGCATTTGCTTACCCGCTGCATTATAAAAATATAATAAATAAGTAGTTACCATAATAAGTAGTTATTCGTATGCTGATAAGGAGTTAAAATATAAGTGGCTTAAGGCTTACTTATGGCTTAAGGCTTACTTATATACTTATTAGTAGTTGAAAAATAAGTACCCAGGTAGAAAAATAGAAACGGCACAATGTCGGTACGGTATTGTATACGGTAGTACATGTACTGGCAATGCGTCGGATTTTCAACTTTCACTGTACTAGCATGTTGTCGAAATGATAACACCAATAAACGCTTGGCCGTAGTTATTCCGCAAAGTTGGCGCAGGCTTGGGATTTAATTTTTTTGGTATTATCCCAGTACATTTAATAACAAATTTAGTAGTTTGCTAGTACTTTACTGTCCTTTTAGTGTACATCACAGATTTTTAATGTATTCTTTCGAAACTTCACAAGAAAAGAAATATATTTACAATTATAATTGTGTAATATATGTAAAAATACGTAAAATTTATAAAATTTTAAATTTTAATAAATAAAAAAGCTCAATAATTTTCAGAAAACAGTACTGGCAAAGCACGTTTTCAGTAGTATCGGCATTTCGTAAAAAACAGTGTTCTCCCAGTACAATTTTTGTTCTAACGTCGGCAATTTCTACCTGGGTAGATACCAATATCACATTATTTTATTAATTAGATAAATAGTCGCACATAAGCCAGACTGTTTATAAAAACGACTTCGTCTAAAAAAATAACTAGTACTGATGCCAAATTACAAGTAGTAAAAATTTTTAGTTAAGTAAAAAATTAGTAAATATAACCACAGTTTTATTTGTAATTATACTGATCGTAAAATTTGTTCAAATTATAGGGTCTTGGCGATCTCCCCGGACCTGGTCCATATCATCTAAGGGTATGTTAGGATACTCCGTTGAAGCAAAAGTTTTGCCGCATTGGTCTTTCTCGCTTGGTTTTCGAGATATAGGCCATATTATGAAATGGAAAATTTTTATTTAAAATTTCCGAGGGTCTAGGGTCAAGTCAAGGCCTATTTTGTCAAAGTGGTATAATATAGTTAGGCGTAGGTTTTTTTTCCACTGGTTGTATTATCTACCGGGTAATACCAAAAACATGAAAATGTTATATTTTAACAAAAATTGTGTTCTTAAGAAATATTTATAAATATTTTCGAAAATTAACACTCAAACTTAGTTAAAGTACTCAGGTTTTTCTGTACTGTGTTAAATATAGATAACTAAAAAATAAACAAATAAAGATAACTAAAATCTTTGTTTAAATCAGTATTTCAATTAAAAATTTGTTAAAAACTAGTCAAATCGATTTGAAACCCATTTGACAGATTTGTTTACTGACGTATTATTTTAAGTGTAGTTTCGTTACAAGGGACGGATGGACTATAAGGTGGGCCAAACATTAACACAAACTCAGTATACGCTGTGCCACAGATTGGTGTGGAGCGTAATTGAGAAATCTAAACAAAAAATATATCAGCTATAAATTGTTGTTGTTGTCAAAGCTGATAAGAACAAAAGACTACGCACACGCTTTGTTATTGTTGATGTACCCAGCAAAATCAGGGTTACAACCCTCAGGAAGTTCTCACTATTAATTAACGTGTTGCTTTCTTTAGAAAGGGGATATAGAAGAGGTGAAGGGTGGTGAAAGACGAAGCCCTTCAAATATGGCAAAACTGCAATTTCGCGAGATGTTGGATTTTAGATCAGTTGTTACGCGCCATCTTATGGTGAGTTGGCCAACTTTGTTGAAGCTGTTTAGTTCATAGCGTTGTTATAATACAATATTTTACTTCCTTCGGTGCGATTAAATGCTATGGGGCGCTGCGATATGTATGAGGGATAGGAAAATCATACAGATTATTTTTCCAACCTTACACCCAGAAAACAGATTCGGTGCTTATAACCGCATTTGCAGCCAATCGAATGGTTCCGTTGTGGTAGGCGTGTTTTTCAGTAGTGACAACAGAAAACCAACTAAGGCAGAACTAATTTGACTGTGACAATGGAATTTCTGTTACATCAAGAATAATTCGGAAGTCGCAATCGAAAAATTCACTTGATACAACTAAATCATTCGATTGGCAACAAATAGAGTTGTCGGCACCGAACCTCTTTTCTGGGTGTATGTGTGCGCTACACTCAACCAAAAAAGTCTGTAATGGCTACTGAAAATTTTGCTGTTATTACGGGAAATTTAACTGTTTTGAGGCCAGCGGTATTTTTTGCTAATTTTAGCAACACATGTCTGCTGATCTGTAGTACAATAAAATTAGTAGAAAAAATTAGCAGCCGCTACTAAATTTTAGTAAAATTTATGTAAAATGGAATTCAAAATCGATTTGCTAAAATCAGTTAAAAAACTAACTAAATATCATAATTTTAGTACAATAAAATTAGTAAAAGAAAATAAATGTATGAAGAAAAATATATTTTTTGCCTAAAATATTAAAAAAAAAGTAATAAACAAAAGGTTATTGATTTTTATGGTAGCGGTAACAAACATTTATTTTTACCGGCAAAACTGTTGAGTATATAGAAAACGTTATATGAACAGATTAAAGGAATTGTAATTTTTAATTTTTTTTAAATTGTTTGAGCAAAATCGGACTAGTGGTTCTCGAGTTATGTCAAAAAAAAGATATATCTCGATTCCTGGACGTGACCCAGCGAAACGCCGGGACACGTATAACTTGTTTTTGTCCGATATAACATTTCCCGTTGGTTTCATCCCATCCCGATTTTGACTGTCGCATAGTGCGATTGGAAACTGTTTACAAATTTTTTTACAAACTTTTTTATCTGAGTGTAACCATTACAGGACAGCGACCACTTTACTTGTTTCTAGCTCGTTTAGACAGCGATTAAAGTTAATCCACTTTTTTAATCTTCACCGTTTACACATGCGTATTTTGACAGTTAAATGATTAACTTGACAGTTAAAAGTATAACTTTGTCAGTTGAAAATAACAACGTGGCGCCGATCATGATCCGGCATAAGATAAATATGAAATATTTTAAAATTTTTACTCCATATGTCAGTTGATTTTTAGCAGTTACAAATAACTAGATATTGAAGTTGATTTAAATGCAAATATACTGTACACCTTTTTCACTTCAAATACAATTATTTGAAGATGACATATAATAAAAATCCGAGTCAACTTAGCATAACACTTTGAGGGATTTTTCTTAGCAATAATGTGTTTACATTTTCCGTTAAAACAATTGAATCTACTGGTGATGGGCAACAATTTGTTGCACTGTGTAGTTTTCACATGACATAATTGAATATTTTCGTGATTATTTCTATATACTTAACTATACGCATTATGCGTGTTTAAAATAAGAACTCAAGCAATAATAATAAAAAAACTATTTTCATTTAAAAATAAAAATTGTTTTTTCACATGTCAATCTATTATATCATAAATAGTTTAATATGGTAGAGGGGGGATCCTTCGCCAATGGGGCACATACACCAATCCCATTTTTCTCCGGTAATAAGCGAAATAAAAAATTGGAAAAAAAATTATTTTGTGTATTTTTCAATTACTTTTCAATGACATCCACTTTGACGAACTTATCTCACATGTGGTCGCAGACAGACGTGTTTCTCTGTGTTTTGGGGTGCCAAAAAATACAATATAATGATAAAAAAATCTAATTTAATTATATCTACAACTCTAAGCTTTCGAATAATAATAATTTGATTTTATTAAATACTTAAAATCTGCGAAAAAAAAATTAATTTTATATTAGTGGTTGCTTCTGGGGCACTTTCACCAGATGGGCGCTGAAGCAAAAAAGAGTTTGTGCATCACTGTCTAAAATGCTCTGTAAAGACTTTTGTATATATTTAACTTATTTAATAGTAAACTAGGCTAATCGTATTCATTTTTAAATATATATTAATATTTTTTCACTTTTGGAGAGACATTTTATTATAGTTTTATTAATTTTCTTTAAATATAGTGGAAACTTATTGATTCGAAAGATTCAAATATCTTAAAGAACTTAATGTAAATTATTTATTTCAATCATGCAAATATTGACTTTGCTGCATTAACTAAGTTTTTTTGGTGAAATTGTATCCAGTTCTTTTGGCGATTGTCCCCCAAGTTTGGGACAGTTTTGCCGATTGGGCTTGCTTTAAAAATCGTTAAAAAAGTAATAGAAAACAGACAAATAATTAGAATAAAAATCATAAGAATTAAAGTAGATCTTTAATTTAATAATAATTTTTGGAAAATATTTATTGATTAAGAAAATGACAGTGCTTTGGAAAAACAAGTGGCGAAGGATCCCCCTCTACCCTACCATTGAAATAATTACCAGTATGTTCTTTCTGTCAGCGTCACATATAAGAAACACCAAAAATGCTGACAAATATATAAATTAAATGGTTTAAGAATGAAACACATACAAATAATATAACTAAGAAACTTTAAATCTGCCGATGATCATACGTGGATGGCTCAAAACTTACAGTTTTTAACAACTTAAAGCATGTCAAACGAATTCTCCAAAATTTGTAGAAGTCAGCCTTAACTCAAGCTGAAAAAAATGTCAGTTACAAGTTATCAACTTATGATCATTTGTATCTAGAAAGAAGTATTTTCCTTATGGAAACAATGAATACTATGTGTATAATTGACAAGAAAAAAAAACTGAATTATAACAATTTACTCATCATTATTGGTGGAAAAAATAAATTTTCTTTCATTACTAAAACTCGTACGAAATGTCAAAAAAAACTAAAAGAATAATGATGACGAAAGTAAATCATACATATGTTTTAATTATTATAGTTTTTTATTCATAATAAAATTTGAAATGAAGTACAAATGATCGCAAGTAGTTTAATGGTTGTAATAAATAATTACTTATAATGATTTCTTAGAAATTTAAAAGAATTTATCAAAATCTATTTCAGTTAATTTTTGTTAAAAGCACAAAAACGTTCATGTTAGGTTGGGGGAAAAGGTAATTATTTTACAGTTGTCGTTTCTTTTCTTATATAAATTTAGACTAAATGTTCGGAGTATATTGGGTAAAAGATTTGGAGTTTCAAATTGAAATTATCTTAAAGTTTTTTTTCAATTCTATCAGGGATTATTTAGAAACTACTAAAAACTTACCGAATATAAATCCCAAAATGGAAATTTTGCCAAAAGACGGCAATACTTACTTTTTTGTTTCTTCCTGAATGACAGTGATGCCATTGCGAACCAATAAAGCGGGATCAACTTTATTTCCTTTGTAATTAAATAAGACAAACGTAATATTAAAAAAAAGCTAATGATGAAAGACCCCCAAAAAAGTCTGTAATGGCTACTGAAAATTTTGCTGTTATTACGGGAAATTAACTGTTTTGAGCCCAGCGGTAGTTTTTGCTAATTTTAGCAACACATGTCTGCTGATCTGTAGTACAACAAAATTAGTAGAAAAAATTAGTAGTCGCTACTAAATTTTTACAAAATTGTTGTAAACTGCAATTCAAAATCGATTTGCTAAAATTAGTTAAAAAATTTACTAAATATCAATAATTTTAGTACAATGAAATTAGTACAAAGAATTAGTTGCAGCTACTAAATTTCAGTAAATTGTTGTAAACTGTAATTTAAAATCAATCAGCTCAAATTAGCAAAAAAGTGTACTAAAAAATAAACAATCTATAAAATCTAATAAAAAAATATTAAAACAAAAACTTATTTTCTTTCGATTGTAACAAGTGCATAATTACTTCCTCGTACACTCAAATAAAAAAGTTTGTAAAAAAATTAGTAAACAGTTTCCAATCGCACTATACTATTTTTATACTGATTATTAGTACAATTTTTATTTTTAGTAATTATTTTTGCTATTCTCTTCTTACAAATTACGGATTTTTTTTACTAATTTTCGCTGCTGATTTCAGCAATACATTTTACCAATTTTTCAAAACCGAGTGCTAAATTTAGCAGAAAAATATACTAATTTAAAAATATTTTTTTATTTATTTTTTACAATTCTTGTTTAGTTTATATTTGTTACTATTGATATATTCTTAGTTTAGAAATAACACCCAGACAATTTTGTTGCATCCCCAATGTATAGAACGGCAATAACTGGAGAACCGTTTGCAATTTTGACTCCAAATTTCAAGTACGGTGAAAAAATTGTACGGTTGTTACAATCGAAAGAATTTTTTTTTTTTTAGATCTTACAGTTTTTTTATTTTTTAGTACAATTTTTTGCTAATTTCAGCAGATTGACTTTAAATTACAGTTTACAGCAATTTACTGAAATTTAGTAGCTGCAACTAATTATTTATACTAATTTCATTGTACTAAAATTATAATATTTAGTAAATTTTTTAACTGATATTAGCAAATCGATTTTGAATTGCATTTTACATAAATTTTACTAAAATTTAGTAGCGGCTACTAGTTTTTTCTACTAATTTTATTGTACTGCAGATCAGCAGACATGTGTTGCTAAAATTAGCAAAAAAATACTGCTGGCCTCAAAACAGTTAAATTTCCCGTAATAACAGCAAAATTTTCAGTAGCCATTACAGACTTTTTTGGTTGAGTGTACTTGAAATTTGGAAGCAAAATTCCAAACGGTTCTCCAGTTATTACCTTTTTATGCATTGGAGATACAATAAAATTTTCTAAGTGTTATTTCCAAACTAAGAATATATCAATAGTAACAAATATAAACTAAACAAAAATTGTAAAAAATCAACGAATTCTTGTAAATAAAATTTTGTGAAATTAGTATATTTTTCTGCTAAGTTTAGCACTCGTCTTTGAAAAATTAGTAAAATATTTTGCTGAAATCAGCAGCGAAAATTAGTAAAAAGATCCGTAATTCGTAATCCGTAAGAGAATAGCAAAAATGATTACAAAAAAAAAATTTTTACTAAAAATCAGTATCAAAATAGTAAAGTGCGATTGGAAACTGTTTAGAAATTTTTTTACTAACTTTTTTATCTGAGTGTATGAAAAAATTCCGTAGGGCTGAAAACAGTTAAATTTCCCATAATAACAGCAAAATATTTAGTAGCCATTACAGACTTTTTTGTTTCAGTGTATTTATACCCTACACCACTATGTGGTCAGGGTATTATAAGTTTGTGCTGATGTTTGTAACACCAAAAAATATTGGTCGTAGACCCACCTTATAGTATACCGATCGGCTCAGAATTTTTTTTATTTCGATTTAACGATGTCCGTCTGTCCGTCCGTCCGTCCGTCTGTCTGTCTGTCCATACAATCTTGTGCGCACTCTACAGATCGCAAATATTAAGATATTTTGATGAAATTTGGTACGCAAACCTATGTTGGCCCAAGGACAAACAAGTTTGATTTTGGTGAACATCGGTCCATGTTTAGACCTAGTGCCCATATAAGGGTCCTACCAAAATTATATTGTTTATTCGCTGCAGGTCGTAAATATTAAGATATTTTGACGAAATTTGGTACACAGACCTATGTTAGCCCAATACCGTAGCCTATTGATTTTGGTGAATATCGGTCCATGTTTAGACCTAGTGCCCATATAAGGGTCCTACCAAAATTATACTGTTTAAACGCTGCAGGTCGTAAATATTAAGATATTTTGATGAAATTTGGTACACAGACCTATTTTTTTTTTTTTTTTTTTTTTTTTTTTTTTTTTAAAGAGAAGCAACACTCAGGAAATTCTTCCTATTAATTAACGTGTTGCTTCCTATGGAAAGGGGATAGAGAAGAATTGAAAGGTGGTGAAAGATGAAGGGCTTCAAATATGGCAACATTGTAATTGCGCGAGATGTTGAATTTTTAGAACAGTTGTTGCGCGCCATCTGATGGTGAGTTGGCAAACTTTGTTGAAGCTTTTTTAGTTCATAGCCCTGTTATATTATTTTACTTCGGTGGGGTTAAGTGCTATGGGAACACCGAAGGAGGACGCTGCGATATGTATGAGGGATAGAAAAAACTCATACATATTATTATTTTTCATAAATTGATGTTGCCTTGGTTGGGGCTCGAACCCGCAACCTCACGTGTAACAGTCCAACGCGCTAACCATTACACCACAGCGCCGACATTGGCCCAATAACGCAGCCTATTGATTTTGGTGAACATCGGTCCATGTTTAGGTCTAGTGCCCATATAAGGGTTCTACCAAAATTATATTGTTTATACGCTGCAGGTCGCAAATATTAAGATATTGTGATGAAATTTGGTACATAGACGTATGTTGGCCCAAGGACGAAGCCTATTGATTTTGGTAAACATCGGTCCATGTTTAGAACTATAAGGGTCCCCCCAAAATTGGCTTGGTTACAAACTGCAGGTCGCAAATATTAAGATATTTTAATGAAATTTGGTTCGCTGACTCACATTATAGAAAATTTTGACACAAGCCCCATTTTAACCCATTCGAATTTCGGATCCAAACAATACACCAGACTGGTGTAGGGTATTGTATAGTCGGCATGCCCGACTTTAACCTTTTTACTCGTTTTTTAATAACATATATGGGAAAATATATTATATTTTGTATAAAGCCAGATTAACAATGTTGGAGTACTCTAGAGATGAGCGATATTTTCATACCGGTGATTTAATCACAGTTATTGATAAATCACTGGTAACGGCAGTGATCAAATATTTCGAGTCGTAGTTACTCGGAATGTCGTTCTTTTAATATTTTTGTACTATTCTTTCTTGCAAACTTCATTGTGCACAGTAATACGTTTTTTTTTTTTTTCAATAACAGTAACTTGCTTTCAAACTCTTCTGAATAAAATGTCTCCTTCTATCATGTCTTTGTTACCGGTCGCAACTATTCTTCTTTTAAGGCCCAGTTTTTAGGAAGTGGATTATCTTTAAACTTAGTTTAACGCAGTTTGTAACTGGAATACTGCTTTTAAAATGTGGTTTATTTTGTTTTATTTCAATAAAGAAATAAATTATACTCCAGAAAAAGTTTTTGCGGCAAATTTTTGTTAATAAACTTTGAAACTTAAAAACTCGCCATAAATATTATTTCGTTTACTTATCAGAAAATCGCAGTCTTTTCCACAGAAAAACCGTGATTACGATCACAGTTCAAAAGTACAACGATTTGCAAATCACATTCACTGAGAACAATGTTACTGAAAAATCGCCGGATCGCCCATCTCTATTACAAACCCGTGATCACGGTCACTGTTTAAAAGAACGGTGATTTGAAAATCACGATCACTGGTAGCAGCGTTATTCAAAAATCACCGGATCGCTCATCTCTAGAGTACTCCACTCTGCAGAGTGGATTTTGTTTCTTTCTTTTTCGCACTTACATATTTTTTGTGTCATGCCATCTCTATTTTCGTACACTCCACTCTGCAGAGTGGAATACTCCATCATTGTGAACGTGGCTTAAAAGATAACAAAACTGCATTTTCATTTATTAAAATAAAATTTTAAAAATAAAGTACAGTCGAAATATAGAATTTTCAAACGATTTGCTTAAAAATACTTTTGATAAATCCATGTTTTTGAAAATCCGATTAAACGGCAAATAATAACCGGTTTTCAGTTTGTTCGAATTAAAAAATTATTCGAAACCGGTGGATTTTTTTAAAATTAAATAAACCGGTTTTCGGTTACGGTTTTGGACACCCTACCTACACCTACGCGGGGACTGAAAAATTGTATTTTGTAATTCTAGATTTCTACGTTATCACCTAAATTGTCAAATATTTAAGTTTTAGGCTTGCCATCTTTGCGGGAAATTGTTAATATTGGAATATATCTTATATCTGATATCTTACTCTTCTTCTTCTTTTGTCAACAAACACATTTTTTTACAAACATTCAAATATTTTTTGTATAGGTATAGGACGTATGTCCAACACATTCTCATGAATTACGTGCACTGACAGCGAATGCCAAAGAGTAAGATATCTATGTAATCTATGGCTACATATAATTTCGTATTGGCAACCCTTTATCGTCATTCCAAATGTAAACAAAGAAAGCAAAATAAAATTGACATTTGTTCTGGAAAATTGTAAAAAATAAATTTAGTTGAATATGTTTTTATTCTGCCGCACAATTTTTTTAAAAATTTTTATTATAAAATATAGTTAAAAAATTCGTAGATATTCTTTTTTAAAACATTTTGTGTGTTTAAATGTACAATTTTTTATGCATCGCTTAAAAAACTTGAGTGATTGATTTGACAATGCAAGTAGGCTTTCCAGTACCGATTTCGGTAATACCGAAATTGTCGAAATTTGAGCCATCTTAGCAAATTCGAAATACCGATTTTAGGACGATACCAATTTCGGTATTGCGTACATTTTTTTGTTTATTATTTCATTATTTTATGTCTTTTTTTAAGGTAAATTTTAACAAGTTTGACAATAATTTTGTTTTTTTTATAAAAATTTTCTTGACAGAAAGTCGAAAGATTAAAATATTTGTTCACTTTTGTGTCTACGATTTCCCAGTATTGGTGATGAAAATTGTTAAATTTGTCTTAATTTTCTTTTGAAAATGGCATTTTATACATAGACAGCTTCGTGTGTGAATCAGGCTTAAAATATTTACTTAAATGGAAATGAAACAAGACCTTTAAAAACATAATACATTAATTTGATTTATAAATCTGATTTAATTTTGTACGAATCGATTTGCAAAACTAATTTTAATTGATTGAATTATTGCGTACTTTATTCAATCAATATCTTATTCAAAGAATCAATTTGATTTTTGTCGACTCTTTTTCATAGAATGAATTGAATTGATTAATTTCATTTCAACTAAAATTGTTAATCTGATTCAGAATTTTTAGAAAAATAATTCAATCATCAGTAGTGATTTAATTTATAAAAAAATAAAAAATATATATTTTTGATTCGTGAATTATATGTTGATTTTTTTGATTCACTCGAATTATAATTTTTTGTTTTTGTCCGGGATATAAAATAGTTTTTTGCTTAAGATTTGCGTATTAATTTTAGTCAATAAACTTTATTTAATAATAATTTTCAATAAAAAATAAGTTAATGTTTTAAATTGAAATCGAGTCCTACCAACGAACTAAAAAATTTACATTATTTACATTATTTTGCGAATCAAAAAATATAAAAATAATTCGTGCGAATTATCTTTATATTTTTTTAAGTTGCGAATTCATAAATCAGATTTTGAAAACAATTCTTTTGAATCAATTCTTCAAAGCTCTGATTTAATTTGTCCTTCGCTAATTATGTTTTGAAACAAATTATCAAAATTGAGTCAATATAAATTAGACCAAATCATTATCTCACTTTAGTCAATATCAAATCATTGATTTAAAATTATTTTAAAATATTCACTGATTCATAAAATGAATAATCGTTTATGCGAATTGATTCAAAAAAGAATTTTCTTTTTCAATCTCTGAATGAAACACAAGAGAGAAGATTAAGCCTGGTTTGAATCACTGATTTTCGTACCCAATTTAGAAATTTTGTATTTACTCACTACCCGAGTAAAAAAAATTATATATAATCATATATGGCATATATTACAATATATAATTATACATGTCGTTATGTATATTCATATATAATTATATATGACGTTTTTTCACAAAATTTTTCCTTATATTATGCCATATAAAATTTCATCTAATTAGATATCGGCCTTCATAATATTAGATATGGCATATATAATTATATATTACATGACATGGTTGATCTTATTGCATATATAGTTATATATAGAACTATATCTTAATATATATGGTGGCATTTTAGCAATATATAATTATACATGGTATCATTTAAAAAATATATAATTATATATGGTGACAGTTAAACTAGATATTATCATATATGGTGCCATTTAAACAATATATGGTCATATATGGTACCTCATTAACAAAATCTTTAATTCAGTTCCAGATATGATAATATATGGTACTATATATAGTGCGATATATATTTATATATGGTGCTATTTAAGCAATATATTATCATATACGGTGACATTCAAACCATATATTATCATATATCGTGCCATTCAAACCATATATTATCATATATGGTACCATTTAAACCATATATTATTATATATGGTGCCATTTAAACAGTATATGGCCATATATGGTACCTCATGATCAAAATTTTTAATACAGTTCCAGATATGATAATATATGATACTATATATAGTGCCATATATATTTATACATGGTGTTATTTAAGTAATATATTACTATATATGGTGCCATTTAAACCATATATTATCATATATGTATGGTGCCATTTCAACAATATATGCTGATATATGGGACCTAATGAACAACATTTTTAATACAGTTTCAGATATAATAATATATGCTACTATATATGGTGCAATATATATTGATATATGGTATCATTTAAACAATATATTACCATATGTGGTGATATTTAAACCATACATTATGATATATGGTGCCATTTCAACAACATTTTTAATACAGTTCCTGATATGATAGTATATGCTACCATATATAGTACCATATACTTTGATATATCGTATCATTTAAACAACCCGAATACAAATAGTTACATATAGTCATATATGTGATTAAGTTATATCTGTATAAATATACAGTTTCATCCGAAGAATGGCCCGATATATTTTTATCAATTGTTTATAAATTTTTATCTAATTGTATCAGTTTAGATCAGACCTGATTAAATTATGTGTTAATCAGATGAAATTGTATCCGAGTTTTGACTTGATGCAATTTTATCGGTTTATATGTAATGGTGTCAGGTTTGATCGTAATTGGTTCAATTTTATATAAATAAAATATAATTGTATCCGACATTTACCTTATACAATTGTATTAAAGTTTTAAACTGATATCAGGTCAAAATTGGGATATAACTATATAATTTTGTATACAAATATATCTATTTGGACCTAAACTGATACCATGTGATATAAACCAATAAAATTGTATCAGGTCAAAAATCAGATACAATTTCATCTGATTAACACATAATTTAATCAGGTCAGATCTAAACTGATACAATAAGTTAAAAACTGATAAACAACTGATACAATTTTATCGGGCCATTTTTCAGATCAAATGGTACATGGATGACTCTAAGTTATATATTATCATATAAAGCTCCATATTATTTTTTTTTAATAGGGAACATACCATATATGGTGCCATTTAAACAATATATGGTCATAAATGGTAACTCAACTACAATATTAACTGTATTTCAGAAGCTATTAATTGCATTTCACAAATTTTAAATGTATTTCAGAAATTATGGAATGTATTTCAGAAATTATTAATTGTATTTCAGAAATAATCAAATCTATTTCAAAACTTGTTGATTGTTTATCATAGTTAATAGAGAAAAATTTCTAAATTACATTTCATAATTTCTGAAATACAATTGATAATTTCTGAAATACAGTTTGATAATTTCGGAAATACAATTAATAATTTCTGAAACAAAATTGATAAAACTGAACTTCAATTGACTAGTTCTGAAATACAATTCATAAATCTGAAAAGTAATTGATAAGTTCTGAAATACAATTGATTATTTCTGAAATAAAATTAATAAATCTTAAAAACAATTAATACAATAAAATGGTGTAGAGCGTTAAAAAAATGTAAATAAAATTATTTTATTCAAAGATTTCAATTTAATAAAAAAATAAATACATAATTTTATAAAGAAATTTATAGAAAAAAAAATTTTAATTTTATAAAAAGAAATTCATTTTGTAAAAAAAATGCATATCGAACTCGAGACCTTCTGAGTTTAAACCTTATTTTAACAAAATATTGTAATTTTTATAAAATCAGTGCTCTGCCAGTGTATTATTTTTTGAACAGTTGGCAATATATGTCTGGGATCTTATTTAATCCCAAATAAATGGAGATCTTACGTAGTACCAAATATAATGCGGCATCTAATTTTATCTGTCATTTTTATGGATAGTTTTAAATGTCAATCCCCAAATATATTGCTGTTTCTAATTCTCTGCCATTTTAATACCTAAATAAATTGCTGGGTCTAATTCGATCTGCAATTTATGGGAAAAATTAAGATTTTACCAAATCACTAAATATATCACTGGATTCAATTCGATCTTCAACTTATTGAAAAAGTTAAGATCTTACGCAATCCCGAAATATATTACTGGATCTAATTTCATATGTTATTTTTTTCATAAATTTAGATCTTACGTAATCCCCAAATATAATCCTCGATCTTATTCGATCTGCCGTTTTCCAGATAAAGTTAGATACAACTTAATCCTAAAATATATATGTGACCTTCTCCGAGAAAAGGGACCTAGTGTGTGAAAATTAAGTTTTGAGAAGAACGCATTTAAAGTTTCATAACGCATTATCACTTTAAACACACCTTCAGTTGGGAGTTGCGATTTGGTATGGTTAGGTGCCTCAACTCTTTTCATCTTATTCTACACACTTTTAGGTACCAGAATCCACTCTTAAGTACAAACCCGTTTTTTGACACACTAGGTCCCTTTTCTCGGAGAAGGTCACATATACCTACATCTACTTTTTCGTATAAATTTAGATCCAAGTTTATCCCCATATATATTGCTGGATCTAATTCGATCTGCCATTTTTCTGATAAATTTAGATCCAAGTTTATCCACAAATATATTGCTGGATCTAATTCGATGTGCCATTTTTCGGATCAAATTAGATCTAAGTTTATCCCCAAATATATTGCTAGATCTAATTCGATCTGCCACTTTTTCGGATCAAATTAGATCTAAGTTTATCCACAAATATATTGCTGGATCTAATTCGATCTGCCAAAATTGAGATCAAATTAGATATAAGTTTATCCACAAATATATAGCTGGATCTAATTGGATCCGCCATTTTTCGGATCAAATTAGATCTAAAAATATCCCCAAATATATAGCTGGATCCGCCAATTTTCGGATAAAAATAGATCTAGGTTTATCCCCAAAGATATCATTGGACCTCCCAATTTTGAGATATAACTTGATCTTAGTTTATCCCCATATATACAATGGGATCTAATACGATATGATTGGATACACCCAATTTTGAGATCTAATTGGATCAGCTAGATATTACAGCAGATCTTAAACAATATCAAATTGGATATGATTAGATATTGCGCGAGATCAATTTTTTTTACTCGGGTAAATAAGAATATTTATATGAATACCGAAAATACCGTAAATTCGGTATTGAAAAATTTACAATACCGAAATACCTATTTCTCAGTACCGATTCGATATTGGAAACCCTAAGTGAAAGTGATGAAAGTATTTTTCTCGTGATTTACAAAATACGTTTTTTCATACAATTTTGTTAGAAAAGTACGTAAATGATCGCGAGCAATCCATTGTTTACAAAATTAAAAATTGGAAAAAATGAAGTGAGACCTTGTGTTTTATGAAATTTTGCCACCCGAGTAAAACGGGTTATACATTATTTTATATTATTTAATACAATTATGTCTCGTTACATATTGCTTTGCATGTCACTATATATAATAAGACATAATTTTCGTCTTTCGGTCAAATTTTATATGACCCAATATCTAAATATATCTTTTTACATATGTTGTCCAATTTAATCAGATCTCGCCCATGGAATTTAAATTGTAAGACCAAATATCAGAGACTATTAATTATAGAGATAGTAAATCAAAACTTACACTACTAACCGATAGAGGGCGCTATTAGTATTGCCTGAGCAACAATTTAGTATCAGGTTAGTATCAGCTGAGCCTATATTTAAAAACTCAAAAACTGCTGAAAACTGCTCAAAATAAGGAAAAAACCAGCGCGGAATATATTCAAATAATATAATTTGAGATATGCGTTTATTTTTTTTTTCTTTTTTGTTTATTATTATTTAAATTTAAATAAAAAAGAAAATTGTCAATTTTTTTAATAAAGTGCCATCTAGTGATAACGATGTTTTTATAACTTATTTTTTTGGTGATGCCATACCCCTGCCAAATATATCTCAGTTTCAAGTTTAAATTTAGAAAAGATTTTATTGAAATCAATTACAATCCATTTTTAATTTTAAAATATTTTTTTAGAAAAACAAATTTTGATATAAAGTTCAAGTGATTTAAAAAATAATAACATGAAAACGAAAAACCAGTAAAATATTTTTGTATAGAATATGAATGAGATGTGACAGTTACCCATACAATATCGACGTTGAAAATATTATGTTAAAAGAGTTAATACTTAGCATACGCAGTCAGACTTTGCATGGGATTTCGTACCAGATATGTATAGCAACAAAACAAAGCCTATTGATTTAAAAAAGAAACATTTATTTTCCGTATATAATCTATGGTATATTCTTGTTTCAAATGAAGTCTTTTTTAATATCTTAGTAAATTTACATCGAAACAACAGATTTTTTTATTTTTTAATTGAATATTGGGTCATATTAATAAAAGTTAGCCAATTGTTCGAAGTAATTATTTTGGTTTAGGAATAACGCAGCACCAAATTTATCCATAGGCTTGAAGGATACCATAACATATAAATGAAAATTAAAACAAAAAAAAAACAAGCAGACTAAAATTGTGTAATAATAACTTAAAACCCTAATAAATAATTCCCAATATTAGTGAAATCTAGTTTTTTATTCATACGATACATTATTTACAAATTTAAAATATTTTTAAACGATTATTTCATGTCATTTAATTTTATTAAAAACTGTTTCATGTCAAATTTGTTATCATAATTTTAATGTATTTTTTTTCTCTTTAAAATGAATAGCCCAAAAATTAAAGGTTTATTTGAACTTTTCTCACTTTCAAAATGAAAATCTCACCTTTAAAGAAAAATCCAGTAATGATTTATGGAAAATTATTTGAAATTTCATTTTTAGATTTTTTTATGTTATGGATTATTTTTGAAATATACTATAGCTCGTATAAGTACTGATTAATGTGTAGATACTTTTTATGTATGCAGTTTCACATAAAGACTCGCAAACTTACTAGATTTACTTAGTTTACACCATACAAGAAACCTTACGTGAATCCCTCATTGTTTTTCAGTACATTATTTAATAAAAACAGAAATTCTAACATTTTTATCAAATTGGACCTAATTGCCTCAAATTTTAAATATGAAGATATTATTTAATACAATAATGTCTGGTCAAAATTCGGATTAAATTGTATATAATTTAAAGTAATTAAATCCAATGTAATCCACGTAGATACAATTGTATTCACCATTTTTCGGATTAAATTGTATCTGATTAGTTATTCTATTCTATCAAATTAGATATATCACCATATCATCTTTTTTAATCGGGATTATTCACAATCATAGTACAACTATTCTTATTGGAAGAAACTTTTTAGAAATTTAAATATATTTGTAATTTTGTTCTATTTAAACTTTGTTCTTTATAACTAACTAAATAACCAAAAATTTTTGTTAATTTTAACTGTTGAAAATAACATACAAATGCATTAAAAATAACTAACAATGTCGTAAAATTAACTGACAAATTTTTACTACAAAAAATTACTTCAGACTGTTTAAAATCTGAAATAAAAATTCCAATCTGTTCTCGAGTTATTATGCTTTAATGCATTGAATGTACGATACAAGTTTCTGTTTTTGTTTGCAAACTAGGAATATATGTATCGATAATAGCAAATATAAAAAAAAAAAGAATTTAAAATTAATAAAAATGCATATTAATTACAATATTAATTGCATTTGGTATATATGATGCGTTTGAAAAAACAACACTTTACTAGAGAAATAAAAATGCCCTGCTGGCTGTCCGTCTCCGATATACACAAATTGCCTGCACTTGAACGTAAAAACCATACGTCAGTGTGGCAACATTTGCGAAAAAGGTGACAAGGAGGAGATAAGAAGATAAACCAAAAATCTAAAGTGGAATGCTTGTATGTCTGTTTGATCACTTCTGGGAGTAGAAACAATAACATAAAATCTGAATAGTAAAGAAAACTATGAATAAGCCACTTGAGATGAGCGATATTTTCATACCGTTGATTTAATCACAGTTATTGATAAATCACCGGTAACGGCAGTGATCAAATATTTCAAGTCGCAGTTACTCGGAATGTCGTTCTTTTAATATTTTTGTACTATTCTTTCTTGCAAACTTCATTGTGCACAGTAATACATGTTTTTTTTTTCAATAACAGTGACTTGCTCTCACACTCTTCTGAATAAAATGTCTGCTTCTATCATAACTTTGTTACCGGTCGCAACTATTCTTCTTTTAAGGCCCAGTTTTTAGGAAGTGGATTATCTTTAAACTTAGTTTAACGCAGTTTGTAACTGGAATACTTCTTTTAAAATGTGGTTTATTTTGTTTTATTTCAATAAAGAAATAAATTATACTCCAGAAAATGTTTTTGCGGCAAATTTTTGTTAATAAACTTTGAAATGGTTGACAAAATTCGTTTTCGGTTTAACTAAACCAAGTTTAACTGACATCTTAAAAACTCGCCATAACTATTATTTCGTTTATTTATCAGAAAATCGCAGCCTTTTCCATAGAAAAACCGTGATCACGATCACAGTTTAAAAGAACCGATTTGCAAATCACATTCACTGAGAACAATGTTACTGAAAAATCGCCGGATCGCCCATCTCTATTACAAACCCGTGATCACGGTCACTGTTTAAAAGAACGGTGATTTAAAAATCACGATCACTGGTAGCAGCGTTATTCAAAAATCACCGGATCGCTCATCTCTATAAGCCACACTATGAGCAAGGCCTTACGTCGGTGAGATGGCTAAGCTGTCGAACTCTAGTATATTTACGTTTGTAATGTGGGAGTGCATGGGTACGATTCCTACAGCCGACACGTTGTTGAAAAAATTATATGATGACAATAAAATATAAACAATAATACATTTAATAGAAAATCACTGATGAGCCTGTCCATAAAAAAGGCAAAAACTAGATCTAGTCTGATTTGCAAATTAATAATGTGTTTATAACTTTGAAAAAATGTTTATTCTTCTTCTTAACCTCAAACCTACTTAATAAGAATTTTTTAAATTCAACGAATTTTTTTTATTTTTTAAATAACTAACAAAAGCAACTGTTTACTGTAAAAATACTGTTTTGGTAGTTTTTTTTATTATGTTATTAAAAATAACTGATTTAAACAACTGTTACGAGATGACAGTTAGTTATTTCCTTAAATAAGTGTCATAAAAGTTTCCTTGTATTTGTCCATAGAAAAACAACTATAAATTACGTTTAAAAACAACAACTACTGATTACTGCATGAACAACTGTCATATAGTAACTGTCAAACTATTTTGAGTGTAGCCGTGTGAGTTTTTTGTTTGTAAGAAATTGTTTTCTTTTTAACTTAAATATGTTTCTGCTTAGTTTAAATTTCATAATCCCATTCATTGACGAAATAACTATTAACCATAATCAATATTTTCAATTGTGGCATAACGAATTCTTAAATTATTCGTTACTTTAATTTGATTTTCTTTAGAAAATTTGTTATAATTCGTTATGGATTTGAATTACATTTTTATGCATATCATATTAATAATTACAAATTGTTTTATGTTATTTTTTCTACTAATTGTAAATTTAAATTTTACCACTTAAAGTGTAAAAATGTGTTGTTTAAAATGACATTTAATTTATATGAACGAAGTGCTGTGGTCTTTTGTTTAATAATATTTTAGATAAACATAATATAAGCTACTTATAGTAATAAACAAGTTATTTCATTAAGGGTTTTTATTATTGTTTCTTATAAATATAAAATAGTTAACCCTTTATTTTAAATTATTAATGCGATTATTTTAATAATTTTATATAACAGATTTAGATTTATTATGCATAATTTTATAGAAAATGTAGAAGAAACAATAAAAACGATTATAAAAACCTTCGTATTTGTTAGTAAAAATTTATAGAAATTTTAATAACTGATGACCTTATTAAAAAGGTATTTAAAAAATTACAAATCATTGCAAGCGATCTTAGAATATAAAATTAAGAATGCTTTAACGTGACTTTTAGAGTCGTTTTAATTTAAGTTTTCTCTAACTATGGATGCAACACAATTGGGTACATGTTAATATTTGGAAATTATACTTCCTGCCAAACTCATTTTTGTACATGTAGTATAAATATTTTCCATTTAAAATGACTTCCTTCAATTCGAAATAATTTCAATAAAATATTTAGTTCTCAGAATTGAAATTCAAAATCAAATATGTCAACATTAATAAATACAACAAATGACCTTGAGGAAATTGGAAGCAGACAGCGCAAAGATACAAAAAAAAACTCCAAAAATCTAAAAAAATACATGATTAGAAAAGCATTAAATCATACTTTAGGAAAAAAACAAAATGCAACATCGATTTCATATTAAATTCATAAGTAAATAACACAAAAAGATACAATCAAAAATTTTGAATTTGTAGCTGAGTAGGGATATGAATTTTGATTTGCCATAAATCATGGATTTTTTTTTCAATTTTCAATGTGTGTGGCATGTTATGGTAAACTGAGCCATTCATTTGATATTTGAATTGTCGGTTGGTCATTTTATTTAAGAAAAAATGGAATTGAAAAGATACAGGAGTTCATGATGAATGCATAATTAAAAAAAAGTAAAATACATAAATGTGAGACAAACAAAAATCTGTTTTATGTTTAAGGAAACAAGTTGAAAATTTTGTTATTGGATATGTACGACTAAATTGTACACTACTAATTACACTAATAGATAGATAGTCTGGAAAAAATTTAGTTAAATATTCTAAAAATTTGTTTAAAATGACCTTGCAGAATAAAAATGCTGAAATTAGATTATCTTTGCTATATATTATTAAGATAGGAACAGCAAAAATAAAACACTTAAATTGCAGTTATATGTGAGTTCAATTTTCGTTAATAGAAAATAACAACTTAACCTGCTAAAATAAGAAAAAAATTTGCTTAATAACATTGTACAATAATTTTGAACTTTTTCCAAAATTACGGGGTTCTGATAATGGATTTTGGTATAGAAAACTATAAAAAACTATGCTTGTATGCTTGCCGCAGACATAGCAAAAGCAGTCAAGATTTTCCAAACTGTCATGCATTTTTTGTTCTTACAATTAAAAAACAAAAAAGATTAATTTCCTTTATGGCAATTTTTAGGGGCAAAAAGATAATGACAAAAAGAATGAAGAAGAACATAAGCAACAACAACATAAATTTTCACTCAAACTTTAAAGGCCTTAAATCCTTATTTAAATTGTGAAAATAAATAATTTTTTTTATATTATATGAAAGAAACAATCACAACAAACATAAAATGTCAATTTTTTACCAGAAAAATAATATTCTTGTATATTAAATTTGCGTGAAAACAAACTCTACACACGTGAAACTGATTATCCTGAAAAATAATTCACGTGCAATCGAAACAACTTACGGTGCTTAGGCAACAACAAAATACTGAAGTCATAGTGACATAGATACAAAAGTATTCGGTATTGAGTGTCAAACCTTCTCGTCAGAGATGGGATTACCCACATATGTGAACAATAACTAAATTAACCATTAATGGACAATAGGCCGTATCACCTTACAGGCAAAAAAAAAAGTGCGCGGTACACCTTCAAATTTAAAGTATTTTTGCAAGAATGTAGGGGTCGCCTTTTTCAATTTTTCGTTATAGATTCGGCATTTAAAGTCGAATTTTAAAGTGTGATATATCAACTTTTTGCCTCGAGGAGACCAGTGTTTTGCTATAAAGGAAAAATCCAATGAAAAAAAATTTAAAAAGGCGACCCCTACGTTCGGCAACCAAAAAATAAAAAAAAAAATTCTGCTGGGTTTATCGAAAAACTTACTTAGCAAAAGTTTAACGATATTTTACGAGCTTTCATTTTCCGACATTAGGGTCGTACATTAGTGTGGTAGCAACTGAGATATGGCAGGTAAATACTATAACTGGATACTTGACGTCAACGGTCCTTAGAGCAAAACATTGGTCCCTTCGATAGAAAAATATCGATGTATCATACTTTAAGATCCGAATGTAAATGCCAAAGATATAACGAAAAGTGTAAAATGGCGACCCCTACGTTCGGCAAAAAAAAATTAAAAAAATATTTTTGAAACATCCTTGCAAAAATTATTTAGATTGGACGGTGTACAGCGAACTTTTTTTTTGAGGTACGGTCTAATGGACAATCTTGAATTTGACTGAATTTGCTGTTCGTGGTAAGTTTTGGGCTTTGGTGTGTTCTAACATATAAAGTAAAATTTTATGGCCAACATTTTTGTAGAACATTTCATCCCCGCCCTCTCCCCTTTTAGGGGTGTTTTTAACGATTTGTTAGAATACAGCCAAAAATTACCGTTATGTTGGAGGGTTAGAGCGTTGATATGTTCCACAAAAATATTTGCATTAATATTTTCTACAAAGTTGCTGAACATACCCTACACCTCAGCAGAGCTTTAAAGAATTAATTCCTTTTTGGAATGAATTCCCAAAAATTTAATTCAATTCTTTAATTCAAGGAATGAATTCCTAATTCATTCACTAAAGAATTCATTCAACACTATTTAATTCAATTTGAAGTCAAGGAATTCATTCAATTCTAGTTAATTCAACTTTTGGTCAAGGAATTCATTCAAGTTCAACTTTTGGTCAAGGAATTCATTCAATTCAAGTTAATTCAACTTTTAGTCAAGGAATTCATTCAATTCTAGTTAATTCAACTTTTGGTCAAGGAATTCATTCAAGTTCAACTTTTGGTCAAGGAATTCATTCAATTCAAGTTAATTCAACTTTTAGTCAAGGAATTCATTCAATTCTAGTTAATTCAACTTTTAGTCAAGGAATTAAATTTATTTCGTTTAATTCCCTAAGGAATTAAATTTTTTTCGTTTAATTCCCTAGGAATTAAATTTTTTTGTTTAATTCCCTAGGAATTGAAAACTTAATTCAGGGAAAAAAAATTTAATTCCTTAGGGAATTTTACAAAATAAATTTAATTCCTTGACTAAAAGTTGAATTAACTAGAATTGAATGAATTCCTTGACTAAAAGTTGAATTAACTAGAATTGAATGAATTCCTTGACCAAAAGTTGAATTACCTTGAATGAATTCCTTGACCAAAAGTTGAATTAACTCGAATTGAACAAATTCCTTGACCAAAAGTTAAATTAACTAGAATTGAATGAATTCCTTGTTGAATGAATTCATAAAATTTTATGAAGGCATTAGAAAAAAATGAATGAATTCCTTTAATATAAATCGAATGAAAAAAAAAGGAATTCATTCAATTCCTTAAGTTTGGTCAGGGAATTCATTCCCAAAATATAAATTCAGTTCAAAAAAAGGGAATTAGGGAATTAATTCTTCGAAGCTCTGCAACTCAGATGTAAAGAACACATTATGTGCGTTCCCGTACGTTACCCGCGGGAAGCCAAAACAGCCCAAACAACAACAATTTACACGCAATTTTGAGTACGGAAACGCCTTTGGGCTAGTTTGTGTAACTTCGGTAAAGTACGGGAACAGACATATAGTTTCATATACCGATATGCTGCACGAACAGGCCAAAGGGGGGAAACTTTAACCGCCCCTAAAATAAAATTCTGATGTGATCTTTCAATACGCCGACACACGTATATTTTGTTTTTGTTCTCTTCTACCAGAATCCATTGTCAGAACACTGTATTATATTTTCATGTTGTACTGTGTAATTATTAAAAATTTTCTGCAGATTTTACAGGATAATTTGACATTATCAATTAACTAAGCGTTAACTCAAATATAACTTAAATTCTGTAAATTCAACAGGTTTTTTTACTGTTCTTATTTTACTAACATTTACCAAAAAAAAACTTCTAATTTTAGCAGCTTTTTCTGGGATTTTTAGTAGCCTTTTCTTATATTTTTACAGGTTTATTGTTATGTGTGTGTTTCATTAATTTCTTGGTTTATATGAGAATGAGTAATTGGCCCATTGCTCAACCTGTTTTCTAGGTCAGGGAACCTTTGGTTTTGTGTTTAGTTGGCATTGGCTTTTTAATGGCGCCAAATTATTCGCCATGTCGACTGGTGCCCTATGTTCATGTTTATGAACTTTCTACTAATTATTTCACAAATACTGTATATAATTATTATGAATAAAGGCAAAAAAAAAAAAAATTGCTATGAGTGTAGTGTGAAATGTTTTAATCAGATAGTAGGTCTTTTAGGATGCCCGGGCCTTGTCCCCACAGACTTAACTCCCATTTCGAGTATGTGGATAACATCTGAATTTTTACAGTTTTCTACTTGGGGGTGCATCTTCACCAAAATCTGTCTTTCTAAGTACTAAATTTTGAAATTTATTGCAGAGTTTTTGAATTTAAAATTATAGTATTATCGTAGATCTTTTTGTAGCAACTTAATTTCGTATGATATACAAAATACATAAAAATGTTTTACCGTATAAGACAAACCTTTATCAATAACCGTGACCTATAAAACCCTCTTTAAAACAATTTGTATGTAGGGTACATTTTAACATAACAGACAGAAAATAATCATGTGATCAATTTTGCTACGTAAAAATTAATCACTTTTCTTTTAACATGGGGACAAAAAATGTGAATCATACAGGAAACTTAAATTAAAAAACATAAATTTTAATCCAATTGATTTTAGTTTTTAATCTAAACAATCTAATATAAAAATAATTCATTCTTATAATTTCAGAGTTACTTAATACAAAACAATTGAAGCAGAAGATTCATCTTGCTAAAGATTTTTTTAAATAAAGTTTTTTAAAATACCTGCCACATAAAAAATTTAAAAACAAAATGAATATCTCAAAACATATTGGTCAAATAACAATTATAGTTTTATGTTGCCTATTAGCGATATCAGCAGAGCCTATAGATACCAGACAAGCAACACAACATTTAAAACATTATCAGCAACATCATCACACACAACAGCCACATCACAATCATCATCGACAACATTTAACAAAATTACGACATCATTTACCCAACTCTGGCAGTAGTAGTAGCAGCAGCAGCAGTAGCAGTTCTGTAATTTCTAGCCAATCTAAAAAAGTAGAATTAAAACCTCAAACTTCATCTTCACCACTGTCACAAACCCACCAAACTTTACGTGATCACACAAATCCTAATAGTCAAGTAGAACTTATAGATGAGGTTAAAAATATACCAAAGAATGTGATGACATCAACTAAGCTAAGACGTGTAAGTGCTAGAGATTATTACAATAAAGCGGTACAGAGACGTTTAAATGCCCGACGTAATGTTCAAGATGAATGGGCTTACAATACGTATAATATACACACAAATACTTTTGGTTCACCACAAACTGCCCACTCGGGTAAAGGTGACGATAATAGTGATGATGTGGAATTTGTCAGCAGTACTGGTACCAGATCAAATTCCGACTGGCCAAGACGTGGTTATGGTGGTTATATACCACCCTTGGTACCAACAACAACATCTCCAACTCGTAGAACGACAACAACAATGCCACCACCACCAGCAATGATACCAGCCAGACGTGGTTATCCTTCAGCACCAACTACAGCACCAGCAACCGGAGAATTTCCAACCACAGAAGATCCTTTTGAAACAAATACCATTAGCAAAAATACTGGTAGTATGGAGCCAAAGGATATGGAAAAGTAAGTACAATGAAACTTATTTTTCTATTTAGAAAGGAATTTGTTAATGGAGAACTTAGCAATTGACAACAATCTAGAACATTTATTTTTTCAATTTCTAAATTCAGTTTATTTAAACTCAAGTATTATTTTCTACCACTACAATAGTGCTAAAATTTAGTTTTTAGTACTTTTTATAAAAAAAAAACAGTACATGTATTTTAAAAATTGTACGTCTGGCAACCCTAATCAGTAGTTACAATAAACGGGTGTAGTTTGTATGCCCTACAATAAAACAATGAAGGAATTCACAGTTTAAAGGCACATTCACAATGATAGACTACTCTGTGCTGCAGAGTGGAGTGTACTCAAATAGCATGATACAAAAAATATGTAAGTGCGAAAAAATAACCTTGTGAATCTAGATTAAGTGCTAATGTACTGTCGTTGTAAAATAGCATGATGTTTGAAGTTTAACCCATAGAAAGTTGTCAAATTTAAGATAAATGCTAATTTACTGCTTGAAATAGCATGAACTGTGAATACCCTTAATAATAAAAAAATGTATATTTTTTAATGCTGGGGAGGCTCGGGTGGTGCTTTCTTTTTTTTTAACTCGAAAACCGAATGCAAATAAGCAACATTGTAAACAATTATGGTCAATAATTTCTACAATATAATTTCAATCTACTGAAAATACACGATTATATAAAATTTATTACTGTTATTATTATGAAAGACATTCAATTGATTAAAATAAATTGTTGTTTGACATTTTACATATGACAGATTTAAATACAAACAATTGTCTAATATTAAGAAAAGATCTTGACAAAGAACCTGAGCAAAATAAAGGAAACAATTAAAAATGTAAATGAAATAAACACAGGCGCCAATGAATATGAATTAAAATAATTAATACATGATATTCATATTTAAATATTAATTTAATATCATGTTTGAAATTTGCATATGCGTTTAATTAGCATTTAAATAAATAAACATTTTTTATTGCTAAAGTTTCAATTACTGTAAAACACGAATAAGAATTTTTTCTGCGTAGACATTTTATATTTTTACGATCCAACATTATTTTTAGCCTGCTGTAAAATTTGTTTAAATAACTATATTGATGGTAATAAAATTCTTTTAAAATATCTTCAAGTATTTGGCCAGACATCTTATTAAAGAGCGCGCCATTGAAAAATTTAAATGCTCGGTTTTTGGCATCATTTGAAATCTGATATATTTCGCAAAGATATTTTGGTCAAGAAAAAATATTTTAATTAAGGTGCATATTCCTACGAAAGTTCTGTGACTCTTAGATGTGACTGTATTCCCCATGTATTTGTTGTTGCAAAGTCACAATAAATTATATTTATTCAAATTTTTATTTGAAAACTTCAAAAAAATTAAGACCTGGTATCGACACAATCATAACATTGACAAATAAAATTTGAATTTTTTGAATTTTATTGTTATTTTGTAAGAAAAGTTAAGACTCTCAGTCTTAAAAATAGTCTTATAACGGTCACAATGAGTCACAAGTAGGAATAGGCACCTAAAAGTTATTAAGCAAAAATATGTGCTACTCTTTTTAATGGCGCACTTCTTATTCACTATTAACAACAGTTATATACATATTTATATGTCTAAAAACAAATATTTTACAATTAGGTACATCAAAAGATCTCAGCAGCGTTTTTCATAATAACTTGCCAAGAAGAAGAACAACAACAGGTAGGTACAATTTTCTGGGAGGGGTTTTAATAATGATGCAGAAAAATGGCAGAGTTTTAAATTTCCCATTAATAATTTATTAAAAGAAAATTAAACAAACATATCATCAACTTATTATTGGTTTGACCCATATGCCTAAAAGTCGGTGTCGAGAAAAACGCTAACGTAGTGTCTTCAAATGCAATAAAATATGTCATAAAATTTACAAATTACACACAAAACAACAACAAAATTATTTTCGTTGTTGTTGCTTTATGTGTTATTTTCAAATTTCTTTGCACATTTCATTGCATTTGTAGGTAAAGAATGTTCATATTAATTTTTCTTAAAATCTACATGATAAATGTATTTTTTTATTTCTACCCTTTATGTCGGCATATATTTTACACAAAAATTTAAATTTTCATAAATTTATATGGAATAAATCAAAAGTTATTAAGCTTTCGAAAAATAAATTTTCTTATTTTGTGCTGCATGTAAAGTTTTGTTCTTCAATTTAACTGTCTTTGCTGCATATCTATACTTTTATGTGCGCCTAAAAGCAGTTCTCTTTTTTATTTTAATTTACTGAAGCTGTAAAATTTCGACAGCTTTGAATACTCGGTACTACTCAATAGTTTTTCAAACAACTTTTTTCCGAAAGAGTTATAAGGCAGAGTTTTATTGTCGTAGGTTGATTCCATGGCAAAAATTATTTGGGAAAATACAAAACTGAAACTATGTTTTTGGTAGGTTTGAGGTTAAGAAGAAGAATAAACCCTCCTCAAAAGTTATAAACACATTAAATTTGCAAATCAGACTAGATCTAGTTTCTGCCTTTTTATGGACAGGCTTCATCAGTGATCTTCCATTAAATTGTATTATTGTTTATATTTTTATTGTCAGATTGTCTCTATATGAATAATTTCAGAAGTGATCAAACAGACATATACAAACATTCTACTTCAGATTTTCTCTGTTTATCTTCTTATTTCCTCCGTGTCACCTTTTCACAAATATTGCCACATTGACGTATGGTTTGTACGTACAAGTGCAGGCAATTTGTGTATATTGGAGACGGACAGCCAACAGGGCATTGTTTATTTTTTATAGTAAAGTGTTGTTTTTTCAAACGCGTCTTATAGACCAAATACAATTAATATTGTCATTAATATGTATTTTTATTAATTCTAATTTAGTAGGTTTGAGGTTTTTATCTACTCAATAGGGTATTGAGTACTCGTAAAATCAGTCGGTAGTGAGTACTTAGTACAACTCTTTGGTTGTTATGGATATGCAGCACAACAATAATGAAGTGATTTTATTTTATTTTTGTGTTAAAAATGTCCTGTATATGCCAAAGAGTGGTGTTTACATGTCCAAAGGAGCAAACATTTTGTCGATTTTGCTCTATCTCGCTTAGTTTTCGAGATATGGGCCATTTTTGTCCAAGGCCCCACTAAGTCCATTTTTAAAAAGAGATACCGTTTTCACGGCAGTGTTGTATGGTTGTTTTACTTTATCTCTCTTAGTTTTCGAGATATGGGCCATTTTAAAAAATCGGGAGGGAAAGAAATACCGCCATCTTTAAAACTTCGGATACATTGGTGGCGCCATCTACCGAGTAATCACAGAAACATGAAAATATTATATTTTAACAATAAATTGTGTAAAATTTAATGAGTGGGTTCTTAAAAATTTGTTATAAACAGGGCAGCGACTTTCATGCAAATGCAAGTTTTGTAGTCATTAATCCGAAAATGATTTTGACCAAATACTTTTCCGAATCAAAGAATTTTCAACAAAATGGCATCGATTTGTTGTTGCATATTTTGTTATAAATATAAATATTTTGCTTTCAGGTGCATATTTTTTGCATATTTTATGATTTTTATTTAATTCTTTATTTTTCATTAAATTCCTTATTTTTTTAAAAACTAAAAATAAAATTTAATGAAAAATAAAAAAAACGAGGAATTTGGGTTCTTCATATTATACACACATTTTAAATACAAAAATGCATTTACTCCAACATATCATAATGGGTTAATAAAAAAAAAATTATAACAAAAAAAAATATAGAAAGTACGGTTAACAATACATACCGTGAAGCATAAGCATAAATGTGCATAATTTCTTGTCCAAACTTCTTGTAATTTGTATCAACAAAGTTTTAAACACTTTAAACACACACACAAAAAGGACTAAAAATGAATAATAAATTTTAGATAAATTTGTCAAAATGTTATTGTATTTGGAATTATAAATGAATAAAAACAATATTTTAAAAAAGTAATTATGCTTTCTGTACTACTCTTATACCAAATAATGATAAAAAAAACCAATATTCTGAAACAAGTTACCTGGGTGGGTTTCAGGCGATGATGTAGAAAAATTGAAAAACTAAAGAAACAAATTATAAAGAATATTCGAATTTTAAATAATTTAACAGTTTCTGATAAAAGTAAAAAATTTGTCACTGAGTCGAAAGCATTTTTTGTTTTGACCAAAAATCGTAAAGTTATCGATTATTGAAAATCTAAAAAACCCACCCGGGTGGGTTTCAGGAGTGCGAAGGTTAACACAGTACTTAACTAGAAGATAATCATCAAGTTGTCATGGGAACAATACAATAGATGGGAACAATACTTAATTTTCAAATCCAATTTTTTTCTCCTAAAAAAATTCTTTTACACCTAAATTTTTTTTGTGTTGCATAAACTGCCTCGAACTGGGATAGAAACGGTGACCTTTAGCAGTGGCGGGATTTTGGAAAAAAAAAAATTTTCTTTAAATTTTCACAAAAAATATAAAGTCCAACGGAAAATTCCAAGTTATATTTTTCATCAAAAACTTTAATATTTGATACGTATTTGACATCCAACAAGGATGGGTTAGTAATGCCTAAAAAAGTTTATATTAAAAAACATATGAAGTCAACAATTGAAATTTCTGCACTCTATTTGAATTGTATGAAACTTGCTATAACTTGGAATACTTTGTATAGCTAAAATTGGTGTTTAATTTGGGGAAAATTATCAAATTTGCTATAGACTTTCCGTACATATTTGGGTCTAACTTTTGTATTATTTTAGCAACGACTATAGCATTAAAAGACTAACCAACTCTCCCTACCTCTGTTAAATAACTCTCTTCTTAATTTATATCTAAAATTCTGCCATAAGAATTACACACGTCTGTAAAGGCTAACATTTTCGATATAAATTGTCAATCTTCGAAAGAGAGCGACGAATACCGCCTGATTTTAACTATGTGACTGGTTGATATATCACTTTAAAGCTTCTGAAAGCGTGCCTGAAGTTGGTCTGCAACTCATTCTTTAATTTGATAATTTCTGATTTATTAAAAATAATTTTAATTTTTGAGAATTTTTCTACAATTAATTAATTGTTTCTATCCTTTTAGAATTGAAGCCATGATTGAGCCACGTGAATAGTTACTATTTTGAAATGAACTTTAACCATTTATCGTTATCAAAGGTCTAAAGCCATTTTATCTTAATAGGCGGTTCGGGATACTTTATCGTAGCCTTTTAATATTTTTGTATTAGTTGTATTAATCAAAATTATCAGTTTTTTAATGAATTTGTTAAAATATCTATTGAGATTTTTTAAATGACGACTGGTTAAATGAAAATAAGGAAAAATTTTTATATTTCATGTTATTATTCATAACAAATTTGTATTTCTTTCACTTTATCATTTTTTCTCTCCTTTTTCCCTCTTTTTCCTTTTTTCTCTACTTTTTTTCTTCTTTTTCTCTTCTTTTTCTCTCCTTTTTCCCTTTTTCCTTTTTTTTTTCTTTTTCGATTTCGCTGAGGGGGGGGGGGGGGGGGGGGGGGGAAGGATAGGGAAATTCGCCCCCGCCCGGAGCCGCGCATGCCTTCAGTTTGTCAGCCCATTGCTTTTGCTCTAGACTAAACTCAATCTAAATTTTTCTAGTCAAATTTCGAATTTGAATTTCTTGAAGGTTGAAAATTTGAAAATTTTGTTTATGAATAAAATTATATCAACAACAGAAAATCAATTGTCTTTTAATTTGAATCAATAAAAATATTATCAAAAAAAAAAAAAAATTATTCTGCGAACTGGGGTAGAACCCGCGACCTAAAACTAAACTCGATTTCATTTTTTTTAGTCAAATTTCAAATGTGGATTTTTTCAGATTGAAAATTTAAATATTTTGTTTATGAATAAAATTATATCAACAATTGAAAATCAGTTTTGTCTTTTAATTTGAATAAAAAAAATATATTAAAAAATATAACGCCTTGGCTGAGGTTTGAACTCAGATTGCTGTGTCTCTACCTCCTGCACCACAGACACTTACATTTAGTTCTTGTCTAATTTTGAATTTAAATACTCATAAGTATGTATGAAACGAAAAGATATGATACATTCCAAAATTTTATTATGCCAAATAGAATTTCTGTTCCTAGTCTAAATATATTTTTATAATTACCAATATAAAGGAAATTAACGCCTGATGGCACTGAAATTGACAAAAAAAAATTTTAAATTGATTGGAAAAACTAATACTTTGGGTAGAGTGATAGATTTTATTGAAACAGAACTGATACCAGATTTTTGCTGCCGATATTTTATTCAAATGACTGAATCTTCGATAAATTCGTAGTTGTTGGTATTGAAGGTAATGTAGAAGTTAGTATCTTTTCAGTATTGATTAGAAAAGCCAATATTTTGGATAATGTGACTGTGTTTTGGTAAATCGTATATATTTTCTGTAAACTTAAACTTTTCTGATGATAAAATTAAACTTTTCTGATGATTAATTATAAGTAACTGCAATTAAAATTATTGAATAACGAAAAAATTTAATTTCTGAGTGTGTGAATCTTTCCTTTTAGGTAAAGAATGTGTTCTGCAAACGTACATATATCTTTTTCCCCCTTTTTAAAAAGGGTTCAAAAAAGTCCCTGTAATTGAAGAGATAGAGGGTTAAAATATTCTACAAAAATGTTCCTCGTAGTGTTTTATATAAGTTTGCTGAACACATCCTATCATTTTAATTTGTCTATCCATGACAAAAAAAAAGCGAATCAAATATATTTGCTTCTTATTATCTTAAATTATTTTTTATTCCTAAAAATAGTGTTTTATTTTGTAATTTTTTTTTTTTTTTCAATTTCTAAACATTTAATTGTAAATTATCACTTATTGCTTTTTAAAATTAATTAACCAATGTATTATACAAAAACAATTGTAAATTACTTAAATTCCCACTTTATATAAAAAAAAATTCAAGAAAACCAAATTATTAAATAGAAAGTGTCACTGAAATATACATATCTTAGCAAAGTTTATGTATCGCCAGTGTAATTGTAATATTTCTAAATGATTTTTATAATAAAAAATATTCATAAGCTTAATTAAAATTTATGTTATGCGATGATTAAAATTTTAATCTTCCATACAATATTAAAATCACATGGTTTAATAAAATAAATAAATGTTATTACTAATCAGCTTTTTGTGGTACACAACAATCTCAATCCCAACATTATGAGAATCTGCTTTAAAACTTCAATCAATTTATGACCGTGGTTAATTCTTTTACTTCATCTTTATTGCAGGGCACAGTGGGCCAGCATCATCGAATTTTGGCCAAAACTAGAATATTGAGTATATGGGACTAAAAGATATCACAAAGGGGGGTTTGGTTGTTGCTGATCACGAATCTGAAATAAAAAATATAAAATTCAAAATGGTGGATCCAAGATGGAGGCCATTAATTTTTAGTTTTTATTATATTGGACTTAAAATAATCAATTATATAGGTCTAGGATCCGCTGATTAAAAATCTGAAATTAAAATTTTTAAATTCAAAATGGCGGATCCAATATGGCGCCAAACAATTTTTTCATTAAATTTCTTATGTCGCCCGATTTAATCCAAATTTCCATCAGGGGAAGTTTTTGGGTAACAGATTACGAATCTGAAATCAAATTTTAAAAATTCAACATGGCGGATCCAATATGGCGGCCATAAATTTAAAATTGTTATGTATTGGAAAATAAATTACACTGTACAAAAAAAAAGGTTCTGATGACAACTCATTCTGGCAGAAGGACCAAAGAAAAATATAAGTGTATCGGCATTTTAAAAGTTTTCGTCTGGTCCTATGATTTTGGGGGGTTAAAATTTACCCTTTTTTGAAAATGTTTATTGTGAATCGGCATGGGAAACCATGTGAATCTTCCAATTTAGGTATAGGATATGTTCGGCGAACTTATGTAGAACACTACGAGAGACATTTTTGTGGAACATTTTAACCCTCTAACTCTGCAATAAAAGAGTCTCTTTATCCCTTTTTAAAATGTGTCAAAAAAGACCCATAAGTTGAAGAGTTAGAGGGTTAAAATGTTCCGCAAAAATATTTGTCATGAAATTCTACTATAAGTCTCTGAAGACATCAAAGTTGAAAATTTAACTTCAATGCCAGAAATAAGTCAAAAATTAAAATGTGTTTAAGGGTTAATTTCGTACTTAGTCAGAATTGGCACTCAAATGTTCCACAAACCTGGACTTTAAGGGGCTAGTCTGTGTAAGAAAAATAAAACCTTCATTTAAGGTAACTCTTAGTGCTATTTTTTAGTTGTTACTAAAACTCTGGAATGCTGGAAATCAGCGAGATCTGAAGGTACTTTTTCACTTAAAGGGCAAAATCTCGAAAGTTTATCAACGGTCGCAAACGGTCGCAAAAACCTAGGTAAAAGACATCTTATGGAACACATTGGCATTCAAGTTTTTCAAATATCGCTTGGAACATTTTGTAGCTTTTTTTTGAAAATTTAGGATTTTCAAAAAAACCCAAATTTTTGAGGTAAAATTAATAATTTTGTTATTTTTTTTCATAAATACTTTAAAGGTTTCTATTTTTTTTTTTTTTTTGAGAACTAGTTTCAGTTTTATAATTTGAGATTATTTTTGGAACAAATTATTGTTTATTTATAATTTTTTTACTGTATCATTATAAAATAAAAAATGTCACAAAATTAAGAAACTTTGACTTTGAACTCTCGCCAACTAACAACGAGTAACCACAATGATACAATATTTCACTCACAAAATATTCAACAATCCTAGATTTTGAATATATAAACATATTTTCACTTTACCTGAATTGTAGTTTTGGCCAAAAAACGGGGATTCTGGCCCACAGTGCAGGGGGAAAAATATGAAAAATAATTATTTCACTTTCAATAAATATTGAACAAAAATAAAAACTAGTCTGTTGAAACAACTAAGAATAACCTTGAAGATTTGATTTTTTTAAAGAAAAAAAAAAATACGGATTTATGGTATACACTTTGAACAAAATGTTAGTAAAAACTATACAGTTGTTTATAAAAGATATGCTAAAAGAACTTCTTGCTTGGAAGCAGTTTTCTCAGGGATCGCTTTCATTATTGGTGATATGATGGCATAATTTTGTTTGCGATGGCTCGCGTGAAAGCACTTGTTTCGATACGCTTACTGCGCTTCTTTCACAGGTCTAAATAATGGGATGAATTTATGCTTCACGGAAGTAAATTTTGTTATCATTGTCATCCTTTCTTGCTTTCATGAAGCGATAAAGTGTGGTAAACAGAACTGGATTGCGTTTTTTAATACACTATTGTAAGATTTAAAGAAGTAATAGACGAAGCGAAAAAGATGCAACAATACTTTTTAGTGCACTCAAAAAGTTTGTCGGTAGAATTTACTGTAAATGGCAGATAAAACAAAGGTATATGTAGTTAAAAAGGCGAGAAAGTTATTTACTTTTAAAAGAACTTAAAATGTAGCTGGGAAATGTTTTAAAATATCAAAAATTTAATTAAAAACTGCAATTAATAATCTAAAAGTTTTACTGAATTACTAAAAACCATACAAAATAACTGATTTAATTTTTAGTAAAAACTAAGGTTATTACCAGGGCAAGTTTTTTTTGGCATTTGCCATTAAATGCCATTTTTGCCATTTTTTCACTTATTTTGTAAAAATGCCATTTTTACAAATCCTTGCCAAAAAAAAACAATTTTGTGTATTTTTTTTAGATTTTTCATTAAAAAAATGCTATAAAATTCAGTAAAAACTCAATCTTTGTAAATAATTTTTGGAAAAAATTTACAAAAAACAATATTTTTTTTAATGAGTGTGTTTGTTTACATGCTATTTTTACTAGCTTTAACATTTTTACCAGTTTTACTCAAAAATCCGTTCGAGTACAAAAAAATAAGTAAGAACTAGTAAAAAATTTAAAGGGAAATTTTACTAGTTTTACTCGAAACATTTCTTCTAGCAGAAACTAGTAATATGTTTTTTTTTGTTTAACAAACGATAAAATTGAACACATTTTTATGTGAATCGTTATTAAATTAATTAACTATTATGAATCGCATTAAAGTTTGCACTCCGCGGACATTTTTATGCGATTTTCGTAAATTTTTTTTGTTATTAGTTTACTATTCTTACAATTTTTTTGTTCGATTACTTTTGAATATTTTGACAACTTTTTCAATACTTTTTTCTCTTTTACTAGTTTTACTAGAAATGTAATCGTACAAACCTAATATTTAATAAAACTCCAGATTTTTTTATTTAAATCATACTAATATACGGCGAATTCACTTTATCAGTTCAACGGTAAATTCCTCAATTTATGGTATTTTTGTTAAAAACATTCAGAAAAACACTTAAATTAACTTTAAAATTTTTGGATTAAGCGTGCCTTTTTTGCGTTTTTTGTGCCAATTTTACTATTTTTTTGTGCCATTTTGCCTGCCAATTTCAACTTTTTTGTGCCATTTTAAACTTGCCCTGGTTGAGAAAAAAAAATTTTGGTTTGTTTTTAGATTTCTTATTTATAACCCCTGTTTTCACAACAATTAAGTGAATCCCAATTTTTTGAAGATTTTTGGAATTGCTGTACTACTATTTTTTTCTTATGAGTGTAATATCTTGCGTATATTGTATTTTTGTGCTGTAGTATTGTGCAAGGAAGTGGGTGTTTATAAATGTAATTAATATAGAGAGGTTCTTGTGTTTTTTTTTTTTTTTGCTTTGTTAGGTTTTTGATTTTGCAACACCTTTGCAGGGACACACCTCTTGATCAAACCATACAATAACATAATAAACTTATAAAAGATAAATTGTGGTCGAACAAACTTACAAAATATAAATGGACTATGATTTGTTTTTCTTTTTTTGTTCATTTTGATAAAAGAGTTTTAACCAAAATACAACAGAAAATTAAAATTAAGTTTAAATAAAAAATAAAAAAATGTTTGATTCAATTAGAAATGTATTTGAATTTGGAACTATAAATTAAAATTACTTTTAAAATATTCCTGGCTTACAAAACAATGAAAGAATTCACAAGTGCTAATGTGTTCTTATTGTAATAGCATGATTTAAACCATACAAAATTCTCAAAAATTATATTTTTTTTGACATTACAATCTCGCAGTCATAATTAATATTAAGTTTCATGGGTCTTTTCTGACCCCAGGCCACTGAGGGTTAACGACTTTTTAAACAAATGTAAAGATAATTATAGTCTTACCAAATTTAAGTGATACTTTTCCGAAAACTATATAAACTTTGATGAAAACATTCAAATTTTGTTAAATTTTTGACAAAATAAGCAATTTTTGTAAAATGTCCTCGAAAGCAGTCGCTCCAAACACAAACTCGAATTATCATTTTTTCAATTTATTTTTTTTTCTTCAATATCAACTATTATGTGGTACAAATAGCAATCGGCATCTCCAATTTAGGCATTTTAAAAAATCTTTAAAATTAATTTAAAAAAAACACGTTTTTGCACTTCTGTCAAATTCGTGGATCATTTTGGATTCCAGTCTAAAATGGGTTAATGATATCCGATGAAGTCAAAATTCAATATCTGGATCATTTTAACTATATTAAGTGAATAAATGAAATAAAAAATAATTTTTTTCGAAATTAAGAATTTTGGGAATTTTTAATAGTAATACACTTTTTTTCCAAAATGGGCCATTTTCGTCCAACTTTCGGCACGGGTTAACGTTTTCCAAAAAAAAATCGATTTCTTCCATTTTGGACCATTTTCAAGAAAACTGGGGGGTGTAATGACAAATCTATTTTTAAGGGACACCCTAGTGTATATGTACATATGTATAAGTGTCATATACAGGAATCATTTTTTTTAAAAAAGAAAATATATATACGTGACAGCGCATAGAGAAAAGGACCTAGGGGTAAAAAAATCAATTTTTGTTTTTTTTTTTTTGATGTGGACAACATCTGAGCATCGAATGAGACCGATCCCATGCCCCAAAAGTGTTCCCTCCCAGAGATATGCGCGTTTTATGAAAGTGAAGTCGACTATTCTAAAAAAATTTTCGTACTAACAGAGTGATATTCACGATTTAAAAGAATTATAAATGAGTATTTATTATAATTCACAATTAATAATTTCAGAAAATAAAGCTGGATTCGAAAAACCGCAAGCAAAATTGATATCAAACTCATGGAAACAGCGCGCTAGGTAGAAAACAGTAAAAACCAACTACACAAAACAAGAGGTAGGGACGACCTACGCGCGTTTTCAAGGTTGACCAACACGTTCCTGACGTCATGAGATGTTTCGCTTTCAAATGAGACCAATACCAACACGCTCAGTCATGGTACACCAAAGATACACGTATTTAAATCTTTAAAATGGCTCTCCTGAACAATTACCCTTAGGTCCCTTTCTATTTTGTGCGTCACATATATATATATTAGGGCGGGTCAAATTGTATGGATAAAAAGTTTTTGATATTGCGTACTCGATTTTTCGAAAGCGTTTAGCATGGGGAAAAAAAAGTTCCACTACGACATATCAAAAAATCATTTTCGAGGCTCCCAAATTAAATTTTTTTTTGCAATTTTCTAATAAATCTAGATTAGCGCCATCTTGAGGTGGCTTTTTGAAACAACTAATAAAGATGTAAACAATGGGTCATATGAATAAAACTTAGCAATTACTTCGAAGTAATTACTTTGGGCTTAGGAATGGCTTTTAACTCCAAATTTACCAATTGGCTGGTAGAATAGCATGAAATGTAAACGAAAATTAAAAAATTAATTTTCTAGTCTACTCCCAAGCAGACTAGATTTGTGAAGTAATTGCTTAAAAAACCCTGTATTTCCCCCTATTAGTAATATCTATTTTTTATTCATATGAGGCAATATAACATTACAACCTTTCTAGAAAGGTATTACTTATGAAAATCGGATAAAAAATGTGGCAACTAGAGGTAAAAGTATATAAGTAAAATCATTTTCTCCTTGTTGTCATCAACATCATTATCATCATTTCTCATCATTATCATCATTTCATCATCAAGCAGAAAATAATTTTACTTATATACTTTTACCTCTAGTTGCCACATTTTTTATCCGATTTTCATAAGTGATACCTTTCTGGAAAGGTTGTAATGTTATATTGTTTACAACTTTATTAGTTGTTTCAAAAAGCCAACTCAAGATGGCGCTAATCTAGCATTTATTAGAAAATTGCAAAAAATTTAAATTTGGGAGCCTCGAAATTGATTTTTTTGATATGTCGTAGAGGAACTTTTTTTTCCCCATGCTAAAAGCTTTCGAAAAATCGAGTACGCAATATCGATTGCTAAATCGACCCACCCTAATATATATATATATATATATATATATATATATATAAAATATCTGGGTACTTCTAAAATTATGGAATAGCAATATTTATTTGGCTTTAGATTTTTGCAAGGCTTGCAAAAAATTAATTAAAACTTTGGATTTAATTTTCGGGCACTTTTGGATATTTTAGATACATATATGACACTTAAAGTAGGTGACAATCATAGAAATTTCAGTATTTACCCACTCTGAGTACATCATATTAAAAGTAATAATCACAAACAATCTGAAATATATTTTAAAATCGATTAAAGTCTACTTTATTAAATTTAATTATATATTATAGACTTGTATTATATAAAATAACAATTAAATTCCACTTAATGTAACACCTTAAGACATTTATCACCAATCGAAAATGGGGGGATAGAAAAAAACTTGTTTAAATTAAAACTGTAATATGCGTTTGCAGTTGCCTAATGGGGCGTCTCATGTGCTGTTCATACAACAAATTGTTTATAAACATGCAACAAAAATATGCTAAATTAACGCGATCTAATAGTGCTGCTACCACTATAGACTACGGACTACCAATATAAGAGGCAAGGCAAAGAGTCATATCAAAGCGTATGGAAACCAAAACAGCCTTCATCAGTATGCAAAATCAATAGAAGCATTTGAAAACTCATGCAGATACACAGGTACATATTGCGAAGAAGATGTCTGTCTGCGACATACGGCAATGTTGCATACATAGTTGTTAGTTTTTTGTTGTTGTATCTTACAATTGTGTTGAAACGAAAGCACTAGCATTGAAAATTAATTGATTTATCGGTGTTTATCTATTTTTTTTTTTTGTAAAACAAGCACACAGCCAATTGTATAGACATCAATCAAAACAACCAGCAGCAATAAATATAAACAACAACAGCAGCAGATGGATGCATCGTCATCATCAGCAACATTGTAAATCAACATTAATTTTACTATTGATTGTTGTTTTTACCATAAGTATTGCAAAAGTATTTTGTTTTATTGTAAAAATAAAAGAAATTATTATGATTAGTAATTTTAAAGGTGGATTTAGTATTATGTCTGTTTGTTTACATGCTGGTTCTTACTATTTTTACTAGTATTTTCTCTAAAATGGTTTTCTAAACACAATTTGCTAATTTTTTAATTCAATTGTTTCTATTTAATACCTTTTATATTATTTTCTGGTATTCCACATGAAAATCAATAAATTTTTGGCAATTATTTCCAACTTTCCAAGATTACTATTTTGTACTAGAAATGTAAACAAACTGACCCATTCATTTGACCATTTTATACCCTACGAATTAACATTGGGTGTATAACTTAAAAATACGGGATTTTTGGCAAATTTTGGGCGTTTATTGTGAAACATTGATACAATATAAATTTATTCAAAGTATTGGCCATCGTTAGCTATGACCTTCCCATCTTTCTGGCATCATATGGTTTCCGCACCAAAAGAACTGATCATTTTTTGAGGCCAAAAAAGAACCAAGCCAATTTCGGATACCTTGTTCTGAAGTGAAGCGTATTCCAGAGAGAGCGTTCTGCATCGATCGAACAAATGCTGGTCGGACGGGGCAAGGTCTGGACTATAAGGCGGGTGAATCAAAACTTCCCAACCACTATTTTCTAAATAATTTTCAACCGGACTTGCAACATATGGCCAAGCGTTGCACAGTGGTGTAAAAGTAAAAAAAAAGTGGTAATAAGTATGGAACTTCTAAAGTACTGAACGTATTTGTCTGAAAATGGTTATAGGGGAGGAGTTAAATTTTCAGAATCACGTCTTATGAAATCTGTGGCTGAACCAGGGACGGAGCTAGAGGGGGCAAAAGTTAACTATCTCGGGTATGAAAAACGTTGTGCTGCTTGTAACTTTCTTAAATACTAACCGGTTTTAATAATTTTCACCTTTTTGGATTCTGCTAAACAAGACAAATGATTGCGCAAGTGATTTTGTATCTCTTACAGTATATATATTTTACTTCGAAAATAAAATTTTTAATTTTTTGACTCGACGCTTTAATACTGTACACCATTCACCAGGGGACAATATTGAAAACGTGTATGCTAGACTATCGCATACACGTTTTCAATAGTTTGCCCTATTAAAAACTGTTTTTTGGAACTTTATTTTCAATGTGAAAATTCTGTTCGAAAGCTTTTCCGTTTCGAATCGAATTACATAATAACCCCCCTGTATTCAGAAATATTCGAAATTGAAAATTTCACACAATTTCATATAATCGAAGTCAAAATTCCATATCAGAATAATTTTGACTATATTAAATGAAATAAAAAATAATTTTTTTTTCAAAATTTCGAATTTTGGAAACATTTAATTTTTTTTCCAAAATGGGCCATTTTCGTCCAAATTTCAGCAGGGGTTAACATTTTACAAAAAAAAAATCGATTTCTTCCATTTGGGACCATTTCCAATAAAACTGGGGGGTGTAAGTGAAAATCGACAAATCGTTATTTAAAGGGACAGCCTAATATACATATATGGAGAGGTCCAAAGCTTTTTCCTGCTATTACACCTCGCCTCGAAAGAATAGTGGCACCCTATTGAGTAACAGCGGGAAGATTGGAGTAGGACATGAGGAAAATAGTTCCTAACTTCTATCATGTTATGGAATGACTTTATTCAGATCACTGGGTGTATCGTTTCTACACTCAGCGAATTTCTGCTGTCAGAATTTGTTAGTTGTTTAAGTAGTATTTCAGTTGTGTTATTGCAGATGAAATCAAATTTCATTTGTAGAAGAAATGTAAATTTTAACTACATTTGTAAGTCATTAAAAACACAAATAACATAAAATACTGAGTATTCGTAATATTCATTTTATTCAATTTTTTGGTTTTTTTTAAAAATAAACCAAAAATAATGTATGTAAGTAACATAGTTAGTAATGTTTTGAATAATTTGTTAGCTGTTTTGACTAATTTGCAGTTCGTTTTATTAACAATCAAAAACAAAAGAAAAAGTAAATTGAATTTAATGAAATGTTAGTGGTCCTGTTTTCAAGCGAAATATCATTTGTTTTTAAATACATTTGCAGCATGCAAAGTGTTTTAAGTGCACATAGAAATCTTACAAAAAATCTTATATTTTACACTTTAACAAAAAGCGCACTTAAAATTCGTTTCAGCCGTTTAGTTCAATCTGATTTCTTGCATTTCTTCTTTATGATGACTTTTTTGTGTTTATATAGACAATTTTCAGCTTATACAGCAGATGCCAATCTTTTTTCCAAACATTTTCGGTTATTGATTGCGTGTGAACTTTTTTTGAAGTTTATTTTTTTCAGTTTTTTGTAGAGTGTGAAACATTGTTGTTTTTATTATATTTAGCTACTTGTTGAAAATTGCCTGCAGTGTTCAAAAGAGGAAAAAAAATATATAATTTCGATTTTCAATTCACAACATCATCTTGTCATCACCACCAACACCACCAACTCTACCTCTCTAAAAACTTCAAACACTTTTTGTACACTTGAGCATTTCATCAACTCTTTAGGTGTTTAAAAAATACTCATTCATACATTCGCACAAAATTATTTCAATCAGTGTTGCCAGTTTTTTTTCAGACTTTATCCCCAATTTTCAAATTGTTATCCCCAAAAATCCCCAATTTTCAATTTTTTATCCCCAAAAATCCCCAATTTTTATTTTCTGTAAAAAAATCGTATTCGTTAACTTTTTTTTTTTTTTAATTTATGTAAAAATACCATATTTATTTAATTCTTTTCGGTACTCAATAAATTTTGTAATTCTAACAAATTATAAAAAAGAACAAATAAATTTAAATAACAGCATAAAAAAATGGGAGCCAAATTTTTTCGTTTTAAATATTTCAGAAGCAAAATTTTCCGATTCATCAGCTTCAGACATTTTGTTGCGTATGGTACTGTATAAAAAAGTTTTAATATTTCAGCAGATGGATTGAATTTTTGACAATTGAATAACATGTAAAGTATATATTTAATTTAAGAAGAGCTTCTTATAACTCATATTACATCCGAATATCCTTAAATATTTTGGAATTAAAAGGAATTCAAATTTTCACCAAAAGGAATTAAGGTTTGTACGCACATTAACTTTCCAGACACAAATTTGTGTAGCCTAAAATCATGCACTATTATCATCATACTTAAAAGAAATATATAAATATTTAGAATTATCAGCAAGGTTGGTTACAGTTTCAGTTTTAATATAACGGTAATTGTCAACCACGCCGAAACCAAACCCCATATGAACGTTTTAAAATGCTGATACCATTAAGAGCAATTGTCTTTATATTTACCCGTTCTTATTTCGATATTTTATTGGTTCGATTGCGTAATATATGCATATTACCGTTATAATACCGCTAAAATGCCAAAACAGCAAATTATAACGGTAATTTGGAAATAATAAGAAATTGAACCAGCAAACCAAGAAAATAAAAACGCCAAAATATGAAGACAATTGCCCTAACTGATATCGAGGATATAAAATATTTAAATCAATTTTAGTATAGGCATGGTAGATAATTACCGTTATTTTAAAAATGAAACGGTAACCAACCCTGATTATCAGGGTTAAATTCATAAAAATATAAAAAGGCAACAATATGTTATCCCCAAAAAATCCCCTAAAATTTCGTGTCATCCCCAATAAATACCCGGATCCACAAACGGAAATTTTTATCCCCATTGACGAAAAAAAATCCCCAATTTGGGGATAAATCCCCTAAACTGACAACACTGATTTCAATGTTCAGAATAAAGACTTAAAAAAAAGTTTAAATCTTTATGGAGTACACTAAAAAAAAAAAGTTAGTATAAAAATTAGTAAAACGGTTTCCAATTTTATTATACTAGTATTATACTAATTTTTAGTATAAAGTTGTTTTTTAGTAAAATAATTTGGTATTCTCATTTTACAAATTACAGAATTTTTTACTAATTTGAGTTGCTAAATCTACAAATTTAATTTTACTAAATTTTGAAACCCGATTAGCTAAAATTAGCAAAAAAAATTACTAATCTTTTTTTATTTTGGAAGTTTAAATTTTTTATTTTTTTTTTTGAAAATATACACAACCTGATAGAAATTTTTGTTGCAATATGATTACCAGAAAACCAAGTTGTTTTTAAGCGTTTTTTTCCATTTATAATAAAAATAGATTTGTTCTCTAAATTTTTTTGTTGTTTTTAATGTTTATGTTTTCACGTTTTTTTTTTTTGCTTTTTTCAAATATTTCTTTGCTATAAATACAAATTAGTTTGCAATTTTTTCAATATGTATTTTTATCATCCATATTCGTACACTCGGTGAAAAAAAGAGTTATCATATTGATGAAACTGCTTCATAAATCAATCATCGCAATAAATATGACGAAGCGTTTCATAAAGCAGATGATCTTTTTTATACGAAAATTGATGCCAAAACGTCTTTCAAATTAGTTCGTATTCACCGATAATTCGTCTTTAACCAAGTTTAGCTTAAAAGAATTTTACTGTAAATGGTACAATTGTTTTCTATTCTAAAGCTGCCTACACACGAAGGAACATTCGTCACAAAATGCCCTTCGTGTATAGCGACCTATAGAAAATCAAGCATGCTGTACAGCATGCTGGACGGCTGTATGAATTTGATCATGTAATGTCTAATTTGACAGCTTGTCAAACATGTTGGACGAAAAACTAAATTTTTTGATTTTTCGGCAGGTTTGACAAACACGCTTTACAGTGTAATGGAAAATATCATCAAACATTAGGGAATTTTACATTTTTAATAAGTTATTTTGTGACAAGAAAGGGATAACGTTAATAAAAAAACTAAAAAATGGAAAAACAAAAGAAAAAAAATTAAATTCAAAGAAAAAAAATTAAAAAAATAATTTCGTCATTATCATCCGCTGTGTTAATTTTGTGTTTTTGAAGGTACATTTTACAGCATGCTTGACCGTGTATTTGATCGTATAAAGTCCGCTTATGTCAATAGCGGCCTATATACGAGCAAGCATGCTGTCCAGCTTGTTTGACAAACAAAAAATGGTTTTTGGTATACACGGACAAGCATGCTGTAAAACTTTACTTCAAAACCACAAAATCAACACAGCGAATGATAATGACGAAATTATTTTTATTAATTTTTTTTCTTGGAATTTCAGTTTTGAATTTCTCTTTTTGCATTTTTTAGTTTATTTTAGGGATGTGCGATTAATCGATTAATCAAACTTCCTGATTAATCAAAATTCTGATTAATCAATTAATCGATTGTTCAATAATTTTGATTAATCAAAAACACAATTAATTGATTAATCAGTTATTTCGATTATTCAAAATAATGATTAATTGATTAATCATGATTTTGATTAATCAAATTTATGAATAATTGAATAATATCTTGTTTTTCTCCATTGACGACGCTTTTTAATGCCAGTTCAAAATAGAGACTTTAAATTTAGGAACGGAGTTGGTCAAGTCTGACCAGTGAGCAAACAACCTTTGTTATTCTCTTTATTTGGAGCTATATAAAGTATCGCCACAAAACAAGGATAAAATTTCCGTATTTTTCTATTTTAAATATTAATTAGTTTTGATTAATCAAAATTCAAATTAATCGATTAATCATAATTCTGATTAATCAAATTTTCAACTAATCAATTAATTGACTAATCAAAGTTCTGATTAATCATACTGTTTGATTAATCGATTAATCGCACATCCCTAGTTTATTTATTAACGTAACCCTTTCTCGTCACAAAATAACTTATTAAAAATGTAAAATTCTCCAATGTTTGATGATTTTTTTCAATATACGGTAAAGCGTGTTTGTCAAACTTGCCGAAAAATCAAAAAATTTTGTTTTTCGTCCAACATGCTTGACAAACCGTCAAATTAGACATTACATGGTCAAATTCATACAGCCGGCCAGCATGCTGTACAGCATACTTGGAAGTCTATATGGCCGCTAATGTATCGTGTTGACATTCGTGTTATCAAAATTTTTTGATATTTTATGTTTCCTAACTCAATTTTCCATCGTGTATATCGATGTTACTGTTTTTGCTGTTTTAGTTCGTTAAGAGCAGTCGTACTGGGAGGTGCTTTTGTAATTGCGCATTATGGCGACAATTACAAATAATGAAAACTGCATTAATTTTTATAAATGAATATAAAAATTTATAGACAATTAAGAAAAAAATCCTTAAATATAAATTGTAACAAAATATTGATCAGTTTTCCTTTAAACATATATAATATAAACAACTGTAAATTGCACGCGTGCTAACCCGGTGTCTTCAAATGCAATAAATTATATGATATGAAATGTCAAAACCATTGCAGCGAAACGTCAAAATGATATCAATTGCAAAGGAGAACACTTGACCATTTCATGGATAAGAAATATCATAGATTTTTTTCGAAAAACAATAAATTTTATGAAACATTAATATTTACCGACAAAAAATAAAAAACTAAACACTTTTCCATTCTTTTTTACCAAATTTTTTGTTGTTTTTCTATTACAAAATTAAAATGAAAACTTTTGCATGTCAGCGATATGATGTTTGTATTAATTTTATTGTGCATAGACTAATAGCGTCAGAAAATTACAATTTTATTAAAAATTTTAAATTATTAAGAAAAACATTAAATTCTGTAATAAAATTAATAAGAAAGGGATACAAATTTTCTATGACTAAAAAAAAAATAACGAAATAAACGATTGAACGAAAAGAACAAATAATGGTGAACGATGTCATATCGTTCAATGAACTGAACCGTTCAAATGAACTAGTTCGTTCATGAACGATACAACTCTAAGCACGACGTTTTTCAACAAAAACATTCGGTAGTGTTTTGATAGTTAAAAAAATAAAGTGAATTAAAATAATAACTTGTAAAAATCAATAACAATGGTACATATTGGACCAGTACATGGTGGTCATCCTGGGGTACTTGCTCCACAACATATGCCCACCGCACCCAGTGGTCCTAATACTCTTCAAACATCATCTTCGACCGGAACAACATCCTCATCTTCAAATAAATCGTCTTTATCCGTAAAACCCAATTATACTTTAAAGTTTACTTTGGCTGGTCATACCAAGGCAGTATCAGCTGTTTTCACCCAATGGGGAATGGTTGGCGAGTTCATGTGAGTACCAGAAGTGGGAAAAGAAATAATTTAGAAATTTTATGAATTGACCTGTCTCGGCCGTTCATTTTAATCGTGATGGTTCGTTAATTGTCTCTTCTAGCTATGTTGGCTTATGTCGTATTTGGGATACAGCCAGTGGTCAGTGTTTGAAGACTTTAATAATGATGGCAAGTATATATTGGCGGCTACTTTGGATAATACTTTAAAATTATGGGACTATTCAAAAGGAAAATGTTTAAAAACCTACACTGGACATAAAAATGAAAAATATTGTATTTTTGCAAATTTTTCAGTAACTGGAGGAAATGTTAGTTAAAGGCAAGTATTTTTTTTATCTATAAATTTGTTTTAAATGTTTGTAATATTTTTTTGTGGGTTGTTTCCGGCAGTTAATATGGTTTACATCTGGAATCTACAATCGAAAGAGGTGGTCCAGAAATGACAGGGTCACACCGACACTGTGTTGTATACTGCTTGTCATCCAACAGAGAATATTATTGCTACGGCGGCTTCGAAAAATGACAAAACCATAAAATTATGGAAAAGCGATACATAATTTTACAATTACATATGGTTATCCCAATATTGGTACCATACGTGAATTGGTATTTAAAAAGGTTTTGCTCGTATCAATGGCAAAAAATCACACATTATTTGTTTGGAAGATATTATTCATGAGATATTTACAGTGGGTACAAAGGTTCAAGCTGTTAGTGAATTTATGTGTGCATTTTTAGTAAGTTTATTGTCTCTATATTAATTTATATGTAGCAAAAATTAACTTCTATTTTTTTATCTACAGTTTTGTAGCCCACGTGAAGCTTGGAAGAATAAAGTGTCGGTATCCTTTAAGCGTGGAGGCGAATACGGCGATCGTGTTAATGGTATCAATGATTTAATGGCACGCAGTTTATAAATATATTTTTGTAAAATTTGACACTGTTACTTATAAACTAGAAAGTATTTTAGGGGCTTTGACATGTCTTTTTCATATTTATGTGGTTTTTCATTTTAAATATCCGATTGAATGTAAACATGTATGGCTCTTCAATCACATTTTTTTGGAATCAATTTTCCTAAAGACAAGTTATCAACAGCAATCCTTAGCCTGACAACTTATCTAAAAAATATAAATGAAAAAAAAAATTTATAAATTTTACTCCTATGTTAGTTAATTTGATAATTTCACATTTTAAGTTGTTTAAAACATGGTATTTTTCGCTGTTTTCGCATCAATTTATTAATTAAAGGAAACAACAATTGCCTACTTTTGTTAACTTTGAAACTCTCAATTTCTAATTATAATCTTTACAGCTGAGTTTCATACTGAAGTCTTTAACTTCACACTATTAAACAAAAGAAAATGCCGAGAAATTTGTGTACGAAACAACAAAAAATTATGGATTAATAAAAGTAAACTCAAAAACCTACACGGTGGTTTTCATACTGAAGGTTTTTGAGTTAAGCATTAGTTATTTAATTTGTTATTTCGTATACAGTTTTTTACATTTTATCTTTCAATATCGTTAAGTTCAAGTTAACTTTAAATATGAAACCGAGCGTAATAGATAAATAATAAAATGTACCTACATTAATTTGGAATAAATGTGGGCATTTTTTTTATACTTTTAAAAGTGAATACTTATAAAAATTTGCATTAAAAGAATGCGTGACTTTCTTTTAAATACTTATATATATTAATACTCCAAAAATTAACTTAAATGTGAATATCAATTTGATATTGATCTCAAAAGCCTATTATTTAGTACATATATTTATAATAAATCTTTTTATCTTTTTATATACATACATTCAATGTATCATTCATCTAAAAGTTATTTAAATTTTAAAACTTTACTTATAATTAAATCGTATTTAAAATTACATTTCATTTTATAACTAAAAAGAAATAAATTTTACTATTCGTAAGCATTTTTTATGGATTTTATTTTAGATTTTTTGGAAATAAAATACAGTATGCATACTAATATTTAGTATAAGTACTATTTTATTTCCATTTTAAATTTACAGAAATTTTACTAATATATAGTAAAATTACTAATTTTTGCTTCTAAATGAATTTCACTAATATTTAGTAAGAAATTTGGCTAATTTTAGCAAATCGATTTCCATTATGAATATACTAAAATTATACTAAATTTTAGTAACTATTACAAATTTTTTCCACAACTTTGACTTTACTAATAATTACAGACACATTTTGCTAAAATTAGCTAATCGGTCTGCTGGCCTAATATTAGTTAATTTTTCTGTAATATTACAGTTTTTTCTGTAACTTTTACAGACTTTTTTATTTGAGTGTAAAAACTATTCTCCATAAATATATAAATTGTTAATATAACAACCAATAGTTGTCCCAACTCTATAGAGTTGGAACTTTTTTATGGCACTAATTTGCATAATTTCATCATAAGTTGTTACTTTTGGAAAAAAAAATTATTTAAAAGTGTTTCTACTTCTTAGATTTTTTCTTTATTTTTGCAAGAGGCAATGATTTAAAAATCAATTTTTAGTTATAGCAACAAAAAAAAACTTTGAATTGAACGTGCTGTGCTGCTGTATTTTGTTGCAAAATTTGTGATTGATGTGTACAAATGTTCAGTGCAAATTTCGCACAATATGCAAATGAATATGAAGTGGTGAATAGAATATTTATAATCATACATGTGTCATGATATCAATCATGTAAATGTCAATTCTACCATTATAACCAGAGACTATTAATTATAGAGATAGGAAATCAAAACTTAAACTACTCTCCGATAGAGGGCGCTGATATTTAGTATTACCTGAGCAACTATTTAGTATCAGTTTAGTATCAGCTGAGCCTATATTTAAAACTCAAAAACTGATGAAAACTGCTCAAAAAAAAGGAAAAAACAAACGCGGAATATATTCAAATAATAAAATTTCAAATATTTGTTTGTATTTTTTCCTTTGTTGTTTGTTATTATTTAAATTTAAATAAAAAAAAGAAAATTGTCAATTTTTTTTATAAAGTGCCATCTAGTGATAACGATTTTTTATAACTTATTTTTTTGGTGATGCCATACCCCTGATTATAACATTCAAAACGTTTTAAAATGCAATAAAAAAATTTATTTTAAAATTTTTGAGAATAACTTTAAGTACGAAAAATTTGAGAACGATTAAAAATTGAAACATTTTTCAGTAAACTGAAATCTTTTTCAACTTGATATTATTACATAGACAAAATTATCATTAAATTGTAAATGACAAAAATAATTGCTAAAATTCAATTTCCATTTAAATAACATTTTTGATTGAATCAATTAAATATTTTGTTAATATAACAAATTTCCAAGTTTTTTTCAATTAAACTTGTTTGCTTACTTGCTCATTATCGTTAATTCGGGTCAGAGAACTAGTTCGTTCTTTTTTGTTTTTTTTTTTCAACAAACTCGTTTGTTGACATGACAACAACGTTTGTTAAAATTTGCTTTGAATTTCAACAAATGTGTTAATTGGCTATTTAATTGAAATAAATTCATAAATAAAGTAACAAACATGTTGTTTGTATTTGCAAAATCAATTGTAGGCTCAATTTCAATTTAAGGTTTAATTGTATTTACAAAAAAGTTTAATTCTATTTACAAACCATTTTTATCTGTGTACATTTCGAAACGTTTTGACATTCGCGTCTTTTATTCTCTTATTTTAAAATAATCATAATGGAGATCTGCAGAGTATTGTGACGAAGAAGTCTTTTCTTTCTACTCTCCAATAAATTTCGAACTTCTTGCAAGGAGACTCTGTTGGGTGAAATATGGATATGCGATAGTTAGGGATGACAAAGGAGTACACAAAGCGGCCTAATCTCATATTTATGGAGTAAACATGTTTTTAATTTACTATTTTATAAATAATTTCTTTATATGAAGCTTCTTTGGAGCACCATGAAAAACAACAACAACCAATATTGGTTAATATTTTACACTTTTTTCAGATTTTAAACATGAGATTGGGCTACAAAAATTTACCCGGCTTATTTTGTCGACTTCTGATATTTCTAAATTTAATCGAAACCTAAAGGAAACACCCAAGGAAGCTTCCTTCTACACTCAGATAAAAAAGTTAGTAAAAAAATTTGTAAACAGTTTCCAATCGCACTTTCCTAATTTTATACTGTTTTTAGTACAATTTTTTTTAGTAATCATTTTTGCTATTCTCTCATTACAAATTATGTATCTTTTTACTAATTCACGCTGCTGATTTCAGCAAAATATTTTACTAATTTTTCAAAACCGAGTGCTAAATTTAGCAGAAAAATATACTAATTTAATTTTTTTTTTTATTTTTTGCAATTCTTGTTCAGTTTATATTTGTTACTATTGATATATTCTTAGTTTAGAAAATTTTATTGTATCTCCAATGCATAAAAAGGTAATAACTGGAGAACCGTTTGCAAGTTTGACTCCAAATTTCAAGTACGATGAAGTAATTATACGCTTGTTACAATCGAAAGAAAAAGGTTTTTTTTTTTAATTTTTTTTTTTAGATTTTACAGTTTTTTTATTTTTTAGTACACTTTTTTGCTAATTTCAGTTTACAACAATTTACTGAAATTTAGTAGCTGCAACTAATTATTTATACTAATTTCATTGTACTACAATTACACTGTGAGACAAATGGTAGGGGTCAGTGATCGGGAAGGGTTCAAACTACCGGGGAAAATTATATCGGTAAAAAAGAAGTTATACGTGTCCCGGCGTTTCGCTGGGTCACCCCTAGGAATCGAGATATATCGATTTGACCTTTGGTGGTCTTTTTTTTGACCTAACTCGAGAACCACTAGTCCGATTTTGCTCAAACAATTTTAAAAAAATTAAAAATTACAATTCCTTTAATCTGTTCATATAACGTTTTTCTATATACTCAACAGTTTTGCCGGTAAAAATAAATGTATGAAGAAAAAAATATTTTTTGCCTAAAAAATAAAAAAAAGTAATAAACAAAAGGTTATTGATTTTTATGGTAGCGGTAACAAACATTTATTTTTACCGGCAAAACTGTTGAGTATATAGAAAAACGTTATATGAACAGATTAAAGGAATTGTAATTTTTAATTTTTTTAAAATTGTTTAAGCAAAATCGGACTAGTGGTTCTCGAGTTATGTCAAAAAAAAGATAAGTCTTATTTGTACCAATGATTGAAATAAATAAATTAACATTTCCCGTTGGTTTCATCCCATCCCGATTTTGACTGTCGCATAGTGTTATTAATATTTAGTAAGTTTTTTTTAGCAAATCGATTTTGAATTGCAGTTTACAACAATTTTGCTAAAATTAAGTAGCGATTACTAATTTTTTCTACTAATTTTGTTGTACTGCAGATCAGCAGACATGTGTTGCTAAAATTAGCAAAAAATTCCGCTGGGCTCAAAACAGTTAAATTTCTCGTAATAACAGCAAAATTTTCAGTAGCCATTACAGACTTTTTTGGTTGAGTGTAGAGAGAACTTAACAGAACGTGCCTAAGTTAATAGTAATCTTACAAGATTTTATCATCAATTCCGGAAGCACCCAGGCTCTTTACTGGAAAAATGTTACCATCTGGTCTTAGGGCTGTCGCCAACTATTGGACTGCGTTGCAAGTTGAGGACATTCAAGGACATTTCAATTTAACTTATATACATTTTTCATACATACTGCTAATGCGTTTTGCATTAGCAGTATGAGACCTCGGGCACTCTGCAGCATATATTACATAGATCTCTTACTCTTTGACATTCGATGTCTGTGGACGTACATGTCAGTGTGTTGGACATACGTCCTATACCAAAACAAAAAATATTTGAATGTGTGTGAAAAAATGTGTCTGTTGACAAAAGAAGAAGAAGATTATGAAATCTATATAATCTATGCTCTGCAGTCTTCCAAATAGCTGTCAATTTTGAAATAGTAAATAGGGTTAACGCAGCAGAACATTTTCCAGTTTTTATATGATTTTGAGGGCAAAAAGTATCACAATATTATTTTATGAAATATTATTTTGGGGAAGATAATTTGTTGGAAACTAAAAGTATCTTAGACCTGTAAAAAAATTGGAAGTCATGTCATACAATTTTTTTTTCATTGCTTCCAAAGTATCCGTTAGTATATTTTTACAGCTTTTTTAGAAGTAATTCTAAACAACATGCAAAAAATTCACTTAAGTATTACCTCTTAAGCATTATTGTTTTAAAAGTGATCTTTAAAAGTTGTTTTGATACAGTTTATTTCCAAATAGATGATCGCGGGTTTAATTCCTGGCAAGACTAATATTTTTTTAAATTCTTTTTCAGATTTTTTAAAATTATTTTTTGTCGGTGTGTTCGTAAACTCGAATTTCTTACTACTTTTACTACATTTGGAAAGTTTTGTTTACTTTTCGTATTGAATTTTTCCAGCTGTAGTAAAAGTAGTAACTTGTAGTGTTTACTTACTACACGCCTTGCATTTACAATTAATTTGTTTAAATTCAATATTTTTTTTTTAAATTTTTGAATTTTTAAATATACATATATTGGAAGTAAAACTTCTCATCGAAAAAACTGATGCCGAAGCAGTATAAAAAGCACTACAATTGATGATCTAGATATACTTCTTTTTTAACATAAACACTAATGATTTTAACATTGAGTTGTCATAGGAGAGGAGTACTCCAACTTCAAAATTTTTTCAGTACTTTTAGAATGAGTGCAAAGGAAGCACTTTTTCACCAATTGAAAGTTAAAAAAAATTCTTTGTAAAAAAAATTATATTTTTTTTTTACAAAAGTTTTTTTTATTGCCGCCACCGGGCCTCGAAACCTCATGATTGCTAGTCTAACTCTCTATTGCTTAGCTATTCATTGATATGAAAGTTGACTGGCATAAAAACACCACTTTGTCATTGCGAGATATTGTGCTTTATTCTCTTCAATAAAAGTACTTTTTAGACAAGTGTAAAAGATGCACTCCAATTCAATATTGTTTTCAGCACTATTTTCATAAGCACATAAAAAGCATTTGTATTTTATGTATTTTTAAAAATTGAAAAATTAAATAACTATTGAATTTAAATAAATTAATTATAAATATAAAAAAAAAATAACAAAATATTGGTTCCTCCAGGAATCGAACCCGCGATAATCTGTTTAGAAATACCAAATGATCCGAATGATGCCAAAATCTCACTTTTTGGGATCACTTTAAGAGCAATTATGCTTTAGAAGCAATACTTAAGTGATTTTTTGGATGTTGTTCCGAAGTAATTCTAGAAAGGCAGTAAAAATATACTAACGGATACTTTGGAAGCAATGAAAGAAGTGATTTTTTAAAGTTGTTCACAATTACTTCTAAAAAAGTAGTAAAAATACACTAATGGATACGTGTGAAGCAGTGAAAGAAGTAGTTTGTAAAGCATTACTTCGGATTTTTTTTGCTGGGTGCACAAAAATTTAAAAAAACTTTGTTTACTTTATATGTAAAAAATTAATAGTTTTCGAGGAAGAAAATCATGTAAATTTGTGATGAGATTTAATAGAGAAAAATTTTTAGAAATTTTCAAAATGATCAATTAAGAAACGACTTTCAAAGGCAAATTAACTACAGGTGGCAAGCAGGAAACTATTACAAAAAAATTAGTTTATTTTTGGTACGCAACGATTAAAGTCCTGCCTGCCCCTTCCCTAGTGATGATGATACGCATGTTGTCATAAGCGAATTTCTAGCGATTTATCAGTAAGGTTAGCCAAATTACACTTTTGAAAACTTTTTTTAAGTTACTACCCTCTAAAGCATAAAGTTCTTTAGCCCATATGTATAAATTCTTTCACGTTAAAAGGTTAAAATCCGTTTAAAATTTTTTAACTGTCTGCAAACATTTTCTCAAGATAAAACGAAGGTATTAAAACGCCTACCAACAAAACAAAAATCTACATTTTCTTTGACACTAACTTACAACAATACAACTATTTTTAAATACGAGATTAGCCAGACAAGAAGACAAGTTTGGAAAAGTTTTGCAAGCAGAAATACATCATTAATAATTGCAGTGAATGATGCACACAAACTCTTAAAGAAAAAATCGTTAACAAAAAGGCAATTTGCGAAAAGAAAAAATTTTGGAAAACCTTTTAACAGTTTTTTTTTTAAATTAGACACAAAAAGCTTAAAGGAAAATCTCAAGAATTAGAAGATGAAAAAGCAAAAAGAAAAATTCTGAGTGATCGCATGACGTTGATAAACTCCGTTACAAGTTTAAAATGTAAAAAAATACACAAATATAAAAAAAAAAACAATATTGTAAAACATTGTGAACCAAAACTAAATGTGGGTGAAAATCCATTTTATTCGAAAGAAACAAGGGACAAGCAGCATCTAATACATTTGGCGCATGTCAATGTTGTGGCTTAAACATTTTAAACATCAATTTGTTAATATGAATAAGGCTGGCACTTATTTATGTGGGGTATTATTTTATTTATAAAAGTTTTGAGAAACAAATATTGCAGGCAATTTTTTTAATATTGGAAATTTAAGCCTAAACCCGATAAACGAAGTATTGGCAGTGTTTTACAGCACTGCGAAGTTTTATCAATAAGACAGTGTTCTGTATTTTCTTTATTTGTCCCTTCCGAGAAATTAGAAAATTTCTAAATAAACAAGAGCTGTCTTCAAACAAAAGAAATTCTTAAAAATATTATATAGTTTTCGGGGAATTCAAGAACAAAGTTTGATAGTACTGAAACTGTTCACTATCGCTTTCACTATCTGGATTGGGCTTTAAAGAAAATTTACTGCCTGCTTTCATAAAAAGAATCAGACGAATTTCATTTTAAGATAATATTACAAAAATCCTATGTGCTTTTCATAATGTGTGGGCGCCGCGAACAGAGGTCCGAGGTTTAATTCCCAGCTCGGACGAACAAATTTCCATCGCACTTATTTAAACATGATCTAAAGAGAAAAACTATCAAGTTGTATTAATTTTAGATACCACCCTACTGTTCGTTCTTCAAGTACATTACAATATGGTTACTTTGAAATATAAATGTATGAGTGTAGTAAGGTTAGATGTTAGATATTAAAAATACCCTTTTTTAACAGCAACTATGTACTATACTTAGCAAGACAGAAAACTTTTTAAAACCTTTCTAATGTCTTACCAATTTTAAACTTATTACAAAGCTCACATGAGTAAAAAAAAAACCAGCCAACAAAAAGCCAACTTAGACAGCCATTTAGCCATATTCATTGTATTCGTACACTAAAGGACCACTAGAAATAATCAAAACATTCAATCGTTGTCACTTATGTTTAGTAATTATCGACAAACATCGATGACAAGCAATTTGTGAACGTTTTTCTTAGTTTTTAACAGAAAATGTACATGAAAATTTAACAGCAACTACAAGAAGAACAACAACAACTAGTGTAGTATATTGGACAGGAAAACACAATCACTACATCATACCTGATAGTTGGAGATGGGCCAGTGAAACGAATTTATCTTTAGACACACGTGATCATTTGTCACACATGAGATTAAGAGTGTTTACATGTGTAGGAAATAGTGTACTTAAACATTATTAGTTGTCCAACAATTTCAATCAATCGAGACGAGATCCATCCAAGTTTGGTACATATAACTCAGTCAGTTAAATTAACCAAATTTTTATTGGTAAAGTTTTTCAAAATAACTTTTTTGTTTCCAATTTTGATTTTTTTTTGACATAAAGTAATCCATCTTTCAAAAGCATATGATAATATCCGATATTGTTACAATTCGGATATGATGCAGATAAAGGAATTCTAAGATATTTATCGGCCATCTCGGGGATTTAGGGGTTAAAAGAGTTTTTTCAAGTTGTTTGTCATTTCTTTTTAACCCATTAAGGCCCGAACTATTATGCCGTTGAGCTAGATTGATGAAACTTTCAGAATATTATTGTTTTGGCCTATATAACATTGGGAAGAAATCCCGCCGGTGGAGGCCGATTTAACCCACGTTTCGAAAACGCTGAAACTTAACACTAAACATTTATTTTTATTTTTTGAAAACTAAAATTTTTTAACTCAATTTCTTAATATTAAAGTAATTAAAATAGCGTTAAGGTGCGTTTACAATGACGGAGTACTCCAATCTGTAGCAAATTTTGTTTTTTTCTCTTTCATACTAACACATTTTTGTATTGTGCTATCTCTTGTTATTCCACTCCAGAGTAAAACTTGTTTGACTCTGGAGTACAGATTTGCTACACTCTGGAGTTAATATGGTCTGTTAACTGTTTAACATGACAAAAATACCTAAAAAAACACATCTCTAATTTGTTCACATCTCTAATTGTCAAGAAATTAAAAAAATAATAAAATATAATAAGTAAATTTAAAATTTGTGGTGTTTTCGGTATTATTTAAAATAAAAAAAAATATTTGAAATAAAAAACGATAAAAATTCTGGAAAAAAAGGGTGGCGAAAATATGAAGTAAGTACTAAATGTCAAATAAGTTTTGAAGTAACTCTACTCTGCATTTCGAACAGTTAACATTTTAATCTGTGCTGCAGAGTAGAGTCACTCTACCATTGTGAAAGCACCTTTATTCAAAAAAAATAAAGCAAAAAAAATTTTTTTTTTTAAATAAAAGCAACCTTCACAAAATTCTTCGTATTAATTAATGTATTGCTGTGTTTGGAAAGGGGATAGAGAAGAGCTGAAGGGTGGTGAAGGATGAAAAAATCCTGAAACAGTTCGATTAGATATTGAACTAAACTTTATTTGTGCATACTTAGTTTAAATATCGAATAATCTGGATAAGCCTGAGTGGTGGTTGAAGTGAACGTTGCGAAAACGCAACGCAGGGCCTTAATGGGTTAAAGAGGTATAGATGTTATATTTTTAAATACAGATTTTCAAGGGCCTATTACCGGTACCTTTTTTTGGTACTTTTTTGTTTTTGTTAAGATGTTGATGAAAAAATGTATGGAGTACTTTGTATGGGCATTAGTCAGAGCTTTAAAGAATTAATTGGTTTTTGAATTGAATTCCCTAAAATTTAATTCAATTTTTTAATTCAAGGAATAAATTCATTAATAAGAAATAAGCAGGAATTAATTCCTGTGAATGAATTCAAAGAATACAAATTTAGAGAATGAATTCCCTGACGAAAGCATTAAGCAGTAAAATTAAAGAATTCATTCACTAACGAATTCATTCAACACGAGTTAATTCAATTTTAAGTGAAGGAATTCATTCCCTAGGGAATGAATTCCCTGGCAATTCATTCCCTTGTACATTTAATTCCTTGAAGGAATTAACTTTTTCGTTTAATTTCCCAAGGAATTAACTTTTTGATTCAATTCCCTAAAGAATTTACTTTTCGTTTAATTCCCTGAATTTAAATTTTCACTTAATGCCCACTTAAGGCTTTAAAGAGTTAACATTTTGTCTTTATTTTTCAGCTCTTTCGATAATTTTTATAATTGGTTTAACTAAAATGGATTTTATAAAGTCTATGTACTCCTCCTAGGGTTAATAGCAACAATGACATATTAGTTTAATTAAATATATTAGAATTGTATAATTAAGTAATAATTAGTTTTCATTTTATATTCTTAGGTGAAAAGACATGTCCTTTTGGGCTTTTAAACGAAAAATTTAATTCCTTAGGGAATCGAACGAAACAGTTAATTCCTTAGGGAATTGAATGAAATAGTTAATTCCTTAGGGATTTAAACGAAAAAATTAATTCTTTAAGCACCGTAAGTTTTTTGAGTTTCACGTGAAAAAACTGTTATACTCTATATAAAAAAAAATTATTTTTCAGTTTCACGTGAAAATTGTGTAGAGTTTGTTTTCACGCAAATTTAATGTACAAGACTATTATTTTTCTTGGGAAAAAGTGACATTTTGTGATTATTTTGATTGTGTCTTTGTTATAAAATTAAAGAATTGTTTATTTGTTTAAATTAAATTGCAATTTGAGGCATTTAAATTTCGAGTGAAATTTTTCCACGTGAAAAAGAACTTAAGGTGATTTAGGGAATTAAACGAAAAAGTTAATTAAGTGCACAATTGAATGAATTCCTTGACCAAAAGTTGAATTAACTAGAATTGAACAAATTCCTTGGTGAATGAATGTATTAAATTTTATGAAGGAATTGGAAAAAAATTAAATTCCTTTAAGATAAATCGAATGAAAAAAAGGAATTCATTGAATTTCTTAAGTTTGTATGGAGAACATTTTTTTTTCTTAAAATCTACATTTATCGTTCAGATTATTTTATCAGTAGTTCTAAAAGTTAATTGGTGTGAATTTCAAAAAATCGGTTAATCGGCGGCCTACGACCAAAATTTTAGATTGCTGAAAATTTTTTCAAAATTTCTTTAACAAAAACATATCTTGCGATAAATCATTTCTTATTAATGCTGAACACGAATATCTTCAAATCTTTTAAACCGGACTAGTAGTTTTCAAGATATTGCGACTTGATTTTTACTAAAAATGCAATTTTTTCCTCTATTCTGGAAATTTGTCAAATATAGTCCTAGAATTTTTTCGTTTAAAAAGAACACAACACTACATTTGATTGGAATATAATAATGTGTAGGCGTGTTCGTTTACTTACTACAAGTTACTACTTTTACTACAGCTGGAAAAATTCAATACAAAAAGTAAACAAAACTTTCCAATTGTAGTAATAATAGTAAGAATTTTGAGTAAACGAACACACTGTATGTAATAGCAAAAAGATGTTGAAAAAATTTTGCAATTTTTGCTAATTTTCGAAAAATTTTCAAAAACGCAACACTTGGGTTGCAGCTCGCTATATGTTAAGCTTTACGATTTTCCTCAAATTCACCCCACATAATCCGAACAATAACTGATGAAAATCTAAACGAAATTTTCATAGTCTGTAGCTGAAATATTGAGTTATCTGCTTCAATAATTTAAAGAAAATCAAAAATGGGTTTTTTGAGATATTTGCAAATTAAGTATATTTTTCAAATTGTATTATCCTTTTTGCATTACACATTTTATTTCTGAAATTTATTTTGAAAGTAGATTATACAAGCATTGTTAGCATTGCTTTTATGACAATCGGATAACGCGTTCAAAAGTTGTAATCATTTAAACATCATGTATTGTTCACAAATTTACTGAAAAAAATCAACAGCGAAAAAAAGCGAAATGAGACGAATTTAAAAAAAAAATAAAAACAGTAAATTTCGTGATAGTCATAAGAATCTACAAACCGAATTTTGTCCAAATCCAGAGACCTTCTTCCGATGACTGTACCGGTTCCTTTTGGAATGATTCTATTATTTTTATCCATTTTTTATATCGAATAACGAAAGTTTCTGACATGTTGCCGAACAAAAAAGTACCACAAAATGATCGATTGTTTTTCATCTATTTTGCCCCCTAAGTTACCGAGATGGCCAAAAAAAATTAAACAGACTGGTTGTTCTTAGAATTCCAATTTCTATCACATATCAGAATTTAATAAAAATCGGAGGCTATTTCCTTGTAAGTTACACGTGTGATTTTCGTGTGCGATCGTAAGTCCATCACTACTCGTATAACAATACAATGTGTAGGCGTTTGCTAAAGTATTTAAGTTTAAATACGTTTTTTTTTATTTCAGTTTAGAGAACATAGTTGCAATTAATACACTCAAAAATGGTTTTAAATATTACAAAAATACGAACCAAAGATTATATATATTTATATTTTTTTTATCGGAAAAACTATATGTGACAGCGCATAGAGAAAGGGAACTAAGGGTAAAAAAATCAATTTTTTTTTTTTTTTTGTGGACAACATCTGAGCATCGAATGAGACCGATCCCATGCTCTCCTGTCCTTAGGTCCCTTTCTATCCTTAGGTCCCTTTCTATTTTGCGCGTCATATATATATAAAAATATAGAAAGTCCGAAAAAACAATTTTTGTGTTTTTAATGCAAAAATTAAAATAATTGTTGAAAATAAGCATTCCACGGCTAAAATCTCATTCAAATATTTATTTTTTTTTGAGTTTAAAGTTCGTTGTTTTTACAAATGTATTGACAACGAACACACAAACATACATATAAATAGTACCCAAAGGGTACTTTTATGTAATTGTTGCTTTCAAAAAGGAGTTGATTTATAGCTGATTTTACCAAATCAGACAGTTCATATACGAAAGTACAAAATTCTCGTCCCGTTGATTTTTTGTACCTTATGTAATGTCTCGGTTGGTTTAGTAAAGCTATCATTTTCTTATTGCGGACAACTGATGAGTTAGCGTGATGGCTACGAAACAATTGTATTGTCTATCAGGAAAATTATCAACCTTTTTTGAAACAATAAATAAAATCTAATATGACAATATCATATTAGAATTTGGACTTGAGGTAGAAGAATATTCTAACTAAATATATGAAAATATAGAAAGTCCGAAAAAACAAATTTCGTGTTTTTAATGGAAAAATTTAAATAATTGTTATATAAATTTTATTTATATTTCAGTTAAAATTTGTTAATAGGAATTAACAAATAACCCTGCTAAAATCTGCAAAAAAAACCTGCTAAATAAATAGTAGCCTAAAAAATTAGGGAAAGATTTAAATATTTCGAAGTTTTTTAAACGCAAATAGAAATTGAGCCTTTTGAAAACAGCAGTTCTCTATTATTAAGATCGGAGAGAACCCATTGGCATACTTTCCTTGTTAGACAAATTTCAAAGTTTTTTTCCCCCCATTTTTCTTACCGTCATATCTCGGAAATCGAAAAGTTGTGGGTTCTGAAATTTTTGCTTCATTGAGCTCTTCTAGTGTACGACAGTTATGGTGCATTTCATTGAAATCAGAGATAGTAAATCCGAATCGTATGTTGAATTGATATGAGTTACCTATAGCCAGAACCATATTTTAATTAGTTATATTTTTGAGTGTAAGTAAGTAACATGCAACATTAAATATACAACATGAGTTGCTTGTTTTTATTTTCTACTACAATTTTGGGTAGGGTTAAAAAAAACAAAAACAAAAAAAAATATTAACTCTTTTATATTAAAAGTTATTTTTTTAAACAAAAAGTATTTAAATTTTTTTGTTTATTTAATTAATGCAGTTGTTAATGTTTCTTTTGCTTTAAGTTGTATATAATGAATCAAGGTTCTTGTAATTGATTTTTTTTTGTGCATTGATTAATTTAGCCTAGAATTTTTTGTTTTTTATCAACTTATTTATTTTGTTGGTTTTTGTACTCGAGTACAATTTGAATAAAACACATTTGGTGTCATATGATGACAATGATTTTACATTTTATAATGTTAAAAGTTAAACAAATTTTGTGCAGCTGTGGGCAATTTTTAAAGAAAAACGTTTAGTTTGTTTGTAAAGTTGAAGTTCAAACAATGGTAATGAATGTTTAGATGTTTGGAAAATATTGTAGTAATTAATATAAATGCTTGAGGCTTGAGAACCAAATTATGCTAATGATTTTTTGTTTTTTATTTGAAAGATTTTAAAGAAAATTTAGTTATCCATAGGACTAATGTTGTGAATCTACATTATCGAAATGTTGCTGTAAATGTGAATGGGGCATGACAATTTATTGTTTTTTATTGTGGTTAACAGTAAACATAATACAATGTGTATTTAAGCATTTGACACTTGTTATTTCTTCTCTACTATGAAATTTAAACTAAAAATTACCAGCTATCATCAACAACTTTTAAAAATTGACATAAAAGTCACGCATCATGTAAAAGGCATAAAACTTAAACGTAAAAAAAATAAGAAAAATACTTTAAATGAACTAAATTTTTTAAAAGAAAAAAAGAAAACAAATATCTGAGTAAGAAACAGAAGAAAAAAAACACAAGAAAGCCTCAAAAATGCAATATGTAGACGGGTAAAAGTTACAGCATTTTTTATTTTTATAACTTTTTTATATTGAAGCCCATTTCTCATCATCAAGCGATCCAATTTTAAAAAAGAGATCATATTACAGCATAATTGTTATAGCTTAATAGTAACAACAACAACAACAACGGTCAACAATATGCTGATGATGTTGCTGCTGTCGTCACTGCTGCTGCTGCTGCAGCTATTGTTGGTATCATTGTTGTTATTGTGGTTATTATGGCTTAAATGTTTATCTTAATTTTGTTTTTTTTCTGTTAAGATTGCCAACAACTAAACTAAAGTTGTCAGGCCAGAAAGTAGCATAAGCTTCTTATTAATATAATGACAACAACAGCAACAAACAATAACAGCAGTCAGCGTGTGTGTGGTAAATGTATTTAGTTTTCATTTTTTTAATTTTATGTTGGTTTTTACACTTTATATTAAAAAAAGCTATAGCAACAACATCAACATTATCATCATCGTCAGCATACAATACATAAATATTATGTATGCATTTCAGTTTGTAAAAAGAGGTAAACGGTAACACGACATACAACACGATCATACTCATACTAGGGTTTCCAATATCGAGAATACCGATATACTGAAAAATCAGGTAATTCGCCATTGAAAATTTTTCAATACCAAATTATCGGTATTAGTTAAAAATGATGCTGCAGAAAAAAACTGCTAAATTAGCAGATTATTTTTGCTATATACATATGTATTAGTAAGATAGGAATAGCAAAAATAAAACTGTTAAATATATAAAATTTTAGTTATATTTAGATTAAATTTTTGTTAATAGAAAATAACAAATTAACCTGTTAAATCAGCAAAAAATTTTTATAAATACCCTACGGGAAATTTTAACAAACTGTCACCGAAATGGCCCCTTTATATGAAATAGACTGGTCACTTTTACATGGCGTTGTCATAGGAGGGGGAAATTGACCCCTTGTGACATGTCACAAGACAAATCCCAGGACAGGTCCCTGAACTTTGTTTTTTATGAGAGTTCAGTAACCTGTCCTAGGATTTGTCTTGTGACATGTCACAAGGGGTCAATTTCCCCCTCCTATGACAACGCCATGTAAAAGTGACCAGTCTATTTCATGTAAAGGGGCCAGTTCGGTGACAGTTTGTTAAAATTTCCCGTAGGGTAATTAGTAACCTAAAAAATCACAAAAAATTTTAAATTTTCGACGGTTTTTTCGATTTTTTTTAATGCAAATAAAAATCGAACCTTTTAAAAACAGCAGTTTACAATTTCTTTAGCAAATATTTCTGTTAATACCAGTGTAGAAACGGTAATAACATATCAAAATTTTTTGGACTACCAGTAATGACACCCACTTACCTTCTGCATTATTTTAAAACATATAGTAATGAGTTACTGATAATGACTGATTTTTATCATTATTTCAAATAGAAAATATTTTTCTAGATTTTTTAAAAAAATTTTTTAAATCTATTTTTAGACTCAATATTTTTTAAACACTGGTAAGGATATATGTATGTAACCACATATTTTTTGATTTTTTGTATGTTGGCGAGTAAGCTTACTTGTGTGCAGCAGGTCAATTATGTTTTTATCTATTAAATATTACATGTCGATATAGCTCAGATGTTAGAGCTATTGGCTGGCAATCTGTAGACCCAGGTTCGATTCCCGCATCAGGAAATTTTATTTAAAAAAAAAATACAATAAAAAATATTTTTCTTATATACCCAAGTAAAAAAAATTGATATGGAGCCATATGAAGTTATATTTAATTATATATAATCTTTTATGTAATTAGATATAATTATATCCGAAAAATGAGAACGTCTTATTGTATCATATTGTATCGAATTTTATACAATTGTATACAATTTGGTACAATTTGATACAATTTTATGCAATTCGATACAATTGTATCCGAATTTTGTCCTCATCCAATTACATCAAATTATATCTTTTTGTATAAAATTATATAAAATGTTATAAAAGTGGACATAGTTTGATACAATTATATCTAAATATTAACCTTATACTTTTTATCATATTATATAGGACCATATCTAACAATATACAAAAATTATTTTTTTAAATAAAAAAAAATGTTCAATTACTTGTAATTGTAATTGTTCTTTTCTGAATTGCAATTACAATTAATTGTAGTTGAGTTTTTTTTCAATTACAATTACATGTAATTGAGTAATTGCATGTGTAATTAATTACAAAATGTAATAGCAAATTGAAAGAAAATAACTCAATTAGGCTAACATCAATGAAATTCTAACAATGCAATTTTTTCTTCTGTTATTTCTGTTTTTGCTGTTATTTTGTTTTAGTTTTTGCTGATTCCTATGGAATTCAACTCTGATCGACAACTTATAAAGCACAGAGAACGACAACGAAAATATTTCCTAGATAGTAGTTCGCGATTTAAACTGTTAAGCGAACTGTTCTAGAAAAAGTGGAAGTCATGGATGTTTTATATTTAGCCCTTCTTTCAGAATATATTAAGTAGATTTTGTCATTTGTACAACCAAAGATGAACTTTGTCGGACGGTGTTTTAATAGAAATCGAGTTTTTCAAGTACAACATATGTCGGATTTATTTATTTTCTATTGAGCGGGAATTCCCGGGATCCCGGGAAATTCAGAAAAAAATCCCGCTGTCCCGGGAAAAGAAAAACCCTATATACAACCAAGATATAATATAAAAAATCAGTCAAGTGTAAGTTATAGAATAGAGAATTTCGTATTAGAGCTTCAGTGTTGTTAATGTTATGGGTGCGTAAGCCATTTTTGACTCATGCTCCTAAACAAAAACAAATTACTCACGCACGAGCATTTCGTTTCTTACTCAGCACACATGAGTATATTAAAAACTTACAATCAGAAAATTCTCACGCAAAACAGTAAAAATTACTAAAAACATATGATGCAAAAAATAAACTCACACACGAATCATGCACGGATTATTCTTACTCACGCTCACGCACGAATCACTTAAGTATAGTAATTATTACTCACGATCACGTGTGAATAACGTGACTCACGAACATTTCGTGTCACGCGCCAATCCCTAGTAATTACTAAATCTCAAACTAGTTCAAAATCATTGATAACATGGAACCAAATATAATATAATGCGGTTTTATATGGACCTTATATATTTTTATATAAAATCACTTTGAAAAAATTGCCTATGTGGGATGATATATAATTATAGATGATTTTATAAAGAACGTTATAAGTTATATATGGGTTCATATTCGTCAATATAGAATCATAACTAACACAAATTATAAAATATTTTTTATATGGATCCACATAGTTTTATATTATTATGTATAGTATCATACTAAATTATATATAAACGTATATGTAATTATATCTTTTATATGTTACTTTATGTACTTACATATAACACATACATATATATGTAGGCCAGTATGTAATAATATAAAATCACATATGTCTCCATATTAAAACCTTTGAGGAAAAAATATCTAATATATGACTATATAAAAGTATAAATGCTTGAATTTAAAAGCATATGTGGCCATATGTAACTATAAGTTACTATATGCAATTAGATAAAATAATATGTGATTATATCAAAACTTTTTTACTCGGGTAATTTATTTTTTTGAAAATCTATTTTTAGACTCATTATTTTTGTTAGTACTGGTAAGCACATAGGTAACGATATATTTTTTGTTTTTTCGTATGCTGGTGTGTAACCATAACTCATTATTTTTCGCGAAATCGCCATATAAAGGTTATAAGAAATGTAATAACAAAAGTAACTAGTTACCATTACCAAGTATGTAGTTACATAACCACATATCTGGTAATGATTTTCTACACTGGGATTTAACAGGATAGACAGTTATTTGCATTTAACTAAATTTAGCTTAAAAATAACAAAAATTTTGTAGATATAACAGTTTGTTTTTGCTATTATTAGTCTACTAGTATTTAGCAAAATTTTCTGCAGATTTTACAGTACAATTTGTAATTTTCAATTAACTAAAAGTTAACTTAAATATTACTAAAATACTGTAAATTTAACAATTTTATTTTACTAGTATTTAGCAAAAAAAATGCTAATTTCCCCTGGAACCCCCTGGGGGGTTCCCCATAAAAACATTTCAAAAAATCACCATTTTTGGCACTTTACATGAAAAAATCAGCAAAATGGCTATGTTTTTTCTTTTTGTGAACCTTAAATTTTAGGTATAGGATGTGTTGAGCAGACTTTTGTAAAACACTACCAGGAACATTTTTGTGGAACATTCTAACCCTCCAACTCTTCCATGAAAGGAAATTTTTTGGCCCATTTTTAAAAAGGGACAAAAAAGACCCGTAAGTTGAAAAGTTAGAGGGTTAAAATGTTCCACAAAATTTTCCGCGTAGTGTTTTATATAAGTTCGCTGAACACATCCTATACCTAAAATGCAAGATTCCCATGGTTTCTCCCTAAAATCCAGATTTGTGGGACATTTGAGCACCAATTCTGAATAAGTATGAAAGTGCCAAAAATTGTGATTTTTTGAAATGTTTGTATGGGGAACCCCCCAGGGGGGTTCCAGGGGGTGTACCACTGGCATGGGTGGGTCCGCCCTCCAAAGTTAGTGGGGGGCGTTCATACATTTGGACTCGATTGGGGCACTCTAAATGGGTCAAAGTGGGATTTTTCAAAATTTCACCTTACGGGTCAAAAGTTGGGACATCAGAATTCGTTTTAGAGGTATGGTTCCTAGGGCAAAGTTTCTTATTTTGATCCCTAAAATACGATTTTCCTTGTCACTTGAGCGATTTTTTTGCCTCCCTACAAATCGACCCGCTCTAATGCATATATGTACATTAGGGTGGGTCAAATTTTTTGCGACAAAGGCGCATCACGATTCTTGTTCTATGGGTCATTCGAAGAAACTTTGTGTAATAAACCATAGCTCAAAAATGGACTTCGAGCTCCCAGATTTATCAAAATAGAAAGTCAAATATTCCTAAATTTTCACAACAATTTCGTCAATTTTCCCCAAAAAAAGGCGATCAAAACCAAAAAAAAATGTACGAAAGCGCCCTCACTCAAAAATAAATGTCAAAAATGGATGCCTCGACCAAAGAAACCCCCACATACACATTTGGCGGAAATAAAATTTTATTTTTAAGGAAATGCGTCGATTCCTGAATATTTAATCCGGGGCCTCGAAGTTAATTTTTGAGCTATGGTTTCTTCGGCAAAGTTTCTTGGAATGACCACTAGAACCTAATAATATATTAGGGTGGAACAATTTGTTCGAATATAAAGTATTTTTGCAAGGCAATTTCGAAAAAAACATTTTTTTTGTTTGCCGACCGTAGGGGTTGCCTTTTTTAATTTTTCGTTATACCTTCAGCATTTACAGTCGGATTTTAAAGAATGATATATCGATTTTTTTTGCCTCGAGAAGACCAGTGTTTTCGCTATAAAGGAAAAATCCAATGAAAAAAAATTAAAAAGGTGACCCCTACATTAGGCAACAAAAAAATTTTTTTCTGCTGGATTTATCGAGAAACTTTCTTAGAAAAAGTTTAATGATTTTTTTGCGAGCTTTAATTTTCTGAGATTAGGGTCGTACATTAGGGCGGTAGGAACTGAGATCTGGTGGGTAAATACTGGAACGGGAAATTTGAGGTCAATAGCATTGAAAAAATATTGAGTCTAAAAATAGATTTTACAAAAAATATATAATCTAGAACATTACATTATATTTGAAAATACGATAAGAAAAATTCATTATTGGTAATACATTATTTTCTGTTTTGAAATAATGGGAAAAGTAACCAATTATTAGTAACTCAATGTCAAAGGTTTTAGAATAATGTAGAATGAAGGTCGATGTCATTGCTGGTATTCGAAAGAATATTGATATGTCAAATATGTCATGTCTATACTGAGAAATTTCTAGAATGAGAGAAAAAATGGCATTTTTAGTAGAAATGAAGTCGCAGTATCTCGGAAAATTTTAATGGGTTTAAATTCATATTCAGCATGCCAAAATTAGTTATAAATAAAATGTCACACTTTATATTTTTGTTATGGAAATTTTAAAAAAAGTTTCATAAATCGGAGACTTTGGCCGCAGGTTAAGCTTTCTGATTTTCTCTAAATTCAAACTACATAAGCTTTAACACCTGGTGCTAGAGTAAATCAAACAATTGAAAAAATCGAACGTTTTAACAAAAATACCGCTCTAATAGAAACACGTTCACCAAATTAAAAAGAAATTGTATAAAAAATCGCTTAAAATAAAAAATGGTCAGAATTAAAAAGCTAGGAACAAAAATACCTAAAATTAGAAAAAATCGTTAGAATATTAAAAAACGCAAGAATAGAAAAATTCCCTGAAAATTAGATAAAATTGCAAAACCCAAAATTTAAAAAAATAATCGCTGTAATGGGAGAAAATCCCATAATTGATAAACCGCTAGAATTGAAAAAACGCCATATATGAAAATAGTTGCTTACTTTACAAAACGCTAAAATTTAAAGACACTAAAATTGAAATACTTACTAAAATTAAAAAAACGTCAAAATTCAAAGTTCCAAAATTTAAAAAATTGTAAAGAAACAAATACATAGAATATTAAAATCGGTATCGTTCTAAAATTGGTATTTCGAATATAAAACGAGTAAAAAGGTTAAAGTCGGGCATGCCGACTATACAATACCCTACACCAGTCTGGTGTATTGTTTGGATCCGAAACTCGAATGGGTTAAAATGGGGCTTATGTCAACATTTTCTATAATGTGAGTCAGCGCACCAAATTTCATTAAAATATCTTAATATTTGTGACCTGCAGTTTGTAACCAAGCCAATTTTGGGGGGACCCTTATATGGGCACTAGTTCTAAACATGGACCGATGTTCACCAAAATCAATAAGGTTCGTCCTTGGGCCAACATAGGTCTATGTACCAAATTTCATCAAAATATCTTAATATTTGTGACCTGCAGCGTATAAACAGTATAATTTTGGTAGGACTCTTATATGGGCACTAGGTCTAAACATAGACCGATGTTCACCAAAATCAATAGGCTGCGTTATTGGGCCAATATAGGTCTGTGTACCAAATTTCATCAAAATATCTTAATATTTGCGACCTGCAGCGTATAAACATTATAATTTTGGTAGGACCCTTATATGGGCACTAGGTCTAAACATAGACCGATGTTCACCAAAATCAATAGGCTGCGTTATTGGGCCAATATAGGTCTGTGTACCAAATTTCATCAAAATATCTTAATATTTGCGACCTGCAGCGTATAAACAGTATAATTTTGGTAGGACCCTTATATGGGCACTAGGTCTAAACATGGACCGATGTTCACCAAAATCAATAGGCTGCGTTATTGGGCCAATATAGGTCTGTGTACCAAATTTCATCAAAATATCTTAATATTTACGACCTGCAGCGTATAAACAGTATAATTTTGGTAGGACCCTTATATGGGCACTAGGTCTAAACATGGACCGATGTTCACCAAAATCAATAGGCTGCGTTATTGGGCCAATGTAGGGCTGTGTACCAAATTTCATCAAAATATCTTAATATTTACGACCTGCAGCGTATAAACAGTATAATTTTGGTAGGACCCTTATATGGGCACTAGGTCTAAACATGGACCGATGTTCACCAAAATCAATAGGCTGCGTTATTGAGCTAACATAGGTCTGTGTACCAAATTTCGTCAAAATATCTTAATATTTACGACCTGCAGCGTATAAACAATATAATTTTGGTAGGACCCTTATATGGGCACTAGGTCTAAACATGGACCGATGTTCAAAAAAATCAAACTTGTTCGTCCTTGGGCCAACATAGGTCTGCGTACCAAATTTCATCAAAATATCTTAATAGCTGCGACCTGTAGAGTGCGCACAAGATTGCATGGACAGACAGACAGACGGACGGACGGACAGACGGACATCGTTAAATCGAAATAAAAAAAAATTCTGAACCGATCGGTATACTATAAGGTGGGTCTACGACCAATATTTTTTGGTGTTACAAACATCAGCACAAACTTATAATACCCTGACCACATAGTGGTGTAGGGTATAAATATGGCTCGAATTTCGACAATTTTAATCATACAGAAATCGGCATTGGAACCCCTACGTTATACTAAATATTTACGTACTACATATCTTTGTGCATATGTACGATTATCATATACAATTTATGTATTTATAACATAACACCCAGTAAGTTTATAGATCGTGCATTAACCTAATTAGAGTAACGTGAGTTTTATTTTTCTTTAGCTTTCGTTTAAATAAACTTTAGCGACCTTATTTTTAAATTTTAACAATTATAAAACATAAGTACATGCAAATCGAAATATTTTATCTGATTTTCTTCAACAAAGTTGTTGTTTTTGAATATTTAAAAAAGAAAAATTTATATCGTATTAAAGAGATCCACATAGTTACGTACCTAGCCGTGATGGGGTTTCCAAGACTTTATTTTTCATCCATTAATCAAATACACTAATAGAAAAAGTCTGTAAAAAAAATAGTTAAAACTACTTAGCAGAAAAAACTGCTGAAATTAGCAGATTATTTTTGCTATATATTAGTAAGATAGAAATAGAAAAAATAATACTGTTAAATATACAAAATTTTATTTATATTTTAGTTAAATTTTTGTTGATAGGAATTAACAACTTAACCTGCTAAAGTTAGCAAAAGATTATGCTAAAAAATTAGTAGTAATTTAATTAGTAATTTAAAAATTTATTTTTTAAATTTTTTTTCACTTTTTTATGAAAATAAAAATCACGCTTCTGAAATCAGCAGTTTTCTATTTTTTAGTAAATATTTTGGTTGATTTTGGGCTTAATTTATCTTAAAAATAACAAAAATTTTTGTTTGTTTGTTTTTGATATTTTTAGCCTACTAATATTTAGCAAAATTTTCTGCAGATTTTACAGTATAATTTGTTATTTTCAACTAACTAAAATTTAAATCAAATATAACTTAAATTCTGTAAATTTAACAGTTTTATTTTTGCTGTTCTTATTTTACTACACCTTTTGCAATTGTAATTCAGAAAATATCAATTGAAATTCAGAAAACATCAATTGAAATTCGGAATTTCCATTTGAAATTCAGAAAACATCAATTGAAATTCAGAATTTCCATTTGAAATTCAGAAAACATCAATTGAAATTCAGATTTTCAATTTGAAATTCAGAAAATATCAATTGAAATTCAGAAAATATCAATTGAAGTTCAGAAATCGTCATTTGAAATTCAGGAAATATCAATTGAAATTCAGAAACCGTCATTTGAAATTCAGAAAATATCAATTTAAATTTAGAAAATATCATTTGAAATTCAGAAAATGTCAATTGAAATTCAGAAAATATCATTTGAAATTCAGAAAATATCATTTGAAATTCAGAAAATATCAATTCCTATTCAGAAAACATCAATTGAAATTCAGAAAATATCAATTGAAATTCAGAAAATATCAATTGAAATTCAGAAATCGTCATTTGAAATTCAGAAAAAATCAATAGAAATTCAGAAACCGTCATTTGAAATTCAGAAAATATCAATTGAAATTCAGAAAATATCGTTTGAAATTCAGAAAATATCAATTGAAATTCGGAAAATATCATTTGAAATTCAGAAAATATCATTTGAAATTCAGAAAATATCAATTGAAATTCAGAAAACATCAATTGAAATTCAGAAAAATGTAAACAGAATTTTTTAAAGAATCCGGCCAGGTAAATAATGTTATACCCTATAAAAAATTTATACATATATGGATTTTATCAAAATACGTTTGATTAATAAGTGGGAGTAAAATTCATTTTATTTACGCGGGTGAGGATTATTGAAAATTTGTGTGCGTGAATGATTTTATGTAGAATAAGTTCTTTCTTGTTACGAATTAGGGCTCCAAAAAATGTAAGTCTGAAATTTAAAGCCAAATAATAGTCTTTAATATCAGCGTTACGTTTTAATGTCTAATGGAGCCATAATTCGTTACAAGAAAGAAATTAGTCTACATAAAATCATTGAGGCACCCAAATTTTAAATATTTTTCACTCTCGTGAGTACATTGAATTTTACTTATTTTGATAAAACTCATATATGAATTTTTTATAGGGGATAACATTATCTACCTGGACAGATTCTTTTAAAAAATGTGTTTACATTTTTCTGAATTTCAATTGATGTTTTCTGAATTTCAATTGATATTTTCTGAATTTCGAATGACATTTTCTGAATTTGAAATGATATTTTCTGAATTTCAATTGACATTTTCTGAATTTCAAATGATATTTTCTGAATTTCAATTGATATTTTCTGAATTTCAAATGACGGTTTCTGAATTTCAATTGATATTTTCTGAATTTTAAATGATATTTTCTGAATTTCAATTGGTATTTTCTAAATTTCAAATGATATTTTAATTGATATTTTCTGAATATCAAATGACGATTTCTGAATTTCAATTGATATTTTCAGAATTTCAAATGACGATTTCTGAATTTCTATTGATATTTTCTGAATTTCAATTAATATTTTCTGAATTTCAAATGATATTTTCTGAATTTCAATTGATATTTTCTGATTTGCAAATGCTATTTTCTGAATTTCAATTGATATTTTCTGAATTTCAAATGATAAGTTCTGAATTTCAAATGGAAATTCTGAATTTCAATTGATCTTTTCTGAATTTCAAATGGAAATTCTGAATTTCAGTTGATATTTTCTGAATTTCAAATGGAAATTCTGAATTTCAATTGATATTTTCTGAATTACAGTTGCAAAAGGTGTAGTATTAAGTAAGAAGATTAACTAATTTTTAGATGCTTTTTCTGTTTCTATGAGTGTAACAAATATGTTAGGCTTATTGAGGAATTTCTAAACTCGATTTTGTGTAAGAAAAAAAATATATGAAATTATATGATTTGTAAATTCAAATCTAACTAAAATTAATTCCATCAGATTTTCTAGATTTTAGTTCAATTTTCCTTAAAAAATTAAATCAATTTGATTTAAGTTTACCAAAAGTTTTCATTAACTTAAAAAAGTAGAAGGGTACTCCTTAATTTTCAGTTACGAAAGTAGTTTAATATTCTGTGACAATTTTAAATACCGTTTTACTTTTTACACTAATAGAAAAAAGTCTGTAAAAAATTTAGTTAAAACTAATAAAAATTAGTTAAAAATGATGCTGCAGAAAAAAACTGCTAAATTAGCAGGTTATTTTTGCTATATATTAGTCAGATACTAGGAACAGCAAAAATAAAACTGTTAAATATACAGAATTTTTGTTATATTTGAGCTAAATTTTTGTAAATGGAGAATAGCAAATTAACTTTCTAAAATCAGCAACAATTTTTGCTAAGTAGCCTAAAAAAATCACCAAAAAATTTAAAATTTTCGAAGTTTTTTTTTTTGATTTTTTTTTTGAAATGCAAATAAAAATCGAACCTTTTGAAAACAGCAGTTTACAATTTTTTAGCAAATATTTCTGCTGATTTTAGCAGAATAAACTACTATTTACATTCAACTAAATTTAGCTTAAAAATAGCAAAAATTTTTGTAGATTTAACAGTTTTTGTTTGATATTTTTAGTCTACAAATATTTAGCAAAATTTTCTTTAACTAAAACAATTAAAATTCTGTAAATTTAATAGTTTTAATTTTGCTGTTCTCATTTTACTAGTATTTAGTAAAAAACTCTGCTAATTTAAGCAGTTTTTTATGCAGCATCATTTTTAAAATTACAAACAAAATGAGAATTTCTTGTTCTCGTCTAGGAGCGTTATTAAACATTTAAAATATCAAAGAAAAAAACAACAACAAACATTTGCCACAATGTTACTGACACTTTAGAAAACATTGTTTTCTATTGTTGTTTATACATGAATGGATGTCACTACATTGCTAGATCTGTCAAAACAACAGATTAGTATATTGAAAGATGACAAAGCAAATTGTGGAAAATTTTTTGTTACTGTTTTTGTTTTTTCTTTGATATTTTAAATGTTTAATAACGCTCCTAGACGAGAACAAGAAATTCTCATTGAGTTTGTAATTTAACTTAACAAATATTTCTAGAAATTCAAAAAACGTCGTCCCCTGACGATTTCCCTAGGCAAGAATGAAACGCGGATAGGGTCATGCCTGCAACGGATTATTTTTCACAATTTGTTAAATACGTTAATGATTTTAGCACATTTAATTCCTTTAATAAAATAATGTGATTTTTCACTTTTTTAATTTTTGGAAGGTCTAAAATTTAAAAAATGGCTCTAATTCGATTCAGATTACAAAAAAACCTCATTTTTGGAATCGTGAAAAAATTTCGTTCATTTGAGTACAATTTTGGGTTATATTAATTTTTCACTTTTTTCGAGGTCGAAAAATGGCTCTAGGTAGGGCTACATTTTATGGATAAAAGAAAAAAATACATTGCGATGAGTGAGATAATTTCCTTTAATTTGAGTACCCACACTTACATGTTACTATCTTCGGGCCGCCCGAGGCCGAGCCCCCCCCAAAATTAATTTCGGTTTTTTTCTTTTTTAATTCCAGAGGGAGTCATATTTTTGTTCTTTTTTTTTACGAAACCCCATAAACTGCATTTTTGGCAAAATTTCTTAAAGAACAAAAAATATATAAGTTTATTGTGAATTTTTTTTAACTATTAATTGAAGAAATATAGTTTTCTTGGTCCTCGTTCTAAAAGTTAAAATGCTGAATTATGATTACTCCCTTTCTACTGACAACTCAATGTTAAATCATTATCATTTCTGTTAATTGTAGCGCTTTTTCTGCTGCTTTTGCATCTCATTTTATGCTGTGTAGATTTGAAAATAAAGAAACATGCTTCTACAGTTTTAAATTAATGAACAAATTTAATTGCATTTAGTTTAATTGATTAAATAATATCATAGATCGAAAAAATAGTAGGGAAGGTAAACCATTGGTCCCAATATTCTTGAGAGCCAAAGGTTGGCCTTTCTTTCCTATTTATATTATCCTTTAGTTAGTAAATTGAACTAAAGGCAACTAAATATAAGTTTTACATTTAAAATTTATCGCTTTATTTAGGCGATATAGCGCAATATTGGTTGAAGGCGAATCAATATCTCCAATAAAATAGAGTAAAATAAAATTAGATACCGAAAATTGTTGATCTATAACTGTTCCTTTAGCAGTTCTGGCGATTTTCGCTTTTTGAAAACCGCGAAATTTAGCGAAATTGATACTATGTAATATCATAGAAATAAACCTGCAAAAATAACAGAAAAAGATGTTAAAAATTAGTTAAAAAATACCTTGCAGAAAAAACTGCTGACATTAGGAGAATTATTTGCTAAATATTATTAAGATAAGAACAGCAAAAATAAAACTGTTAAATTTTAATTGAAAATAACAAATTGTACTGTAAAATCTGCTGAAATTTTTGCTAAATATTAGTAGACCAAAAATAGTGAAAACATACTGTTATATTTACAAAATTTTTGTTATTTTTAAGCTAAATTTAGTGGAATGCAGTCTATCCTGTTAAATTAGCAGAAATATTTGCAAAAAAAAATGTAAACTGCTGTTTTCCAAAGTCTCGATTTTTATTTCATTTAAAAAGAAAAATCGAAAAAAACTTCTAAAGTTTTAAATTTTTTGTGATTATTTCAGGCTACTAATTATTTATGAAATTTTTTTGCGGATTTAACAGGTTAATTTGTTATTTTCTATTAACAAAAATTGAACATAAATATAACTAAAATTCTGTATATTTAACAGTTTTATTTTTGCTGTTCCTATCTTACTAATATATAGCAAAAATAATCTGCTAATTTAGAAGTTTTTTTCTGTAGCATCATTTCTAAATAACTTTTAGTAGTTTTAACTAAATTTTTTACAGACTTTTCTCTATTTGTATAGTGTTGTTATGATATTAAACTAATGCCGAGTTATACTTTTGCCGGGCTTGAGCTCGAGTGGCTTAGTGGGTAATTTTGTAAAACGCAACGCCTTGCGTTGCGTTAATTTATATGTAAATTGTTATTGTTACAAAAACAATTTGTATGGAAAACAACGCGTTGCGTATTACAAAATAACGCCATAATCTTATTTTTGTCAACTTTAGCTGCAATAACCAGAGAAGACAAATTTGCTTTTATGCTTTTTTTAATCATGGTTGGTTCTTTTTGCTTTTTGTGAACTTTCCGTTTTTTAGCTTTAAAATAGTTTTTTCGTAAGATTTTTGAGCTTTAAACTGTTTTTTTATGATTTTTGGGTGAAGCAATTTTAGATTATTTCAGTAACGATATTTTAAGGGTAACGCTATTTCATTTCCCAATGTAGAAACGGTAATGACATATCATTATTTTTTGGAGTACCAGTAATGACACCCTCTTACCTTCTGCATTATTTTAAAACATATAATAATGAGTTACTGATAATGATTTATTTTTATCATTATTTCAAATAGAAAATAATTTTTTAGATTTTTTTGAAATCTATTTTTAGACTCAATATTTTTTAAACACTGGTAAGGATATATGTAACCACATATTTTTTGATTTTTTGTATGTTGGCGAGTAAGATTACTTGTGTGCAGCAGGTCAATTATGTTTTTATCTAGTACACTCAAAAAAAATAAGTTAGTAGAAAAATTAGTAAAACGTCTTGTATATCAAGTGTATTAGTTTTCAGCAATTTTTTTTGCTGAAATTCCGTTTTCAGCAAAAATTTTAGTTATATTTTTTTAGCACTAAACTAATTTTGATCTAATGTTTTACTAATTTATTTTGCTACAAAAATTGTGCTGATAACAGCATTCATAGCGTGGACGACAACCAGATAGACTAGATGTAGATGTGGCAGCTTGTCTGGAAACGCAAATGACAAAAAAGGAAAAAAAAACTCTACAAATATTCTATATTTAAATTTTCAGCAAATAAATTAACTAAAGTAAAATTTCGCTACAAGTTTTTTGAGTTTTTTTCAGTCTACTAATATTCAGCAAAAAGTTTAGTGATTTTAGCAAGGATTTTTTTCATTTGCAGTCGACTAAGTGTTAGCAAAACTTTTGCTGAAGATTACTATTTTTTTGGTAAAATTCAGCTCACTGATTTTCAGCAAACCTTTTGCTGAAATTACCAACTTTTTTGCAAGCACGCTCCTGACTAAAAATTTGCTGACACAGCAACATTTTTTGCTGACTTTACTGACTTATTTTTTTGAGTGTAAATATTACATGTCGATATAGCTCAGATGGTAGAGCTGTTGACTGGCAATCTGTAGACCCAGGTTTGATTCCAGCACCAGAAAATTTTATTTAAAAAAAAATACAATAAACAATATTTTTTTATATAATTTATTTTTTTGAAAATCTATTTTTAGACTCATTATTTTTATCAGTACTGGTAAGCACATAGGTAACGATATATTTTTTGATTTTTCGTATGCTGGTGTGTAACGACAACTCATTATTTTTCGCGATATCGCCATATAAAGGTAGTAAGAAATGTAATAACAAAAGTAACTAGTTACCATTACCAAGTATGTAGTTACATAACCACATATCTGGTAATGATTTTCTACACTGGGTTATTTAGATATAGGTATTTTAAGGATAAAGGGTTTTTATTTATTTCGGTAAGGGTATTTTAAGGATAACGTTTTTTGGATTTATTTCGTTAACGGTATTTTAAGCTTCACGGTATATCAGTTGTTTCGGTAACGGTATTTTGAGGATAACGGTATTTCAGTTATTTCGATAACGATATTTTGAGGATAATGGTTATTTCGGTAATGGTATTTTAGGAGTAACGGTAGTCAGTTGAAAGCAGAGTAGGAAAATAAACTGTATACAACATGTAGGGTAGGGTACGGCTAAGGAACACATACCGTATCTATCGTTTTAGCGGTTGTGTGTTTGTATACAAACCGAATGCGGTACACTACGATTGTCCGATGAACGCAAACGCTACGATTATGTGCTGTACTTTCAACACATATTCACACACCGTAGCGTACCGAATTCGGGTTGTGTATGTGTTTTCTACGCAACCAATATGCTTGTGTACTGTGTTCGCGATGTGTGGTACGCAACCCTAAAAGTACGGTTCATTAGAGTTTATTTTTCTACTCTGGTTGAAAGGGTTTTGAATCGATAACGGTATTTTAGCGATATTGCCTGCCAACTCTGATTTTTTGTCAAAAATCCTTTTTTGTCAAAAATCCTTTTTTGCTCATAAACAAATATTTTTTCTGATAACATTAAACTTTTAAAAAAAAAAAAGTGTTGCAACGGGGGTTTTGTCATGGCTGAAGTAGATCAGTCGTGTCCAGGGTATACTTGAGTAATGAAAACACAGTTATTTTGCCCTTTCTGGGGGTGGAACAACAAAGTATATCTTTATTCTATTCTCAAATTATGCGTTACAATAAATTCTTCTAAATTCGCTTGGCAATAAGCCCTCTTCTCCACTAGGATTCACTCGGGTTTTCTTTACCGCTCAATGGGATGTGCTGGCTGTACGAAACGGGGTGACAATCGCTCGACCGGAAACGGATCGGCAGGAGTCGGCTTTGTCGATTTCGGCAGGATTCGTAAACGAATAGCGGTACCGTTGAGTAGGGGTAAAGATCGGTATCGTATATTCGGCAGGCGTCGGTTTGTTGGAGATCGGCAGCAATCAGTTTGGAGCTACACACCCGGTGGTTGTCGGCAATGTTCGGCACACTACGATCGGCAGTTGTCGGGTCGGTAATGATCGGCACAACACAATCGGCACCACGCAATCGGCAGTTGTCGTACCGGTAATGTTCGGCACAACGCAATCGGCAGTTGTCGTAACGGTAATGTTCGGCACAACGCAATCGGTAGTTTTCGGGTTGGCGCAACACAATTGGCAGTTGACGTATCGGCACAACACAATCGGCAGTTTTCGGGTCGGTGGTATCCGGCACAACGCAATCGGCAATCTTCGGCAGCACTGTTCGGCACAACAAATAAAACAGACAGCTAAAGCCGCTTTGTTGAACAGACAGTCCGAAGACCGCTGTATTGAACAGACAGCCGAAGCCGCTGTGTTGAACAGACAGTCCGAAGACCGCTGTGTTGAACAGGCAGCTGAAGCCACTGTGTTGAACAGACAGCCGAAGCCACTGTGTTGAACAGACAGCCGAAGCCGCTGTGTTGAACAGACAGTCCGAAGACAGCTGTGTTGAACAGACAGCCGAAGCCGCTGTGTTGAACAGACAGTCCGAAGACCGCTGTGTTGAACAGACAGCCGAAGCCGCTGTGTTATTTATTAATAGGACAATCGAATTCGATCGTCCGCCAAAATATTTGTCCCTTAATAGCTAAGGTACAAATTAACATACAATTAGTATGTAATGTAGATAAGCTCTGTTTTTACTTTCCAACTTAATCTTTAAGTAGGATGTGAGCAACAAAGTGAATGAGAATCAAGATGTTATTTATCTATATGCATAAAAACCATAAAGTATGTGTGGGTACCACAATCACACTTACTGATGTCAGTGCATTGTAAATGCGTAAGCATTTAACAACCACACAAACTTATATTACCCCATTAGATAAACAAAACATACAACAATCACACAAACCCATAATAAAGTACATATAGTGCAGTGTTGGTTATCGTATTGTATAGGGAAGTTAAACATAGGTTTTATGCACTGTAAAAGAATACTAGAACTATAACTAAAACTAACTAAAAGCGAAATGAATGGTATAACAGTAGGTTAGGGAAATATGTACGTAGCAAATCATGCGGGGTTATTTGCCACGTTACAGTGTTTTTTTCCAAATTTTTTTACCATATTTTTTGCTTTAAATACAACGGATTTTTCATTCTCTGGTAATAAAACACAAGAAATTTAAATATCGAAAATTAAAAAATAGCTCAGACCATGCTATAACCTGGAAACCATTTACGGTTTTGAAGAAGGTTGTGAAGCCCACTAGATTTATGATTTTTCAGCGCACATTAAACATCCATAATTTCGTTAAAAAATTAAATGTGTTAAAAACCTAAAAACTTATTTCACAAATTGTGAAAAAATACTAAAAATTAGCACAATTTACTTTGTCATCTTCCATAATACTACTCTGTTGTTTTGATAGAACTAGCAATGTAGTGACATATAAATATTTATGTATAATCAATAATAAAAAATCATGTCAGGATCTATGCAAGTTGCTCAATTACTGTTAACCGCTCTTTCACTGGCACTTTCACATTACATTATATTATATTACAAGAAGTTAAATTGCAGTTAATGGGTATTATATTTTTTTCATATTTTGTATATTTATTGAAACACTTTTTAATAATTCTTAAAATTTTACCATAAAACTTAATCCATCCACTCTTACAAAAACTTATTGAAATGTCGGCCAGAGCCAGTTAACAGATGATGAGATGTATGCACACTCTTGAGATACTCGTTGAACATATGTTTTTGATAAGTGTCAGTTACATTTAAATTTGCACAAGCACTTGCATATTCATTATTTCAATTTTAGTTTAAACATTTTAATTTGATTATGTTCAACTTAAAAAATAGTTTGTCCACTCAAAAACAAATTGAAAGAAAAAGAAACAAAACGCCTAAATAAATTATCACAAATCATGATCTTTCTGAAATTTTCTGCATCTTTGAATATTTATTTTTATAACGAATGAATTAAAAATATATTTTTTGTAGTAATTTAGTTAACATTTTCACAGTTTCAACTTTGCAATACATATCTTAATTTATAAATTGCCAACAGTTCATATTATTCATATATAAATATTTACATTTGTTTTGTTGCACTATTGTATGTGAAATGTAGCATAAACTATTGCTACTGCTACTACATTTTGCTAAAATAGAATTGATGAAGAAAATATACTTTATTTCTATTACACAGAGAGAAAAAAATTAGCTCAAAACTTCAAGATGGTCTCAGTAAAATTTTAAATGCTGCAATTGATTTATTGTTGTAATAAACAATATAGTTTTTGGAACAATCGAATTAGAAGTTAATATAACTCAAACTTAAATCGTTCCAGTAGTTTGTAATACACTCTCATAAAAAATCAAATGATTTTATATAAACGAATTGAGTCGATTGCCACAACCTTCTAAATAAGCTTGTTGCAGAAACCAAATCAGTTTGGTTTGAAAAAAAAAATTCGGTTGTCACAACCAAATAGTTATGTAAGTGTAGCCCATTTTTTTTTTGCTATGTGCATTGGAAAATTGTTAAAAATAAATTTGAACATATGTTGGTGTTGCAAATAAATTTTCTTATACACAGACATACAATTTGTGCAACACTTAGCTGTTGTTGTTGTTAATATTATTGTTGCTGCTGCTGTAGTGCTGAAGTTTAAATCTTTATTTATTGCATAATAATATGTTTATGCCTTTGGGTTGGGGTTATAAATAATTCTTTTGGTATAATATTTTTTAGTTGCACTGCAATAATGTGTATTCGTTCATATTTCTACTTGCTGTCTACGAAAGAAATATTTCAAATTTATTGTTTTAATACATTTTTGATAAGTTGTTTGAAGAACACACACATTTTTTATTATTTATTTTATTAATTGTTGTAAAAGTTGTTAGACAACTAGTAGGAGAATTCATAAACAATTTTATTTTCTATAAAGATTGACAATTGCTTGTCAATTATGATTGATAAACTTAGAAAGTAGTTTAAGTAAATATTTCTTGTTAATATTACTTATAAGGAGGATTAGAGATTAATGATCAATTGAGTTCAATTGAACAGCTACTGTTTAAGTTTAAAATAGGGAAATTAGCAGATCAACTAAAATATTCTATCAGATATACAGTATAATTATAATTGGATCGACAAACTGTAACCACAAAAGGAGTTTTAGTATAAATATTTTGTATGAGCATCACATTTTCGCCATTAAGACGTGCTAACTTATGTTAAAAAAAAACTGAGTTTAGTGCTTAATCATAGTCATGAATGTCAAATTTATATGGAAATATTTGTGGTTAACATTTAACCTTCGTTATGTTGGAAATAAGTCACTCGTCCTTAGCGGATTAAATTGTTATCAAATTGAAATCAATTTGTGATATTTCTATATTAATGTGGAAGTCGCATCTTTGGCTTATTATAATTTCATTTGTTAAAAATGTATCTTAATTTTATTTGCTTTTATTGTTGCAAGAAAATTATGAAATACATTTATTATAATTTCTGATTATATAGTTATAATAAATTTGTGGCGCCCAATGTGGAACCCCTATAACAAAGATTTGTGTTTCTCTTATCTTTAGGACAATATTTTTAAAATAATTTTTCTATGTTACAAAATTTAATTCAAAATTTATTTGATTGAAATCCTATTTTTCCAATTTTTACCAGTTGATGGCAGTTCTACATTAAAGTAGGATTTTCACATTAATTTTGAGGTTTTAAAACACCCGTTGAAAACAAATACTCCACCATCATATATCTAAAATTAATTTAAAGTATTTTTTTATCACTATCTTTTTATTAAAAATTCATTAAACAGCAATCTACCAGAAAATAAACTACAATTATTTTTTGGGTTCCACTGACATGTTATGGGCAATTTTACCAACTTTTATGAATACAACTTAAAAGACAGCTATACACCTTTATAAAATACTCGTATAACTATAAACTTTACACATTAAATTTTAAGAGTATTGATACGAGATAAAACGTTTTTTTTTATATTTCAAGAGACTGTAGAAAATTTATTTGAATATTTACAAAAAATTTTAGATTTTGATCTTAATTATGCAAAATAGACACTAACTTAATAAAATATATTTTTTCGAACAAATTTTTTAATCACACGATTTTTACACCTTTTATTTACGATTCATCTAGATATTTTGTATAAAAAGTGTTGTAAATAATATAATAAAATGAAATATGTTTCTTTCCCATGGATAAAGATCTGTGAATGCCTATTATCATATAAAGTTAATTTTGCTGTATTTACGAACAAGTTTTATAAAATGAATAGAAAAATGTGCTTGAATGTCATATAAATTCAAGTAAAACAAAGTCATAAATTGAACTGGAATTCTTTTACTTAACCATTTTCATTACTACCCTACAAATACACTCATAAAAAATTGTGGTGGAAGAGAAATCTACAATTAATCGTTAATAATCAACAAAACCGTATGATTAAAAACATACATGGGACTAATTAATTAGGCGGACTAATTAATTGATGATTTCATTACCATTACATTAATTCCGTTAAACAAATACACTCATAAAAAATTGTGGTGGAAGAGAAATCTACAATTAATCCTTAATAATCAACAGGAAATTTTGTATTAGTTGATGAAAAAGAACTCACCATGTGACATATGTATCAAACAGCAAGCCTGCAATTTGACCGAAATTTTCTATCAATTTCTGCCTAAATCAAGATTTGTTGAAATTAAAGAAATTCATTAAAAACTAGCAAGTCTAGAGGATATTACCAGTATTCTAATAAATATGTTGAAATTTTTGAAAATCAAACATTTTTAGAATTTTCAGGAACCTTTGTTTGTTTAATTTTTATAGTGTATTATTTTTTTCATCGTAATGAACTGCAACGCAGTTAAAAATGCAATCAAATAAAATATAATCAAGATCTTTAGTAAAAATAAAGAAAGATACCATGTCTTGCTTTATTATGTTTGTCATTTGTTTAAATAATTTTTTCCTATTACAAAATGCAAATGTTGGTGAAAAAATATTCAACTATATTTTATATATATATTTTTTTTTGTTTGTTTTGTTAAATGCTTAAAAATTAAATCATTCATCCAGACAGCCCAGTCTTTGTGTTGTATCATTAACTAAATGAGAAAAAGTGTATTGAAATGAAATAATTAAATAATTTGCATAATAATAACACATAAATTGTATTGACATGAACAAAGACATTATTTACGGTTTTGTAGTTTTATAATGAACTTAAATGTCATATTCAGATATAATTTTTATAAAATATATCACTCCAGATTTAAACATAGTGGTGACAATTATTGATAAGTTTTTACCATATTTGAAATAATTAAAATAATGAACAACAGAAAGAGAATTATGTCGGTAAAATTAACTGCAATTGCAGTTAAAAAAGTATACACCGCAACTACATTTAAATTTAACTGATTTTGCAGTTATTTTAACTATAAAAGCTATTAAGAATAACTACAATTGTAGTTGATTCAAATGCAATTGCTGGGTACACTTTTTTAACTGCAATAGCAGTTAATTTTACCGACATAATTCGGAAATTAAAAATTATCTCCATTAAAAAAAATAAGTAAATAAAGGTTTTATTCAATAGTACACGTTAAAAAATGTTTGCAACTTGTGGTTGTGTAAATTATGCCAAAACTACAGTTAGTGTCACTTAAAATCGTACCGCAAGAAAAAATAACGAAAAAATGTATGAAACCCAAACTTTAATATTTCGTCCGATATCTTTTGCACTTCTGCTCTATTTCTTGCTCACTCGCTGTTTTTGGCGAGATATATCAGATATATTCAGATATATTTGACAAAGATTTCCATTTTTTATAGTGAAAAATTACTAGTTTTCGTTCGCTTTCACTCGTTTGTCTCATTTTGACCGAGTTTTCAAATATGACTGTCAAAAAATGTGTTTTATTTAATTTAATAATATCACAAGCAATAAACTCAATATCCAAAGCCTATTTAAATATAAAATTTTCTTCAAAATTTGAAGTTATTTCTGCTGTACTCTTTTAAGTGATAAAAGGTGGGCAATTATCACTGTGATTCACTGTAATTGATAAAACAATTTTATAGAAGTCCAATATTAATAATAAATAAATAAAAATTAGAAAACACTTTCATAGAAATTAATGTACATCACTAAAACTCGACCTTATGGTTACTTAAAACCATAGATGGGCATCAGAGCTTTGAAGAATTAATTCATTAATTCTGAATTAAAGATTCAATGAATTAATTCACAAAAGACTATATAAATTTTGAATGTAATTAATTCATATTTGTTTTCGTTCGATTTCTTTTGTTGCGAATTAATTCAATTGCTATAGTTCTTTTTATTAAATCAAGTGAATTAATTCACTGCTGAACGCGTTAAATTTTATAAATCGAACGTATAAAAAGTGAATTCCTTACGGAATTAGTTCACCACTAAATTCGTTCAATTTCATTTTTCGTTCAGTGAATTGAAAAAAAAATTACGTTCAGTGAATTAAAAAAACAAAAAATTACGTTCACTGAATTCAAAAGCTGTTTTCTGACGTTCAGTACACAGTGGAGTGTTTTCAAAATATTTTGGAAATACTTCAGCCATGGAGACTCATCCTAGCTTTTGGAGACTCATCCTAACAAGGACATGTGCCGTGCGTGGGGCACATCCTTTGACATATTTCGAGGTCCTTTGACATCCTTCGAGGCCCTGCGAATATTCTTCGAGGCCTGAGAAGATCCTTCGAGGTCCTGCGAATATCCTTCGAGGTCCTGTGACTATCCTTCGATATCCCGCGAATATCCTTCGAAGTCCTGCGAACATCCCTTGAGGTCCTAAACACATCCTTCGAAGTTCTGCGAGTAACCATTCGAAGTCCTGTTGATATCCTATGAAGTGCCGAGCGTTGGTCACCTTCGGCATTCAGTGTGTGCCGAGCGTAGATCACCTCCCCAGTATAGCATTGAGTGTGTGCCGAGCGTTGGTCACTTCCCGAGCACAGCATTTAGTGTCTGCGGAGCATTGGTCACCTACCGAGAACAGCATTGAGTGTGTGTCGAGCGTTGGTCACCCCCCTAGAGCAGCAATGACCGTGTGCCGAGTGTTGGTCACCTCCCGAGGGAATCCATGCGCACTGATCCCGTGTGCTCTACTGTAGACCCGTCAATACCCCCCGCGCTCATTCTTCCGAGGCTCAGCTGAAAACAGAGCCCCCTGAGCTTCCTCTCTTTCTCAACCCGCTAGTAGTAGGTGTCTCTTATGTGCATATATAAGTAAATAAATTAAGTTTTATAACGTTTTAAACTACGCCTTTTATTCTCTATTATATTTTAGCGATAAATTGTGTAAAATTTAACGAATGGGTACTTAAAAATTAGTTATAAAAAATTTTGCAAGTTAACACTCAAAATTAGTTAAAGCACTGAGGGCCGATCTTAACCAAAATCAATAGGCTTCGTCCTTGGACCCTAATAAGTCAGTGTACGAAATATCATCAAAATATCTTAATATTTGCTACCTGTAGCGTGCGAAATTTTCCATTTATGGGGGAAATTTTTTACGGCAACCAGGTCTACACAGGACTGATTCTAAACCAAACCCAGCAAACTCTTTTATTACCAAATAAGTGGTTATATAATAGAAATTCAGAGCTCCGCACAACTTATTTTTTGGCGTCTAAACTCATTATTTTTGTTTGGTGTGGTCGTTTTTATAAGTAGTCACGCTTTTCATCTAGCTTACGAAAAAATGAAAAGTAAGTAGTTATGAGATTTTGAATAATAAGTGGTTACACAAAGTGGAAGTATAAATGGTTATCCGATTGCTTACTTGATTCTTAAAAATAAGAATTTAAACAATTAGTATTATCTTAAGGAAATAGATTCAGAAAAATTAAAGTTTTTTCTAGAGTGTAATTTTTTACATATCCCAGCAAAAACATGGTAATGATAGGTCATTACCATACGGATTACCAAGTAATGATAGGACTTTACCTTTTGCATTACTTTTAAATACAAAATAATGACTTAATGATAATAAGTTATAGAAGTACTTATATATTGTTGCAATGTAATCACTTACTGGAAATTGATTAAATAAATACTGATTTATTCTTTTTTATATTAATATTTTATTTATTAAATTGTTTCGAACATTTTTCCACCTGAATAGAAAATTTTCCGAGGTAAAAAGTTATATTTCCAATATGACCAACTATTTCCCAATGTAGGGTAACCACTTATTTCCTAACTTCTGAGTAACCACTTATTCTATCTTTGTGAGTAACTACTTATTCTTTCACTATGCGTAACTCGTTATTCGCGAGTTATTGTAAGCGAGAGAGTAATGACCACCCATGAATTTTTGGACATTGCGAACAAAAGTAATGTTGCGCGTAAATAGCCTCCCAGTGTAGAAAATCATTACCAGATATGTGGTTATGTAACTACATACTTGGTAATGGTAATTACTTACTTTTGTTATTACATTTCTTATAACCTTTATATGGCGATGCCGCGAAAAATAATGAGTTATGGTTACACACCAGCATACGAGAAATCAAAAAATATATCGTTACATATGTGCTTACCAGTACTGACAAAAATAATGAGTCTAAAAATAGATTTTCAAAAAAATAAATTATATAAAAAAAAAATATTATTTATTGTATTTTTTTTTAATAAAATGTGCTGGTGCGGGTATCGAACCTAGGTCCACAGATTGCCAGTCAATCGCTCTACCATCTGAGCTATATCGACATGTACACTAATAGAAAAAAGTCCGTAAAAATTTAGTTAAAACTACTAAAAACTAGTTAAAAATGATGCTGCAGAAAAGAACTGCTAAATTAGCAGATTATTTTTGCTATATATTAGTAACATAGGAACAGCAAAAATAAAACTGTTAAATATACAGAATTTTTGTTATATTTTAGCTAAATTTTTGTAAATGGAGAATAGCAAATTAACCTGCTAAAATCAGCAAAAAATTTTGCTAAATAATTAGTAGCCTAAAAAATCACCAACAAATTTTAAATTTTCGAAGTTTTTTTCCGTTTTTTTTTTTAAATGCAAATAAAAATCGATCCTGCTGATTTTAGCAGAATTTGCATTCAACTAAATTTAGCTTTAAATAGCAAAAATTTTGTAGATTTAACAGTTTATTTTTGTATTTTTAGTCTACAAATATTTAGCAAAATTTTCTGCAGAATTTACAGTAAAATTAGCTATTTTCAATTAACTAGAAGTTAGTCTAAATATTACTAAAATTCTGTAAATTTAACAGTTTCAATTTTGCTGTTCTCATTTTACTAGTATGTATTAAAAAAATCTTCTAATTTTAGCAGTTTTTTCTGAAGCATCATTTTTAACTAATTTTTAGTAACTTTTTCTGCTATTTTTACAGATTTATTTCTATGAGTGTATTATTTAATAGATAAAAACATAATTGACTTGCTGCACACAAGTAAGCTTACTCGCCAACATACAAAAAATCAAAAAATATGTGGTTAAATATATCTTTACCAGTGTTTAAAAAATATTGAGTTTAAAAATAGATTTCAAAAAATTTTCAAAAAAAATCTAGAAAATTATTTTCTTTTTAAAATAATGATAAAAATAAGTCATTATCAGTAACTCATTATTATATGTTTTAAAATAATGCAGAAGGTAAGTGGGTGTCATTACTGGTAGTCCAAAAAATAATGATATGTCGTTACCGTTTCTACACTGGGCTGGTAAGTAATGAAAACTGCTACTTACTCGCTTAGTCTGTTTTTGCTGGGATAATCAATAAAAAATGTGTAAAATTTAATTTAAAAAGTACTTATATAAACTATTACGAGTAAGCCATTATTTTATATTTAAAAACAATGACTGCAATAGACCGTTAGTAGGAAGTCATTACTTTATATCATAAAATAATGCCAAAGGTAATGATATATCGTTATTAGTAATGCAGATAGTAATGAGGTGTCATTACCAATATTTTTCTGGGAATCAATAGACTTTGTCCACGGGCTTATGTGAATCAGTGTACCAAATTCCATTGAAATATCTTCGTAGATTGTAAAAAAGCCAATTTTAGGGTGACCTTTATATGGGCACTAGGTCTAAATATGGACCGATTCAAGACAAAACAAACAGGCTTTGTCCATGGGCTCATGTGAATCAGGGTACCAAATTTTATTAAAATATATTTGCAGTTGGGACCTGCAGTTTGCGAACAAGCTAATTTTGGGGAATATTTATATGGTCACTAGGTCTAACGATGTACCGATTTTAACCAAAATCAATAGGCTTCGTCCTTGGGCCGAAATAAGCCCGTGCACAAGAATACATGGACAGACAGACATACAGACAGACGGACATCGTTAAATTGAAACAAAAAGTGATTTTGAGTCGATTGGTATACTAAAAGATGGGTCTAGGTCCAATATTTTTTTTGATTTTACAAACATCAGCACAAACGTATTATACCCAGTCCACGTAGTGGTATAGGGTATAAAAGGGGAGTTTAAAAAATTCAAAAATATCGTTTTCCTACTTCGACTATTTGATGATGTTACTAACATAATAGCAAACATATAATTCTTCCTTTCCAGTTATAGGATATATGAAAATACATTAAACAAAATACAATTTTTCCTGTAAGTTAAAAATGTAAAAAGTCTATTACATGGCAAAAAGGAAGACTAGAATATCAAACATAAAATGTATACAAAAATGCAATAACTTACCATTTATAGAAAATGACTACATGATGTTATTCAAATGCTTTATATGGTTAGATTTAAACAAAAAATGTATAAATAACAAAAAAAAAAAAACATTACAAATGCTACTTTCAGATGCTTAAACATTTTTTTTTTTGTTGAAAAATCTAAAACATCTATCTTAGGAAATTACTAACTACAGTAAAGACTTGTTACACGGCCAATAACAGTTGTTTACAATAATTTTGCGCTCAAACAAGTTCTGAAATGCTAACCATAAAAAGGTAATCCAAAGTTTAAGTGAAATTTGCACCATTTTCAAAATTTTCGAAAACATAAATCGTGCAAGGATATATAAATTTTATTTATACATCTTTACGATGAAAACAATATATAAATATTGTGAGAAAATACATGAATAATTTCCAAAGTTATGCCATATTAATATTTAGGAAAATAGTTAATATTACTCATACGTTATGAAACAAAGTTGCAACTATACGTATGAGTTACTTAGTTTTGCTTATTTATAAATTCATATATTATTTTACACATTATTCATAACTTCGGAATCTATCCATGGTTTTATAAACAAAACATTTATCAACATGTCTCTCTTGCAAATTCTATAAAATAAAAAAAACCGTACAATGTAAGTCTGTGTAACGAGTATCCGATGTGCTGCAGTATATTTATTTTCTTTTTTGTTTGTTCTCTATTTGCAACAGATATGTTGTTGCATTTGCAACATTTAAGATAGAAGTTCATTCTATTGGAAGCCAATTTAATTTTTATAAATGGTATGAGTATTCAACAAATCAGATTAGAATTGAAATTACAATTAGTTTAGTTTTTGTTTTCGGTTAAATTATGGCCAAGTACAAGTATTGGATTTCTGTATTGTACATTTGTTGAATGGTTCTGATATCAATATCTAAGAAGTTATTGTTTAAAAAACAAATTGTTATGTTTAAAGTCAATTTTACCTTGTGGTCATTGCATTGTTATTCTTGATGCGGTAGTTAGTTTTATAGCAGAGTTAAAATTTAAAACAAAAAAACAAAAAAAATACAGGAAAATTAAAATAAATTTGAAAATAGATTTCTTGTTGAAATTAGATAACGCTATTTTTTAATGGAGATTTTAGAAATTCGGCTATTTCCATTTTCGTGAAATTTCCCATATCTCAAAAACTGAAAAATAGAGAAAATTGGATTTTCTGCTACGTTACACACATTGAAAATATAACATCTCTACATAAGAATTTGGGAAGGGTTACTTCGAAAAAATTGCAAGTAAAAGGCCATTTAAAAAAAACTCTAAACGTGAGACCAACTTTTAATTCCTGAGAGCCAAAGATAAAAAGAGCTTACAATTGAAACCGGAAACAGTTCAACTACAGAAATGCTAACACAAAATTTTAAAAATGTTTTCTTTAAATTTATTTAAAAGCAGCTCTATAGCGTCCCCATAAAATCTCAGTAATTGGTGCTCATTACTAAATATCTAAATAATAAGCAGCAGAATTAAGGTTTACTGCTTATAAAAATAAATTATTGTTAATCTAAAAACGAGTAAAACATTTAAATTCGGGCATGCTGACTATGTGATACCCTACACCAGTCTGGTTAAAAGCCAACTAATGTTTGCATCCGAAATTCGTTAAAATGAACTTGTGTCAAAATTTGTCTATAAAATGATACAAAAATTAGAATAACGGTAAGAAATTTTGATTTTACCTAATGTTAGGTATTTTTAAGATAAAATCGGATATAGTCCACGGATATAGTTCATATGGACCGATCCTATCTACAATCAATAGAATTTGTCCATGGGCACATGTGAGTCACGTTACCAAATTTCATTAAAATATCTTCATATTTGCATGCTGTAGCGTGCTAAAAAGCTAATTTTGGTGGGACCTTTATATGGGCACTAGGTCTAAACATGGGCCGATTTTAACCAAAATCAATAGACCTCGTCATTGGACTGAAATTATTAGGTGCACCAAATTTCATCAAAATATTTATCTGCTTATTTGCAGCCTGAAGCGTCGGCACAAGAATATATGAGACGGACTGCAGCGAAAAGTGATTCTGATTCGGTCGGTATACTGAAAGGAGTTATAAGTCCAATATTTTTTGGTGTTACAAACATCAGCACAGAGTTATTATACCCTGTCCATTAGACCGTACCACCTTATAGGCAAAAAAAAGTGCCCGGTACACTTTCGAATATAAAATAATTTTGCAAAGCAATTTGGAAAAAAAAATTTTTCCCGAACGCAGGGGTCGCCTTTTTTTAATTTTTCGTTATAGCTTTGGCATTTACAGTCGTTTTCAAGTGTGATATATCGATTTTTTTGCCTCAAGGAGATCAGTGTTATGCTATAAAGGAAAAATCCAATGAAAAAAAAAATTAAAAAGCCGACCCGTACGTTCGGCAATAAAAAGAATTCTGCTGGAATTATCGAAAAATTTCCTTAGCAAAAGTTTAATGGTTATTCGCGAGCTTTAATTTTCTGTCAATACGGGATACTTGAGGTCAATGGCCCGTAGAAAAAACATTGTGCCCCTCGATTTATCATACATTAAGATCTAACTGTAAATGCCAGAGATATAACGAAAAATTTAAAAAGGCGACGTTCGGGAAAAAAAAATTTTTTTAAACCTCCTTGCAAAAATAATTTAGATTCGACAGTGTAAGGCGAACTTTTTTTTTGTGGTACGGTCTACTGTCCATGTAGTGGTGTAGGGTATAATTACATAAGTTTCAACAATTTACCGAAAAAATTTCAGTGGCCAATAATGCTCTTTGTACGAAAAAACTTATTAAAAATCGGAGAAAAAAGGGAATTTTTCAATAGCTGTATTTTGTCTCATGCCTATCAACGTTAAGTATTTAAAACAAATCTACGTTTAAGCGATTGTAGTTTAAAAAAATTTTAAATAAGTTATGTTTATAATTGTTCCGTTATAATCGAACGTACGTCTGCAAAAGTTTTTCGGAAGTAACGCGAATAAGTTACGTTAGATGCGAAAATATATAAACGTTGAGTTTTCAACGTTGATAATTATCCGTGTTGAAAGTTAACGTGCATACGAAAAGTAATATGTTAGTTTCGCTTTGAGTTTTTTATGAGTTAACGGATATAGTTAAGTCGAAAACACAGCTTATATTAAAATCTATTTGTTAATGATGTTTTTAAAAGATTTAAACGCCGACGAAAGACTCAATTACATGTTCGAGAAACTGAAGTCGTTTACACGCAGAGAAAAAATATGGTTGCAATATGATCACGGCTACATTATTATGTTCCCTACTGCCTTACATTAGAATGGGTCAAATTGGTTGTTTTTTAGGTTTTAATTTCAGACCCATACTTCCTTAGGGTAATTTTCTTAGCATTTTGTGTAGATTTTGAATTTGCTATTCGTGTCATGTTTTTTTTTTTCACCCGTACAAATTGATCACCCTAATATATATATGTATATTACGATGGGTCGAATTGTAGGGGGCCGAAAAAATGTACAAAGGCGCATTTTTGTTCTATGGTTCATTCCAAAAAACTTTGCCAAAGAAACCATAGCCCAAAAATTAACTTCGAGCCCCCGAATTAAATATTGATTGAAGAATCGAGGCAAAAGAAAAATTTACTTCCTCCAAAATAAAATTTTATTTCCGCCAAATGTGTATGTGGGGGTTTTTTGGGTCGAGGAATCCATTTTTGACATTTATTTTTATTTTTGAGTGCCGCCAGAGGGCGATTTCATACATTTTTTTTGGATTTTATCGCCTTTTTTGGGGAAAATTTACGAAATTGTTTTGAAAATTGGCGAATATTTGACTTTATATTTTGAAAAATCCAGGGGCTCGAAGTTCATTTTTGACCTATGTTTTCTTCGACAAAGTTTCTTGGAAAGACCCATAAAACAAGAATCGCGATGCGCCTTTACCGTACATTTACCTTGAAATCAAATGATTAATGTATTAATCACACTTTACGAATTATATGTTCCCCTACAATAATTTTATAGTTAAAATATCTCTTTTTCGGTTATCAATCATTTATTATCTGGACAATCTTCGGATTACAATCATATTATTACATTATTATGAGAGATTATTTTCACAATCATTGGGCAGGTTTACCAGAGAAACCCGCTACCGCTACAATTGATATGTAGCGCTTTATGATTACCTTAATCTGGTGAACGATGCTACATTTGTTTTTGTTTTAAAATAAAAATATTTGTAGATGTTTCGTTGATTTTTTCGAAATTTTTTATTCCTTTATAATTATATTTGTATATGTTTATTATTCTTAAAAAAAAAAAAAATATACATAAAAACAAACGACAGCTGATGTATCATTAACTGCTCACAAGTAGCGTAAAATTTTTACGCTACCAAAACAAGGTAGCGCTACCACAACATGTTGACTTAAGTAGTGGTAGCTAATCAAATCGTTCACCAAATTGTTGAGTAGCGGATTAGCAACAGTTGAGCGTCTGGTAAACGCACTCATTGACAACTCAACCCAACAACCCAACTTTTTTTATGGGCGGCATTGATCAGTTTTAACGTCATTCTTGTTTGAGATTTTGTAGAAATAAATTCTAAAAATAATACGTACACTCAAAAAAAAAAGTGAGTAAAGTGAGTAATGTTGCTGTGTCAGCAAATTTTTAGTCAGGAGCGTGCTTGCAAAAAAGTTGGTAATTTCAACAAAAGGTGTTTGCTGAAAATCAGCGAGCTGATTTTTACCAAAAAAATAGTAATCTCAGCAAAAGTTTTGCTAACACTTAGTCGATTTCAAATGAAAAAAATCCTTGCTAAAATCACTAAACTTTTTGCTGAATAATAGCAGACTGAAAAAAACTCAAAAAACTTGTAGCGAAATTTTACTTTAGTTAATTTATTTGCTGAAAATTTGAATATAGAATATGTGCAAGTAGTTTTTCTTTTTTTTGTCATTTCCGTTTCCAGACAAGCTGCGACATCTACATCTTGTCTATCTGGTTGTCGTCCACCTATGAATGCGGTTATCAGCACAATTTTTGTAGCAAAATAAATTAGTAAAACATTAGTTCAAAATTAGTTTAGTGCTAAAAAAATATAACTAAAATTTTTGCTGAAAACGGAATTTCAGCAAAAAAAAATGCTAAAAACTAGTACACTTGATATACAAGACGTTTTACTAATTTTTCTACTAACTTATTTTTTTGAGTGTATTAAACAAAAAGGTTTAAAAAATAGAAAAACAACTTATGGTACTTATTTCAATACACTGATAGAAAAAAGTCTGTAAAAAATTTAGTTAAAACTACTAAAAATTAGTTAAATATGATGCTGCAGAAAAACTGCTAAAATTAGCAGATTATTTTTGTTATATATTAGTAGTAATATATGAACAGCAAAAATTAACCTGTTAAATATACAGAATTTTAGTCATATTTGAGTTAAATTTTTGTTAATGGAAAATAGCAAATTAAACTGTTAAAATCAGCAAAAAAGTTTGCTAAATAATTTGTAGCCTAAAAATCATGAAAAGATTTAAAATTTTCGAAGTTTTTTTTCGATTTTTTTTTAATTCAAATAAAAATCGAGCCTTTTGAAAACAGTAGTTTACAATTTTTTTACCAAATATTTCTGCTGATTTTAGCAAGATAGACTGCTATTTGCATTCAACTAAATATAGCTTAAAAATAGCAAAAATTTTGTAGATATAATTGTTTATTTTTGCTATTTTTATTCTACTAATATTTAGCAAAATTTTCTGCAGATTTTACAGTACAATTTGTTATTTTCAATTAACTAGAAGTTAACTTAAATATAACTAAAATTCTGTAAATTTAACAGTTTTATTTATCAAAAAAATCTTCTAATTTCAGTAGTTTTTTCTGCAGCATCATTTTCAACTAATTTTTAGTAACTTTTTCTGCTATTCTTACAGATTTATTTCTATAAGTATAGTGAAGTTGGAGTCTGGTGAAAATGTAGATTGACAAGCAACCTTCAAATAAACTTATTCTCTATTGTGGATTAAAGTATTTAGTGTTATAAATTAAGTAAAAGGTGATAAAAAAAACTGATTTATTGTTTAACCCTCTAACCGGCAAGCCCGCCTCCAGGCGGGGTATATTAAATTGACCAGAAATGCGCCAAAGGAGTATTTTATAATAAGAAATTGTGCTTTTCCAAAAGAAAACAAAATTTATTAAATTTTTTGTGAAAAATTTTTTTGTATAAAATGCACGGTTTGGAAGCTAGAAAGTGTCAAAGATAAAATTTCGTAAAATTTCAAAAATTAAATATTTTAAAACAAACAAAATTTTCAAAAATCTTAAAAATATATTTAAATAGACTAAAACAATTGATAAAGACCATAAAGTAAGATTGAAGCTTAATATGTTCAAAAAATTCCTTACTTTGGTCCAAGGATACACAGGATTCCATAAGGATACCTTTAAAGGACATCGTATTAACTTGAAAACGAATGGACGGATTTTTCTTAAATTTGGTAAAAATAATATATTTGGTATAAGTAGCAAAGCTTAAAATTTTAAATAAAATATATTGAAGTTTTGGTGCGTTTTTGCTCAATTTCGCATTTTTCGGAAAACGAAAATCGCTACATCCTCTTAAGTAACTGCACAAAAAATATAATTTTTTTATTGCAATTACATCTTGGTAAGAGAAATAATTTGTGCTTAAACCTAGTAATTTCTATGCGCTAGTTTTCGAGATTCACCCTTAAACTATTTTGGCCCATATCGCTTAAAGTAGGCAACGAAAAAAAATTAAGAACTTATTATTTGTTTTTCGTGAGGAACACATGATATAAATTTCATTGCAAAAAAGCTTAGGCCGGTTAGAGGGTTAAATTTTTTCTACTCACGTAGCAAAAACATTTTTCAAGAGTATTTATAGTAAGGAGTGTGACAGAAAGTGAAAACGATTACAAAATTTTCTGCATGCCCATAATATAATCATGGTGAAAATGTTATGATCATTAGGAAATATCATGATCATTAGAAGCATATTATGATCATTTCGGATGCAGTGTGAAATTGTTTTCTTAACAATATTTTTCTACCCGCTGATATCACATGTTTCCATAATTTATTTTTATTTATATGTCAGAGACTACTAGGGCAAGGAATTCCATGCGCATGTTTTCCTCGATAATCCAAAATCATCAAATTTAGAACAAAATGGCATCGATTTGTAGCTGCATATTTTTTCATATTTTGATAAAAATGCATGTTTTTGGATATTTTGACTTCAAATGCAAATTTGGTACCTTTTTAATGTATATTTGTTAGTCAGATCGATTAATCGGCTTCGGCATCAGCCAAAAATTCACAATCGGCAAATAATAGTAAGATATTTACTATTTTTAATAAAACAAACCGTGCATAGCTTTTTAACTTAACTTCAAGAAAATGCTGAGAATATACTATTGGAATCATAGGACTATAATAGATGTGTTTGTGCGGCAATCTATCAACGTTGGCTTATGTCATACCCATATTAATTTGACACTACCCAACATTTAGTGTTAACTCTTAAAGTTACTAATGTCAAATTTGTATGGGAATGACATAAGCCAACGTTGATAGCTTGCCACACGAACACAGCTAATAAAATAATATATATAGGACTATAATATAATAATATTAGGATAATTTTTGAATCACAATGTGATAATTTAAGGATCATATTATGATAAAAAGGGTATTTCATATTATGATTGTTGCACAGTATTTCATAATATATGATGCTCTTCGGATATGGTCATCCCAGCCATGTTTTTTCTTTGCATATATGGCGACTTCCTTTGATTTTAAAAATGTCAATATTGTTAGTGTTGTGATTAACGTCATAAAAATCTGTCCTTGTTTTGTACATGGATAAAACTTATGCACCTACGACTCCAATTGAAATATTTAATACAAACAAAACATTTGTTAGCATGTTGGTTTGACATAACGCAACATGACAAAACTGTTGTTGGTTAATGTAATTTTATATGACCGCCTAGAGTAAAAGACACAGGGAATCTCTGTCTATATAAAAACGAACAAGGACATTGAAATGCTCAAACACACATACATACATATGCGCTGACAGGAAAACCAACAAAAGGTTAGAGGGGGTATGGAAGACGAAAGATAGACATATTGCTGAAAATTATCACCTGAAATTACATTTTATTTACAGGTATTTTTTTCTATCAGTGGTGGAGGGTCGGTATATAAAGTATAATACTTCGTGTGTAACTTGAATTTAAAATTTTGTATACAAAATTCTGTTATGTTCTTAAAGCCAGATCCACAATGCTGGAGTAATTCACTTTACAGAGTGGATTTTGTTCCTTTCTTTGTCGCACTTACATATTTTTTGTATCATGCCATCTCTATTTTAGTACACTCCACTCTGCAAAGTGGAGTACTTCATCATTGTGAAGGTGGCTTAACTTTCAATATGCGTACAAAATTTAAATTTTTAATAAGTAGGTTTGAGGTTAAGAAGAAGAATAAACATTTTTTTCAAAGTTATAGACACATTATTAATTTTCAAATCAGACTAGATAGTTTCTGCCTTTTTTATGGACAGGCTTTATCAGTGATTTTCCATTAAATTGTATTATTGTTTATATTTTATTGTCTCTATACGACAATTTACTCTCAGAAGTGATTTATAGTGATATAATTATATCCAAAATCAATTAAAATATCTTAATTAATTGCATTAAAGGAATTAAATATGCTAAAATCCCAAACGTATTTAACAAATTGTGAAAAATAATCCGTTGTAGGCAATTCCCTATCCGGATTTCATCCTTGCCTAAGGAAATCGTCAGGGGACGACGTTTTTAGAATTTCTGGAAATATTTGTTAAGGGGAGACATGACATTGGCCGTTTTTTGAAATCGACTTTTTTTTTATAATTTTGTATTTTAGTAAATATTTCTAAGATTCATGTAAAAATTCCTACGGGTTCAAAAGTTACAGCCGGATTAGTGAGGGCGCATTTTTAATTTTACGTACGGCAGCTGGTATATACACAAACTTTATCTCGAAACCATGTTTTTCGTACTGGTTGCGGCACTAGCGGGTTCATTTTTTGACGAAATTTTTTTTTTTGTATTTTTTTAAACTTTATTCGCTATCGTATGACACGTGCTTTTTTTAAATTTTTTTTTCGATTTTTTATGAATTTTTAAAGTCAATATTTTTTTAGAAAAAACACACTTTCAAATTTGGAACATCACCAAAAATTTAAAAAAAAGCTCGTGTCATACGATAACCAATTTTGTTAAGATTTAAAAAAGTCATTTTTGTCCAGATCGGACAATTTTTGCGACTCTCAGTGCTGCAACCACGAGGCCCCGTTTTTTCTCTGCCGCCAGTTCAATTTGTTCAATTCTCTACAATAATAAAAAAAAAAATTTGGAAAATGTTTGTTTTTGACTGAGTTATGAATTTTTAAAATTAGGTCTGTTTTCTCTGCCGCGAATGTCATGTCCCTCCTTAAGTTAAATTACAAACTCAATGAGAATTTCTTGTTCTCGTCTAAGAGCGTTAATAAACATTTAAAATATCAAAGAAAAAACAAAAACAACAACAAAAAATGTTCCACAATTTGCTTTGTCATCTTCCAATGTACTACTCTGTTGTTTTGACAGATCTAGCAATGTAGTGACATCCATTCATGTATAAACAACAATAGAAAACCATGTTTTCTAAAGTGTCAATTAATATCAAGAGAAGATCCAGCCGAAATTTGAATTAAATAGTATATATTATTCATAAATGTTGTTTTCCTTTAGGGTATATTAAAGTTGACTTAGCACTATATAAATAGTTTTTTAGTAAAACTATATCTCATATATGTGGCATTCAACACCAACTCCAAGTCTTGAAAAAAATATGCCGAATTAAAATTTTCGCTGCAGTCACTTAAAATAAATTCAAAGTTGCCCTACGGAAAAACTGATCAAATCAGAAGAACCTGTTTGCTAAACATTAGTAATATAAAAAGGTAAGAAAAGATCTGTTAAATTTACAAAATTTTAGCTAAATTTCAGTTAATTGCAAATAACAATCTGCCCTGCTAAAATCAGTAAAAATTTCGTTGAATATTATTAGACTCTAAATATGACAAAAAAATTTTAATTTTATATTTTGTTTTAAGACCAATAGAAGTCTACCATTCTGAAATTAGCAGTATACTATTTTTCAACAAACATTTTTGTTCATTTTAGCAGTATAATTGTTACTTGCATTCAACTGAATTTACCTTATATACAACTATAATTTTGTTACTAATAGAACATTTTCTTGCTGTTTTTTTGTCGACTTATATTAGCAAACATTTTTGCTGATTTCAGCAGGCTAAACTGTCAAATATGACTGAAATATATATTTTAAAATTGAAAATAAAAAAAATATTGAATTTAAACAAATAAATTAAAAATATTAAAAAAAATAAAATAAATTTTTTTTTTAAATTAAAAAAATATTGGTACCTCCGGGAATCGAACTCGCGATCATCTGTTTGAAAATACCAAATGATACCAAAATCACTTTCTAGGATCACTTTTTGAGCGATTATGCGTTAGAAGCAATACTTAAGTGATTTTTTGGATGTTGTTCAGAAGTAATTCTAAAAAAGCTTTAAAAATATACTAACGGATACTTGTGAAGCAGTGAAAAAAGTAGTTTTTAAAGCATTACTTCCAATTTTTTTTTGGGTGTTTACATAAGCGTATGACAATAAATGCTGTAAATTTGCCATTGATACGATAGACTTTTTCTTAGTATGGAATGCCTAATATGTATTTGTACACTCACAATATTTTATCCTTAAAAACAACCTAAAATACATATTAATTAATTAATTGAAAACACAATTAAAAAAAGGACTACTGATTTTTCATTATATTCAAACCCTTTTGCTATTTATTTTCAAACATTGTTTAAACAATCCATAAAAGAAATAAAAATAATTGAAAAGTCTATTAAAACAATCATCAATTTTTAACTGACAAAATGTAAAAAAAACGATTTTGTGGTTTGTTTTTTCATATTTGAAAGTTTTTTTTTTTGTTTAATTTTCAAAACACTACACCACCACCCAGTGTTGCCAACTCCTGAAGGCAGGAAAGCACCGTGAGCATTATGAAAACGGGTAAAAAGGGTAAAAATTTACCAAAAATGGGGTAAAAAAGCACGATATTAAATTTTTCAAAAATTTAAATCAAGAATTTAAAAACACATTTTAACTTTGAATAATCGTGTAAAAAAGTTTCAAAAAATTACCTAAAAAGGGGTAAAAAAGCACCAAACTAATATTTCAATATTTTGAAGTTTAAATGTAACGAAGTTGCTATTTAAAATTGTACTACAAACATTGTGCAAAAATGTATTTCTTGTATAGTTCGTATTATTTTTTAAATTTTGACAGAAAATTCAAGAAAAATGTAAAAAACGAGAACAAATACCAAAAATATAAACTGTAGAAAAGCACTAAAAGCACTGCCAGAAATCTGAAAAAGCACCGTAAATACCCGCTTTTTTTAAACGGGTATTTGTAAAAAATCACCGGGTACGGGAAGGAAAAAAGCACCAAAAAATACCCGAAAAGCACTGAAATGGCGACACTGCCACCACCATATACAACACACACGTTCACATTTTTATTGGCTATGTTTGTGTGTATGAGTAAAGAATTTCTTGTAATTTGAATTGAAATAATTTTGTATATAAACAAACTATTTTAACAAAAAAAGAAAACCGAAAATATTTTAATTTTTTGTTTTAAAACAGAAAATAACGAAATTATTTAAATTATTTTTTTATAAAAATAGAAATCTATAAATAGAATATTGGACTGAAAATAACAACTCCTACAGACGATACATATTTTTTCTGGTTTGTTTTCTATTGATTGACAAAAAAAAAGTTAAACAATATATTTCAATGTATTTTAATTGATTCTTCAATTGAAAACAAACTTTACCTATTACTTTTTAAATAAACCTCAATCGGTTATGGAAAATATATTGTGAGTGTAGTATTTATATATCCAGAAGATAACCAATTATAAGATATGACACAACCAAAAGAAAACAACACCGGCAACAACAAAATTAACTATAATTAAAATGTTTAATAAAAACATATAAATTACACAACCTGATATTAACTGAAATAAAAAAGGACATTTTCATAGTTAATTGTAGAAATAAATCTAACAAAGACAGTCTGTTTGTGGATTCCCCCAGATTTCGATGAAATTTGGATATGTGATAGAGTGGACAAAATTAAAAAGCTCTCGGCATTAAACATATCGGTCCAAGTTGATATTTAGGGGGCAAAATGAGTTATTCGAAACTTTTTTGTTCGAAAACGTTTTAATATTTCGTTGGTAAAATATTTTTAACCCTCCAATATAAAGTATTTTTGCAAAGCAATTTCAAAAAATTTCAATTCTTCGTTATAGCTTCGACATTTAAAGTCGGATTTTAAAGTGTGATATATCGATTTTTTTGCCTCGATACATGGGAATTTTTCATTACCATTGAAATTTCATTACCATTAGTTCATACTAATGACAATGAAAAAAATTTCATTACCATTTAATGCTAATAAAATATTTTTCATTAGAAAAATCATTACTAATGGTAATGAAATCACAATAATGTAAAAAAAACTAATTACAATTAATTAAAAAACCATTTGTTTACAAAAATCTTAATATATAACATAAGCTACAATAAGGGATGGAAAAGCCCTCAAGCGAGCCAAAAATATAAACATTTTTCTAAAAAGCTAAAAAGCGGAACGCACATGCACATGTGCGCGCACATGGATGCAAAAAATCGCTGAAATTAAAAAAAGTTTCAAATACCAAAAAAAATCGCAAAAAAATGCAAAAATTAGAAAAAATCGCCAAAATTTGAAAAAATGCCAATATTGAAAAATTTTGTAAAAATTTTTAAAAAATCGTCATAACTTGAAAAAATTGTCAATATTTGAAAAAATTGCCCATATATTCAAAATTTAAAAAAAAATCGTCAAAAATTAAACAAAATCGCAAAAATTGCAAAATATCGTAAAAATTTTGAAGAAATCATCTTGAAAAAATTTTCAATATTTGAAAAAATTACCAAAATCGTCAAAATTTCAATAAGCCGTCAAAAATTGGAGAAAAAAACTGAAAAATTTTGTAAAAATTTTGAAAAAAATCGTCATAACTTGAAAAAATCGTCAATATTTGAAAAAATTGCCCAAATAGTCAAAATTTAAAAAAAAATCGTCAAAAATTAGACTAAATTGCCAAACTTGCGAAATATCGTAAAAATTTTGAAAAAATTGTCAACATTTGAAAAAAATTACCAAAATCGTCAAAATTTCAAAAAGTCGTCAAAAATTGCCAGAATTGAGAAACTTGTAAAAATTTGTGAAAATCGACAAAAATTAGAAAAAATCGCCAAAATTTAAAAAATAGTCCAGGTTTAAAAAACGAAATTACCAAAATTTATTTCTCGCATTTATTTTTCCTTGTTCCGTTTTCATCTAACTCATTTAGTTTTCGAGATACGGGGAATATTCCAAATAAAAGCCGTTTTCTCACTACGAGGCTTAGTTTTCGAGAATTTAAAATCTAGCAATGCAAGTCAAAAACCTAGTTTCACTATCGGGGTATTGGTAGTGACTTTTGACCTTTCGTGCAGTCATTTTTCCTCTAGCTCTTCTAGTTTTCGAGATATGGACGATTAAAATTTTATTTAAGCGATTTTCGCATTTATTTTTCCGCAGATGACTCACTATGACTTCCCTGTTTCAAAACCGTTGTCCGTTTTCATTTAACTCATTTAGTCCTCGAGATATGGGGAATATTCCAAATAAAAGCCCTTTTCTCTCTACGAGGCTTAGGTTGCGAGAAAAACGCGATTTTAAAATCTAGCAATGCAAGTCAAAATCTAATTTCGCTATCGGGGTATTGGTAGTGAGTTTTGACCTTTGGTGCAGTAATTTTTTATCTAGCTCTTATAGTTTTCGAGATATGGAAAATTAAAATTTTATTTATTTTAAATTTTTGCGATAAATGAATTTTGGGGATTTTTTCAATTTTGTAAAACCGAAATTTTGGGGATTTTTTCTAATTTTTGACGATTTTTCAAACTTTGACGATTTTTCAAATTTTGACGATTTTTTTCCAATTTTTATGATTTTTTTTCAATTTTGGAAATTTTTCAAATTTTGGCAATTTTTTCAATTTTGGCGATTTTTAAAATTTTTAACGATTTTTTGAAATTTTTGGCGATTTTTCAAATTTTGACGATTTTTTTCAATTTTGGGGATTTTTTCGAATTTTTGACGATTTTTCAAATTTTGACGATTTTTTCCAATATTTTCCAATTTTTGTGATTTTTTTCAATTTTGGGAATTTTTCAAATTTTGACACTTTCCAACCCTGATTTCAGTGAATTTTCTGCATTTTTACGTTCCTCGGAAAGCTTATCTGTCAATGGTAATTATTTTTTTGAAATTAAAAACCATTGTCATTATTCAATGAAATCAAATTCCAAAATCATTAACATTAATTTGAAACAATGGTAACGAAAATAATTTCATTACCATTTATATCAATCAATGTTAATGAAATCGTCAATTAATTAGTCCACCTAATTCATTAGTCCCATGTATGAGTGTGTTGCTATAAAGGAAAATCCAATGAAAAAAATTTAAAAAGGCGACCCCTACGTTCGGCAACTAATATATAAAAAAAAATTCAACTAGGTTTATCGAAAAACTTCCTTAGCAAAAGTTTAATGATTTTTTGCGAGCTTTAATTTTCTGACATTAGGGTTGTACATTTGGGTGGTAGCAACTGAGATCTGGTGGATAACTACTAGAACGGGATACTTGAGCTCAATGGCCCTAAGAGAAGACCACTGGTCTCCTCGAGAGAAAAACATCGATGTATCATACTTTAAGATCCGACTGTAAATGCCAAAGATATAACGAAAAATGTAAAATGGCGACCCCTACGTTCGGCAAAAAAAAAACAAAAAAAATTTTTTCAAACCTTCTTGAAAAGATAATTGGAGGATATTGGAGGGTGTACGGCGCACATTTTTTTTTTTTTGCCTGTAATGTGGAACGCTCTAGTACACATGCTTATTTTTTCTCTCCCTTTATCACACATCCATGGCAGACCATCCTTGTAAGACTTTAAATAAAACGATTACAAAACACGCAATCGTATCAGTAACGTAAATTCTCAACAAATTCAAGTACAACAAACGAGAATACACTCAGAGAATTATGTCGTTAAAATAAACTGAAAATTATATTTGAAATAACTGCAATTATCACTGAAATTGTGTATACTGCAATTGCAATGAAATTAATTGACAATGGCAGATACTATAGCTACAATTGTTTTAAAATTTACAGTAACAGCTGACGGAGTAAAAACAATAAAAAAAATACAAAATGATGGGCGCCATATTTTTTCCGCCATTTGGAATTTTTTAATTCGTAATTCATTTTCAATAACAACAACCGCATTACTTTCCCCACTGATAACACAAGTGCGACAAAAATGGATTTTTGTCTGATGGCAGGGTGCGTTTACCAGATTTCTACTAAACAATCTGAATAAATAAGCGCAACCTTATTTTGGTAGCGTAAACATTTTACGCTACTTGTGATCAGTTAGTGATACATCAGCTGTCGTTTGTTTTTATTATTATTTATTTTTTTATTTTCTTAAGGCCTGGTATCTTACGTAATATTAAACAATGATTAAGAAGAAAATCATTGTTTAGCACTTAATTACAGTAACTCGTCAAATTTTAACCTATGATTTTACTCTAAACATTGATTAAATTTAATTACCGAAATTTCTGTGATTAAGACTTTAAACATAGGTTTTCCACCCTACAAATCATTTAAGTATTTACATTTTTTTCTAATGTTGGTAACTTTTTAAAAAGTTTTACGTAGACCAATTAATTTGTAAATAAACACCTTACAACATGTTTATGTGCCATATAAATAATAACTGGCGTAGTAATGCACATATATGTATGTATCTTCTCTAAAAATACACAGAGAAAACAGATTCATTGCGACAACCGAATTTCTTGCCAACCGAAATTCTGTTTTCTTTACCTAATTTCTGTTGACACAAACAAATATATCGGTGGTTCCAACCAAACCATTCGGTTGGCAAAGAATTCGGTTGTCACAATGAATCTGTTTTCTCTGTGTACCAATTTGAATTAAAAAAATATTTAGGGGAAATTTTAACAATATGACATAATATTGGATTCTGTACGAATAGTTTGTTATAATTTGTTATAATTTTGATCTTTATTTAGTACGTTGGAGGAAAATTTTACCAAAAAATGTGTTTAAGGTGTCGCAGAATAATTTTTTTAATTCTGCCGTTTTTAATTAAAAATAGTTTAAATTTTCGAATTTTCTGTAAAAATATGAGATATATTAATATATAAGACATATTTTAAAATTAGTTAGTTGTTTAGACCATGATTATTTCTCGGAAAAAAATACAGTTATTGGCATACTTTAATATTTCCTGCAGTACAATTTTGAAGTACTCCATATATTTTTTCCCCCGAGAAATAATTTTGGATTTATGTCTTTTATTTTCCACAAAATTCGAAAATTCTAATTTTTCCAATTAACACAAAATTTTGCAGACATGACTCTTCAGAAGATTTTTGCTTTGCACACAAAATTGTTGGAAGATATCTTAAAAACAGAATCAAGAAAATCATGCGTTTACGTTTTAAGCTTTTTAAAAATTTACTGCTTTGGGAGATGTCACTGTATGTGCATATTAAATTTGATCCAGATATATTTACCTAAACGAATAACAAATAATATAGATGTATATTTATTTTAGTTTTTCTGTGAACCCAGATTTCTAATTATTTCAAACTATAAAGTTTGGATGGAATGTATCAAAAATCATTAAAAATCATCTTATCCTTCCTGGACTAAAAACAAATTTATAATTACACACACTTACACAATGAAAAAAATTAAGATATGCATGTAGCAAGCAAAAAGACACTTTTTATTTGAGGCATTTAGCGATTGCAGATTTTAAAAACAACAATTTAGTCATCTATTGTATAATTTTATCACCCCGTGTCATGCGAAAAAATTAATAAACAAGTCTTATTTCGCGAGTTTTCAAAACTTTTTTATTTTCTTTTATTTCTTATTCGTATTGTCAAATGAAAATATCTAAAATTAACAAATCATTGATTAAATTTTTATAAGTTACCGATATTATTTTAAGTAAGTTTAAGGGCTAATCAATGATTTCTAAATCAATAATTAAAGTAAACTAAACATTGGAGATAAGATACCAGCCCTAAGAATAATATACAAGTTCAAATATAATTATGAAAGAACAAAAAAAAATTTTAAAAAAATCAAAGAAACTTCTATAAATATTTTTATTTTAAAACAAAACCAAAAGTATCATCATAAAGCGCTACATATTAATTGTAGCGGTAGCGAGTTTATCTGGTAAACCTGCCCAATATGTAAAACCTCTTACGGTGGGTCTCATACTGTAGGTTTAACTTTAACTTAACTATAAACAAAAGAAAATGTCAAAAAAAAATGTACACAAAACAACAACAAATTTTTGAGTTAAGTATTAACTAAAGTTTAAACCTGCAGTATGAGACCCACCGTTAGAGTTCACCTGAAAAATCTAAATGTAGTTTAAGATTTCTAGAAGTTTTTTGTGCATCAGATCCGAGGCGCCAAAAACAGTGTTCCGCTGTGTAATTATGAATCGAACCATCTTATTTTTCAAAAATCATGTCTGCCATATTGGATCCGCTGTGATTGTGATTTCACATTCGGCATCCACGTCCTTGAAAATCCCCTTTATGATACTATTTAGTCACGTATATTAAGTATTATATATTTGCCCAAAAATTTATGATCCTAGCCCATAGCGCATTTAAATGTAACTATTCTAGTAAAAATGATTTTTATACAATCATTTATGATTTTATATAATTATGTCTTGTCGTGTATTGTGAAACATATATTCTTCTATGATTATATCAAAAAAAAATTAATTATATAAAATTATATTAACCAGATCTAATAATATATTTTTATATATAATTATATTAATCCATACATGATTTGATCAGAAAAATGGTGGATGTGTTTAATATAATATTATATAATTAAATATCTTTTGATATAATCATATCAAAATATATATTTCACAATACTCGACAACACATAATTATATAAAATCATAAATGATTATATAAAAATCATAAATGATTATAAAAAAATCATTTTTACTAGGGTATATAAACAAACTATTTTACGACAAAGAAAAATGCATAAAAGAAACAGCCAAATATTTTTTTTGTGGATCTTATTTTGTTTGTGGAACTTTAATATCGGACCGTTAAATTTAAAAAACGACACCGCTGTGCAAAATTATAGCATATATTTTGAAAATAAGTAAATTGTAATCAATTATTAAACTTAAATTGGAAAACATGAAACCTAAAAATAAAAAAACAACTACTCAAAAAAATATTGATGTAGATGCAATTCATGATAATTATGAACCAGAAGAACCATGTGGTAGCAGTTCAACGAATAAATGCTTAAGAGACGTTTTACAAAATTCTATTGTTGAAAGTATTGCCAAAGCACCCCGTTTAACTAATATACAATCGCCGTTTAAAACGATTACAACAATTGAAAAACGGTTTGATAAGTTAAGTAATGACTTAACAGATAAATTAGAAACACTTATTGGAAATATTTTCCGTGATTGTGAAGATCGCCTTTTAAATTTAATCGAATCAAAAATAAATAAAACAATGGAAAAATTTGAAAAATCAATTCAAGATTTTAAAATTGAAATAAATGATGTTAAAGAAAGAATGTGTGAATTAGAATCTGTTGCGACTGAAGTTTTTGGTTTAAAAAAAGAAATAGTGGATCTCAAGAAAGAAATTGATAAGCATGAAAATGCAGCTGTGGCATGCGACATACGAATTAACGGTGTACCGATGTATGAAAATGATAATATAATCCAAATTTTTGATAATCTGTGCGCAACAGTGAACATTAAACGTCCCGTGGTAAAATCTATCTTTCGTTTAAGAAAAACCAAAGCCGGGATCAATAACGCAGATCCAGCAATTATCGTGAGACTTGGTACACCATTTGATAAAAACAATTTATTGAAATCGATTTCAATTCTATCACGAATGCGAAACGGTCCATTGACATTAAACGATATTGGGTTTGCTTCGGACACTCCATTTACCGTGAAAGAAAATTTAACTCCTAGGAACTTTAAAATCTATATTGAAGCTATTAAACTCTGGAAAGATAAAAAACTATCATCTGTTTATTCGATGCGTGGAATTGTGTATGTTAAAGTGAACAAGGCCGACAAACCGATTAACATTAATAGTATTAATGACATTTATAGTTTATTTCGTTCATAAATTAATCGTTACTATATTGTTGGTGATGAATAGTCAAATAATTGTATTCCATCTTTTAAACTCATATTTGGTCTTAATAACTACACATATTAACTTGACTTTTTCTAACTTGTTTTTTTCTAATATGTCTTTATTTAAATTAAAATTACACTTTTGCATAATTAATCTTTTTATATCACATGTAATATCATTTTTTAAACAGTCAAATTTACTTGCTTGCATTGTTGCCTGCTTCCTATATAATGGCGAATCATTTAAATAATTTGGGGATGATTTCCAAATACAATACATATAATATGATTAGAGTATTTACTAAAATGAAAAATGGTCTAAATGTCGTACACATAAACGCGCAAAGCTTAAAAAATAAAATTGAAGAGTTCCGATACATTTTTGAATCCTCAAGTGTAGACGTGGTATGTGTCTCTGAAACTTGGTTTAGTGCTGGTATAAACGATGACTCCTATAAATTATTGGGATATAAACTATTTAGGGCCGATCGTCAACAAAAAATTGGTAAAAAAGATAGAAAAGGTGGTGGAGTTGCGATCTATGTTAAGAATAATGTGCAATGTAAACTTAAGGCTAAATCAAAGGTAGGAGAAAAAATTGAATTCCTCTTTCTGGAATTATATAACAATTATGAAAAGTTATTGCTTGGAAACATTTACAGACCAAATAAAAACATAAACCTTGAAGAGTTCTTCTTGGAATTATCTAATATAGCTGTTGGGTATGAAAATATTCTAATATCTGGAGATTTTAATTGCAACATCTTGGTAGATTCAACACTAACTGATGAAATGAAATATATTGGTTTGGATGCTGTGAACAAAACTGTACCAACACATTTTTCGAGTAGCTCAAATTCACTACTCGATTTATTTTTTACTAATTCGTTGTCAAAAGTTCTGATGTTTGAACAAATCTCTGCACCTATTTTTTCAAAACATGACCTTATTTTTACCAGTTTCGACTTCAAACAAATTAAATCGGAGGAAAGCTTCAGCTATAGAGATTTTAATCGTATCAACTTTGATGCCCTTTACATTAAACTCTCACAAATTGAATGGGATAACACATACTATATGTCTGAAGTTGATGAACAGCTTAATTTTATTCAGCATAATATTGAACAGCTTTTCCATCAATTTGTGCCATTAAGAACGAAAAGAAAAATAACGAATATGAATCCGTGGTTTACTTCAGACATAAAATGGTTAATTGATCAACGTAATATAGCCTACGCAAGGTGGAAGCGATTTAAAACGTCCGAATTACAATCAATGTTTAAGTCATTGAGGAATAGGGTTAATACCAGCATTAAAGTAGCAAAATCTTCTTATTATAAATCCAAGTTTACGAACTGTATAGATAGCAAGGCGAGATGGAATGAAATCCGTAATATTGGAATAACTGGTAAATCTCAAGCTAGTATGGATAAGATAAATGTCGATGAATTAAATCGTAAATTTACTGATCTACCAAAGTCTAATGCTAATGTTGCCCATTATAGAAACCATATAGTAACTAATGATCGCATTGAATTTCAGTTTAATTGTTTTTCTGAAGCAGAGGTATATAAAAGTTTCCTCAGTATTAAATCCAATGCTACAAGCTATGATGGAGTACATCCTAAATTTATTAAAATGATTTTCCCGTATATATTGCCTTACATTACCAATTTGTTTAACTCAATTATTACTAAATCAACTTTTCCTTCCAAGTGGAAACACGCAAAGATTGTTCCAATTCCAAAATCAGAATATGAGTTTCGTCCTATAGCTATTCTTCCTTATCTGTCCAAGGTATTAGAGCGTTTAATGCACAATCAAATTATTGAATTTGTACAACAACACAACCTGCTTACTTCACGTCAATCGGGATTTCGACCACAACATAGTTGTGTGTCTGCCTTGATTGACGTCACAGAATATTTAAGATCACAACTTGACGATGACAAAGCTGCATTTTTAATACTTCTGGATCATTCCAAGGCATTTGACACCGTTAATGCTGATATTCTTGCACTAAAGCTGAACAAATTTTTCAACTTTTCATCTACAGCCACAAAACTGATGTATTCTTATTTAACTGGAAGATCCCAATCTGTTTACAATGCCAATATTGTTTCAAGTAGTGTTGAGTTAACCAGAGGTGTTCCGCAAGGATCTATTTTGGGACCATTGTTGTACTCAGTTTACGCCAATGATCTTCCAGATCAATTAATACACTGTCGTGTCCAGATGTACGCTGATGATGTGCAACTTTACATTGGCTGTGAAGTTTCGGACATCGAAGATTGTGTACGTAAAATCAATATTGATTTGGAAAATATAAGAGCATGGGCTTCAGTAAATGGATTATGTCTAAATCCTAGTAAATCTAAATATATGCTTATTACGAAGAAGCGACAGAATATACCTTATATACCGGATATTGTTCTGGGCCAATCAGAAATAAATATATTTGATAATTTTAAAAATCTGGGTATCACTTTCAATAAACATTTGCTTTGGAGTGACCATGTCAGCATAACAACTGGCAAAACTTATGGAATGCTAAGGAACTTATGGTGTTCACAATGGTTTATACCTTTTGAAGTCAGAATGCTGCTGGCCAAAACATACCTTATACCTACATTGCTATACGGATGCGAATTGTTTTCTGGTTGTGATGCGTCTAGTTTGAGTAAACTGAAAATAGCGTTTAATAGCATTACTCGATATGTCTTTGGTATAGACCGCTCTAGTAGAATATCGCATTATTCGAAACAGATCTTTGGAGTTACATACGAGAATTTGTTAAAATGTAGATCGCTAATTTACCTCCATAAGCTTATATATACAGGTCAACCACAATATTTACATGATAGAATAATACCTTTTAGATCAGAAAGAGGATATCGTATTATTCAAATACCACACAGCACTCATTTTTCGGATCAACATTTTTTTATTTATACCATTAGTATTTGGAATCATCTTCCCCATCACTTACAGGTGGTCCGCAGCGCAACGCAATTCAAAAAAAGTATATTTGATTATTACAAATAATATCTAACATTTTTGTTTAAAATATTTTTAAAACCATTCTCATGACAATTTTTTATATAATGTTTTATACCACTTTTAATGTTAAAAATTTTCTCTGACTTTTGTTAACAATTCTATTCTTTTTATTCTTTTTATATATTTTATTGTTATTTTTAATTTTATTTTTCTTTTTTCGAATTTTGTATTCAATATGAACGGTATTCATTATAACTACTTTGTAATTTAGTGCTTTCATATAAGATTAAATCTTTGCACTGAATATTAAGAAATAAATAAATAAATAAATAAATAATATTTTACATATACAGTGAGGAGCAAAAGTGTAACAGGGTACACTTTGTTTAGATATTCTGCTTTATATTTTTATTTACGAATCAATAACAACCCAGTCAGAAAAATACAAACGGGAAAGTGGTGGCAAAGCACTTTTACAGGTGGTACAAGTACTGGAAAAAAGTGCTTTCCCACTCCCAAAATGATAACATCATTAGACAAAAGGATCGGCTGTTCAAAAAGCGCCGGAAAAGCACTGGAGGAACAAAATTTTTAAACGTTGGCAAAACGCTGGCAAAACCAATAAATAGGTGGTCTGGAAATATATTTTCAGACCATAAATAAATTTTAAATTAAAAAAAATCAAAAAAAAATTTTTTTGCTTGCAACCGGATTTGAACTCGGAACCTCCTGACTACAAACAGTTTTTAACGAAGCGTCAGCATTTTTATAAAATCATTGGTCTACCAGTGAATTGATTTTTGTACGTCTGGTAGCATTGGCTAGGTAGCACTGGATAACCACTGGTTGCAAACCTTGGCATATCACTCTAAGCCAATTCTTTGCCAGTGGTTTTTTATATAAACCACCGAAATTTTTGTAAAACAAATACTGGTAAAACGCTTTTTGCAAACACTGGCAAAGCGTCCCAAATGAGTGTTCTGCCAGTCATTTATTTTTAACATCGTGGTTACCCAGTGGTATGCCAGTGCTTGATTTTTTGTACCACTGGCGATTTCTGACTATTTAAAGTACAAATAAAACTCTAATTTTACTAATTTCTTATTTAAATTTAGATTTGTTAAATTTAACAAAAGAATTTGTTAAAATCAACAAATTTTATTTTAAGTCAAAAAACAGGAATTAATTTTGTTAAAGTAGCAAATTTTTCTGTTCAGCCAACAGAGTTAATACTTTGAGTGTACAAACAATCTTAATTTCATAGATAAAAATCATTATACATATGTCGTTTTTTAGCCGAGTTCGTAAATTTCAGACATGTTTCCATAGAAAAATATGTTTTGATCCCACTTTTTAACCCTTGAACTTGAGATTGGCCCGCTAAAAATATGAATTACTTATTTTTTCTCCCCTATCTAATATCCAAATTTCTTCAAAATCGAAGAAAATCAATTCGGATACCTTCTTTGTGAGTGTATAATTACAAGAAGTTAACAACTGATTGTTTTCTAAACGAAATGATTCGGTTGCCATACCTCGTAATTCGGTTGTCAGCGTAAATAGAAGTGCCGGTATAACTAAATAGGGTTTACAGTATTGCAGTTTGATATTTCTTTCTGAAAGTACAAAATTATCTTGTTTTTTTCATAATAAAAATGTCCATTATATGGAGTTTTCACCGCAAATGTAGAGCTTGTTGGAATCTTATACCTGCCATATTTGCTTAAATTTAAAACTTTTTAAAAAAAAAGTTAGCAACTAAAAGCTGCATTTTTCATAGCTTGTGAATTAAAGTTATATAAACTTGGATTAAAGCATCAATCAACCATTCTTTTGCGCTGCAAACTCAGTTTTCAATAAAGTCTTTTTTTATATTGTAAAACCAATGTATTTCTTTTATAAATACGATATTTTTATAAAATTGAATAAAAAGATTAATTAAACTTACCTTATAGTTAAACTTTATCCATAAATATGGTTTAGTTATATTTGGTGGCCTTTTGCATTAACATACAATGATGAACATCAAGTTCATTTGTGTTTTGGCTGTCAGGCAAATTTATAACTCTGGTTATTTGGATATTTTTATATAATTTGGTATTAATATTCCCTTGATTTTTTTTTTAGTCACAACCGAAGTGTATATTTTGTAGTGTTGTTTTAATGAATTGCTTCAGTAAATATGATGTGACCTGAAATGTATGAAAGAAGAAGTTTAAATTGATGGTAACAAAGTAGATGATCACGTTTTACATAATTAATGGTAAACAATATAATTTTTGATAAGCTTTTACTTTTGTTTTTAAGAGGTTTTTTTTATAAAGTTTTTGTTGAAAAATGTTCTTCTGAATTTTGAAACAAAACGTAGTGGGATTATATTAATGATTAAACTAATTAACATTCAAATCAAACAAAATTTTAAAGGAGGGATGAGTGCTAAGTTTAAATTATGGAATATTATTTGAAATGAAGTTAATAGTGCTAGTGCACAGTGGGCTTTAGTCAAAGAAGATCCGAATTTGTATCTGCTTTTAAATTCCAAATTGATCGCCACTACAATTATGAAAAATACAACTTTTTAAAATAAATTCATATTATCACATGTTTTGAAAAATATTTTGTAATTGAATGTTGTTATTATATTTTATGGCAATGTTGTTGATGTTTATGTTACCATAATTTTATTTTATGTCTTCTATAAATATATTGCCTCTGTTCATAAAAAGTTAAATATATGATACAACCGCCAACACTATGTATGGTCAGATCTTAAAAGGAAGGATTTGATTCAAACCCTAGTTAGTTAAAAAAAAGTCTGTTAAACGCGTTCTGCTTCAATTTTTGTTTTGTTTTTTTTTTAAGAGAAGCAACACTCAGGAAATTCTTCCTATTAATTAACGTCTTACTTTCTTTGGAAAGGGGATAGAGAAGAAGTGAAAGGTGGTGAAAGATGAAGAGTTTCAAATAAGGCAACACTGTAATTGCGCGAGATGTTGAATTTTAGAACAGTTGTTGCGCGCCATCTGATGGTGAGAAAGCGAAAGTTGTTGAAGCTTTTTAGTTCATAGCCCTGTTATATTATTTTATTTCGGTGGGGTTAAATGCTATGGGAACACCGAGGGTGGACGCTTCGATATGTATGAGGGATAGAAAAAACTCATATATATTATTATTTTTTATAAATTGATGTTGCCTTGGTTGGGGATCCAACCCGCAACCTCATGTGTAACAGTCCAACACGCTAACCATTACACCACAGCGCCCCCAATGTTGAATCTTAGAACAGTAGTTTCGCGCCATCTGATGATGAGTTGGCGAACTTTGTTGAAGCTTTTTAGTTCATAGCCCTGTTATAATATTTTACTTCGGTGAGGTTAAGTGCTATAGGAACACCGAAGGAGGCCGCTGTGTTTTGTATAAGGGATAGAAAAAACTCATACATATTATTATTTTTCATAAATTGATGTTGTCTTGGCTGGGGATCGAACCCGCAACAGCGCCAACAATTTTTCTGTTATTTGGTCTTAAAATTTAGGATTGAACTAATATCAATATCACACGGAGATGGCTTATATCTTGAAAACTAAGCGAGATAGAGCAAAATAGACAAAAATTTGTTACTCTGTTCTTATTAATCCTTATACATACTCCCAATTAGGGTAAGGACTTTCAGGCAAATGCATGTTTTTTCTCAATAGTCCAAAATTAATATAAAATACATATTTATCCGAATCATAAAATTTTGAACAAAATGGCATCGATTATTGTTAAAAATGCACGTTTTTGCATATCTTTACTCCAAATGCAATTTTGGTGCCTTTTTAATTCATATTTTGTGCTTTTTAATGCAAATTTGTGCATATTTTTAATTTTTAGTAGAGTTTTTTTAATTTGTTGAAAAATATAAAAGCGGATACATTTTCATATAACAGAATTTTGAACTATTAGTACACCCAGAAAACGGATTCGTTGTGATAACCGAATTTGTTGCCAATCGAATTGGTGCGGTTACGATAACTATCATCAAATTCGTTGATGTATTCGGTCATTATAATTGAATTAGTCGGTAATGAAAATGATAATTTTCAGTTGTGAATACTTACTTCTTTTAGAATCACCTCAGTTGCTACAATCAAATTTTAGAAAAAATATGAATAATTTTGTATTATTTTGTTTATTTAACTGAATTTTCAATTTAACTGCATAAATAATTTACATAGAATCTTTAAAATTTACAGAAAAGTACTCGGGATTTGTAGACTTTTTAAAATCTTTATAGTTCTTTGATCTTGAGGTTTTTGAGGGTTTTTTAAATCGATAAATACAATTAGTTTACGAGGACTTTTTTAACGACAACATTCTTAGAACTTTATGGAATTGGATTGAGTTTTTGTCACGCCATTTCGAAATTGTTAAGTCTTACATTTGAAACTTGTAATAAAACATTGGAAGCCGCATCAGAATTGTAGAATGAGTAGATTAATTTGAGTAGATTAATGCTGCTGAAAGAACAAAATATAAAAAAATTATGACTGGTAAAAATGTGCTTAATGTTTATAATGCTAATACTTACATGAGTGTTTATTTTTTGCAGCTTTTTAAGAATTTGTAAATATTTTTTGAATTTATTTTTGTAAAAAAATATAAAAAACAAAATTATGTTAGCAATTTTAAATTTGGTTTGCTTGTTTCAAATATTTTATTATTTTTATTGACATTTTACTTAGCCAGGAAGCAAGAAAATCTTTTGCAACTACACATTTTCAGTTTTTACGACCAATTATTACATTTAATGCAGGTGGGTCTACCGTCTATTACCATAACTGTCTTTCTGATTCAGTATTGATTGAGTCGACCGATGTTTGATGTATTACGATATTTATTTCGGTGTATTACAAATTCACCAATTATAAAAGCCGTTTAACTGCTTTAATAAAGAAAATTATGTAATTAAAATTATATATTTGGTTTCGCAATTGGAATTTGGTAGTTTCGACCGATTTCCAACTAATATTTTTTCTGTGTGTAGGGGCTTCCATGTACTGACCGAAGAGGATGGAAGATGTTGTGTACCAGCCCAAGGACATAAGCACCGCCGGCTATCGAATAAGATGCCCACGGTTCCCTGAGCCCCAACCACACACAAGAATCTATAAGCTTCCCTGATAGCCAGAATCTCCCTCTGAGAGACACTATGTTGATCAGGTAACCTGAAAGATCCTGTAGCCTACTCCATAATTCATTTTTAAGCCGTCGGTGTGTACCCTAATGTCAAATCGCTCCGTTGGATCTCTCCTGTCCCATTTCCCCAAAGAAGTGGAGCTGACTGAATGGCGATCTTGAATTTTTCGGATTTTTCCCGTTTTTTCTTTTTTTGGAGTCTTGGAACTTTGCAAGTTGGTCTACCGTTAGGCCTCGATATCTACTTTTTGAATTGGTACAATTACTTTAACTATTTTATGTTAGTTTTTGATTTTTATTTAGAAAATAAAAATTGTTTTTTTTTGAACCTTTTTAACTGATTAACTAGAAATTTATTAATTTAGTTCGAGGCCAATTTCCTTATTATTAATTAACTTAATAAGTACTTTTTTCAAAAACTGCTATTTTTCTTCATCAGGATAATCTCCTGACAGATACTTCACAGAGTTTTTGGTTTTAAAAAACTCTACACTTTCAGGAATGAAAAGACGATCGTTTCGGGGATTTTCCAGGTCCCCTTCATCAGATTTCTTTAGAAATTGGTGGCAGTAGTGCAATGCAATTTGAAGCATCAAAATTTCATATTAAATGTAGTCTGCTACATTAACAAAATGGGAATGGAGCAAACAATAAAATATGTTTTCGAAGTCTTCTGCAATAGAAATATTATGAAAGTTTTTTGTTTTTGTATTTCATACCATCGGTATAAGTAAATACAAATTTTATTTTTACCCTTCTTCTTTGTTAATACATAAAGAGGCAAAAACATTTGTCAAAATGTTGATTTTTAATTTTTATTTAAAAAATAAAAATTGTTTTTTCGACCTTTTTTTATATAAAGAATTTAAATTTTCTAGTAAAGTGTTGTTTTTTCAAACGCGTCATATTGACCAAATGCAATTGATATTGTAATTAATACGCATTTTTATTATTTTTAATTAAGTAGGTGTGAGGTAAGGAAGAAGAATAAACATTTTTTTAAAGTTATAAACACATTATTAATTTGCAAATCAGACTAGTTCTAGTTTCTGCCTTTTTCGATGGACAGGATTCATCAGTGATTTTCCATTAAATTGTATTATTGTTTATATTTTATTGTCAGATTGTCTCTATATGATAATTTTTTCAACAACCTGTCAGCTGTAGGAATCGAACCCATGCACTCCTACATTACAAATGTAACTATACTAGAGTTCGACAGCTTAGCCATCTCACCCACGTAAGGCCTTGTTCATAGTGTGGCTAATTCATAGCTTGCTTTCACACTTATTCAGCTTTCTGTTATTGTTTTTACTCTCAGAAGTGATCAAACAGACACACAAACATTCTACTTTAGATTTTTTGTTTATCTTCTTATCTCCTCCTTGCACCTTTTTCGCAAATGTTGCCACACTGACGTATGGTTTTTACGTTCAATTGCAGGCAAATTGTGGATATCGGAAACGGACTGCCAGCAGGGCATTTTTATTTTTCTAGTAAAGTGTTGTTATTTCAAACTCGTCTTAACTTATCGAATTTTTCAGCCATCAAAATGCTGTAAAAAATCTACCGGGAGGAACTGAGACAAAGTTGGATCCGTTTTTTCCCCGAAATTAAACGCCTGATACGGCTAGAAAGCCATAGTTTCATGTGTAAAATTTTACTATATCAAAAAAAAAAAAAAAAACAGATAAGTGCTGACAACCGAATTTATTGTCAATCGAATGTTTTCGGTTGCACCAAACGAATTTTTTATTATAACTACCGAATTTCTGTCGCGCCAACCGAAATTTCTCTTGTCACAGTCAAATTATTGTAGTCTCGTCTAAATTTTTACTACCCCAACCGAAAAATTCAGTTTTCTCTATGTAGTATTATTATCAAATCATTTCTTTTTAAATGCTATAATAAGAAATTTTCAAATCAAATTTAAGCGAGATATTTATATTAAAGAACTCGCCGTTTTAAGGTCCTGACTTTCCTTAGAATCATTCAAATATACTAGATACAGTTATAACAGAAACCGGTTGCATTGTAACATAATGGCCACAAACACAAAAACACTTTTCCCTTTATGATGATAATTCTAGTTAAATGCAACGTGCTTCTCACGTTATTTTGCAGCGCGTATTTCCTCCTGCACAATTACCGTTGGTTGGTTGGTTGGTTGGTTGTATGATTTTGATTCTCCTGCTACATATTTTTCAATGTTGAGTCGTCAGCAGCATCATCATAATTTTCATCACTTCAACGCAATATTGTATAGAATTGGATAGAGCGTCAGGGTCAAAGTTGCGAATACTTTAACATTAAGGTAGCCATACACTACGCAATATTATTGTAAAAAAAAAAAAAAAAAAAAAAATATTTTTGTCAACATTATCGTAATTCTTCCCTACACCGTACAATAATATGTACAATACTCTTGCACAAGATATGACACAACTGATTATACCCTACACCACTATGTGGTCATTATACCCTACACCACTATGTGGTCAGGGTATTATAAGTTTGTGCTGATGTTTGTAACACCAAAAAATATTGGTCGTAGACCCACCTTATAGTATACCGATCGGTTCAGAATTTTTTTTTATTTCGATTTAACGATGTCCGTCTGTCCGTCCGTCCGTCCGTCTGTCTGTCCATGCAATCTTGTGCGCACTCTACAGGTCGCACCTATTAAGATATTTTGATGAAATTTGGTACGCAGACCTATGTTGGCCCAAGGACGAACAAGTTTGATTTTTTTGAACATCGGTCCATGTTTAGACCTAGTGCCCATATAAGGGTCCTACCAAAATTATATTGTTTATACGCTGCAGGTCGTAAATATTAAGATATTTTGACGAAATTTGGTACACAGATCTATGTTAGCCCAATAACGCAGCCTATTGATTTTGGTGATCATCGGTCCATGTTTAGACCTAGTGCCCATATAAGGGTCCTACCAAAATTATACTGTTTATACGCTGCATGTCGTAAATATTAAGATATTTTGATGAAATTTGGTACACAGCCCTACATTGGCCCAATAACGCAGCCTATTGATTTTGGTGAACATCGGTCCATGTTTAGACCTAGTGCCCATATAAGGGTCCTACCAAAATTATACTGTTTATACGCTGCAGGTCGTAAATATTAAGATATTTTGATGAAATTTGGTACACAGACCTATATTGGCCCAATAACGCCGCCTATTGATTTTGGTGAACATCGGTCCATGTTTAGACCTAGTGCCCATATAAGGGTCCTACCAAAATTATACTGTTTATACGCTGCAGGTCGTAAATATTAAGATATTTTGATGAAATTTGGTACACAGACCTACATTGGCCCAATAACGCAGCCTATTGATTTTGGTGAACATCGGTCCATGTTTAGAACTAGTGCCCATATAAGGGTCCCCCCAAAATTGGCTTGGTTACAAACTGCAGGTCGCAAATATTAAGATATTTTAATGAAATTTGGTGCGCTGACTCACATTATAGAAAATTTTGACACAAGCCCCATTTTAACCCATTCGAATTTCGGATCCAAACAATACACCAGACTGGTTTTTATTTCGATTTAACGATGTCCGTCTGTCCGTCCGTCCGTCTGTCTGTCTGTCCATGCAATCTTGTGCGCACTCTACAGGTCGCAACTATTAAGATATTTTGATGAAATTTGGTACGCAGACCTATGTTGGCCCAAGGACGAACAAGTTTGATTTTGGTGAACATCGGTCCATGTTTAGACCTAGTGCCCATATAAGGGTCCTACCAAAATTATACTGTTTATACGCTGCAGATCGCAAATATTAATATATTTTGATGAAATTTGGTACATAGACCTATGTTGGCTCAAGGACGAAGCCTATTGATTTTGGTGAACATCGGTCCATGTTTAGAACTAGTGCCCATATAAGGGTCCCCCCAAAATTGGCTTGGTTACAAACTGCAGGTCGCAAATATTAAGATATTTTAATGAAATTTGGTACATAGACCTATGTTGGCCCAAGGACGAAGCCTATGGATTTTGGTGAACATCGGTCCATGTTTAGACCTAGTGCCCATATAAGGGTCCCCCCAAAATTGGCTTGGTTACAAACTGCAGGTCGCAAATATTAAGATATTTTAATGAAATTTGGTGCGCTGACTCACATTATAGAAAATTTTGACCCAAGCCCCATTTTAACCCATTCGAATTTCGGATCCAAACAATACACCAGAGTGGTGTAGGGTATTGTATAGTCGGCATGCCCGACTTTAACCTTTTTATTCGTTTTTTCTATATAAAATGGCACAATATGACCTACACATTACAAAATATTTTTCTCTTTTCATGCTTGTGCAATAAGAATCAAATCTATTATGATTTCTTCCAATATATTCTACAACCTTCCAGTATGAGACTGAAAATTTTTTCGACGATATGAAAAGTTGCATAAGAATATTTAGTGTTATGTAATTTTTGTACAAGGATCTATAGTTGAAAGGTTGATTCACACGCTATCCATATCTACTATTTCCAACAATTGGTGATACGAATTGTCAAATTTTATAAATTTTCTCTTGAAAATGACATTTGATATCTCCAGTATAGGGAAATAATAGATATAGGTGGTCAGGCATGAATCAACATTTACTCGAGATACTTTTTTTTTATCAAGGGAGGGTTTTAAACGGAATTAATTATGAATCTTAAGTAATTTTGCAGTAATACAGAATTATAAAAAGTTTTATTAATTTTTAGTACAATGAAACATTATATTTATGATAACCTTAATCACATTTAATCCCATTTATGAAACGATTTTCCAACATGACACATTTACACCCAGCAAAAAATTTTTAGTATTTTGGAAGCAGTAAAAATACGAAGCGCTTAAAAACGCGCTACAAATTCTGCTTTACAGAGTTACGCCACTTTATGCGTATACAATACACAAAAAATTTTGCAATTTGATTGTATACCCTGCAAAACTGCCTTAAACGAAGCAAATCGTAAACAAGTTATTTAAAAAATTATAGTGCTACGCTATTCCCTTACGACGAAGCAGGTTGTAAGGGAGTAAAATAAAATGTAAGTTATCCAAAGATTAATGCGCACGAAATCTGAGTCATCTCAATCGTGTTTTACCCTTCTTTAGTAGAGTTTAATGTATAGACGCCACATAAACATGAGTCAGTCTGTATTTTGAAGTCGGCAAATGCATGCATTTATTTTCATAAGAAGTCGCATGAAAATCATGAATTTATTGCATCTTTTCAGCAGCAAAAAAAACACTTTTTCCAAAAAAAGTGCATGAATTTATTTGCGGTTAAATGCACTTACGAAAAACATGAATTTACTGCAATTTTTCAGCAGCGAATAATGCGCTTTTTCTCACAAAACAACGTGCTTCCAAGCGGGCCCTTTGTATGGAAAAATCATGCCTTCCGTAAGCAGCTTTGTAAGGGATTAATTTTATTTATTCCCTTACAAAGCTGCATCCAGCGAAGCAGGTTTTTTGCTGGGCATGTATGAAGAAACATTTTAATAACTGAATTTAGATAAAGCTATACAAATATAATTTTATTTATACAGTAAACAAACTATTAGCGATAGTCTTTGCATATTTGTGACATTTGCAACAATTATTTCCTACCAACAAACTCACTCACTCGTGCTCTTCTAAACGTCTGTCTGTCCGTCTGTCTCTCTGCTTTTATGGTTGGATCAATGGCTATAATTCAGCCTCAAGTTAAATGGTTTAAAAGCCAAAACAACAAAAAGTTTTATACGGAAGTTTAAGTGGTTATTTCTTGTTAAAAACGTAGAACAAACTTAACAAACAACAACGTCATCGCCAACTGCATCTTCAACACCATCATCAGTAAGGCAGCCAGGCACTTCAACAACATCATGGTGTTGTAGGAACAAACACAACAATTTACAGTAACAAATGCTAATTTGGTGTCATGCATATATTTTTGGAGTGTTTTGTGATGTTTTTTTTGGGTTTCCAAGTTAAATAATTACCTTTAGTTTCGTATTTTTTACTCTGCTTAAAGATCGTTTGCCAAGAAGCAGAAGTTTTATGTTCGTAAATTTACGCATTTCTTTTTTGAGTATTGTATTTGGTTAGTTATTTGTTGCATGTTTATGCATTTTGTTGCCACATACAAAACCTTTTTTTAATTTTCGGTGCCATAATTATATGGTATAAGAATTGGTGATTAAGGTATTTTCTTTTTAATTGGAAATTAGGACACTCCTTTTGTATGCAGGGTTGGGAAAATATTTAAATTTCAAAAATAACACTTTAAATTTAGTTCATCTGATTTAATCCTAAAAACTTCGTATCGAGCAAAACTTGTTTTGAATTACTGGCATAGACCTGCGACTTAAGAATATCCTACAAGAAAAAGTCTAACGGGGCCAAATCTCACTTTTTTTTAAATTGCCTTGCAAAAATACTTCATATTGGAGGGTGTACGGCGAAATTTTTTTTTTAAGGTACGGTCTACCGTACACCCTTAAATATGAAGTATTTTTGGAAGGCAATTTCCCGAACGTTGAGGTCGCCTTTTTCAATTTTTCGTTATAGCTTCGGCGTTTAAAGTCGGATTTTAAAGTGTGATATATCGATTTTATTGCCTCGAGGAGTGTTTTGCTATAAAGGAAAAATCCAATGAAAAAAAAATTTAAAAAGGCGACCCCTACCTTCGGCAACCAATATATAAAAAAAAATTCTACTGGGTTTATGGAAAAACTTCTTTAGCAAACGTTTAATGATTTTTTGCGAGCTTAAATTTTCTTACATTAGGGTAGTACATTAGGGTGGTAGCAACTGAGATCTGGTGGGTAACTACTAGAACGAGATACTTGAGGTCAATGTCCCTTAGAGCAAAACACTGGTCTTCTCGAGAGAAAAATATCGATGTATGATACTTTAAGATCCGACTGTAAATGCCAAAGATATAACGAAAAATGTAAAAAGGCGACTCCTACGTTCGGCAAAAAAAATTTTTTTTTGAAACCTCCTTGCAAAAATATTTCATATTGGAGGGTGTACGGCGCACTTTTTTTTTGCCTGTAAGGTGGTACGGTCTAAAGTACAGTCAATTGTATTTAAGGTATATAAGGATTAATAAGTACAGATTAACGAATTTTTGTCCATTCTGCTCTATCTCGCTTAGTTTCCGAGATATAAGACATTTTGTGATTACACAAAAACTATGAAAATATAGCGCCATCTTTATGTGATTCTTATAGTAGAGACACAAAAATATAATCATTTGGAAATAATTGTGGTTTAAATTATCTTTGTAAAATTAAGAAACACAAATTACTTAAGATTAGCATGCAAAGTTAGTTTAAATATGGATGAAAATAATTGTTATGCTAAATTAGATTTAGAAAAACTATTAGTTCAATCCTAAATTTTAAGACAAAATAACAGAAAAATTAATTCAATTGAATCAGACGCGTTTAACAGACTTTTGCACTTACCTTTTTTTTATGAGTGTAAATATTAATAAATAAATAAAAATGATATACACAAATTGCCTGCATTTGAACGTAAAAATCATACGTATGTGTGGCAACATTTGCGAAAAAGGTGACAAGGAGGAGATAAGAAGACAAACAAAAAATCTAAAGTGGAATGTTTGTATGTCTGTTTGATCACTTCTGGGAGTAAAAACAATAACAGAAAGCTGAATAAGTGCGAAAGAAAGCTATGAATTAGCCACACTATGAACAAGGCCTTACGTGGGTGAGCTGTCGAACTCTAGTATAGTTACGTTTGTAATGTAGGAGTGCATGGGTTCGATTCCTACAGCCGACAAGTTGTTGAAAAAATTATCATATAGAGACAATCTGACAATAAAATATTAACAATAATACAATTTAATGGCAAATCACTGATGAAGCCTGCACATTAAAAAAAAAAAAAAAAAAAAAAAAAACAGAAACTAGATCTACTTAGTCTGATTTGCAAATTAATAATGTGTTTATAACTTTTGAAAAAATCTTTATTCTTCTTTTTAACCTTCAACCTACTAAACAAAAAATTTGTTGTTGTTTTGTATATAATTTGTTTTTAGTTAAGTTGAAGATAACTCTTCTGTGTGAGACCCAGCGTTAGAAGCATTTTATTTTACTTTCATTCCCCAATTGGCCCATGATTTTTAAATATCTGATTCGATATAAGTTAAGGTTTGTTATACGAGTAGCAGTATTTTATTACAGTAGTTTTGACATAGCAGCACAACCAACACTTGCACGAATTTTTGTGCAGATAAGCCAAAAACGTTGCTAATTCAAATTGTTTACCTGCCTTAATGTGCAGGTATACAACAACAACATATAACGGTTTCATACAGACTGAAAACAAAGAAAAAAAATGAAGCTAATGATAACAACTTTGTGCTTTGTAGTGCAATTGCGAAAAATTGCGATTTTTAAGATTAAAAAACGACTAAAGTAGGATATTTTTAAACATTTATTTTATGTGTGTATTTTTTTAGAATTGCAAAATAAAGCAAAACACAAGAGGCATAATGAAAATAATTTACAACTGCCAAAAATATGAGGCACATATCTTAAATGCGCAGGTACAAAATGTGCACTTAAAGAAAGCGTCATAATTTTGTAAAATAAAAACGAAACCGAAATTTTATGCAGTTATAGAAAAAGTGTACTTAAGACAATAAATGGCTTTTTCTCTAAACTACTATATAATTGCAGTTAAAAATAAATGCTATTATAAATTCAAATACAATTGTAGTGTACACTTTTTTAACTGCAATTGCAATTAATTTTACCTACATAATTCTCTGAGTGTATATCTCGTACAAGAAATCGTTAAAATCACTTTGCTTTCATAATACAACTAAGGATCAATGCATTCAAGCTCAGATAGAAACTTTCCATGACTTCTATTTCACAACATCAACTTATCTTAAAAAATTCCAATAGGGTTTGTCATTGGGGTAATACAAACTTGCCAAATTCTGCTAAGTTATCTTCAGAATTACGATCTGCTGTTTGAAATAAAGGTGGTTCATTTTACATGGGCACACCGACATCGCTAAATCGACTTAACAAGATACGTTTCCATTATTTCAAAACCCTACACCACAGTACGATTTAGGTCATATTTCCGGAAGTGAATTGAATTGCCGTAAGAAAATCGATCGATCTATGCTGAGAGTTTCCAAAATAAATCCAAAATGGCATTCGGGAATTTTTCGTTTTTTCTTTTGGGTTCTTGAAATTTAACACATCAAACTTTTGGCTGTCTAGCCATTTTAGTCGTCAGAAAATTTTTATTTTTGAAATAACTAATAAAAATTAACCGTTTTGGTAATTCCCAGTGTAGAAACGGTAATGACATATCATTATTTTTTGGACTACCCACTTACCTTCTTCATTATTTCAAAACATATAATAATGGGTTACTGATAATGACTTACTTTTATCATTATTTCAAATAGAACATAATTTTCTAGATTTTTTTTTAATTTTTTTAAATCTATTTTTAGACTCAATATTTTTTAAACACTGGCAAGGATATACATATGTAACCACATATTTTTTGATTTTTCGTATGTTGGCGAGTAAGCTTACTTGTGTGTGGTCAATTATAAAATAAATATTACATGTCGATATACATAGCTCAGATGGTAGAGCTAGTGACTAGCAATCTGTAGACCCAGGTTCGATACCCGCACCAGCAAATTTTATTTAAAAAAAAATACGATAAAAAATATTATTTTTTTATATAATTTATTTTTTTGAAAATCTATTTTTAGACTCATTATTTTTGTCAGTACTGGTAAGCACATAGGTAACGATATATTTTTTGATTTTTCGTATGCTGGTGTGTAACCATAACTCATTATTTTTCGCGACATCGCCATATAAAGGTAATAAGAAATGTAATAACAAAAGTAACTAGTTACCATTACCAAGTATGTAGTTACATAACCACATATCTGGTAATGATTTTCTACACTGGCTTGTTTATTAACATATAATATTGAAAAAGCTGTGTAAATGAATGTTAAGAAACACGGTACTTTTGGTTAGTTGTTTCTTTTAATAACTGTGATAATAGTTGCTTTGTATTTTTTCATAGGAAAACAACTGATTATACAGTTACAAACACACAGTCACAAACAATAGTCATGCAGTTTTCGAAACAAATAAAAATCTTTTACTTCCGAACAATAAAAGATGTTCATGTTTGGTATAAGGATTTTTTGATAAATTTATAAAAAATTAAATTTTTTCAGCATCTTTATCTGCGATACATACGAGTATACTGTAAAAGTTTTAACTTTGATTGCCAATATTTCCACTATAAAGCTAAGCGGTTTTCTACATATCTGCAAAATTTGGTTATTAAATGTCCAGCGAATGTATAACGTCTCCTTAATAATTTAAACATTGATATTTTCCAAAATCTTCTATTTTTATTCATAAAGTAAATTTTATTATCATAATATTTTGCACGTATGTGGGATGACAACCACTTAATGAAATCAAATAAATTTTAATGTTAGATGTACGAAAAAAAATTAAGCAGCCTCAGAATGGTATTTACAAAATTTTACAGTTTTCTGCTTCAACTAGTGTTTCCAATTCGGTTAATCGATTAACCGATTCCTCGATTAATCGCCTCTATTTCGGTTAATGTCGAAACAAATAATTTAAAACTCAAATAATTATTCGACCCGAATAATCGGTTAAAATAGGTCGATTAACCGGTTATCTTTTTTATATGGAATTTTTCCTTTTCTTGAGCAACGTTTTTTTTTGCGATTTTCGTAAATTTTTTTGATGGTTTACTATTTTTACAATTTTTTTGTTCGTTTACTTTTGAATATTTTGACAACTTTAACAATACTTTTTCTCTATTACTAGTTTTACTAGAAATGTATTCTTACAAACCTTTTGTATCTAAAGTTTTTCAGATTTTTAAAGTTTTTGTAAAGAAATAAAAAATCTATATTAAATTTTCATTTGTAATAGTTTTAGGTTTGCTTTCCTTAACCTACTAATATTTGACAAAAAAAATGTAATTTTAAGTAGATTTAGAAGCATTTTTACACAACTTTTTCTACTAGTATCGTATAAGAAATATTTCAATTTAAAAAATCTCAACTTTTCAGCCCACATGCAGAAAAAAAACAGGTGGAACTTTATCTAAGTGCTATGTAATTATACAACTACATAAGTTCGAAGTAAGTTTTACAAATTTATAGCAAAATATTATAAGTTTTCGGATATTTTCCACTACACATACATATATATATTTTGCAAGGATTGTATATATTTTACAAAAAAATGTAAATTTTACTAGAACATAGCTCTTAGGTAATATTCCCCCTGTTTTTTTCTGTGTGTAGACTATGAAAAATTTATTAAATACATCGAGTTAATATCCCAGTGTAGAAAATCATTACCAGATATGTTGTTATGTAACTACATACTTGGTAATGGTAACTAGTTACTTTTGTTATTACATTTCTTATTACCTTTATATGGCGATGTCGCGAAAAATAATGAGTTGTCGTTACACACCAGCATACGAAAAATCAAAAAATATATCGTTACCTATGTGCTTACCAGTATTGACAAAAATAATGAGTCTAAAAATAGATTTTCAAAAAAATAAATTATATAAAAAAAAATATTTTTTATTGTATTTTTTTTTTTAAATAAAATTTTCTGGTGCGGGAATCGAACCTGGGTCTACAGATTGCCAGTCAACAGCACTACCATCTGAGCTATATCGACATGTAATATTTAATAGATAAAAACATAATTGACCTGTTGCACACAAGTAAGCTTACTCTCCAACATACAAAAAATCAAAAAATATGTGGTTACATATATTCTTACCAGTGTTTAAAAAATATTGAGTCTACAAATAGATTTCAAAAAATTTTCAAAAAAATCTAGAAAATTATTTTCTATTTGAAATAATGATAAAAGTAAGTCATTATCAGTAATTCATTATTATATGTTTTAAAATAATGCAGAAGGTAAGTGGGTGTCATTACTGGTAGTCCAAAAATAATGATATGTCATTACCGTTTCTACACTGGGATGTCACGTTGATATATAACAAAAAGAGGCAGCTTTTTGTATTTTTATTTATAAAAATATTAAGGAAATAAGTTTTTTCAAACGCGTCATATAGACCAGCTGCAATTAATATTGTAATTAATATGCATTAAACCATTAATCGATTAATCGCCAATTTTCTCGAATAACCGACCCGAATAACCGGTTAATCAATTTTAGTGATTTTTCGAATAATGCTCTAACCGGTTAACCGCCTACGTCGAATAATTGGAAACAGTAGCTTCAACTAAACTTTGGTATTTCATTACCAGATTTAGGGCGACTAACTTATTTCCAACATAACCAAGATTAATCGTTAACCACAGATATTTCCATATAAAGAAAGGTGTCGTAAATGTGGCGATTTTTGCCGATGGAGGAAGAAGTAAAAGTCGACTGCTGTTTCAATAACTCGACTGTGCTGAACTCTGATATGGCAACTTTGATTCTCTAAACCCATGGGAAATATCTGAGAATCGATCATATTTGAGAAAGGTACCCTTTTATCTTTTTCATAAGGCACCCAGCAAAATCTTTCATTACCAAATAAGTGGTTATATAATAGAAACTCATAGCTCCACACAACTTATTTTTTGGCGTCGAAACTCATTATTTTTGTTTGGCGTGGTCGTTTTTATAAGTAGTTACGCTTACCCGCTCGCTTACGAAAAAATGAGAAGTAAGTAGTTATGAGATTTTGAATAATAAGTGGTTACACACATGCTTACAAAAAGTTGAATTATAAGTGGTTATCCGAGTGCTTACTTGATTCTTAAAAATCAGGAGTTACATAAATATTATTAGCTTAAGGAAATGCATTCAGAAAAATTAAAGTTTTCTCTAGTGTGTAATTTTAGGACTCGTCATAAAAATTTAAACATAAAACATATTTACATATAATAAATAAAAATGTAAAAAATTTAACTGTGTAAAAAGTACTTATTTAAACTATTACGAGTAAGTCATTATTTTATATTTAAAAGCAATGAATATAATAGGTCGTTATTAGGAAGTTATTATTTTATATTACAAAATAATGCAAAAGGTAATGGTAATGCAGATGGTAATGAGGTGTCATTACTAATATTTTGCTGGGCAGCTTCTTTTTAAACAGCTGCCTTCTCAAATCGGTTTTTATATTTTCGAAATTTCTTCTAATAGAAGTTTTGAACTACCCGGGTAAAAAGTTTAATATGGTATCTTATATAATTGTATCTTATTTCCTAAGTTCCCATATACAACCACATACAATTTGATCCGACAAATGGGTCATCTACGTGTGTCTTTTTATATCAAATTAGATATAATTTGATACAATTTCATCCGAGATTTGTCCATATCCAGGACATCAAATTATATATAATTCGACACAAATATATCTGATTTTATATAATTAAATCAGATAGTAGGTGGACTAGAAGGTATGCTTAACAGTTATTAAGTTGACAATTCAAATTTCTGTAGTTTAAACAATTTTAAAGGCCCTAATTTTATAAAAATAAAACATAACAAAATGTTTACAAATATTCTTACAAAATTGGTTGTGTTTTATAAAAATGCATTTGAAAACGTACGCATAAGTGTTTTAATATGAAACTAACGTGAAAATGTTTTGTTTATGGAGACTTATATTTTTATTAGACCGTACCTCAAAAAAAAAGTTCGCCGTACACCCTCCAATATGAAGTAGTTTTGCAAGGCAATTTCAAAAATTTTTTTTGCCGAACGTAGGGGTCGCCTTTTTAAATTTTTCGTTATAGCTTCGGCACTTAAAGTCGGATTTTAAAGTGTGATATATCGATTTCTTTGCCTCGAGGAGATCAGTGTGTTGCTATAAAGGAAAAATCCAATGAAAAAAAAATTAAAAAGGCGACCCCTACGTTCGGCAACCAATATATAAAAAAATTTCTACTGGGTTTATCGAAAAACTTCCTTAGCAAAAGTTTAATGATTTTTTGCGAGCTTTAATTTTCTGACATTAGGGTCGTACATTATTGTGGTACCAAAGGGGATCTGGTGGGTAACTACTAGAACGGGATACTTGAGCTCAATGGCCTTTAGAGCAAAACACTGGTCTCCTCGAGAGAAAAACATCGATGTATCATACACTCATAAAAAAAGCCCGTACAAATAGTTAAAAATTTTGCTAAAATAACAGGAAATAGTACCTGAATTTGCGCCAGCAGAAACTTCAATGATGTTGAGAATCATGGTCTGCTAAATTTAGGTGACCTAAATTTTAGATAAAAAAGTTAGTTCAAATACAATAATTTATAAGAAATGTTGTTTAATGGAAATGAAAATTACTTAGTTGAAATAAGCACATGTTTTCTGCTAAATTTTGGTTGGTTATAAACAGGTAAAAAATTCAGTTAACATTCAAAAATTGAGAAGAATGTTCGTTGAATAAAAATGAAAAACAATAACATATTTAATAGTATTCCCGTAAATAAATATAGTTTATATTATAAAACAAACCTCTATTATTTTATTTTTTTTATACAATTTTAACTGCGAAATGTTAATGTCCAGTATACCTCCGTTTTCTTTTGCGTTTCTTTGCTGACTAACAGAAACAACAGAAAACATGCTCTTATCATATTATTTTATTTACTAGAACTTTCTTAACAAGCGCCATATTATTTTTATTTGTATTGGTGAGCGTCATCAGTGATGACTCATCACACAAATTAAAATACACTTACTAGAAATTTTCTAATTTGTATTGGTCGGCAAACTCACCAATACACACTTCACCATCAAGCACCATCAATCACTATACACTAGCGCCCCTATCGTTTTCTTTTGAAAACACAAATATTAAAAAAGTTGCCAACAAATTTATCTATATTAGCTGATACATTGTCAAAATCATTTATAAAAAAAATTGCTAAATATCAGGAGGAAAAATTAGTTCAAGTACAGCAGAAATATGTTTTTGTGGTGAAATTGGATAACAACTTTAGCTAAACAACGGATTTAAACGAAAACAACAGAAAAAATTTGTTCAACTGAATTAGAACGCGTTTAACAGACTTTTGTACTAACTTTTTTTATGAGTGTACTTTAAGATCCGACTGTAAATGCCAAAGATATAACGAAAAATGTAAAATGGCGACCCCTACGTTTGGCAAAAAAACAAAAAAATTATTTTTGAAACCTCCTTGCAAAAATACTTCATACACGCAGATAAAAGATATGGTTGCAATATGATCACGGCTACAAAACTATGTTCCCTACTGCCATACCTGGTTGTTGCCATTACATTATTAATGTATTAATCACACTTTGCAAATGATATGGTAGTCCATAATCATTTTATAGTTAAAATCTCTCTTTTTTCGGTTATCATATTTTTCTCTCGTCTGCAATCATATATTATCTGGACAACCATATTCCTCTCTTCGAATTACAATCATATTATTATTTGCATTGAGAGATATCATGTTCACAATCATTGGTATGATTTCGAAAACTATAAGATGATCAGTATATTTTTTATGAGCGTTATCGATCAGTTACCGTCATTGTTGTTTGAGATTTTGTGAAAAGAAGTTAAGCAATTAAAGAAAATAAACATATTAACAAAAAAAAAAAAAAAAAAACATAAGAACAACTTATTGCTGTTGATTTTAATAGTAACATTGTTTGTTGGAGAAAGAATTCCCTCTAAACAGAAACCTTGAAATTAGATTGTACTTTAAAGTGCGTAATGTTATAAAATAAGTAAAAAGAGATAAAAAAGTAATTTATTTTTTGTTTTTGTACTTACACAGAAAAATTATTGTTGAAGAGCGTCCATAAAAAAGCTACAGCTTTTAGTTTTGTACGAAAGTCAAGTTGAAAAACTGTACAAAATTTAAGAAAATGTAAAGAGTGCACGAAATAATCATAATATATTCCTAGTGATCATAATATGATCCTAAGTGATCAAAAAATGTTCGACATGACAATAATATGATCATTGGGAACATATTATGATCATCACGAATATATTCTGATCATAAGGAACATATTATGATAATTTTTGGATGGATTGTGAAATTACATTCTTAGCAATATTTTTCAGCGCTAATTTATAATTATCTCTATATATAATTGATTACTAAAACTAATTTAATTATGACTATACTTAAATATGTAAATTAGTTATTGAATAAAAAGATGTCCTATTCTCAAAAACAAAACATGCATAGCTTTTTAATTCAGTTTCAGCAGAATGCTATAGGCGTAGTATAATATAGTAGCTTTACTCTTTTTCTGTCATTTGAAAAAATGAAGTAGTGTTTGTAATTATACCCTACACCACTATGTGGTCAGGGTATTATAAGTTTGTGCTGATGTTTGTAGCACCAAAAAATATTGGTACTAGACCCACCTTATAGTATACCGATCGGCTCAGAATTTTTTTTTATTTCGATTTAACGATGTCCGTCTGTCCGTCCGTCCGTCTGTCTGTCTGTCCATGCATTCTTGTGCGCACTCTACAGGTCGCAAATATTAAGATATTTTGATGAAATTTGGTACACAGACCTACGTTAGCCCAAGGACGAAGCCTATTGATTTTGGTGAACATCGGTCCATGTTTAGACCTAGTGCCCATATAAGGGTCCTACCAAAATTATATTGTTTATACGCTGCAGGTCGCAAATATTAAGATATTTTGATGAAATTTGGTACACCGACCTATGGCAGCCCAAGGACGAAGCGTATTGATTTTGGTTAACACCGGTCCATGTTTAGACCTAGTGCCCATATAAGGGTCCCCCAAAAATTGGCTTGGTTACAAACTGCAGGTCGCAAATATTAAGATATTTTAATGAAATTTGGTGCGCTGACTCACATTATAGAACATTTTGACACAAGTCCCATTTTAACCCATTTGAATTTCGGATCCAAACATTAGTTGGCTATAACCAGAGTGGTGTAGGGTATTGTATAGTCGGCATGCCCCACTTTAACCTTTTTACTCGTTTTTTATATGGAGTATAACAGTTTTTTTCACGTGAAACTCAAACAACTTACGGTGCTTAAGGTGGTACGCTCTAATGTTTATGTTTGAAGTTAATTTATTCTTCATTTGCAAATAACTAAATTTGAGGTTGAACTGTATATTAATTTGTATGGGATAATATATAAAGTTATATAAAATTACAAGAAAATATTTTTAGTATGGCGTCACATACATTTTCATGTAACTTGGCATGGAACAATATATAATCATATCGGTCGCTTCATATATATTGATTAATTTTATATGGTTTATGTAGGTATATGTATATGGAGTAAGATTTGGGGACATATAATAATATCAATTACCTTATACAAAATTCGTTCAAAAAATAATATCAGATGTAGTGTTATATAATGTTATGTGTCTTAACGTGACTCCATTCACAGCCATATATAACTCAATCACAATATATATGACCATATATAACTATTTTTACGCGGGTCGTTAATTATTTAATATAATATTAGAGAACTATTTTATTATTCTTCGTAAATGTATAAGGTCTTAAAAAGCTAGCAATATTTTAAAACTCCAATGCCCAAGGCCCCTAAAAAGCGGTCTTCAAATCTTAAATAGTTTTTGGCTAAATAACAATTTTTTATTAAACAAGGTATATTACATCCATAGAAAACATAATTACCTACTTTTTTGCCTTCAAATTTTTTTTTTTTTTTGTATAAAGCACCGTAAGTAAGTTGTTTGAGTTTCACGTGAAAAAACTGTTATACTCCATATAAAAAAAAATGATTTTTCACGACAATCGGTTTCACGTGAAAATTGTGTAGAGTTTGTTTTCACGCAAATTTAATGTACAAGAATATTATTTTTCTTGGGAAAAAGTGACTTTTTGTGTTTATTTTGATTGTGCCTTTGCTATAAAATTAAAAAAATTGTTCATTTGTTTAAATTAAATTGCAATTTGAGGCATTTAAAGTTCGAGTGAAATTTTTCCACGTGAAAAAAACTTACGGTGCTTAAGGAACGATTTTCAGGCGAGAAGGACGTAAAGTGAAACTTTCGTAATTTAAAAAAAATTAACTTTTTAAAAGAGAAAAAAATATTTGAAAAATCCTCAAAAATACATTTACGATCTAGCATATGTTATCGATTATAACAAAGCTAAATTAGGGTCACTAGTTGTAAAATGAGTTACAATTTTTGCTTCAGGACTAACAGGATATCGTCAGGATTCGTCTTACAAATATCTCTCTCACTTAAAAACTAGCACACAGATTTTCATGAAATTAAACACAGATTATATACTCAGAGTTAGTAGTAAGAAAAACTGATGGCGTGAGAATTTATTGAATTTTAGTGGCAAATTCGCCAAATTTCGTAATTTTCAAGAAGCGAACATCGCCATAACTTCTGAAATAACAACATATTTTATTTTACTGATAGTGTTATTTATAGCAAAAATCGAAATTTTTGACATTTGGGATTTCTTGATTCCTCTTCAACTTTTATTGTGCTATATCGCCAAAATAAAGCGATAAATTAAACTTTTAATATTTGTTTCATATTAGATTTTCAATGTCAAATATATATTTCAAATATTATCCCAATCAGAAGAAAGCGTATTTGAGGGTTAATCCTTTAACGACCATGCATTTTCCTTCCATTGATTCTTTTTAATTTTAGTGATCTGAGAAATAATAATAGTTGTTCAAGAAAAGAATTGGTTACCAAAGGCGCTTCCTTTGCCGACCATACAGTACCAAAGCGATTTTTATTTTCATAATCTGCTTAACAATAGTCATGCCACAAAAATTTTCTCTTCAGCCCTCGGTAAAATCGGGACTTCAACTTTCTAAACGCGTTTTTATAGAAATATATCCTACACTATGTGGTAAGGATTTACCTCCCCCCGCGCAACCAAGGGGAGATAAATTGAAACGTTCCCTCCCCGAAGTAAAATTGTTCAATACAAAAATATAAAGGAACCCTCCCCAAAACCTTTCCCTGGAACCGTGCCTAGGTGCTGATATTTGTTACTCCCACAATTTTTGTTATCTTATACGTATTATTACATATTTCCCTTTATTTATTGCTCCGTGAATTGCAATTTCCTTACCGGAATTTTATCCGCTTCCCGGAATATGACCCCAATCGTACTGTGGTGCAAGGTTTTATATGAATATTCAGCATATCCTATTTTAATTCTTATTTGTATATTTTAGAGTATATCAATATACTCAAAATCGAATAGCAGAGTCGTTTTAGCGATGGTCGTCTATCCATGTGAAATGAACGACCGTTGTGATCAAAATATAGGCAGCAATTCTATAGATAACACTATGGAACATTTTTGGGATTATTGTCTGGGGGGTGAGAAATTCCAAGTCAGGGTGATGGTACTAGGTCAGTATAGTAAAACCCTCAAAGGGTTTGGCGTTCGTATGTGTCATTTTTTTTATGACCTTTTAAATTTTTTCCTTATCTTGATGTTTTTTCGCTTAGTTGTAACTCGAGAACCACTTGTCCGATTTTGATGAAACAAATTTAGAAAAATTTAGAATTACAATTTCTTTAATCCGTTCATATAACATTTTTCTTTATAATCAACAGTTTTGTCGGTAAAAATAAATTTGTGGAGAAAAAAAATAATTTTTTGCCTAAAAATTAAAATTTTTTATGAATTTAAAAAAAAAAATTTTTAATTTTTAGGCAAAAAAATATTTTTTTTTCTCCACAAATTTATTTTTACCGGCAAAACTGTTGATTATAAAGAAAAATGTTATATGAACGGATTAAAGAAATTGTAATTCTAAATTTTTCTAAATTTGTTTCATCAAAATCGGACAAGTGGTTCTCGAGTTACAACTAAGCGAAAAAACATCAAGATAAGGAAAAAATTTAAAAGGTCATAAAAAAAAAATGACACATATGAACGCCAAACCCTTTGAGGGTTTTACTATACTGACCTAGTACCATCACCCTGACTTGGAATTTCTCACCCCCCAGATTGGCTGTTGTACTGTGTAATTAGAGGAAATTTGGTAATATACATAAGTTTATATTGACACAAGGAAGAACACTATTGAAAATGGTTGAAATCGGTCTATGTTTTAAAACAGTAGCCACTGGTTTAAAACATTAAGTAGTATTACCAAACTAAAAAGGCAAGAAATTTCTTGCATTTCTTGTTTGCTAATCAGATAATGCTTATTCCGGTCAAAAAGTCCGGGTACAACTCTGGTTCAGTTCTTCCCGGTTCTTTTTTTACAGCGTTTACCAATTCGGAAAGTTAAATTCAATAACTAACTGATAGACCAACTTTTGGGGCGCCTGAATGAGTGGATGTCTATGTAAAAGGTAGATTCACATACAAAAAAAAATTCAAGTACCAAACTCCAGCGATTTTAGTCATTCAAATTCCATTTCGTTCCAGCTGTCTAGTGTTTCAATTTCACTCGTTTCCCGTTCCATTTCGTTTCCCAATTTTAGTGTTCCAATTCTATCGGTTCCCCTTTCCATTTCGTTCCACTTATCTACCATTTCAATTCCACAAGTTTAACATTCCATTTGATTTCGTTTCCCAATTTTAGTGTTGCAATTCCACTCATTCCTCGTTTCATTCGATTTTACACCCATTGACTTGTGTTTTAATATTAATTGTTACTCGTTCCATTCCATTTCTTCCCACTCGCTCTGCTACAACGTGTGCAATTGAAACAATAAGGTTAGGAGTGTTTCAATTCCACTTATTCCTCATTACATGCCATTATATTCTCCGTTCCATTCCATTTCAATATTTTTTTATTTTTTGTATGTTGGCGAGTAAGCTGACTTGTGTGCAGCAGGTCAGTTATGTTTTTATCTATCAAACATAACATGTCGATATAGCTCAGATGGTAGTGCTATTGACTGGCAACCTGGAGTCCCAGGTTCAATTCCCGCACTAGAAAATTTAATTTAAAAAAATTTTACAATAAAAAAATATTTTTTTTTTTAAAAACTTACTTTTTTTAAATCTATTTTTAGACTCATTCTTTTTGTCAGTATTGGTAAACATTTAGGTAATGACATATTTTTAGATTTTTCGTATGTTGGTGTGTAAGCATAACTCATTATTTTTCCCGACATCGCCATACAAAGGTAATAAGAAATGTAATAAGCAAAGTAACTAGTTACCATGACCAGGTATATAGTTACATAACCACATATCTGGTAATGATTTTCTACACTGGGAGAGTGAAATTATTAGCAAAGTACTTCAACAATTTGATTTGTGAGGCTCCTTAACGTGTATTCATTCCAGGGTATTCAATCGATTGATAGTTATTCGATTAATCGAACAATTTTTCAATAAAATTTAGATTTTAGGTCTGCTCAGAGCTGTTTACATATAATTCAATGTAGTTAGATCCGGTGCCAAATCTAACCGCATATGATCAGATATGGCATGGATGTAGTGCCAGATCAGTTCCTATCTAAAGTGATCTGAACAATTTGGTGGTTTTCATGGCCAGATATGAGCAGATCTGGCCAGACCTAGTGCCAGTCCTTGTACCACATCTTATGCTTTTGCACTGGCACAAAAAATATAGTGCAAACAAATTTTGTTTGAATAATTTCTCCCCTAATTAAAAAAAATTTATATGGGGCTTTATACAGTCATAGCATACGAGTATGTAATTTAACATGTGTCTTTATAAATGCAAAATTTACAAGGAAGGTCTGCAGAGTGGTTGGGAAAAATTAAATATGTGAGAGAAGGGACAGAAAATATAAAAGTTTTGATAAAATATCATCTCAATTAATACATACATTTTTTATTTTTATGAATTTTAGAAGAGTTACAAAAATTATTTTTGTGTCTTTTTTTAATTTTATTCGATTAATCGGTTAAGAATAAAACCCGAATATTTATACATACAAATAATAAAATATGAAATTTTGGCTATACATTTTTTACTTTAAGGAAAACTCTAACCAAGCCTACGAAAAATCATACACACCTTTTGTAGACGAAATCAAATTTACTTTAAAATAAACACTCAAACTCAGACAGTATGACGCTGAATTGGCATTTTTTTTTCTCCTCAATCAAATAAATGTGTGGATGGATCAAAAGAAAAATTATAATGAATGTAGGATTCGTGAAAAAAGATTGTCAACTTGTTTTTTTTTTTCCTTAATGATTTGCTGCATTTAATCAGAGAAGAGAAAAAATTAACAAAAAAATGTAATTTAAAAAATAGCATTGATTGCATTGAAAAGTTTATGTTACTGGCTGACTAAAGGTTGACAAAATAGTAGTTAAACAAAACTGTTGCAACTAGCAATCAAATCGAAAGGCAGGGATACTGGTTTATGAATTGTTGGTAGTTGGTGGTACAATGTAGTTTAAAGTCATGATCATGTTCATGTTTAACTAGTAAATGATAGACAGAAATCACTTAAAATTTATTCATTATTTTTTTTCTATTAAGTATGACTGAAAGTAAAAACTAGTTACAATGTTATGGGTTACTAGTGATAGTTGGTTAATGGTCAAAATTAAAGATATAAACAACTTGAAAATCAAAAGAAACTAAAGTGAATTAAAAGGAATTTTTAATAAAATTGAGTTAAATAATTAAACATTTTGCATATTTGATATTACTTAATCTGGTGGAGTAGAGTGTGATATAGTCGATGTCTACTTTTTTTGCAAAAAGATAAAAATCCTTAAGTGCTTTGTTCTCCCCCAAAACAAAAAGAAAAAAACAAAATTGTAACAAAACTCTTTAACAAGTTAACAACATCATTTAACATGTAACTTCTTTTTTCCCTTTCTTTTTAGACGTCACATTTGCGTGCAACAACGTACGGTAACGATGCCTGTAAAAACAACTGAAATTTATACACGTCCAATTTGGAAACATGTCAGTACACCATGTCAACCACAAACGCATGTGAATCAAATGTGTACACGCGTCCAGTTGGTGCACGAACAGGCATTCCGCGATGTTATACGTCACAAATCAGCTCAACAGGTCACCTATGATTGTTGTACGGGTTGGATGCGTGAATCACCGCATGCCGATGGATGTATGAAACGTAAGTAATACACATTTCAGCACTCACGCATAAAACTAAATGTCAGGAAATCTTATTTAACGATATTGTTTCCTCAGAAAGTGAAAGGAGTGCAAAAAACAGAAAAAAGTTGACAAGTTAATATAAGAGATTGGTCAGGTTTACAAGGGAAACTTTCTGCTGCTACAATTGATAAGCTTTATGATTACCATGATCTGGTGAACGATGGTACTTTCCATCTTTTTACACCCTACACCACTACGTGGAGAGGGTATTATAAGATTGTGCTGATGTTTGTAACACCAAAAAATATTGGTCCTAGACCCACCTTTTAGTATACCGATCGGATTAGACATTTTTTTTATTTCGATTTAACGATGTCCATATAAAGATACCCCTCATATAAAGATAACCCCTTAGTAAAATGTTTTGCTGAAATCAGCAGCGTGAATTAGTAAAAAAATCCGTAATTTGTAATAAGAGAATAGCAAAAATGATTACAAAAAGAAAAAATTGTACTAAAAATCAGTATAAAAATAGTAAAGTTGGATTGGAAACTGTTTGCAAATTTTTTTACTAACTGTAGTATTAAAATATTATAAAAAGCTAATGCTTATAATAGTTGCAGTATACTCGAACGTATGCCGCCAAAACTTTTTAGGAATTAACGCAAAAAAGTTATGGTATATACGTTGAGTTTTCAACGTTGATAATTATCCACGTTGCAAGTTAACGTGCATACGAAAAGTAATGTGAAAGTTTTCGTTTCAAACACATTTCATGTACTTTGAGTTTTTTTCTGAGTTAACGGATATAGTTAAGTCGAAAACCCAGCTTATATATTTTTAAAAATTGAATAAACTAAAACTGATTTTTTTGGATTAAAAAACTTGTCCGCCAAAAGAAAAATAAATTTAAAAAATGATTACAGAAAATAATTTTAGAAAATTCGAAAAAATTTTAAAAATTATGGGAATTTTAGTTTAGTTTTTTAGTTTGACTCTAAATCATAAATTAATATCACTTTCTGTTTAAATTATTTTTCAAATTAAAGAAAGATAATACAATTTTTCACAAGTAAATTAAAAGATCAACTATATATATCCCTCATTCATCTTAAAAACACATGACAAGGGTCAAAATCGGTGTTGCCACTTTTTGAATAATTATTCAAAAACGGGACTGTTTACAAATTCGTTGGATAATTTTTGAATAATGACATTTTTGTGTAGTTTTTGTGTAATTTCACTTTTTACAGAAATTTTCGTAAATTTCATTCTAAGTCCAGGTCTAATTAGTCGATATTTAGATAAAATGAGTTTGTCTGCAAAAAGCACTAGAACTGTTAAAGTTTTTATAACAGGTTTAGTGCTTTTAATGTAAAGAGATTTTTTTGTAGTAACATGGCGCCTTATAATTCACTACTTGTATGATATTTGTAGGTAAACTGTATTTAAACATCATGTTCCAAATGTCAGCAGAATAGGATAAAATTTTCGGATATCCATTAAAAAAATTTGGAAATTTTTTGTGAAAATGAAAAATCTTTATTTTCAACCACGAAAAAGATTCGTTGGAGTTCGATCAAAACCAATAAATTTATTTGGTAAGAAGTTATTTTGACATTACCTAAATCAATTAATAAATCGGAAATATGGTATTGGGAATTAAAAATAGGGAAAGGAATTAAAAAACAAACCTATTATCCAACTAATGGTATTTCCAATGAACTTCAAAATTAAAATACGTTTATATGTTGTGTTCATTGGAAATTTGAGTTCAAAATGGTTGGAGGGCTCTGGGAAGAGAATAACTAGCAACTGGAAAATATTTATTTATAAAACACATATAAATGAAAGTACCCTTCAAAGAAACTTACATACATAGTTCTGAAAGAAGAAATGTAGACAAAGATTCTTCAAACAATTAATCTTAAAAAAAGGAAAAAATGTAGTTTTTACATTTAAACTTGTGGCCCGTCCAAACTTTAACTCAAAATTATTTTGATTCCGACAGTATGAAAGACCAGCCATTAACAAATGTCTGAATTATTTCCCAAATATTTTGATTCTACTCCAATATGTGCAGGAGAGTTGGTCCAAAGGGCCTCATATTTGTATTTTGTAATTTTTTGTATATAAAATAGCCATTCTTTGTGTAATTTCCTATGGTTTTGGATAATTTTTGACCTACAACTGTGTAATTTTTTGATCTACTGGTGGCAACACTGGTCAAAATATAATTTAAATAACTAGAGTTTGCTAAAAACCGAAAAATTTGGAAACCGCGGTTTCTGTTTTCAAAATTATAAAAACCGCCTTATAAAACTAATCAAATTATATGTAGTGACCGATATGACTATATATGATTTGATACTAAGTTTTATAAAACTGTATGTGTCGTCGTACTAAAAATATATTTTAATTTTATATAACTTTCTATATAATCGCATACAAATTAATATAAAGTTCAACACCAAATTTAGTTATCTGCAAATTCAGAGTTAATTACTCCATAGCCAAATAATTTTCACGTGATGTTTTTGCATGTAAAATCATATTAAAAAATGATGCGTACGATTTAGAAGACAAAAGTATTCAAATAAATGTTCATTTTATGTTTTAAAATTTGGGTCTTCAAAATTATTAAAACCATAGACATTTCAATGTCAATTTAATAGCTGGTATGCATAAAAAGTATGCCTACTATCAGACAAAATTTTATAAAATCAGATATTTTTATATCGAATTAGATATAATTTGATGTCCTAGATATGGACAAATCTCGGATCAAACTGTATCAAATTATATCTAATTGATATAATTAGACACATGTAGATGACCCATTTTTCGGATCAAGTTGTATGTCGTTGTATATGGGGATTTATTAAAAAAAACATAATTATATATGACACCATATTAAGATTTTTACCCGGGATTATTAAATATGCATAAAAATTAAATCCCTGCAAACATTTGGAAGATATCTTCCAAGAATATAATAAAGCGATATCTTCTATTTTTCACTTGAATGAAAATAATCAAGTAGTATTATGAAATTGTCTTCCTTTTATCATTCGGAAGATATTTTGGAGATATTTGGAAAATCAATTCCAAAATTGTGTTTTTTGTCATAATTTATTATGATAATATTGCGGCAATATCACCTTTTTTTCATCTGGAAGATAAACACAATTTGTTTCAAATTTTTGAAAATGTTGGAAAAAATAATACAAAATTTGTACGAAAAACAATTATAAGAAATATGGGAAACAAATTAGTGCGCGGAAAAAACGGGTATGGTGGCAACAAGATAACTAACTTGATTATTGCCGCAATAAAGTTTTTCTTCCAGGCGATACGATTGCGAAACATTTTCGTATTTTAATGTTTGCAGGGATAGTTTCATACGGCCAAGATATCTTTTAAAATTCGATTGAATTTCTTACTCGAATATTTAACGGCAATAACGCCATTTCGAAACCTTTCCGGAAGAAGAAATAAACCCATTATAAATAATTTTTTTTTTCAGCAACTAAAGCTGTATTTTAAAGAGTTTAAATTTAACTTTTAACAATTTGTTTAAACAATATAAAGTTAATATTTTATAAATTTCGCGGAATACAAAATAAGGCTTTTTAAACCACTTGATTTTTTGGTGCAATTTTTTTTTCTAAAAATTCTAAACCTCAGTTTATGTTATCCGTAATAACAAAAACAAAAAATTCTTTAAAGCAATTTTTAATGGAAAAAATATTTATGACAATTAATACAAAATTTTGTAAAATTGTAGCTGAACCCAGAGACTATTAATTATAGAGATAGGAAATCAAAACTTAAGGCTTCATTAGTCTAATCGTAAAGTAAAAAAACGTATCTGTAATCAATTCAATGTGTTAAAATAATATAGGAATATATTTTTATCTTTTTTCTATGCATTGAAACTGTTGTCAAGTAAAATCGTAAAAAAGTTCTGTTGAAAATAGAAATTTTCTATTTTATTACTTGACATTTAATTCTATGCACAAGAAAAAGATAAAAAATACAATATTTTTATTTTTCATACTCTTTTTATTCATTATGTGAATGATACGTTACTTTTTTTACGATACTTCCAAACTAATTTGGGCTTTACACTACGTACCGATAGAGGGCGCTGAAATTTAGTATTACCTGAGCAACTATTTAGTATCAGTTTAGTATCAGCTGAGCCTATATTTAAAAACTCAAAAACTGCTGAAAACTGCTCAAAATAAGGAAAAAGCAAACGCGGAATATATTCAAATAATAAAATTTGAAATATTTGTTTGTATTTTTTCCTTTGTTGTTTGTTATTATTTAAATTTAAATAAAAAAAGAAAATTGTCAATTTTTTTTACAAAGTGGCATCTAGTGATAACGATTTTTTTATAACTTATTTTTTTGGTGATGCCATACCCCTGGCTGAACCTTTTCGAAATTCAAGATTCAATAATATGCAATTTAATTAATTATTTTAATTGGTTAAAGTATTTGTTAAAAACCGACTTATTTTTGTCGGTTTTCGGTTTCGGTTTTGAGGCTTGGTTTCGGTTTCGATTAAAACCGAACAGCAAACTCTATAAATAACATACATTTAAATTTAACGATTCGTTGTAATTAAAAAATCTGTGTGTATCATACACAGAGTTGAATAGAACCAGCTGGGATACTTTAAGAATTAAGGTTCAAAGCAAAAAAGATTAATAATAACAAAGGATAAAAATAGCATTGTTAGATTTCTTTGATGTTAGTCTAAGTTGAATTGTTAAAATTTTCGATTTGCTTTCAACTTTCACATAAGTAGACGATTATCAATTATTAACCCACTCAAGGCAAATAACACTGATGATGGTTTTGTAGCGAAAGCCAAAAATACGTATTCTGTCTTGCTGGCCTTATCGAATTCTTTCAAATTTTTTATTTTTTGCAATTTACTTGTGAAAATTGTATCATTTTTCTTTAATTTGAAAAATAATTTAAACAGAAAGTTATATTAGTTTATGATCTAGAGTCAGACTAAAAAACATTCATTTATTTTCGTTATTTTTAAAAATACCTAAAAACCTAATTGGCCTATGGAAAAGCTTCGAGTTCTGTGTATATTTGCAAAATAACTAATTTTCATATACTTTTATGTTTTTTTTTGCAATTTGTAATTTTAGCCGCAGTTATTAGGCGCATATTTTCGATTTTTAAGTGCATGGAATTCCTTACCCTACCCTACCCTACGGGAAATTTTAACAAACTGTCACCGAACTGGCCCCTTTATATGAAATAGACTGGTCACTTTTACATGGCGTTGTCATAGGAGGGGGAAATTGACCCCTTGTGACATGTCACAAGACAAATCCCAGGATAGGTCCCTGATTTTTGTTTTTTATGAGAGTTCAGTAACCTGTTCTAGGATTTGTCTTGTGACATGTCACAAGGGGTCTATTTCCCCCTCCAATGACAACGCCATGTAAAAGTGACCAGTCTATTTCATATAAAGGGGCCAGTTCGGTGACAGTTTGTTAAAATTTCCCGTAGGGTAGCTATTACTGCTCCGAGGAGCAGAACACTTAAAAATTTAAATCCCTGAAAAAAATTTCACTTAAATATTAGATTTTACTTAAAGGACCTTAAAAATTTTATTACATTTCCTTTTTTTTTTATTTCCCCGATTTACCTTATTTCTTTCAGCTGTTTGTGCTGCTCGTTGTCAAAATGGCGGTTCTTGTTCTGGACCTGATTCATGTTCATGTCCAGCTGGTTTTTCAGGACGTTATTGTGAACATGATATCAATGAATGTAAAGAGGAGAAACCCTGTGATCAAACCTGTTTCAATACCATAGGCTCATATTATTGCAAATGTCGTGAAGGCTTCACATTACAAGGAGATCAACAAAGTTGTAAAAAAATTGGTAAGTAGATTCAAACAAAAGGTTTTTTTTTTAGAAAATCGTAGAATTGTAAAATGTTTGCAATTAAATTTTAAAATATTTATCTAGATTTACACCATGATGATGCATTTGAAGCACGCGATTTAGAAAATGAAATAGAAACACAAGAGGATATAACAGCAAGATTACAGAAAATTGAAAAACAATTGGCCAATGAAAGAGTGCAGTCAAATGAATTGCAGAAAACTTTACAATCGACCTACACGATGGTTGATTCATTAAAGAGTCGTTTAGTTAATTTGGTAAGTAATCAATTTAATTATATACTACGAGTATTGAAAAAAGGTGCCTGCAGACAAAGTAAGGAAAAATGTTGGTATTTTATAATAGTAAATTTTACCAAATCCGACAGTTTATATACAAACGTATAAAATTCTCGTCCCGTTTAATTTTTGTACGTTATTTAATGTTTCGGTTTGTGTGTTCCAATCATCATTTTCTTATTGCGGACAACTGATGAGTTGGGGTGATGCCCACGAAACAATTGTATTGTCTATCATAAAAATGGTCAACCTTTTTGAAACAACAAATAAAATCTAATATGACAATATCATATTATAGTTTGGACTTTAGATAGAAAAATATTCCAATATTTTTATAATTTTTTAAATTGCATTTATAGTGAAGGCCTGAAGCTATCAAAAACTTTTTACTGCGTTATTTTATCGCCTTGCCATAAAAAGTTATATGCTCTTAAAAGTAGACGTGTCCTTAAAGGTTAAATAAAACTAAAAATTTTTTAGATATAATAGTTTTTTAATTAGATATTTATTAATTTAGTTCGAGGCCAATTTTCTTATTAGTGTCGGCCCAGAATAACAGCGCAGAGGCTAGCGATTATCGCTCTGAGAAAAAGCGCCCAAAATAACGACGTACAGCGGCAGCGACATAATTGAGCATGTATTATATATAACAAGGGGACTTTATGCTACTCATACATCTCTTAGTTTACTGCAAATATAATATCCAATACTAAACGATGAACTAACGAGCTACTAATAATGTTCAATATCTCAGTTGAATAAAGAAAAAAAATTTTTAATAATTTAAAAAAGTTTTATTTCTTTTTTGTAAAAAAAATAGAAAAAGAGTCAGAAGAGCCATTGCCTTTGTTAGCTGTACTCTTTGATATTACAAAATGTAGTGAACACCAGCAAAAATAACAATGGAGTTGACAACATTGGTGAGAGTATGAGAAAGAAAACATGGGAGAATAACAAAATCCGCCATTAAAATAAAACAGATTCTATCTCGCGACAGCTAAGTTCAGCGATTTTTAAATGTCAAAATGTATGGGAAAATTTACTGCGCTCTTATTCTGGGCCTCCACATATGAATTAACATAATAAGTACTTTTTTCAAAAACTGCTATTTTTATTCATCAGGATACTCTCCTGACAAATATTTCACAGAGTTTTTGGTTTCAAAAACCTCTACACTTTCAGGAATGAAAAGACGATCGTTTCGGGGATTTTCCAGGTCCTCTGCCACCACTTTCTAAAGAACAGTTTTCTCAAAATCTCATATTTAATGTAATCTGCTACATCAACAAAATGAGCATGGAGCAAACAATAAAAAATGTTTTCGAAGTTTTCTGCAAAGCATAGCGAACAATAGAAATATTATGAAAGTTTTTTGTTTTTGTATTTCATACCAGCGGTATAAATAAACACAAATTTTATTTTTACCCTTCTTCTTTGTCCATACAAGAAGAGGCAAAACCATGAGTGTTGTCAAAATATTGGTCTTAAAAAATAAAAATTGTTTTTATCGACCTTTTTAATTGATTAATTAGAAATTTATTAATTTATTTCGAGGCCAATTTCCTTATTATGAATTAACATAATAAGAACTTTTTTCAAAAACTGCTAATGTTAATTCATAATAAGAAAATTGGCCTCGAACTGAATTAATAAATTTCTAATTAATTAATTAAAAAGGTAAAAAAAACAATTTTTATTTTTTAAATAAAAATTAAAAACCAATATTTTTTTATAATAGTTTTTTCTAATTGTGTTTTGTTGATTAATATTTAGCAGGTTATTTTGATAATTTTAGCAAGAAAAATTTTAATTTGCAATTAACTAAAATATAACAGAAATTTAACTTAAGCTGTTTTTACATTTGCACCGAAATGCCGAGATTTCGATATTCACCACTCTGAATAGTGAAGATAAGCGTAATGTTTTTATTGGAACTAAGGTTACGTTTACACTTGCATCGAAATCCCGAGATTTCGCTATTCACCACTCTGAAAAAACAATGAAGAAAAGCATATATATGTGCAATTTTTAATAAAGCACACATAGTTGGGGTCTAATAAATTCATTTTCTAAAAATTTAAAGTTTATATGCTTTTCTTCATTGTTTTTTGAGAGTGGTGAATAGCGAAATCTCGGGATTTCGATGCAAGTGTAAACGCAACCTAAGTGTACTTTATTCAAAATTGAGCATCTATAAGCTTTTCTTCATTGTTTTTTCAGAGTGGTGAATATCGCAACCTTAAATTTTATAGATTTAATAGTTTTAAGTTAGCTTTAAGATACTAATATTTAGCAGTGGTTTCTGCTGATTTCAGCATTTTTTCTGCATTGCCTTGGTTAGTAGCTTTTGATACAGATAACAAGCATCGTTAAAAATCTCCAAAATTTTAATAATTTTAAATTTTTTCTCCAATTTACTTTTTAGGAAAAACAACAAATGGATTATAATCATTTGCAGACGAATCTCTATAATACAGAATCTCGTACCATGAAATTGGAAGGCATGGTTAATCTACTAATGAAATGTCGAAATGGTCCAAATGCTCATTGTCCTTAGAACTTTAAGACTCTTTGGCATTTAATATTAGTTTTATTATATTTAAACAACAACAAAAACAGAACTGCATTTTTTCTATTGTTAGAAATTTACTTAAATATTACCTTGATATTTTAAGTTTTAGTTTTATAAAATGATATATCCTTTTTTTAATTTATCCTATAATCCTTGCGCTTTTTTAAGAGTATTTTTTTCGTGTGGTACTTATATACATTGCCTTTTTTTATTATGTGTCATTCCCTAACATTATATAAATAATCCTTGAAATTTGTTAAACCTTTAAGTTTAAACATTAATTTGAAATTAATCGTTATTTTGCATGATTTTATTATAGTTAAGGTTTTCAAGAAAACAAACACGTTAATGGAAAGCTTTTATACGCATAGTTTTTTAAGAGAACTTTTATTGTAACGTATTTAAGTGTAAATATTTGAATAAAGTTATTTTTATGTAAAATTATGAGTTTTATAATAAAAACCAAGCATTAATGCGATTTGCCGAATCGTTTTATAGCTTAACTAGCTGTTTGTATTCGGTCTTGCTCGTTGCTAAAAACTCCTTGTTAGGCATTTTAAGATTTGGAAAAAATCATACAAATATTACTCCGATTGTACATCCAACTCGCCCAACGCCACCGCACCCAACACCACCATGCCCGATGCCGCGGCGATCATATAAGGATCATTGGTACCATTTTTAGGGAAATTAATCAAAAAATATGCACTATTTGTCGGAAGAAAATGACAGTTAAACAGGGACCGTAAATAACAGTTATCTAGAAAATTTTAACTCAAAAACTCTTCATGTTAGAGTAAACGGAGACCTATACTGTTATATACCAATAGATTCGTATTGAAGAGCTCATTCCGAATCAATGGTGATCTTAAAAAAACAATCTCAGCTCCACAGTTAACAGTTATTTTTCAACGAAAAAATAAAATATCGGATGAAACCGTTAAAAAGAGAGTTTTATTTTGCCGTCATAAAATAAAACTCTTTTGAGAAGTTGTATTTTTTACGTCTAAAATAAAACTCATTTTGTTTATTCTATTAATTTTTGCAGTCTTTTTTTATTGAATCTACCTGATAAAATGTGTGTAGTAATTTATTTGTTTAATTTATTAAACATAATTTTTTCCAAATTTCCTGCGGAAAGATTTGAACGCAGGTCGCTCAATACCAATTTAAGAGCAGAGAATGCTCTTTCAACGCTTACTTGGCTTGCAGGAACACATTGTACAGTTTTTGTCAATTTATATAGGTACAGATAATGTATTTGTTTTGCCTCCCAGAACTCAAAAAGAGGTTTATCAATCGATATGGGCCTTTGAGAAAAATGATCGATTTCATAGAAAGCTTTTTTTAATCCTCATTATCACTTTCTTCGCTTTCTTGTTCGCTATCTACATTTAGGAAATTCAAATACTGCCCTAAAAGCGACTTATTAGATTGGGATCTATCGCAAAAATCCGGCGAAGGTGGGAAAACATCCGGAGAAGATCGTAAAGCTTCTTTGCTTGTCGACGGTCTATCATCGCATTGGTTATTATTAGGGCAAGGAATTTCATGCACTTAAAAATGGAAAATATGCGCCTAAAAAAGAAAAATATGCATTAAAAATATAAGAAATATGCACTGAAAACTATTATTTTTGCAAAAATTATGCAATTTAAAACTTAAAAATATATTTAAGTTAGTTATTTTACAAACAGACACAGAACTCAAAGATTTTCCATAGGTCAAGAAGGTTTTTAAGAATGTTTATTTTGATTAAATCAAATCAAAAAAAAAAAAATTTGAATTTTTTATATTTTTTTACAAAATAAAAAATGCTCCTAAAAATTAAAAATATGCACAAATATGCAGTAAAAAGCACAAATATGCATTAAAAATGCACCAAATATGCATTTATAGTCAAAATATTCAAAAACATGCATTTATGACAAAATATGCAAAAATATACCACTACAAATCGATGCCATTTTGTTCTTTTTTTTTTTTTTATAAATTTAATGATTCGGATAAATATTTAGTCCATATTAGTTTTGAACTATCGATAAAAAAACATGCATTTGCATGGAATTCCTTGCCCTAGTTATTATTTATCTGCAAAGAGAAAAACAAATAAAACACATTTTTAGAAAAAGATTAATAAAATATTTTGTAAGTCTTACTTGCTTCTCTAACTGCAAAATCCGAACGATCACTTCTTTGAGATGGCTTCGAGCACACATTAATTATAAGGCTCCTTCGCTATGATGCACTGAAGACGCGGATCCAAATATAAAGCTGCAAGCAATGTTGGATTTTCTAGCAGCATTTTCTCTAGCCGTTCTAATTTTTCTAAAAATTCAGAGCTTTCGGGCTTCGTCTGAACTTCAAGTTTCATTGGAAGCCAAGCTTTTTATCATTAAATAGGTAGAATTCCATCGAGTTTGGACATCCATGGAAACTTGCGGTAAATTAAGATTACTAGTTTTGCTCCTAAAATAATTTTTAACTTGTTGTTTAAAAATTCCAATGATAAAAACATTTAAATTTTATTAAATTTTTGACAAAATAAGCAAATAAGCTCTAAGCACAAATTTGAAATATCATTTTTCCAATTTATTTAACAAACATTTTTTTTCCCTTTAATAACAACTATTGTATTACAAGAATAGCAAACGATATCTACAAATTAAGTATTTCAAAAGTTAATTTACAAAGAAAGACGTTTTTGCACTTTTATCAATTTCGTGGGTCATTTTGGATTCCAGGCTAAAGTGGGTTAATGATATAAGAATTTTCCTTTTTGTATCATAAAGTCGTTTTTAGCGTTCCGCGATTAATTTCCAATTTTTTGAGTGCTGTGCTTAAAATTCATAATCTAGGGACTATAATACCCATAACTTGTAAAAAAGACTGGTGGTTAGTGTTCAAAAATAATTTTGCAAAAAATTCTTGCATCAATATGCACAATGTATATCGCTGATTAAATATTTTAATTAATTTTTTATACAACAAAACTAGGGTTTCGGGTATATTTTAGTTAAAGTCGACTTTAGTTAGGTGGCAGTATACCTTGACTTTGTTTATATTTGGAGCATTCTGATTGGTTAATTTATTTTCAACCAATCAAAATGTTTGAAAATATAAATATTTTTATTGGGTTTTCATACACAAAATTAACAAAACCGTATGATTAAAAATAAAGTCGACTTTAAATTTCAAATACTTCTTTATATTAAGGGCCAATAATTTTATAAGTAACGTTTTCATTAATAATTTTGATAATTTCAAGTAAGTTTACTTTATTTTAATACACCTGCATTCGAACTAATATATTATTTTATATTAAAGAATAAAATGTCAGGAGTATGGAAATACTTTACAAAAAAGGATAATGCAGCGCAGTGCAATATTTGCCCTAAAAGACTAATGGTTAACGAAGGTAGCACCAGTGGCCTTATCCGACATCTAAATTTGGTTAAAAAAAAAATTGATAGTCATGCAACTTCTCTTGAAGAAAACAACAACAAGAATAACGTTCCAGCTAAAATTAGCAAAGTATCCGAAGAAAAAAGTGTAAGCTGAATAGGCATTGAACGTTTTATGGTAGGGCAAATATTTCTTGAATGGTATCCAAATTAGCCGAAGTCGGGGGAATGTCAATCCTCACCAGAAAGTTTTTATAATAAAAACATGACATTGCCAAAAAATGAAACCGATGTAATGAACATTATAAGTGCGTTCCTTTACTTTTTGGGTAAAGTTCGGTAAAATAAGAGCAAGCAAAAAATCCTCTCACAAAATGACAAAATTACCCAAAAGTAAAGGAACGCACAAAACTACTTTTCGAGCCCAAAAATGCATTTAAAAGAAAAATATGAAAGTGCGTATAATTTTAGTTTGAAAAATTGATCAAACACAAATATTTATGTGCATTTAAAAGTTCTTATTGATTTTTTTCAATTAATTATTATAAATAACACATTTCGTTTGCGTATTGGTTTATTTAATTTAATTTTCCAATTTATTTTCACAATTATTTTGGTTATCATTGCATCAGCTGTTAGTTTTAAAATTTACCCGAAGAAAAAGTTTGGGTAACTTTGGTAAAAAGAGAAACACAAATTGACTCTCTTGAACGCTCTCATTTACCCAATTTTCGAGTATGGGAACGCTTTTTGGGTAAGATTGGGAACGTAAAGGAACGGACCTTATATTAAATCATCAATTAATTTGTCCAAATAATTAATTAGTTTTATGTAGGTATATATGAAATTTCGAATTTTGGAAATTTTTAATACACCGAAAAAATTTCTCAGTTACTGGCTACTAAATTTTCAACTGAGTCTCAGGTGAAAAACCACTTATTGAGCTTCAGTTGATTGATTTAATTGAAATCAACTAATTTAAACTAGAAAAATTTAATTTAACTGAGGCCTCAGTTCAAACGAAAAAGAATTTGAAATTAGTAGCTACTAACCGATTCAACAGTTGAAAATTGCATATACATATATATTTGAATACGGTTGACAATAAAACATAACTATTTTTTGTTTATTAATTTATTCAAATCAAAACTTCAAATATGTACAATAAGTGTAATATCATCTCTTTCATTACCGTTCTTTTCTTAACAGATAGTGTTCCCTTTTGAAATTGTACAATGTACTATTGTACACATTAAATTTTTGACATACATGTACTAGTACGATATGTGCATTAAAACGTTGACAACTTTTCTTAATACTAAATTATTATTTCGACACATTATGCTAGTTATCTGCAAAATATCAAAACAACTTTAAAAATTAAAATAAATTTTATTTTGCACGAAACAACTGAAACTTACCATAAATATTGAAATTTTATTATTTATCGCTTTTGTTTTTTTTTTATTTTCAGTAAATTTCTTGACAATAAAATTATTTGAAATTTACAAGCTGACTCAAGAAAAGCCTATAATCAACAAATTTTAGTTGCTCAGTTAATGTTTATTTATTTTAAATTAACTGAGGATTTCTTTAACTGAGGAACTGAGGAATTTTTTCGGTGTAGTAACATACTTTTTCTCAAAACGGGCCAATTTCAGCTGCCCGTCGGCACGGGTTACGTTTTCCAAAAAAAATCGTTTTCTTGCACTTGGAACCTTTTGCAATAAAAGTGGGGAGTCGAATTTTGCAATCGAAAAATCGTTAATTTAAGAGACAACCTAAATACATCTTGTGTACAACAAACCTGTAAGTAGAAGTCCCTTCGCTAAATCTTGAACGCGCTTCAGTAAATCTTTATTAAATAATTGGAAATGAATGAATGAAGAAATAAAATAAAAATAAATTTGCAACTTTGAGGTCTTCAGAGACTTATAGTAGAATTTCATGACAAATATTTTTGTTGAACATTTTAATTCTCTTCAATTAAAGGGGCTTTTTGCCCCTTTTCAAAAAGGGTCACAAACGACCCGTAAGTTGAAGAGTTAGAGGGTTAAAATGTTCCACAAAAATATTTGTCATGAAATTCTACTATAAGTCTCTGAAGACATCACGTCATTGATACATTAAAAGTGTGTATGAGACAAATGCTAGCCACTTCATTGACTGTAGTTATGCCCATGTAGTATGTAGGAAAATACGTGGGGAGGTGAAAAAAATAACACTTTTGCAAATTCCATATGCTTCATGGGTGCTCTAATGCATACGAGTGTGAACCTTATTTTTAAGCCGTCGAACTGTAGGGATTTTGCCGAAAAAAGTCAAATTGTCAACATACTATTAATAGGTGTGTTTCTTTACTTTTTGGGTAAAGTTCGGTAAAATGAGAGTAAGCACAAAATCCTCTCGCAAAATGACAAAATTACCCAATAGTACAGGAACGCAAAAAACCACTTTTCTAGCCCAAAAACATATTTCAAAGAATAATGTTAAACAGTGATGGGACTTGAAAAATTTTGTTTTGTGCCAAGTGTGTGACTAAAATGTGCCAAAGGAGCCTTTATTGTGCCAAAACTCAATTTTCACTTAGAACCCGTGTTTTCAACTTTCATTTTGTAAATGCATTCTTATGGAATTAATTCTATCTTGAATTCTTATGGAATTAATTATATTTGAATGAATTAAAATTTTCTTTCAATTAAAAGGTGAATGATAAATTAAATTCATCTGATACTTATTAAAGATTTGGGAATGCAGCCAATGAATGAATTCTTTAGGAATGGTTGCACGGAATGGTATACATATAAACATTTTCTAAAACTGAATTAATTTTTTTATGAATTAAACTTAAATTAATTCTTTCGAAGCTCTGAGATAAATTTATAGCATTTGAATTTTTAAAATTCTATGGATTAAGCACCGTAAGTTGTTCAGTTTTCACGTGAAAAAACTGTTATACTCCATATAAAAAAAATTATTTTTCACGACAATGAGTTTCACGTGAAAATTGTTCAAACTTAGTTTTCACGCAAATTTAATGTACAAGACTATTATTTTTCTGGTGAAACAGTGACATTTTGTGTTAATTGTGATTGTGGCTTTGTTATCAAATTAAAATATTGTTAATTTTTTTAACTTAAATTGCAATTTAAAGCATTTACAGTCTGAGAGAAATTTTTTCACGTGAAAAACAACTTACGGTGCTTTATTCGGTAATATCTTCGATGCCATTTTTTAGTTTTGCTTTATTCGAAAAGGTATTTTAATACCAATAAATGCTTAGAAACTAAAAATTAATGAATTGTTATTTTTTAAATTCATTTTATATTAAATTTTGTAGATAACCAAAATGTGCCAAAATAGTATCGGTTGTGCCATTGTACCAATCAATCATAGATTGTGCCAAAAATCCCATCACTGCTGTGAAAATACGTATAATTTCAGTTTGCAAATCGGCACAAATAGACATATTTATTCGCATTTAAAAGTTGTTTTTGATTTTATTCAATTAATTTTAACAAAAAACCAAGTTTCTTTTGCCTATTTCTTTATTTAATTACAATTTTTAATTTAATTTCACAATTGTTTTTTGTTTATATTTGCATCAGCTGTTTTACCAAAGTTTACCCGAAGAAAAAGTCTGGGTAAATTTTGGTAAAAAGAGAAGCACTAATACATTCTCATTAGCGCTCTCAATTACCCAATTCTCGAGTACGGGAACGCTTTTGGGTAAATTTCGGTAACTTTGGGTAAATTTCGGTAACATTGGGAACTTACGGGAACACACTGAATGTAATATGCAATGGTATTTTTAAATTTCAGAATAACTGTTACAATCAAATCAAAAAGCATTATTTTGATCTGACTACTAGTTTTTTTTAGCCGTTTCAAACTCATTACTTGTATGTTTTATTGAATTGACTGAAATTAAACCTAAGAATTTCAAGACGAATATTTTTCTATTGCTTGAGCTGACGCCTTTCTTTTAATTTTTTATTTGAAATAGGATATTAGGATATTTCAACATGCTAAGGTTGAAAAATAAACACTGCAGAGACTTTTATTTTCTGTTTAAAAATATTTTTATGAACATAGAATAGAAAAGCCATATTTCTCCAAACTCTTGGACCTTTAATTTTAGCTACATTTGCCTACAATTGGAAACCAATACCTACCTACCTACATTATGTAATATCAGCTTTTACATTTTAAATTAATTTCAAATTTTTAATTAGTTGCATTTTTGAACTGCTCGGATTGACGCAACATTTTCAAGGTAGTTATTGCGAACAATTATTTTATGGTTAACTTACGTGTAAGCACTTACTAGTATATACACGATAATGGAAAGTTTTTCTATTTCATACGCGGTTTTATCCTCGAAGCTTATGGAATGTGACAAAGACAGAACTAGAGACTCAAATACTCGTCCGATAAAGGAAGCCCGAAAGGACCCATCAAAACCTTGCTAATGGGTTTGACCTTTTTCACGCATTGCCTGGCAATGGGTACCCCTTTAGCCTTGGTTTTACTTAGAAACCTAAAGTAATACGTTACTAATATTGTGATACATCAATACTTATGTGGGAGGTATGAAATAATGAGTTTCCCATATAGAGATATACCACTACTTATTTGGAGCCTTTAAAATAATATATTACCGATATTGTGTTTAATAATAACTTATTAATAAGGGTAAAAATAATAAGTTATTCGTATTATATTATAACTACTTATTATGCGAAAGTACGATTTAATAAAAATTTAGAATCTAATTACATTGCTCGGATCGGTGTACTTTTAAATAAAGTCATTACTGGTAACGTCTTATTTTATTCCCTATTTCTAACCAATGAAATTTGTACTAATGTGTAACGACTTATTTCACTCCATACAAGTATTTACTTATTTTAGCTAACTAGTAAATTTAATATTACAAGTAACAACTTATTTCAGTACTTCCTTCGTAATCACTTATTTTAGCCTATACCGGTACGATTTAGGCAACCATTTACCCCCAATGACACCCCCATGTTAAAATAATGTGTTATGCGACCAAAGTGTAAGTAGTTACAATTTTTGGTTTCTTATTACATTTCCCTTTACCTGGTAATAGAAGGTTTTGCTGGGGAATTGATAAAACGTAAACTGCCCAGGTAGAAATTGCCGACGTTACAAAAAAAATTGTACTGGGAGAGCACTGTTTTTTACGAAATTCCGGTACTACTTAAAACGTGCTTTGCCAGTAGGTACTGTTTTCTGAAAATTAATGAGCTTTTTATACCCTACACCACTACGTGGGGAGAGTATTATAATTTGTGCTGATGTTTGTAACACCAAAAAATATTGGTCGTAGACTCACCTTATAGTATACCGATCGGCTCAGAATTTTTTTTATTTCGATTTAACGATGTCCGTCCGTCCCTCCGTCCGTCCGTCTGTCTGTCCATGCATTTTTGTGCGCACTCTACAGGTCGCAAATAGTAACATATTTTGATGAAATTTGGTACACCGACTTATGTCGGCCCAAGGACGAAGCCTATTGATTTTGGTTATCACCGGTCCATGTTTAGACCTAGTGCCCATATAAGGGTCCCCCCAAAATTGGCTTGGTTACACGCTGCAGGTCGCAAATATTAAGATATTTTAATATTTGACCATGCTGACTCACATGGTACCGAGAACAAAACCAATAGATTCTAGATAGAATCGGTCCATATTTGGACCTATCGCCCATATGGGCTATATTTACGATTTTCTCTTCTTTTATAATTTTATAGAAAATTTTGACACATGTCCCATTTTAATCCATTCGAATTTCGGATCCAAACATTAGTTGGCTCTTAACCAGACTGGTGTAGGGTATTGTATAGTCGGCATGCCCGACTTTAACCTTTTTACTCGTTTTAATTTATTAAAATTAACAATTTTATAAATTTTATGTATTTTTGGATCTATTACACAATTATTTATGAAAGAGAGACATCGCCATTCTTTTCTTGTGAAGTTTCGAAAGAATACATTAAAAATTTGTGATGTACATTGAAAGGACAGTAAGTTACTAGCAAATTACTATATTGGTTATTAAATGTACTGGGATAATACCAAAAAAATAAAATACCACGCCTGCGCCAACGTTGGGAAATAACTACGGCCAAGCCTTTATTGGTGTTATCATTTCGACAACATGCCAGTACAGTGAAAGTTGAAAATCCGACGCATTACCAGTACATGTACTACCGTCTCCAGTACTGGGCCGACATTGTGCCGTTTGTATTTTTCTACCTGGGTGCGCTTCTAAAGCCTTAAATTTGATTTTTATTGCTCAAAATTACAAAATTGGATATTTGTTTATTAGCTCTGTTTCTTTACTTTTTGGGTAAAGTTCGGTAAAATGAGAGTTAACAAGAAATACTCTCCCGAAACAACAAAAATGCACAAAAGTAAACGAACGCGAAAAACCACATTTGAAGCCCGAAAAACAAATGTCAATAGATTTGTGCATTATAGTTCGTTTTGGTGAGCGCTCTTTCTAGTTCTTGTTCGATTTGTTGTAAAAATCTAGATAGCTTTTCTAGTTAAACCCCTTTTTAAATCAAAAATTTAATAAAAATTTCCTTTTTTGGCATTTCTATTTACGAAAAGGAATACAAAGTTTATTAAATTTGGAAAAGATTTTAATATTAAACAAAAGCTTCGATTTATTTACATATTTATCTCTTTAACACATTTAAACAAGCGTCTTCAAAAAATTGTCGGTAATTTTATGGATTTGTAAAATCACCGATAGGCTTTTGCAACTATTATACTAATTTTTGTAAATGATAAACATATTTTCTGAATGAATGAAATGATCGATTGAACTAAAAGACCTATTAGTTGTGAACTAGGTCTTTGGTTCAAATCAGTGAAGAGTTCAATTGAACTAGTTGCACCCAACTGATTATATAACAGCTGATTAAAACAATTTACCCAAATTTACACGAAAAAATGTCTGGGCTTTCTCGTGCAAGAAGAACAAGAATATTACTCTCTCATGACAGCTCTCATTTACCCAATTGTGTAGTAAGAAAACGCTTTTTGGTAAAATTGGGATCCCGCGGGATCCCAATGTTGAGTACCCGAACACAGCTAATATTGTTGTATTGAGATTCAGCTTAAAAAAAAGAATAGAAAAATTCAAAAATTCATATCTTTAAAAAAACGCACTCTTGAAAATTTCAGGATCTTTTAAGAACAGAGGTTTTATATAAAAAAAATTAAGCAAAAAAAGAATAGGTTTTTGAGTTTTTCGATTTTTAAAATTGTAAAATTTAAAATTTTTTTAAAATATATTTTTTATAGTCCTAAATATCCTCTCTAAAACGAGCTAGGTACCATTGTTGTAGCTATTATAGTTTTCGAGATATTCAAAAAATAATCTGGTAACGAAACAAAAAATTAGAAAAGTTATGACATTTTTGGAAATTTTAAATATTGCTTAATTTTCGAAAAAAATGTTTGTAATTTTTTCCTTTGGCACAACTTCGTTATATAATGAAAGAAAAGTTCTGACCAAAATTCATCCAAATCGAAAGGGATCGATTCCAACCATTGGTCGATTTGAGATGGAATGACCCATTTGTTTTTTATTCTCAATTATTTTATGTTCTACTATATAAATAAAACTACATCAGTAATTAAACTACTATATTTTTTCAAAAAACCTTTTTTTCCACACCTCCATACAAAAATTCCCAGTGTGCGTCGCACCCTTGGAAATGTTCGTTTGGTTATAAAAATACATCATGCAAAAAATTAAGGTGATCGTATAACGGGAACACGTGCCGCGTCGGCCCTGAAATCAAAATTACTTTTTTGATTTTTTTTTTTTTTTTAAATACTGGCTCTTTAACTGTATTTCTGGAAAATGTCATTAGAATCGTAATCTAGCCTGAATTCATTTTCCAACAAGGCATAAAAATCCAAAATCAGTTCGAAACTATTTAAGTAATTGCAATTCGCCCAGATCATTGTAGGGTCAAAAGTTATGAAAATCGTAAAAAAATTTAATATTTTTTTTCAAAAACTTACAATAAATATTCCGATATAAATTTTTGTCTCTTGGATTATAATCCAATCCAGATCCTTTCAAAAAATGTGTTTACATTTTTCTGAATTTCATATGATATTTTCTGAATTTTAATTGATATTTTCTGAATTTCAAATGACGGTCTCTGAATTTCTATTGATATTTTCTGAATTTCAAATGACGATGTCTGAATTTCAATTGATATTTTCTGAATTTCAATTGATATTTTTTGAATTTCAATTGATGTTTTCTGAATATCAATGAAATTTTCTGAATTTCAAATGATATTTTCTGAATTTCAAATGATATTTTCTGAATTTCAATTGACATTTTCTGAATTTCAAATGATATTTTCGGAATTTCAATTGATATTTTCTGAATTTCAAATGACGGTTTCTGAATTTCAATTGATATTTTCTGAATTTCAAATGACGATTTCTGAATTTCAAATGATATTTTCTGAATTTCAATTCATATTTTCTGAATTTTAAATGATATTTTCTGAATTTCAATTGATATTTTCTGAATTTCAAATGGAAAATCTGAATTTCAATTGATGTTTTCTGAATTTCAAATGGAAATACTGAATTTCAATTGATGTTTTCTGAATTTCAAATGGAAATTCTGAATTTCAATTGACATTTTCTGAATTTCAAATGATATTTTCGGAATTTCAATTGATATTTTCTGAATTTTAAATGACGATTTCGGAATTTTAATTGATATTTTCTGAATTTCAAATGACGATTTCGGAATTTCAATTGATATTTTCTGAATTTCAATTAATATTTTCTGAATTTCTATTGATGTTTTCTGAATAATAATTGATATTTTCTGAATTTCAATTGATATTTTCTGAATTTCAAATGGAAAATCTGAATTTCAATTGATATTTTCTGAATTTCAAATGGAAATTCTGAATTTCAATTGATGTTTTCTGAATTTCAAATGGAAATTCTGAATTTCAATTGATATTTTCTGAATTACAATTGCAAAAGTTGTAGTTTATGTAAGTTTAAAAGTTGACAAAACTGAATAACAACTGTTATATTTGTAAGGATAAATTTAAGAAAAGAAAAATTACAGCACCCTTGCAGTGTCAATTAAGTATTCTTGGGCATCTACCGACATGATTATACTCAAATGTAAGGTAATTTTATCTAGGTTAATAATTTTGAAAGAAACAGATAAGTTCAAATAGAAAACTTTATTAAAAACAGGCAAAACATGGGGTATTTGGGAAAATTTGTTTGAAATTTGGTGAATGGTATTAATAAAATTCTTCGCTAGGCCCAAATATGGACCGATTCTAGCTAAAATTAATATGGTTCGTTCTTGGGCCCATATGATTAGCGTACCAAATTTCATTAAAATATCGTGCGAACCAGCATATGATCTTATTTTTTGGATACCTTTATACGGCACTAGGTTTCAACATAGACCGATTTTAAACAAAATCAATTATCTTTGTCCCTGGGCTTATGTTAATTCGGTTACCAAATTTCATTAAAAATATTTATATTTTCAAATTTTCCGACAGAAGTAATCAAAAAACTATATTTCCGACCTGAATACATGGACCAGAGACTATTATATATAGAGAAAAGAAACCAAAACTTGAACTACCTACTCGCCGGCAGTGGAGACTAAAATTTAATATTAATATTTAATATTACCTGAGCAAATATTTATTATCAGCTGAGCTTACATTTGAAAACACAAAAATTGTTGAAAGCTGCACAAATGAAAAAACAAGCGCAAATATGTTTAAAAAAAATTTAGATGTGCTTCCGTTTCTGAACAAAGTGCCACCAAACAAATTATAACTGTTTTATATGCATACAGAAACTGGCAATACTTTAATAACGGCTAAACATAGAATTGGCTCTCATAACGGCCAATTAATAAACGTCGAACAGCTGTTTCGTCAATCCAACTGCAGCTAACTTCAGTTTTATTATGATATAAAAATATATATATAAAAGGCAATGAAGACAAAGCAAAATAAACGATGAGAAAAAATGTGGTAAATATGTTGCCAGTTTACGGCATTTTTAAGTAGATTTAGGTTTTTTCAGTTTAGGTATTTTGTTCGGAGATTGTTTAGGGGGGGGAACAACAAAGTATTTAGGGTTTCTTTAATTTATTTCTGGAAAACCGTCTTAAAATATAAATAAGTATCACAAAATTCATAATCTCTTCGCTTATTTAATAAATTTTTAATATAAATATTTGAAAAAATATAATAATATATAATAAAATTAATTTTATATTAAAAACATGCAATTGTAAAAGTAACACACGAAGCAACATTCGTTGGAACAATTGTTTCATATTTTATTACATTTTTTAATACAGACTATGCCCCAGTTGAACATTTTCAACATGAAACATTGATACCAACGATAGAACATTGAGTAGAACATGTTAATGTTCTGACGAATGTTCCTTCTTGTGTAGGCAGCAAAAGAAAAAGGTTTGGGTATTTTTTTAATGCCTAAATCTAGGGGAATTTTCGCATAGTGTAGGGGAAATCTAAAAAATTAACTGGCAACACTACGAAGAAACTAGAAAGAAAAACAGAATTACAGGAAACCTAATAAACGCAAATAGAAAAACAAAAAAATTTTTTTTCAATAGCAATAACGCCATTATAATTGCACAAAACAATTAAAAGAACACAACACCCTCAGAGTTTTAACAATTTAAGAAGTAAAAGCTGGTTTTAGTAAAAAACAAAGTGAAATCTTACCCTGGTGAAATCAAACCAATAATTAAGTGGAAAATTACAAATAAAGTTGCAGTTATTCAAGAAAAAAATCAATATTCATACAAAGCGGACTTTCACTTCTTAAAAGTTTAAAGAGTTTTTCAACATGTCGTTGTCGCCTACTAAAAAAATACCAATAAAACAGGCTGAAATAGCCGTCCGACGTTTTAATGACATGGCCATTCCTCATCATCTGGGCCTGTTGAAAAATCATCGCAGTAATATTGAAAAAAGTCTGGCCTTGGGTGATTGGAATAAAATTAAAAAAGAAGAAATTAATGCAATGCGAGTGATAAAACAAGTCAAAAATTTATTACTGGAAATGGATGCTTTAAGGGACAAGGTCAGAGATGATGATTTAGAACGATTTGATGCAATGATGGAAATTGGTAAACAAAAAGCTTTCGAAGGAATGAAAGAATATTTAGGTAAGTGATAAGCAACTTTACAAATTTATTAAAAACGAGGGTGAATGGAATATTTTTAAGTAGTGATAACGGTCTATCCCAACAAACCAAACGCTATCGTTTCGAATTCGTAACGATATCATTTTGATGATAAGTTTGTCCGATAATGATATCATTAACGATTCATAAGTGATAGGTACTGTGAGGAAAAATGCACATTCGTTAATCATATCGTTTTTTTTATGAAATAACGATATCGTTATGATATCGAAAATATCAGGACGCGCGATAATATTTTTGTCATATTCAAAAATTTTTATCGTTATTTCATCACTATTCCATGAAAATATATCATTAACGATATCGAAATAAGCAAATATATATGATATCTTTAACGATTAAATTAGAACAAACAAATATGATTTTTATCGTTATTTTGAAAAATGATGATATCATTACGAGTTCATATTTTTGTATCATAAACGATAGCAATTATGATACTTAATATGAAATCGTTAATGATACAGTATCGTTTTATGGTTTATTGGGATTATACTCTAATTAGAGATATTAAAAAAATCTTTTTAATACGCAACCTATTTCTTAGCGTATAGCTATAGCTTAGCAATTTTTTATAGAATTTTAAAAAATTTGCATATTTTTAAATATTTTCTTTATAAAATATTTCAGTTTATTGAACATTTTCTATACAATATTTCTGATACTAAAGTACTTTTCATAGAGAAGGAACTTTTAACATTTTAAGTTATTTTAGTTCCATTTATATCGAAATTTTTTGTGCAATACAAAAAACTATTTTCTTTAGGAAAAATATATCCAATTCTATGACAGGTTATAGAAATACTCTATTTATTCTTCTAATAATGCGAAAATATTTTAAGGAAAGTACTTCAATCGAATCTAAATATATGTTCAAAAAATAAAATTTTATACAGCTTTGTAAATATTAGACGGCACCAAATACTTTGAGAATTTTACTTTACTAACCAAACACATTCGTCCAGTGGAAGAATCGTCCAAGCCGGAGAACATGACCCCCATTTTAATTCATAATGTAATTAACAAAACTTTCCTTCTTCTCCAGAATTACAATTAAAATCACCTACAAACACTCTACGCTCTCAAGGAGCCTATGAAGATGATGACATTCAAGAACGCTTAAATTCTCCCGTAGAAATTGGACAGACACAAGCCTATCAAGAAGTAATACCCCAAATTAAAACAGATTTTCAAGCCCAAGAACATATGTTGGCACAAAGGGAAGCTTGCCTAGAAGAATTGGAAAATTTGCAAGATGAAATACGTGATTTGAATGGTATGTTCCATAATATGCGTGAATTGACACATGAACAAGCCGAAAGCGTTCAGGCTATAGCCGATAATGCTGAAGAAGCTTTGGAAAATGTACAAGCTGGAGAAAGTAATTTACGTAAAGCTTTAAGTTATAAAAAAGCCATGTACCCTATAATGGGTGCGTTGTTGGGAACATGCGTTGGTGGACCTATAGGTTTAGTGGCAGGAATCAAAGCTGGCGGTTTGGCCGCAGTGGGTTGTGGCATATTAGGTTTTACCGGTGGCTCAGTGCTAAAGAGTAATCCTGCCATAATGCAAGGTAACATTATCGAAGAACAAATTTCAAATGCTGATAATTCCCAAGAAGAAATTGAATTAAATAATAAAAAAGATGAATGACAGTTAGCTAATCAGGAGCAATCACTAACAGTTTGGACAGAATCAACTAGACAATTGTTAAGTATGCCCGTCTCAGCTAGACTTGATCCTGTGGCTCAGGCCACTGCGGGGGTGTTGTGCCGAGTTAAATCTTATTGTTCTCTACAATAATAACTTTTTTATGTGTATATATTTTTGTAGAACTTAGGGTGAATGCTAAACTAAATGTAGGTTTACAAATTTTTAATACCCTGTTTCGAAATCATATCGCCTGGAGAAAAATTTTTATTGCAGCAACAATCAATTACTTATTGCGGAAGTTTTCACATTCGGGAGGAAATTTGCGCTCTAAAGCTACACTTCTAAGCAATACGAAAGAAATACTTTTAGACGATAAATCGGCGATATCGATAGGTAATCATATTTCGCTTACCCCCGTATTGATAATGAAAAGTTAGCTCATTATACAGCCGCACGCAACGAGCTATTTACTAGAATTTATTTTAGGCCTAGCATATTGTTAGAATAGAGTTTATTCATAATGACTTCTTAGCACACCGATTAAGAGCAATCCTGTGTTTGAAGGCTTTCTTATTATTGTGAATGGAATTTTTTGTTTTTTGGCATTTAATAACAGAACATTAGAAGGCATTTAGCAACAATACTAGAATGAGTTAAACAACAGTATTATGAATAAAACTCATGTTAACTCTATCCTAAATTTTTATTATGAACACCGCTGTTAGTTATTATCTAGAAGATAAAAACGTGATATCGCTAAATAAACTGGCCGAAACAAAATAAACGATCTATTTATATGTTTATTATTTAATTTAATTCTAAAAAAGAATATCTGCGTGCATATTATGTCCCGTGTCCTGAAATTGGAAATTCTTACGGAATAGCAATCAAACGATGTGTATTAATGAACTAATTATGGGAAAAATACTACATGAGTTTAAAGTTGGCCTTTGTAATGTATTTTTTTTTTATTTTTCTCGAACTTTTGCTCAAAAGTTTGATAATGCTGAACATCCCAAGAAAATCTTGGCAATAAGATATTACTAGTAATGAGGTTTATGAACTACGCTATACCCTCCGCCTTTTTAATTTTAATACCAGTAAAGAGACATTTACATTATAGTATAGAATCATATGATTTTAAGTAAAAGAAATCATAACACTTGGAACCCTAATTAAAATCTTAAAGACTTTAAATGTGAGAGAGCTAACTCAACAGAGATGAATTTGTGTGTGCGAATCTTATGAGAGAGAATGATTTTATGAAAAAATTTTAAAAATGAGAAATCCGATAAGAAATCTTTTGACTGTCAAAATAATCGTATGACTGCCAAAAAAAATCTTAAGCACATGGTTTTTTGACAGATCCTAGCACTCAATTCTATAAAGTAAACTACTCTTAAATAGTACCTTATACCCATTCGCTTACAATACCTATTACTGGTAAATAACGGCAATTTTAACCTACTATCTACATCGACACCACCGTCTTAAAATAAGCTGTTATTTTACGAAAGTTTAAATACCCAGTCAAAAATTTCTAGTGGTACAAAATATCAAGCATTGGCATACCAATGGGAAACCGCATTTGTAGTCTGAAGTTTCCGAGTTTAAATCCAGTTGAAAGCAAAACAAATTTTTTTTTGATTTTTTTTAATTTAAAGTTTTTTTTTATAAAATCAATTTTGTTTTGTTTTTTTCTGGTGCTTTTTGAATAGCCGGTCCTTTTTGCCAGTACCAAAATTGCTTTACTGAAAAAAAATTTTTTTTTCTCATTGTATGCTCCAAAAATTAAAAAAAATGCACTACGAAGACCAACTTTAAGCGCGAGACAAAAAAAAAATTAAACAATGTGTCTTGATCTTCCAGAGGATAAAAAGGTGATATTGCCTCCATAAAATACAATGTTTTTATTCTATTTTTAAAAAACATATTACTGAAATATCTTTCAAATGATAAAAGGGGAGATACTAGCTCTGTTCCACGTACGTTACCGCGGGTATCCAATTTTCTATTGTCAAAATTGTGTGTAAATTATTGTTGTTTCGGGTAAATTGGCTGCCCGCGGGTACCCGCGGTAACGACGTCGAACAGACCTACTAATTACAAAATTCATTTTTGATTATATTCTATCAGATGAAAAATAGAACATATCGCATAAATATCTCCTTGGCAGATAATATTTAAATATGGGCATTTCCATCATGTTGAACGGGACCGTCGTACACCTTTAAAGTGAAAAAAAGTCAAAATAAAACGGATTTTTATTTTGACAATAGGCTTTACTTATATCTTTTTATTAGCCCTACAATTGGTGCTGAGGTTGATTTTTAGCAATTTTTCGTTTTCAAGATAATTGTAAAAAACAAGGCATTCGCACGGGACAAACACAGAAGAGGTTTTCGCGGCTAACAATTAAAATGCCGATTTCAGCGAAACCTGAAGCAATATTTCAATGTGACTAATTTTACACTGTTGTGCATTGATGTCCTTTAAAAATGGTTGTAATTTTACCCAAAAACGATTCATATTATTTTTTTAATTTAATTTTATTCACTGTCGCACGTGACATGTCGCACGGGACATTTTTTCCATCATGAGATTTATGTTGTTTCTGTTGCTCTTTTTACGAAATTATATACAAACAAGCTTAGTAAAAATGTTTTTAAATCGACAGAAGTATTCAAGGTATTTATTTTAATATAATAACCAAAAACAAACTTAAAAGAAATATGTAGTATGAATTAACCCAGCAAAATTGTGGGATGGAAAGAACCCATTGTAGAACAACTTGTACGTGCATGCAACCTGTTATAATTTATGTTCTATCATCGGTGATTTTTGTTTGAGTTTGTCCCAAAAGCAACAGGTTCTTTTCCTCCAAACTAGAACAGGTTACTTTGGAACCGGTTCTAGAACCAGTTATAGAACTGGTTCCGCGACAGTGAAACCTTCCATTTTGACTCCCAGGAATCAGTTCTAGAACCTGTTCCACGTAACTGGTGGTAAAAACACCTGTTCTAGAACACATTCAGAGGAAACCAGTTCAAAAAACTTTTGCTGGGAAGTATTTATTTATAAGAAAATATAAAACACAGTTTTTTTTTTTGCTTTTACTTCTTGACCATGGTGCATGCCAATTTTAAAAAAATTTAAAAGTATGTATTTATATAAATAAATCATTTACATAAGAAAAAAAAATTTAAAATTTTTAAATTTCACCCTTACGATGTCGCACGTGACCAACTGTGTATAAGTACCAAGATCACAATTCTTCTTATTTTTCAGGTAGGTTTTTTTTATTTTAATTGTATAAAAAATCTCTGTTTGTAATCAATTTTTGATGAGCTTTCTGCGTGTACTTTCGACGCACTGATAACAAATGTTGTTTTTCAATGTCGCACGGGACATCGAAATATGCGACAATGCAAATCAAAAACTTACAGTTATTTTCAATCGCATTGTTTATTATGCATTCTTTTATGACTCTTTATACCTTTAGAAATATTTTAGAAAGCAAAAGTCAATGCATAACGTCTCTGTTTAAAAACTTTTATCAAAACAAAATGTGCAATAGAAATATCCAAATAAGAAAAGATGCGCTTGTGCGACTTTGCATTCGAATACCTCGAAATGGGTTATGAATAAATGCGAAATCTTTTTACGTTATTTAAATTTGATTGTTTCCCTATGAAAATATGATAAAACAAAGTGTTTTCAAGAACTTTTAATATTTTAGTCTCGGTGGACCTTTCGGTGGAAATGCCCATATGCAAAAGAAATTTTATATAACTTTGTCAATTTGCATTTAGTTTAGAATCAAGTTAGCGACCGCACAGGGCCTACATCAAGTTTTGTAGCGTTAGAAATGTTTTGTATGTTTTAAGATATATGACGTTATTTTTTTTTTTTTACTTGATATCTGTTCATTATCATATTATATAGATATGAAGAGTGGACGTGAATAAGGATATGGGTACAGTACCCATTTTTTAACATGGTATTTTTATTGCATATCTCCATTTCTTTATGCTTAAAATAAAAAAACGCTATGCTAAAATTTGGTCATATGCCCTTATTCACGTCCACCCTTCATATATTGTTACATAAAGTTCAATTTCCAGATAGTAAAAAAAGTTTAGCTTAAAAACATTGTCATTGTATAGCTTAAATTTAATATGATTTTGTTTTAATACAAAATACAGTATTGTGTAAAATTAGAGGCAGTATTTACGGAATGTTATTTTTAAACTCCTATTAGTCCAATCTTTAAGGAAATTTGATAGCTAAAAAGTCAATCGCAATATTTTTTAATTCTAATTTCGAAATTGCAATTTTCACTAAAGTAAATGTTTGGCAGTCTAAATAAATTTCATATTGCAATAAATTTTGGTAATTTGTGGTCGTTGTTGAAAAAAAAAACATTCGGTCTGATTGCAGTTGTCCAATTTTGAGTCGAAATTTTCTGGTCTATAAACAAGAAATAAAAAAAATTATATAAAAACCATAATTGTTCGATTGTAAACTTCTAAAAATATATCCCGACTTTTGCTCCATACTGTAATTTTAATAATAATTGTTTACAAAAAAAGAACTATCATATTCCCTTATAAATAAGTTAATGTGTTTGTATTTATCTATAAGCATTAAATAAATGCCTTTGTTTTCTTATAAAGAACTTTTATTTTGTTTTTTTTTTTTGTTTTATTAATATTTATTGAGCGCAAAAATTTAATTGCTAATCAGGTCACCACCACAAGATATGTAATCAGTAGTAAACCATTGAGAATGAATGAGAACTAGTATTATTGGCAAAATTTACCATTCATTAAAATATTTGCTTTTAGGTGATCTTGAAATTTATAAATCTGGAATAAGAGAAAAACATATGAGTATTTTATTGAAGAATGCGATCAAAAACAATGTTAACACATATTTTCACTAATTGAAATTTTTATGGATCTTTTGGTCAAATCATCTGTCAAATCACCGTAAAACAGATATCCAAAGTCAAGGGTATACAGCCCCGATCAGGCAGAATAAGAAACAAAATAAAAATAATAATAATGGGGCGAGTGAAGTGAATAAGAACTTTTATATTTACATTTAAAGCTAACCCCTTACAATATCTAACATTATAAAAAAAATTATTTCTGAGTCTTAAGTAAAAAGAGAAAAAAAATTATAAAAACGCGTGAAATTCACTGTTCGAATAGCCGAACATTGGGACGATATGGGGTAATACGCAATTTTTATATTGTTTTAAATTTTTATTGCGACTTTTTTATACTTTTAACAAAAATTCGACATTAAGATTTTGAAATCTAACGGTGGAAACCATGTAATTATAATCGGAAAATTTTTTATTTGTGGCTAGAGCTAAACTTTTATATTATATTATGCTTTTTACTGCGCTATTATATCAAATACTGTCATATAACGACGCTAATAAGCGTTACATAAAAGTTGTGTTTTACCAATGAAAATTTACTGATTTAAGACATTTCAAACAAAAAATATAATTAAAAGATAACGGATGAATAAAAAACGAATATCAAAATAAAAAACAGAATAAATTCGCAAATTTGGCGAATATTTTTAAATTTCAGTTAGTCAAATATGACCGTTTTTTTAATTTGTGAAAAAATTAAGCTAAATTTTGAACCAACTTAACAAACGGTAACTCAACTGTGGTTACAGATTATTCTATACACTTTATAACAAAATGGTGACAACACTATGGTGAATGGTCAGTGTTGTCACAATTTTGTCATTGTTATAAAGTTTAGAATCACACCCTATGGGTGTAAAACAGTAACCACAGAAGGTAAGTACATTTTATTAAGTTGGCACAAAATTATTAATAATTTTTTTTAATGTTTCTTTAAACTTATGGACACCCATATTTGACTTAAATAAATTAGACAATTTTTACCATTTTTGTTTTTATATTTGCGAAATTGTTTTATTTTTCGTTTGTTCTATTCGTTTTTGTTATTTTTCGTTTCTTTTTGTTGGGTACGATTATTTTCGATTACAAACTAACAAACTTAATAGAGATGAAACTTTCTAAGTTGGCTTAATTTAAATACGGCTACTTCAATGTATTTATTTGCAATGCACATCTTTTCACCTTAATTCAACTTCACTTCAATAAAATAGTTGAGGCTTAAGCTGGCTTAAGCCCAGTATTTTGTTCAAAAGAGCGAAAAAATTTCGTTCTATGTTTGGAGCTTAAAAACTAATAAAAACATTAAAATGCACAAATTTTTTATGGTCTATAAAAAGTTGCAATCATAATTAACCAAAATGTCACTTTTTCGCTACATTTTCAAATGGTCCTGTCTATTAAATTGATGCGAACAAAATTCCACCGCAATTTCGCAACAATTCCACGCAAGTGAAAAATCATTTCCTTTATATGGAGTTTGATAAGCTTTTTTCGCAAAAGTACGAACAAAATAGCGGGCTTTAAGATGAATTCTATGTGAATGTATTCATGAATTAAATAAATAGGTATATCGATATATTAAAAAATGAATGACGAATTCATTAAAACGAAATCGAATGGTGAATTTATTATATACGATTATATCGTCAGGTGAAATGATGAAGTAAAGAATTTTCAAAATCGGTCGTAATTTGGTTATGATTCATTTCGACTTTTATTATAAAAAGATAACGGTTTTATGAACAATTTTTTTTTGAAAATCGTCATCAAGCACAATTTTTGAAAAAAAAAAATAATTTTAATTATTTTTTTTAATAATCACATACAAAATGATTTGTATTTATTTCAACTAATAATTACATCTAAAAAAAAGTAAGGATTACAGAATAGGCAGTGCCGATTGCTCAAAATTGTTTAAAAATGGTTAAACTTTTAAACAAATTTATATCCTCAAATATTTAAAAAGTGAAAATGATGATAAAAACTTAAAAACTACCTGTATTCACAGCTACCTATTAAACAAAATACAACCCCGTATTGAAGCAACCACTCCTACAATGGCACATTGATGACAGTCCATGCTTGTTTGAATTTTAGTTTACGTGCATGATTCTTTTTGCGTAAGCGTTTGGCCGTCTTTTTAGGTTTGTACCATGAAGGATATGAACCGTGTTGATCTTTAAGGGTTTTGGAATTGTATGTATGCGTTTTACCAGTTTTTTCATTAACAACTGTAATATTTTCACCCTGCTCACGTTCTTCTTCGATTTCTAAGGCCAGATCCTCTTCTTCTTTTGTTCTCTTGTCCTGAAAGCAAAATTAAAATGTCAATTTGGTTTAGAACTTTACTTTTGTTTTTAATCAAACTTACAAGTTTAATTTCCTTCGCTGTTTTAACTGTGGATACCTCCGCAATATCATTTATCGTATCTGCATCTTCGGTATCCATAATACCAAGCATTTTCTTAAGTCTTTGCTTTTCCCTGACATCGTAACGTGCTTTTTTGACTTTACTATTTTCTTCACGACGCTTACGTGAACGATTTGTCCGACCCATGATTTAAATTTATTGCTTTTTCACGAAATTCTAACAAAAATATTAAAATATTTTTCAATTTTATAAACACGTGTTTGTTGCTGGTTAAAATAAAAACAAGTCAAGAAGACAGAAGCAAAAACTGTCATAAAATGACAATTTGTTTTAGTATTGCCATATTACTTTATTAAAAGTTTTACAAGGTTACCACATTAAGCAGTTTTAGGGTGGTTTTACACGATAAACTTATTTTCATGTGGGGTATTCTATACTACACTGATAAAATTCCATAGTTACATAAAGGAAATTATAGTTGAATTGAAATAATTTGTAAACAACTTAGGTTGTTCATAAGGGGTGTGCTATCTGTTGTATCGTCCTAACAAAAAACAGAGTTGTTAAAATTTTTATTTGTGTTTAACAACGATTTTCTATTCAGTTTGCTATCTGTTAGCACACTCAAAAATAGGACACTAAACATACATAAAAATGTTGTATCGTGCTATTCTCAAATGTTGTATTTTTTCAATTTAATTTTTAACAACTCTGTTTTTTGTTAGGACGATACAACGATACAACAAATAGTACACCCCTTGTGAAAACCCTTACTATTATAATCATGAATATAAACAACTATGGGTTTTGTAAACAAAAACTGAAACATTTTTTACGCTACCCTGTAAAAAATGTTTCAAATAATTTGAAATTGACAAGCATCATTTGAAAATTATTTATTGAAAAAAGTCAGAAAATTTTATTTAATATTTTTTATATTATAAATTAATTATTACAAACAGTAAGATTTAATTAAATTTATTCACATAGTCCCATGATTATACTGATGTACAAACAAATAAATCGTCCCCACCCGAGTAAAAATAGTTATATATTGTCATATGTAATGTGATTGGGCTATATCTGACAATGAATGGAGTAACATTAAGACACATATCATTATATACAACTACATCTGATATTATTTTTTCAACGAATTTTTTGTATGGTAATTGATATTATTACATATCCCCAAATCTGACTCCATATATAACTACATAAGCCTTATAAAACTAATGAAATTATATGTAGTGATCGATATGATTATATATGATTTGATACTAAGTTTTATAACACTGTATGTGTCGTTGTACTAAAAATATATTTTAATTTTATATAACTTTCTATATAATCCCATACAAATTAATATATAGTTCAACATCAAACTTAGTTATCTGCAAATTCAGAGTTAATTACTCGATAGCCAAATAATTTTCACGTGATGTTTTTGCATGTAAAATCATATTAAAAAATGATGCGTACGATTTAGAAGACAAAATTATTCAAATAAATTTTTATTTTATGTTTTAAAATTTGGGTCTTCAAAATTATTAAAACCATAGACATTTCAATTTAATAGCTGGTATGCATAAAAAGTATGCCTACTATCAGACAAAATTTTATAAAATAAGATATTTTTATATCGAATTAGATATAATTTGATGTCCTGGATATGGACAAATCTCGGATCAAACTGTATCAAATTATATCTAATTTGATATAATTAGACACATCTAGATGACCCATTTTTCGGATCAAGTTGTATGTCGTTGTATATGGGGATTTATCAAAAAAGATATAATTATGTATGACACCATATTAAGTTTTTTACCCGGGCAAGTAATTAGGAGCATTTCAACTAATAAAGTATTTTTGCATACGTTATACGAAAACTAGAAATACTTTGCTTAGTTTTTAATTGTTTTAACTTCATTTTTGAACAATTTATTTGAAAAAACTTCATTAGTTGAAATACTCCTAATTACTTGGCAACAATTCTTTTGAGTGTACATTTTCATGCATCTTTTTTTACAGAAAGACTAAAATTGGTGTAAAGATTACAAAGAAATTGATTGAAAATGCAATAAGTTTAACTGCAACTATTCGTCAATGAAATAAAAAATAACCTGCCTTAATCCAATGTTTTTAAATTTAAATATTATATTTATTGTTTCATCTGTATACTTTTGGGATTTATAAATGTAACAAATTTGTGCTTGTTAATAAAATCAAAGAGTATATATTATAGAGAGAAATTATGCATCTCTTAACTCTCTCGAAAAAAAAATCGAACTCGGGCCAAGTCGATATACAACATTTTCCCATAAAATTAAGTTTGAGTTGCAACATTTTGTGTATTTAGTTATGGTGGAAGAATGCCATATTTACAAAAAAAGTAAAAAGTATAAATTTGCCGAGTTTTTAATATAAGTGTTATAAGGCCAATAAGGCATAGGACGAATATCTTTATTTCCAACATAAGCAAGGTAAAACGTTAACCACAGATATTTCCATATAAATTTGACATGGATAACTATGGGTAAGCATTAAACTTAGTTTCCCAAGAAACATTTTAACTGACTCTCCGGCACGTACGGATTCATGAATCCGGCTATTACGGCACGTTAACTGTCCGTAAGGTACGTATCCGTCAATGCTTGTACGTATACGAAACATTAACGGACCGTATAAATGGATTTTCGAACACAATACGTTTTAACTCCGTATTGGTGTATCCGTTTCCGTACCTTTAAATACGGATTTCATCGGTTTGTTTACAAAATAAAAATTTTTTGTCCAGTCGGTGAAAATATTATTATAATGGGAATATATGGAGAATATGCAATAGAGGGAATTCTTTCTATCACACCATTAATCAAACAACATCAAGTAACAAGGTAAGATTTATGAAACTTAATGTTTCACAATGTTTTGTGTATAACATATGAGAATTAGCATCGTGTACACAGTCAATTAAACCATAACTAATTTATTGTCTCTTTTCCATATAGATGTTGGATTTTACTCCAGGTCCCTAAGCGCTGGATAGATAGGTCAACCGAGCTAGATGTGCTTAATATTGTAATTATAAATAATAATTATTAATGAATTTATAAAAAAGAAAAAAAAGTACTTTGTATTGAAAATAATAAACATATGGTCTATTGACGGACGGCATTGACGGACTTTCAGCGGACTAGTCCGTTTTTTACATGACATAACGGTCCGTAAACGGTCCGTCATTGACGGACTTTAAACGGACTTGTCCGTTTTTAACACGACATACCGGTCCGTATACGGTCCGTCATTGACGGATATTCAACGGATTCGAATCAGTTTCGATGTTCCTTATGTTCCGTTTTCTGTTCCGTATACGGATCCAGAAAATGGTACGTATACGGAGTTGGATTCCGTTTATGACGGACCGAAAACGGTGCGTAAACGGAACTAATTGTTTGTTGGGTTATTTTAAAATAAATTAACAGCTAAAGAAAAGTAAATTTTTGGTAAAGTGCAGTTTACGGGCATATCTCTGATGAGTTCAAAATTTTCATCGTGGGTAGATATTTTTATTGTGAGTTCAAAAATATAAATATTTTTTATCGGAAACGCCTACTTTCGAGTGGGCGGGGCTTTAAAGTTCAAAATTGAAATAGGAATAACTCTGAAGATACTTATCCGATCACGACAAAACGCCAACGTTGATAGTTTGGCGCGCAAACACAGCTAATATATTAATAAGGATGGGTGCGAACTGGCTAAATAAAATCTAAACTATATTCAGGTTTCCAAATTTCTATGAAATTCAGGTTTCCAAATTTCTATGAAATTTAAAAAAAATTAAAAAATTTTTTTTTTTAAAGAAATTTTAAACCCTTTTGTCAAATTGTATTTAGTTTAGAATTTATTTAACCATCTCGCACAGGGCGTAATTACAAATTATATTCTTAAATACACAATCTTCGGAAATAAAACCTTTTTTTCTAAAAAAAAACTTCTAAAAGTTAAAAAATAAAATAAATAAATTTTTAAATTGAGTCGTAATGGGTTAATTAACATAAAAATCGTTAATGTCACATGAAAGATATTTTAAATACCTTTCCAATAGTATGCGTACTGTCCAAATCAGACCAAAAATCGCGCAGTTATAAGCAAGTCCAACTTCAAACTTTGAACCGAAATAACTCCCGAGATAGGCCCAACCGACAAAAAAACAAAGTTGTTTTGCAAGCCCAATTAAAAGTTTTACCTGTGGTAAAAATTTTGACCCGATCGGACCAAGTTTTTTTTTGTATTTATTTTTGGGGATTTTTTCATTTCCATCTGAACCTGGCATTTTTAACACAAAAAATGGGTAAAATTTATATGGCAGCACATATTTCTGACATTTCTGCACATTAAACCAATTTCTGTACTTTCAAACCAAATTTCTGCAATTTCATACAAAAATTCCCTTAAATAAGGGAATATTTACTCTTTGGTTGTAAATCGAGTTGGGGACAGCTTGTGAACAAAAAAAAGAGTACCAGTCGAGTACGTAAGAGTAGCATGGAATGAGTATGATAAAATAGGCAAATTTTTAAAATTGATTCTTAAATGCATTTAATACAACAAAAATTATAATTTTGCATATCCAATTTTATTCTAAAACGTTGTTAGCGTGCCTTAAGGCTTCATTAGTCTAATCGTAAAGTATCTGTAATCAATTCAATGTGTTAAAATAATATAGAAATATATTTTTATCTTTTTTCTATTCATTGAAACTGTTGTCAAGTAAAATCGTAAAAAAGTTCTGTTGAAAATAGAAATTTTCTATTTTATTACTTGACATTTAATTCTATGCACAAGAAAAAGATAAAAAAATACAATATTTTTATTTTTCATACTCTTTTTATTCATTATGTGAATGATACGTTACTTTTTTTACGATACTTCCAAACTAATTTGGGCTTTAAAGTTTAGAATTAAGGGTGTGTGCGAACAGGCTAAATTGAAACTAAACTAATAAAAGAGAAGATTTTCCGAAGTTGAATATGATAACTGATGCAGAGGACTGTATACAGACAATACCAGATAAGGAAGAACAAGAAATAGCTAGAAATAGATTAACAAATGTAATTAATAGCCATTTGAATAGAATAAGATTGACAAACAGAGATATATACATTTTGGATAAGGTAAAAGAAGCCGAAATTTTCTTAAAAAAGAATAGGGATTTATTTATATTGAGATCTGATAAGGGAAATACAACTGTAGCTATAAAGAAAAAAGATTATGATATGAGAATGAACAATATTGTAGGAGATATTACAAAATATAGTTTACAAAATAGGGATCCAACGAGTAGATTACAAAAGATTAATAATAACTTAGTTGATGAACTTTTTAAAAAGAAAATTATTATGAATACAGAGAAAATTAAACTTAAGACTAATATTTCTACAGCACCTAGATTATATGGACTACCTAAAATTCATAAAGAAGAATTTCCATTGAGACCAATTTGTTCTTTTATTAATTCTCCATCATATGAACTCTGTAAATACATTACTAACATTTTAAAGAAGATTACAGAAGAATCTAAGTACAATGTAAAGAACTCACTTGAATTTAAGAATAGATTATTGAACAAACAGATACAGAATGATGAAAAATTAGTTTCTTTTGATGTAGTTTCTTTATTCCCAAGTATTCCTGTTGATTTGGCAATGAATATTATAAGGGGAAAATGGAATGTTATTAAAGAATATACAACTATTGAAAAAGGCTTATTTTTCCGTATTTTGAAATTTTGTATAGAGGATAATAGATACTTTCAATACAGTGAGAAGATATATTTACAACGGAAAGGACTTCCAATGGGATCACCTGCTTCTCCAATTGTGGCTGATATAGTTATGGAAGAATTATTGGACACTTGTATTGAAAAACTTGATGTTAGACCAGTGATAATGATTAAATATGTGGATGATCTATTTTGTATCATTTCTGAAAATGCAATTGATGATATGTTAAGAGCATTAAATGAATTTAGTCCTGATATTAAGTTTACCATGGAAAAGGAGTGTGATTCTAAACTTTCTTATTTAGATACTTTGGTAATAAGAAGAGATAATAATTTGATAATGGATTGGTATCAAAAACCAACAGCGTCAGGTAGAATTATTAATTTTTATTCAAAACATAGTAAGAAAATCATTATTAACACTGCAAAGAATTTGATAGAAAAAGTATTGACTATTAGTGACAGAAAATTTCATAGAAAGAATGAGGTAATAATTAGGAATTTATTAAGAGATAATGATTTTCCGATAGGATTAATTTCTTCATTAATAAATCAATATAAATTTAGGAAGAATAGTAACACAGGAAATTTAATTGAACAGAAGATTTACAAGTCTATGGTCTATATACCGGGAATATCAGAACGTTTAGAAAAATCAAAGATAATAGATACTAATAGATATAGAATAGCTTTTAAATCATACAATACAATAAATAAATTATATAGTAAGACAAAGGATAGGATACAGAAATTGGACATGTCAAATATAGTATATAAAATACCATGTAATGGAAATGACGGAGAGAATTGTGATAAGGTATATATAGGTACAACAAAGAATAAATTGAGAACTAGAATAGCTGGACATAAATCAGATCAGAAATATAGACATATTAATTCACAAAAAACAGCATTATCTTCTCATTGTTCAAATTTCAGTCACTATCCTGACTTTGAAAATGTATCAGTTTTAAATACAGAACATAATTATAAACGTCGGTATATATTAGAAATGTTACAGATAATTAATACACCAACAACAAATAGAATTAACTTTAAAGCAGATATTGAAAATGTAGCTCAGAATTATAGATATTTAATACAAAAGAAATAACACACATTACATTAATTTATAACACATTATATTAATACATTTTTTATTGTTAATTATTGTTATTTTTGTTTGTTATACTTTTATACCAAAAACTTTGTTTGCTGGTATAAATGTATACATACAATTTATATTTGACAAATACTTTTCAAAATTTTTTCAAGCTTTGAAATTGTTTATAATTTTTTCAATTAATTGTTATTTCCTGAAGATGCTACACATTGGAGTAGCGAAATATCGAAAATAAAAAACTTTTTATAAATAAAAACCAAACCTTAAGCTCAAGAAAATAGTAGAGTTAAAAATTAAAAAAGAAGGTTAAATAAACGAAAAGAATCTAATATATTTTTGATATAAAGGTTGGCAACGCAATTAAGAGACCATATTTCTTGAACTAAATTATATGAAAGCCTAAACTAAATGTGTTGTCAGCTTTTGAAAACTGAAAAGAAACTTTTGAAAATTTAAAGAAAAAGAACATCAACAATTTTTTTTATTTAAAATTTTTTTAATTTGTGTTTGAAATAAATTTTTATTAAAAAGGCCTGAAATTTTCAAAATTCTGAATGCCGAACTAAATTTAATGTCAAGTTGGGACTCCGCACACTTTAGCCTAAATTTATGAAAATTCAATTTAGCCCGCAGCCTAAATTTCTTTTAGATAATATAAAACACAATATTTGTTGTTAAGGTAAAATAATTGTTAAGGTAAATTTATTGTAATGTTTAAGTACAAACACTATTTTTTGTCTTTTCATTTTTATATAAATAAATCATTTAGTATACCAACACTTGAGCATGTAACAACTAATTGTCTGTTGTTCCACCATCGGCGTAATTTTTTTAAATTCACTTTTTTATTTAAAGTACAGTTTTCATAATAAAAGCCTTCACCCAGCCACCACAAATAAATAATTCTGCACAACAATGGGTTTAAAATAAATAAATATTTGATCACTTTTTCTCATGAAAGTGGATTGTTAGTAATGAATCCATTATAAATTGCAATATGAGTAAATCTACGGAACCGGGCGATTCCATGTAACTCGTTATTTAAACCATTTTAATAACAATATATAATATTTTTGATGGTATCAGCATTTTCGAGGCAACGAATTTAATGAGGCAAACATCTTAAATTTTAATATTTATACTGCTAATGTGCTCTACTCAATTAAACACCACCCTAATTTACCCTAATTTTGCTTGTAACTTTCAAGAGTTTTTCAACTCTTTTGGTTATATTTTTTAGTATAATTTTTTGCTAATTTCAGCAGATTGATTTTAAATTACAGTTTACAGTAATTTACTGAAATTTAGTAGCTGCAACTAATTATTTATACTAATTTCATTGTACTAAAATTATGATATTTAGTAAGTTTTTTAACTGATTTTAGCAAATCGATTTTGAATTGCATTTTACATAAATTTTACTAAAATTTAGTAGCGGCTACTAATTTTTTCTACTAATTTTATTGTACTACAGATTAGTAGACATGCGTTGCTAAAATTAGCAAAAAATACCGCTGGCCTCAAAACAGTTAAATTTCTCGTAATAACAGCAAAATTTTCAGTATCCATTACAGACTTTTTTGGTTGAGTGTACTACAATAACAGTTAAAATCAACAACTACTGATTACTACACAGTTTTCAGCGTAAACATATTTCCATGTATTTTAACTAGTAAGAAAAAGTTTTTTTCTTAAGAACTAAATTATGTAAAAACTCAAATTTAGTGAAATTTCAAAAATACGTATGTATTTTTAGCAAAATATTTAAAAATATGCATGTATTGGCAAAAATATGGCAAAAAATATGCATTTATTGCAAGATATACAAAAATATGCATTTTTAACAAAATATTCCAACAAATTTACACTAATAGAAAAAAGACTATAAAAATTTTAGTTAAAACTAAATACTAAAAATTAGTTAAGTAGAAGTAAGATAGGAACGCAAAAATAAATCTGTTAAGTTTTACATCATTTTAGTTATATTTGAGTTAAATTTTAGTTAATAAATAACAACTTAAACTGCTAAAATCAGCAAAAAAATCATAAAATCATTATAAGAAAATTAAAAATTTTCAAATTTGTTTTTTCGATATTTTTTAATGCAAATAAATCAAGTCTGAAATCAGCAGTTTACTATTTTTTTTAACATATATCTCTGTTGATTTTAGCAAGAGACTCTTCTATGTACATTAGACCGTACCTCAAAAAAAAAGTTCGTCGTACACCCTCTAATACAGGGGTGGCAAGACTTTTTTCGCTGCGTGCCAGAAACGGACAAATTTTTTTTTGTAAAAATTTCTTGCGTGCCACCTTAATTTTAGTTGTCTTTTAAACCTTTGGTGGATAATAATTATGATGTTAGAAGATCTCCCACTTGTTGAAAAAATAGGTGCCCTCAATTAGGAGCAAATGGTAGTTCTTTAAAATCTGTAACTCTGTTTTTTGAATAAAGAGTAATTTCAGACATTTTTAATTTTTGTGCTTTCAGCCTCAATGGAATTGAAAATTTTTTGATACTGACATATAACTGACAAATAAGCAAAAAATTGAGATCAAAATAATAAGTGAGCCTTCAAAAATAAAGAAAATATGCCAATAAAAATCTCTTCACCTCTATGCGTGAACAACTTGAAATTTAATATTTTTTGAAGGGCACATCCGCAGTTTGAGAAATAATTAGTTGCAGTCCTGCGTGATCGGTATATATCGGTGATACTATTATTGTGTGTAAGTGCTAAATGGATCGTACTATTAGTTTGGTGTCCAGACCCATTTTAGGTTAAATTTTGTAGCTTTTCATAGGTTTTTGGAGCTAAAAGTGACGTAGAAACCAAACGGATAATCCGATCGTTTTAGCACTTACAAACAACAATATTAATTGCGATTTATATCATATAAGCCAGATTCAGCCATTAATTATTTTATGGATGTGCTAGTCAATTTAAAGTTCGGTTTTTAGCGTATTGTACAGCGAAAATTGATGTAAAGCCTAAAAATAAAATCCGATCTGTTTAGCATTTTCACATAATGACAGCTATGATAAGATCTACCGTTCCAGATATATTAGACTCCATAATTCTTAAAACTGTAGATGTGCCTTCAATTTGAATTTAACCTTTTAGCGAATTTTGGAGAAAGATATGTTGTAGAGAATACGAAATTCGTCCGATCCGTTTAGCACTTGCAGATAATAATAGTAATGAAGATATGAACCATTCAAGACATATTTGATCCCATAAATCTTTAAATCGTGGATGTGCCATTCAATTTTGTGCTGCAGTTTTGAGGGAAATTTATATGGGCACAAGTCCAAACATAGACCGATTTAAACCAAAATCAATAGACTTCGTCCTTGGGCGGATATAAATCGGTCTACCAAATTTTATCAAAAAATCTTAATATTTGCGACAAAAATACATGGAGAGACAGACGGACGGACGGAAAAATTAAAAAAACAACATTACTTATGATCAATAATGGAAATATAGCACGACTATGCATTTTCGAATAAAATTACCATGATGATAGAAAAATTTGTGTCATCTTTTTTCATTAAATCGAGGTAAAAGTGTGTAAAAATAACTCAAAAATAGCCAAAAAAAAAGGTTTTTGGTAACTTTGACCTCAATTTGCTCAAAAACCAGATGTGCTGGAAAAATTTAGAAACCAAATTCGGACTCAGCACGGGAAAGTTACTTGAAAATGTGTGGTCGCATGTCCGAAAAATCCAAAAATTTTAAAATATTTATTAGCGAAAATGTGTGCGGTTTTTGTTTATAACTTTTTCAGCACTCAAAAAAATTTATTCACGCGAACAGATTACTTCTTTTTAATGTATTTTAAATAATTAATCTAGAAATAAAATGTGTGCCACTAAGAAATCGACCCGTTTCGTAGATTTTCCCATATATGTACGTGTGTATGTCAAGATAATTTGGTAAATTGCGAACTTAGGTAGATAGACCCGTAAGTAGTTTTGTTCATTTGTGTTTTGAATGAAAATAAATAATGTAAAGCAGGGTTGGAAAGCATTTTATAATATTAAAGATAGCGGGCAAAGCCCGCTACGTTGTTAGCGTGCCTTAAAGTTTTTTTAATTCCAGTTTATGTAAAGGTAGACCTGGCAATTCCAGTAAATTCACAAATTCAGTTGGAAAATTTACTGCGTCGGTTTCTTCCACCGGTGCTTCGTTACCTGCAGCTTAAATATCAGAATATATAAGTTCCATTCCTTTTCTAAGGGTTTTTCTCTTTTAGAAAATTTGTTTAACTTTTTGGAGAGTACCTATGTTTCAATGCTACATAAGTTTCATATTCCGTGGATAGTGTTTGAACAGGTAATTAAAAGGGGTTCTTCACCCCTTTTTGTTCCTCCCAGTAAAAATCCCAAATATATATAATCTTGCCTCAATCGCATGCGAAATTTCAAGTACCAAACTCCGGCAGTTTGAGTCATTCAAATTCCATTCCATTTTGTTTAACAATTTTAGTGTTCCAGTGCAACTCCTTCCAAGATTCCATTTCGTTCACCAGTCCATTGCATTTTGTTCCCATTATCTGTTATTCCAATTCCACTCGTTCCCCGTTTCATTCCATTTCGTTCCTACTGTCTTGTGTGTCGATATTGATATCAGTCGCTTCTATTTCCATTCCATTTCTTTGCACTTGCTCCGTTCCATTCCTCTTTTAACTGCAGTGTTTCAATTCCATTCGTTCCCCATTCTATGCCATCTCGTTCCTCATTCCATTTCGTTCTACAGTCTATTCCATTTCGTTTCCTCTTCCAATCCGTTTTCATTGTCTATAATTTCAATTCCACTCGTTCAACGTTTATATCCATTTCGTTCCACTCGTGTAGTGTTTCAATTCCACTTGTTTCCTATTTAGTTTCTTAATTTTAGTGTTCGATATTCACTCCTTCTTTAAGTTTTAGGTTTCTAGCTAAAGACGCAGACGTTAAGGGAGGGGGGGGGGGGCAATTTTCCCCTTTTGAACCAACATTTTTACCACGTTCCTGTCCAAAATCCTAAAAATGCCTTGTCGATAAGTTGGCCCATACTCCAAGGAAAACATATTATAGATTACAGGTTTCTAGCCGAAGGGTTCGGTTAGGCCATCAAGGGGGAGAATTATTCCATTTTTACCCATCCCGGTAGGAATTTGCAAAAATTCCGTCTTAGAGGACGTCTGTGTTGGAGGAGAAACCTACTACATACATAATTTTAGGTCTCTATATCCAGCAGTTTGGCCAGGCCGTCATGAGGGAAGTTTTTTCCCTTTTACCCCTCCCGGTATGAATTTCCAAAAATTCCGTCTTAGGGGACGTCTACGTTGGAGAAGGAACCCAAATACCGAATTTAAGCTCCCTAGTTTCAGCAGTTTGGCCAGGCCGTTAAGGGGGAGACTTTTCCTGTTTTTGACCCTACCTGTGGAAATTTCCAAAAATCCATCTTAGCGGATGTCTACAATAGATAAGGAACTTTAGTACCAAATTTCAACTTTCTACCTCCAGCAGTTTGGGCAGGCCTTTAAGCGGCACTTTTCGCTTTATTAATCCCCATTTTTGCAATGTCCCTGTCAAAAATTCCACAAAGAACCTTCCCGATAAGTGAGCCCATACTCCAAGTAACATATGTTTTACATTTCAGGTTTCTAGCCAACTTTTACTATTTTTGCCCCTCTCGGTAGGAATTTCCAAAAATCCATCGACAGGGAATTTTAGCTTCCTAGTTCCAGCAGTTTGAGCAGGCTGTCAAGGGGGACACTTTTTCTTTTTTTGTCCCTCCCGGTTGGAATTAGGCTGGAAGAGGAATCTAAGTACCGAATTTCAGCTTCCTAGTTCCAGCAGTTTGGACAGGTCGTTAAGGGGCCACTTCTCTTTTTTGAGCCCCCATTTTATAACGACGCTGTCCAAAATTCAAAAAAGTATCTTTCTAATAAGTTAGCCCTTACTCCAGGGACCCACATTTTAAATTTCGGGTTTCTAGCCGAAGGGGTTTTTACATGCCACCAAGGGGAGGCTTTTCTTCCTTTTTCTTTAAATACATATTTAAAATTTTAGGTTGGCCAAAAGGGATAGGGCAGGCCGTCAAGGAGGAGACTTTCCCCTTATTTCCCCTCCCGATAGGAATTTCAAAAATTCCGTCTAAGTGGACGCCTACACAGAAGGAGGAACTCAAACACCGAATTTGCTTTTGGGATATCCTGTAGGGAATTCCAAAAATACAAAATTAGTCGATGTCTACTACAGTGGAGGAACCTTTATACCAAATTTCAACTTCTTACCTCCAGTGGTTTGGGCAGGCACTTTTCCAATTTGTGAGACTGTTTATGGGGAGACTTTTCCCCTTTTTGCCCGTTCCGGTAGGAATTTCCAAAAATCCCGTCTTAGCGCACGTCTATGCCGAATATCAAGAAACCTTGTTTTAGTGAAGATATCCGTGGGGAGAGAAAAAAAAAGTACTTTTTTTGAAATTATATTTTTTTTAAATGGTATTTTTTTAAATGGTACTTTTTGGATAAAGCGAAATTTTTTGGAAAAAGATACTTTGTTTTTACAAAGTACTTTATTTGTACTTTTTTTGAAAAAGGTATTCTTTTGGAAAAATGTATTTATTTTGGAAAAAGGTAATTTTTTTGGAAAAGGTACTTTTTTGAAAAAGGTATTTTTTGTAAAAATGTATGTTTTTTTGAAAAAGTACTTTTTTTGGAAAAGGTACATTTTTTTAAAAAAAGGTACTTTTTTTGGAAAAAAGTACTTTTTTGAAAAAGGTACTTGTTTTTGGAAAACGGTACCTTTTTTTGCAAACGGTACTTTTTTTTTGAAAAAGTACTTTTTTTTGGAAAAAGGTACTTTTTTTGGAAAAAGGTACTTTTTTTGGAAAAAGGTACTTTTTTTTTGGAAAAAGGTTCTTTTTTTGTCCCCTTTTTACCCCTCCCGATAAGAATTTCAAAAAATGTCGTCTCAACGGAAGTCTACACCGGTCGAGGAACCTACATACCAAATTTCAACTTCATAGCAGTTTCAGCAGGCCGTCAAGGGGGAGACCTTTTCCCCTTTTTGCCCCTCCCTGTAAAAATTTCCAAAAATCCCGTCTTGGTGGATGTTTACGATAGTGGAGTAACCTTTATACCAAATTTCAACTTCCTACCTCCAGCGGTTTGGGCAGGCCTTTTTCCCCTTTTTAACCCCCATTTTCACAACGTCCCTGTCCAAAATTGCAGAAAGTACTTTCCAGAAAAGTTAGCCCATTCTCCAAGGAACACATATCTTAAATTTCAGCTTTCTAGCCAAAGGGGTTTTGGCAGGCCGCCAAGGGGGAGACTTTTCCCCTTTTTGCCCGTTCCGGTAGGAATTTTCAAAAATCCCGTCTTAGCGGACGTCTGCACCGGAGAAGGAACATACATACCAAATTTCAACTTCCTAGCTTCAGCAGTTTGGGCTGGGCGATGTTGAGTCAGTGAATCAGTCAGTCAGGTTATTCTTTTATATATGTGACGCGCAAAATAGAAAGGGACCTAAGGATAGAAAGGGACCTAAGGTCAGGAGAGCATGGGATCGGTCTTATTCGATGCTCAGATGTTGTCCACAAAAAAAATAATTGATTTTTTACCCTTAGGTTCCTTTCTCTTTCTCGCTGTCACATATAGAGATAGCTGTACAGGCGCGGATACAAGGGGGGGGGGGGGGGGGCTATGGGGGCTGAAGCCCCCCTTGAGGGCCAAAAAAATATTTTTTTTCAAATAATGCTATAATGGAAAACATGAGTAATTTAGGAAACATACATTTTAGAATTTGACATTAAACAAATATTTTTAATTTTGAGATTTTGTGTAGATTCTTGTGTTCAAGAATCTATTATGTGCAGGAAACCTGAGAGATTCTACATTTTTTCAAGGGATATTTCTCAAATTTTTTTTTATAATGAGCTTTTTGGCAGAATTAATATGAAACTATTAACTATTTTTTGCAATTAAACAAGTGTTTTGAGGCATTTTACCGAAAAATTAGTATTTAGGGTCAGTTTTGTTGTCAGAACAAAAATAGATTTCAAACGAAATTACTTAAGATATATTTAAGAAAAGAATCTGCTTAGTTCTGACTATAAAACTTACCTTTTATTTTAAAGTGAATACACTAAAAGTTCTATAAGTGTCACCTACCCTGATTCAATTTTTTTAAAAACATGACTCATAGAATTTTCAGACAATTAAAACATACTAGGAATCAATTTTTTTTTTTAATTTTAACAAATTATGGAATAAATATACGAAAGCAACGTCTTTCGAAGCATGCAACTCATAAATTTAAGCATATAACATTGAAAATAAGGACCTTAGAAAGCAATTAAACCTGTTATAGGTTTGAAGGCTTTTGAATGGTGACTTTGTTAGAAAGTTTGGGTAGGACGCACAAATCTTGTAGGACCCATTAGAATTAGATACGCAATCAATAATGTCGTTAAATGATGAAATTTTGTGATCTATTCGAACATTGGATGAGCATTTTTTCCCTAAAAGTGTCCTTTCCTAGACATTATAGGATTTTGCAATATCTTTTATCTTTACTTTTCCATTTATTTGTTATAAAATGTTTAAATTATCCAAGATACTCAACTGGACCATTTTTAAAAATGTGTTTTAGAATTAAAAAATATGTATATATATTTCCTAAAAAGACAATTATAGAATCATTAAACATATTTTTTACGACTTTAAAAGCATAGTGACAATTAAAGTACTACATGAATCAAATTTTCCGACCTTTAAAGGGGGTGGCAATTAAAGCACACCGACATTTAAAGTAGGTGACAATTATCGAACTTTTAGAGTACCTACTACAATTTTCTTCTTTTTTAAACTTAAGTGCACTACTACACTACTCTTAAAACCTCTTAAATATTTTTTAAATTTAATAGTCTTAGGATGACCATCTCATCCGTAAGTAATGCTCAAGCTATCATTTTCGTATTGCGGACAACTGAAGAGTTGGGGTGATGCCCACGAAATAATTGTATTGTCTATCATGAAAATGATCAACCTTTTTGAAACAACAAATAAAATCTAATATGACGATATCATAGCCAGTTTTAATGAAAATTTCCACTAAACTAATGAAGTTTTCTTAACAAAATTAATGGAAAGCTTCATAAAAATTATGAATCTTTTTCATAAAATTTATCAATTTAATGAAAACTTTCAATGGACGAACTTCAGCGAAACTTCATTGAATCAATGTAAAAATTCATAAATAGAATCTAGACATTTCTCTCAGTGTACAGTTACAAATGTCAAATTCCATTTAAATTTGAATTTTTTAGCTTTAATTTTGTGTTAACTTTAGGTTATTTCACCTGAGTAGTATCACCTGAGCAACTATTTAGTATCACTTTAGTATCAGCTGAGCCTATATTTAAAAATTCAAAAATTGTTAAAAACTGCGCAAAATAAGAAAAAGTCAAGCGCAAAATATGTTCAAATAATAAAATTTGAGAATTCCTTTTTTGTTTGTTAGTATTTCAATTTAAATAAAAAAAGAAAATTGTCAATTTTTTTTAACAAAGTGCCATCTAGTGATAACGATGTCGTTATAACTTTTATTTTTGGTGATATCATACCCTGCCTTTGTATTCTAAACCTTTTTCAGTTTTATTTCAGAAAATTCCAAATATATATTTTATAATTGTCTAAAAATGTTTTAAAATTCTCCAAAAATGTTTTTAAATTGTCCAAAAATGATTAAAATTGTCCAAATATATTTTTAAATTGTCTAAAAAGGTTTCAAAATTGTCTAAAATGTTCCAAAATTATCCAAAAATGTTTTAAATTTTTCCAAAAATTTTTTAAATTTGTCCAAAAATCATTCAAAATTGTCCAACAATGTTTTAAAATTGTTCAAAAATTTTTAAAAATTGTCCAAATACTGTTTAAAATTATCTAAAAACGTTTCATATTTGTCCAACTGCATTTCAGAATTGTCCAAAATGCATTTTAAAATTTTCAAAATGTATTTCAAAATTATACAAATATATTTTAAAATATGTATTACAAATATATTTTAAAATATTTTATTTGTATTTAAGAAAATTCTATTTTTATTTGAAAATTGTCCAAATACATTTCAAAATTATTCATTTGTATTTAAAAATTTTAAATCTGTATTTCAAAATTGTCCAAATGCATTCTAAATAATTCCAATTGTATTTCAAAATTCTCTAAGTGTATTTCAGAACTTTCCAAATGTATTTAAAAAGACTCTATTTGTATTCCAAAATTTTCCAAATGTATTTAATAAAATTCTAATTGCATTTCAAATTTTTCGAAATGTATTTCAGAAATTTCTATTTTTATTTTAAAAGCATTTACTAACGTACATGTCTCATAATTCCTATAAATTTTTCATTACGAAAGAGAAAACATGTAAAAATGCTTTTAAAATAAAAATAGAAATTTCTGAAACACATTTGGAAAAATTTGAAATGCAATTAGAATTTTATTAAATATGTACATTTGGAAAAGTTTGGAATACAAATAGAGTCGTTTTAAATACATTTGGAAAGTTCTGAACATTTGGAGAATTTTGATATACAAATGGAATTATTTTAAATGCAATTTTACAATTTTTAAATACAAGTAAATAATTTTGAAATGTATTTGGACAACTTTAAAATACAAATAGAATTTTCTTAAATACAAATAAAATATATTAAAATATATTTGTGTTAATATTTCTTGTAATTTTTAGCCAAAGTTAAGAAAATTATGAAGTTTTGGGAAAAAATAAGGGATAAATTCCATATTAGAATTGTAACCGGTTAATCGACCTGTTTTAACCGATTATTCGGATCGAATAATTATTTGAGTTTTGAATTATTTGTTTCGACATTAACCGAAATAGAGGCGATTAATCGAGGAATCGGGTAATCGATTAACCGAATTGAAAACACTAGTTTGTAAGGAGTTACCTCAATCGATATGTCCTTGCTAAAATAATACGTTATATAATAGAAAATTAGGAAATCTCCAATCGCATACCTTAGCTTCTTCTTATAAAACTCATTGCCGGGTAATAATAGAAGGTTTTATTGAGATTTGGATATTTGGCAATTTTTTCCGCAGAATTTTATCCCATATCCGAATTTTATACAAATCGGAAAGAACCCATTGTGATAGTTTAATCGTTAGTTGTTTATTTTCTTTAATTTAAAGGTTTTGTTTCCAAATTTTTCGTATGGGAAGCCTTTAAAATTTTAGGTCATTGTTCTTCTAAAATGATTTTTTTTATTCAAAAGTTGTAATAACACTGTGAGACAAATGGTAGGGATCAATGATCGGGAAGGGTTCAAACTACCGGGGAAAGTTATATCGGTAAAAAAGAAGTTATACGTGTCCCGGCGTTTCGCTGGGTCAAGTCTAGGAATCGAGATATATCGATTTGAAGTAAGTAACTATCATATAGGGGAAATTGTCACCTTTGGTGGTCTTTTTTTTGACATAACTCGAGAACCACTAGTCCGATTTTACTCAAACAATTTTAAAAAAATTAAAAATTACAATTCCTTTAATCTGTTCATATAACGTTTTTCTATATACTCAACAGTTTTGCCGGTAAAAATAAATGTATGAAGAAAAAAATATTTTTTGCCTAAAATATTAAAAAAAAGTAATAAACAAAAGGTTATTTGATTTTTATGGTAGCGGTAACAAACTAAAAAACGGTCATATATGTTCGTGGACAATTAAAAGGAAAAAAGGAAAGTGCACTTTTTTAATTATTTGGGTTTTTTCCGTTGGCTACCTGCATGATTTTGTTACACAAATTGCACCCACATTTATGAGTGGTCATGTTTTAGAACGTTTCGAAAAATTTAAAACGCACACGAATCAGGTATATAGCCACCCTTAAAAGATGCGCCAATTCATAAGTACCTCTCAGTAAAATATTGAAACTTACGTAGTTTTTATAGGTGTTCATTGATCGATTTTTGTCATTCAACAAGTGTCTCCGAACGCGTAAAGTACGATTTTTTTAAAGTGACGAAAAAGTAATAAAAGTATAAAACCAAAATGAGTGCAAATTGTCCAGAAAATATCAATTTATTTTGTTACGTTTGTGGCAAAAGAGCTTTTTCAACAAATACTGCATTACTCACTGAGCAAGTGGAGCGTGCTTTTAAACTTTATTTTGATTCCGAAATAATTCGCGGCGTTTCGTGGGCCCCAGACAAAATTTGTAAAACGTGCTACAATGCTCTTAACATGTGGATCCAAGGGAAACGCAGTTCACTTTCTTTTGGTGTACCAATGATTTGGACTGATCCAGGAGAGCACAATTCCGATAGCTGTTACGCTTGCGCAAACAAAATATGTGGAGTAAATCGTAAAGGCCTTAAACGAAGAGTTAGAAGTGCACAAATACCTCTACCGCATTCGGATGAAATACCAATTCCACCGCTTCCAAGTCCTGACAGAGAAACTTCTTTTTCTATTGAAACAATGGATCAATCGGATTTCACCTATAAACCAACACCAGAAGCCGGCCCATCGAACAAAATAATTCCAATATCACAAGCAAGAATGGACAAGATTGTTGCAGAATTAAACCTTTCTCAACGTGAAGCAGAAAAACTTGCCCAGCTTTTGAAAGAAGGCAACAATTCGGCGCCTAATGTCAAAGTCACCGGATATCGAAGACGACAATTGCTATTCCAACGGTACTACACACTCAACGAAGGGAACACATTTGTTTACTGCCACGATATAAAGGGACTGATGGAGGCGATGGCCATTAATTATGTCGCAGCTGATTGGCGAATGTTCATCGATTCTTCGAAATCAAGCCTGAAAGTCGTTTTGCTACATAAATATAATAAAAAACCAAGCATTCCCATTGGCTACAGCACAGAAATGAGCGAAACATACGATTCGATGAAAATAATTTTGGATAAAGTTTGCTACACTGATCACATGTGGCGGATCAGTTGTGATCTGAAAGTCGTGGCGATGCTAAGAGGTCTCCAAGGAGGCTATACGAAAAACATGTGTTTCTTGTGTCTTTGGGATACCCGATTTAAAGGAAACCAATACGAAACGCATGACTGGCTTCCTCGAGATCCAACGGAGAAAGGACACAACTGCGTAAATGATCCACTGGTGCCAATGGAGAACGTCCTCATGCCCCCTCTCCATATCAAACTGGGAATCGTAAAAAATTTCATCAAGGCCATTGTGAAGCAACCGAAAATTCTTGATTGTTTGAATAATATTTTCCCACGAATCAGCGAAGCAAAATTGAAGGAAGGTGTTCTGAATGGGCCGGATATACGAAAGCTCATGAAATCAAAGGAATTAAAAGGTGCTTTAGACGGTAATGATTACTTTGCGTGGAGGGCAGTGAAGAAAGTCATACGATATTTTTTGGGAAGTACGCGAGCACACAATTACCCCGCTCTTGTGACCAAGATGTTGCACTACTTCCAGAAAATTGGAGTGAATATGTCCCTCAAAATTCACTTCTTGCATCACCATCTCGAATACTTCAGCAAGCAGCTAGCCTCAGAGTCGATGAACATGGCGAGCGCTTCCATCAAGTGGCAATGCCAATGGAAACGCGATATAAAGGCAAAAGGCTCGATTCGCTGCTGGCTGAAATTTGTTGGTGGTCGCAAAAGAATATACAATGGGAGTTTCCTCCGAGGGTAAGTCACAAAAATGAAGTTAACTGACTGATTAAAAACAATTGATTTTTTCCAGATGATTTTTTCCTCATCCGATACAAATTTTTTCCTCATCCGATACAGACTCTGAACAAGTGGGCGAACCACCACGCAAGAAAGTAAAGGGCGCAAACAAACGAAAATAAGTTTTGCGTTCATCGATTTTTATAACCTATGTATCTATGTAATAACCTAATAATTACCTGTAATAATTTTTAATTTTACGTGTTAATAATAAATAATATATAATAAATATTATCCAAACTCATTGAAACATAAAATCAATATTCTTGTCAAAATGAGATACCTTCACTTAATTGTGAATAAAAGCGAAACGCGTCCATTGATTTTCATGATCTATGTCTCATTTTGTTTAAAGGTTATGTGACTTTGCGTGAAAGTAATACGACTTGCCTTTTTTCCGTTTTGGATTTTTTATGAATTTAAAAAATAAAAAAATTTAATATTTTAGCCAAAAAATATTTTTTTTCTTCATACATTTATTTTTACCTGCAAAACTGTTGAGTATATAGAAAAACGTTATATGAACAGATTAAAGGAATTGTAATTTTTTTTTTAAATTGTTTGAGCAAAATCGGACTAGTGGTTCTCGAGTTATGTCAAAAAAAAAGACCACCAAAGGTGACAATTTCCCCTATATGATAGTTACTAACTTCAAATCGATATATCTCGATTCCTAGAGATGACCCAGCGAAACGCCGGGACACGTATAACTTGTTTTTGACCGATATAACATTTCCCGTTGGTTTTATCCCATCCCGATTTTGACTGTCGCATAGTGTTATTAGTGGTATTAATAGTTGGATACAAATTAAAGCATTACAGACTTCATTTTTGTTTAAAATATTAAATTTGGAAAACTATTTAATTAATATAAAAACTAATTTTTTAATTTGTTACCATTCCAAACAAAACATTGTCAGCCTGTCCTATTGTAATACTAATTCCTTTTCCAGTCTCAATTCCTTTTCCAGTCTCATGTTGATCAACCCTAGCTTGTGACTGCAACCATGAAAAATGACAATCAGCATATTCTGGATAATCAGCCAAACATTTCCAGATGGCATCAACTTGTTTAAAACTTAAACTGCAATGCCAATAAAAATGAAAGTTATTAACTATTTTATTTTGATTATATAATAGTTTTACTAACCGAAAAGTTTTAACTGAACCCATTGATGAAAATGTGGACGATAAATTTTTAAACGCACCGATAGCTGTGTCTTATGTGAATATAAAGCCATATCCGTTTGAGATTGTCCTTTATGCGGTGTTCACAGTACGATTCTTAAACACGTTTATGTAAAAGTTAAACATATCAGTTCACACTTACAAATGAAGTGTTTAAGTTAAACATCTCGAACATGCTGTTCCTTAACAATTGTAACAAAAAAACGAAAAATTTAACAAAATTTTCCAAAAAGTTATTTTTTCTTCGGCCGGAGGCAATAATTAATAATTTTTGGAATTATCCAACGTTATAATTGCTTTAAAAAGTGAAATAACATTGTCCGCCCCCAGTCGGAAACAAGATTTTTCAATTTCTAGTTAAGGGACAACTTCATGGCTGTTTTTGGATTTTTCGTTCCCGGAAGCAAAATTTAATAAACTGTTTTGTTCATCTATCGCTTTAATAGGAAAAAATCGCATTTTAACTGGTTTTTATTTAAATTTAGTTTATTTTATTCAATTTTAATTTATTTCTTTTTCTTGTTGTGTCATCTTCTTCTTCAAACATGTCATTCAACACCAGTTGATATCAAACTTATCGTGTTTAACAACGTGTTTAAAAATTAAACACGATAATTTAGCGTGTTTAAGTGCAGAAAAATGTACGGTAAAACGACTCACTTAAACATGTTTAAGGCTTAAACACGTAAAATCGAGTTAAAAACGTATGTGTGAATGCCGCATTAGCCTTACGCACCGACAATTCCTTATGACGTTTAGCATAAAATTTTATATTATTTTATATTTTTTTCTAACTTTTTTCACTTTTGGCATCTACTTTTCGCCATATTGTTTTAACTTCTTTATTTTTTTAACAATTTTCAACTTTGACAATTTAAATGCTATTTTTAGGAATTATACACATTTTACAAACATCTGGCAACAAATAAATGAATTGTAAAACTACCTAAGATTATTTTGGGTCATGTACATGAAATTTTTTTATCATTTTCTTATAATGTAACTAAATATTGACAGTTTTTTAAATAGATAAGAAAAGAAAGTGATTTAACATAATATGCAAAAGAATTTATAATGTACCAATTAAAAGTTATATTTTTAGGTGATTTATATAAAAATTTAAGGGTTTGATTTAAACTAAACTAATGAAAACTATTTTTTTCTATAGGAAATCGTTTTTACCAAGCATGTTTGTATAATATAACATACGCAAATTTTTTGCGTGTAGTCACGCTTACCCGCTCGCTTACGAAAAAATGAGGAATAAGTAGTTATGAGATTTTGAATAATAAGTGGTTACACACATGCTTACAAAAAGTTTAGAAATATTCCGTGTATAAAAAGCTGGGTGGACGTAGAAACGAATGCACTTTTTTTCTATGAAATATTTATTAAATTATTAAATTTTAACATTTTCTTTCGGAATCAAAAAAAAAGAGGAAGAAGAAGAAAAAAGTATTTAATCAAAATTTCAAATTTATTTTCACAATTGTTTTTTGTTTATATTTACATTAGCTGTGTTACCTAAGTTTACCCGAAGAAAAAGTCTGGGTAAATTTTGGTAAAAAGAGAAACACTAATACACTCTCGTTAGTGCTCTCATTTACCCAATTTTCGAGTTCGGGAACGCTTTTGGGTAAATTTCGGTAACTTTGGGTAAATTTCGTTAACTTTGGTTCCGTACGGGAACGCACTTAATATGTGAATACCAAAACAGCAAATTTCCGAATATTTTAATTCCATGTGCTTTTAGAAATCCATTCTAAATCAAAACCCTCTAAACTCAGAATAGCAGTGATTATAAACTTCTATGATCTCATAAAAATTGTGTTAATTACAGCCAAGAAAAACTCTGTTAAAAACACTTTTTGACAAAACAGCTTAGGTCGACTTAAATTCGTTTCTCAAAAGACAACAGGATTATTATTTCCATAAAATTAACAATCAGAATAATTCATTATACCTACCCCTTAAAAAGTGTGGTGGTGCAAAACAGGGATGATAAAGTTAGTACTATAGTACTTTTTCTGGTGCTATTGGAACCTTAAAAGTACTATGGTACTGCTCTGACTAATTTAGTACTATTTACACATTTTCCGATTTTTAAATTTTTTGTGCTTTTTTAATTTTCATAGACATTATTGTGTTTAATTTTTTAAATAAAAAAAGAAACTTCTGAGATTAGCAGATTTTTTTTGATAAATACTAGTAAGATAAGAACAGCAAAAACTAAACTTGTAAATTTACAAAATTTTAGTTATATTTAAATTACTTTTTTTTTTTTATAAAGAGAAGCAACACTCAGGAAATTCTTCCTATCAATTAACGCGTTGCTTCCTTTGGAAAGGGGATAGTGAAGAAGTGAAAGGTGGTGAAAGATGAAGGGCTTCAAATATGGCAACACTGCAATTGCGGGAGATGTTGAATATTAAAACAGTTGTTGCGCGCCATCTGATCGTAATTTGGCGAACTTTGTTGAAGTTTTTAGTTCATAGCCCTGTTATATTATTTTACTTCGGTGGGGTTAAGTGCTATGGGAACACCGAAGGAGGACGCTGCGATATGTATGAGGGATAGAAAAAACTCATACATATTACTATTTTTCATAAATTGATGTTGCCTTGGTTGGGGCTCGAACCCGCAACCTCACGTGTAACAGTCCAACGCGCTGACAATTACACCACAGCGCCCACTGTAAAATCTGCAATATATCTTGCTAAAATCAACGAAAATGGTTGCTAAAAATAATAAACTGCTCGTTTCAGAAGACTAGATTTTTATTCTTATTAAAAAAAACTTAAAAAAAGCTTTCAAGGTTTTAATTTTTTTGTGATTTTTTAGTCTACTAATTATTATTTTTTTCTGATTTTAGCAGGTGAAGTCGTTATTTTCTGTTAACTAAAATTTATTCAAATATAACTAAAATTTTGTATATGTATTTAATAGTTTGGTTTTTGCTGTTCTTATCTTATGCCTGATTTAGACTGAGCAAAAACTACCTGGTTTTTGGCTCTTGTTAGTTTTTACTTGTCAAAACGCATATATAAAAAACAAACAAAAACTAGTTTTGTACGAAAACTAGGTAGTTTTAGCTCAGTCTAAATTCACTATTATACTGCATTTAGACTGAGCAACAACTACCTAGTTTTTGGCCTTTGCTAGCTTTTACTTGTCAAAACGCATGCATAAAAAACACACAAAAACTAGTTTTGTACAAAAACTATGTAGTTTTTGCTCAGTCTAAATGCAGTATTAGGTACTAATATTTTACAAAAGTAATCTGATTGCATTTTTTTATGCAAGGTAATTTTTAACTAATTTTTAGTGGTTTTAACTAAAATTTTTTCGTTTCTCTATTGCTGTATGAGTTAGATATAACAGAACTCTTTATTTTTTATGAGTTTTTATTTGTTAATTTATAATGATAAAAATAATTAAATGAAAACATTTTTTGGTACTATAGAGGTCGAAAAAGTACTATTTTTTAAGCTGGTTGGTACTATTTTAAAAATCCCATTTATCATCCCTGGTGCAAAATGAACCCGCGCAAACACAAAAAATTTAATAATGAACTCGATATAAGAAATGAACTCATACAATGTAATTATTGTATACAAACAAAAGACAGCTGAGAGATAGATTGTGTACAAGCATTGGGTCATATGAATAAAACTTAGCAATTACTTCGAAGTAATTACTTTGGGCTTAGGAATGGCTTTTAACTCCAAATTTACAAATTGGCTGGTAGAATAGCATGAAATGTAAACGAAAATTAAAAAAATAAATTTCTAGTCTACTCCCAAGCAGACTAGATTTGTGAAGTAATTGCTTAAAAAACCCTGTATTTCGCCCTATTAGTAATATCTATTTTTTATTCATATGAGCCATTAACTAAAAGAAAATGAAGGAAAATCAACATGCCCCTCTTAAAACTCATATACTATAGAGGAGACAAGTTGAAGCAATACAAAAAATCATACAATAGTGTTGGGGATTGAAAGTAGTCATTTTGTACCGCACAGCTGAAAAAAAGTGACGATACATAATTTTAAAAATGTTCGAGTTAACGTTTTTTATACTTCCGGCTTCCGGATTAGGCAATCCCAAAAATCGGGACTCTTTTGGGGGTTTCCTCATACTACGACGATATTTGGACACGTTATAAGCGACCAAATCTCACATTCAAGAGTTAAAAATAGCACTCTTATTTTTATACCACGTATCCTGATTTCATCGAGAAAAACTAAAACCATAAAAGGAAAACTGCGCACCGTTTCTGCAACCCTACTCTGCTTAACATGGGGTGAGTTGCAGACAATAAAGTACATTTAGAACCAAATAAGATATTAATGCCCTTCATACACCCCATTTCTTTATATACATAATAACGTATTTTACAAAACTACGTGTTTAAAAAGTTAGAAAATCCAAAAGATTAACCTGTTTATCTCTTAACACACCCTGTATAAAGCAGGGTCGCCATGCATTGCTTCTCGTATCAGTTATACCATAGTAGAAACGGGATGCTATTACCATGGTAATAGCAGAGAGAGGTACAAAGTGTATCATAAAAGGTACATTTATTCCATTTCAGTTGCTAAACAAAATGCATTAAATGAGTGAAAAAAGTACATTTAACGAAGATGAAAAATTAACAGACAACAAAACTTTAAAAGAGGAATGACAAAAACTCCACCAGTACCTAAAACTTACTTCGTTTATAGAATCCATAGGCCTACAAATAAACAAAAAGTAAAAGAACCAAATAAACTTTTGAAATACAAAAACATTCGTTTGTTAGCGCTTGTAAAGTTATCAACAAAACTTACGATTACAGTGGAAAATTTTTGTTCTATGATAATTTAAAATAGAAAAAAATAGTTATTTTTACAATTTATATATAAAAAAAACATTTAAAAGAAAACTTAATAAATAGTTAAGTTTAAAAATTTTTTATTAAAAATCTTGTTAATTTAATAAGTTTTAAATTTTATTAACGGAAGTAGTAATATACATAAAAAAATAAATATATTTTTTCATCTACTTTTGAAAGAGGTGAGTTTTGTTTTTTACTTTTAAACATTTATTTTTATAGAAATTTGCAATAATTTTGTGCAACCAACCATTATTTTGTTTTTCTTTTAAGTTGTCAATGTTTCGCTATTTTGCCCTGAACTGTTTTTATCAGGGTTGGCAGGCAATACCGCTAAAATAACGTTATCGATTCAAAACCCTTTCAACTGACTACCGTTACCCCTAAAATACCGTTACCGAAATAACCGAAATATCGTTATCCTTAAAATACCGTTACCGAAATAACTGAAATACCGTTATCCTTAAAATACCGATACCGAAATAAATAAAATATCGATACCCTTAAAATATCGTTACCGAAATAAATGAAATACCGTTACCCCTAAAATACCGTTACCGTTATTTTTAATTTTCTGCTTTTGGTAATTGCACGTGGTTATTGAGTATTTTTCCTACTTTAAGTTGGAAAATTGGTTCTGTTTTTCAACTCGTTTGTTTTTTGTAAAAAAAATTTCGGGATGATTAGAAATAACTGACTACTGTTATCCTTAAAATACCGTTATCGAAATAACTGAAATATCGCTAACCTTAAAATACCCTTACCGAAATAATCAAAAAACATTTATCCTTAAAATACCGTTACCGAAATAACTAAAAAACCGTTATCCTTAAAATACCGATACCAAAATAAATGAAATAGCGTTACCCTTAAAATACCGTTGCCGAAATAATCTGAAATAGCGTTACCTTTACCGATAACCGCATCGTTTCGGTTACCATCCATGGTTTTTATTTCTGCTTCACAGTTTTATGATTTTAAAATTTAGTTGTTTGTTGTACGAAGTCCCAGTTTTTAAATCCAACAGGAAATTGTATGCAAATACATACAATACATGTTAATAAAATGCAACAAATGAGAATAGAACAGAAAAATAAGTTTTTTCGTCCAAAGTTAACAAAAAAAAAACGTTGTTGGATATGGAGTATCCTTTAAATCCTATACAAAAGTTCACTCGAAAAAGTTGGAAAGTTACTACAATACAGTTGTTTGTTTTATAATCAGTAGCTGTTGTTTTTAACTGTAATTACAGTTGCTTTTGTGTGGAAAAATATAAAACAACTATTATCACGGCTATTTAAAAGAAAACAACTAACGAAAAGTACTATTTTCCGTAACAGTTGTATTCAGCAGTTCTTTTTAATATTAAAATAAACAACAACATTTTTAGTGTACATTGTAAATGCATTTTTGAAAAACGGTTATTTTTGAATAACGAATAGACAATTGCAGCTTTCAGATGCTTTTGAAATACAAAGTTTACTTCAGGAGTTCACTAACTTTTGGCATATTTTTTTTTAATTTTTATAAAATGAGAAAAGGGAATAAAAACGCGAATTAATAGAATTTTAAGAAACTGAAAACGGTAGTGACTAATACATATCCTAGATGATACGTGTATAGAAACTTGAAAGACCCATTTAAAATTTTCGCCGATATGTTATGAAATGGACCAATAACAGTCGGTGTACGAATTTGCATTAAAATATCTTAATTTTTGCTACCAAACCAAATTTTTTATGGACCGTACTAACGTACATCTAACATTAGAATAAATAAAAGTTTTTTGATAAATTTCTTATATTTTATCAGGGGTATGGCATCACCAAAAAAATTAGTTATAATAAAATCGTTATCACTAGATGGCACTTTGTTAAAAAAATTGACAATTTTCTTTTTTTATTTAAACTTAAATAATAAAAAACAAAAAAACATACGGATTTCTCAAATTTTATTATTTGAATATATTCCGCGTTTGCTTTTTCATTATTTCGAGCAGTTTTCAGCAGTTTTTGAGTTTTTAAATTGAAGCTCAGCTGATACTAAACTTGTACTAAATGGTTGCTCAGGTAATACTAAATTTCAGCGCCCTCTACCGGTGAGTATTGTAAGTTTTGATTTCCTATCTCTATAATTAATTGTCTCTGTATTTTATGTATAGAAAATTGTTTATCCAATTTAAGTCATATACGAACGATATTATAGGGACATCTTATAAATTGGAAAAAACTTGTGAGAAAAAATGTTCCTTACTTATAAATAATCTTGCCCATGAGCCGTGTGCATACGTCCAAGTATGCACACGGCTCATTTTCTTTTGAAATTATAACAACTTAGCGCCTCGCTTTTATTCTGTTTCGTTCTGAAAAAAGATTTTTATTTTATATAAAGTTGGAATTGCGCCAATTTATTTTATTATTTTCAGATTTTTTTATAATTATTTCATTATTGGTTTTAAACAAAAGAATAGATTTTTTTTTATCATAATTGAGGTATAACACACCTTTAGCAAAACAAAGAATATAAATTTTAACAATTCTTTTTGACATTTTATTAAGAAAACAATTTTCTTTTAAATTAAAATATTAGAAATTTTTAGCAAGAAAAACCTTGAACAGGGTGAAAATATCTGTATATGAATGAATATATTCTGCTTTTGGTGGGAATATAGTCGATATTTTTTTCTTGGTCTGTATACTAAAATAAAATAAGAGGGAAATGACTTTCACTTGAGGTCATGAAACACTATTAAGCTTTAACAAATAGAAAAAATGTTGGCTTTATCAAGGCAACATTTAAAGTTGTAGAAGTGACCCTGACATTGAATTTCTAAAACAAATAGAAATGTGTTTGAAAAGTGTTTATATGTGGGCAGTAAATGGTAATATATTTTTTTATATTCAGTAAATTATTTAGATTTATGATCTGAATAAATTCCTTAATATGCACAATAGGGGTATAACATTGTTTATGCAAAAATTACGTGGTACCACTATATGGGGAATATTGTATTGGGCAATATTGTACAGATATGATAAAATCCAAATGCGGACAGGAAAATTACCTAATAAAGATTAAGATTAAAAAAATAGATTAAATTTAAATACCCCAGGAAAAAAAGAGATGCCGAAGCAGTAGAAAAAGCATTACAATTGATGATCTACTTCTACTTCTTTTTTAACATAAACACTAATGATTTTTAACATTGAGTTGTCATAGGAGCGGAGTTTTACCACTTCAAAATTTTTTCAGTACTTTTTCAACGAATGCGATGAAAGCTTCTTTTTCACCAATTAAAATTAAAAAAAAAATTTCTTCGCAAAAGAAAATTATATTTTTTTTATTATATTTATTATATAAATTATTTTCTTATTACCGCTACCGGGTATCGAACTTGCGACCTCATGATTGCTAGGCTAGCTCTGGCATAAAAGCACCACTTTGTTATTGCGAGATATTAAGATTTATTCTCTTCAATGAAAGTACTTTTTAAACAAGTGCAAAAGGTGCACTGCAATTCAGTATTGTTTTCAGTACTATTTTCATATTGAATTTAAAAAAATTATGTAACTATAAATATTAAAAAATAAAAAAAATTGAAGAAAAACATAAAAAAATATTGGTCCATCCCGTAATCTGTTTAGAAATACCAAATGATACCAAAATCACTCTTTATGATCACTTTTAGAGCAATTATGCTTTAGAAGCTTAAGTGATTTTTGGATGTTGTTCAGAAGTAATTCTAAAAAAGTTGTTAAAATATACTAACGGATACTTTGAAAGAAAGCAATGAAAGAAGTAATTTTTGAAGTTGTTCAGAATTACTTCTAAAAAAAAACAGTAAAAATACACTAACGGATACTTGTGAAGCAGTGAAAGAAGTAGTTTGTTAAGCATTACTTCCAATTTTTATTTGCTGGGTGGTAAAATAAATATAAAGAACCTTCAGCAAGAACCCTGCAAATCACAATAAATACAACACATAACCTGTTAACAATTCCCCAGAAAGATAAATCGGCGATATCGCTAATTTATCACCTGGAAGAAAAAAAGGTGATATCGCTAAACAAACTCCCCGCTACAAAATAAACGATGTATTTTTTTCGTTATTAACTAGCGTTCTATAGTCCATTCCATTTCGATCCCTCTTCCAATCCATTTCCATTGTCTATGATTTCAATTCCACTTGTTCAACGTTTATATCCATTTCGTTCCACTTGTGTAGTGTTTCAATTCCACTCGTTTCCTATTTAGTTTCTTAATTTTAGTGTTCCATATACACTCGTTCTTTAAATTTTAGGTTTCTAGCTAAAGACGCAGACGTTAAGGGGGGGGGGGCAATTTTCCCCTTTTGAACCACCATTTTGACCACGTTCCTGTCCAAAGCCCTAAAAATGCCTTGTCGATAAGTTAGCCCATACTCCAAGGAAAACATATTATAGATTACAGGTTTCTAGCCGAAGGGTTCGGTTAGGCCATCAAGGGGGAGAATTATTCCGTTTTTACCCCTTCCGGTAGGAATTTCCAAAAATTCCGTCTTAGAGGACGTCTGCGTTGGAGGAGACTTCTACTACATACTTAATTTTAGGTCTCTATATCCAGCAGTTTGGCCAGGGCGTCAAGGGGGAAGTTTTTTTTCCCTTTTTACCCCTCCCGTTATGAATTTCCAAAAATACCGTCTTAGGGGACGTCTACGTTGGAGAAGGAACCCAAATACCGAGTTTAAGCCCCCCCTAGTTCCAGCAGTTTGGCCAGGCCGTTAAGGAGGAGACTTTTCCTGTTTTTGACCCTACCTGTGGAAATTTCCAAAAATCTCATCTTAGCGAATATCTACAATAGAGGAGGAACTTTAATACCAAATTTAAACTTCCTACCTCCAGCGGTTTGGGCAGGCCTTTAGGCGGCACTTTTCGCTTCATTAATACCCATCTTTGCAATGTCCCTGTCCAAAATTCCAAAAAGCACCTTCCCGATAGGTGAGCCCATACTTCAAGGAACATATGTTTTACATTTCAGGTTTCTAGCCAACTTTTACTATTTGTGCCTCTTTCGGTAGGAATTTCCGAAAATCCATCGACATGGAATTTCAGCTTCCTAGTTCCAGCAGTTTGAGCATGCTGTCAAGGGGGACACTTTTTCTTTTTTTTCCCTCCCGGTTGGAATTAGGCTGGAAGAGGAACCTAAGTACCGAATTTTAGCTTCCTAGTTCCAGCAGTTTGGACAGGTTGTTAATGGGCCACTTTCCCGTTTTGAGCCCCCATTTTAAAACGACCCTGTCCAAAATTCAAAAAAGTATCTTTCTAATAAGTTAGCCCTTACTCCAGGGACCCACATTTTAAATTTCAGGTTTCTATCCGAAGGGGTTTTTGCAGGCCTCAAAGGGGAGGCTTTTCTTCTTTTTGCCCCTCCCTTTAGGACTTTACAAAAATTCCATCTTCGCGGCTATCTGCGATAGATGAGGAACACCAAACCAAATTTCAACTTCATTGCCTCAGCGGTTTGGGCAGGCCGTTAATGGGGACATTTTTCCCTTTCAACCAACATTTTTACTATGTTCCTGCTTCAAAATAGAAAAATTACGTTGCCGGTGAGTTAGTCCTACTCCAAGGAATACATATTTAAAATTTTAGGTTGGCCAAAAGGGATTGGGCAGACCGTCAATGAGGAGACTTTCCCCTTATATCCCCTCCCGATAAGAATTTCAAAAATTCCGTCTAAGCGGACGCCTACACAGAAGGAGGAACTCACATACCGAGTTTCCTTTTGGGATATCCTGTAGGGAATTCCAAAAATACAAACTTAGTCGATGTCTACTACAGTGGAGGAACCTTTATACCAAATTTCAACTTCTTAGCTCCAGTGGTTTGGGCAGGCACTTTTCCAATTTGTGAGACTGTTTCTGGGGAGACTTTTCCCCTTTTTTGCCCGTTCCGGTAGGAATTTCCAAAAATCCCGTCTTAGCGCACGTCTATGCCGAATATCAAGAAACCTTGTTTTAGTGGAGATATCCGTGGGGGGAGGAAAAAAAGTACTTTTTTTGAAATTATATTTTTTAAGTGGTATTTTTTTAAATGGTACTTTTTGGAAAAAGCTAAATTTTTTGGAAAAAGATACTTTGTTTTTACAAAGTACTTTTTTTGTCCTTTTTTTGAAAAAGGTATATTTTTGGAAAAATGTATTTTTTTTGGAAAAAGGTACTTTTTTTGGAAAGGCACTTTTTTTGAAAAAGGTATTTTTTTTGGAAAAATGTATGTTTTTTTGAAAAAGGTACTTTTTTGAAAAAGGTACTTTTTTGGAAAATGTACGTTTTTTTTTGGAAAAGGTAAATTTTTTTAGAAAAAGGTACTTTTTTTGGAAAAAGGTACTTTTTTTTTTGAAAAAAGTACTTTTTTTGGAAAAAGGTACTTTTTTTTTGGAAAAAGGTACTTTTTTTGGAAATAGGTACTTTTTTGGAAAGAGGTACTTTTTTGAAAAAGATACTTTTTTCTGAAAAAGGTACTTTTTTTTGAAAAAAGAACTTTTTTGGAAAAAGGTACTTTTTTTGGAAAAAGGAAATTTTTTTTGGAAAAAGGTACTTTTTTTTGGAAAAAGGTACTTTTTTGTCCCCTTTTTACCCCTCCCGATAAGAATTTCCAAAAATTCCGTCCCAACGGACGTCTACACCGGTCGAGGAACCTACATACCAAATTTCAACTTCATAGCTCCAGCAGTTTGAGCAGGCCGTCAAGGGGGAGACTTTCCCCTTTTTGCCCCTCCCTGCAAAAATTTCCAAAAATCCCGTTTTGGTGGATGTCTAGGATAGTGGAGGAACCTTTATACCAAATTTAAACTTCCTACCTCCAGCGGTTTGGGCAGGCCGTCAAGGGGGGCCTTTTTCCCCTTTTTAACCCCCATTTTTACAACGTCCCTACCCAAAATTCTAGAAAGTACTTTCCAGAAAAGTTAGCCCCTACTCCAAGGAACACATATCTTAAATTTCAGCTTTCTAGCCAAAGGGGTTTTGGCAGGCCGTCAAGGGGGAGACTTTCCCCTTTTTGCCCGTTCCGGTAGGAATTTCCAAAAATCCCGTCTTAGCGGACGTCTGCGCCGAAAGAGAAACCTACATACCAAATTTCAACTTCCTAGCTTCAGCGGTTTGGGCTGGGCGATGTTGAGTCAGTCAGTCAGTCAGTCACTCACGTTATTCTTTTATATATAGAAGAATAGAGAAGTAATATTAATTTCACAATTGTTTTGTATTGTTCTTGAAGTGCAAAACCAAAACAAGTATATTTCATTCACACAATCTTTTGCTGTCTTTATCTGTGCTAATTTCATATGAAATCCATTTAAAATTTCAACAATAATTGCAATTCCCTTTTAGTCATTAAATTAACTTGAGTATTTCTTTGTTTTTTTTTCCAATTGTTTTTATTTATACAGTATCATTAGCTAATACCATTTTTAAAAGTTAATTTTTTTAATTACCATCCATTTTCTCTTAACATTTATTATGGCTAAAATGGTTCTGTGTTAGAAATTATGTATTGGACAAAATATTAACTAACTCGCTGAAAAGAAAAGATTGAAATATTTCACAATATTGCATCAGCTGTTGGTAATATAAGTTCCATACACAGTAAAGTATAAAAATTATGCATAATTTTCTTCGAAAGAAATTCTGTAAGTAATGAAATTTTTTTTTAAATCTACCTAAATTGCAAATATTTTAAAAATTCTTTTTAAAATTTGTAGTTTTATTTAAAAAATTTTCAATAATTAGTTTTAAACTACTGCAATTTCTAACTGCTTTTAAGAATGCGGAATTTCTTCTTTGTTGTTTTTTCAAAAATGTCAAATAAAAAACTTTGTCGGTAGAATATACTGAAAGTCACATGCAGATTAAAAACTCTAAAACTGTATTTATTTTTAACTGTTAAAAACAAATAACAAATGCAGTAAAAACAACTAACAATGTCGTAAAAATAACTGACATGTTTGGTAAAAATGGGCTAAAGTTTATCTGACTGCGAATGAGTTATAATTTATACTTTGATTTTTTTTTAATAATCAAAATGAAAACCAAAGCAATTTGTAGTTACAGGTTCTTGGGGAATTAAAAAAACTACAAGTTTTCAATTCTACTGTATTTCAACCTATCACTTATTTCATCTTGTACTCTATATACTTGATATATGTATATAGGAATATTATTATTGTTTTTTTCCTATTTTTAAAATTAAATAACAACCAGTTCTTTTTATCACGTCGGACATCAGCTGTTCATTAAAAAAAACATGTATAGTAAAACATCCCAATAACGAACACTAGACTTGTGTAGTTTGTGAACAAACTAGTTCAATTGAACTAGTCACACAATTGATCGAAATATCTAGTTCACTTCTAATCGCTCTTCTAGTTCAATCGTTCATTTTATTGCCTTTGGCCGGTGATAATTTTATTTATTTTAATTAATTAAAAATATTTTCTACACTAAACATTTTTCTTTTTTTCTTTAAATTCTTAATTTGTCTGATATTTTATATTCTTGTTAACTAAAAGACGAGCTATATGAATATTCAAAATTGCCAAACGAACGATCGAAAAAATTGTTTTCTGAACGATTCAACGAAATTGTCAAAGAGCTATTGAACTAGAAGAGCGAATTAGTTCTTTACAACAAATTGAACTAGAAAGAGCGGTCACCAAAAAGAACTAGATTGCCCAAGTATAACCAACACTCTAGCAATAGCGAACACCTCCCTATAACGGACAATTTCGGTGCGACGGAGGCACAAATCAGAATTTTTAAGAAATAAATACCTTTTACCCCCCAATATCGTACCTTCCGTTGATCACACACAATTCTAACATTTTGTCTCAACAATTTGGCAAGCAATATTTTTTTATATTGCAGTCAAACTATGGCCCTTTTTTATTAATTCATTTTTTATTAACTCATTATGTTCCATTTTCAACCCAATACTGAGATATTATTGCGATTTGGATATGTAATGTGACAGAGGAGAAAAAAGAAAATAATTTAAAATTATTTTCTTTGTATCGGCCCAATCTCATTTTTTGGGGTTAAAAAGTGAGGTCACCAATATGACAAACTATTTTACAATGTAGGGTAATCACTAGGACAAGGAATTCCATGCACTTAAAAATGGAAAATATGCGCCTAAAATATACGGTTAAAAAAGAAAAATATGCATTAAAAATATGCACTAATAAGGGTTTAAGAATGTTTATTTTGATTGAATCAAACAGTGTGTTTGTTTACTCGAAATTCTTACTACTTTTACTACAATTGGAAAGTTTTGTTTACTTTTTGTATTGAATTTTTCCAGCTGTAGTAAAAGTAGTAACTTGTAGTAAGTAAACGAACACGCCTAAAATATAAAAACGTATCAATTTTTTATATTTTTTTACAAAATAAAAAATGCTCCTAAAAATGAAAAATATGCACAAATATGAATTAAAAAGCACAAAATATGCATTGAAAAGGCAGCAAATATGCATTTAAAGTCAAAATATGCAAAAACATGCATTTATGACAAAATATGCAAAAATATGCAACTACAAATCGATGCCATTTTGTTCTAAATTTGATGATTCGGATAAATATTTCGTCGAGAAAAAACATGCATTTTCATGAAATTCCTTGCGCTAGTAATCACTTATATCCTATCTTCCGAGTAACTACTTATTCTATCTTTGTGAGTGTAACTACTTATTCTTTCACTATGGGTAACTCATTATTCTCACTTTTTTTGTAAGCGAGACGGTAATGACCACCCATGAATTTTTGGACATCGCGAACAAATGTAATGTTGCGAGTAAATAGCCTGGTAACCAGTGAAACCCTTTTCGTGCTACTTACTCGCTTAATTACTTGGTAATGTCTGTTTTTGCTGGGTTGGGATAACTTCCTTACATATAAAAAATTTGTGCTAACATTTTTTCCATTTTCATTCAAAATATAATTAATCCTAGTGTAGAAAATCAATACCGGATATATGGTTATGTAACTACATACCTGGTAATGGTAACTACCCGACTAAAAAAGATGTTATATAATCATATATCACCATATATAAACGTCCATATCTAATTTGATCCGAATATTGGAATATATAATTATATCAAGCGAGATAAGCATGTTATCTCACCTGATACAATTTGATCCGAAAAATGGGTCTATCTAACTGCATCAAATTATATATAAATACATATAATTTGATGAAGATTTTCAAAGAAAATTTTAGTAAATATTATTGAGATCACTTATTTCATTCATATTAAATACTAATGCTTAATGTTTAGAACAATTTTTGCTAATAAACTTGCAAATAGCTGACAAAATAAAACATTACAAAAATTTGTCGGAACAACTTTTTCTAGGTTAGAGTCTTGGTCTTTCTTATAAAATAAAAAATTAACTAATTAGAAATTTTTAAATTCAGTTCGAGGCCAATTTCCTTATTATGAATTAATATAATAAGTACTTTTTTTCAAAAAATGCTATTTTTCTTCATATATATCAAAGTGCTAAATTCAAAACCAGATCCACAATTTCGGAGTTTTTTTTTTAATTTTTATAGTGCAATTAAACTTTACACAATTTTGTATAATTAGATATCATGTCAGATAAATTTATAGATAAAATTAATACAATTTTATATTAACTTTGTTATATATTTTGATATAAGATTGTTTAGAGAAGCTTATACGCCATTATATATAATTATGTATAAACCATATTTGCAGATCTCTTAATATATGGCTGAAGACCAAATCGCATATAATTATATTTATAAAACCAAAGTGTTAATATAAATGTATATGGTCATATAAAGCCACACATATAAACATTTATAATTATATCCAATCATATAAGATTATATGAAAACTTTTTTAGTCGGGTACTTAATTTTATTATTACATTTCTTATTACCTTTATATGGCGATGTCGCGAAAAATAATGAGTTACACACCAGCATACGAAAAATCAAAAAATATGTCGTTACCTATGTACTTACCAGTATTGACTAAAATAATGATTCTAAAAATAGATTTTCAAAAAAATGAGTTTTATAAAAAAAAATATTTTTTTAATCTTTAATAAAATTTTCTCGTTATTGAATCGAACCTGGGACTCCAGACTGACAGTCTATAGCTGTACCATCTAAGCTATTTCGACATGTACTATTTGATATCTTGCTGCGCACAAATCAGCTTACTCGCCAACATACAAAAAATCAGTGTTGAAAATATTGAGTCTAAAAATAGATTTCAAAAAAATTTACAAAAAAATCTAGAACATTATTTTATTTTTGAAATAATGATAAAAATAAGTCATTATTGGTAATACATTATTTTTTATTTTGAAATAATGAAAAAAGTAAGTATTTATTAGCAACTCATTATTATATATTTTAAAATAATGTAGAAAGTAAGTCGGTAGTCCAAAAAATAATGATATGTCATTACCGTTTCTACAATGGGATGGATAGTCAGATATAACCATGTATTAAAAAAAATGTTAAGTCTGTTAACTTAAAATTAAAAATTTCTTATATTATTGTGAAATATAAATGTAGAAAATAATCAATTAATAAAATTTTGAAAATAATTTCATCCTTTAAGGATTTATATCCTGTCAAAGTTTCAACTTTGATTGCCAATAGTTCCACTAGAGGGCGTTTTAAGACAAAAAATTAACAAAATTTATTAATGAAGCATTGTACTACACTAAAAGAAAAAAGTCTGTAAAAATTTAGTTAAAACTACTAGGAATTAGTTATAAATGACCTTGCAGAAAAACCTGCTGAAATTAGCAGATTATTTTTGCTATATATTAGTAAGATAGGAACAGCAAAAATAAAACTGTTAAATATAGAGAATTTTAGTTATATTTGAGTTAAATTTTTGTCAATTGAAAACAACAACTTAACAGGCTAAAATCAGCAAATACTTTTGCTAAATAATTAGTATCCTAAAAAATCACAAAAAAATTTAAAATTTTCAAAGATTTTTTTCGATTTTTTTTAGTGTACATAAATAAAAATCGAGCCTTTTGAAAACAGCAGTTTATATTTTTTTAACAAATATTTCTGCTGATTTTAGCAGGAGAGACTGCTATTTGCATTCAACCAAATTTAGCTTAAAAATAACAAAACTTTTGTAGATATAACAATTTGCTTTTGCTATTTCTACTAATATTTTTACAGTACCATTTGTCATTTTCAATTAACAACAATAAAATTAAATATAACTAAAATTCTGTAAATTTAACAGTTTTATTTTTGCTGTTCACATTTACTAGTACTTAGCAAAAAAATCTGCTAATTTCAGCAGTATTTCCGGCAAGGTAATTTTTAACTAATTTTTAGTCACTTTTTCTGTTATTTTTACAGAATTATTTCTGAGTGTACATATCTGCAAAGTTTGGTTAAAATTGTCTAATGAGTTAATTGTCAATAAACATTAAAGTGTTTTCATATAAAATTACAAAATTATTAAGCTGACTTGAACGTTTCCGACTATTTACTATAAAATGTCAACTGAAATTTGAATTAGAGATTAGTCGCAACTGGGTCAACAACGACAATTGGGGTTTCTTACATTTTGTATGGGAAGCAAACCGTCGCCATATCGTCCGGCGATTTGTCGTCGTATTACAATCTATTTTATTTTCGCTACAACCCACTAACACATCCTCAAAATTCTTGTAATTTTTTTTTTAAATTATTTTTATTGGGATATACATTAATTACATTAAAAGATAAATGTGCTAAAATCCCAACTAATTTAACAAATTGTGAAAAATATTGTTGCCATATTTTTACTTGAATTAGGGTTATCTATCAGAAAGGAATTGTAAAAATTAGTTCTTTGTTTTCAAAAAACATTTATTTTTGACAGAGGAAAAATAATTGAGAATAAAAATAAGAAGTTCACCGCCAAAAAGGAAAAAAAAATACAATAAAATTAAAACACTGACAAAAATTAATGGAAAACTAAATGAATTTGTAAATAAAATCACAAAACCAAAGCAAGCAAGTTCTCGTTTTGGTTTCCATTTTTCTAAACATTAAAAATGTCGTCGATCGATTGTCGCTTAACTTAAATTAACTTGACGATATTTGTTGTCGTTTGTTGAAAAAAATAATTCAATCATTAGTAATAATTCAATTTCTAAAAAAGAATCAATAAAATTTGGTTTAGCAGACGGGTTGCCACAGAGCAAATTTCCTAATGTATTTTAGTACAGTATTGTTTTTGATTCGCGCGAATTATCATTTTATTTTATTGATTCACGAATTAAAATTGTGATTTTATGATTCGCGAATCAATTCTAGTCAATAATATATTTGTGAAGGCACATGTACACGCGAGAGAAAAGCAACCCTAAATAGCTTAAATCATTCACTATAGAGCTATTTAGAGGTGTTTTTTTCTCTATATCGAGCAGTTTTTTCGCGTGTAAATGTGCATTAAGAAAAAAACTTTCATTGAGTACATTTTTTAACAATCATTTTAAATACAAAACTTTTTTTATTTCCCAATTTTTATTACACCTGTCAAAAAATTGACAATTAGTAATTAATCCTACAGTTAATAGGCGTTAAAATATCTTCAATCACTATTTAAGATACTTATGTTTAATATTAGTATATTTCAATTAAGTAAAGGAAGAAAACAAAAAATAATTTTTTTAACGTCAAATGAAGTATAATATTTAAGGTTTCTGGGCACAGAGGTCTCATTTTTCGGTAGAGTTCTTAGTTAAGTATTCGAATTAGGGATACCGATCCCGAAATCCCGATCCCGAAAATCCCGGGATTTCCGGGATTTGCAAATCCCGAAATCCCGGGATTGTTCTTGAAAAAATCCCGGGATTTCCGATTTCATTATTTGCCAAATTTTATCACTTTTTGTATTTGTTTTTATTGTTATATTCGACCTAAATCACTTAAAGCAAATATCTTATTAAATTTTATTAAAGAACTAATTTTTTCTATGTATACACTCATAAAAAAAAGTTAGTACAAAAGTCTGTTAACGCGTTCTGATTAAATTGAACTAATTTTTCTGTTATTTTCTCCAAAAAAGCCCGTACAAATAGGTCAAAATTCTGCTAAAATAACAGGAAATAGTACATGTATTAGCGCCAGCACAATTTTGACCTATTTGTATGGACTTTTTTTATGAGTGTAGATAATAGATTAAAATAGATTAGTGATTAAATATATCTGAATAAAAACATTAATAATTTAAAAACGTTTATTTAGCTTTAAAACTTTTCAGATTTATTTGATCTTTTAACTTACATGTTTTCATTTATTTTATTAATGGTTTGCTAAATTCATCACTTCATGCAATATAATTTTGCCGAATATTAGTATACCAAAAACAGCAAATTTTTGTTATAGTATTTAGCAAAATATAACATCGACCTTTTTGAAATCAGCAAAGGTATGTGCTCAATATTTCACATTAGTAGACTTAAAAAATCTAATATAATCATTAATATTTCTGATGCTTTCAGCAGAGTAGTTTGTATTTGCATTTAATTAATTTTAGATAAATAGCTTTTTCTGCTATTTTTACATACTTATTTCTATGAGTGTAGTTTTCGTTTAAAGACAAATTCACAAGGCTGTAGTACTCCACTCTGAGTGGATTTTTTGTTCCTTGCTTATTGGCACATACATATTTTTCGTATCATGCCCTCTCTATTCTAGTAAACTCCACTCTGCAGCTTTGAACACTCTGCAGCATTGTGAATCCGGCTTAATTTATTTATTTTTTCGTACTACAGGAAATAAATAAGTAGATAGAATGAACTATTTTAATTTTTAGTGTTTACTTTAGCTATTTATTTTTAAAATTAAAAATATAATGAAATCCCGAAACCCCGAAAAATCCCGAAAAATCCCGGGATCCCGATAAATCCCGGGATCCCGAAAAATCCCGGGATCCCGGGATTTCAATTTTCAAAATCCCGAATCCCGGGATTTGTAAAAACCAGTCCCGTTCGGCATCCCTAATTCGAATGTAGTGTAAGGCGATTGGTATGTCTTATGTTGGAATTTCGGATAACTTCCTTACAAAACTAAATTTACTTCTAATAAATCAATGTTTTTAATTGTAATGGCATCTTTCAAACGAATTAAAAGATTGACATCAATTCGCGGATCAAAACAAAAAAATTTGATTCACGAATAAAAAAATATGGAAATAATTCGCTTGAATTATCTCTATATTTTTGATCAAAATCTTATCCGTATGACACTAGCTTTTTTCTTAACATTTTCTAATTTTTTATTGTTTTTATTTGATTTTAATAACAGGGTTGGCAGGCAATACCGCTAAAATACCGTTATCGATTCAAAACACTTTCAACTGACTACCGTTACCCCTAAAATACCGTTACCGAAATACCCGGAATACCGTTATTCTTAAAATACCGTTACCGAAATAACTGAAATACCGTTATCCTTAAAATACCGATACCGAAATAAATGAAATATCAATACCCTTAAAATACCGTTACCGAAACAAAGGAAATATTGTTATCCCAAAAATACCGTTACCATTATTTTTAATTTTCTGCTTTTGGTAATTTCACGTGGTTATTGAGTATTTTTTGTACATTAAGTTGATAAATTGGTTCTGTTTTTAATCTCGTTTGTTTTATGTAAAAAAATTTACGGGATGCATCGAAATAACTGACTACCGTTACCCTTAAAATACCGTTACCGATATAACTGAGCTACCGTTAACCTTAAAATACCGTTACTGAAATAATCCAAATATCGTTATCTTTAAAATACCTTTACCGAAATAACTCTAATACCATTATCCTTAAAATACAGATACCGAAATAAATGAAATAGCGTTACCCTTAAAATACCATTACCGAAATAACCTAAAATATCGTTACCCTAACGATAACCGCATTCGTTTCGGTTACCATCCATGTGTAATAACCAAAAACTCTGACAAAAACCCTATAAAAAAAAGTCAATAAAAAGTTAGAAAAAAGCTTGTGTCATAAAATCTTAATCATTTCGTTCCATTAGCTTTTATTCGATCAATGTACCCACGATGTTTTTTTTTTGCATACAATGTAAAATTGCACAGCTTGCATTGTCGTAACTACTCCAAGCTGAGAAAATGCAAATAATTGTCTTAGCTCTTTCGCATCCTGTGTAAATCACGATCGTAAATAAACCCAATATCAAATACGTTAGTATGGGTTAATTTAGGGTGTTCATGGGAGAAATTTAGTCCTAGTTCCAATAGCTGACATCTTTCTTTAACGAAAAAATTATCTATGACCGTCGCAGTCCGTTATTGGAAGGTTTAACTGTACTTTAAACAAATATAATAGGAGAAGGGCAGTATCATATGCACAAAAAAAAACAAGTGATGATTTCTTTTAGCCATTATGAACATACAAAATTTGCTTTGGTTGCAAAGTAATATGTGCTAGTTTCTTATTTTTAACAAAATGTTTATCTACCTGTTATTTTTTACAAAAGCAAAAAGCACTTCCAAGGAAATCCCCCAACGCTTATACGCCAAATTAGATAAAACTCAGATATGTCACCCCCTCCCAAAATCAAAGTTAGTCACCTGTGATGTTAACATGAGGGCTGTGTATTATGCGTCCATACTACTGAAACATGCACGAAACAATAATCAAAAGAAAACAATACTGTAGTTCATTTGCAGCCACCTTCACCCGAGAACATAATGTCAATCTTCTGTTTTGAACATTTTAAATTAAATATCCGACTGATTTAGGTAGCTTTTAAAAAAAATGCACTAAGATTTTTTGACAGAACGTTACGCTTTGTTTTTTGGTTTTGAGAATGCTTTTAGAAAAAAAAAATTAAGGTTTACCGGTTTTTATATGCAATCTCCGATATTTAGGGTGTATTCGAGTCGAGTTTGACCTATTAGCAATAGGTTCCACTCTTCCAAACTAGAGCAGGGGACAGACTCTCGCAGTCGTAAGCGTTCGAAATGGTTAAAAATATATGTTTTAGAAGAGCAAATAAAAGAATACGAAAAAAATTTCTGAAATCAGCAGAGTATTTTTGCTAAACTTTAGTAAGATAGCAACAGCAAAATAAAACTTTTAAATATACAGAATTTTTTACTTTATTTAAATTTAAGTTAATAAAAAATATCAACTTAGGTCGGATTACTGAATGTCCAGTTGAAATTTAGTCGGCAGTTAAATTCAAATTTTATATGGGAAACAATAACAAATGTGTCAGTTAAAGTACCAGTTAGAGCCTAACTGGACATTCAGCAATCGCAGAGACTATTAATTATAGAGATAAGAAATCAAAACTTACACTACTCACCGGTAGAGGGCGTTGAAATTTAGTATTACCTGAGCAACTATTTAGTATCAGTCTAGTATCAGCTGAGCCTATATTTTAAAACTCAAAAACTGCTGAAAACTGCTCCAAATAAGGAAAAAACAAGCGCGGAATATATTCAAATAATAAAATTTGAGATATCCGTTTGTGTTTTTTTTTTTTGCTTTGTTGTTTGTTATTTAAATTTAAATAAAAAGAGAAAATTGTCAATTTTTTTAACAAAGTGCCATCTAGTGACAACGATATTTTTATAACTTATTTTTTTGGTGATGCCATACCCCTGAGTAATCGGGCCTTAACCTGCTAAAAATTTTGCTAAATAATTCGTGGACTAAAAAATCAGAAAAAAATAAAAAATTTTAGAAATTTGTTTTTCAATTTCTAAAAATCAGAAAAAAATTTAAAATTTTCAAAGTTTTTTTTTTTTTTTAATTTTTGTAATGCAAATAAAACTATAGAATTCTAAAATCAACAATTTAAATTTTTTTTTAGCAAAAATTTCAGTCGATTTTAGCAGGAGAGACTGCTTTTTGCATTCATAAAAATTTAACTGAAATTTAACAAAAATTTTGTAGATGTAAGAGTTCGTTTTTGCCATTTTTAGTCTACTTATGTTTAGCAAAATTTTCTGCAGATTTCAACAGAATAATTAGCCACTTTTCAATTATTTAAAAGCTAACTCAGATATATGTAATTAAAATTTTGTAAATTTCTTTGAGTGTATAGAAAATTATCAATCACAAAAGAATAAAATTTTTTCTTATTAAGCCGGATTCACAATGCTGGATTACTCCATTCTGCAGAGTGGAATTTGTACCTATCTTTTTCTCCCTTAGAGATTTTGTGTACTCCAGCATTGTGTCGGTATCATTACTTTTAGTCCAAAAAATAATGATATGTCAATACCGTTTCTACACTGGGATATTACATGTCGAGATACATAGCTCAGATGGTAGTGCTATTGACTGGCAATCTGGGGTCCCAGGTTCGATTCCCGCACGAGCAAATTTTATTAAAATCTATTTTTAGACTCACTGTTTTTGTCAATACTGGTAAGCACATAGGTAACGATATATTTTTTGATTTTTCGTATGCTGGTATGTAACCATAACTGATTATTTTGCGCGACATTGCCATACAAAAGTAATAAGAAATGTAATAATTAAAGTAACTAGTTACCAGGTAAGTAGTTACATAACCACATATCTGGTAATGATTTTCTACACTGGGATTTGATAGATAAAAACTTAATTAACCTGCTGCGCACAAGCCAACTTACACGCCAACATACAAAACATCAATAAATATGGGGTTAGATATGTATATCCTTACCAGTATTGAAAAAATATTGAGTCTAAAAATAGATTTCAAAAACATTTACAAAAAATCTATAACATTACTTTATATTTGAAATAATGATAAAACTAAGTTATTATTGGTAATGCTTTATTTTAATTTCGAAATATTTGAAAAGGAGAAAGTAAGTCGGTGTCATTACTGGTAGTCCAAAAATTCATGATATGTCATTATCCTTTCTACACTGGGTTTATTACTACCCAGGTATAAAATTACAAAAGGTTTAGCACTGACAAAGCACTGAAATGGGTGGTATGAGTGCTTGTTAACAGTGCTTTCCCAACGCCCAAATGATAACACCGTTCCACGGTGGTGCTAACAGGCCGTTTTCATCGCCTCTTTCAAACATTAACATTTTGTATCGAAAAATTTTAGCCTTTACAGACATGTGTAATTCATATGGTAACATTTTTCACAAATATGAACAGAGTGATTTAACAGAGGTTGGGTGAGTTGGTACCTCTTTAAATTATATGCTCGTTGGTGCTAATGCTTTACAAAGACTTGGGAAAGCACCCAGAAACATAAAAATCAAATGCTTTCTCAACGCCCAAATACATAAATGAAGGAGCTTTCCTGACACCCAAACGATAGCATCGATCTATTTAATGCTTTGCAAAGTATTGTGATAGCACCAAGAAACTCAAAAATCAAATGTTTTCCCTGCCACCAAATTATGAGCCCTCATCACTGAAGAATTTTAAATTACTCTAAAAATAGATGATTCTTGGAGTTATTGTATTGTGGAGTCAAAAATTATTTAAATATCCACTCTTTTTTTGACCTTTTTTTCAAAAACAAAATAATGTTTAAGGAAAACAAGATCTGGTAAGTCACTCTTTTCAAGCGTTGGTAAAGCGTCCAAATTTAGTGGTTTGCCAGTACTTCTTTTTATAAGACTGCGGTCTATTTATGCTTGCCAGTGCTTCTTTTTTGTTACCTCATATAATTTCACATTTTTCAACGATAGCAGAAATGTTAATAAACATGTAAACGTTAACGGTACTTTTCGAATTTTCAAAATTTCAATTAATTTTTTAAACACCTTTCTCATACCAAATTTGTAAATACAAAAAAAAACTTTTTAAAAACAATTTTTGTATGAAAGATAACAATTTACAAACGAGTTACAAATATTGGGAATAAAATTTCAATTTAAAAGAAAATCCATTCTTGGTGCCTACTGTTTTTTATGTGTAGTTTTATGGTTTATTGGGTTGGAGTGAAAACGGGAGAAAACGATTCCTTTTTATAAAACAACTTCTGATTTTTAAACATCACCTTTTTTTTTAAAAATCCTTTTTTTTGCTCAATTGCAATTAGTTTTTAAGGCATTAGTATGATTTCATTAGCATTAGTAGGACAAATTTTTATGCCAGAAAATTTCAATAAAACTAATGCTAATGTCATTTCAATCCCAATGAAAAAAGAGAAGTATGTTTTTTGTATGCCTTTTCTGATGTTTGGCGCCTGCTAAATGTACCGCTGCTGTTTAAAGGTATTAGAAGCAGTAATGCCAGCAAAGAGTATATACTTTATAGGGAAACTATGCTACTCAGGGTTCTCTCGATAATTAACGAACTTGGCCAAACTCGGGCAAAGACAAAATGCAAAAGAAAAGCTATTTATAAACGAGTAAAAAAGTTAAAGTCGGGCATGACGACTATACAATACCCTACACCAGTCTGGTTAAAAGCCAACTAATGTTTGGATCCAAAATTCGAATGGGTTAAAATGGGACTTGCGTCAAAATTTTATATAAAATGATAAAAGAAGGGAAAATTGTAAATATTCCATATGGGTGATAGGTCCAAGTATGGACCGATCCTATCTAGAATCTAAAGGCTTTGTTCTTGGAACCATGCCAGTCATCCAACCAAATTTCATTGAAATATCTTCGTATTTGCGACCTGCAGCGTGTAAAAAACCAATTTTGTAGGGGGATTCTTATATGGGCACTAGGTCTAAACATGGACCGATTTTATCCAAAACCAATAGGCTTCGTCCTTGGGCTGACATATGTCGGTGTGCCAAGTTTCATCAAAATATCTTAATATTTGCGACCTGTAGAGTGCGCACAAGAATGCATGGACAGACAGACAGATGGACGGACGGACAGACGGCCTTCGTTAAATCGAAATAAAACGTGATTCTGAGTCGATCGGTATACTATAAGGTGGGTCTAGGTCCAATATTTTTTTGGTGTTACAAACATCAGCACAAACTTATTATACCCTGACCACGTAGTGGTGTAGGGTATAAAAATGTGACCAAATAAATAGAGCGAGGGTTGAGCGACACACAGGTGGATAGATGATGCCAGTTGTATTCTGCTTTTCGGCGACTTATCTCGCAAACGCAAGCGCTTCTGGTGGACACTACTTAGGTTCTTTCAAATCCATCTTTATCGGGATAAACAATAATTGCATTAAATGAATTAAATGTGCTAAAATCCCAAAACTTATTTGGCAAAATGTGAAAAATAATCTGTTGCAGGCATGTCCCTATCCGGATTCCATTCATGCCTAAGGAAATCATCAGGGGACGACGTTTTATAATTTCTAGAAATATCTATTAGGTTAAATCACAAACTCAATGAGAATTTCTTGTGTTCGCCTAGGAGCGTCATTTAACATTTAAAATATCAAAGAAAAAACAACAAAAAAAAATTTTTTTTTACCACAATTTGTTCTTTTTAAACTCGAAGCGCTTACATTACTGCTTTTTTTTTGAAATTCATTCCCTTATGTGGAAATTTAAAATTTATTGCAGGCAACTTTTGAGAAAACAAATTAAGTCGATTTAAAGTTCTCAGGTATGTTGAAAAAACAATATTCAGTTAAAACGTAAATAGGAAAATTGAAATTTTCAAATAAAATTAATGAAACTTAAATATGGATGCGTCAGCATATATACTTAATGACGTATTTCCTATTTCATTCTTAAATATTTAGTACAACATACATACCTAAATACACAGAATTTACAGTATTGCGCAAAAAGAATTAGACAACTTCTACGACAGTACAAAGGGCTACGCAATATATAAAACCACAACCACTGTACAAAATACGTATTAAATATCTGTACATATGATTAGAAAGAAGAAATAGAAGAAAAAACCCCTAAATAAATTTGTATAATATGGAAAAGAAAGAGTGTTCAACTGCATGGATTGGTGTTTACTTAACAAAAAGCTGATAATAGGAGAAATCTATTTATTTGTAATGGAAAGCTTATTTTGTTAATATACATATTGCAAGTCATTAGAAAAAGTCTATAAAAAATTTCGGCTAAAGCAAAAAAAAGTTATTAAAATCAGCGTTATGTATATGTTTGCCAAACATTAGCAAAAAAAAAAAATCTGCTAAATTTAAAAGATTTTATCCTGCTGAAATCAGTAAAAACTATTGATATTATTTATATTTACCAAATTTTATTTAAAGTTTTTTAATGCCAATAACAATCTACCCTTCTGAAATCAGTAATCTACAATATAACAGTTTTTTCCCTAGTTTTTGTCTACTAATATTCAGCAAAATTTTAACAGGCTATTAACTAAAATGCTTTTATGTTTGCAATTAACTAAAAAAATATATTTTTGGTACAGTGTTGTTTTTTAAACGCGTCATAAATACCAGCTGCAATTAATATTGTAATTAATATGCATTTTTATTAATTTTAATTTAGTAGGTTTGAGGTTAAAAAGAAGAATTAACCCTTTTTTTATAAAATTTATAAACACATTAATTTGCAAATCAGACTAGATCTAGTTTCTGTCTTTTTCTATGGACAGGCTTCATCAGGGATTTTCCATTAAATTGTATTATTGTTTATATTTTATTGTCAGATTGTCTCTATATTTCTATTATTATACCCTACACCACTATGTGGTCAGGGTATTATAAGTTTGTGCTGATGTTTGTAACACCAAAAAATATTGGTCGTAGACCCACCTTATAGTATACCGATCGGTTCAGAATTTTTTTTTATTTCGATTTAACGATGTCCGTCTGTCCGTCCGTCTGTCCGTCCGTCCGTCTGTCTGTCTGTCTGTCTGTCCATGCAATCTTGTGCGCACTCTACAGGTCGCAACTATTAAGATATTTTGATGAAATTTGGTACGCAGACCTATGTTGGCCCAAGGACGAACAAGTTTATTTTTTTTGAACATCGGTCCATGTTTAGACCTAGTGCCCATATAAGGGTCCTACCAAAATTATACTGTTTATATGCTGCAGGTCGTAAATATTAAGATATTTTGACGAAATTTGGTACACAGACCTATATTGGCCCAATAATGCAGCCTATTGATTTTGGTGAACATCGGTCCATGTTTAGACCTAGTGCCCATATAAGGGTCCTACCAAAATTATACTGTTTATACGCTGCAGGTCGTAAATATTTAGATATTTTGACGAAATTTGGCACACAGACCTATATTGGCCCAGTAACGCAGCCTATTGATTTTGGTGAACATCGGTCCATGTTTAGACCTAGTGCCCATATAAGGGTCCTACCAAAATTATACTGTTTATATGCTGCAGGTCGTAAATATTAAGATATTTTGATGAAATTTGGTACACAGACCTATATTGGCCCAATAATGCAGCCTATTGATTTTGGTGAACATCGGTCCATGTTTAGACCTAGTGCCCATATAAGGGTCCTGCCAAAATTATAATGTTTATACGCTGCAGGTCGCAAATATTAAGATATTTTGATGAAATTTGATACACAGACCTATATTGGCCCAATAACGCAGCCTATTGATTTTGGTGAACATCGGTCTATGTTTAGACCTAGTGCCCATATAAGGGTCCTACCAAAATTATACTGTTTATACGCTGCAGGTCGCAAATATTAAGATATTTTGATGAAATTTGGTACATAGACCTATGTTGGCCCAAGGACGAAGCCTATTGATTTTGGTGAACATCGGTCCATGTTTAGAACTAGTGCCCATATTAGGCTTGGTTACAAACTGCAGGTCGCAAATATTAAGATATTTTAATGAAATTTGGTGCGCTGACTCACATTATAGAAAATTTTGACATAAGCCCCATTTTAACCCATTCGAATTTTGGATCCAAACAATACACCAGACTGGTGTAGGGTATTGTATAGTCGGCATGCCCGACTTTAACCTTTTTACTCGTATTTTTTTTATATTTGGCGGATTTATTTTTCTTACTAATGTTAAGAAAAAATCTGCTAATTTAGGCAGTTCCGACTGATTTTGACTATTTTTTGTTTGCATTTTATGTTATTTTTACATATTTATTTCTATGATGCCGCTACAAAATTAGCCCCAAATGAAATAACGTCCAAAAAGAGAAATAAAACAGCTCCCTATTAAATAAAACCTAAATAAAATGAAATAATATAAAAATTATATAAAATAACCCCTTAACAAGAAAGAAAATAAAGGCCAATTATTCGATTTTATTTCATAATAAAAATACTTCCAAAAAATTATGAAAAACCACCAATGAAATTTATCCAAATAAAAGAAAAAAAAATGAAAAGAAGCCTAAAATAATTACTCAGTCCGAAAAATACAAACGGGAAAGCGATGGTAAAGCACTTCAACAGGTGGTACACTCAAAATAATACGTCTTGGCTGGACAAAAAAATTTGTTACTTTAACAAAATTTATTCCTGTTTTTTGGCTGAAAATAAAATTTGCTGATTTTAACAAATTCTTTTCTTAAATTTAACAAATCTAAATTTAAGTAAAAAATTTGTAAAACTACAGTTTTATGTGTAATTATACTGAGTCATTTAGGGTCTCGGGACCCATCCCGGACCTAGGCCATATCATGTGAGGACATATAACGGCACTTCAGTGGAGCAAACATTTTGTCCGCTTTGCTCTATCTTGCTTAGTTTTCGAGAAATGGGCCATTTTATGAAGTGGAAAATTATTATTCAAAATTTCTGAGGGTCCAAGGCCCTAGCAAGGTCCACTTTTGGAAAGAGATAACCCCTTTCGCTGAGGTACTATACGGTTAGGGGTAATCGAAATTTTCATCAGTTTTGCTCTATCTCTCTTAATTTTCGAGATACGTATGGGCCATTTTAAAAAATCGGGAGGGAAAGAAATAGCGCCATCTTTAAAATTTCGGATACATTGGTGGCGCCATCTACCGTATAATAACAGTAACATGAAAATTTTGTATTTTAACAATAAAGTTTGTAAAATTTAACGAATGGGTTCTTAAAAATTAGTTTTAAATAATTTTGAAAATGAACACTGAAAATTAGTTAAAGTACTGAGGATTTTTAGTATTGTGTTAAATGAAGATAACTAAAATCTTTGCTTAAATCAGTGTTTCAACTAAAAAGTTGTTAAAAATTAGTCAAATCGATTTGAAACCGGTTTGACAGATTTTTCTACTGACGTATTATTTTAGGTGTACAAGTACTGGAAAAAAGTGCTTTCCCATTCCCAATATGATAACATCATTAGACAAAAAGACCGGCTGTTCCAAATTTTTGAACGTTGACAAAACGCTGACAAAACCAGTAAATAGGTGGTCTGGAAATATATCTTCCAAAATAAAATTAAAAAAAAGTTGTGGGAGCTGTGGTGTAATGGTTAGCGCGTTGGACTGTTACACGTTAGAATGCCCCAACCAAGGCAACATCAATTTATGAAAAATACTAATATGTATGAGTTTTTTCTATCCCTCATACATATCGCAGCGTCCTCCTTCGGTGTTCCCATAGCACTTAACCCCACCGAAGTAAAATAATATAACAGGGCTATGAACTAAAAAAGCTTCAACAAAGTTCGCCAACTCTTCATCAGATGGCGCGCAACAACTATTCTAATATTCAACATCTCGCGCAATTACAGTGTTGCCATATTTGAAGTCCTTCATCTTTCACTTCTTCTCTATACCCTTTCCAAAGGTAGCAACACGTTAATTAATAGGAAGAATTTCCTAGGTGTATCTCCTCTTAAAAAAAAATATATATATTGAATGGAATTAATTCATATTTGTTTTAGTTCGATTTATTTTGTAACGAATGAATTCAATTGCTGCTGAATAGTTCTTTTTATTAAATCAAATGAATTAATTCACTAGTGAACGCGTTCAATTTTATAAATCGAACGAAAAAAATGTGAATTAATTCCTTACTGAATTAATTCACTACTGCATTCGATCAATTTCATATTCGTTCAGTGAATTAAAAAAAAAATAAAATTACGTTCAGTGAATTAAAAAAAAAAAATACGTTCACTGAATTAAAAAAAAAATTACGTTCACTGAATTGAAAAAAAAATTACGTTCAGTGAATTTAAAAAAAATACGTTCACTGAATTGAAAAAAAAAAAAAAAATACGTTCACTGTATTCTGCTGTTCAGTAAAAGAAAACATTAACTTATAAATAAAATTTGTAATACGAGTACTAAGAAATTTTACAGCATTTGCTAGCAAAAATAAACAAATTATTTATTAAGTGTTAGAGAAACCCGATGCAGTTTATCAAACTACATGATTAAAAGACAAAGCCTTTTACCATTAAAAATTAAAACTTTACACATATTGAAAAATTTAGCAAAAAATATAGGTTTTAATTTTTCAAACTTATGCTTTCCCGTAAAATGTAGATGCTTGACTATGACGTATTTCCTTTATACGGTTTTACAATAAAATATTTTCTTCTACTGAACGGCAGAAAATTCAGTGAACGTAATTTTATTTTTCAATTCAATGAACATATTTTTTTCTTTTTAATTCAGTGAACGCAATCATTTTTTTTCAATTCAGTGAACGTAATTTTTTTTTAATTCAGTGCACGTAATTTTATTTTTTTTTTTAATTCACTGAACGAAAATGAAATTGAACTAATTCAGTGGTGAATTAATTTAGTAAGGAATTAATTCACTTTTTTTTCGTTCGATTTATAAAATTGAACGCGTTCACGAGTGAATTAATTAATTTCATTTAATAAATTGAGCTATAGCAATTGAATTAATTCTTTGAATTTGCTGTTTGATGAACGCGTTCAGTTGAACGAATTCAGTGAATTACTTAACAGTGAGGTTACACGATCAAGATTTTGCTTTCAAGTTGATAACACATACTGCTTGTCAAATTCAGTTGAACTTGAAGCTGTGATGTAGGCTGCATGCAACTTGATAGTCAATTTTGCTTTCAAGATGCCGTCGTCAAGGAAAGAACTAAAAATGCTCGCCTCTGTGGGCTGTTTTCGCACTGTAGGCTGTTCGAAAAGACTTTATTCTTTTCTTCACATATTCCACAGACATTTTCATTTCATTTATTTATTTTGATTTTTAAATCATTTCGTCGATATACCGAAATATTCACATTCCGTATTTTATAAATCGTGTTTTATTGCGGCACAATATTTGTAAAAAGAAAAATAAATTTACAAGAAATTGATCAGCTGTTTAAAACTTGACCGTCAAGTTTTCTCAAAACTTGAAAGCAAAAATTGATATCAAGTTGCTGTTCAATTTTTAAAATGTGAGTGTGTTAGTAAAAAAATGTGAGTGTATTGAAACTTGAAAGGCAAAAATTGATCGTGTAACCCCTATATTAGAAAAGGAATTCATTTAGAGTTTGCTGTTCGGTTTTAATCGAAACCGAAACGCGGTTTTTCAAGCCTCAAAACCGAAAACCGACAAAAATAAGTCGGTTTTTAAGGTGTACAATTAGAATCCGAAAAGACTCATTAAATAACCCTAAAACCCGCTGAAAACACATGTATGTATATAAGTACCTCACCGATGAAGCCTCTTTCCGAGCGCACTTTTGTGACTCATAAAAGACTCCGAAATATGTGCATTACTAGAAAATTAATTTTTGAGTCATTTATGTGCAATGAAAAATGAAAAAAAAAATTGAATACACTCTTATAATGATCATATTTTAGAGTTTTTTACGATGCATAATTTCTGAGCGCTTAGAAAAATGTTGGCTCAGTTCATATTTTACAAAATTTTGTGTTTAATATTAATGAACATTTTTTCCATTAATTATTACCTTAATTAAAGAATTGTTGGTTTTCTGTTCAGACTTTCACCGAATGTTTTTAGTCATATTCCAGTCCGCGAAATTTATAAAATTTTAACTTCGTATTGTTTTAAACAAATTGCTAAAATTTAAATTTAAACTCTTGAAAAGCTTTAGTTGCCGACAAAAGAATAAAAAGATTTTATTCGAGTGAGAAATTCAATTGAATTTTAATGAATATTTTGCACGTGTTTAACTATACAATTTTATACTTATTTAATTATTTTAAAACAGTTCTATTGATATTACAAGAAAACCGAAAAATAACCGAAACCGCGGTTTTTTCGGTTTTTAGCAAACTCTAAATTCATTCAATGCTAGAGAAAATTGAAATCGATTGTTAGTGAATTCATTCAAAAAGGAATTAATTCTTTTCAAAGCTCTGGTATGTACCACCTGTTAAAGTGCTTTGCCAGTGCTTTCCTGTTTGTCTTTATCTGACTGGGAGTATTAAAATGTTAGCAAAACATTTTGTAAACAGAAATAAAATCTTCGTTCTTATTTGCCCAATCTTATATTAAAGTACCGAAAAAATTTAACTTTTGTATTGTCTGCTTTTCACTAAGAAATTATACAAAAAAAAACTAGTGCTGTTTGATGTTATTGACCCTTTCTTATCAATAGGGCTAGGAAGTTCATGCATTTATAATCGTTTTTTATGTATATAAAATATGTATTAAAACAGAAAAATAAGTACGCGTTAAAAATTAAAAGAATACGCATTTATTATTAACTTTTTTCAACGTAGTAAAAGTAAATTTTTTTTTTATAAATTTGAAAAATAGAGTTTTTTATAAAAGATATAAATTGTGTAAAAACACAAATTTTAGTAATATACATATACAAATATAAAAATATTAATTTTTAGCAAAACATGCATTAATAAATCGATGACGTTTTATGCCAACTTTATTAATTCGACATTATATTTTGCTTACATTGTTCATGAACTTCCGAGCCCTATTTATCAAATTACCCTGTCTTAAAATATACTGCCTTAAAATGTATCAATATTCACCCAAAATGAACCAGGAAATATAAATAAAAGGTTATACAACTAAATGTTACCCACATAAATTAACCAACTCTCCTGCTCCGATGTGTAATGGTGGGAAAATCCAATGAATATAAATATCTCCTCAAAGTCGGAGAACTCCGACTGCGCAGAATTGCTTTTTATAAACCAGAAAACAAAGTAATTCAAATGATAAATGAACACATAGAAAGAGAAATGAAGATAAAAATAAACGTCGAAATGATAGTTGGAATAAAAACAAGGGTAAATATAATCATCAAAAACCGTGTGGGGGTTGTTAAATGAAGAGAGGGAGGAATAAGGACGTTCAAGCAAAAAAGCAATTAAAAAAATATTAAAAAAAAAAATTGGTAGCATTATTAAAATGTAAAGTTTTAAGGTTAAAGAACAGTAGTTACAGGAATTGAAATATTTAAAATGATTTAGAAACTTTTCTTACTAATTTAAGGTAAGATTCCTTAACACTATAATAGTTTTATATATAGTAGTCATCAATAAATCCCATGACATTGGCAACTGCTGAAATGCAAATCTCATTAATAATGCCTGACTCGTTTACGACCTTACTGCTCATATGAACTTTCCTATAAACCTTTTATAAATAATGATAAAAAAAAAACTCCAACAAAAAAACCAAGTTACTTAACAAGATTACTTTATGACATGCGATGTCACCCAGAATAATTTTTTTTTTTTAATTATCCTCGTTTATTAAAACCATAACTGCATTTTATTGATTTTCTTTGCCTTTACAACAAAAGAACCATTTAAAGGCAACGATCCTAACAAAACTTTGGTAATGGGTTGGACTTATTTCAGGCATTGCATGACAATGGCCACACCTTATCACTTGGATAAAATATTTTGAAACCTTAAGTAAAACGTTATTGATATTGTGATATGTATATATAAGTAATTACTAAAGTGCTATAAAATAATGAGTTACTAATGTTGTGTTGTATAACTACTTATTACGAAGGTAAAAATAAATGGTTAATGGTACTATACTATACAGTAGGGATATAACTTTTTGCAATTTTTTGCAAATATCATTTCTCCCAAGGCAAAATGAAGTAGAGCAACGAAAAATATTAATAACTTCGAATTTACTTTTTCGCGATCGTTAAAAAAGTTCCAGCACCAAACGCATTGAAATTTAATATAAAATTTTTTTTTTTTAATTTAAAAAAAGTAACATTTCACTCCAAATTAGTGAGCTTTTCCTAATACAAAAATCAGTAAAAATCATTTCCCACCATTTTGACAAGAAAATTTTACCAAATCGCGATACTAATGCAATATTTGAAAATTTGAAGGATTTTAGAAATCGCTCTCGGTGCGGGAATTTTTTTTTACCAAATTGATTTAAAAAAAATGTTTTTATTATTAGGTTTTGCCTTGTGAGCTTGTACCCCAAAAAAAGTTATACCCTTACTATACAGTAGACCGTACCACAAAAAAAAAGTACGCCGTACACCGTCGAATCTAAATTATTTTTGCAAGGAGGTTTCGAAAAAAATTTATTTTTCTTTTGCCGAACTTAGGGGTCACTTTTTCAAAATTTTCCTTACATTTTTGGCATTTACAGACGGATCTTAAAGTATGATACATCAATGTTTTTGTTTCGAGGGGACCAATGTTTTGCTCTAAGCGCCATTGACCTCAAGTATCCCATTCTAGTTTTACCCACCCACCAGATCTCAGTTCCTACCCCGCTAATGTTCAACCTTAATGTCAGAAAATGAAAGCTCGCAAAAAATCATTAAACTTTTGCTAAGAAAGTTTTTCGATAATTCCAGCAGAAATTTTTAAAATTTTTTGGTTGCCGAACGTAGGAGTCGTCTTTTTGAACTTTTTTTCATTGCATTTTTCCTTTATAGCAAAACTTTGTTCTCCTCGAGGCAAAAAAATCGGTATATCAAACTTTAAAATACGACTGTAAATGCTGACCCCTAAATTCATAAACGCTTTGTAAAATTACACTATGCGACAGTCAAAATCGGGATGGGATGAAACCAACGGGAAATGTTATATCGGTCAAAAACAAGTTATACGTGTCCTGGCGTTTCGCTGGGTCACCCCTAGGAATCGAGATATATTTTTTTTTTTGACATAACTCGAGAACCACTAGTCCGATTTTGCTCAAATAATTTAAAAAAAAAATAAAAATTACAATTCCTTTAATCTGTTCATATAACGTTTTTCTATATACTCAACAGTTTTGCCGGTAAAAATAAATGTTTGTTACCCCTACCATAAAAATCAATAACCTTTTTTTTAATATTTTAGGCAAAAAATATTTTTTTCTTCATACATTTATTTTTACCGGCAAAACTGTTGAGTATATAGAAAAACGTTATATGAACAGATTAAAGGAATTGTAATTTTTAATTTTTTTAAAATTGTTTGAGCAAAATCGGACTAGTGGTTCTCGAGTTATGTCAAAAAAAAAAAGACCACCAAAGGTCAAATCGATATATCTCGATTCCTAGGGGTGACCCAGCGAAACGCCGGGACACGTATAACTTCTTTTTTACCGATATAACTTTCCCCGGTAGTTTGAACCCTTCCCGATCACTGACCCCTACCATTTGTCTCACAGTGTTATAGGAGGTTTATTGAACAAATTTTGTATGGAAATGACGTTTTGTAAACCTGCTATAACTTTACAAGGCATTTATGAATTGAGAGGTGAAGCTATAACGAAAAATAAAAAAAATATTTTTTTTTTTCGAAATTGCCTTGCAAAAATACTTTATATTCGAAAGTGTACCGCGTCCTTTTTTTTTTGCCTGTCAGGTGGTTCGGTCTACTATACAGGTATGGAAAGAAACCCCGAGCGAGCCAAAAATATATACATTTTTTTAAAAAGCTCGGAAGCCAAAATTCAAAGAGCTGCTCAAATGAAGAAAGCTTGCAACTAAAAAAAAAATAAAGAGCTTATAAAAATTAAAAGGCTCGTAGACAAAACCGAACAGAGTTTTTTAAATCGAGCATCTGGTAAAAAAAATTTCCTATAGCTTTTTTTGTCGAGCAGCTCTTTAACGAAATTTAATTTTATTTTTTGAAATCGAGCTGCTAAAAAAGCTCGCTCCCATTAAAATTATTTAGTTATTATAAAAAACAAAAACGGTAACTTAGTTACACTACATCCTAACAGATTTTGAATTTTAAAAACCCACACGTAAAAAATTACAAAATAAAGGCTTTGTGGCGGAACGCGAAAAAAGACTTTATGGTGCAAATATTTAATTAAAAAACTTAATCAGCGATTTACATTCTGCAAACAAATATATTGATGCAAACATTTTCCTATTTTTTTTTTTTTTGGAACTAGCCGCCAAACTTTGTTTTATGAAATAGGTATTATGGTCCCTAAATTATATATTTCAAGAAACCGAACTTAAAAAATTGCAAAATATTGGCGGAGCGCGAAAAAGACTTTATGGTGCTAAAATTTAATTAAAAAATTTAATCAGTGATTACGTTTTTGTTAAAAAATTTTTCGCATTTTTTTTGGAAACTAAAGGCCAATTTTTGGGTTTTGAATTTCAAAAAAACCGCAATTAAATAATTGTAAAATAATGGTGGAATGCGAAAGAAGACCTTGTGGTATATGACGTGATCTTTGTTCGTGATGTCCCACTTAGAAGCAATAAATTACAACAACATCAAAAACTCTGCCTTCTTTTAGTGCATTTTTAGAAGGGAGAGAATAGAGTAGCGCTAAAATATGTGCTTCTTGTTCTACATTGCTTCTAACATAGTGTCTTTTTATTGCTGGGTAATCATTGAGCTCGTTTGTTTTAAAAAAGTAAGGAGGCTATATTTTTTAGGTACTTACATTTTTATACAAGAGCGAGCTAACATTTATTGGCTCGTTTAAAAAAAGAGCGAGCTTTTTTTGGGCTCGCTCTTTTTTTAAAAAGAGCAGGAGCCCGAGCGAGCAAGTGAGCCATCCCTGGTTACAATCAACAAATTTTATTTTAAGCTAAAAAACAGGAATACATTTGTTAAAGTAACAATTTTTTTTGTTCAGCCAATACGAGGGCAGTAGAAAATGTTCTTAGCCTGACATAGAGATGGCGGTATAAACAGTAAAAAGCTTTGTATAATGGAAACTTCCATCCCTCATATGAACATATGTTAAGTTTCATTTCGATCTGTCAACTCATTCGTATAGTAACAGGTGTTCAAAAAAGGCGCTTCAGTAATTTTTTTATAATGGAAAAATTAGAAATTCGTGGTGTGATTACATATTTACATAAAATTATCGGGACAAGAAATTCATAATGATATGGTGAATGTGTTAGGTGAAAGAGCTCCTTCATATGCAACAGTAAAAAATTGGGTTGCTGAATTTAAGGGGGGTAAATAGTGTAACAACAGAATTTTAAAAGGCATATTTAAACGGTTGTCAAAAATTCAAATAACAATATTTTTAATATGTTATTTTTTTTATTGAAATATATGTTACTGTAGTATTTTAAAAAAATATTGGCCCTTACTATAAAAGAGTATTTTAAATTTAAAGTTGACTTTATTTTTAATCATACGGTTTTGTTCATTTTGTGTATGAAAACCCTACAAAAATACCTGTATTTTCAAACATTTTTATTGGTTGAAAATAAACTAACCAATCAGAATGCTCTAAAAATAAATCAAGTCAAGGCATACTGACACCCAATATTTTAACTAAAGTCGACTTTAACTAAAATATACATTTGGAAAATATTGATAGTAAGGCTGATTAATTTTAAATATCTCCAACCAATATCGCGAGGGTTGCCACTTACATCTTTTGATGTAGTTTTTATATTTTTATTCTGTCTTGTTATAAGATATACGATTTCTAATAAAAACAAGTTAATAAAACTGCAAAAAAAAGTGTTACACACAAATTTACCACATAGAGTATTACCTTGGAGCTAAAACATATTTTACAAAAAAACATGTGGAAATTTAATTTCTTTGAATTTTTTATTGAAATTTTCGGAGCATATAGAGAAAAGTATGCTCCATCCAAATAAAATATAAATAAAATTCGAAAACAAAATTTTTCATAGAGTCGATACCCCCCTTATACAAGCAATGAGCATATAATTAAAAGAGGTACCAACTCACCCAACCTCTGTTAAATCACTCTGTTCATAATTTGTATCGAAAAATGTTATCATATGAATTACACATGTCTGTAAAGGTTAACATTTTTCGATACAAAATGTTAATGTTCGAAAGAGGCGATGAAAACCGCCTGGTACAAGCATTGAGGATGAATCACGAAGTAGACGTCCAAAAACTGCAACAACGCCAGAAATCATAGCTAAAGTCCACGATATGGTATTAGACGATTGACGTGTGAAAGTGCGTGAAATATGTATTGTCATAGGCCTCTTAAATTATCGAGTACATTTTATTTTGCATCAAGAATTACAGATAAAAAAGCTTTCTGCAAGATGGGTGCCGCATTTGTTAACAGTTGACCAAAAACGCATTCGAATGAAAATTTCTCATTTCTCTGATTTAGCTCCCTCTGACTTCTAGCTGTTCCCAAATCTAAAAAACTTCTATGCTGGCAAACGTTTTACCTCAAATGAAGATGTAAACAGCTTTAAACGATTATTTTGAGGAGCTTCAGGAAAATTATTTTAATCAAGGGATAGAATTGCTATAAAAACGTTGGACTAAGTGTATTGAAGTTTTATGAGATTATATTGCAAAATAAAATAATTTTAAAAATCTAGCTGTTGTTTTCATTGTTAGGCTAAGAACATTTCGAACTAACCTCGTAAACATATTATTTTGAGTATACGAAAAAGTTTAAAATTTAGTTACGAGAATTATGTACTTTCCATGTGAATCAACTGTCTATAAATCAGTGGTCGGCACAAAGAGAGAATGTGAATGTATTGTGTTTCTACACTGTGAGAAATTAGTTTATCATTTTTAAATTTATATTTGTATATTAAGAACATGAATTAATGAAGAAATGTAATAATGAATGAATGCATGAATGAATTAAAGAAATAAAAAAAAAAATAATTTATAGTAATTTAATTTTTTAAAATAATTCATAATAAATTCCCAACAAACAATTCTTTCCGTTTACGCACCGTTTTTGGTCCATCATAAACGGAATCCAACTCCGTATACGTACCGTTTTCTGGATCCGTATACGAACCAGAAAACGGAACATAAGGAACATCGAAACTGATTCGAATCCGTTCAAAATCCATCAATGACGGACCGTTTACGGACCGTTATGCCATGTAAAAAACGGACTAGTCCGCTGAAAGCCCTTCAATGCCGGACCGTTTTCGGACCGTTATGTCGTGTGAAAAACTGAGTATTTCCTTGTCCGTATCCTACCGATTTTTTCCACAAAAATAGACCATATGTTTATTATATAAAATACACAATACTTTTTTCCTTTTTTATAAATTCATTAATAATTATTATTTACAATTACTATTAATAAATTTCTAATTAATACAATTACAATATTTAGCACATCTGGCTCGGTTTACCTATCTATTCAGCGCTTAGGGACCCAGAGTAAAATCCAACATCTATATGGAAAAGAGACAATAAATTAGTTATGGTTTAATTGACTATGTACACGATGCAAATTCTCACATGTTATACACAAAACAGTAAGTTTCATAAATCTTACCTTGTTACATGATGTTGTTTGATTAATGGTGTGATGGAAAGAATTCCCTCTATTGTATATTCTCCATATATTCCCGTTATAATAATATTTTCACCGACTTTTCAAAAATATAATTTTTTATTTTGTAAACAAACTCCAACCGATGAAATCCGTATTTAAAGGTACGGAAACGGATACACCAAAACGGAGTGAAAACGTATTGTGTTCGAAAATCCATTTATACGGTCCGTTAATGTTCCGTATACGTACAAGCATTGACGGATACGTACATTACGGACAGTTAACGTGCCGTAAAAGACGGATTTATGAATCCGTACGTGCCGGAGAGTCCGTAAAAATGTTTCTTGGGTTTTATTATACACATTATATAAAAAATATTTATTTTTTTGTATATAAATTTTTTATTCTTAAAAAAGTATTCCATTAGTAAATTTGAATGAACTACAGAAATAAAAATAATTCATAATAAATTTCCTGTTCTTGTAAAATTTTAAGAGTGTAATATTTTTCTAAAATTTCTTAAACAAAGGGACGTCATCCTGCTTTGTTGAAAGCTACCATGTTATGCATTAAACACATAGACGACTGCGGCTACTCGACTACACGACTACAAATGCTGCTGGCTGCAATTGTAGTCGTGTAGTCAGCTACTTAATTTTTTTGAAAACGACAGCAACATAGTAAACATCTGATCCTAAAAATTTGACGTTTTGATAAATATTAATCTTATTTTGGTTTGTGCTTCTAAAATAATGGCTGAGGAATATTTCGTTAATTTTGTAAGATCCATTTTTTTAAAAAACATCACAATAAAATTATTTCCAAACCCAGCTAAAAATCGACATATATGAATACAAACAGGTTAAATATATGTTCATGCATGCTCATAAACATGCATTCATGTCCATACATGGATACATAAATCTCCATACATGCATCATATATGTCCACACATGTGCATTAACGAAATTTGAGGTAATATCTACATGTGTGTACATGTATGAACACACATGAACACGCATGAACATGCATGGTCATGCATGTAGATATTACCTCAAATTTCGTTAATGCACATGTGTGGACATATATGATGCATGTATGGAGATTTATGTATCCATGTATGGACATGAATGCATGTTTATGAGCATGCATGAACATACATTTAACCTGTATGTATTCATATATGTCGATTTTTAACTGGGAATATAAATTAATGAAACCTTCAAACAATTGTAAAATATAAAAAGCTGTTTCTTCAGTATTCCCAAAACGGTGATTTTCTAGTCAGAACTAGCGATTTTAGTTCGCCTCTAACGGGAAAAATTGTCCTGTTTTACATATTTTGTTATATTGTCAACACTATTTTTGTTTTGTAGCCAACAAAAATAGAAATTATCCTAAGTTGACTACAGCGGCAAAAGTAGTCGTGTAGTCGTGTAGCTGTGTTGGTGTCAAAATAATCGTTTTCATATAAACGTGTGTATTTTATTTTTGACAGGCTGTAGTCGTGTAGCTGCAGTCGTCTATGTGTTTAATGCTTCACTGAATAAATTTTACGCTCTTAGTTGAGGGTTTTGCTGCCATTCGTGTTGTGTACGTGTGAAAAGCCGATTATGATCGGCCACTGGTGGCTATGTGTACCGACCATTGCTATAAATCATCACTTTTTGAAAAGTAAGAGTTTATTAAGTTCTATTAATTTTTAGCTTCTCAACGAGTTAATATTATTTTTTCTATTTTTAATTAGTTCATATACTTAACCCTCTAATCGGCCTAAGGTTTTTTGAAATAAATTTATATCATGTGTTCCTCACGAAAAATAAATAATAAGTTCTTCTACAACATTTTTTTCCATTGCCTACTTTAGGCGATATGGGCCAAATTAGGTTAAGAGTGAATCTGGAAAACTAGCGCATAAAAATTACTAGGTTTAAGCACAAATTATTCCTCTTACCAAGATGGCGATGTCATTTAAAGGTATCCTTATGGAATCCTGTGTGCCTTTGGGCCAAAGTAAGGAGTTTTTTGAACAGCTTAAGCTTCAATCTTACTTTGTTGTCATTATCAATTGTTTTAGTCTATTTAAATATGTTTTTAAGATTTAAAAAAATTTTTTTTGTTTTAAAATATTTATTTTTCGAAATACATATTACGAAATTTATTTTTTTGACACTTTCTCGCTTCCCAACCGTACACTGTATATAAAAAAGTTCTTCACAAAAAATTTTATAAATTTTGTTTTCTATTGAAAGCTTAATTTCTTATTATAAAATACTCATTTGGCTTATTTGTGGTCAAATAAGCCCTGGAGGCGGGCTTGCCGGTAAGATGGTTAATTTTGTTTCGCTGACTGTTTGCATTTATATTAAACATGTACGAATATGTATTTTCATTTTTATTATTATGGCTCACAAATTTAAGTATTCTAGAAAATTTTAAAACAAAAATACAATATAATTCATATACACGAGTGTATATGAAAAATGCAATTGAAATTCTAATACAAACATTTATACACGAATAGAATATAAATAATGTAAAGTGCAAAATTCTAAACAATTTTTGAATAAATTTTTAATAAACATCTATAGCTTCAGAAACAAAAAAAGATAATGCATTCCAATTTGTTAGGTAGAATAAAATTGAAATTATTTATAGATATTTACCAGTGGTTTTTTGTGGGAAACATCCTAAACACAATCTGTTGTTAATTTAACTAATTAGTTCATGTTCGTTGAACTAAATTAGTTCAAGATTTAATTATGTCACAATACATCACGTGTATACTTTCAAAGCAATGAACAAACATTTGGTTTTAAATAAATAATATTTCAAAAACTATTTTCACATAATTTCAATTGTAAACAAATAAGTACATACTATTATTTCAGTTATTTTATCTACCCGGTTAAAAAAAATTTAAATGAAGCTTTGTAGGGATTTCTTCTAGAGGTGGCCAAAAAATTATAGTGAATGTTTCGATGCGCTAGTTATGTTCATGTCGGATAAAGAAAAGTCGCACCGAAAATCAATTGAAAAATTTCTTAGTTCTTTAAAGGCGAAAAATGCCCTTTTTTAAAAAAAATTTGATTGAATTTAATATTTTACACCAGCTGATTAGAGAATCGTAATCCCTACTTAATTATTTTTCTAAAGAGATAAAAAATTAAAAATCGGTGGAAAAATATCCATCTTACTATAAATTCCACAGGCCATTTATTCGTCAGAAACCACTAGATTATGAAATTCGAGGACAATATTTTTTTTTTTATAAATTTTATAATATTTAATTTTTCAATCTCCAGACCCAAAAAAGCTCATATAAATTTTTGTCCTTCACCCGATCCAAAAATTGTCAATTTATTTTAAAGCATTTCAAAACTGCAATTTATAATTTCTTGAAAATTTTGTTTCAGAAATCTTAACCCCTCAATTCATAAATAGTTTGTAAAGTTATAGCAGGTTTACAAAACGTCATTTTCATACAAAATTTGTTCAATAAACCTCCTATAACACTATGCGACAGTCAAAATCGGGATCTGATGAAACAAATGGAAAATGTTATATCGGTAAAAAACAAGTTATACGTGTCCCGGCATTTCGCGGGGTCACCCCTAGGAATCGAGATATATCTTTTTTTTGACATAACTCGACAACCACTAGTGCGATTTTGCTCAAACAATTTCAAAAAAATTAAAAATTACAATTCCTTTAATGTGTTCATATAACGTTTTTCTATATACTCAACAGTTTTGCCGGTAAAAATAAATGTTTGTTACCGCTACCATAAAAATCAATAACCTTTTGTTTATTACTTTTTTTTAATATTTTAGGCAAAAAATATTTTTTTCTTCATACATTTATTTTTACCTGCAAAACTGTTGAGTATATAGAAAAACGTTATATGAACAGATTAAAGGAACTGTAATTTTTAATTTTTTTAAAATTGTTTGAGCAAAATCGGACTAGTGGTTCTCGAGTTATGTAAAAAAAAGACCACCAAAGGTCAAATCGATATATCTCGATTCCTAGGGGTGACCCAGCGAAACGCCGGGACACGTATAACTTCTTTTTACCGATATAACTTTCCCCGGTAGTTTGAACCCTTCCCGATCACTGACCCCTACCATTTGTCTCACAATGTAATTTTACAAAGCGTTTATGAATTTAGGGGTTAAAATTTAAGAACTGCACTTTAAGGTTTTATTAAGAACATCATAGCAAATAAAAATTATAATTATCAAACATATCCCACTGTGGGCTAGGAACTCCATATTTTGGCAAAAAGTACATTACAGGTAGATCGAAAATTTAATTATATTTTCAGAATATAAAAATGTTGGATATGATGTTAATACAATATTCTGTTTAACTGTATTTGGTTGATAAAAGTTCAAAGTAAAAACTTAAAATTTTTTTTGCTATTTTTGAATTTAAGCAATGTCTAGTTATTGGGTGTATAACGTAAATGCGGGATTCACAACAAATGGCGTATCTTTTACATATGGTTTGTGTCTTTAATAAACTATATCGAATTTCGGGGGTAAACATCACTTAGTTATTGAACGAAGTAGTGTAACAGCAGAGTTTTTTTTTGCTTCGAAAATGTCGAATTTTGTGCCAACAAATCATGTTTTTCTTTACTTCTTCAATTTGAAAAAAAGTGCAGCTGAAGCACATCAATTGCTCACCGAAGCTTATTCTTAATATGTTCCATCGATTTTAACGTGCGACAAATGATTTGTGCGATTCAGAAATGGTGATTTTGACACGGAAGACAAAGACCGCCCGGGTTAGCCAAAAAAGTTCGAATATGATGAATTGGAGGCTATACTCGATGAAACTCAAGAAGAACTTGCAAAATCACTGGGAGTCACTCACGCAGTAATTTCAAAATGTTTGCAAGCAGCAGGATTCATCCAAAAGCAAGAAAATTGGGTACCACACGAGTTGAAGCCGAGAGACGTTGAGAGACGATTTTGCATGTCCGAAATGCTGCTTAAATACCATGAAAAGAAGCTATTTTTGCATCGCATCATTACTGGCGATAAAGAATGGATCCATTACGACAACCCGAGGCACAAGAAATTGTATTGTGAAGCCCGGCCAGCCAGCCAAATCAACGCCAAAGCCGAATATCCATATCGCTAAGGTAATGCTCTGTATTTGTTGGGACCAGAAGGGTTCCATCTATTATGAGCTGCTGAAATTGGGCCAGAAGATCACAGGGGGCCTGCACCGAACACGATTGATTCGTTTGAAGCGAGCATTGGCCGAGAAATGCCCGGAATATGCGACCTGACATGAATCCGTAATATTCCATCATGACAACGCTCGGCCACATATTTCAAGACCGGTTAAAACCTATTTAAAAAATAGTGGTTGGGAAGTTTTACCTCACGCGCCTAATAGTCTAGACTTTGAACCATCCGACTACCATTTGTTTCTATCGATGCAAAACGCTCTCACTGGAATACGCTTCACTTTAAAACAGGGTATCCGAAATTGGCTTGATTTGTTCTTGGCCTAAAAAATGAGTAATTCTTTTGGTGCGGAATCCATATGTTGCCAGAAAGATGGAAAAAGCTAACCATAGCCAATACTTTGAGTAAATTTATATTGTACCAATGTTTCACAGTAAACGACCAAAATTTGCCAAAATTCCCGCATTTTTAAGTTATACACCCAATAAATATAAAAAGTTTCAAGAATTTTTCTTTTTTGGTTATCACAAACCAGCAAGGAAAATAGCTAAATATTTATGAGAAAACCCCCTATTAATTTTATTATTTATGTATTATAATCGAATATTTTGTTGAAAAAACTGCTTTTCCAAAAAAAAGTTACAAGATTTATTAAAATTGTTGTAATGCCACTTTGTTCCCCAAGATATCTTTTACCTAAATTCTTCCTAGCTAAAGCCCGTAAGCCACTAGCTTTATTTTTTATTGATCAATTATTTGACATTGATGACATGACATTGCGTCATTGATTGTCGAGAATGTTATCAACTTCCTAAGTTTTTATCTGTTTCTAGCGTTTTTTAACAAATTTGAGCGATTTTCCTTTTGAACAAAGTATGCATCACTGTTTATTTGTTTACAAATTGTATTTTTTACTCTCTCTAATATTTGTTGTTTCATTTTATCAATCCAATATCAATCAATTCAAGTGTCATACGGGCTTAAACTAACTTTTCTTAAACTCTCTTGATTTGGGCCTATAATTGAAAAAATACCTTCAGCTCTCATCATATTCCAGCATTCCAGGGTTTGAGTAAAAACTAAAAATAAAATGTGACTGAAAATTATCTCAAAATGAAGGTTCTGGTAGCTGATAATCACAAAAATGAAATCGCAATTATTGACGTCCGATTTTTAATGTCTATGAATTTTGTGACCAAACTTTGTGGAAATGTAGATCTATGCAAAAAAATATAATTGCGCCAAAATTCAAATAGAATTAGATTTTAGATTTAGATTAAATATTTATTTGTTCCATCCATACAACAAGATTTAAATCTTTTAATTTATAGTATGGGTCTGCATATTGTCATAACAAATTTTGTACATAGTAATTTTTAAAATTAATTATAATAGATATACGAACAAAATACATTTAAATTATAAAAATGTAATAAAAATAAAATTTTATCAAAGCTTATGCAATTAGATTTAAACTGATATGGTTATATAGGCTTATTTCTCGAACGAAATTATATGTATGTGAATCATAGGATCGTTTTTAATCGGGTAATCTGATTTTGAATAAAAATCTTTGTTCTTGTTTATACATAGTTTTAAATTGTGTTATTTTTTTTTTTTTTTTTTTGTTTATTTGGTATGAAAAAAATATTCAAAAATGTGTTCAAAAAGTGGTTTATAAATAAAGACAATTTAGTTAACAAAAAAGAGAAAAAAACAAAAAAATTACTCAATATACTATTTTTGTACTCATCCTTATCGATACAACATAATAAAATTATGTAAGAAATTTTCTTTAGTTTTTTTAGTTTTTCTTGGAAAACGCTAATGTTTCTATATATTAATTTAAGTTTATTGCGCATTGAATTTTAACAAATGCCCACTTATACAAAAATTTGTCGAAATTTTTAAAAATATTTTTGAAAATATTTTCGAAAAAGTGGATAAAACACTGCTACTGCCACTGACGTGACGTTATTATTTTTTTAATTTGTAAACAAGAATTGTTGTTATTGCTTGAAAACAATTCCTTTTAAATTTGGTTTCTGATAAGATTTTTGTTACATTTTATTTTTATAATAAATTAAAAAAGTAACAAGAAAAGAGAGGGTGTTTATTACGCTTTCTTTTAATTTAATTTTTTTTTTAGTTTTTGACAATATTTTGGTTGATCTTATGGCCTTGTATAGAAATTAGATTTTTTTTTTTTTTTGGTAAAAAGTACGAGTAATTCGTTCGTTGAACTTTTGTTTATCAGTAGAAAGTAGATGGAAACAACAACTTTCATTATTTTTGTTTTAATATTTAAAATGCAACAAAGTTAAATTGGTTGAACAGCTGTCTTATTTTAAAAATAATAAAGTTCTTTTGATTTTTATGTGGAGCATATCATAGCGATGGGAGACCTCTCTGCCTCTAGCTTTGTGTTTGTTTAAGAGAGTTTTACAATGGCTTAAAATTTATTTTATCTTTACTTTAAAGATCAGAGTTGGGTTTTTAAAACCTTTAAAAACCTCCGCAAGAGTTGTACAACAAATTATTATTATTAGGGGTTTTCATATAAACTCGTAAATTCCTCGTAAACCTTGTATTAATACAAAACATATTTTTTATATATGGAGTTTCACATTAAACTCATAAACATATCAGGTTTACACCGTTTACGAGTAAAATACTTGTTTATATGAAAACCCCTATTAATTCGTTTGCATGTAAAAATTTTAATATGTTATTTGTTGGCGTTTGGATGAATAAAATTCGGGGCAGAAATCGTTTGTAAGTTTGATTTTGTTTACAGGGTGAAGAAAACTTGCCTTTTTTTGATTTTGTTTTAAACTTTGTTATTGCATATACCTACAGTAGACCGTACCACCTTACAGGCAAAAAAAAGTGCGCGGTACACCTTCAAATACAAAGTATTTTTGCAAGGAAATTCCAAAAAAAAATTTTTTTGCCGAACGTAGGGGTTGCCTTTTTTAATTTTTCGTTATAGCTTCGGCATTTAAAGTCGGATTTTAAAGTGTGATATATCGATTTTTTTATCTCGAGGAGACCAGTGTTTTGCTATAAAGGAAAAATCCAATGAAAAAAAATTTAAAAAGGCGACCACTACGTTCGGCAACCAAAAAAATAAAAAAAAAAATTCTGCTGGGTTTATCGAAAAACTTCCTTAGCAAAAGTTAGGAACTGAGATCTGGTGGATAACTACTAGAACGGGATATTTGCCTTAGAGCAAAACATTGGTCTCCTCGAGAGAAAAACATCGATGTATCATACTTTAAGATCCGACTGTAAATGCCAAAGATATAAAAATGTAAAATGGCGACCCCTACGTTTTTCCAAAAAAAAAATTTTTTTTTTGAAACCTCCTTGCAAAAATACTTCATACTTTTTTTTTTGCCTGTAAGGTGGTACGCTCTAGGGTACAGTCTTTTAAGTATAATTGACACTGCTTAACTCACAGCAGTGGTGAATTATACCAGTCCTGTGACAACTCCTGCTTTTGTGTCGGCCCAGAATAATAGCGGCTGCCGCTCTGAGAAACTCGCCCGAAACAACGACGGACAGTGGTGACAGCAAGTTATCAAAGGGACTTTAAGGCACTCATTTCTCTATATCTCTGCAAACAAAAAGGTTTCTGCAAGCTAAAATACGCCATTAGAATAAAATTGGTCGGTTTACCCGTCACAGGATAGTAGAGCGTCCGAAAAACCGGCCATTTCGGAAAACCGGTTTTCGCCTTGTTCGAAAATTAATATTTAAAAAATCGGTTTCGGTTATGTTTTTTTAACCGGTTAAAACGGGTTTCGGTTTCTTTTTTTGTTAATTAAAAACAATGAGGGTATTCACAGTTCATGCTATTTTACAACGATAGCACATTACCACTTAAACTGTGAATTCCTTCACTATTTTTTTATTATTTATAATAATATCAAGATATTACACTCATGAAAATAAATCTGTATAAATAGCAGAAAAAGCTAATAAAAATTAGTAAATAGGAACATGTAGAAACAACTACTAAAATCCGCTGAATCTTTTTGTTAGAGCGGGATTTACATTATCTGATTATATGTCTGATGAGATGATTTTCCAAAATCTATTTGTTTTTACAATATAACTTTTTTTAGAACAAAACTAACAAGCGCTTATTGACAAATGTGATCAAAATATATACGTACTTTTTCAACTAATTTATGCCACCGAACATTTAAAAAGCGCTTGAAATCACTGTTTTGGTAATTAATAACCAGAGCTTTGAAGAATTAATTCCTTTTGGAAAGAATTTACTACCAATCGATTTCAATTTTCTCTAGAATTGAATGAATTCCTTTTCTTAGGTAATTCACTGAATTCGTTCAACTGAACGCGTTCATCAAACAACAAATTCAAAGAATTAATTCAATTGCAATAGTTCACTCAAAATAGTTTGTAGTTTAAATTAACTGAAAATGTAATTTAAAATAAATGAAAAATCACTTGAAAACCGGACTACAGACTTTTCATTTAAATCAAAAGAACTTTTCATTTATTTTTAAATGTTAATAAATAAACTACAAAATCTTTAAAAAATAATGATTTTTCATTTATTTCTTTTTTTTAAATTTCCAAAAATTAACTACAAAATCCGTAAGAATAAATGATATTTAGTTTATTTCATTTATTTAACTGACCTAGAAATCGAAAAGGAATTCTTTTTTTAACAAAACATTTTAAATGAAAATATTAACTGTAACAGAAAATCCGTATTTATATGTAATTTATTTTTTAAATAAACGACAAAAACAGTTAAAAAATAGATTTCTTCGTATTTTAACTGAATAATCATTTAAAAATAAATGTATGGATAACTTTTTAAATAAACTACAGTCAGTTACTGTAATAATATTTTCAGTGTTCTTTTTATTAAATCAAATGAATTAATTCACCGGTGAACACGTTCAATTTTATAAATCAAACTGAATTCGTTCAATTTCATTTTCGTTCAGTGAATTAAAAAAAAAATAAAATTTCGTTCAGTGAATTTACAAAAAAAAATTACGTTCAGTGAATTAAAAAAAAATAATAAGTTCACTGAATTGAAAAAAAAAATAAAATAAGTTCACTGAATTGAAAAAAAATAAAATAAGTTCACTGAATTCAAAGCCTGTTTTCGGCCGTTCAGTAGAAGAAAACAATAATTTAAAAATAAAAACTTTACAGATATAGATAAATTTGGAAAAAAATATAACTATATAACTAGTTTGAAAAATTAATAGTCATATATATAGTCCAAATAAATCGAACGAAAGCAAATATGAATTAATTCCATTCAATATATGGTGCTTAGTGAATTAATTCATCGAATTTTTAATTCAGAATTGAAAAATTGAATTAAGGAATTAATTTTTCAAAGCTCTGTTAATAACACATTATTATTGCTTTAGGTTTAGGTTGAATGGGGGTCCGCCAGAACGGCGAGTTTACTCGGAGGCCCATTGCGATTCCCTTAGTCTTCCCCTTATCCACATGAAAAGAAATGCCACGGCCCGAGAAATCTAAAACCATCCCGATCCCCTTAAAAAGTCTGCAAGACTAGACAGAGAAACATCACGTATATTGTCCAGGATGTCGAAGAATCTGCTTCCCAGATATCTGAGTCGCCGTTCCTTCAGTCCCGGACATTCACAAAGCAGATGATGCACTGCCTCCTCGTCGTCCCCACATCCCCTGCAGTAGTCCGCCTGGGTGTAACACCAACGCACAGCCATTCGGCTTATCACGGAGTGTCCCGTTAGGACTCCTACAAGCATTCCGATCGTCCACTTGCCAAATCCAAGACGAATCTTTGTCCTCCCCGGATCAGGCAGTGATCATAGGGTCCGAGATATCCGACAATTGGTCAAAGCACTCGGGGATTCTAGTAAGTACACGCAAGTATCTCCGAGTACGTTCAAACCCTACATACAAGCTGGCTTACTTTACCCAGGGTATGGCCGCATTGTAATGGCCCACAAGCCAATATACTTCGTAAGTACACACAAGTATAGTGGAATGTAAGTTAGATAACATTTTTGAAAAATTTCGAATATTTTTACAATTGTTATACACAAGTATCCCATATCGTAAGTACGCACAATGTGAAGTACACGAAATCGATTACATTGCGAGGGTATGGACATATGGACAATTATTTTTTATAATTCTCATATGGACAATTATTTTATCTTAAAAATTTGTTTTAAACTCTTTGAAATAAAAGTTTGTATAGCTAAAAATTGTGTAGAAAAAAGATAAAGAAGTTATAAGTAAATAGAACACTAATATTGAGATTAGCGTTAATAATTCCGTCTATGATGAAATAAAAAAAACCTATACAAAATTAGTCACTGCTAAAAAAAATAACAAAGACATTGTTTTTATTTACGTTTTCTAAAAATTTTTATACTACATATTTTTTTTTATACATAAGTAAATAAAAAACAAAAAAAAGAGTCAATACGCAATTATATCTCATAAAAACAGCTGTTTTCCCTAGAACATATGAACTTAAAGTATCTTTTTATTAGAGGTTTTTTTATTAGTTTTTTTGTTAACTTCTACGTACTATTGCAAATGTATGTCATGAGCGTCGTCATTCAGTCAGTCAGCTTGTGTTCGGTTTATGGCTGCCCGTGTAAAAAAGATTTGATCAGATCAGATAAGTTTAAATCTAAATAGATATGATTGAATCTAATTAGATATGGCGCTAGATCTGATCATATATGTTCAGATATCTGATCAGATCTGGCACTTTATGGCCAGATCTGATCAGATTTGGTGCCAGATCTATTCATATTTAAAGTAATCTGGATAACTGGGTGATTTTAATGACCAGATATGAGCAGATCTGGCTAGATTTGGTACCAGATCAGAGATCAGATCTGGTATCAGATCTTATCCATTGGAGCTGGCAGCAAAATGAAAGTTATACAAATTTTGGTTGAAGAATAACTCGGTAAGAAGATCAGTTCATAGGTATAACATGCACGTCCAAGTCAATGTGTTTGTTGTTTTTTGTCTACGTTGGCATATGATTTTTCCCCTTATATTAATTGCTGAAGCCGCGCATGAGTTATAAGTTCTTTAATTTTAGTTTAAAGTCAAAATCAAATTGGATCTGATTATATATGGTTGGTCAGATCTGATCAGATCTAATTATATCTCAAATTTGTCCCCAATTTTGACATCTAATAAGATCTGGTACAATCAGATATACTGAGATCTGGTCATATCTGATCTTTTTTACACGGGTGATTATAATTTTTTGAAAAGCAAACAAAACAAACGATTTTGAACCAACAACCCGCACTATTTGCTTTCGGCGTCATTCAACACTTTGATTGTTTACAAACAAAAAGTAAAAAAAAAAAAAAATCAAGAAATAATAATAATAACCGTAAACATTAATAAATATCACGAATACACTGACTGATCATATGATATTGAAAAGAGAATCTATTAGAGAGAATGATGTCAACTCGATTTTAGGTACAAAAAAGCGCCAGGCTTGCTAACACAATAATAAGTCATCAGTAAACTAATAAAGTTTTCTTCACAAAGTAAATGAAAAATTTCTTAAAATACTAAGGTCTGATTACTGAATGTTCAGTTAGCTTCTAACTGATATAAAATTCGAATTTAACTGTTGGCTTAATTTTAACTGGACATAATCGGGCCTTAAAATTACTTTAAAAAAATTTAAATTGAGTGTATGAATCTTATAATAAATAAAAAGAATTTTTTTCACAACATTTTATGAAAAATTCCATTAATTTTATGAAAAGTTTCAATTGACGGGTTGCAGTGAAACTTCATTGTTTTTATGCAAAAAATCATCAATATCATGCAGATAAAATCATCAATATCAGTGCAGTCATTTTGAATTTGAGTATTTTTTTTAAGAGAAGGTCCTGAGATTCCGAAGATTATTCTAGAAGAAATCTGGGTCAAGTTGGATGCATCTGAGTTAAGCAGAATCAATCTTAGTCAAGTATAATGAATCTGAGTTAAGTACAAACCGAAAATTATTGTTTGGGGACTACAGGCAAACATCGTCAGAATCTGATTTACAAATTTTGCTGTAAAAATTTTTTTAAAATCTATGGATTCTCTTTCATAGAAAAAGTCCTTAAAATCAACGGAGTTGTCTCGAATCAGAGGGTTTTACTAAAATCAAAAGCATTTATATAGCATTTATGTATAAATGAAAATTCCTCAGAATCTGTGGAGTTTTCTGAAGGAAAATGCTAATCAGAATCCGATCAGGTTTTTATAGGAAGATATCCTCAAAATGCGAGCATTTTTCCAGGGCAAAAAGTTATCAGATTCTTATAGTTTTTGACACGACAAAGTCATTAAAATCTGAGGGGGTTTTCTATAGAAAAAAAAAAATTCTCAGAATATGAAAAAAATTCTCAAATTTGAGGTTTTCCTTTAGGAAATAATCCTCAGAAATTGAGGGGTGTTCTGTAAAAAAATATATTTGAAATCTGCTAAGAATTTCTCAAGGAATATGTATTCACTCTGTAAGGGAAAAAATCCTAAGAATCTGAGTGGTGCTCTGGAGAAAAGAGTCCTCAAAATCCGTGCACGTTTCTAAAAAAAAGTCATTAGAATCTGAATATATTTCTAGAGGAAAATCTCATTGGAATGTAATGAGATTATTCTCCAGACTCACAATCTGAGTCTGTGTGATTATTTAATTTAATTAAGTTATGAAATTCGGGGTTTTTTCAGTAATAAATTTCCATCAAAAAATCTTATACGTTAAAATTGTTTAACTGAATTTTACACTTTTAATGCGAATTCAAGTATTTTTGTCATAAGATTGTTTTGAAGACTATGTCAGCTTCACGATTTTGGGGACAAATCAGCAGGTGCGCCTATTTACCAAAGACGTCTTAAAGACATTCCTGCACTTTCTGCTAAAATGACTCTGACAAACTGCCTATTTGTCAGCATTCATTTTTTTCTGATTTGGGCGATTTGAACCGCGAAAGCATTTAAAGATAATTAATTTAATTTCAGTTAGCATCAAGGAAGATTTAAATATTTGAAATTTAAAAGTGGAACTCAAGCTACTTTATACAGCTATTTTTATTATTATGGTTTGGGTGAACTGTTAAGGCATTGAACTACCAAACACAAGGCTTCTGGTTCTAATCTGGATGATTGTGGTACCAAATAAAAACTTTGAATTTTTAATAGAAGAAAATTAATTACAAAGAATAATAACTAAGAATTAAAAATAAAGGAGGATAAGAAAAACGTAAATTTTTTTTAAGCGGGTTTAAGTGGGTCAGGAACTTATGCTGGAAATGTCAGTGACGACATCCTAAAGATATCAAGACTTTATTATTTATTTAATACAATCAGAGTTGTATAATACAAAGATGTGACATCAATAACTTTCTACATAAACTGTAGATGTCGCTAAAATGTAAGAATTTTTGTCAACGGAGGATTTTATTTTCATAATTTTCTCAAGAGGTTTTAACAGTGTTGTCAGATAAGGGGATTTGGCAACAAATTAGGGATTTCGACTTCGGTTTGGGGATAGAGTTTTGAGGAGAAAGATGATTGGGGGATTTTACTACTATTTTTGTATTTTTGGAGATTTTTTTTTTAATTTTTGATAATTACTAACTTGTAACTGAAAAATTGTAAATTCTAAAAGATTTAGTTTTAGAGCGAAAATCAGACATTTAATTTTAAATTGAAGTCAATCAAATTGGGTCTGTTCAAGTTTTTCAAAATTTATCCTAAATATTTAAATTATTGAAAAATGTTGTCTAAATATTTATAAATCTTGAAATAACGTAAAGCCACCAATCTTAATAATTAATCAAAAAATTATCTATTTCCAAAATGCTGAAATTGCTAAATGCAAAGGTCTCAGAAGAAATAAATTTTGTGTGGGTTAAAAATGTACTGGGGGTTTTCATTTAACCTCGTATGTACTTTTTGAATCATGTAAACTCAACTTATGCAAACTTAATGTTCAGAATAGTTTACAAGCCCTAGAACTTACACCTACTAGGTTTACCCTTAACCAAAAATTAGTACTTTTTGATAACTACTCATACTTATTTAATGGTCAAATTCTATAAATTTGGAATAATAAAAATAAAAAGATTTTTCACGATAATGAGTTTCATGTGAAAATTGTGTAGAATTTGTTCCCTCGCAAATGTAATGTACAAGACCATTATTTTGAAAAAGTGATATTTCAGCTTTATTGTGATTGTGTCTCTCTTATAATAAAAAATTATTTACTTTCAAAATTTAAACAAAGTTTTGAGCCCTTTAAAGTTCGGGTAAAAAAGAAAGTAATCCTTCGTAAAATATTCAATTTTATTTACTTTGCTGAGTGATTTCTTAATAATTGTCTCTAAAGCTTTAGAACTTAGCTTCTATTTTTTTTTCTTTTAATGTGGGTTTTAGTTTATCTGTTTCCGGGCCAGTGGTATAAAAACTATACCACTTATTTGGATAGTTTTGAGACATTTTATGAGCACGGGCGTGATTAGAAAAACATTTTACAGGTAAACTTGGGGTTATATTTTCTAAAAAGTTATTTCAAGTATGAGGAAGAAATATATATATTATAGTCCTACAAGAACTACATATAATAAATAAAAGCAAATACAAATTTTGTTTATTTTTACCGTGCACCGGGATAACTCTTGGGTATAAAAATGGGGATTTAAACTTTCAAAATGGTAATGAAATAAAACTTTTCTGGTAACACTGCTCCTCACTATTTGCAAAACAGCAGTCAGCACCATCTGTTGCATTAAAAACCGTAATTCAGGAACATGTGAGATCCCTGACTACATTAACCTCCTGCTGAATTGCCCTGCTGAGAATTTTACAGTTATATGAAACTGCCAGCAGTTGTCAATAGGCATTTTATATGGCATCAGATCAACTAGTCTGCACACACGTTAAATTATTGACCTAAAATGTCTAATTAAAAATTTGTTTAAAATAAAATTTCTTTTTAAAAAAATATTTAATTGAATATTTGAATTTTTTAATTGTTTTAATTAATCGTATAAAGCTTTTAGTAATTAATACTGTCATACTATCAAACAACAAGTGCAAAATCAACTAAAATCTTAATTGATAGCATGAAATTCCTAATTCGAAGTCGTATTATATTTTTTGTGTGCGGTGACACACAAGCCTGAGCCTTTTTGAAGACGTCTTTATGAAATTTCCAACTGGGATATCAGTAATGATTTATTTGCTCCAAAATGTTTCCACTTTATCGTGTAAATATATAATTCAGGCAAGAGACTGTTCATTTCTCTCAAAAAGTCACATTCCACCGTTTGCAGGAAGATTTTGTAGTTTCTAAGATTAACAATTTTTTGGGGAACCTTTTTATTGTAAAATTCGCAGACATTTATTGGCAAAAAAAGAAAATACTTTTGTTCTAATAAATTTGATAACATATTAATAACATATTTGACATTTCTAACCTAGAAATCCTAACTCCAAACAACCAAATTCAAATTATAAAACTCATTTTCTTTTCTTACGCCATAATCCGGATTCATAATGCTCGGGTACTCCACTCTGCAGAGTGGATTTTGTTACTTTCTTTTTAGCACTAACACATTTTTTTACCATGCCATCTCTGGATTAGTACACTTTACTTTGCAGAGTGGATTCGGATTTAGACTGTTAACGATTTTTTATAGTAGAATTCTTTTCTTGTTACAAAAAACAGGCTGTTAATTAACCCCCTGTTTTTATAAAGGGAACGGAATTATTCCTCCAGAGGAATGCGTGTATTTTGTTTTTGTTACAATAACAAAATACATACATTCCTCAGGCGGAATTATAACGCTCGCTTTATAAAAACAGGAGTAAAAATTTTAGTTATTTTCTTTTAATAACATTTCTTAGAATGTGTAAAGAAAATTCTAAAGCGGCCCATACAATAAGGAACATTCGTGAAAAAATGCCCATTTTTTTGTGAATATGTGTGTGTGTTTGTGTGCGTGTTGACATCGTGCAATTCGTGTTTACAAAATTGTTTGATATTTTTTGTTCCCTACTCAATGTTCCTTAATGTATGGGCCGCTTAAAAACTAGACTTTACGAGTTGAGTATTTGTACTAGAGATGGGCGCGTGAGTGAATTTTGACTCACGCTCAAGCACGCTCACGAAAGAAAAATAATAATCAGGCACGACTCACGCACGAAAATTTTTTTATAATCACGCTCACATGATTAATTTTAATTTGAATCACGCTCACGAAATACTCACGAAAAATATGAAATTTGTTTTTATCTATGGATGGTAACCGAAACGATGCGGTTATCGGTAAGGGTAACGCTATTTTAGATTATGTCGGTAATAGTATTTTAAGGGTATCGATATTTAATTTATTTCGGTATCGGAATTTTAAAGGTAACGGTATTTCAGTTATTTCGGTAACGGTATATTAGGGGTAACGGTAGTCAGTTGAAAGGGTTTTGAATCGATAACGGTATTTTAGCGGTATTGCCTGCCAACCCTGTTTTTATCTTAGTTATTTAAGGAAACTTTCTTTATTGAATATGTTTTATTTATTTAGGGACATTAACAATAAACAAATTAACCTAAAGTTTGAGTTAACTTAGAGTTACAGATGTCAAATTCCATACAAATTCGAAATTTTTAACTTTCAGTTTGTGTTAACTACAGGTTATTTGTTTATTGTTAATGGGGGTTAGAATTAAAATTAGCTGAACTTTAAAAAAATTTTGTAAAAAATTTAACTAATATGCAAGTGCTTGTGCAAATATAAAAATTATTGACACTTTAGAAAAACTTTTATTTTCTATTGTTGATTATTAGGGCAAGGAATTTCATGCACTTAAAAATGGAAAATGTGCGCCTAAAATATGTGGTTAAAAAAGAAAAATATGCATTGAAAATAAAAGAAATATGCACTAAAAACTATTATTTTTGCAAAAATAATGCACCTTAAAACTTAAAAATATATTTAAGTTAGTGATTTTGCAAACAGGCATTTCCCATGGGTCAATAAGGTTTTAAGGATGTTTATTTTGATTGAATCAAAATATGACAACGTATCAATTTTTTTATAATTTTTAATGCTCCTAAAAATGAAAAATATGCACGAATATGCATTAAAAAGCACAAAATATGCATTAAAAAGGCACCCAATATGCATTTAAAGTCAAAATATGCAAAAACATGCATTTATGACAAAATATGCAAAAATATGCTACTACAAATCGATGCCATTTTGTTCTAAATTTGATGATTCAGATAAATATTTAGTCCATATTAGTTTTGGACTATCGAGAAAAAACATGCTTTTGCATGGAATTCCTTGCCCTATTGATTATACTTGAATAGATGTCACTACATTGCTACATCTGTCAAAACAACAGAATAGTATATTGAAAGATGACTAGGGTTTATGTCCCGGGATCAAGGGAAATTCTAAAAAAAATCCCGCTGTCCTGGGAAATGAAAAATCCGGGAAAAGAAAAACCCTAAAGATGACAAAGCAAATTGTGGTATTTTTTTTGTTGTTTTTCTTTGATCTTTTAAATGTTTAGAAACGCTCCTAGACGAGAACAAGAAATTCTCATTGAGTTTGCACTTTAACTTAAACAATACTAAAAACGTTGCCCTCTGACGATTGCCTTATTCAAGAATAAAATTTGGATGGGACATGCTTTTAACAGATTATTTTTCATAATTTGTTAATTAGGTTTTGGGATTTTAGCGCATTTAATTCCTTTAATTTAATTTTATATTTAAAATTTTTAAATAACTTAAAAAAATTCACTGTAAATCTTTAAATGTTATTCCAAATTTTTGTGGAGGAACAAAATTTTTCAATGTTTTGTTCAAGAAGTCGATTTCTTCTTCACATAAGAATTCTGGCAGAAGTAGAAAACACCCGTTCGCTACCCAGCAAAATCTCTCATTACCAAATAAGTGGTTATATAATAGAAATTCATAGCTCCGCACAACTTATTTTTTGGCGTCTAAACTCATTATTTTTGTTTGGCGTGGTCGTTTTTATAAGTAGCCACGCTTACCCGCTCGCCTACGAAAAAATGAGAAATATAGTAGTTATGAGATTTTGAATAATAAGTGGTTACACACATGCTTACAAAAAGTTTAATTATAAGTGGTTATCCGATGGCTTACTTGATTCTTAAAAATAAGGATTTAAGCAAATACTATTAGCCTAAGGAAATACATTCAGAAAAATTTAAGTTTTCTCTAGTGTGTAATTTAAGGAATCGTCATAAAAATTTAAACATAAAACATATTTACATATGTGATCTTCTCCGAGAAAAGGGACCTAGTGTGTCAAAAAACCTAGTGTGTCAAAAACTTGGAAAATCGATAAAAATGAGAAAAATATTAAAATTTTAATGTATAATTTAAAACTTCATTTTCACACACTAGGTCCCCTTTCTCGGAGAAGGTCATATATAATAAAAAAATTTAACTGTGTAAAAAGTACTTATTTAAACTAAAAATTTTTAATCGTGATCGCAATTCTGTGGATGCATTGAAATTCCAAACTAGCCTTGATAAATTAGTTTCGTGGTCCGATCGTAACCAACTTCAATTTAATGTTGACAAATGTTTTTATTTATGTTTTTACAGGAAAGTTTTAACAGTCCCTTTTAATTACTCAATTTATACCAAAATTCTAAGTAAGGTATTAGACTTAGGTGTAGTTTTTGATCAAAAGTTAATTTTTGTTAATCACTTAGATTATATTATCCCTAAATCGTATGCTCTATTCTCTTTTGTGGGGAGAAATTGTCAGGATTTTAAGGATCCTTACACTCGAAAATTACTATATTGTTCCTTTGTTAGGTCGAAGTTGGAATATGCGTCTGTTATTTGGAGCCCTTTTAATGCTTGTCATATTAACCGTTTGGAGAGAGTTCAGAGAAGATTTACGAAAATTGCTCTCTCTTCCATTAATTTTACTGAACACGTACCCTATAATATTCGTTGCAATTTAATTAATTTGCAAACACTAGAGAATAGGATAGAATCTTTTTTATTTTTATTTGATATACTGAATTCAAATATAAAAAGCCCAGAGTTGTTATCACTGATAAAATTTAATGTTCCCTCTAGATCTTTAAGAAACCGTTAAATGAACCCTTAATTAGATGTCAGATTAATTTTAATAAATTAGAGAATAATACTATTTTAGATTTTAGTTATTCAAAACATATGTTTAAACTTTATTTAAATAATTTGTTTTAATTTTCTAATTTTATTTTTAGCGAATAGTCTGTAAGGATCATTGTTATCCATATACTTTATAAAAAAAAAAGAAATTAAATGAAATTATTCCTTGACTACAACGAGTTTTTTGATTTAAAACAGCTGATTTTTCTCCAAAATCTTTTTTTTTAAATATTTTACAGCATTTTGTAAAAATTGGTTAGCTTCTAACTCAATCGTTTCCTTTTCATTCAAAGAAAGACTTTTTATGCTTTACTACCATGGAAACAGTCATTTATCCGTAAAAATTAGTCAATTATTTTTTTGTTTGCTAATGGTTAATTTTTCTTGATTTTTCTTATCAATTTGATGGAAAAATTTCTAAAATTCCATTTTAGGTAAACAAATGACATTTTTTCTTTATTCTTGACACGCATTGAAAAGCTTGACAATCAAGCCAAATCAAGCCCGTCTGGCAACCCTAAGCCGAACATTAATGGGTCCCTTGCCCACCCCAGAAAAATGGTCTAGGTACGCCTATGGAAACGAATGTCAATTTTCGTCTTTGTAGGAAGAAAGCCAACGGAATTGTCTAAATATTTGAGTTTTATAATAAGAAGAGAGCGATTAAGATCTTCAAAATAAGCTAATGAAAATATTTTCGTACACAAAACAACTAACGAAAACAAAAAAGGAGAAACTTTTTATAAAAACCCAAATCATAACGAAGTGATATGTAAACAATTTGTTTGGTTTAAATTTTATTCTTTTTACTAAAATAGCCTGTTAATCTTAATCCTGCATTTGCTATATTATCTTATCTTATTCCTACTGCTTGCATGCCAATGTGTTTTGACCGATATTGGGGTTTTCCTTACTAAAAACCGCTTACATTCCCAACAAAAAGTAAGGAGTATTTCAAAAATCATGACAATTTTACGTCCATACAGTGAAAGAATATGAAAATAAATAGGGGGTTTCATATAAATTCGTTTACTACATGTAAACGGTGTAAACCTGATATATTTATGAGTTTAATGTCAAACTCCATACATAAAAATATGGTTATGGTATTTATACAAGGTTTACAAGAAATTTACGAGTTTATATGAAAACCCCTAATGTGAGACATATACAACAACACATAGAAACTTGACATTTAGAGATTAATCGCAACTGGGTCGACAACGACAACGAAAATTGCTTTTTCATATATTTTGTATGGGAAGCAAAATATCGCCATGTCGTCCGGCGATTTGTCGTCGTAATAGAATCTATTATATTTTCATGACGACACACTAATACACACTCAAAATATATGTAAAATTGTTGCCATATTTTTAACTAATTAATGGTTGCCAATAGAACAGAGTTGTAGAAATTAGTATTAGAGTTCAAAAATTCGTACTTTGTTTAAAACGACAAGAATTAATGCAAAACCAATTGAATTGATGAAGAATTGTGGCGAAACAAATACAACCATATTCTTGTTTTGATTTCCTTTTTTTCTAAACGTCAACAAATGTCGACGGTCCATTGTCACTGAAATTAATTTAATAGCGACGACATTTGCTATCATTAGTCGACAATCGACCCAGTTGTGATTAAACTCTTAAGCATAATTTTTTAACGAACATTTTTTATATTTACAACAACGGTAAATAAAAACGGGAACTTCTGCAGTCAGAAGTTGTTAGTCAGGGGTATGGCATTAGCAAAAAATTAATTTATTACGATATCGTTATCACCATATCTCAAATTTTATTCTTTGAATATATTCCATGGTTGTTTTTTTTTCTTATTTTGCGCATTTTTCAGCAATTTTTCAGTTTTTAAATATAAGCTGAGCCGATACTAAAGTGATACTAAATATTTGCTCATTTAATACTAAATTTCAGCACCACTACAGGTGAATAGTATACATAAGTTCTGATTCCTATCCTATCTCTATAATTAATATTCTTTGGTAGTCAGTTACGTTAAGGAATTAAACATGTCATAGGAAAGGACCGATACCGTTGTAAATTAAAAAGAAATTCAGTGGAAAACTATGCTTATGCTTCAGGTTTATGTGCGTTGTTGTATTTGTATTATTTTACTTATACATTTTCTAATTTTGAATGTAGGGAAAAAAGTCATGCTTAAAAATTGGATGTTATTTTTTTGCTGGGTTATTGACAAATATGACAATTTGGAAATTCTTCATCTAATCATGAGCTAAAAATGATTTTCATGTTGTAAACAACATGCTACTAATTTTGTGTATTAATTTTCCAACAATTTTCTGTGACAATACACTTAAAAAATATGTTGTCAGATATTAGGACTTAAAAATAAAACGACGATTTTTTGGAATATACGAATTTTTTCGACTATTTCAACATATGAAGAAAAAAAAAAACACGAACAATCATTCAGAGTAAAAAATATATGTACGATATATTTAAGTAGTTCTAATTATACCCGTCACTACTATTTATATATATTCCCATCGTTCCTATAAGGAGCATAGGGCCTAATCACTACTATTTGGACAGGCTATAATAATGTTGTGCAGATGTTTGTAACACTAAAAAATATTGGACCTAGACCCATCTTTTAGTATACCGATCGACTCAGAATCAGATTTTGTTTCGATTTAACGATGTTCGTCCGGCTGCCTCTCTGTCTGCTTGTCTGTCCATCTATTCTTGTGCACATAATACAGGTCGAAAATAAATATTAAGACATTTTGATAAAATTTGGTACAACAACTTATATCGGCCTAAGAATATCCTGTTAATTTTGGTTTAAATCAATCCATATTTGGACCTAGTGCCCATACAAAGTTCGAAATATTAGATATTTTACAGGTCGAAAATATTAAGATTTGTTAATGAAATTGGGTACGCTGATTCACATGGTCTCATGGACAAAGCGTATTGATTTTATATAGAATCAGTCCAGCTTTAGACCCAGGACCTCCAAAAATGGTCATGTTCGCACTCGACAGGTAGAAAGTGTTAAGGTATATTAATGAAATTTAGTACAGCGACTTACTTATATCGGGCCCGGGATGAATCCTATTTATTTTGTTTTAAAGGTCCCCCATACTACAGGTCGCAAATGCGAAGGTGTTTTAATAAAATTTGGTACGCTGTGCTCAAGAACAAAGTCTATTTATTCTAGATAGGATCGGTGCATAATTGGACCTATCGCCCTTGTGGACTTTATTTCCGATTTGGTCTTAAATACATATAATATTAGGTGTAATCAAAATTTCTATCGTTGTTTTATTTATTTTTTTTTATCATTTTAAAGAGAAATTTGGACACAAGTCCATTTCAACCCATTCGAATTTCACATCCAAACATTGGTTGGCTTTTAGTTACTCTGGTGTAGGATATCATATAGTCATGCCCGACTTTTTTTTGATTTACAAGTGGCAAAAATCGCAGTTTTCTCGAAATCAAAGGAAAAAGAAATTCCAACAATTTTTTTAGGTTCCAATCCTTAATAAAATTTTTAAGTCCAATCATTGAGTTTTTGAAATTTCTTTAATACTACATTTATACTTGAGCAAAAACTACCTGGTGTTTGGCTCTTGTAGTTTTTAACTTGTCAAAACGCATACAAAAAAAACAAGCAAAAACTAGTTTTGTACAAAAACTAGGTGGTTTTTGCTGAAGTATAAATGTAGTATTAAAGAAATTTCAAAAACTCAATGATGGGACTTAAAAATCCTATTAAGGATTGGACCTAAAAAAATTGTTGGAATTTCTTTTTTCCTTTGATTTCGAGAAAACTGCGATTTTTGTCACTTGTAAATAAAAAAAGTCGGGCATGACTATATGGTATCCTACACCAGTCTAGCTAAAAGCCAACCAATGTTTGGATGTGAAATGTAGTATAAAAATATTTGTGAAAATTCTAAATTGGAGATTTGAAAACAGTGTTTAAAAATTCCGACCTTTGGCATTAATTCAAGGACCGGAAACTTTTAATTATCGTAAAAGTATGAAAATAAAAATTCAAACGTACAAAAAAATAAAAAGAAAGAAATATTTAATTAGAAATACTCCTCATGATGAAAATAAAAAACTTTTTCTGTTTTAATTTTCTTTCCAAAAAAAAAAAAATAAATAGATAAAAAAAAGAAACTTTTTTTGGGTGTGTTTAAAAAAAAAATGGTTTCAACAATTTGAAAAAAAAATATATATAGAAATATATTTTTTTTAAATTTTCTTTTGCTGTAAATTTTGTTTAATCGTAGCATTTAAAAAATAAGGCTTTGATATTTGGCCGTTTTGCAAATCTTTTTTCAGCGACATTTTTTCGCGATTTGTTTTTTGCAACTAGCCACCCAACTTTGTTCTATGAATTGCGTATTATAGTCTCTAGATTTCATATTTAACAAAACCGCACCTAAAAAACCGCGAAATTTTGGCGGAACGCGAAAAAAGACTTTATGGTACAAAAATTGTATTGAAAAACTTAATCAGCGATTGTCATTCTGCAAACAAATATGCTGATGTAAGAATTTTCCTTTTTTAAAATATTTTTTCCGCGACTTTTTTTGCGATTTCTTTGCACTTAGCCACCAAACTTTGTTCTATGAAATGGGTATTATAGTCTCTAGATTTCATATTTAACAAAACCGCACCTAAAAAAAACGCGAAATTTTGGCGGAACGCGAAAAAACACTTTGTGATAAAAGAATTGTATTAAAAAACCTTATCAGCGATTTTCATTCTGCAAACAAATATACTGAATTAAGAATTATCCTTTTTGCAAATTTTTTCCCGCGACTTTTTTCGCGATTTTTTTATACTTAGCCACCAAACTTTTTTGTATGAAATGAGTATTATAGTCTCTAGATTACATATTTAACAAAACCGCACCTAAAAAATTGCAAAATATTGGCGGAACGCGAAAAAAGACTTTATGGTAAAAAAATTGTATTTAAAAACTTCATCAGCGATTGTCATTCTGCAAACAAATATACTGATGTAAAAATTTTCCTTTTTGCAAAATTTTTTTCCTCGACTTTTTTCGCGATTTTTTTGCAATTGGCCACCAAACTTTGTTGTATGAAATGGGTATTATAGTCTCTAGATTACATATTTATCAAAACCGCACCTAAAAAATTGCAAAATATTTGCGGAACGCGAAAAAAGACTTTATGGTTAAAAATTATATTGAAAAACCTCATCAGCGATATTCATTCTGCAAACAAATATACTGATGTAAGAATTTTACTTTTTGCAAAATTTAGTTTTTTGTTGCAAAACAAAAAAACAACAACCCCCATGTAAGAAACAAAATTTTCCAAATGTAAAATTTTTGCATCATTAATTCCTTTGCAGATTGTACTGAAGCTAAAATTTTATAAATTGAAAAATAAAAACTGTTTTTCTTATTAAAGAAACTTTTCTTTTTTTTTGTACAAAAACTTTTTTTATATTTTTTCTTTTTTTGTTTGGAGTTGAAAATAAAAAAATATCATTTGTATAAAAATATAATATGTACATTTTTTTTTCTTTTTTTTTAAGGATAAATATATTTTCAATTTTGGATGAATATAAAAAAAATAATTTAGAAATTTACTTTATTTTGCACAGAATACTTTTTTATTTGTTGATGAAAACTTAAAAATAAAGTTTTTTGTTTGTAAAATCCGGTGCCTGCATTAATTTTAACCGAATTAGTTAGTAAAACACAAGATGAAATCTTGGAATTAATAGAATACAAAAAGGTAGATTATTTTAACAAATTTCAAAATTTGGGCTCGAGAGGAAATTGTAATAACTTGCCTGTTTTTTAAACCTTCTGATTCAGATGCGATTTAAAATATCAACATTTTTAAGAAAATTAAAAAAAAACCATATTTTCCCCTTGTAATCTATTATTTAAACTCCAGGGCCGATGCGGCACTTCGATTATCCTAATTTTTTGTAAGACTACATCTAAACAAATATTTCTGGGGTTGACCCGGTCAATAACTCACAATTTTCTTTTTCTTTATAAAGGGTGTTTTTTTTTAAGCCCGATAGAATTTTAAATTGTAAAAAATAACACAAAAAATTAAATTTTAATCGAAAATTTTTTTTTTATTCCAAATATCAATACATGGCATTAAAATTTGAAAATAATTTCGGGCATATGGCCACCGCGGCTGTTCTTGACGAAGCGCATTCTGGACGTCCAACTTTGGGTCACTTTTTTTAGCATTGATGGACGTATATCACGAATAATGTTGATCTCCAAGGCGTCAGTTGTTGCTAGTTTATCAGCATAAGCCAGTGACTTCACGTGGCCCCACAGGAAATAATAGAGAGGTGTCACATCGCGCAACCCTATCACCAAATATTGGTGTTTGCGGTCGCCGTATAGCACGTAGAGCCATCCTGTTGAAACCACATCTCGCCCGGATCAATGTCATCCATATTTTCCAACAAAAAATCATTGATCATTGTGTGGTAACGATCTCCATTGACCGTAACGCGAGCACCTGCTTAATTTTTGAAGAAATAAGGTCCACGCTGGTGGCATACCAGCGTGTAAACCGCACCAAACGGTACATTTTTCTGGATGTACTGGAGTCTAGGGTCTGTTGTGGATTGATTTCACTCCACATGCCACAATTTTGCTTACTAACAAACCCGTTAAGCCAAAAATGAGAGCCATTGTTGAACACAATTTTATGTCTATAACTTGCGCGAATTGATGACTGATTTTCAAAGTAAATCTGGCTAATTTGGTAGCGTTGTTCAAGCGTCAATCTATTAATGATGATTTGCCAGAGTTAGAGTTGTGTCTTTCATGAACGGACTAGTTCATTTGAACGGTTCAGTTCATGGAACGATATGACATCGTTCACCATTATTCGTTCTTTTCGTTCAATTGTTCATTTCGTTCTTTTTTTAGCCATAGAAAATTTGTATCCCTTTCTTATTAATTTTATTACAGAATTAAATGTTTTTCTTAATAATTTAAAATTTTTAATAAAATTGTAATTTTCTGACACTATTAGTCTATGCAGAATAAAATTAATATAAACATGTAACATGTAGTGCGCCAATAAATTGTCGAACGAACGACACCGTTCACGAATCACTGTTCAGACACAGCTCATGACAAAACAGAACGATACCAAAAAAGAACGATTGAACGATTTGAACGAACTAGTTCAATGAATTTTATTGAACGATAAGACCGAGTCACCAAAAAGAACGATTAAGCCCAACTCTAGCCAGAGTATACTGATCATAAATGTCAAAAAGTGAGCGCAGTATGACAGTTCGTAAGTAGTTCTATCTAAAAAAAACACCCTTTACAAGGTTGGAGTACTCTAATGTATACTAGTGTGAACCATCGTTATATGGACGAAAAAATGTGACCCGTCGCCTCCCCCCCCCCCTTAATTGAATTAAGTTAAATCCAAAATGGATAAGAAATACTTAAATAAATAAATCCATTTTGTATTTAGCTTAATTTAATTGCAGAAATTGAATTTTCGCAATTTTTTCTTTCATATTATATTGGCGAATAAGTGTTATATTGGGATAAAAATATTAACTTTGGTAAATTAAAAAACAAAATGTGCATTTTTTAAAAAATAAAATAAATCCAATGATTAAAAAAAGGGAAAAATCGAAAAATTTCCAAAATTTCAGCTTTGACCTTGGTAAAGAAATGGTTAGCGTGATCAGAGTTTTATAAAATTTTCGGAAAACAATCTCTTGTATCAGTTTTAAAAGAAATCGGAAGTGATTTTGTTACAGCTAGCCAAAAAAATTTTCCAATTTAAAACGCCCTCACTGTTTGGTTAAAAGAGGGATATGTGTAATTTTCAGTAGAATTATTCTTTAAGGTGTATTTAATAAACATCTATGCGTTGACCGCTTTTTTATATTTTGTTAAACAAAATTTTAAAAAACTCAAAACAAGATTTTTGCAAATTTATAAAAAAACGAGTAAAAATGTAAAGTCGGGCATGCCGACTATATAATACCCCACACCAGTCTGGTTAAAAACCAACTAATGTTTGGATGCGAAATTCGAATCGGTTAAAATGGACTAGTGTCAAGATTTTCTATAAAATGATAAATTAAGAGAAAATCGTAAATATAGCCCATAAGGGCGATAGCTCCAAATATGGCCCGATCCTATCTACAATCAATAGGCTTTGTTCTTAGGACCATGTGAGTCAGCGAACCAAATTTCATTGAAATATTTTGGTATTTGCGACCTGCAGCGTGTAAACAAGCCAATTTTGGGGGACCCTTATATGGGCACTAGGTTTAAATATGGACCGATTTTAACCAAAATGAACAGGCTTCGTCCTTGGCCCGACATAGGTCGTTGTACCAAATAAAAAATATCTTAATATTTGCGACCTGTAAAGTGCGCACAAGAATGCATGGACAGACAGACGGAACGACGGACTGACGGACATCGTTAAATCGAAACAAAAAGTGATTCTGAGTCGATCGGTATACTAAAAGGTGGTGCAATATTTGTTGGTGTTACAAACATCAGCACAAACTTATTATACCCTGTCCACGTAGTGGTGTAGAGTATAAAAATTCCATCTTTGGCCATACCTGGGACTAGGTTATCATAAACCAAGAGAGACAAAAATTTATATCTGAATATTTGTGGATCTTAGAAATGAAACTAGAGTATAATATTGTAAATTTTTGAAAAAAATATTTCATTTTTTACGATTTTCCTAATTTATCTCATTTTATTTATCCCCACAATGGTCTGAGGAAATTGCAATTACTTAAATATTTTCCAACGAATTTTGGATTTTTATACATTACCGGAAAGGTAATGCAGTGTAGATTATGATTCTATTTACATTTTCCAATAATACATTTATTTAAGAGCCAGTATTTTCAGAAAAGCCAAAAAACTGATTTTTTCGCCTTGTAAATCGTTATTCAAATTTCAGGGCCCATGCGGCACGTGTTCCCGTTATACGATCACCTTAATTTTTTGCATGATGTATTTTTATATCCAAAGGCATATTTCTAGAGGGCGAGACGGGTCACAGGTTGCCATTTTTTCATCCATAAAACGAAGGTAGACCCTAATATAGTACCCATGCAAGAAATCGCTTAAAATCGCTATGGTTTGCTAATACCATTTAAGATCAATTCATTTAAGCTCAGATATGGCTTTTACATGGCTACTAGATCGAAACACAGACCGATTTCAACCATTTTCAATACAAATTTAGGTACCACATTTCGTTGAATTATCTCTAGAAATGTGATTTTTTTTTTATGGTTTGTTTGCCTTTCGGTTGTGACAACTGAATTAGGATCAACTGAATTACTAAGTTGGGGAAACCGATTTAATTTGGTTGTAAAAAGTTAACGCAATTGTTATGAGAGTGAGGGTCGTTCTTTTAACACGGACAGACCGACGGATGGACACTATCAGCACATAGTAATGTAGGGTATAAAAACTAATAAATATTTATTGACAAAATAACAGAAAAAAGAACTCCTGCTTACTTACATGCATGTATTTTTACATTATTCTATATTTTACGGATGGAGATATACATATGCAGTAGATAAAAACCAAAAAAGAAAACAAACAAAATCAACATAGATATCTTAAAAACATGCATACATAAAAGGGAAAATAATTTTCATTTCATTCGAAAATCTACCTGTGACGACTGCTACCAGTGTAAACAATTTGCAGATTTTTAGCTAAATTTGGTGTTTTTCTCTTTATTAGCTAGTTGTAAAAGATAAAAGTAGTAAAAAAGTGATTAGCTAGAAATCGAGCGATTCCTTTTTAGAAAATCTATGTAGGGATTCCATAAAAAATTTACGTTTACACTGTGTGACTATTTCGGGGTAATTGTCTCGGAGGTGAGAAATTCCAAGTCAGGGTGAAAGTACAGGCCGGTATAGTAAAACCTGCAACGGGTTTAGCGTTCTCAGGCCACTCTTTTTTTATGAACTTTTATACTTTTGCCTTATGTTGATGTAGCTGAGGCTTAAATAAATAATTTTTATTAATATATCCATGTAGAAAATCAAGATGGACTAATTTTATCGAATGAAATCTTAAAAAAATTTTAATTTTTCACCCTTTTTTCATAAATTTTTGCCAATAACTCGTCAAAAATCCCAAATTGCTGGCCATAATCGCCTGAAAAAATAAAGCCAAAGACAATTCAAAATGTTTGTGAGTATTAACATTAGATGTATTTCCAAAAGATGGCGTCATAATCCATCTTGATTGAAAATACAGGGCTCTATAAGACGATTATAAATATTTTGTGGGCTATCATGGGTGACGGCGATTTATTAGGCCAAACACAGTTCCACACAGCTGTGGATAGAACAATAGGAAATAATGTAAGAAATCTATTTTTTATTTGTATTTAAATTTTCATATATTTTTTATTACATGTCATGGTAACACGTCGGCTGAATAGTCCGTAGGATAGCCAATAAAACAAAATTTTTTTGCCAAACTTCGACTTTATTCATCAACATAATCTCTTTCAAGAGCGATACAATCACTCCAACGCCTTTCTAACATATCGATACCTTTTATATACTTAGAATGATTTATCTTTGGCCTCAAAATAGGCCTCTGTTTCTCTTTCCAGCGAGCATTTGTTTGAAATCTGAAAACAGGTCAAAATGTCTGGGAGACAAATCTGGTGAATACGGTTGGTGTGGAAGCAATTGAAAGTGTAATTCGTGCAATTTGGCTATGGTAGCCAACGACTTTTTTGTATGGAAGGGTGTGTTTTTTGAAAGCCGTTGAAGTTAAAACGCTCAAATCATGCGTATTGAGAAGCTGAGTAAGGGAAAAATTACAAATTTGTTGGAGGGTCCTTTAAGGTCCTGACTAGCATTTTAAATTGTCCATAGAAGTTTATTTATTTTATTAAAAATATAAACTGAATTTTACGCGCCTATTCCTACGAAAAGTCAATGACTCTTAGTTTTCACAATAAAAATAAAATTGTAAAGTCACAATATTTTATATTTATTCAAATTTTTGTTTGAAAACTTCAAAAATTAACTTAACATTGACAAATAAGATTTGAATTTTTTTAAATTTTATTGTTGTTTTGTATGAAAAGTTATGACTCTTAAACGGCATTCACACCTAAATTTAAAACACGTGTTTAGCTAAAACGAGTGTAAAAGAATAAAGAACTGTTGTAGTAGAATAAAGAGCTAAAATACGTGTTTTAGCTAAACACGTGTTTAAGAATTAGGTGTGAATGCAGCCTTAGTCTTAAAAATAGTCTTATGACGGTCACAATGATTCACAAGTAGGAATAGGCACCTTAAAGTACATATTACAAGTAAATTTGTTTATTTTAAAACTGGTACGGTGACATGTCTTTTGGTATGAGTTCTGTTACCTATTCTTTTGAGTTAGTTCTGTGACCTACTCATTTCCGTTAGTTCTATGACGTCTTCTGTTGCGTTAGTTCTGTGACTTGTTCTTTTGCGTCAGTTCTGTGGGCAAAACTGCAGTTTATGGGGTTTCGGCAAAAAAAAATATGACCCCCTCTGGAATTAAAAAAAGAAAAAAACCGAAGTTATTTTTGGGAGGGTTTCGGACCCGGGAGGCCGGTGGGGGGCAAAAAACGGGGGAACATAGTAACATGTAAGTGTGGGTACTCAAATTAAAGGAAATTGTCCCACGATTCCAAAAATGTTATTTTTTTTATATCCATAAAACGTAGTATTAACTAGAGCCATTTTTCGACCAATAGGGGGGTCGAGAAAAATAAAATATTGATATGAACGGAAATTGTACTCAAATGAAAGGAAATTGGACGTGAATCGAATTAGAGGCATTTTGTTAAATTTTAGACCTTGGAAAAATAAAAAAAGTCTAAAATCACATTATTTTAGTTTTGGTAAAACCCTGTAAATATCCATTTTTTGTTGTTTATTTTAAAAATTTGGAACACAAAAGGCAGTTGGAAGTGGAAATGACAAAAGGAGTCAAGTTTTTATTGATGAGAAATTCAATTTTAGAACTGATATAGTTGAATTGCGCCGCACGGAAATATTTTTTTTGTAAAAATCCCGAAAAAAAAATTTCATTTTATTTTTTTAATGTTAGGTAGATGATATAAAAATGAAACTTTTTGTTGGAAAATGCAATTTCAGAAGTGATATACTGTAATTGGGCTGCAGGTAAATTTTTATACCCTACACCACTATGTGGTCAGGGTATTATAAGTTTGTGCTGATGTTTATAACACCAAAAAATATTGGTCCTTGACCCACCTTATAGTATACCGATCGGTTCAGAACTTTTTTTATTTCGATTTAACGATGTCCGTCTGTCTGTCTGTCCATGCATTCTTGTGCGCACTCTACAGGTCGCAAATATTAAGATATTTTGATGAAACTAGGTACACCAACTTATGTTGGCCCAAGGACGACATGGACGGTGTACCAAGGACGACATGGACGATTTTAGTTAAAATCGGTCCATGTTTAGACCTAGTGCCCATATAATGGTCCCCCCAAAATTATATTGTTTATACGCTGCAGGTCGCAAATATTGAGATATTTTTATGAAATTTGGTGCGCTGACTCACATTATAGAAAATTTTGACACAAGCCCCATTTTCACCCATTCGAATTTCGGATTCAAACATTAGTTGGCTTTTAACCAGACTGGTGTAGCGTATTGTATAGTCGGCATGCCCGACTTTAACCTTTTTACTCGTTTTTTATTTTTTTTTATGTAAATGTCAAAATTTTTAATGCGTTTATCGATTATTGAAAGAAAATAGTTTTTGAAGTCGTGGGGACATTTTCTATCATTTGAGTACCATTTTACCATACAAAAAAATTTCATCATTTTCAGTCCCCCCTCTTAAGGGACTAAAATGGCTCTAGTTAGTGCTACGATGAATGGATAAAAAAAATAACATTTTTGAAATCGTGAGTACCTACACTTACATGTTACTATGTCCCCCCGTTTTTTGCCCCCAAGGGCCTCCCGGGGCCGAGCCCCTGCCAAAATTAATTTCGGTTTTTTTATTTTTTAATTTCAGAAACCTCATAAACTGCAGTTTAGCCGTTCTGTGACATATCACAAAGCCCATGTTAAAGTGACCGGTCGTTTTTATATAAAAGAACCGGTCCGAGGCCCGGTCCCAAAGGACCAGTCACGTGACTTGTCCTGTGACAAGTCCGTTTCCCACAGGCATGTTTATGAACAGATAAACTTTTTTCTTCTTTAAACTTTGTTTTTCCCTAATTTTTCTTAATAATTTCCATAAAATCAATACTTTTTTATAGTTTCAATTCGTAGAACTCGAGTAAAGACGTTATTTTTAAAGATAAATTGTTTTTTTCGAAAAAAATTACGTATTTCATTGCTACGTGCTCAAAAATACTTTGGCTTAATTTTTAGTCGTTTATGGCCAACAATTTGGAGATATTGAAGAGTTATTGCCGAAAATTGATAAAAAAAAACAGAGAAAAAATGAAATTTTTTTGAAGATTTCGTTTGATAAAATTAGTCCAACTTGATTTTTTACAAAGATAATTTTTAAATTGAGATTTAACCTCGGCTAGCCTCGAAGTTGAATGAGATAATGTATATTTAGACCCATTCTTAATTATACTGATGAACTCAGGACAATTTTCTAAGTCGATTTAGATTTGCGTCCATCTGTTAATAAATTTCTGTGATCAAATTGCACGTCGCAATTGTGAAAATAAACCCTATTGAAAATGGTTAAAACCGGTTCATGTATTGATCTAATCGGCATAGAAAGGTTCTTTCTGATTTGGGCTTAAATGACATTAAAAACCATTGATATTTTCTTGTTACTTGGGTTTTAAAGGCTATACACTACCATAAATTATACCTCAAAACTTATAGAAATTCGGACCAATTTTGGATGTGGTCCCTCGTTTTAGGCAAATTTTTCGCAATATACTAATCAGGTCTACTTTCGGAATTCGGTTCGATTTTCAGTATATCACCCAAATCGCTGTGTAGAGTATCTCATGGTCAGGTTTGACCAACCAAAATTATTTTTCGCAGCCGAGGAGATAATAAAATATAGTAAAAACCTATATTAAAATAATTTGTGCGGCCCTTGTTGAAATTCAAATTTAGTTTTTTTTTATTAAAAACTTTTTTTAATATTTTAATTGGCCTTTTTTAAACTTTTTTATTTCGAAAATTTGTAGATAAAAATTAGGGCCAATTTTATTTTTAGAACTAAGATCGATTTGAAAATTGCTTACTTAAAAGATATTTTAAGGAACAATCGATCTTACTCTTATGGCCATTTTAATTCGAAAATTGTTACTTAAGAAGTATTTAAGACAAAAGTTGATCTTAGTTCTGGCTATAAAACTGGCCCTTAATTCTATACAAAATAAATTCAATTTCTTTTACGAAACATGTCGACATTCAGAAATACATGACAAACTATCATTTCATAAATATAAAAAATATGACATTTTGCATTAAAAAAAAAACTTTGCCACGTTTTTCAAGTTTTATTTTTGTTTTTCATCACATTTATCAAGCTTTTCATAAATATGACCGAGGTTTTACTTATTTTAGCATATAATTTTTAAATAACCATTAACAACAATTTAATTAAAATTTAGGAGCGCTAAATAATAATATTTTCTACTAATTTCATTATACTACAAATCAGTAGGCTCGAGTTTCTAAAATTAGCAAAATATACCGTAGGGCGCAAAATAGATAAATTTCCAGTAATAACATCAAAAGTTTCAGTAGCCATTATAGACTTTTTAAATGGGCGAGTTTTATAGTCAAAACAAAGCGCGAGTTTAAATTTTACTTTAGTGAGAAATTTTGTTTGAAAATTTATTGCTTAAGTAAAGGTTTATTAAAATTCGCGCTTGTGCTGACTATAATACTGCGCCACATTGATCTTAATACTTCCCCGCATTGGTCTGTGTGAAAAAGTCGGCGTTTTTATTTATCAAAAGCGCTTAAATTACTTTCTAAATCCTTAAGTTTCTAATCATCGTCTAAATTAACCCTGTAGTGCATCGTGTCCCTTTAAAGGGGCGGATTTTTTTTTTTTTGGAATAGATGGATTTGAAAACCGCTTTTGTTCCTTCCGCTTTCATTTTTGTAGTTTTCTTTTTTTATTGTATAGTGCGGCACTTTATAATTTTGAAAAACGACAATATGGCCATCGCGGACAAATCCGTTCCCATCCTTGATCAGAGCTTTGAAGAATTAATTCCTTTTTGAATGAATTCACTACCAATCGAATTCAATTTTCTCTAGAATTGAATGAATTCCTTTTCTTAAGTAATTCACTGAATTCGTTCAACTGAACGCGTTCATCAAACAACAAATTCAAAGAATTAATTCAATTGCAATACTTCTTTTTATAAAATCAAATGAATTAATTCACCGGTGAACGCGTTCAATTTTATAAATCGAACGGAAAAAAAGTGAAAAATTAATTCCTTACTGAATTAATTCACTACTGAATTCGTTCAATTTCATTTTCGTTCAGTGAATTAAAAAAAATAAAATTACGTTCAGTGAATTAAAAAAAAAAATAATAAGATCACTGAATTGAAAAAAGTAAAATAAGTTCACTGAATTGAAAAAAATAAAATAAGTCCACTGAATTCAAAGTCTGTTTTCTGCCGTTCAGTAGATGAAAAAAATAATGTACAAATAAAATTTTTAAATAAGCAATTTTACAGCGTGTGCTAGTAAAAATAAACAAATTAGAAACCGGATGCTGTTTATCAACTTACATGATTCAAAAATAAAGCCTTTTACTATTAAAAATAAAAACTTTACAGATATAGATAAATTTGGAAAAAAAATTTAACAATTAATTTTTCAAACTAGTTATATAGTTATATTTTTTCCAAATTGATCTATATCTGTAAAGTTTTTATTTTTAATAGTAAAAGGCTTTATTTTTGAATCATGTAAGTTGATAAACAGCATCCGGTTTCTAATTTGTTTATTTTTACTAGCACACGCTGTAAAATTGCTTATTTAAAAATTTTATTTGTACATTATTTTTTTCATCTACTGAACGGCAGAAAACAGAGTTTGAATTCAGTGGACTTATTTTATTTTTTTTCAATTCAGTGAACTTATTTTATTTTTTTTCAATTCAGTGAACTTATTATTTTTTTTTTAATTCACTGAACGTAATTTTATTTTTTTTAATTCACTGAACGAAAATGAAATTGAACGAATTCAGTAGTGAATTAATTCAGTAAGGAATTAATTCACTTTTTTTCCGTTCGATTTATAAAATTGAACGCGTTCACCGGTGAATTAATTCATTTGATTTAATAAAAAGAACTATTGCAATTGAATTAATTCTTTGAATTTGTTGTTTGATGAACGCATTCAGTTGAACGAATTCAGTGAATTACTTAAGAAAAGGAATTCATTCAATTGTAGAGAAAATTGAATTCGATTGGTAGTGAATTCATTCAAAAAGGAATTAATTCTTCAAAGTTCTGAGTAAAAGGCTTTATTTTTGAATCATGTAAGTTGATAAACAGCATCCGGTTTCTAATTTGTTTATTTTTACTAGCACACGCTGTAAAATTGCTTATTTAAAAATTTTATTTGTACATTATTTTTTTCATCTACTGATCGGCAGAAAACAGACTTGAATTCAGTGGACTTATTTTATTTTTTTCAATTCAGTGAACTTATTTTACTTTTTTCAATTCAGTGATCTTATTATTTTTTTTTAATTCACTGAACGTAATTTTATTTTTTTTAATTCACTGAACGTAATTTTATTTTTTTTAATTCACTGAACGAAAATGAAATTGAACGAATTCAGTAGTGACTTAATTCAGTAAGGAATTAAATTCACTTTTTTTCCGTTCGATTTATAAAATTGAACGTGTTCACCAGTGAATTAATTCATTTGATTTAATAAAAAGAACTATTGCAATTGAATTAATTCGTAACAAAATAAATCGAACGAAAGCAAATATGAATTAATTCCATTCAATATATGGTGCTTAGTGAATTAATTCGAATTTTTAATTCAGAATTGAAAAATTGAATTAAGGAATTAATTCTTCAAAGCTCTGCCCTTGATATATACTTATATATTTTCGATCTACCTGAATCTGTAATTCTATTGTGTGTGTATATTATAAATGCTTGCCACTGAACCATCCACTCCACTAAACTCTCTCCTCCGTATTCTTCGTTACCTCTACTACACACCCTCTATACGAATTGTAAGTTACAACACATGGTTGTCAGATAAATACATGACGCTGAAATTAACCCCCTCATGTTTTTTCTTCTAATAACGATAATATTTGTACTTTGTATATATTTGGCATTGAAAAATATCTATCTATGGAGCAAATTTTATAATTTGGATTTATCGCTTTTTTGGATAATATTGCACAATAAAGTTTAAGACGAATCAAGAAATCCAAAATCAAATAATTTCGATTTTTATTGTAAATAACACTATCAGTAAAATAAAATGTCTGTTTGTCGACAGGCTCGTTTTTACTAGTTTTTTCTCTTAAATTCGTTCTTGAAGTGAAATTTGCTATCTTTTTAATTCACTGGTTTTTATTTACTATTTTTAATACAATTTTCTTTCATTTAACTCGAAAAGAAAATCGGTTTCGCTAATTCTTCCGCAGTTTCTAAGTTTACTATTGTAGTTTTTACTAGAAATGCAAACAAACAGACCTAAAATTATGTAGTTTTGCTTTCTGAGTATATCAGCTGTGCTTAAATTTAAAAGATCTATGAGATGGTCCCTGGGTTAGAGACACATTCGTAAAACTTATCCTGTCCATTCTAGAAAAAGAATATAAACTCCTTTTACAAGTAGAGACTTTAAGCTAGCTTAGTAGTTACTTATTATCGTAAATATATTTTTGACGACTTTTTAAATAGTTTTTTTGCTTTAAAAAGTTTATTTAATTTCCGAAAATTTAAATTTACATTCTTCTCGCTTAAAAACCGTTCCTGGTTCAACAACAGTTTAAAGGTAAAAAAGTAGTAAATTACTTTTTCTATCGATATAATACTATTGCTTTTATAAAAAATTTTTATTTAGCCAAAAACTTCGTAATATCTGAAGACCACATTTTGACGATCTTGCGCATTAGAGGGTTAATGAATTTAACATGTGATATTTAGTAACACCGAAATCACATTTAGTGCTTAGCTAAGATCGGTATAAATACGCTAATCCTATACACACATGGCTAGATTAAAATAAGGATACTTAGGAGAGAGTTAGGTAGCTCTTGAAAAGTACATTTATGCTCAAATGGGTTTTTAATTTTTTTCTGGTTTTTCCCTTCATCAAGGACATTATCTTTATCGCTTTTTATTTATTAAGTAGAAATATATAGGATAATATGGACTCAAATCACACATATACATACATGAGATTAAGATTGTGTATGTAGCCATATTGAAAAATACCGGAAAAGCAAGACTAATAATGGTGGACTTAAACCCCACTAATGGCAAAACGTAAATTCCCAGCAAAAAAGAAATGCGAAAGCAGTAGAAAAAGCATGATCAAGATTTAGGTATTTATATTTCAACAGAAATACTAATGACTTTAACATTAAATTGTCATATACTGAAAATAGTTGTGAGTTAAAATTAACTGAAAATGTAATTTAAAATAAATTAAAAATCACTTAAAATCCAGTCTACTAACTTTTAATTTATGTAAATCAAAAGAACTTTTCATTAATTTTTAATGTTAATAAATTAACTTACAATATATATAAAAAATAAATGATTTTTCATTTATTTTAACTGCCAACAAACTAACCATAAATCCGTAAAAACAAATGATAATTCCTTTATTTATTTTTTAACTGTGAGTTATTTAACAACAAAATTTCTAAAAAATAATAATGTTTCTTTTATTTTGTTTTTTTAGCTACCAAAGAACTTACAAAATCCGTAAGAATAAATGATATTAGTTTATTTCGTTTTTTTAACTGAGCTAGAAATTAACTACAAATCTAAAAGGGTTTCTTCTTTTTTAAACGAAACATTTTATTGTAAATGAAAATATTGACTGCAACAGAAAATCGTATTTACTTGTTATTTATTTTTTAAATAATAGACAAAAAAAGTTGAAAAATATATCTCTTTGTATTTTAACTGTACAATCATTTCAAAATATATGTATGTATGTATGTACGGATAACTTTTTAAATAAACTACAGTCAGCCAGCAAAAAAAAAAGAGATGCCGATGCAGTAGAAAAAGCACTACACTTGATGATCTAGATGTACTTCTTTTTAAACATAAACACTAATGATTTTAACATTGAGTTGTCATAGGAGAGGAGTACCTCCCACTTGAAAGGAAGCTCTTTTTCACCAATTCAAATTTAAAAAAAAAATTCTTTGAAAAACAATTATATTTTTTTTTTTATTTTAGAAAAGTTTTTTTTTTATTGCCGCCACCATGTATCGAACTTGCGACCTCATGATTGCTAGTCTAGCTCTCTACCGCTGACCTATTCTTTGATATGAAAGTTGACTAGCATAAAAACACCACTTTGTCATTGCGTGATATTGTGCTTTATTCTCTTCAATAAAAGTACTTTTTAAACAAGTGCAAAAGGTGCACTGCAATTCAGTATTGCAGTATATTTTTATTTTAAATATTTTTTAAAATTGAAATTTAAAAAAAAGTATTGAATTTGAACAAATTAATTACAAATATTAACAAAAAATAAAAAAAAAAATTATTCCCTCCAGGAATCGAACCCACGTTCATCTGTTTAGAAATACCAAATGATACCAAATCACTCTTAGAGCAATTATGCTTTAGAAGCAAAACTTAAGTTATTTTTTTAATGTTGTTCAAAAGTAATTCCAAAAAAGCTTTAAAAATATACTAACGGATACTTTGGAATGAATGAAAGAAGTGACTTTTTGAAGTTGTTCAGAATAACTACTGAAAAGTAGTAAAAATACACTAACGGATACTTTTGAAGGGGTGAAATAAGTAGTTTGTAAAGCATTACTTCAAGTTTGTTTCGCTGGAAAGTTAATGAAAATAAAAAAAAATGTTATTGCCGCTAGCAGGTATCGAACTTGCAACCTCATAATTGCTAGTCTAGCCCTCTTTCGGTGAGCTATTCTTTGATATGAATGTTGAGTGGCATAAAAATAGTGAGTGAATATAAACACAAAATGCGTAAAATTATTTTGTACACACTGTGATAGACAATAATACACCTGTAATATATTTATAGCCGTTATGTATTTATAATTAAACATATTGTGAGTATTTTTTTTTTTATATTCTTGATTAGTTTAAATTTTACTCACAAACTTTGTAAATTGACTAACTTATGATAGTAATGAAAATACATGCAAACTGACATTTGGAAAAATTCAAGAAATTGAAAATTATAAAATAAATTGATTTCTAATAAATTAATATTCAGTGTGTTCCCGTACGTTCCCAAAGTTACCGAAATTTACCCAAAGTTACCGAAATTTACCCAAAAGCGTTCCCGTACTCGAGAATTGGGTAAATGAGAGCGCTAATGCGAGTGTATTAGTGCTTCTCTTTTTACCAAAATTTACCCAGACTTTTTCTTCGGGTAAACTTTGGTAAAACAGCTGATGCAAATATAAACAAAAAACAATTGTGAAATTAAATTAAAAATTGTAATTAAATAAAGAAATAAGCAAAAGAAACTTGGTTTTTTGTTAAAATTAAATGAATAAAATCAAAAACAACTTTTAAAAGCGAATAAATATGTCTATTTGTGCCGATTTGCAAACTGAAATTATACGTATTTTCACATCAGTGATGGGATTTTTGGAACAATCTAAGATTGATTGGCAATGGCACAACCGATACTATTTTGGCACATTTTGGTTATCTACAAAATTTAATTGAAAATAAATTTAAAAAATAACAATTCTTTAATTTTTAGTTTCTAAGCATTTATTGGTATTAAAATATTTTTTCGAATAAAGCAAAACTAAAAAATGGCATCGAAGATATTACCGAATAAAGCACCGTAAGTTGTTTTTCACGTGAAAAAATTTCTCTCAGACTTTAAAATGCTTTAAATTGCAATTTAAGTTTAAAAAAATTAACAATATTTTAATTTTATAACAAAGCCACAATCACAATTAACACAAAATGTCACTTTTTCACCAAAAAAATAATAGTCTTGTACATTAAATTTGCGTGAAAACTAAGTTTGCACAATTTTCATGTGAAACTCATTGTCGTGAAAAATATTTTTTTTTATATGGAGTATAACAGTTTTTTCACGTGAAAACTGAACAACTTACGGTGCTTAATCCATAGAATTTTAAAAATTCAAATGCTATAAATTTATATCAGAGCTTCGAAAGAATTAATTTAAGTTTAATTCATGAAAAAATTAATTCAGTTTTAGAAAATGTTTATATGTATACCATTCCGTGCAACCATTCCTAAAGAATTGGCTGCATTCCCAAATCTTTATTAAGAATCGGATGAATTTAATTTATCATTCACCTTTTAATTGAAAGAAAATTTTAATTCATTCAAATATAATTAAGTCCATAAGAATTCAAGATAGAATTAATTCCATAAGAATGCATTTACAAAATGAAAGTTGAAAACACGGGTTCTAAGTGAAAATTGAGTTTTGGCACAATAAAGGCTCATTTGGCACATTTTAGTCACACACTTGGCACAAAACAAAATTTTTCAAGTCCCATCACTGTTTAACGTTATTCTTTGAAATAAGTTTTTGGGCTAGAAAGGTGGTTTTTTGCGTTCCTGTACTATTGGGTAATTTTGTCATTTTGTGAGAGGATTTTGTGCTTACTCTCATTTTACCGAACTTTACCCAAAAAGTAAAGAAACACACCTATTGTGTAAGAATATTATCGGCGGTGGCTCCAGCCGGTGTTGCCACTAATGAAAAATCCATATGATTTTTTGGAACTACCAATCTTCAGATGATATCTGTCAAATTTTAATGACAATTTGTTTATTAGTGAACAAGTTACAGCTGTTTTAGTGAAGCTACTGTTGCGATTTTGAAAACAATGGATTCAAAGCAATTTCGTGTGTTGATTTTTTATTGCTTTTTAATGGGGGAAAAACACCGTTCAAGCAAAAGCTTGGCTTGATAAGTTTTATCCGCACTCTGCTCCTTTGAGGCAAATTTTAGAAAAGTGGTTTGCTGACTTTAAACGTGGTCGTACAAACACCGATCTGATCGCCCAAAATAGGTGGTGATACCCGAAAACATCAAAAAATTTCACAAAGTCGTTTTGGCAGACCGTAAAGTAGCAGGAGACAGCTGATACCTTAAAGATATCAAAGGAACATGTCGGCTTTATTATGCATGAACATTTGTCCATGAGAAAGCTGTTTTCAAAATGGATGCTGCGTTGGCTCACAGTGCACTGGTGCGAATGAAGAAAAAAGTGCTCTTTCAGCAAGACAATGCGCCGTATCACAAGTCGTTGACTACACTGAGAGAATTATCTGCATGATATTAATGAATTATTGCATAAAACCAATGAAGTTGCACTGGAACTCGTCCATTGAAACTTTTAATTGAATTAATGGAATTTTTCATCAAATTTTGTGAAAAATTTCATTTTATTTACTAAAACTTTCATACACTCGATGAAAAAGTTTCATTAAAACTGCATTTATAAAATATATGAAGCTTTTTCATCAAATTTAAGAAATTTTTCATTTACATTGTGAAGAAAACTTCATTAGTATGCTGAAAAATTTCATTAAAACTCGTCCAGTAAAATTCCCTCTGTGTATCATGGCCAAATTTCATGAATTACTCTTTCAATTGCTTTCGCACCCACCGTATTCGCCAGATTTGGCTCCCAGCGATTTTTACCTGTTTTCAGACTTTAAAAAAATGCTCGCTGGAAAGAGATTTGGTTCGAATGAAGACGTGATTGTCGAAATGGAGGCCTATTTTGAGCTATCGAAATGTTAGAAAGGAGTTGGAGTGATTGTATTGCTCTTGAAGGAGACTATGTTGATAAATAAAGTCGAATTTTGGCAAAAAATTGTTGTTTTATTGGTTATCCTACGGACTTTTCAGCCGAGGTGTTATCATTTACACTCAAAAGAGTTTGTCGGTAGAATCTACTGAAAATTACAGTTAAAACAAAGGTACGAGTATATGCGGTTAAAAAGGCGACAAAGGTATTTACCTTTAAAATAACGAAAAATTCTATTATTTCTAACTGATGAAAAATAACTAACAAATCCATTAAAAATAACTAAAAAATTCGCAAAATTAATTTATTAACTTATTTTACTACAAAAATTTTAAAACAACTGAAACACTGGGTAAAAGCTACTGTTTTTCATAATTACTTTTTTGGGAATTATAAAAGTATATTTTAATAAAAACAATTTTTCACTCGGTTACAAAAATATGTGTAATTACTTCAGCCTGTTTAAAATTTGAAGTAAAACTTCTAAACAGTTCTCCAGATATTACGCTTTTTTACATTGGAGATAGAATAAAAATTTCTGATTTTTATTTGCAACCTAGGAATATTATCAGTAATAACAAATATGAACAAAACTAGAATTTTTAAAATTCAACGAAATTCAATGAAATTTTTTATTTTTTAAATAACTATCAAAAATAATTGTTTACTGTAAAAATACTGTTTTGGTAGTTGTTTATTATCATTTTAAAAATAACTGCTTTAGACAACTGTTACGAAATTACAGTATTTTTCGCTAGTTGTTTTTTTTTAATAACTGTTATAACAGTTGTTTTGCATTTTTCCATAGAAAAATAACGGTAATTACAGTTGAAAGCAACAACTGCTGATTACTAAGCAAACAACTGTCATGTAGTAACTAATAAACCTTTATGAGGGTATTTTTCTTGAGAAACACATGGTATAAATTTCTGCAAAAAAGCTTAGGCCGGTTAGAGGGTTAAAGCCAGCTGGTTAATTGTCTCACTTTTCCTTCTGACGGGCAAAATTTTTCACGGCATCCTCAACTAGTTTAACTTGGGGAGTCAAAGACAAAAATCCCTCCAGTTGGGCAATACTATCAACTAAAAAGCCATAATGTATATGCACAAATCTATTTGCTTTCTAATGTTTGGTAAATTTAAAATGTTTTTAACATTTTGTATTAAAGCGGCATCTACTTCATTTAAATCGTCCACGACTTTCTTAAATTCATTAAAATGTTAAGCATACTACCCGACAGCTTCCAACCAGGTTCCCCATCTGGTGACTATTGTTTTTGATGGAAGGCTTAACTCGGGGTATTTTCCTTTAAATGCCGCAAGATGTAAAGGAGCTTTAAGAAAATTTTTTCCCATATGAAATTAATAAATCAATATTCTCAAAATGGTTTCTAATCTCTTCTGCAACGCGATGCATTGCATATGCTAAAGAAAAATAAAAAGTATATATAAATGCAGTTTTGGAAAAATGTGCGGAAATAAGCAAAATAGGCATTAAAATATGCATAAAAATATGCATTTATAACAAAAATATGCATTAGTATCAAAAATACAAATTTGTTAATTCGCACAGATATTTAGTTTAGGGTGTTATCCAGCTAACGACAACAAACATGTATTTCCATGAAAATTCGAGGCCTAATAATAACGAATTTGGTACTTTATAGGGCAAAGAATTCCATGCAAATGCATGTTTTTTTGATAGTCCAAAACTAATATGGACTAAAAATTTATCTGAATTATCAAATTTAGAACAAAATGGCATCAATTTGTAATTGATATTTTGACAAAAATGCAAGTTTTTGAAATATTTTGACTTTATTTGGTGCCTTCTTCATATGTGACCTTCTCCGAGAAAAGGGACCTAGTGTGTGAAAATGAGATTTTGAGAAGAACGCATTTAAAGTTTCAAATTTTAATGTTTTTCTCATTTTTATCGATTTTCCCAAGTTCCCGTTTTTTGACACACTAGGTCCCTTTTCTCGGAGAAGGTCACATATATACTATGTGCTTTTGAAAGCATACCTATTTGTTGATATTTTTCTTTTTCGTTCATTAACGTCAGTCCTGTGACAGGTTATTTTGTTTCAATTCTGTGACAGGTTCTTTTGCTTCAGTCCTGTGATAAGTCACAAGGAGCAATCTACTCCCTGCTAGGACAAGCCCATGTAAAAGTCACCGGTCCTTTTCATATAAAAGAACCGGTCCAAACCATGGACCGGTCATGTGACGTGTCCGGTGACCGGTTCCTTTTCCCACACGGGTTTTCTTGTGCGCACGTTACAGGAATTTGGTACACTAATAAAAAAAATCCCGTACAAATAGGTCAAAATTGTGCTGGCGCAAATACATGTACTATTTCCTGTTATTTCAGCAGAAAATATTGCTGAAATTAGCAGATTTTGTTTCCTAAATACTAGTAAAATAAGAACAGCAAAATTAAAACTGTTAAATTTACAGAATTTTAGTTATATTCAAGTTAAGTTTTAGTTAATTGAAAATAACAAATTGTACTGTAGAATCTGCAGAAAATTTTGCTAAATATCAGTAGACTAAAAATAGCAAAAATAAACTGTAATATCTACATAATTTCTGCTATTTATAAGCTAAATTTAGTTAAATGCAAATAGCAGTATATCCTGCTAAAATTAGCAGAAATATTTGCTAAAAAAAATGTAAACTGCTGTTTTCGAAAGGCTCGATTTTTATTTGCATTTAAAAAAAATCGAAAAAAAAATTCGAAAATTTTAATTTTTTTGTGAATTAGCAAAATTTTTAAAATTAAAATTAAATTAAAATTCTGTATATTTAACAGTTTTAATTTTGTTGTTCTTATTTTACTAATATATAGCAAAAATAATCCGCTAATTTAGCAGTTTTTTTCTGCAGCATAATTTTTAACTAATTTTTAGTAGTTTTAACTAAATTTTTTACGGACTTTTTTGTATTAGTGTACTAGTTTTCACCAACTTTTATTTTTGCAGATTTGAACTAAGAGTTAACTCAAATATAACTAAAATGCTGTAAATTTAGCATTTTTGCTGTTCTTATCCTGCTGGTATTTAGTTTGCTAATTTCAGCAGTTTTTACTGCAAGTTAATTTTTAACTAATTTTTAATAGCTTTCTCTGCTATTTTTACAGGTTTATTTTTATGAGCGTATACTTGTTCTCACGCTACAGGTGGCAAATTTCAAAATTGTTTAACGAAATTTTGTACACTGACTCATGTGGGCCAAAGGTCAAATATATTATAAATAAATTTCGAATATCTTTGAACCTAGGTCTAATAAGAACAATATTTACGACTTTGTCTTAAATACACCTAATATTAGGCAAAATCAAAAATTTCTTTCTGATTTCCTCCACTAATAGAAAAAAGTCCGTAAAAAATTTAGTTAAAACTACTAAAAATTAGTTAAAAATTATGCTGCAGAAAAAAACTGCTAAATTAGCAGATTATTTTTGCTAGTAATATAGGAACAGCAAAAATAAAACTGTTAAATATACAGAATTTTAGTTATATTTGAGCTAAATTTTTGTAAATGGAGAATAGCAAATTAACCTGCTAAAATCAGCAAAAAATTTTGCTAAATAATTAGTAGCCTAAAAAATCACCAAAAAATTTAAATTTTTCGAAGTATTTTTTGTCGATTTTTTTTTAAATGCAAATAAAAATCGAGCCTTTTGAAAACAGCCGTTTACAATTTTTTAGCAAATATTTCTGCTGATTTTAGCAGAATAGACTGCTATTTGCATTCAACTAAATTTAGCTTAAAAAAAGCGAAAATTTTGTAGATTTAACAGTTTATTTTTGCTATTTTTAGTCTACAAATATTTAGCAAATTTTCAATTAACTAAAAGTTAGCCTATATATAACTAAAATTCTGTAAATTTAACAGTTTTAATTTTGCTGTTCTCATTTTACTAGTATTTAACAAAAAAAAAATCTGCTAATTTTAGCAGTTTTTCTGCAGCATCATTTTTAACTAATTTTTAGTAACTTTTTCCGCTTTTTTAACAGATTTATTTCTATGAGTGTAATATTCTGCCAACTTAAAAATAAATTTTCCTTTTGAAACCATTTGACTGGTGTAGGGTATCGTTTAGTTGGCATGCCCGACTTTAACTTTTTTACCCGTTTTTCATTTGAGTTAAGGTTAAAACACACTAATTTGGACAAATTTATAAAAATCGCTAACTACAAATTTTGATTGAAAGCGGCTAAATTGTTATCGCTGTTGAAGAGAGTGTTTTTGAAATGACTAAACGAGTGTCAGTGAGGGGTACGGATGGATGAAGTTGGTTCATTCTCTGCGTGTGTTTGTTTGTTTTTCTATTTATTTACGTTTTCTGTTCTGTTTTGGTTTTCAAATTTCCTTTTGTATTACGCTGTACCTACCTATATACAGTACGACATATAGATACAAATTATTTGTAGCTTAGAGATATATTCGAAACCATTCTTCTTGACATTCATAAACAGAACTTACAAAAGAACACAACTCTCGCATTCACAAGCACGGAAGGAATAACGGCCAGCAAAAAGAAATTAAAGGAAATAAAATTACAAATTTATTTTTTTAAATAACAAGTGGAAAATTAAAGAAAAAGTAAGCTTTGTATATTAAAAATAACTGAAATATATTAAAAAAAAAAAAAACATTATAAAAAATATATAAGAATATCTAAAAGTAACCAAAACAAATATACATATAAACTAAGAATTAACTTAAACAGTGAAAAAGAAAATTTGGTTTATTAAAGTGATGAAAAACTAATTAAAGATAAAAGTATCTAGAGAATGTAAAAGTATCTATAATATATGTACATATAAAAGTATCTAAAAGATATATACACTTACGTATTATAAATAACGGTTTATATCAACCCTAAAGAAAAGTTGTAAATAGTGTGTAAATAAATTTAAAACTTGTTTATAATTCAAAATTTTAAATTTACTATTTAAAGTTTAAACAAAAAAAAAAGTGTCTTAATGTCAGTTTTTAGCTGGAATTAGTTATACGTAAAGTAACGTCACGAATCAGCTGCTGCAATCTAAGATAATGAGTAAAAAAGTAGATTTTCATTAAATACGATTTTTGTCTTAAAAAAAAATTATAAAACATTTTTTATTTAAATAAAATTTTAGACAAAATTCGATTTTAATTTAGTCTATAAAACTGGAATCTACAGATTTTTGTTTTTAAACTTAAATTTAAATTTTTTTTAACAATTAAAAAAATGGGTATATATTTATAAATTTTTCTTTTGTTAAAAGTCAAAACAACCATTTTTGTTTAAATTTTTTATTATATTTTTCTGTACATTTTTCTGTATTTGTTTTGGCCTTTTATTTCAACTCTCATCCACCATAACAATCAACCACCACCATCATTATATGAGTACCACCTATCTATATGGATGACTTAATAAAGAAAGGCCCTAACTCTACTTTTTTTATTAACTTTAATCAAAAAGTGCTATCTACTGAAATGTTTTTCCGTATTATGTATACACTTAAGACCAAAGGCGAAGAAAAGTCTTAAACTTTCCACCTGTAAATACTAAACCATTTTATTGATTTCACTTTCTCTCTAAAATAATTAAATATTTCAAACAAAACAATTTTTTTCAAATAATCGAATCATCCCAATAATATTTTAAAATTTTTTTCCCTATTAAAAATTAGTTTTTTTTTGTATTTTTAATATGGCAATGAATATGATAGAGTTCGCCATTTAATTGTGTATTCTACGAGGAAACATTTTGTTTGAATTTGCTTTAATCATATTTCTAATAAATTCTGAAATTAAAATTTTTGCAATTCCGAATAAGGTACAGCTCGACCGAAAACTCTGATGTTTATTGCAATATTCTATTTAATTTATTTTTATTATAAAATATATATGGTTTTTTTGGTTTTGTTTATATGGAAGTCATGTCAAGAGGGAGATAACAATAAAACATCTCTATACATTTTGTATAGCGCATTTTTTGTATATATCTGTCTCTTTTTAGACTTTTTGTGCTCTCTCTTTTGTGGTATTCTTAAATTTTTGCATTTCATTTTGCTCATTTTCTGTCAGCCATTTTGTCCAAATCAGCTGATTCATGTCTGTGTATTAAGCTGTGAAATTTATATTTCAAATTTTTCAGATTTTATAAGTTCTCTCCTTCTCTTCTAAAGAAATAAAAAATCAAGTTAGGGCCTTTTATTATCAAGCCATCAAATATACCACTTTACAAATTATAATTATTTCTCTACAATATTTTACACTTTTTTCCACTTTGTTACCCAAAACAAATTGAAAAAATTTTGTTTGTATTCAATATTTTTTTTTTGTTTTTTGGTACTTTAACATTTTCGTTTAGTTGCTGTTGTATTTAGTTGGCAAGATAGTGTCGACTTTGCAATATCGTTTGTGATATTTCTCTCCGTGTGATACTTCATATCGAAAAATTATAACGATTTTTTTTTTCAAATATATATATATATATATTCTAATATATACTCCCTAGTTTAATGTGCGTTTTGTTAGTAAATTTAAACAAATAAAGTGTTTAAAAATAAGAAAAAATTAATTTATAAAGAAAAAGGTTAGTTAAAATAAATAAATAAATAAATAAATAAATAAATAAATAAATAAATAAAAAATATAAATTTAGAAAAAAATAACAATTGTAAACAAAGTAAATTTACTTAAACAATAATAATAAAAGCTGAGAAAAATATTAAAACTGCTGGAATAAATATCTGTGAAATTTAAATTTTTATGTATTCAAGATTTCATAAAAAACTTTAAGTACCTAATGAAAGGGTGTATAAAATATGCATGGAAATTTGTGACATCAAATTACTTAATGTAAATGTCACATTTACATTAAGCCAGTTTTCAATGATTGTAATATAAAAATAAAATTTTTTACACCTTTGACATTCAAATTTAACTTTTTATTAATTTTGTGTTATGGCGGCGGTTATGGAAATTTTCAAAGATGACGTGATAGAACAAGTTACGTTCACAATATTTGAAAATAAAATAATGAATTCGAAACCGTATAATACGAGGGTGGATCAGTAAATTCGTGATTTTTTAAGTGAAAGACAGTTGGTTTAGAATAAAACAATATATATGGTATATTCCTTAACATAGTCTTCTTCTAGCTCAATACACTTACTCCAACATTTCTCCAACTTTTTTATTCCTTCTAAAAATAGAATTTGTCGAGGTTCTCAAAATAGCAATAAGCAATAATTTCATGGTTGGAGCTACATCTCTTTCCACCAATTCATTTCTTTAGGCTTGGAAATAAAAAATGGTCACTGTTATTATTTTCAGTATCAGTACATCCGGAGGCTAAATCCTCTTATCCGCATTTCGGATAAACAATGCCAAATACTTCTTTAAAGTTGTCACACGATTTGAAACCCAACTGATCATTTAAAATAGAAATCGCAGTTCCATATGAAATGCCTATGGCATCAAAAATCTCATGCACTTTCACTCTCCGATCGGACAACACCATATCGTGAATTTTTTTTTCGAAATTTTCTGGTGCAGTGATCTTTATTGCCCGTCCAGTAAACCTTTTTTTTACCATTGAAGTTGATGGTGCAGAGTTTCCATAGTACTTACTTATCAACCTTTTCCTTTGTTTGGGTGACGGTTTTTTTTTCGCAAAAAATAATGTTTGGTGAACACTCAAAATTCGCTTCTTTCGATTTTTACAAAAATCCACTAGGAACACTTGTTAAACGCAAAGTTTATGATGGAACTTGCTCAAAATCTGACAGTACGTCAGTTTATTATTATTTTGGCCCATATGCCAAAAAGTCGGTGCCGAGAAAAACGATAAAGAATGTTTATATTAATTTTTCTTAAAATCTACATAATAAATATATTTTTTTATTTCCGCTCTTTGATTTCGGCATAAATTTTAAACAAAAGTAGAAATTTTCATCAATTTATATACAAAAAAATAAATTTTCTTGTTTTGTGCTGCATATCAAGTTTTGTTTTTCAATTTTACTGTTTTTGCTGCATATTCATAATTTTAAATGGGCCTAAAAGCCGTTCTTTTTTTTTATTTTAATTTACTAGAGCTGTAAATTCTTGATAACTTTCAGTACTCGATACTACACAGAAAGAATTTACAAAATTCTAACTAAATTTTTAAACGCTTTTCTTATACCGTTTTTGTAAAAAAAAAGGAAACTTTTTAAAAAGGCACCAACAATAGAAATTGTAAATCCAAAAAAAAAAAATTGTTATTTATTTTTAGAATTTTTATTTTTAAACAATTTTGATATGAGAAATAATAATTTACAAACATTTCAAACAAACAAATTTTTGAAAATAAAATTTCAATTAAAAAAAAATGAGTTTGTTTTTACAAATTCCATTGTTGGTGCCTACTGTTTTTTCTATGTATTAAATACTTTTTCAATTGAGTACTTGATACCGCTCAATAGTTTTTCGTACAACTTTTTTCCGAAAGAGTTATAGGGAAGAGTTATATTGTCGTAGGTTATTTCCTTGGCATAAATTATTTGGGAAAATACAAAACTGAAACCAAGTATTCAATACTTTTACAACTTTTTGGTTGTTATCGTAATGCAGCGCAACAATAATGAAGTAATTTTATTTTATTTTTGTATGCAAAATTTACTATATATGCCAAAGAGTGGTGTATACAGCAAAACAATGCTTATTGATTGCTAAAATTTCGTATATAGAGCAGAGGCGATGTTGGATATCTCAGATACGGAACAAGATCTGATCTATTCCTAACTAAATATAGGATGTGTTCAGCGAACTTATGTAAAATACTACGAGGAACATTTTTGTAGAACATTTTAACTCTCTAACTCTTCAACTGCAGGGACTTGTTTACACCGTTATAAAAAGGGATAAAAAAGACCCATAAAGAGGGTTCAAATGTTGCAAATAAATGTTCTTCGCAGTGCTTTACATAAGTTCGCTGAACACATCCTATACCTAAAATAGAAGATTCACATGTTTTCCTCCTAAAATCCACGTTTGTGGGAGATTTGAGCGCCAATTATGAATAAATCGAAATTAACCCTTCAACACACTTTAAGTTTTGACTTATTTCTGAAACTGAACTTAAATTTGCAACTTTAATGTCTTCAGAGACTTATAGTAGAATTTCATGGAAAATATTTATGTGGAACATTTCAACCCTCTAACTCTTCAATTAAGGGCACTTTTGGCCCCTATTTAAAAAGGAACATAAACGACCTGTAAGTTAAAGAGTTAGAGTGTTAAAATGTTCCGCAAAAATATGTGTCATGAACTTGTACTATACGTTTCTGAAGACATCAAAGTTTAAAATTTAGGTTCAATGGTAGAAATGAGTCGAAACTCAAAATGTGTTTAAAAGTTAATTTCGTGCTTATTCAGAATTGGCGCCCAATAGAGCACCCATATCTGCAAAAGTGTTATTTTTTTTACCTCCCCACGTATTTTTCGATAGATTGGGCGTAAAAAATAATATCCCCGCGAAAATTAATCCTCTCGGATTAAAACTGGCCAGTCACAAAGTACAAAGCTTCTTTGAGCTATAACTCTTAAAGTAAAGGTTATACAGCAGAATACTATTTGGGCATATCTACAGGCAATAATGTGGCTAGAATTTTCCTCATACACACTTTTGACGTATCAATGAAGCGTCATGGAGATTTAAGTGGTTAAACACAAACTGAAAATTATCATATAGAGACAATCTGACAATAAAATATAAACAGTAATACAATTTAATGGAAAATCACTGTTGAAGCAGAGACTAGATCTAGTCTGATTTGCAAATTAATACTGTGTTTATAACTTTTAGAAAAAAGGTCTATTCTTCTTCTTAACCTCAACCCTAATTAATTAAAATTAATAAAAATGCATATTAATTACAATATTAATTGCATTTGCTCTATATGACGCATTTGAAAAAACAACACTTTACTAAAACTGAATTCAGTTGGGGCAATCGAATCAATTCGGTTGGCAAAGTATTCGATTGCAATATCGGAATTGTTTTCAAAATGTATTTAGAATTAGATCTTGTTATATCAAATTGTATCAAATTATATATAATTTGAAATAAGATCAACCCATTTTTCGGATCAAATTATAGCAGAGGAGATCCCATGCAATGAGATTATGTACGCCATTTTTCGGATCAAATAAGATATGATGTGATATGGAATTTTATATGTGACTATTTATACTTGTGTATATTTATGTCAGAACTTTTTTCATTGGGAGTACAAAACATACTTAGGACCATTTTGAGATACAGTGGTGGAAAATATAATAGGAACAATTCAAGTTTTTTTTTTAATTTTATTCTCGTTGCCTTTATTTTTAAAGATCAAAATAGTGGTTAAATTCGCCCGAAAGGTAAGAAGGTGGTCCAGTATTGAAGTATTTTAACGTAAAGTCTGTTTTTTTATTTCGTGGCTTGTTTTAAGTGGGCGTGGCTTTTAATGAAAAATAGCGATATCGACCTTTTATCAAATTACATAGTAAAATTTTGCGAGTACTGATGGAATCTCTATAAACTGTATATTGTTGGAAATCCTATAAAATTTACTCAAATCCTGCATTATTTTTATCCACAAATGGTCTCCTGACTTATCATGGCAGTACCTTAGACATGAACAAATTTTTCTTAGCTTTAAGCGATTTTAAAATAAAGTTACCAACACTGAAATTTAACCACGATTTTGATCATTAAAAATAAAAGCAACAAGACTAAAATTAGAAAAAACTGGAATTGCTGCTATATTATTTTTAGCACCACTGTATATGTGTTTGAACTCAATATCCCCAAAAATTACCTTTGAATCCTTCATGAAAAGAATCATCATGCACATTGATTTAAAGGATCCATTCTTGGCTTAAAAATAAGACCAACTTTAATTTGGTATCTTGTATATTTAAATAGTTATAGGTAGTTTTTTTTAACGATACTTTGGTAAAATTTTTATAATTTTTTATAATACTCATAATCTCATATTTCGGAAACCAAAAAGGAGTGTCTCTAGGCTCTGAACTCTTGCAGTGTACGATAGTTTTAGTGAATTCCATTCCAATGGGAGATGGCGATTTCAGAAATGTCACGTTTCTGTCTTGAGTTAACAGGGTTTCACGCCTTTGGAGCTATAGAAAATGTGGCTTTTGGAACAATTTCAAACAAAAATCATCGGTGGTACAACTGACAGTAGATGGGGGTTACAAAGAAAAAGTAATTATTCTATAACTGTTTCATTTGAACAAAATTTTACTGGGTAGTTTAACAAATTTTTTTTTTTCACCAACATTGCATTTCGATTTTATGAAAATATACACAAATTTGTTTGTTTTAATCAAGATTTAATTTTAAATTATTTTTGTAGCTGTTAAGTAACTGTTAGAAAACAAAACGTTTGGGACAGGGTTCAAAGCAATTGTTTGTTAACAATTAAAATTACAACATGAATAAAATTTTAATTATTTCTTTGTGAGATTTTTGTTGTGTTAGAAATTCAAATGCATATCTTCTACATACTGGCTGCATGTATTTAGTTAAAAGAGATGCTTTTTCTTGTTGCATTCTATATGGGGTTTTATTATTCAAGGTCAATATTGACGTAAGCATATAAACCATACAAAATGGCAACAGAAACACAGACAATAATATGTACATTCTTTTATGGTATAAAAATTTTTTTTATTATTTTGTTTTATTAACAAGAAATTACATAATATTAAATGATTGTTGGCGGGTTGAGAATGATGTTGACAAGAAAATGACGAAGTATGGCACAAGTTTTTAAATGAAATAAACAAAATATTTTGCATTATATGGATGGTCATAAGTTTATAATTACAGATTACGGAAAAGTTTTGGTTGTTCCAATAGAATTTGGTTGCCAATACTAGTTCATATTTTAAAGATTTGTTGTGGGTGATAGAAAAATGAATCCTATTTTTCGAGATCAAGTTCCTGATCGAGATTAAAAAGAATTATATACGAATAAAAGCGTCCTTGCGCAATGTTTTACCTTGTCCCGTTTTTGTTTTTAGTTATCATTTGTTTTTTTCATAAACAATCCGTTCCTTATCAATTTAGTTAAATAAATATACATTAACACGCTTATTATAGTGAAAATAATAAAACTAGCTAATAAACAATTAAATCATACTCGAAGATTAAATATTGGACAAAGCAAAAACAAAATAGAAACAAAGCAATTTGTCTAGACCAAATGTCTATTAGTTTTGTTATCACTTAAACTAAGTTAACAATAACATTTATTAATGCACGATTTTTATTAAATAATTTCTATTTTTTCTTTATTTTTCTAGGTAAGTCATTGATTTGGAAGAACCTATAGTACACAGTATTTTATTTACTTATTGGATTTCAAGTAAGTTTTTAATTAAATTAATTAAGTGCATTAACAATCAATTAAATGTATATCATATAAAGTCTAAGACTAATCTGTGTGAAAACCAGTTATAATTTTATTTTTTTTGGTAGTTGAGAATATGCAAAGTCATAAAATTAGTAACAATTAATATTAACAAGTTTCTAAATATGGCAAAAATTAGCAAAGTATTATATGGGTTTGTATGAGGCATTAAAAATGTAATTGAAGAAAAAAAAAATATATATATACATTAGGGTGGGTCGATTTAGCAATCGATATTGCGTACTCGATTTTTCGAAAGCTTTTAGCATGGGGAAAAAAAAGTTCCTCTACGACATATCAAAAAAATTATTTTCGAGGCTCCCAAATTTAAATTTTTTGCAATTTTCTAATAAATGCTAGATTAGCGCCATCTTGAGGTGGCTTTTTGAAACAACTAATAAAGTTGTAAACAATATAACATTACAACCTTTCCAGAAAGGTATTACTTAAGAAAATCGGATAAAAAATGTGGCAACTAGAGGTAAAAGTATATAAGTAAAATTATTTTCTGCTTGATGATGAAATGATGATAATGATGAGAAATTATGATAATGATGTTGATGACAACAAGGAGAAAATAATTTTACTTATATACTTTTACCTCTAGTTGCCACATTTTTTATCCGATTTTCTTAAGTAATACCTTTCTGGAAAGGTTGTAATGTTATATTGTTTACAACTTTATTAGTTGTTTCAAAAAGCCACCTCAAGATGGCGCTAATCTAGCATTTATTAGAAAATTGCAAAAAATTTAAATTTGGGAGCCTCGAAAATAATTTTTTTGATATGTTGTAGTGAAACTTTTTTTTCCCCATACTAAAAGCTTTCGAAAAATCGAGTACGCAATATCAAAAAATTTTTATCCATACAATTTAACCCACCCTAATATACATATATATAGGGTTTTTCAATAAGAGCGCTACAAAAGTAAAAAAGTTTAAATAAAACAAAACCGGTTTTGGATATCAATGAAATTCTTTATTCCTGTGAAATTACGTTCGATGCCATTATGTATGGAATTCGATCTCTTTTGCATGGCCACCACGGGCACGCTTGCAGAAGTCCAGACGCTGAACCCAATTTTCGACGGTTTTCAAGCATAAATCGGCGGATACTGCTGCAATTCGTACGAAGTTCATCAATCGTCGCTGGCTTGTTGGCATAGACCATAGATTTGACGTAGCCTCACGCTCAATTGTTGATCTGCTAGGACGATTATGACGACCTTAAATTGGACGTAGCGCTCTTAACGTTGAGGCCACTGACTCCGAATTTCGGTAGTAAATTTTAATAATTTCGACTCGTTGTTGGCTCGTATATCTTTCCATCATGAAATGGCAAACCTTACTGAAGAGAAATGTCAAAAGAGCGGCAAGAAATATGGCGTCGTTTGCTGTCCCTGTCTTTCTACTTTTGTAGCGTCCCTGTTGAACAACCCTTTACATTAGGGTGGGCCGATTTGTAAGGACAAAAATTTGTCGATATTGTACCATCGATTTTTCGATAGCTTTTGCTATGAATTCAACTACGACATATCAAAAAAATCATTTTCGAGGCGCCGTTTTGTCGACAAAACCTTATCTAAAAACCCAAAAAAAACATTTTTTTTCGAAAAAATTATATCGCCATCGTTTTAAGCGTACAATGTTACCTTGGATAGGATATATTTGAAAACTTTGAAATCGGCGAATTTTTTTTTTTTTTTCATACCTACTAAAAAACAGCTTAAAAATTAACACGTAAAAAGATCGATTTTTCGACAAAAACTCATCCAAAACCTCAAGAAAAACATTTTTTTTGGAAATACTGCTAACGCCATCGTTTTTAGCGTACAATTTCACCTTGGAAAGGTATTTTTTAAAAAAAATTAAATCAGCCGATTTTTTTTTCTTTCCTACTAAGAAAACCTTAAAAATAAAAGTTGAGAAAAAGTCAAAAAATTCAAATTTGGGGGCCTTGAAAATGATTTTTTTGATATGTCGTAGTGGAACTTTTTTTTTGCTAAATCGACCCACCCTAATATACATATATGAATAAAACCAATTAAGATTTTTTTAGTTAAACTTCAAAACAAATATAGCGAACATATACGAGTATTAAGAATAATTGCACTCTCAAAATAATATGTCCATAAAAATAACAAAAAAATCATTAAATTTAACTTTTATTATCCTAGAGTCGTCGTATTACGACATAATTCCAAGAACCGATATTTAGAAAACGGTATTTGATATAATAGCGCAGTAGATTTCGGATTAAACGTTCTTTTTGGTGACTCCATCATATCGTTCAATATAATTCACTGAACTAGTTCGTTGAAATCATTCAATCGTACTTCTGTTTTTTTGTTATGGTTCTTTTTTATTAGGAGCTGTGACTGAACAGTGATTCGTGAACTGTGCAATTTGGCAATTTTTTGTTAAAGAGATAAAAAATTTTCTATAAATAAAAACAGAACGAAATGAAGGATTGAACGAAAAGAGTGAAAATGTTTAACAATGTCATATCGTTCAATTAACTGAACCGTTCAAAGATACAACTCTATAGCGCAGTATATAGATAAAAATAGTTTGTAAATACAATTAAACTTTTTGTAAATACAATTGAACTTTTAATTGAAATTGAGTCTACAATTGATAATACAAACAACATATTTGTTTGTTAGTTGACAGTTGATAGCCAACAAACACATTTGTTGAAATTCGAAGCAAATTTTAGCAAACGATGTTGTTATATCAACAACCAAGTTTGTTGATATTAAAAGCAAAATTTAACAATCGGATTGATTGATTTGTATTTTCTTTTTAATTAAAAAAAACACCCCTTGAATAAAAAATACATATTTTTTCAAAATTTCAATCATAAAACATCTAATTTAAATACAATCATACAATCAAAAAAGTTTGACAGTTACTATATGACAGTTGTCTGTGTAGTTATTGTTTTTAACGGTAATTACTAGGCCAAGGAATTTCATGCACTTAAAAATCGAAAAATATGCACTAGAAACCTTTGTTTGTAAAAAGAAATATAAGTTGATTAAATTGCACGACAGCAAGTTGCTGGAATTAGAGCAAGATTAACCGCTAAATAGCTTAAATCATTTACAATTGAGCTCTATTTTTAGCAGTTTTCCCTCGTGAAAATGATTTTTAAGAATGTTTACTTTTCAAAATAAAAAAAAAAATAAAAAAATGTTTGAATAAAAATTTATGCATTTTTATACTTTTTTTTAGTAAATTAAAAAAATTAAAATATGCCTAAATATACATTAAAAATCACAAAATATATATTAAAAAGTCAAAAAATATGGATTTGAAATCAAAATATGCAAAAACACGCATTTTTGTCAAAATATGCATTTTTGTCAAAATATGCAAAAATATGCATTTTTGTCAAAATATGCAGAAATATGCAACTACAAATCGATGTCATTTTGATCTAAATCTGCGGATTCGTATAAATATTTAGTCCATATCAATTTTGGACTATCGAGAAAAATATGCATTTGCATGGAATTCCTTGCCCTAGTACTTACAATTGTTTTTCCATGGAAAATGGCAAAACAGCTGTTATGACAGTTATTTAAGAAAACAACTAAAATTTCGTAACAGTTGTTTAAAGCAGTTATTTTTAATATCACAATAAACAACTGGCAAAACAGTATTTCTACAGTAAACAGTTGTTTTCTTTAGTTATTTAGAAAAATAAAATTTTTTTGTTGATTTTCGTTGAATTTTAAAAATTCTTGCTTAATTTATATTTGTTATTATTGATATATTCCTAGTTTGCAAATAAAAATCAGAAACTTATAATGCATTTCCAATGCCTAAAAGCATAGTAAGTGGAGAACCGTTTAAAATTTTTATTTCAAATTTTAAATAGGCTAAAATAATTGCACATATTTTTGTAATCGATAGAAAAAATTGTTTTTTTTTTATTAAAAAATATCTTTATAATACCAAAAGAATTAACTGTAAAAATAGTACTTTGTCAGTTGTTTTAAAATTTTTATAGTTAAAATTTTTCAGTTGATTTTGGGACCCTGCCAGTTATTATACCCTATACCTTTACGTGGTCAGCGTATAATAAGTTTGTGCTGATGTTTGTAACATCAAAAAATATTGGACCTAGATCCACCTTATAGTATACCGATCGACTCAGAATCACGTTTTATTTCGATTTAACGATGTCCGTCCGTCCGTCTGTCTGTCTGTCCATGCATTTTTGTGCGCAATCTACAGGTCGCAAATATTAAGATATTTTGATGAAATTTGGTACACCGATCTATGTTGGCCCAAGGACGAAGCTCATTAATTTTGGTTAAAATCGGTCCATGTTTAGACCTAGTGCCCATATAAGGGTCCCCCCAAAATTGACTTTTTACACGCTGAAGGTCGCAAATACGAAGATATTTAAATGAAATTTGGTTCGCTGACTCACATGATCCCAAGGAAAAAGCCTATAGATTCTAGATAGGATCGGTCCATATTTGGACCTCTCGCCCATATGGGCTATATTAACGGTTTTCTCTTCTTTTATCATTTTATAGAAAATTTTGATACAAGTCCCATTTTAACCCATTCGAATTTCGAATCCAAACATTAGTTGGTTTCTAACCAGACCGGTGTAGGGTATTGTATAGTCGGCATGCCAGTCTTTAACTTTTTTACTCGTTTTTAATCCATTTGTCAGTTATTTTTCAACATTGTTTTAATTGTCATTTTCAGTAGATTCTATCGACAAACTTTTTTGAGTGTATGAATTTAAGTTATATTTTTATCTAAACATACAAAACACTTTTTCTTATTTTTTTTATTTAATTTCGGCAGTTTTAATATTTTTAAGCGTTTCCCTATATGTATATTAGAGTTGTGTCGTTCATAAAAGAACTAGTTCAATTGAACGATTCACACTTTTGAATGATAGGAACTAGATCATCAGTGTTCGGTCTTGTTACAATTGTTTGTATCTCTTTTCAAACAAATTTTTTTAAATTTAAATGTTTTTTTAAGATATAGTAATATTTTTTTTCAAAATTAAGAAACAATATTCCAACTTGATAAAAAAATTTCTTTTCTTTCCAATTTGCTCTCTTCTATTTTGGATTATTAATACTGAAACTAGCAACTGTCTTATAGGCTTAATTAATTAATTGTTAATCTAGCCTTAGAATATTAAGATTGACATATTTATAAAATTTTATATATTTTTTTTATAATTCGTCATAAGTCATTACACTTTGGCAATCAATACAAATGCAGACCGGGTGGGAACTCCTTATCTATATCTATACTATTTACATTTTAAAAAAATAATCCATATATAATTTATTTCAGAGGTTTTTGCTTTAAAAAAGAACTCTTAGATTCTCCATTTATTTATTGTTGTACAATTTATGTGCATTCGATAACCTCATGAACAAGACGGTTGAGAGAAACGTGTAGAAACCAGTATACATATTTTTAATTATAGTAGAATAGATAGCGTTAAGAAAGCCTTATCTTCCATTACATATTTTTTTTAGTTTGTTTTTTTTACTTTACTAAATAAATAGTAGATAAATAAGTAGTAGATAAGAATGCATAAAATCTATTGCATAGCGAAGTCAGATAATAATGAAATTGTTTGTCCTTTTACCTAATTCAGTGTCTCGACCAGTCATTAACTTTAATAATTTAATATCAGCAAACGTCAACTTCAATTGCAGAGATAATATTATTACGTGGAGACCACATATTAGTGTTAATGTTAGAATTATCTCTGATATTATAATATAGTTATGATAAATTTGTAAACAACTTTATCATAACATGAACTGTCGAAATCACATCAAATTTGTTAAATGCTTTGTTTATAATTGTTTTTTATATAAAAAGCTGCAGAAAAAGAGCAAAAAAAAACTCATTTAAAACAAATAATAAAATAATTTAATATTTTTCAATAAAGTTGAAATAATTTTTTGTATATCTCCATGAATAAATTGTGACTAAATATTGAGATTATTTTGAAAACGTGTTCTCCACCCTTAATATTATTATATTTTTTGCCATTATTCCAGTGTTGCCACTTTTTGAATAATTATCCAAAAAAGGGACTGTTTACACAATCGTTGGATAATTTTTCAATAATGACATTTTTGTGTAGTTTTTGTGTAATTTCACTTTTTATAGAAATTTCCGTTAATTTTTAAAAGTCCCGGAGCTTTTTAATAAATTAATAAAAATTAGTCGATATTTAGACGAAACGAGTTTGTTAGTGAAACATTTACCACAAATCTCCATTTTCTGGTGAATTACTTTTGTAGATTTTTTCAACACTAAACCCAATTTAGAAGAAATCAGAAATGGTGTTATGTATTTTTTTGTTTTGTTTAAAGCACCGCCTTTTGTTTATTTTTTGCGAAAATAATTGTCAAGCTTCTTTTAAAAATTCTCTTGGTTTACAAGAACATTTAAAAATTTAGCGAAAGAGTGGGAAAGTTTGAGTTTGTTATGATTGTGACTTTCTAATGTCTGAAAAATTTTTTCCTGTAGTTATCATGATACTGGACTTTGACCAGACATAAATTTTGCTAACGCAGCGAGGTGGAGCAGAATCAGAATATTTTAGAATTCTGTAAATCCAACATGTTTCAGATTTCAACAGAAGTGTATGAAATTTTTAAAAAAAATGTTATATCTTTATTTTTTAAAAGAAAATTTGTTGATACACATACTGCAAAGAAATTTCAAAATTTTACAAATACGAATATAAATTTTTTTAAAATTGTTCCTGTCTTGCCGACATTTAAAGCTAGGGTTGAACAGGGCTTATGCCATTAAATTACGGACGCCATCAGGGACCTACTCCAGCTTTTTTTTTAATTCCAGCTTGGAACTCGGAAAAAATTGGTTTAATTTAATTTAAACCGTTAAATTTTGAGGAATATGGGAGAGAATAATTAGCAAGTAATATTTTTGCATGCAGTGCATCTGAATGAAGTAGCATTTCTGAAAAACATAAATACTTTGTTCTGAAAGAAACTTTTAATATGGTAAAATACCATTTTTTTAATATTCAAATTTAAAAGCACGCTATTTTAATCCTGAAAAAGATATTGCATTGAAATTACCTTTAGTTAATAGAATAATTTGTTATAATATTTTCTGAAAATTGGCCTGGATATGCTTTTGCAGAAGGCAAAAACACGGAACAGGTTAAAGGCAAAATGCTAACTTTTAGTTTTAAAATGCAAATAACTTTTGCACTTTTGCAAAACTTTGGAGTCGAATGGCATAGCTCTTGCAGTTTCGGCCATCCAAAACTTACAGTGTGAATTTCATATCAGTCGGTAAAAAATGGCGAAAATATTTGTATTCTTCTCCACTGTGCCCATGAGAGTTTATTTTGAAATAATATGAAAAATATATTTTTTGTAAAATTTCATACGGTTTTGGATAATTTTTGATCTACAGCTGTGTAATTTTTTGCTTTACTGGTGGTAACACTGCATTATTCTGTCGACGTTCTCTCTAATATTATATTAACGTTAATGTCTAACACGAATTTTATTCGCATTATTGTCATACAAAGAAAAAAAGATATATTTGAACAAAATCGACTGAAATTTTGATGTTATTGGCAATTTGGTTCATGATAATCTGTAAACATATCCATAATTAATGGTTTTTCAGCGGTCCTTAAAAGGGGTTGTAAAGGAAAAGTAGCTATTCTTCGACCGATTCTTTGGAACAGAAATTTCTTTCAGTATGAAGTACTCGTAGATTAAAGTTCACCCAGAAAAAAGTCTCAGTTGTGGGCAATCGAATTCTGGCGGTAACTATCTTTATATTAAATTATATTTTAATTCGATCTCGGAAATTCGGCGAACTAGGCTACTCTACTCTTTACCAACTACACTCACAAAAGTTTGTCGGTAGAATCTACTGAAAATGACAGTTAAAACAATGGTATATGCAGTTAAAAAGGCGACGAAGGTATTTACCTTTAAAATAACTAACAAATGCATTAAAAATAACTACCAATGTCGTAAAATTAATTGATAAATTTTTACTACAAAAATTTCAAAACAACTGACAAAATCGGTAAAAACTACTGTTCGATTACAAAAATATGTGTTATTACTTCAGCCTATTTAAAATTCAAAGTAAAAATTCCAAACCGTTCTCCAGTTATTATGCTTTTATGCATTGGAGATACAATATAAGTTTCTGATTTTTATTTGCAAACTAGAAATATAACAATAATAACAAATATAAACTAAAGAAGAATTTTTTAAATTGAAAGAAATTCAACGGAATTTTTTATTTTTTAAATAACTACCAAAAATAACTGTTTACTGTAAAATTAATGATTTGGTAGTTGTTTATTATGATATTAAAAATAACTGATTTAAACAACTGTTACGAAATGACAGTACTTTTCGTTAGTTGTTTTCTTAAATAACCGTCATAAAAGATGTTTTGCATTTTTCTATAGAAAAACAACTGTAATTTCTATTAAAAACAACAACTACTGATTACTACACAAACAACTGTCATGTAGTAACTGTCAAACTTTTTTGAGTGTATAACACAATTAGGTTCTCCGACCTCTTTTCTATAAAGGTTTTCTGATGACGTTCGGTATTGCGAACAGCAACATGTTAAAACTACGGGTAGAAAAATTATATGGAGACCGCATTTGTTTTAAAATAATTTTTATTATAATAAATATTAACAAAAACTGTTGATCTTTAAACTTGGGCAATCCTTTTCTTACTACTAATATTGAGCAAAATTTTCTGCAGATTTTACAGTACAATTTGTCATTTTCAGTTAACTTTAATACTTATAACTTAAATTCTGTAAATTTAACAGTTTTATTTTTGCTATTCTTATTTTACTAGTACATAGTATAAGATAAGATGTAAGATAATTTTTAACTAATTTTTAGTTGCTTTTTCTGCTACTTTTACAGATTTATTTCTATGGCATAAGTGTATTTGTGCAAGTTCAAAGCGTCTTAAAATTTAAGAAAAATTTAATTGTTTTTAAGATATTTTTACTAAAAACAAATAATCGTTGTAAAAACTTTCATTACTTTCGTTGTAATCACTATAAATAGAATTAAAAGCTTGAATGTTAAAACACAACATACAAACGTTTGCTTTACTACTAAAGAAGCTTTAGTTATAACAACAACTATAACATAGAGAAAATTAATATCCCCAAAATGATCGCCTTTTCATTCCCGAAAGTGTGGAGGTTTTTGAAAGCAAAAACTCTGTGAAGTATTTGTCAGGAGAGTATCCTGGTGAAGAAAAATAGCAGTTTTTGAAAAAAGTACTTATTATGTTAATTCATAATAAGGAAATTGTCCTCGAACTGAATTAATAAATTTCTAATTAAAAAGGTCGAAAAAAAACAATTTTTATTTTTTAAATAAAAATTAAAAACCAACATTTTAAAAATAAAAGCTTTGTTAAAAACATGTGATTTTCGTTGTAATACATGAAATAAATAAGTAAAAATGTGTGAGTTTACTTCACTAAATGTTTTTCACTTTGGAGTTAACATAAATACAAAAACTAAAATCTACATTATAACCTAGAGAGAACCCCATAAAGACAATCTGACGATAGTGTTTGGTAGCACTTGAAAATGCATTAATTGTCAACCATTGGTTCTAGGAAAGTTTTTTTTCATAAGTTTTTTCTCTATTTGTTGTAAAATAAATTGTGAATTCTATTTGGAATTTGTCATATTTTATCTTAAAACCGAACAAAAATAACACTAATTTTTAATAAATTTAAGAACAAGTTTATAATAAATTTAATTAAAATACATACTAAATTTTAGTAAAATTTCAAAAAATTTAAGACAAGACTTACTGAATTTAAGTAAAAATGTACTTAATTTAAGTTAATTGTTTTTAACAAAAGTGTGTACTCGATTTAAGTAAAAAATTTTTTGAAGCGAAATCATTTCCAAATTTCTTTAAAATTAGTTCAAATGACCTAATATTTGGGAAATAATTTTTTGAGTATAGAGAAGCCACTAAATATATGGTTGGTTTCTTTTCCTACTTATTAATTCCCAATACCAAATACATATGTTAAAATGGCTTCATAACAAGAAAATTTAAAATTTTAATTTCAACCAATCTTTTCCCTGGGTGTTATAATACAAACATTTTGTTTTCTTTAAAATAATTGACAATTCATGTTTTAAAAAGTACTTTTCTTCAGCTATTAATTTATAATTTATGGTATGATCTGTATTAAATAATCATCGCAATTAAATACTCTTTACTATGAAAATCATTACCTTTAAAGCATTTAATTTGTAATTTATTTTTTTAAATTCACTATAATTATTTGCCTTCAAATGAAGTAACTCCTGACTTATTAATATTGATGATAGAGGTTGCGATAATCAACATAAAAGTTAGTTTTTTACCAACAAAATTTCTGTGGTTTTCTTGAACAACGGCGTAACTGCATTTTACTTGATTTTGAGTTATTGATGACAAAATTAAGGAGAGAGAGTTTTCAGCAATAGTGGAATATCTGTACGTGATATGTACTAAAGGCCTGCATGAATGCATTTAAAATATTCTGTGCAACATTCTCTACACTTTTTGCAATTCAGAAATCTTTAATTGAAATTCAGAGAATATCAATTGAAATATAGAAATCATGAATTAAGATTGATATTATGTTTTAGTTAAGTCGTTGTTGTTCATACATTTCCCTACGGGGAAAGGGACCGGTCCCAGATGACACGCAGGATAGGTCCCAAGGGGGCGGAGACCGGTCGTTGATCGGTCTTTTTCTTTGAAAGAGACATATCACTTTAACATGGCGTTGTCATTGGAAAAGACCAATTGCCACATTTTAGACACCTTGTGGCAGTAATGTGGTGTGTCTAAAAATAGCTTTTCAAATAAACTAATAAAAAATTAAGAATTAAAAATAATCTACTTGACGTCGAAGTAGGGCTCGATAACACAACCCCCTGCTTGTAAGGCAAACGCTCTACCGTCTGAGCTAATGCTGCTTATGCGTGATGGCTGGCTGATGGTAAAGTTATATATTTTTCGTTTCTGTTCAAATAAAAAAGAAAAAGAAAAAACAAACACTACAAGCAAATAAAAAAAATGGAAAAGAAAAAAATAGAAAAGAAAACAACACTAACACACACACAAATATAGTGGAAGTGCCTTCAGTATGCCCCCGATTGACCGGTCACGGAATAGGTCCTTTAATGGCAGTTGACTCGTTTTTTGCGTTGGCCATAATTAAATTAAAAAATCAATTAAAAATTAGAAAATTACCTCAAAAACTCTGATAATATAAATAAAAATTAAAAAAATTGCCCTTAAGTTAAAAAGAAAATTAAATGAAATACCAATTGTTAAAACTAATACAGCTTTAACATTAAAAAACGTTGAAAATACAAAACTTAAAATTTTTTAGCAAAAAATTATAAAATAAGAGCTAAAATAAGCAAATCGTAAAAAACTAAAGTTCAAAATAAATAAAAGAGTAAAATAAATAAAAAAAATATTTTAAAAAATATGCCGCGAATTTTATTTTTTATTTCGGTATCGGTCACGTTTTTTAAAAGCAACAGTGAAAGTAACGGATCGGAAAATACTTAGAAAATTAATTCATGCCCTTTTGTACATATTTGTACTAATTTAGTAATATGCCTTCGGTTGACCGGTCACGGGATAGGTCCCTGGAGGGCAATTGACCCCACATTCCCCGTAGGGTTTATACTGCATTTGGGATTTTCGTTTAAAACAAATTCACAATTTAAAATAAAACGTTTTTTGGCTCTCCTAAAAAATTTAATTTTGTGACTTACGTTGTTATTCTAGAAAATCGCTGATATTACAAAAATTTATTTCTATCAAAATGTCAAGTTATTTGTATGGGTGTGTTGTTAAAAGTTAAAGCTTTTTCAAACAAAAAAAAAAAAGCTTTGTCACAACTAAAATATATTGCAGATTCGTTGTTCCTTTTAAAACTAACAATAAGTTTTTAAATTACTTACATGATTTCGTTCTACATACATATTTTCTTTGTAGTTCACAGTGATCATCCGTAAATCACGTGAAATAGAATGTATGTATTATAGAGAAAATTAAGAAAGAAAAAAAAAACTAAGCAATTAATTGAACATAAACAATTAATTGCAGAAAAACAAAATAAATTATATATGTCTAATTTAAATGGCTATTTAATGACAAAGTAAATTAATTACCTACACTCACAGAAAATAGATTTGTTTTAATTTTTAATTAATTAAGAATTCGTTTTTTTAATGGTCTACATCAGTGATGGTATTTGAGAATTTTGGTTTGGTGCCTCAATGATGCCAAAAAAGTGCCAAAAAAGCTTTAAAAGTGCCAAAAAAAAAAAAATTAAGCAACATTTAATGTTTCAAAAAAAATATGTTCAGCTTTTGTTTCAAATATGTATACATTTAGTTGCTTTAACCCTTAAATGCATGGTGTAGCCATTTGGCAAAATACCAGTTTCTTAATAAAAAACACCACTTGATGCATAAAACTCCATTTTTGGGCATTGGGCATTTCTGCACAAAGTGCTCTTATAAACTATAACTCAGATTTTTTTAACAGTTATAGGAAAAATCTTGGTTTTGCTTCGTATGTTTGTGAAAAATCTAAAACACGCGTTTTTTTTTACAAAAAGTGTAAAATTCAAAAATGTTTGTTTAAATATTTAAATTGGTATTCTCGCAATAAAATTAATTTTGGCAACAATAAATGTATAATTAATATTTCATATATTTTTTTTGTTTCTTTTTTTTTCATATACGTTAAAATAATCACAATTTAGCTATTTGGCAAAAAATCATATTTTTTAATAAAAATCAACTTTTTTTAAATAAATTTTTTTGGTATTTTTCTTTAGAAATCATATATAAAAAAATGTTATCTAAAAAGTAACCCGAGTTTAACATTACCTACCACAAATATTTTCATATAAAAATGCCATTCTTAACTATAGTAAAGCACTAAACTTACGTTATTTTAAGATAAGTTAGCAGGTCCAAGACTTTCAAAAAATTTTACAATTAAATTTGACAATACAATAGAATCAATTAAAGTTTTTCTAATTTTATCCCCTTTGCTTTTATTTTTAAATATCAAAATAATGATTAAATTGTCCCCGAAGAACTGGAAGGTTGTCCAAAAAATTGTAGATATTTTTAGTGTAGCATTTGTTTTTTAATTTTGCTACCCCTTCTTAATAGGCGTGGCTTTTAATGAAAAACCAGCGATATCGACCTTTTCTCAAATTATACAGAAATTTTCGTAAAAAGTGCCAAAATTATATGGAGAGTGCCAAGGTGCCATTGAACATTCAATAGTGCCACAAATGGCACTTTTGTGCCACTTTTACCAACAGTGGTCTACATATATCTTGAAAACTAAGAGTCAGGGCAAAATGAACGAACTTCATCATACTCTTATGACATTATGAGCAAAACATAGTGAAAACAGCAACGTTTTTTCCTATTTGTATTGCCGCTTTAAGTGGCGAAGTAAATTTAATTGAAGTAAAAAAAAAAATCAAATATGAATATTAGGGTTCTCTGTTCTTGACCGGGCTCCCCGCTGGAAATATTTATTTGAGTGTAAAACTACGTCCTTCAAAACATTAGGATAATCGTATATCGGGAAGACGTGCCTCATCGGCCCTGAATTTTGGAACACGGATTACAAGGGAAAAAATTACTTTTATGTAAATCTCAAAAATATTGATATTTTAAAACTAATTCGAATTAAAATAATTAAAGAATGGTGATTCGGAGTGACTTATCGTTGTTAGAAAATAACAAAAACTTAAATCGGCCGAGTTATTACAATTTCCCCCGGTAACTAATGCGTCGAAGACCACTTAATCAAGAAATTCTGGTCCAATTCATTGACATAATCTACTACAGAAACATTTTTTTATTCTATAAGTTCCAAGAAACTCAGATAAGAAGTACTTTTTTATATTGTGTTTTGCTAACTCGTTTTAAATTAGTGCCAAATAGGTCAGCATTTTTAAACACTGTTTTCAAATCTACAATTTTAAATTTTTAAAATTTTTTTTAAAGAAATTTTAAGAAATCGACGATTGGACTTTAGTGTTTTATTAAGAACATATTAGAGAATAACAAGTACCAAAATTGTAGGAATTTTTTTTTTTCATTTGGCTAGGGCAGAGATTTAATTTCAGCGGATTTCAAGAAAACATCGATTTTGGCACTTATTTACCTTCTAGGCAAGTTTTTCTTTTTTCTTCTTTTAATTCCACATGATTTTAACCAGAATATAACAATACAAAATTAAATACTTCAGTCCTGAAAATTAGGGCAAACTAGAAATATATTAAAGGTCAAATTTTGGGAGACTTTAATTTTTTAAACGGATATTGATAAAACTTCTTGATATTATTTTTCTAAGTCTAAAAAAATATTCTTAATTTAACTTTCGAAAATTAACCCTTAAGTGCTGGCCTTATCGAATTTTTTTAAATTTTTATTCTCTGCAATTTACTTGCATGATCTCGAATCTAACAAAAGACATTAATTTACCAATAAAAAGATCAACTATGCATACCTTCATACATCCCAACACACTAGATACAGGAAAAAATATAATTAAATATGCCTAATTGTTTACTATCAATATGGATTTATGTTGTAGGTTAAAAATAATTAGAATATGCATTTAAATTTTAAAATTAACGGTTCATTGTCGTTTAATAGATCTGTGATTTGTAAGCTGATGATCAGAGTTGAATAGAACCAGCTGCGATACTTTAAGAATTAAAGTTTAAATCAAAAACAGTTATAACAGAGGTTAAAAATTGCATTGTTAAAATTTCGTTGATGTTAAACTAATTGAGTTGTGTTTACAATAGTTTATTTGTTTCGCAGTTAATATAAGTAGACCATTATCAATTGTTAACCCATAAAGGCGTGGATACCGAGGATGGGCCTGTAGCGGGACCTGAAAAAACATATTCTATCCTGCTGGCCTTGTCAATTTTTATTCTCTGCAATTCACTTGTATGATCTCGAAACTAACAAAAAACATTCATTAATTTTAAACTTTAAACGCGTTTTCCCACAACCATGGGACTGCCACTGCACAGCCAAGTGGGTAAACCGATTTCGAAGCGGTTTTTTCCTTTCGTAGGCAACGAAAAACTCTAGTCCTAAACGTAGCCCTTTTTTGAATTTTATTCATTTTAATTTTATATCCCCAAGCAAAAGTATTTTCTCTTGCCTTTTTTGTAATTTTTATTTTGTGTGGCAACTTTGTTAAAAAAAATTAAAAAAAAAAATAAAAATCGGGCAACGATGAAGACTAGGAAATTTGTCTTAAATTGGGAATCACTTTACATTTTTATTTTCCGATAAATAATAAAGGGTGCACAGTGGCAGCTGATTTTGCCTTTTTCAAAAAACGCCAATTATGAAGTGGCAACTCTATCAATTTTGGTTGGCGAAACTAATAATTTTTGAAAATACTGCACAAACATGTCTTTTAAATAACAAAAAATAAAATTATTATTATTATTTTCCTCCATACAAGCTTGGAGCCCCTAATGAACATACATCCCGAGTAAAACTGTTTGTATGTATATAATAATATATAATTACCCAGGCAGAAAGTTATGATCGGCCTAATGTTGGCAAACCATTGGCGATGGTCGGCTATGCGTTACAAGAACGAAGGATTAACAATCTTGATGTAGCGTCGTATTGATAACAGCAGCCAACCGGTGGTTAGCGCTAACTTGCTAACATTCCCATGACGTTGGCAAAATCAAAAAAATAGGTGATCTAAAAATAGATTTTCAGAAAAAGATGTTTTTAAATAATATTTTTTTCTAAAATATTTCAGCGGTTTTTCTTCTAGCTAATTTTTTAACTAATTTTTAATAGTTTTAATTAAATTTTTTACAGACTTTTTCTATTAGTGTAATAAAAAAATGTTTTTTTCTCCTACGTAAACAGGTTGCATTACAACCGGTTCTAGAACTAGTTATAGAACTGATTCTGGGAACATGAAACTTTACATTTTGAATCCCAGGAATCAGTTGTAGAAAAAAGTATTATGTAGAACCGGTGGTTAAAGAACCTGTTCTAGAACAGATTCAGAAACAACCGGTTCTAAAAAACTTTTCTAGGTTCTTGCAGTTCATAGCAACAATGTAATTAGGTATATCGTGTTCAGTGATGCCAACTAGGTGTTTTTGGCACTGTTTATGGTGCTTTTCAAAAATGCCTAAATTTCAGTCATAGCGTCAAAACATAAAAAAGCGCTATTTAAATGCTTTGTAAAATTTCGTTAGAGGTTTTAGTGCTTTTTGGTCATTTTTGTTATAACCAGAAAGAAAAGTTAATTCTTTTTTGAATAAACTCGCATTTAAATTGATTCATTTTATGAATCGGTGAATAATTCGTTATCACTTTAAATCAGTGATTTGATATTGAACAAATTGAGGATGTTATTTATCCAAATTTCAATTGATTCAATTTTGATTTGATTGAATTATTTGTTTAATGATTTGATTCGCGAACTACAAATCAACTCAACCATTTATTGTTAAATTGAATCAATGCGCTTGATTCTATGAAAACAATCAACAAAAATCAAATTAATTCTTTGAATAAAATATTGATTGAATAAAGTAGGCAATAATTCAATCAATAAAATGAGTTTTGCGTGTCGATTTGAACAAAATTGAATCAGATTTAAAAATAGAATTAAGGAATTATTTCTTTAAAGGCCTGGTTTTAACACACAAATTGTAGAGTAAGAAATGTGGAGCCTTATTTGAGCATAGATTCCAATTATGAAACTGTTGCCAACGTTTGTTTTCATTGTTGTCAGTTTGGAAATTTTTCTCTCAGATTCTAGCGGTTTTTTTTATTAGCCGTATGCTAAAAAATTTAACAAAATTCACATATGATTTTATATTTTATAAAGAATAACCTCTTAAAAATTTTTAAAAAATCCGCATTTTGATAAGACGTTTCTTTATTGTTTTTTTTTTTCTTTTACCGTATAACTCTAACTCTATTGAGTCTTTTTAAATAAACGTATTAATTTAACGTGTATTTGTAAAATAAATTTTAAAAAACATCGCGAATTGCCAAAAAAGGTTGTTTTTTAAACTTCTTAAAAACAGATGACATTTTTCGCTGGCACAGCGTCGTCGATATTCAGCATCTATTTAATTCTAGTATTTTTCTAGCTATTTTTCAGTACATTTTTGGTAGCAATTCTTTTTTCTTATAAATTTACCTTCTTTATTACTTTAAACATAAAAAGTAAAAGATTTTTTTTTTTTGTAGATTTTTGTTTCTTTTAAACAGTAGCCTTTAAAAAGTATAACAAATGATCTTTAAACGATCTAGTAAACACAATTATTGTAAATTTTGTATTGATATCTTAAAGTATCGATCACAATTTATGATTATTGCTAAGACATGATATGCACCTAAACAATTGACATACTTCTGTAAATGTTTACAAAGACAACTTATTGTTAGTTAAATTTAACAGCGAACACTTAGTTAACCCTTTAGCTCTTCATAAGGCAGCAAAAGAGAAAATGTTCATTAATTTGAAAAGCTAAGAATTTTCTACAGCATAAATATTAAAGTTTTTTTAACAGAAAATTTAGCTGAAAAGGTCAGTGAACTAATAGAAATAAACCTGTAAAAATAGCAACAAAAGCTACTGAAAATTAGTTAAAAATGACCTTGCAGAAAAAACCGCGGAAATTATCAGATTTTTTTCAGCATTTCTGCAAGATAATTTTTAACTAATTTTTAGTATAAATTAGTTAAAAACTATATAAAATTAGTCAAAAAGCCTCGATTTGTATTTCGCGATAAAACCATGTAAAATTTACAAAACCGGTTGTTTAATTTGGGTCAAAAAATCAGTTTAAACCAATAAATAATTTAAATTATAGTTTCATTCAATTTTACTTTGGGTGCCATCTTTAAAATTTTAAATATAAAAATGGCTCCATATACCGGAGGATAACATAACTAATTAGCTAAAGTAGTAGGCCGTCAGGATAAAACTCGTGTCATAATTGTTGGGTTAGAACTCTGAGCGGTACAAAAATGTTGTCCGTCTTAATCTACCACTCTGCAGCCGTCTGTAACCGTGTTTACCTATCATCTAGTCACCGCTCATCACGGCCTTCAGTTTCGAGACGTTTCTCCTACTCCTACTAAAGAGCGTACTAAGCCCCAGATCGTACACAAAGAGAATTTCGCTCGACAAGTTTCAGTGAAATTTTGTCAGCAAACTAATGATATTTTATTCACAAACTATATTAATATTTTTTTAAATTTGATGAAAAAGCTCTATATTATATATTATAATATTTTATGAATCCAGTTTTAACGAAACTTTTTCATTAAGTGTATGAAACTTTTAATAAATAAAATTAACTTTTTCACAAAATGTTATGAATTTTTTCATTATTTCAATGAAAAGTTTCATTGAACGGTTTTCAGTGAAACTTCATTGTTTTTATGCAAAAATTCATTAATATCATGCAGACAATTCTCTCAGTGTAGTCGGACCACGTAAGTCTAGCAGGCCAACAAGAACCGTTGTTAGCACACTCTTATTTTAGTTAGGAAAAGTCCAATTCTTTTTGCTTATTCTGTCTACTTTTTTGAGAAAATTTGTTAAAAATCTAAAATTTTTTTTTATAGAGAAATTCTCAAAATTTTCTCTGGCTGTTAGTGAGTTAATCTTGTACATTCATTTTCCCGCCAGTTTTCTTTGGTTTATTTTTGAGTATTATGTATTTTCTTTTGTTGTTGTTAAGTTATAGTGCAACAACAACAACAAAAATCTTTTGTTTTCCAGATTAAAATTTAGTATTTACAGTTGAAATATATAAGTAGTTATTTTTTCTTTGGATATGCCCAGGTAGAAAAATACGATCGAAATAATGGTGGCAAACCATTGGCAATGGTCGGTAATGTATGGGCAGCAGAGCTTTAAAGAAGTAATTCTTTAATTCAGTTTTTGAATTCTGAATTACAAATTCAATGAATTAATTCACAAAAGACTATACATTGAATGGAATTAATTCATATTTGCTTTCTTCCATTAATTCAATTGCTTAGTTCTTTTTATCAAATCAAATGAATTAATACACTGATAGAATTTAGTACATAGTATTAATGAATTTGTTCATTAATACAATGAATTTTTTCATTGAAAAGTCCCCAAAGAACGGTTTCATTAGATTAATGAAACATGTTTCATTAAACCATTTTTAATGAATGGATTTAATGATCTAATGAAAGTTTCATAGAATATATGAATTTTTTTTTCATTAATTTTAAGATAAACATTATGAAAGTTTCATGTGTTTTTTTTTTGGTATTAAATTAAAATTTTTGGTATTAAATAAAATCAGGTCGACTTTACCTAACATTAAATTATTTTATTTAATTAATGAAATCGATTCATTAATGCTATGAACGAAAATTCTATCAGTGTACACTGGTGAACGCGTTCAATTTTATTAATCGAACGGATATAAAGTGAATTAATTCCTTACTGAATTAATTCACCACCATTAACTTTTTTTTTCATTCAGTGAATTGAAAAAAAAAATTAAGTTCAGTGAATTGAAAAAAAAAATATGAATTATTGCCAAAATATTTTGAAAACACTCCACTGTGTACTAAACGGCAGAAAATAGCTTTTGACTTCAGTGAACGTAATTTTTTGTTTTTCAATTCACTGAACAACATTTTTTGTATTTTAATTCAGTGAACTTAATTTTTCATCTTTTAATTCAGTGAATGTAATTTTTTATTTTTCAATTCAGTGAACGTAGTTTTTTTTTTTAATTCACTGAACGAAAATGAAATTGAACTAATTCAGTGGTGAATTAAAAAGAACTATAGCAATTGAATTAATTCTTTGAATTTGTTTTTGTTGCACGCGTTCAGTTGAACGAATTCAGTGAATTACTAAAGAAAAGGAATTCATTCAATTGTAGAGAAAATTGAATTGGAAAACGAATTAGTTCTTCAAAGCTCTGATGGACAGAATGTCGGACTTACAATTGTGGCAGTATTATGCTGTTAACCAATTGATACCCGATTCGCAAAACGTTGGTAAAAAAAATAATTGGTCTTAAAATTGATTTTGAAGCAAAAACATGTAAAACAAATTGAACACCGCAGTACAATTTTGGCCATATTTCGGGAAGCAAATTCAAATTCTAGGAAGCGATAAATATAGTGAAATATATAATAATAAGGGTAGTCAGAAGTGGGTCTGGATCAAATACTTTTGATAGTAAGAAAAATCAGCACTAAAATCATTTTACCCTGTACCACATAGTGCGGGGTATACATAATTCAATAATAGGTTGTTTCAAATCCCGATTTCTCTAATATTGTAACGTTTGGGATTTCGGTATATATTTATTTAGTTTGTTAATACAAAATGGCAATCGTGGAAAGAGCAACAAAAACCGAAAAAAGCTCCAGTGCAAAAAACCGCTTAAAATCACTTCGGTTTGGTAATATCATTTAAGCTCATATATTCAAGCTTTAGGGTTTGTTCTTTGTGCACTGCCAACTTATGTACGAAATATTATCCACGAACGGATGGACATCGCTAATCAGTACTCTCTCCGTGTACTGATTTAGCATGTAAAAATTGTGCCCGTGAACAGAGTCGATCTTCTGACCTTTCGACTTTAAACCTTGTTTTTACAGAGCATTGCAAAATTTATAAAGTCAGTGGTCTGCCAGGGTATTAGTTTTTGTGTTGATGGCAATTTCTGCAATGCCTGGGTGCATTTGAATTTCGCTTTAGTTTCTATTTTTTTTTGTTCAGTTAATAATTGCCTTTGTTCAATCACGTTTTTGACTTGCATTCTCATACATTATTGTTATTGCATTGCCATTGCATTTGTATTTATATCTATGCAATTTTCAGTGTTTTGGTTTTTCTTTGTGGTAAATTGTTAATTTTAGTATTATTATTTCAACTACAATGACCCATATTATAAACAAAAAAAAATAACATATTCATTGTTGTATAAAAAAAAAAACTATAAATTTAAATAGGGGCATTCACTTCAATGGGACAAATATACACACATGGGAACACATGAATGGAATAAGTAATTTAAAGTGATGCTCTAACCTCTTTCTTGTGCTAGTCAGACCTTTAAAAATATCACTCACTTTAGTCAACCCAGTTAAAAATAATTTTTGAATCAGATCCAATTAGATACTGAAATTGGTTCTTTATAATTGGATCAAATCCAATAAAATTATATGAAATCAAATATAAAAATATATAGTTTGATTTGATTATATCAGGATTTTGGTCTCATCTCATTATATATAATTAATCCAACTGTATGGACACAGATATAAATTTGATATTGTCAAATATATTGAGATGTTAATCCAGATAACCCATATAAGCCATGGCTGAACAGAAAAATTTGTTACTTTAACAAAATTTATTCCTGTTTTTTGGATTCCAATAAAATTTGTTGATTTTAACAAATTCTTTTGTAAAATTTAACAAATCTAAATTTAAGTAAGAAATTGGTAAAACTACAGTTTTATTTGCTGAGTCCTAAAATTTGTTCAAATTAAGGTCTCGGGACCTTCCCCGGGCCTAGTCCATACCATTTAAAATCATATAAGTAGAGTTTGCTAAAAACCGAAAAAGTTGAAAACCGCGGTTTCGGTTTTTCAAAATTATAAAAACCGCGGTTTCGGTTATTTTTCGGTTTTCTTATGATATTAATAGAATTGTTTTAAAATAATTTAATATGTATGTATAACAATTAAATATTTTAATACATTCAAGATATTTATTAAAATTCGATTAAATTTCTCACTCGAATAAAGGCAATAACACCATTGCCGGGGAAAAAAAAACGCGGAAACCGTTATAAGTTAAAATTTTTTATTCTTTTTTCGGCAGATTAAACTGTATTTAAAGAGTTTAAATTTGGAATTTAGCAATTTGTTTAAAACAATATAAAGTTGAAATTTTATACAATAAGTTTCGCGGACTACGAAATAAAACTTTGTGAAAAATAAGCGGAGAAAATCTGAACTGAATACGTGAAACTCAATATCTCTTAAACTACATGACTTTTGGTGCAATTTTTTACTAAAATTATAATCCTCAGCTTATATTATCTGTAGTAGTAAAAACAAAAAATATTTAAAGCAATATTTAATAGAGAAATTATTCATTCCAATTAAATACTGAATTTTGTAAAATAAGAGCTGAACCCTTTTCGAAATTTTTGGCTCAATAATATGTAATTTAATTAATTATTTTAATTGCTTCAAGTATTTGCTAAAAACCGACTTATTTTTGTCGGTTTTCGGTTTCGGTTTTGAGGCCTCGAAAACCGCGGTTTCGGTTTCGGTTAAAACCGAACAGCAAACTCTACATATAAGGGCACTTCAAAGGAGCAAACATTTTATCCGTTTTGCTCTATCTCGCTTAGTTTTCGAGATATGGGCCATTTTATGAAGTGGACAATTTTTATTATAAATTCCCGAGGGTCCAAGGCCATGGTCCATTTTTGGATAGAGATAACCCCTTTCGCTGCGGTATTATAGGGTAAGGGGTAGTAAACAAATTTTCGTCAATTTTGCTGTATCTCTCTTAGTTTACGAGAGATAAGGGCCATTTTAAAAATCGGAAGGGAAAGAAATAGCGCCATCTATAAAACTTTGGATGCACTGGCGCGCCATCTAACGGGTAATAACAAAAACATGAAAATATTATATTTTAACAATAAATTGTGTAAAATTTAACGAACAGGTACTTAAAAATTAGTTATAAATAGTTTTGAAAATTAACACTCAAAACTAGTTAAAGTACTGAGGATTTTTAGTATAGTGCTAAATGAAGATAACTAAAATCTTTGTTTAAATCAGTGTTTCAACCAAAAATTTGTTAAAATTCAAAATGTTATTGCTCTACATCGATGTCATACGTTATTGTTGTCTGTCATCGAATTGCGTTTTTTTTGAAATTTGATTCATAAATTCCCCTAATATATATTTCACTAATTTCTACAAATTTTCGTATATAACAGTGATTGATTTGTTTCACTTTTTTTGTAATTGCAGTCTTTTGATATTAAATAAATTTCACTTTGAAATTATATTAAAGGCTGATACAAATAAATCACATGTTTAATAAAAGACTGTAATGAGTTTTTTTGCAAGGTTGGCAGCCAATACCTTTATAATATTGTCACCCATTTAAAAATTCTTTTAAATATTTAATTGAAAGAGTCACGAATGCAGTTCGCTGAAAAAACAGAAAATCGGTAACAATTCCGATACCAATACCATTATTCGCGTCGATTCCCAACCTTGGTTCTTTGTATTTGATAAGGATAAACGCTTTTTTGATAGCATCAGCTTTTGAGGAACATTGTCTACATTTTCGTCACCTTCATCCTTAATTCAACGAGATCGAATCATATCGGAATATTTTTTTTCTTTGGCGGATTAAAAAATGATTTTATAGTTACTTAAATTCGGTGTAGAATTGTTAAAAGAACTCTTAAATCTTAAATAAATACAAACCCACATAAGACACCGAATTTATAAATAAAATAATTAATTTTATATGACATTTTCATGAAATTTGCCTGCATGTTGGGCGTCATTTTAATTATTAAAACAACTCAGTAAATTATAATTGATCAAGACAGACGATTTCAAACCCAATAATCAGAGAAGACAAATTTGATTTTAGTTTTTACTCATAGTTGTTTTTTTTTGGTTTTTTGGACTTTTTTTTGCTCATAAAAATAATTTTTATTAAAACTTATTTCATCAAAATTTATTGATGTTTAGTGACAGATTCGCCAAATTTCGTAATTTTCGAAAAGCGAAAATCGCCATAACTTCTAAATAAATGAAACTAGATTAGCAATTTTCGATAATTTATTTTACTGATAGTATTATTTATAGCAAAAACCAAAATTATTTGTTTAGTTGATTTTTTAATTCGTCTTTAAGGTTGCGTTCGAAATCCCGAGATTTCGCTATTCACCACTCTCAAAAAACAATGAAGAAAAATATATAAACGTTAAATTTTTAGAAAATGGATTTATTAGACCCAACTATGCGTGCTTTATTAAAAATTGCACATATATATGCTTTTCTTCATTGTTTTTTCAGAGTGGTGAATAGCGAAATCTCGTGATTTCGATGCAAGTGTAAACGCAACCTAACTTTTATTGTGCTATATCCCATAAATAAAACGATAAATACAAATTTTAATATTTGTGCCATAGTAGGTTTTTAATGCCAAATATGTAGTTTTATTAATATCAGAAGAAAACAGCACTAGAGAGTTACGAGTAAATGCAACTGACAGTTATAAAATACATACAATTTTATTTTCTTGGTTATACATAAATAGATGTCAGTCCATTGCTAGATGTGTCAAAACAACAGAGTAGTATCACACCATTTCATGCCCGCTCACGCTGTAAAAACCTTTCTCTTGGTTTTTATATGTGCAGATTACAAAGGGAAATAGGGGACATTTGTTTTGAAATCAAAGAAATGCTCTCAGTTTGCAGACAAATTTGCTTTGAAATCAGGGAAATTTGCTCAAAAGAGAGGGAAATTCTCTCATTGGGGAGTACGGTACCGAACCTTTGCAGTCTGCATATAATTTAATTGGAGCCATGAGGTTAACCGTATCTCTATACTATTATGGTAGTATTTTGAAAGCTGACAAAGCAAATTGCGGTAAATTTTTTGTCGTTGTTATTTTTCCTTGATAATTTAAATGTTGAATAGCTCTCCTGGAAAGGACAAAAATAAATATTTCCAAAAATTCTAGAAACATCAACCGCTGACGATATCCTTAGGCAAGAATGAAATCCGGATAGGGACCTGCCTTCAACAGATTATTTTTCACAATTTGTTTAATAAGTTTTGAGATTTTAGCACATTTAATCCCTTTAAAGCAATTACTGTTTCACCCGATGAAGATAAAATTTGAAATAACAACTATATACCATTTGAAACAATTATATTGCACCAAAATTTAGATACAGTTATATCCGATTTTAATACCATTTGATCAGAAAATATACAAATTAATGCATTTAAATTGAAATCGACAAATTTATATGCGCCCATTTCTTGCATGAAGTAGCGAATAATACATGACTATATAAAATCATATATCAAAAAATAAAATAATAAAAGAAAATATGTGCTATCTAACAAAAAATACAGTTCAAAATAACACCCAAACATATTCGCCTTTATAGGTTTTGACACATTTGTTTTTATAGGCTGATTTTATGATTAAAAAAAAAAATTGTTCTAATTTTTATGTATTTGAAAACACTTTGCAAAAGTATTACAAAAGAACTTTTTGTTAGACAGCTTGGCGCGGGGTCTTATTAAATAATTAGTATAATAAAAAAAATTTTAAAGCTTTTGTGAACTTGAGAATGTCAACAAATATTATGAGTAGTATTTATATTGTTTGGAAAATTTTAAAATAACTATTCGTCATGCAATTCAACAGTATTCACAATATGACAAGTAGATTGAGCAAAAACCTATGATGAAAAATATACATGACATATTTATGTAAATGTCTTAATGTGTAGGGATAGAATAACTACTTAAGGCTAAATATTTAAATTTAATTATATTAATAGTAAATTAAAAACATATTAAAAAATTATTTACGTTTATTTTCTTTTTCTTTTTACTTGCAGTTGAATTTAGATAACAAGAAAGCTTATAAAAGTTAAAAAAAAGACTGAAAAGAGCAAAAAACCCCCCAAATAAATTATCTACTATTGAAAAAGAGAAAGTAATTCCTGTTTTAAAGGATTTTTAAATAAAAATCATTGATCTCAACTTTTAACAAAGCAATATTTATTGAATATCAAAGCTCTAATCGTGATAAATAATATTAAGAAACTAACATAAAGCTACATACGCCACAAAAGCTCCACAAAATCCACAGGCAACAAATCGTTTTAAAGCTCCTAACAGCTTTTAAAACTATAATATAATGTTTAATAGTCTAGCAGCCTATATATTTGGATCGAATACGTCTGCAATTGAAAATAGTGAAACGACTGCTGAGACCGAATTAACTGGTGAAACTTCTAAGAATCGAGAAGACGCTGATAATTTACCTGACCCTGATAATCTTATACAAGTAACATCACTGACACCATCTGTAACGGGTGCTAGTGGTACGGGACAACAAAGTGTTGCCGTAAAACGTGGCGGCAAAAATAAACGCAACAATACTAGGCAACAAAATAAACGCAAGGGAGTTCTAAAGAATCAGACATCATCCCTGACGACATTAATACCATCTAGCGATAGTGGTGAGGAAGATATTGACGAAGACGAATGGTTTTTTGTTGAGAAAGAGGGTAAGTGATAATTAAACAAGTAAAAAAAAATTATAGTCGGTCAAACCCAACCATAAGATATCCTGCACCACAGCACTATGGCAAAAAATCTCCAAATAGCGGCAAAAAATATTTCCTGACAAGCTACGCATCTTTTGCAAAAGCCACATTAATTTTTTTAATGATAACTTTAAAGTGAAATATCGCCATAGAACTCTATGTAGAGCACTTTAGCAGTTAAAACAGTATTTGTTAAAAAAATGGGTGCCCTGTTTTAGTGGACCATATAAAAAATCTCTTATAGAAAATAACTTGAAAGGCGACTAATAAATTCATTCATTTGCAGTTGTTTGCAAATAATTTTAGCATAACATAAAACCTGAGTTTCCCCTAAAGAACTACATGAAACTGGATCATTATCTTTACATAAGTTCTACTCCAAATAATACGATGAAACTATAGACGATTTCACAAAAAACACGACCCATTAAAAACATCAAAATAAGTACCAAATACAAACATTCATCAAAATATTTTTACAACAGTTAAAAATACACACCTTTAGTATTAGAACTAGGGTTTGGGATTTCCCGGACTTTTTTATTTCCCGGGAAACGGGAATTTTCTGAATTTCAATTGATGTTTTCTGAATATCAATTGATATTTTCTGAATTTTAAATGATATTTTCTGAATTTCAAATGACATTTTCTGAATTTCAATTGACATTTTCTAAATTTCAAATGATTTTTTCTGAATTTCAATTGATTTTTTCTGAATTTCAAATGATATTTTCTTAATTTCAATTGATATTTTCTAAATTTCAAATGATGATTTCTGAATTTCAATTGATATTTTCTGAATTTCAAATGACGATTTCTGAATTTCAATTGATATTTTCTGAATTTTAATTGATATTTTCTGAATTTCAATTGACATTTTCTTAATTTCAAATGATATTTTCTGAATTTCAATTGATATTTTCTGAATTTCAAATGATATTTTCTGAATTTCAATTTATATTTTCTGAATTTCAAATGATATTTTCTGAATTTCAAATGGAAATTCTGAATTTCAATTGATCTTTTCTGAATTTCAAATGGAAATTCTGAATTTTAATTGATATTTTCTGAATTTCAAATGGAAATTCTGAATTTCAATTGATATTTTCTGAATTACAGTTGCAAAAGGTGTAGAAATATATCAATAATAACAAATATAAACTAAACAAGAATTTTTAAAATTCCAAAAAAAAATCAACGAAATTTTTTATTTTTTAAATGACTAACAAAAACTACTGTTTAATGTAAAAATACTGTTTTGGTAGTTGTTTATTATGATATTAAAAATAACTGATTTAAACAACTGTTACGAAATTACAGTACTTTTCGTTAGTTGTTTTCTTAAATAACCGTCATAAAAGTTGTTTTGCATTTTTCTATAGTAAAACAACTATAATTTCTGTTAACAACAACAACAATTGATTACTATACAAACAACTCTCATGTAGTAACTGTCAAACTTTTTTGAGTTTAGGTACGGCTAGTGTGATATGATATAAAATTGTACATTTTCATATAAAATTTCATAAACATATATAAATTTATACAATTCCCCAGTGTAGAAAATCATTACCAGATATGTGGTTATGTAACTACATACTTGGTAATGGTAACTAGTTACTTTTGTTATTACATTTCTTACTACCTTTATATGGCGATGTCGCGAAAAATAATGAGTTATGGTTACACACCAGCATACGAAAAATCAAAAAATATATCGTTACCTATGTGCTTACCAGTACTGACAATAATAATGAGTCTAAAATAGATTTACAAAAAAATAAATTATATAAAAAAATATTTTTTATTGTATTTTTCTTTTAAATAAAATTTGCTGGTGCGGGAATCGAACCTGGGTCTACAGATTGCCAGTCAATAGCTCTACCATCTGAGCTGTATCGACATGTAATATTTAGTAGATAAAAACATAATTGACCTGCTGCACACAAGTAAGCTTACTCGCCAACATACAAAAAATCAAAAAATATGTGGTTACATATATCCTTACCAGTGTTTTAAAAATATTGAGTCTAAAAATAGATTTTAAAAAATTTTCAAAAAAATCTAGAAAATTATTTTCTATTTGAAATAATGATAAAAATAAGTCATTATCAGTCACTCATTATTATATATTTTAAAATAATGCAGAAGGTAAGTGGGTGTCATTACTGGTAGTCCAAAAAATAATGATATGTCATTACCGTTTCTACACTGGGTTATTATCAAATTAAATACATAAAATGTTATTATATTCATATATGCTTATATAAAATTTGATAGGGAAATTGGCCCACTGTTATTAGATATAAGTTTTTATTTGTTTTGATGATATTATATACAATTTTACATGATATCGCATAAACCACACCTGTACCGGTGTTCTGTAACTATGTGAGAAGTTACTCACATAAAAATTGCAACGCTGCGATGTGTCTACGATATTTAAAACAGCGTGAGTCACAAAATTTCAAACTCAATATAAGTAAATTTTTTTAAATACCTCTGGCTAAATTTGACATTCACTCTGTTTTAAATATGGCAGAGTTGCAATTTTTAAGTGAGAAACTTCTCACATAGTTACAGAACACCGGTACTGGTTGGATATAATATAAAATTATAAAATATTTTATGAAAACTTTTTTAAATAAATATCTGAAAATTGTAATACGATCTCCTCAACCAGACCTACAGCCCACATTATGTTATTTCAAAACTCCCGAGTAAAACAGAATTAATTAAATATATCCACTTAGATCAAAAAAAAAAAAAAATGGCGGATCCAACAATTATTTTAATTTTTGCATTAAAAAATACAAAAATTGTTTTTTCGGACTTTATATATTTTCATATATTTAGTTAGAATATTCTTCCACCTCAAGTCCAAATTCTAATATGATATTGTCATATTAGATTTTTATTTGTTGTTTCAAAAAGGGTTGATCATTTTCATGATAGACAATACAATTGTTTCGTAGACATCACTCTACTCTTCAGTTGTCTGCAATAAGAAAATGATAACTTTCTTACTCAAACCGAGACATTACATAAGGTACAAAAAACCAACGGGATGAGAATTTTGTACTTTCGTATATGAACTGTCTGATTTGGTAAAACCAGCTATAAATCAACTCCTTTTTGAAAGCAACAATTACATAAAAGTACCCTTTGGGTACTATTTATATGTATGTCTGTTGTCAATACATTTTGTAAAAACAACTAATTTTAAACTCAAAACAAAATAAATATTTGAATGAGATTTTAGCCGTGGTGTGCTTATTATTATTGTGGATCCAATTATATAGAATAAGATCTAATTATATCTTATTAACCACAGATATTTCCATATAAATTTGACATTTATAACTTCGGTTAAGTACTATACTCAGTTTAATTTGAGATACAATACAATAATTTTATACAAAATGATAAGATTTCTGAGCAGAAACAACTATATTGATTTGATCCCAATCGATGCAATTAAACACAGTTTGATAAAAATATATATTTGGTAATAAGATCTAATAATATCTTGTTTATATAGAGTATTATCTTACAACATTTGAATATTTATATGAAATTGTATTTAACTTTGTCAATTGAGATCAAATTGATACAGTTATATCTGGTAAGTAATTGGATAAAATTGTGTTTCATTTTATTGGATTAATAAATATATTTTAATATAATTAGATCCACCATTTTTTTTTTTTTTATCCAAATGTATATTCTTCGATAAATTCCGCTTTACTCGATTTTTATTAAATTTGAGTTTTATTGTAGCACAGTGTTATGAATACGTTTAATTTTGCAGCAACTACTGATCAATTAAACAAAGCTTTTATTTGGCTTTTTGTGGGAGAAAAGCTTTTAAAAGTTGTTTACAGATACTTTATCAAACAAGCTTTTATTAAACTTTCTTTACATAAAAACTATCAATTTGTAAATATTTCTTCTAACATTCTAAACATAAAATTTATTTGCTTTCAGAAGAGGAAGAGGATTCCGAAAATCGTACTGATTCCGAAGGAGAAAATACTCTTGTTGACGAGATCGATAAGGCCAAACCTACAGCCGTTGTGCCCAGTTCTTTGGCTCAACAACGACGCTTGCAACATATAAATTCTCATTCCCTCTACAGTGGACCCCGTCCACAAAAACAACGCAATTATTTGCAAAAAAGCCGCGCTAAGGGTTTATCATCATTAAGCCCTTCCCGTTCAGTAAAAGTTGGCAACAATGCCAACGCTCTCGAGGAAACAGCTGATGGCGGCATTACACGTTCGTTGTATGCGGCATCAGCTGCCAATCAACAACCTGAATCCACTATTAAGGCCGACGCCTCTACAGGGATTGTAGAATTTTTGAATGCAGACAACAAAATGGAAGAATCATGGTTCGTAACACCACCACCATGTTTCACCTCCATTGGACCCATCAATATGGAACATTCACCCTATGAGAACCTATTGATTGAGCATCCAAGGTGGGTGAACTGTAGAATTGCCACATTGCAAATGTCAAGAATACTTGACATTCTGGATAAAATAGCTTGATTTAAAAAATAACTTGACAACTGATAAATAAATATTAAATAACAATTTTTATTCTACAGTATATATACGAAATATTATGAACGGTAGAGTTCATTACAACTCTATGATAGTGATTTTTATCCCACAAAAATTCAATGCTGAGAAAATATTTTTCAAAGCAAGTCTAAAGGAAATATTGCAATTAAAGTTTCTTTTTGAGATATTTGGGGTAATAATTGAGTCGGGACAATTTTCTAAAATTAACACAAAAATTTCAGCTTGACAAACTCTGTTTTAGCTTGACATAACCTAAAAAATCATGATAATCAAGCTCATTCCAGGGCATATGGCAACCCTAGTGAAATGACATGGTGTCGTTGTCGAGGCGATGTTATTTTAAGAGCGAATTTTCATTAACTTAATTTTGTATTTTTACTATTTTAGCATGTCTGTTTATCACAGCATTAAATCGGCCCAAGAAGCCACCGAAAAGCCCGTTGAATTGAATATCGCTATAACTGAGAAGCAAATTGAAAGAAGGCCAGCTAGGGAGATACCAGTTCAGCGTCAGGTAAGAGAGTTATTAACAAGAAAAATCGGCAAAACTGCAGTTTATGGGGGTTCGGCAAAAAAAAAAAAAAAAATATGACCCACTCTGGAATTAAAAAAGAAAAAAACCGAAATTAATTTTGGGTAGTGCTCGGCCCCGGAAGGCTCGTGGGCGGCAAAAAACGGGGGGACATGGTAACTGTGTGGGTACTCAATTCGAAGAAAATTGTCTCACGATATTAATATGAACGAAAATGGTACTCAAATGAAAGTAAATTTTCTCACGATTTCAAAAATGAGTTTTTTTTTCACTAATCCGTTGGACGTGAATCGAATTAGACGCATTTTGTTAAATTTTAGATCTTCGAAAAATTAAAAAAAGTCTAAAATCGCAATAGTTGAGTTTTGGTAAAACACTGTAAATGTCCATTTTTTGTTGTATATTTTGAAAATTTGAAACAAAAAAGGCAGTTGGAAGTGGAAATGACAAAAGGAGTAAACTTTTTATTGATGAGAAATGCAATTTCAAAACTGATATAGTTGAATTGCGGCGCAGGCAAATTTTTTTTTGTAAAAATCGCGCGATTTTTCCAAAATAAAAATTTATTTTCTTTTTTTAATGTTAGGTAGGTATACCCAAACTTTTTAGATGATATAAAAATTAAACTTTTTGATGGCAAATGCAATTTCAGAAGTGCTATACGGTTGTTGCGCCGCAGTCAAGAAATTTTTTTGAAAAAATCGCGCGATTTTTCCAATAAAATTTTTTTTTTTTTTATATAAATGTCAAAATTTTTAATGCGTTTATCGATTATTGAAAAAAAAAATGGTTATTGAAGTCGTGGGGGACATTCTCTATCATTTGAGTACCATTTTACCATACAAAAAAATTTCATCATTTTCAGTCCCCCCTCTTAAGGGACTAAAATGGTTCTAGTTAGGGCTACGTTTTATGGATTAAAAAAATAACATTTTTAAAATCGTGAGACAATTTCCATTAATTTGAGTACCCACACTTACATGTTACTATGTCCCCCAGTTTTTTGCCCCCACGGTCCTCCGAGCCCCTCCCAAAACTAATTTCGGTTTTTTTCTTTTTTAATTCCAGAGGGGGTCATATTTTTCCATATTTTTTTGACGAAACCCCATAAACTGCAGTTTAGCCGAAAAATCTTATGTGTGGATTAGAAAATAAAATTTCAATTCAAATTTTTTTTTAAATAATTCTATTATATAGGCCAAAAGATGCTTTATCACGTTCACGTTGCTCACCATGTTCTTTTCACTATCTTTACTTATATATATTATTTTTGACTTATATGTTTATTATAGAGACAATAACACTTTCCTCAGATTTTAAGAACTTCCCATTATTTCATGTGGTTAGATTAGATTCTGAGTAAAATTTAGAATATTATACGTTTAAGGACCAACATCATCAACCATGAGTCGAATTGCTTTTAGATAAGTTAGACGGCCTTACACTCAAAAAAATGTTAGCTAAACATTTAAGTTATTTAACTGATTTTGAAGAAATTTGGGAATGATTTGGCTCCAAAAACATTTTAACTTAAATCAAATATAAACTTTGGTTATAGAAAGTACAAACAATTTATTTAAATTAAGTAAATTTCATCTCATACTACAATTACACTTTATCAATAACTAGTTATTTTTACTTGTCTAAATCCATACAAATTTTAAATCAAAAACTAAAAGTTTTCAGAAACTATTGGTTTTTGATTGTAGTATAAATTTGGTTTTAAGATTTTTTTATAATTTTACAAAAAAAATTTTATATTATTTTACTTTACCTTTAGTATAAATTTGTTCTTAAATTTAGCAAAAAGACTTCTTAAAAATAAGTAAAATTTTCACAAATTTTAAGACTGATGCACAATAAACTTCCCTGTAAAAAAAACATCCACTTTTTAAGCATGACTATACATTCAAATGTACTACACCAATCTAGTTGAAAGTCAACTAATGTTTGGATCTGAAATTTTAATGCATTTAAATGGACTTGGGTCAAAATTTGTCCACTAATATTTTTGCTGATTATAGCGGTTTAATTTTCTGTTAACTAAAATTCAACTTAAATATAAGTAAATTTCTGTATATCTAACATATTTAGTTTTGCTGTTCCTACCTTACTAAAATTTAGCAAAAATAATTTTGCAGACTTTTTGATTTTAGTGTAAGATATCTGCATTGAACTTAATTTTTAAAAACTCCATGTGGTTCACGTTGTATCGTGCCTTAAAATTCGATATTTTCTACAAAAACAAGAGAAAAACCTTATATTTAAACTGTTTTAAATTGTTAAGTAATTAACAGTATTTTACAAATTAGCCCCTCAATTCATAAATGCTTTGTAAAGTTATAGCAGGTTTACAGAACGTCATTTTCATACAAAATTTGTTCATTAAACCTCCTATAATTTTACAAAGTGTTTATGAATTTAGGGGTAGATCTTTCACTTTTAGATGCTTTTTTCAAAAATTCACAGTTATTGTTTATTTAGTGGAATATTGTAAAAACGATATTTATTCGCGAATATTTAAAAAAACAGCTTCGACTTTTTTTTATCGAAAAATATTTTTATTTTAGTACGAGATTCTCATATTATTTTTAGAAACCTAAAACTTTTAATTTTTCCCAATACCTATACAGAATTTCAAAATTTGACAAAACTCGAGACCACAAGCCTAGAGTATATTTTTTTTAATATCTTTGATGCTCTCAATCGGAATCTGAAGTCAGAATTCCTCTATCTTCCATACGAAAACGTTTACATATATTCATATATTACTGCATATAACTTGATATAAAAATATATATATACACAATTCTTTATCGGGTTAAAAAGGTGGGGTCCAAAACGGTCGCAGTTTTCTTTTTATACGTTTTTTAACTTTTGTTCACCAAAATGACTATGAAATAAAAGGTAGTTTAAAGATCTATCCAACGGGATACTAAAAAAAGCGCTGTGGTGTAATGGTTAGCGCGTTGGACTGTTACACGTGAGGTTGCGGGTTCGAGCCCCAACCAAGGCAACATCAATTTATGAAAAATAGTAATATGTATGAGTTTTTTCTATCCCTCATACATATCGCAGCGTCCTCCTTCGGTGTTCCCATAGCACTTAACCCCACCGAAGTAAAATAATATAACAGGGCTATGAACTAAAAAGCTTCAACAAAGTTCGCCAACTCACCACCAGATGGCGCACAACAACTGTTCTAAAATTCAACATCTCGCGCAATTACAGTGTTGCCATATTTGAAGCCCTTCATCTTTCACCACTATGCTCCTTTTAGGAGTAAAAGGAACAAATATATATATCTTTCACCACCTTCCAGCAACACGTTAATTAATAGGAAGAATTTCCTGGGTGTTGCTTCTCTTTAAAATAAAAAAAAAGAGGTATACTAGGGTCTTGCCTTCAATCACGAATTTTCGAATTTAAATGCTTACACCCGTCAGTTTCGTTCCATTTGGTCGTAAATGTACGAATTTGGAAATTAATTTTTTTGAAAACCGAATAGAGTTCAAATTTTGTTAATTGGTATATTTTAGGCCAAATGAAACGAAACTGGGGTGTTGAAATTCGAAAACTCAGAATTGAAAGGTGGCCTTAATATACCCCTTTAAATTTTTTTAACATGCCGTTGAAACATCTTTAAACTATCTTGCATTTGGCACCAATTTTTCAAACAAACGCAGAAAATATGCATAGAAAAGACAACTAGGGTAATTTTTGACCCACCCCAGCCTTTTAGCCCCAAAAAGTGAGATTGGGTAGATAAATAAAAGAGCGTGTTTGATAGACCATTGTCATATACCAGAATTTAGGGCCTGTTTATCTATTACAAAATTACTCTAAACGATAGCAATTGACAATTACTTTCGTCGAAAATATATGGGAAACAAAAACAAATTCTCGTTACTTTGCTTTCGTTTAGACCATTTTCGTAATACATAAACAGGGGTTTAATTACATTAATAAAGGTCGCCTAAAAGACGAACAAACTCCCTAATAGCTGTTTGGGTCTTTTTAGGCCAGAAGTCAAAATATTAACCCTATGTGGATCAGGTCCTAATAACTGTATGGGTCTTTTTTAGACCAAAAGTCAAAATATTAACCCTATGTGGATCAGGTTACATAAAATAGTAATTTTTATTAGGTGGAATACATGTTTCGAGCAATTTCAAAATTTTACAAACATGGAGTCAGAAATTAAATAAGCTTCATGGGTCGTTTTTGTCCCCAGGACACTAGGTGTTAAATATATTTTTTAATAAATATTAACCCTATGTGGATCAGGTTACATAATATAATAATTTTTATCAAGGCTGGGAAATAAGGTTTTTGTTTCGGTATGGAAAAATTTTTTTTTTCATTTTAACTTCGGTAATGACCGCAAATTAAATTGGTAACTAGTAACAAACATGAAAAACCAGGATTTCATAAAATAAAAGTTCAATCGTTTTAACTTTTCCATCTCTGAACATCAACCAATAAGGGATTTATTTTTTGAAAATATGGCAACATTGAATGAAGTGTGAAAATGAAAATATGAGAGTAAGAGAGAAAACGCAGAGAAATTAACTTAAAGCGGAGAATAAACGAAGGAACATTGAGTTTGGAAACAAAAAATATCAAAAAGTTTTGATAACACGAATTGCACGAATGTCAATACGACACATTAACATACACAAATGAACATTGGTAAAAAATGGGAAATTTTTTACGAATTTAGAGAGAAACCGCAGATCGTTTTTAATGTAGAGATACAACCTTGCGGCTTGTTATGCGTTTATTTTTTTTTATATGGAGTTTTGACAATTTAAAACGCACTGCAGGTTCGCTCTAAATTAAAACTTAATTTAATTTCTCTGGTTTTCTCTCATACTCGCATATTTTCATTCTCACACTCGGTCTGAAGTTTTGTAAAAGTTTTGAAATTCCGTGTATTGAACAAAATTAAAAATTTTACGAGTAAGTGTAGGCCCAGAATAAGAGCGCAGAGGCTAGCAATTGTCGCTCTGAGAAAAATTGTGCCCGAAATATCGACGAATAGCGGCAGCGACATAATTGATTATGTATTATATATATCAAGGGACTTCATGCCACTCATATGTCTCTTTGTTTACTGCAAACATAATATACAATAATAAACGATGAACTAACGAGCTATTGATAATGTTCAATGTTTAGGTTTTTTGCAAAAAAATAGAAAAAGAGTCAGAAGAGCCATTGAATTCCTTTGTTGGCTGTACTCTTTGATATTACAAAATGTAGTGAACACCAGCAAAAATAACAATATAGTTGACAATATTGGTGAGAGTATGAGAGAGAAAAAAATGGGAGAATAGCAAAAACCGCCATTAAAATAAAATAGATTCTGGAAAATGTATCGAAAAAATCGCTGCGCTCTTATTCTGGGCTTACACTAAAGTATTTGAAACCGTAGCACAAGACATTCGTAATTAATATTAGAATTAATTACTAAAGAATTTTTCTATGGTTCATTTACAGGAAGAAGAAGAAAAATTTTTAGAAAATAATATGAGAATCTCGTACTTAAAGAAGAATATTTTTCGATCCCATAGGTATATCATTCTAAATTTTTTATATGACATACAGCACAATATGACTTATTATCACAAATTAAGGTTGTTCATAAGGTGTGTGCTATCTGTTGTATCGTTGTATCGTCCTAACAAAAAACAGAGTTGTTAAAATTTTTATTTGTGTTTAACAACGATTTTCTATTCAGTTTTCTATCTGTTAGCATACTCAAACATAGGACACTAAACATACGCAAAAATGTTGTATCATGCTATTCTCAAATGTTGTTAGGACGATACAACAAATAGCACACCCCTTGTGAAAACCCTTATTGTTAAAAAAAATAGAAAAGGCTTTCTTTACGATATTCCTGAATAAATAAAGTTTTCAAAACTTTCATACAAGTAAAAATCGGCTTATCACTTAAAAAGTTATAGTAGTTTAAAAATGAGTTATTTCTAACAATTTTGATAAAAAATATCGAACTTTAAGACGCGATACCACGTGACCTGCACAAAATCTTAAAAAACCAAATACCTATAGTGCGGAATATGAATCCGAAATATTCATGTGCTACTTTTTAATGAAATCGAAACACATAAATTCCAAAAACGAAAAAAGTCGTTTCTAAAACAGTCATGCTTTTTAAAGTACTCCTTAATTTTTTGCTGGGTTTGTTTTTAGTTTATAAATTACACTCATATTAACTATGTAGAAAAAAAAAAAAAAAAAAAAAAACCAAGTACGTATATTCACAATAAATAAATAGAGAAAAATGCGTATATAACACAGTACAACAAAATAAGAAAAATTTGAGGCATCGGGAGTGCGATCGGGAGTGCGACATATCATTTCTAATAGACTTTGGGACGCAGATCACGAATATGGCCATAGAATTGTAAAGTTAGCTATTGTTTAAGAAATATCTGCAAAAATGTTTTTGTAGGCAAATCAAAGTTTTTAATAAACTTTTTGCAAAAAAATACAAAATTTAAAGTAATAACGCTATTTTATGCAACATTTTAAAATTATGCAATATGCCCTTTAATTTGATATATTGCACGTTTTGACGGCTGCGATAATAGTCCCTATACGCGTATTTAAATTTTAAATTTCTCTTTTTTCACGATTTCGTTAATAAATAATCTGCGATAAAAGGAATATGCAATATTTGAATTTGTACCTTTAGTAAACATCTCATGTTACTTAATTTATCAAAAAAAATTTCGAATTTTCGGTTTTAATTTTGAGTTAAAATTGACTAAAACTGAAAAAGATAGACTTTTTTAATACCTAACAACAAATCTTAAATTATAAAACTCAGATAAAACCATTCAGAAATGTAAAACATATATTTTCTAATCAATTTCAACGAAGTTTTAGATAATTGAAGTGCAAATTTCGAAAAAAAATAACGATTTTAAAATATGCACGTTCAAAAATGTACTTTATTTCCTTTTGCCATAGTAAATTCATATAAAATTTATTTGAAATAAAAAAGATGTAAAATGTGTATTTCTGATTGAATTTTCCGCAAATATTGATGAAGAAGTTGTGATTGTTTTGATAAAAAGAATTTAGTGGAATATGAATTTACATCATATGTAAAGATTTTGCAAAACCGATTAAGGGATTTTACTAGATTTGCAAAATAGGAAAATAAGTGAAGTTTTCACTTTAATTGCAATTATATCCTAGATCCTTTACCTAATCAAAGGACTTTGTTATGATTATAAAAGCCCAAAGTCTATATTTTTAAACCATATTAAAAATTATCCGTGGTTTACTCAGGTATATGAATAAATCAGAAATTTTAACAAAAAACTATCTTTCGAATATTTCAAAAACTAGAGCTAATTTTGAAATTTGGTGTTCACATTCGTGATATTCATCCTAAAATCTATCAGAATTGAAATGTCGCATGCCCGATGCATTTTTAGTGTTGCACTGTGTAACCTTAAAAAAAATATAAATTTTTATGTTTTTTCTTGTAGAATTTAAGTAATCAATTTTACATACAACAAATAACGAAAAATAATTGTAAAATTATTTTCATTAAATATCATTCATTTGATCGTGAGACTTAGTACTTAAATTTTATATTATACATATAAACTATTTAATACTTGCTGGGGATTCCGGTAGGAAGGAAAGTTTTAGTTTAGGAGAGTTAAAGAAAATAATTACTTGAATTTAAGAAGTTATTTGGTTCAAATAAGTTAAAATTTTTTAAACTAAATTTAAGTAAGTTCCATACTTTAGATTATTGTTTTTTTTTATACAATTTTTATTTCCTTATTTTTTGATTATAAACTCTTAACATTTAAGAATTTTTACTAAAGTTTATTACACTTTTCAAAATTTTTATATAATTTACCCTATTTTATGCAAATTGCGTAGTTAGATTATTTTTTATTTTTCATACAAAATTATTTTTCTTATATTTTAGTTCATAATCTCTTAACCTGGATTCAAAATGCTTGAGTACTCCACTGTGCAGAATGGATTTTGTTTTTATCTTTTTCTCACTTACTTATTTTTTTCATCACTTACATTCGTTTTCGAACTTGCACATTTTTTGCATCATGTAATCTCTGTTTTAGTACACTCCAATCTACAGAATCTACAGAGTGGAGTACTCCAGCATTGTGGATCCAGCTTTAATATTTAAGATTTTTTTACTGCAAATAAGTACATTTTTTTAGCATTTTTATAGGTTATAACCCTAATTCAAGGAGGGGAAATACTTTACTATTTTTAAGATAATAAACATTTTTAGTTAACTAAATTTCAATAAATTTTCACTATTTTCAAATAAATTTGTATATATTTTTTTTATTTTTTTTTGTTAAGGAACAACTTGTAGATTAACGTGGCTATTCCTACGAAAAGTCTGTGACTCTTTTAGTTGTGACTGTATTTCTCTTCTGGCAATGTCACAATAAAACGTATTTACTAAAATTTTCGTTTGAAATCTTCAAAAAATTATGACCTATAGTGCGATTTTCTAACTTTTAAATGACAAAATTCGGTAGTTAATTTGTCTAGTTTTCATAGTAAACTGACAACTTAACTACCGAATTTTGTCGTTAAAAAGTTAAAGCATCCCACTACTGGGATCGACAAAATCATAACATTTGTGGGTGCTGTGGTGTAATGGTTAGCGCCTTAGACTGTTACATATAAGGTCGAGGGTTCGATCCCCAGCCAAGGCAACACCAATTTATGAAAAATAATAATATGTATGAATTTTTTATATCCCTCATACATATCGCAGCGTTCTCCTTCGGTGTTCCCATAGCACTTAACCCCACCGAAGTAAAATAATATAACAGGGCTATGAACTAAAAAGCTTCAACAAAGGTCGCCAACTCTTCATCAGATGGCGCGCAACAACTGTTCTAAAATTCAAAATTACAGTGTTACAGTGTTGCCATATTTGAAGCCCTTCATCTTTCACCACCTTTCATCTCTTCTCTATCACCTTTCCAAAGGAGGCAATACATTAATTAATAGGAAGAATTTCCTGAATGTTGCTTCTCTTTAAACAAAATTAATTATTGTTTTGTATAGAAAGTTGTGACTTTCAGCCTTAAAAACTGTCTTATGAGAATCACAACGAGTCACAAGTAGGAATAGACACTTAAAACTTAGTAAGGTGTAAACTGAACTTTAGTTCATACATTTTTTTGAGTGTAGACTTCAGATTCAGAATATCCGTTACTGTAGAAAATCATCTGTGCCAACTTCTAAGAGCCCTAGCTTTTCGCGTTTTTGTGCAAACCAAAACTTGCACTAATTTCTGCTAGCCATAAAGTTGCGTTTACACTTGCATCGAAATCCCGAGATTTCGATATTCACCACTCCCAAAAAACAATGAAGGAAAGCATATAGACGTTAAATTTTTGGAGAATGTATTTATTAGAGCGAACTATGTGTGCTTTTTTCAAAATTTAACATTAATATGATTTCCTTCATTGTTTTTTCAGAGTGGTGAATATCGAAATCTCGGGATTTCGATGCAAGTGTAAACGCAACTTAAGTTGGCAAATTTTTATTGTTTTTTTCATCTTACAATTAGTTTGTTTTTTGTAAAACATTATCGATATGCGCCGAAATAACTGATATACCGTTAACTTTAAAATACCGTTCCCAAAGTACATATATAAGAAGCCGTTAAAAAGTGTAAATGAGGGAATACATGTTTAATATTTTTGATCAAGTTTTCAAAAATCAACCAATCACAACATTTCATTTTTAAATTCTTTATTCTGATTGGTTGATTTTAAAAATATTGATCAATAATATTGAACGCCTTTTTCTTAATAACTTTTTCCACATTTTGTTGACGAAAATATCTTTGAGAAATATATTAGATTTTAAAATTTGTCGGCTTACCAAATTCGAGTGTTTTATTAGTTTACAATAGATAACACTGTGAGACAAATGGTACGGGTCAGTGATCGGGAAGGGTTCAAACTACCGGGGAAAGTTATATCGGTAAAAAAGAAGTTATACGTGTCCCGGCGTTTCGCTGGGTCACCCCTAGGAATCGAGATATATCGATTTGACCTTTGGTGGTCTTTTTTTTGACATAACTCGAGAACCACTAGTCCGATTTTGCTCAAACAATTTAAAAAAAATTAAAAATTACAATTCCTTTAATCTGTTCATATAACGTTTTTCTATATACTCAACAGTTTTGCCAGTAAAAATAAATGTATGAAGAAAAAAATATTTTTTGCCTAAAATATTAAAAAAAAGTAATAAACAAAAGGTTATTAATTTTTATGGGAGCGGTAACAAACATTTATTTTTACCGGCAAAACTGTTGAGTATATAGAAAAACAGATTATATGAACAGATTAAAGGAATTGTAATTTTTAATTTTTTTAAAATTGTTTGAGCAAAATCGGACTAGTGGTTCTCGAGTTATGTCAAAAAAAAGATATATCTCGATTCCTAGGGGTGACCCAGCGAAACGCCGGGACACGTATAACTTGTTTTTGACCGATATAACATTTCCCGTTGGTTTCATCCCATCCCGATTTTGACTGTCGCATAGTGTAATCAAAACAAGTGCATAAAAAAAATGATTGTGACTATTCAAAATTATTCATTGTGGACTTATAAAAAATATTGCAACAGAAGTACGCATGACCAGGCAGAGTAGTCAAAAGTTCAACAAGCACGTAGTAAATGAAAGAAAGCCTGGAACGTGTAAATAAAATGGACCCAGGAACGTAACCAAAGCCAAGAAGGTGAAGATGTTATTGAGGCCAATTCCAAACGTTTCCGACCGCAAAATGGCACGGCGGAAACTTTTGTGCGCAGAGTTAAAGCTAAAATTGGGCATAAAACGTTTAAAGTTCAGAAAGTTCTGGACAGAAGTGCTAGCAGAACGTTGATGCCAAAAAACCAGCAAAGTTCTTTGTGTTACATTTTTTAATGGCACATTCTTCATTCGAATTGCCGTTATCGAAATATCCGAAATGCAGTTATCCTTAAAATACAGTTACCGAAATATCTAAAATGCCGAAATAAATGAAATAGCTTTACATTAAAGGAATTAAATGTGCTAAAATCTCAAAACTTTATTTAAAAATATTGTGAAAAATAATCTGTAGAAGACATGTCCCTGTTCGGATTTCATTTAGAATTTCTGATTGAAACCCGGATAGGCACATGCCTTTGTCTAAATTCTAAATTTCACTTAGAATTTAAACCAAAAATACTACTCTGTTCTTTTGACAGATCTAGTAATATAATGTTACACTAATAGAAAAAAGTCTGTAAGAATTTTGGTAATAACTACTAAAAATTAGTTAAAAATGACCTTGCAAAAAAAAAATTACTGAAATCAGTAGATAATTTTCCCTAAATACTAGTAAGGTAAGATTTCAGCAGTTTTTTCTGCAAGGTTATTTTTAACTAATTTTTAGTAGCTTTTTCTGTTGTTTTTACAGGTTTATTTCTATGAGTGTACAGCTAAAATACCATTACCGAAATAACCGATCTTTCTCATTGTGTTGGTTACCAACCATGACAAAGATTTCTGAAATATAATTAATAATTCCTAAACATTTGATTAGTTCTCAAATACAATTGATAATTTCTGAAAAAAAAATAATAATTCCTGAAAAGCAATTGATAACTTCTGAAATAAAATTGAAGTTTACAAAATTATTTCCAAAATACAAATTGTAATTTTTGAAATACAATAGACAAATCTGAAAAACAATTGATAATTTCTGAAATACAAATGACAAATCTGAAAATTATATGATAAATTTTGAGAAAATTTTCACACCAAAAATGCAGTTCTACCATATTTAAAGCATGGAGAGTCGCTTAGGTTGCGTTTACATCTGCACCGAAATCTCGAGATTTCGATATTCACCACTCTGAAAAAGCAATGAAGGAAAGCTTATAGATGTTCAATTTTGAGTACAGTAAACATATTTAGTTCTAATAAATACATTTTCCAAAAAAGTTAAAGTTAATACGCATATCTTCACTGTTTTTTCGGAGTGGTGAATATCGAAATCTCGGGATTTCGGTGCAGATGTAAACGCAGCCTTAATGTCATATTTAGCTAGTGGTGTGTAAAGAAATGTTCTTATATATAAAATTGAAATTATGTGATTTGCCCTGTGCTAAATATGGTAGAGTTGTACTTTTCAATGTGAGAAACTTCTGGCATAGTTGCACAACACCGGCACTGAAATACAATTGAAAATGGTGTAGTTGTAATTTTTATAGTTTAGAAAAGTGCAGTAACAATCGTTTTAACGGAGGGTCTTAAGCGAGTTCGTAATAACCAGAGAAGACAAAAAAGCAAAATTCGATGTATTTAAAGTAAAAAAATATTGCAAAAAAGTATAAAAAAAGAAAAGTAAAAAACTTGAAAAACAACACTTACAAAAAAACAAACATTTTTGGCGAAAATATCTTAAAAAAAGCAGTTTAAATCTCAAAAATCTTATTAAAAAGCCATTTGAAACCTAAAAATCGGGAAACAAGATGCAAATTTATCTTCTCTGGTATGTTAATAGCGGATGTTTTTTACATTGAAATTGGTGCCAAAATGTCGGTACTTTCAAATTAGTTTGTACTAAATCCCGTTATTTTGTTCGTAAAAAATGATTTTTCATTTGCGTGGAATTGTTGCGAAATTACGGTGGAATTTTTTTGCCTCAATTTAAGATCCAGGACCATTTGAAAATGTAGCGAAAAAGTGACATTTGGGTTAATTATTATTGTGATTTTATATAGACCATAAAAAATTTGTGCATTTTAATGTTTTTATTATAGTTTTTGAGCTCTAAACATAGAGCGAAATTTTTTCGCTATATTGAACAAACTACTGGGCTTAACCGAGAATTCGTCTTAACCGATTCCGTCTTAAATGAGTTTTGCGGTATTAACTAAAATATTATAAAGAGAAAGCTATTGTATATGCATACTGCAATGAATCTACTGAGGGAATTCACGATCGTGATTTGCAAACGATGCAAAAAACCTCAGACTGTTATTTGCATTTTTTTTAGCCTCGAGTAGTTATGACGTGTGCAAAACACCATCGTGAATACCCTTACTGTATAAAAGTAAATTAAGTACATGTTTACCAGTGTTGCCACCAGTAAAACAAAAAATTACACAGCTGTAGGTCAAAAATTATCCAAAACTGTATGAGATTACACAAAAAAGTTTATAAATTTTTTTTATATTTTTCCAAATATTTTCATAGTTAAAAGAAACCTTTCTAGGTTAACTATTTGTAAATTTCTGAATTATTTTCAAAATATTTTGATTCTGAACCACTGTGATAAGTTAACAACATTTTTCTCTGATCATAGAAACTACAACAACAAAATTTCGCGGTGAGTTAGTTTTTTCAGGCAATCACAAACTAAATAATCCAAATTTTACTCTGTAGCAGCATTTTCAAAAAAAGTTTGCAAAATACGTTCTCAAAACATCAACAATATACGGGGTTAAAAATACAAATTAAATATAGAATAATGTTTTTGATTTCTTCTTAGTTTTGAACAAATTTACGAAATAATTCGTCGGAAAATAGAAATTTGTGGTAAATGTTTCACAAACTCATTTCATCGAAATATTGACTAATTATCATTTCATAATTCAAAAGCTCTGGAAATGAATTTACGGAAATTTCTATAAAAAGTGAAATTACACGAAAACTACACAAAAATGTCATTATTCAAAAATTATCCAACGAATGGGTAAACACTTCCGTTTTTGAATAATTATTCAAAAAGTGGCAACACTGATGTTTACTGTTTGATAGGATTGTATAAGTGTTGAGTACTGAATACCGATTGTTTTTTTCAGTACTCAGCACTTAAAATTACCTACTCAGTATTTGCAGAGTTGTATTTCTCTGTATAAAGTAAATGTAATTCCAACATAAAAGACTATATGGAAATGCAACTCTGTTTTTAGTTATGAAAATACAGCGCTATTTGTATGAATGTTAAAAATATTGAGTAGTTCGAGTCAGTAATTGACTAATATCGATATTTTAAAACTTTATTGGTGGAGTATTTTTAAGCTATTTGTTGAATGTTTTCTAACACACTCCGGTAAACGATTATTGTATGTCGAATATCTCTTAAATACTAACTTAATAATAATAAAAATAAAACATATGTATACAAAATAGTAAATCTTATAATCAGGTAGTCAGAAGATCTAAAGTATACACATTCATAAACACCACTTATGCCATGTGTTTACAATATGTAATATCTAAGATATTTTGGGTAAATAGACTATAGATAGATGTGAAATATGTAAGTGACATGTGTCACAAATTTTACATATAAAAAGTAAAGTGGAGAAGACAGTCCACCATTATTAGTCTTAAAATAGGGTTGATTTGACATATCTTTCTCTTTCTAGACTTCTATACTTCCGATTCGCATCTGTGTGTAATCTGTGATAGTGTAGAAATAGAATAATAACTTGTCGTATTTTCCAATAAAAATTGACAAATGAACCACCTCAAGCGATGGAGTGGTGAGTAGACTTGGGCATTATAATTCGTTTTCGTGGCTGCTGTTACTAGTTCATTTGGTTATGTAGAACTAGTTCGCTTTTCTAGTTCAATTGCTCTTTGACAAATTCGTTCAATCGTTCATAAAACTATTTTTTCTTTCTCTCGCTTTATAATCTTGTTATAATCTTGCTCGTCTTTTAGTTAAAAAAATATATAAAATATCAGAGAAATTATGAATTTTAAGGAAAAAGAAATGTGTTTTGTGTAAAGTTTTTATTTTTATTAGTTAAGCACCGTAAGTTGTTTCGATTTCACGTGAAAAAAACTGTTATACTCCATATAAAAAAAATCATTTTTTCACGATAATGAGTTTCACTTGAAAAATGTGTAGAGTTTTTTTTCACGCAAATTTAATGTAGGTACAAGAATATTATTTTTCTTGGGAAAAAGTGTCATTTTGTGTTTATTGTGATTGTGTCTTTGTTATAAAATTAAAAAAATTTTCATTTTTATAAATTAAATAGCAATTTGAAGCCTTTAAAGTTCGAGTGAAATTTTTCCACGTGAAAAACAACACAGTTTAACAACAAAGTTTGAGTGAAAAAAATTTCACTCAAACTTTAAAAGCCTTAAATAGTAATTTAAAATATGAACATGAACATTTTTTTATGAAATAAGAAATAAATGTCACTTTTTCACAAGAAAAATAAGGGTCTTGTATATTAAATTTGCATGAAAACAAAGTCTACACAATTTTCACGTGAAACTCATTGTTGTGAAAAATTTTTTTTTTTTTTTATATAGAGTATAACAGTTTTTTCACCTGAAATCGGAACAACTTACGGTGCTTTAAAAAGAAATAAAATTAACGATTGAACTAAAAGAGCGAGTATTAGTTAACTACGTCTTTCGATCAATTGAGTGACTAGTTCAATTGAGTGACTAGTTCAATTGAGCTAGTTCGTTCACGAATGACACAAGTCTAGTGGTGAGATAAAATCTATTTTTTATTTTCACAAGTTTTTTTTGTCATGTTTTATTTGTCATTCTTTTAACAGTGTTGCTGCCAGAGACTATTAATTATAGAGATAGGAAATCAAAACTTACACTACTCACCGATAGAGGGCGCTGAAATTTAGTATTACCTGAGCAACTACTTAATATCAGTTTAGTATCAGCTGAGCCTATATTTTAAAACGCAAAAACTGCTGAAAACTGCTCAAAATAAGGAAAAAAACAAGGGCGGAATATATTCAAATAATAAAATTTAAGATATCCGTTTTTTTTTTGCTTTCTGTTTGGTATTATTTAAATTTAAATAAAAAAAGAAAATTGTCAATTTTTTGAACAAAGTGCCATCTAGTGACAACGATATTTTTATAACCCCCAATAAGCACGTAGGTTTTAAAAATTCAAGTGCTTTAAATTTTGCTTGAAGTAAAGTATATTTCAAATTATAGCACTTGTTTTTTTAACAAAAATATTTCAAACTTGAATTTTTGTTTCCCTTTTGCTGGAGTATGCTATTGAAATAAAATGTAATAAAAGTTGAATTCAAGCCTCGAAACTGGAAAACAGGGCTGGAATTGAACTTGATTTCAACTTGAATTCCAGTGAAATTGTTTATAGGGAACTTATTTTTTTGGTGATGCCATACCCCTGCATTTTAATTTAGCAATCAAAAAAACACATAAATTTTTGTAAACAAGAACGGGGAAAAGATAATTATTTATTATTTGTTGAAACAAATTAATATTTTATAAAATTAAGCGTTTTTCGAAAACAATTCTATAATATTTCTTAGCAATGAAATGGTCAAGTGTTCTCCACTACATTGCAATTGAGATCATTTTGACATTTCGCTGAAATCGTTTTGATATTTCATGTCATATAATTTATTGCATTTGAAGACACCGGGTAAGGAAATCATGGGACAACCTTTTTCTAATATCAAGAAATATTTGTTACGTTAAATTACAAACTCAGTGCGAATTTCTTGTTCTCGTCTTGGAGTAATATTCAACATCTAAAATGTCAAAGAATTTCCATTGTCGTCTTCCAAAATACTACTCTGCTGTTTTGACAGATCTAGTAATATAGTGACGTCTGCAGTCACAAAACTTTACCATAAAAGTTCATTATTTATTTAAAAAGTAAATTAGTAAAGTTTTTTCAATTAAATAACTTTTCATTCAGTGAACAAAATACGGACTTTAAAATAAAATAATTAGTCAAAATTTTCTGTTTAAAACAACCAGTTCTTATAATATAATTCATTTTAAAATAAACGAGAAATATGTTAAATACGTTTGGGATTTAAGCATATTTAATTCCATTAATGCAATTAATGTATATCCCGATAAAATAAAATAAAAAAAAGATAAATCTATTTTTTTACCGACTTTGCCATGTAATTACTTAATTAACAATTTCGAAAAAAAACATCAAAATACTATTGTTTTAAACGAAAAGTACACTTAAAATAATACGTCAGTAGAAAAATCTGTCACACGGATTTCAAATCGATTTGACTAATTTTTAACAAATTTTTAGTTGAAGCACTGATTTAAATAAAGGTTTTAGTTATCTTCATTTAACACTATACTAAAAATTTTCAGTACTTCAACTAATTTTGAGTGTTCATTTTCAAAACTATTTATAACAAATTTTTTAAGAACCCATTTGTTAAATTTTACACAATTTATTGTTAAAATACAGTATTTTCATGTTTCTGTTATTGCCCTATAGATGGCGCCACCAATGTATCAAAAGTTTTAATGATAGCGTTATTTCATTCCCTTCCGATTATTTTAAATGGCCCATATCGCGAAAACTCAGAGAGATACAGCAAAATTGACGAAAACTTCGATTACCCATAACCGTGTAATATCCCTATGAAGGGGGTATCTCTATCTAAAAATGGACCATGGTGGGGCTTTGGACCCTCGGAAATTTTTAATAAAAATTTTCTACTTCATAAAATGGCCCATATCTCGAAAATTAAGCGAGATAGAGCAAAACGGACTAAATGTTTGCTTCATTGGAGTGCCCTTATATGCCCTCACATGATATGGACTAGGCCCGAGTTGGCTCCCGAGACCTTAAATTTGGATAAATACTACGACTAAGTATAATTACAGAAAAAACTGTAGTATTACTAATTTCTTACTTAAATTTAGATTTGTTAAATTTAACAAAAGAATTTGTTAAAATCAACAAATTTTTTTTTACCCTTAAATGCATGTTGTAGCCATCTGGCAACATACCGGTTTTTTAATAAAAAAAAAACGTACTTGATGCACAAAACTGCATTTTTGGGCATTAGGGGCCCCTTCTGCACATATTGTTCCTATAGTTTAGCGCAGAATTTTTAAACATTTAGAGTAAAAATCTTGGTTTTGCTCTTTATATTTGTGATAAATCTAAAACACGCGTTTTTTTTTTAACAAAAAGTGTAATATTTAAAAATATTTATTTAAATATTTAAAGTGGTAGTCTCACAATAAAATTCATTTTGGCGAAAATAAATTTTTAAATTATAGTTTATAGATTTTTTTTTCATACACGTTAAAATAATCACAATTTAGCTATTTGGCTTTTTTTTAAAAAATTTTTTTTGGTATTTTTCTTGAAATATACACGCCTTTAGAAGTCATATATAAAAAAATGGTTAAAATCGAAGAGATCATGCATTTAAGGGATAAGCCAAAAAAAAAACAGGAGTAAATTTTGTTAAAGTAACAAATTTTTCTGTTCGGCCGACAGACTTATTATTTTGAGTGTGTGTAGTCCTTTTTTAACTTATTTTCAATTGTTTAATGTACCCAGTGTACAATTGGAGTCCGAAAAGACTCATAAAAGAGTCCAAGGGCTCTTCTGAAATCATAGCTATATGAAGGCGTTTTTCTTTACCGATGAAGCCTCTTTCTGAGCGTTCTTTTATGACTCAGAGAAGACTCATAATAGCATTATTGAAAATTTTTAAATTTCTGAGTCATTTATGAATCGGTTTTTGAGTCAGTTATTAGTATAGAAAACTTTTTCAAAAAAAAAACTCATAAATAAGAATCAATTATGTTTCATTTATGCCTCTAAAATTAGAGTGCACTAAAATTCATCATATTATAGAGTCTTTTATGAGTCATGATTTCTGAGCGCTCAGAAAAACGTTGGCTGTTTACATATTCAGAGCGAAAAAATATTGTGAGTGTGTACTGTACTTTTCGGATCGAAAAATTTTTCGCAAAAATCATATAAAATGCTACCCTACTCTTCTTTATATAGGGTGAATCGCAAACAATAAAATATATGTATTTAAAAACAAATAAGCCAATACGTAATGCACTGCATGCAACATACTTCTCATTACTTATTTTACAAAGCATAATCCACAATTTTTAATGTTATAAAATCTAAAATATTAACCACTAAAGTTATAAAAATAATATAAAGCAGGGTGACCATAAATTTCCCGATGCGCAAATTTCTTGCATTACCTAGTGTCTACAAATGAAATAAAATGTTCAATGATATTTTAAAATAGCACACAAAGCAACAACAAAGAAAATAATTTTGTTATTGCTTTGTGTGTAATTTGCAAATTTTATGGGTTTTTTTTTTGTTTTATCTGAAGGCATTAGGATAGATACATGAACGGGGTGGGTGCAGCAATAGAAAATCATATATTTCTGTGTTAGTTACATTTAAATTTGCACAACCACTTACATATCCGTTATTTAGGGCGTGTGCGAATAGCCTAAATTGAAACTAAACTAAAATATTTTTGATAAAAAAGTTGGCAACGCAAGTTGAATTATTTGAAAGCATATTCCAAATGTTATGTCAAAGGAATATTAATGTTTTGAAAATTCAAAAATTAAATATATTTTTTAACTATTTGTGTAAAACAATTTTGTTTTAAATATTTTCTGTTGTAATAACATAAATTTGAGCCCAATAAAAGACAAACCTTTTTATAAAACTAAATAGAGTGTCAAAATTGGTTGGCGCACATATTTTTTCTAAGCTTTTTAACAAGGTATGTATTTTTGAAAAATTTGTTTAGTTTTGTTCTAATTTAGCGACACCGCTCACGTCTTTAAAATTTATTTTTATTTTATTTTTGTCTTTATCTGTAGAAAAAATAACAAACAAGTGTAGTCAAAATAACCACCAATATTGCAAAAATAACTGACCAATTTTTACTATAATACTTTCAAACAACTGATAAATTGATAAAAAAAAAATACTGTGTTTTACCGTTAACTATTTTTACGATATAATAATAATATACTTAAGAACCAATATGTATAAAAAAATGTGTTATTATTTCATCCTACTTCACACTTCCCAGTGTATAAAACAATTACTTAATATATACAGAGTCGTTCAAAAATATGAAATTTTGAATTCGCCCTCTCCACATGAATTCGCAGTCTCCACTATTCCTGAAAGCTCCATAGATTTTCTTACCTCAAATGTACTTCCAAACTAAATAGTTGTGTACACTGTCATTAACTAAAAGTAAACAGCTGACACGATACTTTACGATACTACTACACTGAACCAAAAACAGCTGTGAAATCAACTAAAATCCATATTAAATTGATGAATGGGTAATCACTATACAACTAACAAAACCTGTGTATCAATTTAACGCATTGTTTAGTAGATTTATATTTTGACGTTTAACTATTTTATGTGGTATTATTTTGACAAAATATCGTCAAATGTATTAACAAAAATTAGTTGTCTTAACAATTATATTTAATTAAATTACATAATGATTTTGTTGTTTTACCAATGCATTTTATTAAATTCAACAATGCATTTTATTTAATTAATTAATTTTTTATCGATTTATTATTAATTTTTAGACTTATATTTCATTATTTTTTATATTTCACCAATTTCAAGCAATATATACAATGTCTTTTTTATAATTAATTTGATAAAATATAAAAAATAATGAAATATAAAATTGAAATTATAGTAAGCACATACTAAAAACTCTTTATTTAAAACACATGTACCATTTTATATACAAAAACATATAACTTTATTTAAATTAATAATTCAAATACATTATATTTATAACTTTCATTAATAGTTTGCCTTAAAGAAAATAACAAAAAGATAGATAATATTAAAATTAATGACAGAAATTTAAATGTACGATTTAATTGATAACGTTCAAAATTAAATAAATTTATTTAAATTAATAAATATTCAATTAGCAATTCACTTTAAGTCACTGAATCTGTTAATTATCTATACTTTAAAAAACAAAAACACTTAAAGTCAATATATTGATATTTCCGACAATTACAAATACACATGCTAGCACGAGTAATGACGCGACAAAACTAACCTCACTAAACTTTTTTTCCACAGATTTAATACTCTTTTTTTCAAATTGAAGAAAAATTATATCAAATTGACGTTATTGCCTTTTTACAAAATTTTTTAGAGTTAACAAATTAAATTTTGTTAAAAAATGGACAAAAAATTATCAAAACAACAATTGTTTTGTAGAGAATTATTGACGGAAATAAGTATGTTGATTTAAAAAAAAAATAGTTGATTTAAAAAAAACACACATTAATTTGAATAAAAAATATATTGTTTTAACAATTCGTTTCATCAAAAAGTAACAAAATTTTTATGTTGATTTCACTTACGACTTTTGGTTCAGTGTAGACTAATGGAGCTTTTAGTCTGGTAGTATCGTAAAGTATCGTGTCAGCGGTTTACTTTTAGTTAATGACAGTACCTATACACAGCTACTTAGTTTGAAAGTACATTTGATTTAAGAAAATCTATTAAAAATAGATTTCTACTTCACGATACCTCATTTCGCCGCACTTTCAAACTAATTTCGGCTTTAATGCCTAAAAACTCTCTGTGCTAAATATCATCTAAACCCGCTTTTATTTAGAAAATAGTCTTTTAATCACACTGTTCAACAAATTTTAAGTTTCTGCAAATCTTTCTCCTACAATGCAAATTTTCTAATAAACTATTGTACACTGATTCCGAATCTGACAAGAACAATTTTTTTTTAATGGGCGGTTTTTTTTGGAAATCGCCGTTTTAAAATTTGTCAGTTTTTAACAAAGCTTTAAAATTTGGACCATAAAATCGTTTTATTTCTTTTTTTATTTTTAATATTAATGTACAATAATTTACCTTTCATTTGATTATAATGATGTCGATAGTTGTTCAGGTATTGATGGCTTTATATTAGCTACAAAAGTAATCAGTCTGTATAAAAAATAAGAAACAAATACAAAATATTAAAACTGTACAAAATTATATCATTTTGACCGAAATAAAATGTATAATAATTTTTCAGCCATCGTTTTTAAGAATATAAGGGTTTAGTATATCTACTACCCTTAAACCGATTCGTCCCGAATTTGGTGTACATGTAGAAAACTAGGAGATATAAATTTTATTCATACACGATTTTTAGAAATTTTGCTGTTTTCTTAGCGTAAAATTAATTTTAAAATTTTAAACGCGTTTTCGAACAACCATGAGTTCAAAATCGACTGCCACTGTAAACCGATATCGATGTGTTTTTTTTTCTTTCGTAGTCAACAAAAAACTGTAGTCCTCATTGTGGCCCTTTTTTTGAATTTCAGTCAAATAAATATTATATTCCCAAGAAAAATTGTTTTTTCTTGCCTTTTTTGGAATTTTTAAGTTTATGTGACAACTTTGTTAAAAAAAAAAAAAAATTAAAAAGTAAAAATCGGGCCACGATAAGAACTAGAGAATTTATCTGGCATTAAGAATCACTTTACACACTATCGATTTTTCGAAAGCTTTTGGCATGAGGAAAAAAAGTTCCACTACGACATATCAAAAAAATCATTTTCGAAGCGTCCAAATTTCAATTTTTTACAATTTTCTAATAAATGCTAGATTAGCGCCATCTTGCGGTGTCTTTTTGAAACAACTAATGAAGTTGTAAACAATATAAAATTTCCAGAAAGGTATTACTTATGAAAATCGGATAAAAAATGTGGCAACTAGAGGCAAAAGTATATAAAGTAAAATTATTTTCTGCTCTAGTTGCCACATTTGTTATCCGATTTTGATAAGTAATACCTTTCTGGAAATGTTATATTGTTTACAACTTCATTAGTTGTTTCAAAAAGACACCGCAAGATGGCGCTTATCTAGCATTTATTAGAAAATTGAAAAAAATTTAAATTTGAACGCCTCGAAAATGATTTTTTTTTGTTATGTCGTAGTGGAACTTTTTTCCTCATGCCAAAAGCTATCGAAAAATCGATGGCACAATCTCAAAAAATTTTTGTCCATACAAATCGCTCCACTCTAATGGTTATTCAGAAAAACTTTTTGTCTTATTAGAGGCTAATTGAAAGATTTTTGTTGTTGTTTTGCATGTTAAATTGTTTTATTAAACTTTAATAAAATTCAAAACATTTTTGTGAATACAAGCCTAAAAATATTGTTAATTGAACCGTTCAAATAGGCCCTTTAAAATGCTGTTGTTACACAATATTTACTCCCTTAAGCCTAATGTGAGTTTCATATTCTGGGGAGATTTTTCTCTCAAAACACATTAGATTCAGAGTACTCAGATTTTGAGTACCAAAAGCTTTAAATTCTGAGCACTTTTTGCTAAAGAACATCATATTATGAGAACTTTTTCCTGTAGAATAAACTATTGCCTTAGGAAAAGCGTTAGATCTGTTTTCTATTTTCTACTGCAAAAACAATAGATTCATAAGATTTTTCCACAGATTTTGAGAACTTTCTACTATGGAGATGTCCCAGATTTAGCACACTTTTTGTCATAGGAAAACATTTTTAGAAAGTGAGGAATATTCTGTGTAAAAAAATCCTCACAATTCGAGGGTTCTTTTGGAAAAGAATATCTGGAGTTTTTTTTATAGGAAGAGTATCAGTATTCGAAAAAACTGCTCAGAATTACAGAGTTTTTATTTTTATTCCTCAGAATCTTAGTACTCAATACTTAAAAGTACCTACACTGTATCCTCAGAATTATATTTTTATGTATATAAGCTCAGTATTTCTTTCGAACGTTTTCGAAAAAAAAAACTGTTAAACTCCATATAAAAATATTTTTTTGCATCAATTCGAGAGAACTATTTGAAAATGTAGCGAAAATTGATATTTGGCCCTTTTATGGTTGTAGCTTTCTAAAGGCACATCAACACGGGATAGAAATCTCGGAATTATCCTTCATGATATTATGATATAATTTCATAGAATTTTTTTCGTAGAATCAATGAAGAATTCCATTATGTTTATAATATTTAATTAATATTATGAAATTTTTCATAACTTTTCTTTCATAAAATTTCATAATTTCATTAAAAAAATTCATTGAATTTCATAAATTAGATCTTAATAAATTTAATGAAATTGTTCTTTATATATGTATATGAAATTGTTCAATAGTATTTACTATTTTTATTTTTTTTATAAAATATCGTTATTTCATTAATTTTTAAAAATTTTCATACAATTAGAATTTTATATTAAACATTTAGTTCTTAAAATACAATAGTTTTATGCAAACATAAGACCGAGTTTTAATGATATGCATTGATTTTCATACTGAGAGAATTATCTGCATGATATTAATGAATTTCTGCATAAAACCAATGAAGTTTCACTGGAACTCGTCCATTGAAACTTTTCATTGAATTAATGCACTTTTTCATAAAATATTGTAAAAAATTTTTTTTGTTTAAAGTTTCATATACTCAATGAAAAAGTTTCATTAAAACTAGATTCATAAAATATATGAAGATTTTTCATCCAATTTAAGAATTTTTTCATTTACTTTGTGAAGAAAACTTCATTAGTTTACTGAAAAATTTCATTAAAATTCGTTCAGCAAAATTCCCTCTGTGTACTGAGAGAATTTTCTTTTATAATTTTTTTTTTTTTAAATTAATTTTTTATTAATTTTGGACTATTAAATTTTTTTTATAAATCATATTAATTTTTTCGAAACATTAATAAGGAATTTCATTAATTGCATTTAGCTTATTATAAAACTTTATGAAACTTTTTAATTTAATGAATTCTTTCATTAGATATATTTTGTATATCCATAAAATATGCTACGATTTGATTACGCCTTTTTCATTTGCTAAGTACTTTTTATTTATCCACTCCAGCTTAGCAACGACAACAAGCCACTATAATAAATAATAATAAATGAAGAGTTTCATTAATTTTATGAACTTTTCATAAACATTGACGTAAATGAAACCTGTTTCATAGATTCTATGAAAAGTTTCAATGGAAGAGTTCGAGTGACAATTTTCATTGAAACTATGAAGAAATTCATTACTGAAGTGATGATAATTCTCTCAGTGTATATACTTTTTTTTTGTTTTAAAATTCAGAAATAACTTTTAGGTTGCGGGTTCGATCCCCAACCCAGGCAACATCAATTTATGAAAAATAATATGTGTGAGTTTTTTCTATCCCTCATACATATCGTAGCGTCCTCCTACGGTGTTCCCATAGCACTTAACCCCACCGAAGTAAAATAATATAACAGGGCTATGAACTTAAAAGCTTCAACAAAGTTCGCCAACTCACCATTAGATGGCGCGCAACAACTGTTCTAAAATTGAACATCTCGCGCAATTACAGTGTTGCCATATATGAAGCCCTTCATCTTTCACCACCTTTCACTTCTTCACTATCCCCTTTTCTAAGGAAGCAACAACAACAATAGGAAGAATTTCCTGAGTGTTGCTTCTCTTTATAAAAAAAAAAAAAAAAATTATTGAAGAAATGTTCTCCAAATATTTATAAATCTTGAAATAACTAAAAGCAAACAAGCTCAATAATTTATCAACAATTTTTTCTATTTTTCAAATACTGAAATTGTTACATGCAAAGGATTCAGAAAAAATAAATTTTGTGTAGGCTCAAAAAGTACCAGGGGTTTTCATATAACCTCTTATGTACCTACCTTCTGAATCGTGTAAACTCGGCTTATGCAAACTTAATGTTCAAAAGATTTTATGAGCCCTAGAACTTACACCTTACTAGATTTACAAATTTTAGAAAAAAAATACTTTTCACCATAATGAACTTCGTGTGAAAATTGTGTAGAATTTTTTCTCTCGAAAATTTAATATACGACTTTTATTTTGAAACGGTGACATTTCAGCTTAATTGTGATTTGTCAGTCAAGTTCGAGTGAAAACGTAAATATTTTTTCGTAAAATATTCAATTTTATTTAATTTGCTCACTCATTTCTTAATAATTTTCTGAACTTAAGAGCGATGCTAACTTAGCTCCTTTTTTTCGAGTTTTTGTTTAAATTAAAATGAATTGGGTATAATATTGGGGATTTAAACATTTAAAATGGGAATAAGCTGAAACATTTTGGGCAACACTGCTCCCGAATAAATTGAAACAGTATTGCCAGATAAAACAAAACAGCAGTCAGCGCCATCTGTTGCATTAAAAACCGATGTTGCCATTCATCAGGACCATGGGAGAGCCCTGGTTCAAATAATAAAATTTGAGAATCCCTTTTTTTTATTTTCTTTTTTGTTTGTTATTATTTCCATTTAAATAAAAAAAGAAAATTGTCAATTTTTTGAACAAAGTGCCACCTAGTGATAACGATTTTGTTATAACTTATTTTTTTTTGTGATGCCAAAATGGTGATGTTTTGTAAGACGTCAGCTACTTTTACCGAAAATTTCACAATTTTGGGAAAATACCAAATTGTTCTTACACAGAGAAAACAGATCCATTGCCAGCTGAATAGTTTTGTTGCTGCAGCTGAATTCTTTGGTTTTCGCAATCAAATTCATTCCCGTCACAACTAAAATATATAGTTCCAACCGAAATTCTGCTGCCTTTATCGAATATCTCTTGGCACAAACAAATATATCGGTGGTTCCAACCAAACCATTCGGTTGGCAAAAAATTCGGTTGTCACAATGAATTTATTTTCTCTGTGTAATTTTCAAATAGAAAAATAAACTTTTTGCTAAATTAAGTATTTGAAAAATTTTTGTAAAATTATTTTTATTAATTTGATATTCTTCACTCTTCGTATACCAGATTTATTTTTAAATTTCAGAAAAATACCGTGATGTATCGGGCTTAAAATATGGGATTTTATAGATAAGCAGTTATGGCTTTGGAAAACTATCGTCATATTTTATTCAAAATCATCATTTAAAATAGTACAAAAATATTGAGAAGTGGGTTCAAATTAATCTTAGATATTCCAACTTTATTAAAAAACTTTATTAAAAAATGTTATCCGAAATTCATATTTAAGCTCTATATATAGCCGTATATTAGACCGTACAGGCAAAAAAAGGTGCGCCGTACACCCTCTAATATGCAGTATTTTTGCAAGGCAGTTTTTGAAACTGCCATTTTACAGTTTTCGTTACAGCTTCGGCATTTAAAGTCGGATTTTAAAGTGTGATATATCGATTTTTTTGCCTCGAAGAAACCAGTGTTTTGCTATAAAGAAAAAATACAATGAAAAAAAAAATTAAAAAGGCGACCCTACGTTCGGCACCCCAAAAAAATTAAAAAAATTTCTGCTGGGTTTGATTCTCGCACCTGCAAATTTTATTAAAAAAAAAAATAAAATAAAAAATATTTTTTTTTATTTAATTTATTTTTTTGAAAATCTATTTTTAGACTCATTATTTTTGTCAGTACTGGTAACGATATATTTTTTGATTTTTCGTATGCTGGTGTGTAACCATAACTCATAACGACATCGCCATATAAAGGTAATAAGAAATGTAATAACAAAAGTAACTAGTTAACATTACCAAGTATGTAGTTACATAACCACACATCTGATAATGATTTTCTACGCTGGGAAGATCCGACTGTAAATGCCAAAGATATAACGCAAAATGACAAATGGCGTTCCCTACTTTGGGCAAAAAAAAATTTTTTTTTGAAACCTCCTGACAAAAATAATTTAGATTGGAGTGTGTAAGGCGAACATTTTTTTGAGGTACGGTCTACTGTACATTCTTGTAACAATTTTGAAAGCAATACTTATAATTGATTTTTTCTCAAATAATTGTAAAACGAGTAATTTTCCACTAAAATATTTACATGTTTAAATTTATTTGCATTCTTTTTTAATTGCTTCTTAACCTGGTGTCTTGACATGCAATAATATTATTACAAGCAATTGTGAAAATGATTTCATCTCTTGGGAAGACTCTTAATTTAATTTTTTTTCAATATCATGATAACGCTAACACACTCACAAAAGTTTGTCGGTAGAATCTACTGAAAATGACAGTTAAAACAAAGGTATATGCAGTTAAAAAGGGGACAAAGGTATTTACCTTTACAATAACTAAAACTTTTGTTATTTTTAACTGTTGAAAAACAACTAACAAATGCAATAAAAATAACTACCAATGTCGTAAAATTAACTGATAAATTTTTACAACAAAAATTTCAAAACAACTGAGAAAATCGGTAAAAACTACTGATTTTCACAGTCAATTCTTTTTGTTTATAAAAGTATATTTTAATAAAAAAAATAACTTTTTTTCTTTCGATTACAAAAATATGTGTGATTACTTCAGCCTATTTAAAATTCGAAATAAAAATTCCAAATCGTTCTTCAGTTATTATGCTTTTAAGCATTGGAGATACAATACAAGTTTCTGATTTTTATTTGCAAACTAGAAATAAAGGGTTCTTCAACAGGGACGCTACAAAAGTAGAAAGACGGGGACAGCAAACGACGCCATATTTCTTGTAGCTCTTTTGACATTTCTCTTCAGTAAGGTTTGCCATTTGATGATGGAAAGATATACGAACCAACAACGAGTCGAAATTATTAAAATTTACTACCGAAATTCGGAGTCAGTGGCCTCTACGTTAAGAGCGCTACGTCCAATTTATGGTCGTCATAATGAATGGCTTCGTCAATAAACAAAATATGCGTTATTGGTCAGATAGTAATCCACACGTACTCCATGAGTCATCATTGCATCCCGAAAAAATTATGGTTTGGTGCGGTTTATGGGCCGGCGGCGTCATTGGGCCGTGCTTCTTCCGTGATGATCAAGATCGGCACGTTAATGTGAATGGGGATCGCTACCATTCAATGATAACAGAATATTTTTGGCCCCAATTGGATGATATGGACTTGGAGGACATGTGGTTCCAACAGGACGTCGCCACAAGCCACACAGCGAATGTCACAATCAATTTATTGCAAACCAAGTTTGGAGAACGTGTTATCTCACGAAATGGTCCAGTCGATTGGCCGCCTCGGTCGTGCGATTTGAAGCCGTTGGACTATTTCCTGTGAGGCTACGTCAAATCAATGGTCTATGCCAACAAGCCAGCGACGATTGATGAACTTCGTACGAATATCGGCCGATTTATGCTTGCAAACCGTCGAAAATTGGGTTCAGCGTCTGGACTTCTGCAAGCGTGCCCGTGGTGGCCATGTAAAAGAGATCGATTTCCATACATAATGGCATCGAACGTACTTTCACAGGAGTACAGAATTTCATTGATATCCAAAACTGTTTTTGTTTTATTTAAAAAAACTTTTGTAGCCCTCTCATTGAAAAACCCTTTATATCAATAATAACAAGAATTTTTAAAATTCCAAAAAAAAATCAACGAAATTTTTTGTTTTTTTGAATAACTACCAAAAATAACTGTTTACTGTAAAACTACTGTTTTAGTAGTTGTTTATTATGATATTAAAAACAACTGTTTTAAACAACTGTTATGCAATTTCATTACTTTTCCTTAGTTGTTTTCTTAAATAACCGTCATAAAAGTTGTTTTACATTTTTCTATAGAAAAACAACTGTAATTTCTGTTAAAAACAACAACTACCGATTAATACACAAACAACTGTCATGTAGTAACTGTCAAACTTTTTTGAGTGCACCTACAACGCCGTGTAGTTCGTACCCTACGGGAAATTTTAACAAACTGTCACCGAACTGGCCCCTTTATTTGAAATAGACTGGTCACTTTTACATGGCGTTGTCATAGGAGGTGGAAATTGACCCCTTGTGACATGTCACAAGACAAATCCTAGGACAGGTTACTGAACTCTCATAAAAAACAAAGTTCAGGGACCTGTCCTGGGATTTATCTTGTGACATGTCACAAGGGGTCAATTTCCCCCTCCTATGACAACGCCATGTAAAAGTGACCAGTCTATTCCATATAAAGGGGCCAGTTCGGTGACAGTTTGTTAAAATTTCCCGTAGGGTATTGTTATAGGCGGGTATTTTCATAAAATTATAAAAATATAAAAATGTGGCTTTTAAATGCCATAACTGGTTTTTATACTATATCTCATATATTATAAACAGAGAAGACAAAATTGTTGTTTTTGCTTTTTATGCTTTTTATTGCTTGTTTTACTCACATTTGCTTCTTTTAGCTTTTTTTGGATTTTCCGTTTTTTTAGCTTTAAAATAGATCCTTCTTTTTAAATTTTTTTGACCATTTAATTGATTTTTTTAAGACTTTTTGCCCAAAAATCCTTTTTTTGCTCACAAAAAAATAATTTTTCTCTTAACTTTGAATTAAAAAAATTTTTTTTTTGTTTTTCCAAGTTTTTTTTTCTTTTGCTTTTATCTTGCTTTTTGCTATTTTCTGTCTTCTCTGATTATAAATGAGCCCTACCTACACTGATAATAATCCATACATAAAAATACAAACAAATGTCAAAATTACAAAAACTTTCATAAAATATACGAAAATTGGTTTATTTTACGAAAGCTTTCGTTGTTTTGACATTTATTTCGTATTTTTCTGCAATAAAAAATTACATAAAATTTGTAAATTACACACAAAGCAACAACAAAATTATTTTCGTTGTTGTTGCTTTGTATGTTATTTTCAAATTTCTTTGCACATTTTATTTAATTTGTAGACACTAGGTTAGATTTTCTGATATCTTTGCTAGCTATATGAAGGTGTTTTTTTTTTTTACCGATGAAGCCTCTTTCTGAGCTCATTGTTATGACTCATAAAAGACTCATAATTGTAATTATAGTCTTTTATGAGTATGAGTAATTATTTATAAAAGTTTTCACATTCTTTTAAAAAAAGTTCATAAACAAGATTCTATTATCTTTCATTTATGACTCTAAAATTTGAGCGCTCTGAAAATGATCATGAATTATCAGTCATAATTTCTGAGCGCTCCGAAATATGTTGGCTGGGATATTATGCTTTTTTATATGCGTGCACATTTCGGTTACACCCTTAATTTATATAGTAAATGATGTTAGAAAAGTAAAACTTATTAAACTATATTTTTTTTATTAATTTTAGCATACCCAAGCCGTTCAACAGAGAACTACGGGTGGTTATCGTTTGGATAAACAGAGTGTCGCCCAATTGAAACAGGAATTATTGGCTCGCACTGTGCAAAAGGTAAGAGTAAATCACTGATAGTATATAAAAAAAATGAACGTGAGAGTAATTTTATTGATTTCCTGCAACAGACTCAATCCAAAAGGGAACGTAAGGATATATGTCGCTCAGCCATTCAACGTGCCAATAAAGTACGTGATGTTCAATCTAAAAATCATATTCAACGTCGCTCCGATAGACAATATAGCAGAATTGTAAGCAATGCCAATAATAACCGTAAATCAGCTACCTGTTATTAAATTGAAATGATATAGAAACAAAGCTGAAGGATAATCGGGGTAGGTTTTACTTATACCTGCCCTTTCTCTTTGAAAAACACCATTATTATAAAAAACTATAAAAAAACAATCATTTAAATAATAAAACAAAAAACAAACAAATAACTGTAAGATTTTAATTGACAAAAGAAAAAAAAAACACATAAACAAAAACGATAATAACTTAAAAAAAATAATACAAAAATTCTAAAATCTTAAAAAAATAATTAAAAAAACATTACAAATTTACTTGTATTAGCAGTGTATTTTTAAATGACAAAAAAAATTATAAAAAAACACTAAAACAAAAAAAAATTATGTAGTTTTTAAATGTTCACCATGATAAATAATTTTCAATTTTAAACAATCTTTTTAAATGTAGAATTATAAAAAACAAAATGAAGGAAAAATGTAACAAAATTTAAAAAAAATCAAACTAAACCAAAAAAGAAGTAAAATTAAAAAAATTGTGTATTTCTATAAATCTATTGAAATTAAATCTTTTTTGTTTATTGTAATTTTAAAAGTAATATCATTTTTTTTTAATTTAATTTATTGTTTTAAACAATTGTGTATTATTAAAAAATTTTAAAGTTTTTTTTATTATTCTAAATAATTTATTTGTTTTAAAATTTTATTTTATAATTTTTATAATTAGCACCTTAGTAATAACAATAATAAGAGCCAGTCTCAAAAGGATTTTTTAGAATTGTATAAATCAAGATGTTTGAATTATGATATGAATAAATGGAACCCGAAAAAATATGAACAAAATATTTAAAAAAATGAAAGTATAAAATAAAGAGATATTTTAAAGTTTATTGCAAAACAAAGTGTTTCATTTTAATACTTATTAGACAGAAAATATTAAAAACGAGTTTCCATTACTATTGTAATTAGTTCTGCACTTATTACGGTCTACAAAGATGGGGATTCTCGCCAGTAAATGTTCCCAGCAAAACTTTGTAATGATAACTCGTTACCTTCCGCATTATTTTAAAGCAAAAAGTAATATCTTACTGATCACTGATTACGTATTGTTTAATTTCTAAACGCGAAATAATGATTAATACACTTTTGAAAATTTGTTTTTAGACACGTGTCGATAGCTCAGGTGGTAGAGTTCTCGCCTAACAAACAGGGATCCCAGTAGAGATGAGCGATCCGGTGATTTTTGAATAACGCTGCTACCAGTGATCGTGATTTTCAAATCACCGTTCTTTTAAACAGTGACCGTGATCACGGGTTTGTAATAGAGATGGGCGATTCGGCGATTTTTCAGTAACATTGTTCTCAGTGAATGTGATTTGCAAATCGTTGTTCTTTTAAACTGTGATCGTGATCACGGTTTTTCTATGGAAAAGTCTTCGATTTTCTGATAAATAAACGAAAAAATTTGTATGGCGAGTTTTTAAGATGTCAGTTAAACTTGGTTTAGTTAAACCGAAAACGAATTTTGTCAGCCATTTCAAAGTTTATTAACAAAAATTTGCCGGAAAAACTTTTTCTCGAGTATAATTTATTTCTTTATTGAAATAAAACAAAATAAATCACATTTTAAAAGCAGTATTCCAGTTACAAACTGCGTTAAACTAAGTTTAAAGATAATCCACCTCTTAAAAACTGGGCCTTAAAAGAAGAATAGTTGCGACCGGTAACAAAGACATGATAGAAGGAGACATTTTATTCAGAAGAGTGTGGAAGCAAGTCACTGTTATTGAAAAAAAACATGTGTTACTGTGCACAATGGAGTTTGCAAGAAAGAATAGTACAAAAATATTAAAATAACGACATTCCGAGTAACTGCGACTTGAAATATTTGATCACTGCCGTTACCAGTGATTTATAAATAACTGTGATTAAATCACCGGTATGAAAATATCGCTCATCTCTAGATCCCAGGTTCGAATGATGACCACTAGAGCGTACCACCTTACAGGCAAAAAGTAAAATGTGCGCCGCACACCCTCCAATAGGAAGTATTTTTGCAAGGAGGCTTCAAAAAAAAAATTTTTTTTTTTTTTGCTGAACGTGCACTCAACAAAAAAAGTCTGTAATGGCTACTGAAAATTTTGCTGCTATTACGGGAAATTTAAGTGTTTTGAGCCCAGCGGTATTTTTTGTTAATTTTAGCAACACATGTCTGCTGATCTGTAGTACAATAAAATTAGTGGAAAAAATTAGTAGCCGCTACTAAATTTTAGTAAAATTTATGTAAACTGCAATTCAAAATCGATTTTCTACACTCATAAAAAAAAGTTAGTACAAAAGTCTGTTAAACGCGTTCTAATTCAGTTGAACAAATTTTTCCTGTTGTTTTCGTTTACATCCGTTGTTTAGCTAAAGTTGTTAGTTATCCAATTTCATCACAAAAACATATTTCTGCTGTACTTGAACTAATTTTTCCTCCTGATATTTAGTTATTTTTTTACAAATGATTTTGATAATGTATCAGCTAATATACGATAGATAAATTTGTTGGCAACTTTTTTAATATTTGTGTTTTCAAAAGAAAACGATAGGGGCGCTAGTGTATAGTGATTCATGATTCTTGATGGTTGTGTATTTTAATGTGTGTGAGCAGGGAAGACAGAAAAAAGCAAAATGCGATGTTTTTAAATCAAAAAATGTTGTGAGAATGCAAGAAAATAGCAAAAGTAAAATCATTTGGAAAAGCAACAGTTTTTTTTTTTAAATTTCAAAGTTAAGAGAAAAAATATTTTTTTGTGATCATAAAACTTTTTTTTGTGGCAAAAAGTCTTAAAAAAAGCATTTCAAAGCTCAAATATCTTAGGAAAAAGCTATTTTAAAGCTAAAAAACGGAAAGTCCAAAAAAGCAAAAAGAAGCAAATATGAGTAAAACAAGCAATAAAAAGCATAAAAAGCAAAAACAGCAATTTTGTCTTCTCTGGTGATGAGTCATCACTGATGACGCTTACCAATGCAAATAAAAATAATATAATAATATTTTTTTACGAATATTGATTTGTGTATGTTAATGCTCGTGTTGATATTCGTGCAATTCGGGTTTACAAAATTTTTTGATATTTTTTGTTCCCTACTCAATGTTCTTTAATGTATTCGCCGCTTTAAGAAAGTTCTAGTAAATAAAGTAATATGATAAGAGCATCTTTTAGTCAGCAAAGGAACGTAAAAGAAAACGCAGGTATATTGGACATTAACATTTTGCAGTTAAAAATTGTATTGAAGAAATAAAATAATGAGGTATAATATAAACTATATTTATTTATGGGAATACTATTAAATATGTTATTGTTTTTCTTTTATTTCAGCCCTTTAACATTTTTATCTAAATTCTACCTGCATGTAGACGAAAAAAGGAACCAAATAATACAACTTCCGCTGGCACACATATTGGTAAGAAAATAAAAGTGATATTTAGTGCAAAAAGTGTTTTTGGATTGTGTAATTTATTCGAAAATAAAATTAACAATATTTACATGAATTTGTTTTTATTCAATTAATAACAAAAAGTGATTGTAATTTTAGCAGCATGTTTTGCTGATTTCAACTATCCCACTTTCATTTCTATTAAACGAACATTCTTCTAAATTTTTTAATGTTAACTGATTTTTTACCCGTTTTTAACCAACTAAAATTTAGCAGAATACATGTGCTGATTTCAGCTGCGTAATTTTCATGTCCATTAAACAACATTTCTTTTAAATTGTTGTATTTGAACTAACTTTTTTACCTAAAATTTAGCTTAACTAAATTTAGCAGACCATGATTCTCAATATCATTGAAATTTCTGCTGGAGCAAATTCAGGTACTATTTCCTGTTATTTTAGCAGAATTTTTAACTATTTGTACGGGCTTTTTTTATGAGTGTAAAATCAGTTAAAAAACTTACTAAATATCATAATTTTAGTACAATGAAATTAGTATAAATAATTAGTTGCAGCTACTAAATTTCAGTAAATTGTTGTAAACTGTAATTAAAAATCAATCTGCTGAAATTAGCAAAAAATTGTACTAAAAAATAAAAAAAACTGTCAAATCTAAAAAAAAAAAAATTATAAAAAAAACTTTTTTTCTTTCCATTGTAACAAGCGTATAATTACTTCATCGTAATTGAAATTTGGAGTCAAAATTGTAAACGGTTCTCCAGTTTTACCTTTTCATGCATTGGAGATACAATAAAATTGTCCGAGTGTTATTTCCAAACTAAAAATATATCAATTGTAACAAATATAAACTAAAAAAGAATTGTAAAAAATCAAAAAAAAAAAAAAAAATTTTTTTTAATTAGTATATTTTTCTGCTAAATTTAGCACTCGGTTTTGAAAAATTAGTAAAATGTTTTGCTGAAATCAGCAGCGAGAATTAGTAAAAAAATCCGTTATTTGTAATAAGAGAATAGCAAAAATGATTACTAAAAAAAATGGTACTAAAAATCAGTATAAAACGAGTAAAAAGGTTAAAGTCGGGGATGCCGACTATATAATACCCTACACCAGTCTGACTTAAAGCCACCTAATATTTGGATCCGAAATTTGAATGGATTAAAACAGGCTTGTCTCAAAATTTTTTATAAAATCATAAAAGAAGAGAAAATCGAAAATATAGCTCATATGGGCGATAGGTCTAAATATGCACCGATCCTATCTAGAATCAATAGGCCCTTTCTCTGGTACCATGTAAGTCAGCGAACCAAATTTCATTGAAATATCTTCGTATTTGCGACCTGCAGCGTGTAAAAAAGAAAATTTTGGGGGGTACCCTTATATGGGCACTAGGTCTAAACATGGACCGATTTCAACCAAAACCAATAGTAATGTTCGATTGGAAACTGTTTACAAATTTTTTTACGAAATTTTTTATCTGAGTGTAGGGGTCGCCATTTAACATTTTTCGTTATATCTTTGGCATTTACAGTCGGATCTTAACGTATGATAAATCAATGTTTTTCTCTCGAGGAGACCAGTGTTTTGCTCTAAGGTACATTGACCTCAAGTATCCCGTTCTAGTAGTTACCCACCAGATCTCAATTGCTACCACCCTAATGTCAGAAAATTAAAGCTGGCAAAAAATCATTAAACTTTGGCTAAGGAAGTTTTTCGATAAACCCAGTAGAATTTTTTTTTATATATTGGTTGCCGAACGTAGGGGTTACCTTTCTAAATTTTTTTTCATTGGATTTTTCCTTTATAGCAAAACGCTGGTCTCCTCGAGGCAAAAAAATCGATATATCACACTTCAAAATCCAACTTTAAATGCCGAAGCTATAACGAAAAATTGAAAAAGGCCACCCCTACGTTCGGCAAAAAAAAAATATTTTGAAATTTCCTTGCAAAAATACTTCATATTGGAGGGTGTACGGCGAACTTTTCTTTTAAGGTACGGTCTAATGACCACGTTTATATATTTAACGAGTAAAAAGGTTAAAGTGGGGCATGCCGACTATACAATACCCTACACCAGTCTGGGTAAAAGCCAACTAATGTCTGGATCCGAAATTCGAATGGGTTAAAATGGGGCTTGTGTCAAAATTTTCTATAATGTTAGTCAGCGCACCAAATTTCATTAAAATATCTTAATATTTGCCATCTGCAGTGTGTAATCAAGCGAACTTTGGGGGGACCCTTATATGGGCACTAGGTCTAAACATAGACCGATGTTCACCAAAACCAATGGGCTTCGTCCTTGGGCCAAAATAGGTCTGTGTACCAAGTTTCATCAAAATATCTTAATATTTGCGACCAGCAGCGTATAAACAATATAATTTTGGGGGGACCCTTATATGGGCACTAGGTCTAAACATGGACCGATTTTAACCAAAATCAATAGGCGTCGTCCTTGGGCCGACATAAGTCGGTGTACGAAGTTTCATCAAAATATCTTAATATTTGCGATATGTAGAGTACGCACAAGAATGCATGGACAGACAGGCGGACGGACGGACAGACGGACATCGTTAAATCGAAATAAAAAAAAATTCTAAGCCGATCGGTATACTATAAGGTGGGTCTAGGACCAATATTTTTTGGTGTTTCAAACATCAGCACAAACTTATAATACCCTGACCACATAGTGGTGTAGGGTATAATAACAAAATATTTTTAATAAATTTTTATACCATACACCACTACGTGGAGAGTGTATAATAAGTTTGTGTTGATGTTTGTAACACCAAAAAATATTAGACCTAGACCCACCTTATAGTATACCCAGAGCTTTGAAGAATTAATTCCTTAATTCAATTTTGCAATTCTGAATTAAAAATTCGATGAATTAATTCACTAAGCAATATATATTGAATGGAATTAATTCATATTTGCTTTCGTTCGATTTATTTTGTTACGAATTAATTCAATTGCAATAGTTCTTTTTATTAAATCAAATGAATTAATTCACTGGTGAATTAATTCCTTATTGAATTAATTCACTACTGAATTCGTTCAATTTCATTTTCGTTCAGTGAATTAAAAAAAATAAAATTACGTTCAGTGAATTAAAAAAAAAAATAATAAGTTCACTGAATTGAAAAAAAAATAAAATAAGTTCACTGAATTAAAAAAAAATAAAATAAGTTCACTGAATTCAAAGCCTGTTTTCTGCCGTTCAGTAGAAGAAAACAATAATCTACAAATAAATTTTTTAAATAAGCAATTTTACAGCGTGTGCTAGTAAAAATAAACAAAATAGAAACCGGATGCTGTTTATCAACCTTCATGATTCAAAAATAAATCCTTTTACTATTAAAAATAAAAACTTTACAGATATAGATAAATTTGGAAAAAAATATAACTATTAATTTTTCAAACTAGTTATATAGTTATATTTTTTTCCAAATTTATCTATATCTGTAAAGTTTTTATTTTTAATAGTAAAAGGCTTTATTTTTGAATCATGTAGGTTGGTAAACAGCATCCGGTTTCTAATTTGTTAACTTTTACTAGCACACGCTGTAAAATTGCTTATTTAAAAATTTTATTTGTACATTATTGTTTTCTTCTACTGAACGGCAGAAAACAGGCTTTGAATTCAGTGAACTTATTTTATTTTTTTTCAATTCAGTGAACTTATTTTATTTTTTTTTCAATTCAGTGAACTTATTATTTTTTTTTTTTAATTCACTGAACGTAATTTTATTTTTTTTAATTCACTGAACGAAAATGAAATTGAACGAATTCAGTAGTGAATTAATTCAGTAAGGAATTAATTCACTTTTTTTCCGTTCGATTTATAAAATTGAACGCGTTCACCGGTGAATTAATTCATTTGATTTAATAAAAAGAACTATTGCAATTGAATTAATTCTTTGAATTTGTTGTTTGATGAACGCATTCAGTTGAACGAATTCAGTGAATTACTTAAGAAAAGGAATTCATTCAATTGTAGAGAAAATTGAATTCGATTGGTAGTGAATTCATTCAAAAAGGAATTAATTCTTCAAAGCTCTGAGTATACCGATCATCTCAGTATCACTTTTTATTTCGATTTAACGATGTCCATCTGTCCGTCCGTCTGAATGTCCATGCATTCTTGTGCGCACTCTACAGGTCGCAAATATTAAGATATTTTAATGAAATCTGGTACACCGACTTATGTCGACCCAACGACGAAGCATATTGATTTTGGTTAAAGTCGGTCCATGTTTAGACCTAGTGCCCATATAACGGTCCCCCCAAAATTATATTGTTTATACGCTGCAGATCGCAAATATTAAGATATTTTGATGAAATTTGGTACACACAGCTAAGTTGGCCCAAGGACGAAGCCTATTGATTTTGGTGAATATCGGTCCATATTTAGACCTAGTGCCCATATAATGGTCCCCCCAAAATTGGCTTGGTTACACGCTGCAAGTCGCAAATACGAACATAAATATTTCAATGAAATTTGTTTCGCTGACTCACATGATCCCAAGGACAAAGTCTATTGATTCTAGATAGGATCGGTCCACATTTGGACCTATTGCCCATATGGGCTATATTTTCAATTTTCTCTTCTTTTATCAATTTATACGAAATTTTGACACAAGTCCGTTTTAACCTATTCGGATCCAAACATTAGTTGGCTTGTAACCATACTAGTGTAGGGTATTATATAGTCGGTATGACCGACTTTAACTTTTTTACTCGTTTTAAATATATTTTTTTTTACGGAAATCTTCTATTTTTAGACACATTACTTTTCCCATCCCCGTCGAGAACTCCTTTGAAAGTCCATTTATTAGGCTTGATTTTTTTTAACCATTTTCATATATTTTTATTCCTTGGTGCCACCTCTCAATGGTAACTTTAATATAAATTATTGTATTTACTCTTTTTTATAAGTTCTTATAAAACTATTTATTTTATATAGATTTGACACCTTGTGAGTAACACCACATTCTAAAATCCATTACATCAACAACAGACAGGTTTGGTGCCATTGATCGCTCTCTTTGACCTGCGAGATCAACATCAGGCAGTATGTTACATTATCAAGTCTCCAAAGTTTGAAAGTGCGGGTCGCTGTGTCATCGCTTTGAAAATCAAATTAATATATGCCGTCGGTATATTAGTATATTAATTAATTAAACTAAATCAGAGAATTTTATATAACTCATACTCCGAAAATCCGATAATAAAAGTCTAGCGTGTGCGAAAAGCGGTGTAAACCATTGAAAAATTAAAAATTAAAAAAATCCCTAAAACGCTAAAGAAGGTGCTTAATTCCTATGTTTTTCAATCTTTAAATTCAAAATTAATATCTCATTAAAGAGTGCGTAAAAGTTACTAAAACTTTGTTAAAATCTGGCTAAACCATAAAAACTGATAAAATTAAAAGATAATGCTAAAAGTTTGAAGTTAAAGTGGTAGAAAAATATGTTTGCTTAAAAGCTACATACATATATTAAAAAGGTAATTTGTGATTAGTATGTATTTATAAAAATTTTAAATTCGTCAAAGAAAAAGGAACTTTGCTAAAAATAAATTAAAATGAGATTTTCCTACTTAAAGCACCGTAAGTTATTTTTCACGTGGAAAAATTTCACTCGAACTTTAAATTCCAATTTAATTTATAAAAATGAACAATTTTTTAGTTTTATAACAAAGACACAATGACAATAAACATAAAATGTCAATTTTTCCCCAGAAAAATAATAGTCTTGTATATTAAATTTGCGTGAAAACAAAGTCTACACAATTTTCACGTGAAACTCATTGTCGGGAAATATTAGCCATTTTTTCTAATCACTTGGATTTAATAAATCCAAAAAGTATTTCTAAAAGTGCTCAACAGATGGCGTTAGATTCTCCCTATTTTAAAAAGAATTTTCTGTCCGACACTTCTTTCACCCTAACTTTTAATACCGAATTCGATGATGAAGGGTTTTACCTTAACTTTTAATTTTTAATTATATTTTATAATAAAACAGTGATAAACAGTCTGCCTTTTCAGTTTTATCACTTCAATTTATATTTTTACACAATTGAAAAATTCCATTGCAATATTTAATATTCACTAATTGGATTTAATTAAATTACTTACTGTAGAGTGAAAAATTGCCATTCCTATTTCAGCTATTTCTCCATATCCAAGATTAAAAATATGTATTTGGTGAGGTGTAGTTTTTTTTTTAACATATTTCATAAAAAAAAATTTAATAAAAACCTTTTATTTGTTAGTTTTTCAATTTTTTGGTTTCTCTTTTAATTTTTATTCGTATTTTTTTCTGACATTAAATTAATAGGCTGTTTCATATATTTGTGCTTTTATTAGCTGGATTTAATAAATCCACTTTTTGTATCAAAAATTCTAAATCCAGGTGATTAAAAACACGCTAATTATTATTAAAAAAAAAATGATTTTTCACAATGACGAGTTTCACGTGAAAATTTTGTGGAGTTTTTTTCATGCAAATTTAATGTACAAGACTATTATTTTTCTTGGGAAAAAGTGACATTTTGTGTTTACTGTGATTATGGCTTTGTTATAAAATTAAAAAAATGTTAATTTTTATAAATTAAATTGCAATTTGAGGCCTTGAAAGTTCGAGTGAAAACGGATAAATTTTTACCGGCAAAACTGTTGAGTATATAGAAAAACGTTATATGAACAGATTAAAGGAATTGTAATTTTTAATTTTTTTAAAATTGTTTGAGCAAAATCGGACTAGTGGTTCTCGAGTTATGTCCAAAAAAAGTCCACCAAAGGTCAAATCGATATATCTCGATTCCTAGGGGTGACCCAGCGAAACGCCGGGATACGTATAACTTCTTTTTTACCGATATAACTTTCTCGGTAGTTTGAACCCTTGCCGATCACTGACCCCTACCATTTGTCTCACAGTGTTATCAACAGTAGCCCTCGGCTGACAGTCAGGCATGTGATGAATATCGAAAACGAAAACGATCTGATTTTCAATGGTAAATATTTTAGGATCTGTACAATACCAATTATATTTTATTCCCTAATTTAGAAGTCCGGCGTCAAATAAAACGATAAATAATAATTTGAAGCCAATTTGATTTTCGCGAAACAAATTATTCCAGATTGAAAAACTATTCGTTTTCGATTTTCATCACACCCCTGAGTGTGTAGGACCAGAAGTCCTGCTGCCCTCCAATTCAAATTTTTTTTTTTTCATTTAGATTTAATCATATCGTATTGTATTAACTTATATCCAATTTGATCGGGACAAAATTCGGATATAAGTTTATCATTTGATATAACTTTGTATCCTTGTAAATACAATTATATCCAATATGATACAATTTAATATAACCATTTTTCGGATGAAATTATATCCAGTTACATATTGCAAATATATCCATTCACATATAATTTTATATACATTTTTTTACTCGGGCATTTATGATTTTATACAATTATAACTTGTCGAGTATTGTGAAACATATATTTTTATATGATTATATCAAAAGATATTTAATTATATAAAATTATATTAACCAAATCCACCATTTTCCCGATCAAATCATGTATGGATTAATATAATTATTTAAAAAAATATTATTTGATCCGAAAAATGGTGGATCTGGTTAATATAATTTTATATAATTAAATATCTTTTGATATAATCATATAAAAATATATGTTTCACAATACTGGACTATTTATAATTGTATAAAATCATAAATGATTGTATAAAAATCATAAATTGAATATATAAAAATCATTTTTACTAGGGAATTGAAAAAAAATTGGAATTACTGTAAATTTCATGATTCTTTAGTCATTTATGAGTCATTTACGATTAAGTTTTGAGTCATTTATAAGTACTGAAAAAATTAAATGCATGTTTTTCGTTCGATTTGAGATCATGTATTATTAAATTTCTTTTAAAATTATTTTCCAGTGAAAGAAGGTTTTACAAGTAAATTACAGAAAATAAAAATAGAAAAACTTCGTTAAGGCCACCGTAATAGTATACGAATATACGTATATTGTATGTGCTCTCAAGTTCTCAAAACAATTGAAATTTTGTCTATGAATGTGGTTTATGCAAAGAACCTTCTTTCCGTTTCGAAAGTTACCTAGAAAAACGACTTTAAAGTTTAAATTGCCCGTGTAAAAAAGTTTAGATCTGATCAGATCTTTTTGGATCTAAATAGATAAGATTGAATCTAATTAGGTCCTGTACCAGATCTCATCAAATATGATCAGATATGGTATATGTGATAATACCTTATGGCAAGATCTGATTAGATCTAGTGCCAAATCTGTTCAAATCTAAAGTGATCTGGACAGTTGCGCCAGATATGCCTAGATCTGATCAGATCTGAGTAGATCTCAAATTTGTCCCCAATTTTGAGATCTAATTAGATCTGGTAAGATCTACTGAGATTTGGCCAGATATGCCTAGATCTGATCAGATCTAGTTAGATCTCAAATTTGTCCCCAATTTTGAGATCTAATTAGATCTTTTAAGATCTTCTGAGATCTGGTCAGATCTGATCTTTTTTACACGGGTGGCTCAAAAATATATCTGCTTTGAAATCTGTGTTTATTGTTTCGGTGTTATAGTATTTTTTCGATGGATTTTAATATAAATATTTTAAAAATATAAATTTTTTAACATTAGAAGAAAAATTGCTTTGATGTTTTGTGAAAAAAATATTTTTCTTAAATAATTTGTGTAACACACCACAAATGTTTTTTATTTTCAGAAGGTTCTTATTTTTGTCCCAAAAATTAAAAACAAAAATTAAAAATCTCACGGAGGAGATTAGAAGATAAACAAAAAATCTAAAGTAGAATGTTTATATGTGTCTGTTTGATAGTGTCTCCAATTCGGTTAATCGATTAACCGATTCCTCGATTAATCGCCTCTATTTCGGTTAATGTCGAAACAAATAATTTAAATGTCAAATAATTATTCGACCCGAATAATCGATTAACCGGTTAAATTTTTAATATGGAGTTTTTCCTTTATATTTTTCCTGAAAGTACCTGTTTTACTTTAAACAAAAACAAGTGAAAAAATTTGTCTATTAATTGGAAAATATTAGAAAATCAGTAAGAAATTTTGATTTTGCCTACATACACCTTAAATACATCTCCCAAGAGAAAATCCGAAGTATTGTCCATATGCGCGCTAAGCCCAAAGATGGACCGATTCTATCAAAAATCAATAGGATGTGTTTGGATTTGCATTTGTTTTGGTTTACTAAAAGGTGGGTGGGTCTAGGTCTAATATTTGTTGTTGTTACAAGCATCCGCAAACAAAAAATGCTACTAATTCTTACTCAGGTTGTTGGTTTTTCTTTTGAACAGATTATAACAGTTTATCAGTGTCAATCAAGTGGTTCCAAAGTTGTTAGTAAAAATGCGAGGACACCTCCAAAATCTCCAGACATTTTAGCAAAACACCAAAATATACTATTTCGAATGGAAAATTGCGAGGTGTCTTCACACTCTTACTCAAAACTTCTGCACCGATTTCGATAATTTTTTACACTAAATTGCTCAAGAAAATGTAAAAAATTCATCTCTGTGCCGAGATCGACATTATAAATAAATATCAATAATATAAATCTAAATCAGTATATCGAGCCATATAATGAAAATCCTACACTCATAGAAATAAATCCGTAAAAATAGCAGAAAAAGTTACTAAAAATTAGTTAAAAATGATGCTGCAGAAAAAACTGCTAAAATTAGCAGATTTTTTTACTAAATACTAGTAAAATGAGAACAGCAAAATTAAAACTGCTAAATTTACAGAATTTTAGTTATATTTAGGCTAACTTTTAGTTAATTGAAAATAGCAAATTGTACTGTAAAATCTGCAGAAAATTTTGCTAAATATTTGTAGACTAAAAATAGCAAAAATAAACTGTTAAATCTACAAAATTTTTGCTATTTTTAAGCTAAATTTAGTTGAATGCAAATAGCAGTCTATTCTGCTAAAATCAGCAGAAATATTTGCTAAAAAATTGTAAACTGCTGTTTTCAAAAGGCTCGATTTTTATTTGCATTTAAAAAAAAAATCGAAAAAAAAACTTCGAAAATTTTAAATTTTTTGGTGATTTTTTAGGCTACTAATTATTTAGCAAAATTTTTTGCTGATTTTAGCAGGTTAATTTGCTAATCTCCATTTACAAAAATTTAGCTCATATATAACTAAAATTCTGTATATTTAACAGTTTTAGTTTTGCTGTTCCTATATTACTAATATATAGCAAAAATAATCTGCTAATTTAGCAGTTTTTTTCTGCAGCATCATTTTTAACTAATTTTTAGTAGTTTTTACTAAATTTTTTACGGACTTTTTTCTATTAGTGTAGTCAACATTGAAAACACTGTGGGTTTTGCTTTAGCAGTTTTGTACTCTCATTTCGCTTTTTCAATGACCAACAATTTATTTGCAATTTCAAAAATGGAAACACTGGCAAATTCTTAGTTTTTTTTTAATGAAAAACTCTTTAACTCTAAGGATTAACTTCTAGATTATTAGCAGGGCAAGTTTAAAATGGCACAAAAAAGTTGAAATTGGCAGGCAAAATGGTACGAAAAAATAGTGAAATTGTCACAAAAAACACAAAAATGGCACGGTTATTCCAAAAATTTTGACGTATAATAGTTGATTTAAGTGTCTTTCTGAATGTTTTCAATAAAAATACAATAATGAAGGAATTTACCGTTGAACTGCTAAAGTGCATTCGCCGTATATTAGTATGATTAAAAAAAAAAAAATCTGGAATTTTATTAAATATTATTCCCTTGTGTCTGTTAAATTTTTCAATAAAAATGTTTTCTTCTTCTTCATATAAATCAACTCTAAAAAATATCGTTTTTTTTAATTTTTTACAAAGATTGAGTTTTTAATGAATTTGATAGCAATTTTATAATGAAAAGTCTAAAAAAAATAGACAAAATGGCTTTTTTTTGGCAAGGATTTGTAAAAATTGCATTTTTACAAAATAAGTGAAAAAATGGCAAAAATGGAATTTAATGGCAAATGCCAAAAAAAACTTGCCCTGATTATAAGGAATGTTTCTTAAAAAAAACTCTGTAAATCATCCTGAACAAGCACTTTATAAGCAAATGCAATCGACTTAACTTGAAATTTAACAAAGAAGCTGCTCTTTGGAGTTTTATTGGTAACAAAAAACCGAGGAAATACATTAATTTTGCATTAAACGATTAATCGCCAATTTGATCGATTTGACCGACCCGAATAACCGGTTAATCAATTTTAGTTATTTTTCGAATAATAGATTAACCGGTTAATCGCCTAGGTCGAATAATTGGAAACACTACTGTTTGATCACTTCTGAAAGTAAAAAAACAATAACAGAAAGCGGAATAGGAAGGAAAACTATGAATTAGCTACACTATATGCAAGGCCTTACTTTGGTTCGATGTAGGGTATTCAATCGATTAATCGTTATTCGAATTATCGAACATTTTTTCTCAAAAATTGTTCGAATAATTCAAAATGTCCAAATTTCGAATAACGAATAATTCGAATAATTTCTTACGATTAATCGATTAATCGAAATTGGTAGAAAATTATAGAAATATTTAAAAAATATAAATGTTTTATTAAAGTAAATGTGTTAAAAACTCAACATTTTTTTCAAAAATTGTGGTAAATAATTTGCTGTAGGCTTGTACCTATCCGGATTTCATTCTGACCTACACTCATAAAAAAAGCCCGTACAAATAGTTAAAAATTCTGATAAAATAACAGAAAATAGTACCTGAATTTGCGCCAGCAGAAATTTCAATGATGTTGAGAATCATGGTCTGCTAAATTTAGGTGACCTAAATTTTAGCTAAAAAAGTTAGTTCAAATACAACAATTTAAAAGAAATGTTGTTTAATGGAAATGAAAATTACTCAGCTGAAATCAGCACATGTTTTCTGCTAAATTTTAGTTGGTTATAAACAGGTAAAAAATTTAGTTAACATTCAAAAATTTAGAAGAATTTTCGTTTAATAGAAATGAAAGTGGGTCAGTTGAAATCTACAAAACATGCTGCTAAATTTACAATCACTTTTTGTTATTAATTGAATAAAAACAAATTAATGTAAATAGTGTTAATTTTATTTTCAAAAAAATTACACAATCCAAAAACACTATTTGCATTTTTATTTTCTTGCCAATATGTTAAACTTCCGCTGGAGTTGTATTATTTGGTTCCTTTTTTTCGTCTACCTGCGGGTCGAATTTAGATGAAAATGTTAAAAGGGCTGAAATAAAAGTAAAAAAATAACATATTTAATAGTATTCCCTTAAATATAGTTTATATTATAAAACAAACCTCTATTATGAGTGTTATTTCTGTTCCGTTTAAGATCAAATATTACAAATTCTAAATAGAATTTATACTTTTTATTTTACAACCCATAGAGAAAAAACTTATGAAAAAAACTTTCCTAGAACCAATGGTTGACAATTAATTATTTTTTAAATACAATTTTAACTGCGAAATGTTACGTTTTCTTTTGCGTTCCTTTGCTGACTAACAGAAACAAAAGAAAACATGCTCTTATCATATTATTTTATTTACTAGAACTTTCTAAACAAGCGCATATTATTTTTATTTGTATTGGTAAGCGTCATCAGTGATGACTCATCACATACATTAAAATACACTTACTAGAAATTTTCTAATTTGTATTGGTCGGCAAACTCAACAATACACACTTCACCATCAAGCGCCATCAATCACTATACACTAGCGCCCATATCGTTTTCTTTTGAAAACACAAAAATTAAAAAAGTTGCCAATAAATTTATCTATATTAGCTGATAACATTGTCAAAATCATTTATAAAAAAATAACTAAATATCAGGAGGAAAAATTAGTTCAAATACAGCAGAAATATGTTTTTGTGGTGAAATTTGATAACTAACAACTTTAGTTAAACAACGGATTTAAACGAAAACAACAGGAAAAGTTAGTTCAATTGAATTAGAACGCGTTTAACAGACTTTTGTACTAACTTTTTTTTTATGAGATCCAGATCCACCATTCTCCGGATCAAATCATGTATGGATTAATATAATTATATAAAAAATATATTATTTGATCCGAAAAATGGTGGATCTGGTTAATATAATTTTATATAATCCTATAAAAATATATGTTTCAAAATACTCGACAAGTTATAATTGTATAAAATCATAAATGATTGTTTAAAAATCATATATGAATATATAAAAATCATTTTTACTAGGGCTAAGAAAATAATTAAGGGACGACTTTTTAGAATTTCTAGAAATATTTGTTAGCTTCAATTCAATGAGATTTTCATGTTTTAAGTAGGAGCGTCAATAAACATCTTAAATCCCAAACAAAAAACAAAAACAACATAAAATTATCACAGTTTGCTTTGTCATCTTCCAAATTACTACCCTGTTGTTGGACTTATCTAGTAAAGTAGTGGTATCTATTTACGTATAATAAAATTTTAATTATTTTTTACGACTTTTTAAACGTTGATATTAAATGAAAGCATTAGTAATTATTGCAATTAATGATTATTAGAATTATAAATTATAATTAATGCTCAATGTAATAAAGCTTGTTTGTTTAGTGAGTACTCTGAATTAATAAAATAAAATAAAGGGATGGAGGTACGTAGACGTAAAGGGAAAATAAATTCTCAACAGAATTCCACTCTACATTTACGTTTTTTATGTATTCAATGCATACGAAAGAGGTACAAATTAATGTACGGGATCTTATATTCTTCTTTAACTCTTTAACTCATTGCGGTGTGGTTCTCCCCAATTTGGATAAAATTTTAATATGTGAAAGAGGGTACAGAAAAAATAAAAATAATGACAAAATCTGATCTCAATTATTACATTTTTTATTTTTATGAATTTCAGAATTTATTTTTGTTCCTTTTTTAAATAAAATTATTAAAAACCCAACAAGTGTATGTATATTATTTTATATAAAATTTTTTCGATTAATCGATTAATTTTTTATTTTGTTCGATTAACCGGTTAAGGAGAAAACCTGAATAATTATTTGCACGATTAATCGATTAAAATAAAAAGCCGATTAATTGAATACCCTAGTTCGATGGCTAAGCTGTCAAACTTTAGTATAGTTACGTTTGTAATGTTGAAAAATTCTCATACAGAGACAATTTAATGGAAAATCACTGATGAAGCCTGTCCATAGAAAAAGGCAGAAACTAGATCTAGTCTGATTTGCAAATTAATGTGTTGATAAATTTTAGAGAAATAAGGTTTATTCTTATTCTTAATCTCAAACCGACTAAATTAAAATTAATAAAAAATGCATATTAATTACAATATGAATTGCAGCTGGTCTATATGACGCGTTTAAAAAACAACACTGTACAAAAATCTTAAAAATAAAGTCGAAACATTTTGGAGTGATTCATGAAAATGATTTTTATTATTTTTTGAAAATCATCCAAAAAGTTATCACAGCAGTCCAAAAAGATGATTAAAACTGATTGAGCATTTTTTTAACTCATAAAAGACTGCAAAATTAGCAAATTCTTGGGAAGAATTTTTTGATTGCATACGTTTTTTCCGACTCATTTCTGAATGAAACACTTTTATAGGAAAAAGTTAAAAAAATTGCATGTGTTTAGACTCTTTCTTTAATTTTTGCTGAGTAATTTTTTAATTTTTAATATTTAAATATAATTTTACTATAAATGACTGTATAAATATAATTTCACTATAGTCAAAATACAAAAATATTTAAAAAAAAAAAATATTAAATGACCACTAATAAGGCTATTTATAGAAATTTTAAAATAAGTAACAAATTTAATACTAATTAGCCAGAATAATTATTCAAATTATCACTAATACTATACGCTGAAAAAATCGCCCTGCTGCAAATATATTTGCTGGTAATATATAATATATGCGGCGGTAAAAATATATATTAGGATCCGGCAAAAATATATATATTTAGGGGCAAATATATATATGTTTATCTTTATTATAATTGCATTCGACAAACGTAATAATGATAAAATTCAAATATATATTTGTTTAGGTGGGTAAGTATGATTCTTTTGCAAACATTACAATGTATACCTCGAAACTAATATCGATAAAAATAAAATAATGGGAAGTATACTACAAATATATATATAAGTTTGTAAACATATATATAATTGCTTGTAAAAATATTCAACAATGTCTTTTTTTTGCGTGTACCGATTTAATATTAGATTTAATTTTTAAAGTCTGCTTGTGTGCGATGTTTTAATTTTTTTTAAATATTTAAATAAACAAAATAAAGATTTAAATTTATTATATTGTTTTCAAAGAAAACAAAACTTGTTGGTGCGACGTTTATCACAAATTAGTGAGAGCAGTTTTTTCTGCCTCTAGTTCGATGTTTTTGTTCATTTTGCAATGGCAAGATCATATGTAAAGTTATTCTGATTCCTCTTTTTTAACAACCCAGCCAAAATTTTTCTGAGCGCTAAGAAATTGTGACTCATAAAAAACCCTAAAATATGATCAATTTCAGAGTGCTCAAATTTTAGAGTCATAAATGAAACATAATTGACTTTTATTTATGAGCCTATTTGAAATATTTGAAAATTAACGGTTAGTTGTCTTTCATAATATAAGTTATCGATCAGAGTTAAATTTCATAAAAACCAGCTGCGATACTTCAAGAATCAAAATGTAAAGCAGAAACAGTAATAACACAGAATAGAAATAGCATTGTTAAAATCTCGTTGATGTTAGTCTAATTGCGTTGCTCCGACTTGGTAAATTTGTTACACATTCAATACAAATAGATCATCATCAATTATTAACCCATATCCGAATAGATAGTGATGATGGGTTTGTAGCGATTTATTTACATATTCCTATTAAACACCACATTTTTAACTACGGATTTTGTAAATTAACAGTTTATAATAAACTGAACTTACGAAAACTTTGTTATTTGAAAAATTAACAAAAAAAGATACTAACAAAGGCAAAACATATAAATGTAACAAAATAGATAAATGTAACAAAACAAACAACTTTAGAAATTAACCTTAACTGATTCGACTGCCGTAAACAAAAGTCTTCGCGATGAATTTAAATTAAGCGAAAATCGACTGTCCTACATTTTTCGAGAAGGCGGTAAAAAATCTATTACTTTTGAGGAAGTTATCATAGTTCAGTGTGCTTGTTTTTTTGCTTTAATTATAACTATTATATTCCCAGTGTAGAAACGGTAACGACATATCATTATTTTTTGGACTACCAGTAATGACACCCACTTACCTTCTGTATTATTTTAAAACATATAATAATGAGTTACTGATAATGACTTATTTTTTTCATTATTTAAAATAGAAAATAATTTTTTAGATTTTTTTGAAAATATTTTGAAATCTATTTTTAGACTCAATATTTTTTAAACACTGGTAAGGATATATCGCCACCTAAAATGCAAAAGGACGTAACAACACTTTTTATTTTTTTACACTAGAACCAAGAAAAAACGTTGTAGAATTAAAGATATTCTATATTTTTTTCTCTTGTTTAAAATACGACTACAGACTTATTTCGACATATAAGTTTAAAATTTTGTAGTGAAATGTAATTTAGTCTAGTGCATCATATTCAATCATAAAATCGGCTTAAATTTTTTTGTTGTTACGCCCTTTTGCATTTTAGGTGACGATATGTAACCACATATTTTTTGATTTTTTGTATGTTGGCGAGTAAGCTTACTTGTGTGCAGCAGGTCAATTGTGTTTTTATCTATTAAATATTACATTTCGATATAGCTCAGATGGTAGAGCTGTTGACTGGCAATCTGTAGACCCAGGTTCGATTCCCGCACCAGCAAATTTTATTAAAAAAAAAAAAATACAATAAAAAATATTTTTTTTTATATAATTTATTTTTTTGAAAATCTACTTTTAGACTCATTATTTTTGTCAGTACTGGTAAGCGCATAGGTAACGATATATTTTTTGATTTTTCGTATGCTGGTGTGTAACGACAACTCATTATTTTTCGCGACATCGCCATATAAAGGTAATAAGAAATGTAATAACAAAAGTAACTAGTTACCATTACCAAGTATGTAGTTACATAACCACATATCTGGTAATGATTTTCTACACTGGGTTACAAAAATAGATTAGCAAATTAGGGCTTTTAAAAATAATTTAAAAAAAGAAGTTTTGAATTTCTATAAAATTTATGGGTCATTTTCGGTTCCAGATTATAGTGGGTTAATGCTATCCGACGAAACCAAAATTCCGTATCTGAATAATTTGAAGTATATTTAATGAAAAATTTAAATAAAAAAAGTAATTTTTGCAAAATTTCAAATCTTGAGAATTTCTAATGGAGATGATATTTTTTTCTCAAAAATGGGGAATTTTCGGAGGCGATTTTAAAAAAGGTTTCTAAAAAAAATCGAATTCTTCCACTTTGTGCTATTTAGATCAAAACTGGGGGCTGTAATGAATGAAAATCGACAAATCGTACAATATTTTAAGGGACAGTCTTTTATATATTTCATAAATTCTAGAAAAGATCATAAAAAACTAGCATTTTTTGAGCACAGCTCTTCTGATTTTCATCAAACACGGCACACGAATGTTCCATTCGATCCATTAGGAAAAATCAATTTTTATTTCCTCAAAATTCGAAAACACCCGATTTTATTCACGATTTTAATTTTTAAAAATACTTTGTCTCACTTTGAACACCCACAGTTTCCACAGTTCTTGTCGGATTCTAATAATTAAAAAAAAAAACATTTCTATGGTAAGGTCGTCTACATTTTTCTTTAATTAGTTTCAATAATAATTTTTGTTCACTTTTAATGCAAATGTACTTTTTGAGCGCATTTTTTAATCTGTTTTCCCCTTTCAATTTTTTTAAATTAATTAATTTGAAAACCTTAACATTATTGCTACAAATTAAATACTTCTCTTTTTCGGGTCATCTTATTTTTCAACATAAACTGATTATGATTTATTTTATATAGTATCCATCTTTTTTTTTTTTTTTGTTCACTGTATGTTAAGTAAACATCAGTTGAAAATCAGAAAATTTAATCGGCATTTCATTTTGCATTTACCGAATTTCAATTGATATTTTCTAATTTGCAATTGAATTTTAACTGATATATTCTGAATTTCAATTAATTTTTCTGAATTACAATTGATTTATTTTAAATTTTAAATGATGTTTTTCCAATTTAAATTTGTATTTGTATTTGTATTTATTTATTTGTTTCCAATACAACAAGATATTAAATCTTATAATTATAGTAAAGGATTTTTACAATGTTAATTATTGATAAAGTTTAATATGTAGGTCACAATTATTAGAATATAATCAGAAATAAGATCTCAAATAGGCCAAGCAAAATAAAAATAAAAAAATTAATATAAAAAATTAATAAAAATAAATAAAAATAAATAAAAAAATAAATAAAAAAAAAATTAATATATTATTTTAAAGACAAACTCAATTTAACATATACAGGTTAAAAATTTCTTTCTTAAACTGCTGAGCGTTGCTTATAGATTTAATATTTGATGGTAGGGAGTTCCAAAGACGAATTGAATTAACATAAAATTGAAATTTTGATACAGAGTTTTCATACATTATAGGTCTTATGTCATTAGTCCTTTCCGATCTTGTTTGTATGAGTCTCTCAAAAATTAATATTTAATGTGTAAATATTTTTCTCCGATTATTTTGTTCGAATTCCAATCGATATTTTCTGCATTAGTCTGACGGTTTTTTTTTTTATAAATATCATAAAATTATAATCCCAGAATCAGTGGAGTTTAGCCAAAACTTCTTATTTAGAATGTTTTTTTAAATAAAAAAATTTTTATGAATAAAAAATAGATATTACTAATAGATGCCGAAGCAGTAGAAAAAGCACTACAATTGATGATCTAGATGTACTTCTTTTTTAACATAAACACTAATGATTTTAACATTGAGTTGTCATAGGAGAGGAGTACTCCGACTTTGACATTTTTTCAGTACTTTTTAAACGAATTAAAAGTTTAAACAAATTCTTCACAAATTTCATATTTTTTTTATTTTACAAAAGTTTTTTTATTGCCGCCACCGGGTATCGAACTTGCGACCTCACGATTGCTAGTCGCTGAGCTCTACCGCTGAGCTATTCTTTGACATGAAAGTTGACTGGCATAAAGACACCACTTTGTTAATGCGAGATATTGTTCCTTATTCTCTTCAATAAAAGTACTTATTAAACAAGGGTAAAAGGTGCACTCCAATTCAATATTGGTTTCAGTACTATTTTTACAGGTACATAAAAACCAATTTCTTACCATTTTTTTATATATACATATTTTTAAAAATTTTAAAATATAAAAAAATATTGAATTTAAACAAATTAATTATAAATATTAAAAAAAAAAAAAATAAAAAAATATTGGTCTCGCCGGGAATCGATCCCGGGACCCTCTGTTTGGAAATGCCAAGTGATACCAAAATCACTTTTTATGATCACTTTTAGAGCAATTACTCTTTAGAAGCAATACTTAAGTGATTTTTTGGATGTGGTTCAGAAGTAATTCTAAAAAAGCTCTAAAAATGTAATAACGTATACTTGAGAAGCAATGAAAGAAGTGATTTTTTGAAGTTGTTCTGAAGTAATTCTAAAAAAGCTGTAAAAATGTAATAACGGCTACCTGGGAAGCAATGAAAGAAGTGATTTTTTGAAGTTGTTCAGAATAACTTCTAAAATAGCAGTAAAAATACACTAACGGATACTTGTGAAGCATTACAAGAAGTGGTTTATAAAGCACTACTTGCAATTTTTTTTGCTGGGTAACAACACACATCTCTGGAGCAGAACAAACCAAAGACCAATTCAAATTAAAGTTCTCAACTCCAAATGGCGATGGATTGGTCATACATTGCGCAGACCACCAAGTGACATAGCTAAATCCGCCATCGATTGGACTCCTTACGGTAGCATACAAAGAAGAGGTCGCACATATAGAGGCGCCAACTTGAACGCGAAATAGTACAAAGCGACCTAAGTTGGAGGAAAATTAAGCATTAAATAAATTAAAAGAATTGAATGGAATCATTTTGCAGTAGCCCTTTGTTCCTTATAGGAACCACAGGACATAATATAAATATATATGTTCATATATTTAGTTAGAATATTCTCAAGTCCAAATTCTAATATGATATTGTCATATTAGATTTTTATTTGTTGTTTCAAAAAGGGGTTGATCATTTTCATGATAGACAATACAATTGTTTCGTAGACATCACTCTACTCTTCAGTTGTCCGCAATAAGAAAATGATAACTTTCCTACTCAAACCGAGACATTACATAAGGTACAAAAAATCAACGGGACGAGAATTTTGTACTTTCGTATATGAACTGTCTGATTTGGCAAAACCAGCTATAAATCAACTCCTTTTTGAAAGCAACAATTACATAAAAGTACCCTTTGGGTACTATTTATATGTATGTCTGTTGTCAATACATTTTGTAAAAACAACTAATTTTAAACTCAAAACAAAATAAATATTTGAATGAGATTTTAGCCGTGGTGTGCTTATTTTCAACAATTATTTTAATTTTTGCATTAAAAAATACAAAAATTGTTTTTTCGGACTTTCTATATTTTCATATATTTAGTTAGAATATTCTTCCACCTCAAGTCCAAATCCTAATATGATATTCCTTTTTGAAACAACAAATAAAAATCTAATATGACAATATCATATTAGAATTTGGACTTGAGGTGGAAGAATATTCTAACTAAAGATATAATTAGTTTGTACGTAACGTGCCGTGACGAATCAGCTGATTTGTTTTTGTTCTATGAAAAAGCATTTGAGTCGTTAGTTTGTCTGTAATGTAACGTGCCGTGCCGGATGAACCTGTTGAAAACAGAATTTTTGTTATCCGTTAAGTGACAGTGTGTTGACAGCTGCTGTTTTGAGATCTGCGACGAATGGCTTAAACCGGCTAAGCCGAGCCGCCGTCTAAGTTTTGTTACCGCCGCCGTCGAAAGATATAATTAGTTTGTACGTAACGTGCCGTGACGAATCAGCTGATTTGTTTTTGTTCTATGAAAAAGCATTTGAGTCGTTAGTTTGTCTGTAATGTAATGTGCCGTACCGGATGAACCTGTTGAAAACAGAATTTTTGTTATCCGTTAAGTGACAGTGTGTTGACAGCTGCTGTTTTGAGATCTGCGACGAATGGCTTAAACCGGCTAAGCCGAGCCGCCGTCTAAGTTTTGTTACCGCCGCCGTCGAAAATTTTTTTACACGATAAAAGTCTAAAAATAGTATATATTTTTTTTAATTTTCTTTTTTTACCGTTAAGCCGATGTTTTGTATGTGTCAACTTAAAGTTGGCTAGCCGATCAGCTTTTGGCTCACAGCCAGCTTTAAGCCGTCGCTGCAATTTTTTTATTTAGCCACCGCAACCGATTAATCTGGTTGTTCAGATCTCTGCTAAGAAAAACAACATTAAACAGCTGATACGTTGTTATGGAAAAGACTAACTACACAAAAGAGCCATCCGGCACGGCACATTACAGAACCGTCACGGAACGCAAAGACTAATGGAGCATTAAATATATGAAAATATAGAAAGTCCAAAAAACAATTTTTGTATTTTTTAATGCAAAAATTAAAATAATTGTTATAAATATATATGTATATATTAGATCGTACCACAAAAAAAAAAAATTCGTCGTACACCGTCGAATCTAAATTGCTTTTGCAAGGAGGTTTCGAAATTTTTATTTTTTTTCCGAACGTAGTGGTCGCCTTTTTAATTTTTTCTTTATATCTTTGGCATTTACAGTCGGATCTTAAAGTATGTATCGATGTTAAAGTATCGATGTTTTTGTCTCGAGGGTTCCAATGATTTGCTCTACGGGCCATTGACTTCAAGTATCCCGTTCTAGAATTTAGCCCGCAGATCTCAGTTCCTACCACCTTAATATACCACCCTAATATCAGAAAATTTAAGCTCGCAAAAAATCATTAAACTTTTGCTAAGGAGGTTTTTCGATAATTCCAGCAGAATTTTTATTATTTTTTTTTTTTATTGCCGAACGTAGGGGTCGCCATTTCATTTTCTTTATAGCAAAACATTGGTCTCCTCGAGGCAAAAAAATCGATATATCACACTTTAAAATCCGACTGTAAACGCCAAAGGTATAACGAAATATTAAAAAAAAAAATTCGAAATTGCCTTGCAAAAATACTTTATATTCGAAGGTGTACCGCGCACTTTTTTTTGCCTGTATGGTGGTACGGTCTAATATACATACATATAAATAGGGTGAAATATTTATATAATTTCAGTCTGCTTGTGAGCAGACTAAAATTTTTTGTTTTTAATTTTCGTTTATATTTCATGTTATTCTACAAGTCTATGGATAAATTTGTTGTTAAAAGTCATCCCTAAGCCAAAAGCAAATACTTCGAAATAGTTGCTAAATTTTATTCATATGATCCAATAATGTTTAATCAATTTTTCGAAAATTATTGCCGGAATCTGAAAAGTTAATTTTTACTACACAAAGTTTTCATTTCCTGCAAAAGCTTTTAAAATCCTGTTATTATCATTATTTTTAGGATATATTCCCGATTTTTATTTTTAAAGTAACAAGAAACTCATTTTTTATATTCCCGTTACAAATTCTAATCAGGCGGTCGCGAGCCGCCATTTGGGAACAGTTAAATTATGGCATAAAAGCTATTCAGATTCTATGGTGAATCCCATTGTAGTGAATTTTCCAAATGGGTTTGAATAAGTTAACTCCTACAAAATTAGTTTGAAAAACAAATAGTAATTTCATCTATCACAAGACATCAATTTATAAAAAAGTTAATAGTTATGTCATAGATTTATAATTTTGAAACTAAAATAACATAAATGGCTCGTTGAGCATGATGTGTTTCAAATATGCTGCGCGCGCTGCATTTAGTTGTTCTTTTACAAAATGTCCTAATAAATAACAAAGTTGTAAATTAAATAATTAAATATGTAATTTTTTCTTTTAATTATTTCTCTTGACTGAATAGTATCTGGATGACTTACAGTTATTTTTTTTGTAATTACATATTTCAATATTAAAAAAATTAGATTTCCAATGAAATAAAGAATGATTTTTAAGGTTATGGAATATTAAAAAATAAAAAAACAAAAAAATTAGTTTAGAATTAATTGTTTTACATATTACGAGTACTAATAACTAAATTCCAGCTCAGTGATTTTTATTGTTCTACTACATAAATTAATTTGAATATGCTGAATATTTCAATTTGTCTCATAATTTTACTTTGATTGTTGTTTATAATCCATTGTTTTAATGATCTTATAAACTTTTTTCATTAAAAACATTCATCAATTGTTTTTATGTTCTTCCGTATGTATTTTGTAGGCAACATTGTTTTATATGCGCATTTTATACAGCGTTTAGACTACACATTTAAATCACTTTTAAAGAAATTTTCATAGATCATGAATTTATAATTGCTTAAAATTCCGCTAGAGAAACAATTCGAATTCGAAGATTCGTTGGGAATATTTTGATCTATAAAAACACCTTAGATGTTAAAACAAATTGATATGAAAAATTTTAGCATCCAAGAGTTTTTTTCTTGTGAAAAATAAATTAGCTTTTCAAAATGTTTTAGTATGTACCCCAATTTTTTTTTTTGACTTTTCGTGATATACAATATTTACGTACCCGAGTAAAAAAAATTATATAGGAAATTATATAAATTAATATGGACTAATATGTTTATATATAGTCAAATGTGGCACTATATCTTTGTAGATATAATTATGTATAGCTTTGAGTTTTTCAAAAATTTCTTATATGATGTCATATATAGATCAGTTTAAATATACATGTCCCCATATATATTAATATATACCATATTTAGTTACATATGCTATGAGAATTTTAATACAGCGTCATATATAATTAAAAATGGCGCAATGTAAAAAAAAATTCTATGTTTTTCTGAAATATATTTACGTATGTATGTACTATGTATGATTTCTGGTATCCGACCGAACAGTTCGGCCAAAAAGTGAAAATTCGTCGATTTTCTGTTATTTGAAAGCATTAGGGAGAAAATTTCATACTGCTAAAATATTTGTTGAGCCGATCTAATTCGATTTAGAGTATCAGATTCAAACAAAACACGGTAGTTTAGCCGTAAAGTTAACTGTTCGGCCGCCGAACTTTTTTGAATTTGGCCGAACTTTCGGCGGCCGAACAGTGAATTTGTTGCTTAACCTCAGACTTTTCCTTAAATTTTACACTCAAAATGCACTCTGATCTGCCCAACAAACATTTTTCCATAAGCAAAATTTATCCCTAATGCTTCAACATACCAAATAACAACCAAATACATTTTCAGGCCGAACTGTTCGGTCGGACATTAATGATTTCAAAATATAAAAGCGTACTCATTATAACTCCTAAATTCCTTGTTAACCTTGTATAAATACAAGCCATATTTTTTATATATGGAATTTGACATTAAACTCATAAACATACCAGGTTTACACAGTTTACAGGTAGAATACAAGTTTATATGAGAAAGCTTAAAATGCTTGGTTACAATTATGTACAACTACTTCTAAATACTTATGTGTAAATTCATAAATGCTTTATAAAGTTATAGGAGGCTTATAAAACAAATTTTGTATGGAAATTTGTTTTGTAAACCTCCTAAATTTTATAAAACATTTATGAATTTACACATTAAAGTTTTATTTAAATTTTGAATTCTTAGCTTAAGGGTGTTATTTTCTTAGTACTTTTAAATAGTTTTTGTTTTGAGCCTGAAATATAATGCGTTATATAATTATGTCTTTCTACATCAAATTAGATATGATTATATCGGGTCAAAATCCGGATAAGATTCTATATGATTTAATATATTTAGATCTTATCCGATATAATTTTATCCACCATTTTTCGGATCATAACATATCTTCAATTATATTAAATAAGATATCATTACATATGACATCATATTATTTTTTTTACTCGGGTATATAATTTTATACGAAAACTACGAATATCTTATCTGAGATCTTTTCTGATATGATTTGATCTAATATGATACAATTAGATAATTATTTGATACAACGAGATCTAATTTATAGGAATAAGATATAATTTAATACAATTTTATCGGAATTTTGTCATCAGATAATTGTATGAAATTATTTCTAATATACAACATTACACAATGTTATACAATTTTTTCTGAGTATATATATATATTTTGCAATATCCCAGTGTAGAAATGGTAATGACATATCATTATTTTTTAAACTACCAGTAATGATATCGATTTATTTTCTGCATTATTTTAAAACATATAATGATGAGTTACTAATAATGACTTATTGTTATCATTATTTCATATAGAAAGTAATTTTCAATTTTTTTTTTGAAATTTTTTTAATCTATTTTTAGACTCAATATTATTTCAACACTAGTAGGGATATATGTATATAACCACACATTTTTTGTATTTTGACGAGTAAGCTGACTTCTAGTCAATTACATTTTTATCTATCAAATATAAAATGTCGAGATGGCTCAGATGGTAGAGCTATTGACTGATAATCTGGAGTCCTAGGTTCGATTCCCGCACGAGCAAATTTTATTAAAATAAAATTTTACAATAAAAAAAAATATTTTTTTTATAAAACTCATTTTTTTGAAAATCTATTTTAAGAATCATTATTTTTGTCAATACTGGTAAGCACATAGGTAACGACATATTTTTTGATTTTTCCTATGCTGGTGTGTAACCATTATTTTTCGCGACATAAACATCTTCAGAATCTTCCGACAATTTTCGTTCGAAAGTCCCCTGAGATTATCAGAAATGCTTCCGAAAGAAAAGCTTTCAGATTTAAAGAAAAACCTTTAAACTAAGTATTTTTTTTAAAAAAATTCTTTTAGTTATGAATGCTTTCGGTTCTAGAAAACTCCGAGAATCTAACCCCTGAATTCATAAACGCTTTGTAAAAAAATAGGAGGTTTATTGAACAAATTTTGTATGAAAATGACGTTTTGTGAATCTCCTATAACTTTACAAAGCATTTATGAATTGAGGGGTAAATCTGTAATTGACATTTTTTTGAATTTTATATTTGATTTAATTTTTGAAAAACTTAATGATTTTGATACAGTTTAAACACATTATAATTGCATTGTATCTTTACACACAAGTTAGTTAGAACATTAAGGTGATGAATATGTCGTTATAAGTCAATTAATTAACCTTCACTAATAAAACAGAGATGTAAAATAGAGAAGGAAGTACTAACTGACTTAATGGATTTTTATGGATTCACTTTTATATATTTCTTGCTATATTTAAATTGTAGCAGCGGAAGTATTAATTCATCTTTAATGGAGTGTTTAGTGTTTTGCAATGGAAGTAATTAGAATATAATTTAAAGACAAAAAAAAAATATTTTATATTAAAGCAGATCCCAGCAAAAAAAAATTTAAAGTAATGCTTTAAAAACTACTTTTTTCACAGCTTCACAAGTATCCGTTAGTGCAATTTTACTGCTTCTTTAGGAGTTATTCTGAACAACTTCAAAAAATCACATCTTTCATTGCTTCTAAAGTATCCGTTACTATATTTTTATAGGTTTTTAGAATTACTTCTGAATAACATCCGAAAAAATACTTTAGCATTGCTTCTAAAGAGTAATTGCTCTAAAAGTGAGCCTAGAAATTGATTTTCGTATTATTTGGCATTTACAAACAGAGGGTCCCGGGTTCGATTTCCACAGAGACCAATATTTTTTTTTATTTTATTAATTATTTTTTAATATTTATAATTAATTTGGTAAATGAATGTTTTTTAGTTTGACTCTAGATCATAAATTAATATCACTTTCTGTTTAAATTATTATTCAAATTTTAAAGAAAGATGATACAATTTTCACAAGTAAATTACAAAGAATAAAAAATTTTGAAAGAATTCGATAAGGCCAGCCAGGCAGAATACGTATTTTCTTCTTTCGCTACAAAGCCATCATCAGTGTCGTTTGCCTTGACGGTATAATAATTGATAATCGTCTACTTATGTGAAAGTTGAAACAAATCGAATATGTTAACTCAACTTGGACTAACATCAACGAAATCTAACAATGCTATTTTTATCCTTTGTTATTTTTTGAAAGATCAACTATAATTAATTTGTTTAAATTCAATATTTTTTTAATTTTAAAATTTTTAAAAATATGTATATATAAAAAAATGATGAGAAATTGCTTTTTATGCAGCTATAAAAATAGTACTGAAAACAATATTGAATTGGAGTGCACCCTTTACACTTGTTTAATAAGTACTTTTATTGAAGAAAATAAGGACATTATCTCTGGTGTTTTTATGCCAGTCAACTTTCATATCAAAGAATAGCTCAGCGGTAGAAAGCTAGACTAGCAATCGTGAAGTCGCAAGTTCAATACCCGGTGGCGGCAAATAAAAAATCTTTTGAAATATAATTTTTTTTCCGAAGAATTTGTTTTTAACTCTTAATTGGTGAAAAAGAGCTTCCTTTGCACTCGTTAAAAAGTACTGAAAAAATGTTGAACTGGGAGTACTCCTATCCTATGACAACTCAATGTTAAAAAAGAAGTACATCTAGATCATCAATTGTAGTGCTTTTTCTACTGCTTCGGCATCCCTTTTTTTATATTCATTCCCGTCGTTCCAAGTTGGAGCATAGGGCCCTTTTTGCTGGGTTTTTAATAAAAATTTTTCAACATATAATTTTTTTTTTTTCAAAAATTCATCTTATTAATTAAGAATAGCTTTAAAAATGGATAAACCGCTAATACCTTTTTGTACACAAATTAAAAAACCTCCGGATAAGTTACCACCGAACTATCCACCTGGTAGTGCTAATACAATTTCAACTACTGCCAATACATATAACAATGGATCTGGTTTATCTTGTGGTACCAACTCGACTCAAAATAATGCATGTTCAAACACCACCAATGAATTTCAATGCCATAATAATGATCCCGACTTATTCTCTAGTTCAAAAAAATTTACAAAAAAAGATAATAGAGCGAAATTTGTTCAAAATATGAATTCTCAAAAATGTTATTCTGAAAATAATATTCAACAATTAAGTAATGATAATCAGCTAAATTACCTTTCTGAAGATGATATTCTGGATTTGGAAGAACTCTCAGGTGATAATACTGATTTTCAAGTTAATCAAAATAAAAGATGCAAAAGAACTTCTGAAGGAGGTTTAAAACTAGATCTGTCTAAATTAAATTCTACTAGCACTGATATAGGGCCTAGTTGTAGTCAAAATAGATTTGCAATATTAGGAGATTTAAAAGTTGAGGCAGACACTTCTAAAAACAGCCATGTAAAAACTAATCCGTTGTCGAAAAAAGATAAGAATATTAAGCAGTTTTGTCCACCTATCTTTCTATATGGGGTTAATATCAAAAGTTTAGTAGATCAATTAAAATCTAAAGGCCTAACTTTCAAAATAATTAACGGAAAAGGATCTAAAAGTAAGCTTTATTTACAAGATGTCTCGGCACATAGAGAAATGATGCAATTGCTTAGAGAAGGGAATATAGAATCATATTCATTTACACCTTCAGAATTGCGACGCCAGTCGTTAGTGTTGCGTGGACTTTACTATGATTCTGATACAAAAGAAATTTATGAGGATTTGAATAAATTAATTCCTGATACAATTCATTCTGTATCTAAATTCAGGACAGCTTTTTCCAAAAAGATGAATATAGAAACGGGTCTTTTTTTGGTATCTCTCAAGGAGGGTAAACGTATAAACGAATTAAATCACATACGTTTTATTTTGAATCAGGTAGTAACTTGGGAGAAACCTAAACAGAATCAACAAGTCGTCCAATGTTATCGTTGCCAACAATTTGGCCATATGTCTAAAAACTGCAACCGATCTTATGCTTGCGTTAAATGTTCATCAAATCATGAACCTGGTAAATGCACATTTACTTCTGATGAAAATAGTCAGCTATTTTGTTTTAATTGCCAGAAAACTGGACATCCGACCAACTGGCGTGGTTGCCCTTCATTTAAGAAATATTTATCTCTAAAAGAAAAAATTTCCAATAAGGCAAGGGAAAAACATACTCAGGCTTACGATAAGTTTTCCTTTGCCATTAATTCCAATTTAATAGACCCTTCGCGCTCTTTTGCAAGTCATTTTAATACTACACCTATCTTCCTCTAAAAGACCCAGTTTTGTAAATGAATTCTTGAAGATAGCTAAAATTTTATGTGAACCAGATTCGTTAGAGGAAAAATTTTAAGCTAATGTCCAAATCTCAAGCACAAACCGATTGTAAAAGCTTGTTACAGGAAGTTTTAAAAGTTTATGGTCCGTAATATTTTGAAAATGATAACTTTTAATGTAAGATCACTTGTTGAAACAAGTAGAAGGTTAGATTTGTCAAATTTAATAAAACACAACCAAATCGACTTAGCTTTTATTCAGGAGACACATTTACGATTAAATTATAGAGTTCACTTGGATGAATACAACTTTCAGGGACTTTAGCTTCCAAGGCGTAGCCATTGCTCTGAAAAAAAAATTGTTCGTATTCTAGAATTACAGTTCCTGGTTTATCTTTTCCAAATATATTCATCGAAATTAATATTTCAGTTAATAATATAATAAAGAAGATTATAGTTGGGTCTGTTTATATCCCTTGTAACTTTAATGCAACATTATATGTGGATAGCCTTTCAAATATTGCAAATTTTTCCCAAAACTTTGATGGTGTGATAATTGGTGGGGATTTTAATTCAAAAAATACTTTATGGGGGGATAATTCAAATAATTTGAATGGTAATATTTTTTCTAATTGGCTACATACTCATTCTCATTCTTTCATACGACTTTGTAATAATTTTCCTTCTTTTCCTAATGGATCTTCTTTTCTGGACCATTTTCTTTTAAGCTCTGATTTGATTGATCTTCTTAATTCAAACTATACAATTAATAGTCTGCCGTCCTTTTCAGACCATTTTCCTTTAAGATTGGATTTAAAACTATCTGATTTTGATTTCATTATCCATCAAACAAGATCATATTTATCATACAAGGATACTAATTGGAACATATTTAGGAATGACATTACGATGGATTTATTACAACATTTTCCTCCTGCAGCAAGAAATTTGTCGAACAACGAAATTGATTTATATATTAATAAATTTTCTCTGACAATAAATACATTCAATAATATACATTCAGAAAGGGTGGATTTAAAATCGAGAAAATTTGTACCTTCGGAGTTTGTTAAGAAATTATTCAAAATTAAATATAGTTGGCAAAAGGAATTGAGGAAAATTTACAACAGAACTTTGAATAGACAAAATGATCAATACAGATTGATTTCTAAACAAATCCAACTTCTTAATATTTTGATAAAGGAACAGGTTAGTAAGGAAAATATACAAAGTTTTAATAGGAAAATAGAAAGAATTAAACCTGGACCTCGTGCTCATACACAAATTAATAGCCTTATTGGATATAAATATCGAACTACAATAAATGATTTATCTGTAAATGGTTTGATTATTGATAACGAGACTAGAAAATTAAATATTTTAAGAGACCATTTTTTGAAAATCTATAGCGGTAACATTTTGAACAGGAATACTTCTGAGACAGACAACTTTTTGGCTTCTTTAGACCAAGATGTTTTATACAATTTCGATGAGAATTGTTCGGCCTTAAATAACCAAAATTCAATTAGATTAATTAATTTAGATAATATTGTAGATCATTCCCGCCAACTAAATAATAAAAAATCCGCAGGTATTGATCAAATTTCAAACTTTTTAATAAAAAAATTTTCCACAAAAGCATTTCAATTTTTGGTCATAATTTTTAACAACTGCTTAAATAATGCTTATTTCCCGGATAAATGGAAAATCTCTAAAATAGTTCCAATTAAAAAGAAGGCAAATTCCTCTGACATAAATAATCTTCGACCTATTTCATTATTGTCAAATCTAGGTAAATTGTTTGAAAAAATTTTACGTGTAAAAATGGATATCGGTTTAGATAGCAATTATATTCCCAATTTACAATTCGGATTTAAAAAGGGTCACTCAACTGTGGACGCTCTCTCAAAATTTGAGAATGACGTTATTTTTAATTTGAGAGAACGACGCTGCACAGTGGCAATTTCACTTGACGTTGAAAAAGCTTTTGATAAGGCCATTCACCGTGGAATACTTTTCAAAATGTATAGAATAGGCTTTGACAGACATATTATTAAACTTTTTAAAAGTTTCTTTCACAATAGAAATTTTTGTATACAACTTAATGATACCATATCTGAATTTGGCACTGTATCATGTGGAGTTCCCCAAGGCTCAATACTGGCGCCTCATTTATATAATATTTTTATTTACGATTTTCCTCACAATTTTTCAAACTCTACTGGTGTTCTTTATGCTGATGATTCACTACTATATGCTCATCATGAATCTCCTTCAGAAGCACTTCGAATTGTGTGAAAGCATCTTTATAAAGTTAAAGACTACTATGATTATTGGGGAATTAAGATTAATGCTTCAAAAAGTGAAGCAATCTGTCTAAGAAATGCGTCTGGAAAATGCGCATACTATGTAGTCCCTGAGAGTAAAACTTTAAAATTATTTTTAAATGGAACGGAAATTCCTTTTAAGCACAGCTTTAAATACCTTGGGATTTACTTCAATAGACTTTTCAAATTTAATGAGCATGGTAAATTTGTTTTAAATAAGGTTTATAAACTAAAGGGTTATTTGGGCAGAGTTTTATTTAATAAATCATTACCAATTAAAACCAAATTATTGCTCTATAAAACTTGTTTAAGACCAGTTCTACTATACGCTTTTCCAATATGGTTCTATATATCTCCTACCTTAATGAATAAGTTTGAAATTTTTGAAAGAAAGGTCCTAAGATGTTGCATTGGCAAAAACTTTTCTTCTGAAACAAAAAGATTTTCAAATATTACAATTTATCGGGAAGCACATGTAATGCCATTAAGTTTCTACGTGATCGATTTCATGAGAAATTATATTAACAGATTATTTATGCATGAAAATGAAATTTTGAAACAAATAATAGAATCCCAGAGAGATTATAATTGGACAAATACTTCTTATTTGTCTCCTCTCGGATTACAAAACGAAAATATTAATTTTGATATATCTTATTCTCCAACGGATTTTTTTAAAAAATCAGCACCCGGTTCACACAGGGGGTAAATTTTGTAATTTTTATAAGAACTTATATTTTATTTCAATATAGTTTATCTTTTTGTTTTATTATTTTTTGTTAATTCCCTAGTTTGTATTTTTTAGTTATAAGTTTTATTCTAAGTTTAAGAAAAATACTTTCACGACATTGATAGCCTCGGGAGCAAGGGCGTTATCTTGTAACATTATCATATACGATTTAATTCATTTATGTTAAGTATGACACTGTAGTAACTTAGCTTTACATTTTTAAGACAATACGTTATAATCTTAAAATTTAGCTCCATATTTTTTTTATTATATTATACACTTAATGTTTGAAAAAAAAGGCTCAATAAATTTAATTAAAAAAAAAAAAAAAAATAAAGAAATTTAATATGTATGCAATAATTTTAAAATCCCTAACAAAAACATCGCCGTAAGCATCATTGAACCTATATTTATTTCGTTCTATATGAGCAAACGAATCACAAAATACAAAATTTTTTTACAAGCGTGATACACTCTAATTAAATTCTGTTGAAATTTACCCAACTTACTGGAAACTGAACTCCTACTATAAATTGGGTAAATCTACTCTATGTGCGTAATTGAAAAAAAATACGCACATTGTGTTTAAGTTGGTGCACAAATAATTTGTAATTTTACATTGAAAGTGCATAAAAATTAAATGAAATTTTGAAATTAGTGTGTTAATTTACTAAATTTGTGTGTAAAAAAGTACGTTTCACGTGTAAATGTACGCATAAAATGCGTAAAAATCCACCACCCAAAAATTTTTTTTAAATAACAAATTAATTTTTGGTACGTATTTTATTAATAATAATATCCGAGTCCTTCTCTCATAATCGTTTATGTCCCAATTAGTCGTTTTGGGATCTTAAGGCATTTGTATAAAATTCATATAAAATTTTGTTATAACTATTGAATGGGTGCAATGACTCCTGCTCAACAAAATGCCTTCTTTGAAAGGGAGGCAGTAACCGTCAACAATAACGGGAGAAAACGTCTGAAGAGAGATATGGCCTACGCAGGAAGAACTGAGTGCAATGACTCCTGCTCAACAAAATGCTTTCTTTGCAAGTTAGGCAGTACTCAATGAATACTGACTTTGTTGAGCAGGAGTCATTGCACACAGTTGTTTTGCCTAGGCCTTATCTCTTTCACGGCGTTTTCCCCGTTATTGTTGACGGTTGTTGGTTGACTGCCTCCTTTGCAAAGAAGGCATTTTGTTGAGCAGGAGTCATTGAACCCAGTTGTTCCTGCGTAGGCCGTATCTCTCTTACGGCGTTTTCAATTTTCAAATGAGGTTTAGACTACCACCAAAAACAATTTCATGCTTATGTTGCTATTTCCAGACTCTAATGTGTTTGTGGAAATGTTGTAATTCACAAAAAATAATCCGTTTTCGCTTTTTCTTTTTATTATTTATAATTTTTTTTTAATTTTTCCAATTTGAAATGTCAGAGTATTTATTACTATTATAGGATAGTGCATTTACCAACTTTGAGCGTAAAAATTTTATTTAACAAAACAACAGTAATTTTAGGCACAATGTGTTTATTTATAAACACATAATGTCTAAAAATACTTTGTGTGTGTATTATTGTGTATGGAAGTGTGTATGAAAAAAGTTTACGCAGTTTTTGTTTATATTTACCGAATTTTCGTAAAATTAAACAAAATTTTACCTATTTTATAGTAGTAAATTTACAAAAATTTTTTAGAGTGTATAGTAGCGCAAATTTACAACAGCTGCGACTAATAACACTGTGAGACAAATGGTAGGGGTCAGTGATCGGGAAGGGTTCAAACTACCGGGGAAAGTTATATCGGTAAAAAAGAAGTTATAAGTGTCCCGGCGTTTCGCTGGGTCACCCCTAGAAATCGATATATATCGATTTGACCTTTGGTGGTCTTTTTTTTGAAATAACTCGAGAACCACTAGTCCGATTTTGCTCAAACAATTTTAAAAAATTAAAAATTACAATTCCTTTAATCTGTTCATATAATGTTTTTCTATATACTCAACAGTTTTGCCGGTAAAAATAAGATATATCTCGATTCCTAGGGGTGACCCAGCGAAACGCCGGGACACGTATAACTTGTTTTTGACTGGTATAACATTTCCCGTTGGTTTCATCCCATCCCGATTTTAACTGTCGCATAGTGTAATTACCTCTACTACACTATGGAAGAAACAAATTTTAAATATGTAAACTCTTACTAAAATTATCCGCATTTTCCTAAGTGAACCTATCATTATTTCGGCTACTGTATAATAGTTATAATTAAAGAAAAATATACATTGGAAAAATGATAATTTGGGTTTTCTGTGGGGAGGGACTCATTTTCAGGACATTTTATGAAAAAATATTATTTTGAATAAAGTTATGTATAGTTGACCTTTTAGTTGGTAAATTAATGTTTTTTCTTCGATTTGAAATGAAATATTATCACATTTTTCTTTTAAATTATTTTCGAAATAAAGAAAGATGATAAAATTTTTACAAGTAAATTACAGAGAATAAAAATTTAGAAAAATTCGATAAGGCCAGCAGGATATAATACGTATTTTCGGGCCCCGCTACATAATTTACATGGAAAATATGATAATATTTGATTAAAAGCTCAGCTATACAGATCTTCATTCAAAATAATAAATTCTCATAAAATGTCCCGGAAAGGAGTCCCTCCCCACAGAAAACCAAATTATCATTTTCTCAATTCGGATTTCAAAAATTTCAACTACTTAAATACTATTGCATTAAAGGAATTAAATATGCTAAAATCCGAGAGTTTTGAAATTTGATACACTGACATGGAACCCCTTAGTTAAGAAAAATTTTAATTTTTGGAAATATCGGGCCAAGGCACCATCCATAGGCCCTGAAATTTAAAAATATTATATTTTCATTTTCATTTTCATTTTCTTTATTCAGTCTATGGAACATAATTTCCTTACAGACTATGATTAAATATAAAACTAATATTTATAATTATTTAAAAACTAAAGGCTTTTGATAAAGCTGGAATGGTCGCACCCTTACATTTACAGGCCACAAGGAAGGCTTTAAAAGTTCATTATAGAATTTAGCAGAGATCCCAATTTTAAATGATATTTTCTTTATCAAATTCAAATCAGTATCCCTTTTGACCAATTTATAGCATTGTAAATGGATTTTTTTAATATTAGCATATTTCGCAATATATTCCATTATATGTTCAGATGTTACACTCGGCTTAAATGAGGACAAATGAACCCATTTTTTATTTTCAATAACTTCCAATTCATTGTTGTTATTGTGCCCAAAAACAACATGTTTGCGCTTTCTTTTTGAGTTTACTTTCATCCATTCAGAATTGTTTATTGGGATGTCACTGTCTACTTTAGAGCATGCAGTAGTAGCAGTATCAGTATTGTCAGAATAACAAATACTGTCTCTCCTTTTACGTGGACTATTGGCCTTGAAAACATTAAAATTAACATCACTTGGTTTAGAAGCAACAATATCATTATAACAATCGTCGTCAGACTTTTGCGAACAACAAATACTGGCTCTCCGTATACGTGCACCTGTATGATTACTTGGTTCAGCAGCAACAACTACAGCATTATGACAATCATGTGCATTATCAACAACAACAGCATTGACATCAACTTGATCATTAGAAACATTGAAAGAGTAACGATTGGCAGAATTTGTTGAAAAAGAATCTGGCAAAGTTGAACGACCTTTTTGTTTTGTGTTATTTTTCGAAGAACCTGTTTCGGCATGTTTGTTTTTGTTTGTTAAAAAACCACTCTCAAATACATTGTTTTTGTTCATATAGGCCTGGAATTGCGTTTTTAATTCCTTTATCTCATTCGACAAAATTGACACAATAGTAATTAAATCATTAGAATTTCTAGCACATTTATTGCATTTGTAAACAATATTATTCGAAGATTTTAATAGATTAAAGTTATAATCATTATCAACACCAGAACATTTTTGATGAAAATGTCCACTGCAAATTATACATTTAATAGAAACACTACCGACTGCATTATAGCAGCTAGCACAAAAAGTGTTAGACTGCATTAGAAAAAACGAACTTGTCTGAACGACGGCGACTACTGCCTACATAAAGGACGTAAAATTACAAAAATTATACATTGAGATACACATATTTAAAACAGGAACTGGTTTGTGTCAATTTTTATCAAAATCGAAGCAACGACTCTTAGTCCTGCCATATATCCTTTATTTTAAAATCTTTATAAAACCTGCAAAAAGTGTTAGACTGCATTAGAAAAAACGAACTTGTCTGAACGACGGCGACTACTACCTACATAAAGGACGTAAAATTACAAAAATTATACATTGAGATACACATATTTAAAACAGGAACTGGTTTGTGTCAATTTTTATCAAAATCGAAGCAACGACTCTTAGTCCTGCCATATATCCTTTATTTTAAAATCTTTATAAAACCTGCAAAAATTATCCTTTTGCCATGAAATTTATAAGGTCAATGCGAAATTTGGGTAAAATCGATTCATTAATAAAAAAAAAAATACCTTTTACAAAAAATGGGGTTTAAACGCTGAAAATGATTTTTCTAAAACAAAAAAAATTAAATAAGATTAAAATAGGAAACCATGTAAATCCTCCAATTTAGGCATTAGAAAAAAACACACTACGAGGAATATTTTTGTGGAACATTTTATCTAACCTTTCAATTAAAGGGTCTTTTTTGGCCCCTTTTAAAAATGGACAAAACGACCCATAAGTTGAAGAGTTAGAGAGTTAAAACGTTCCGCAAAAATATTTGTTATAAAATTCTACTATAAGTCTTTGAAGACATCAGCAGTGAAAAATTAACTTAAGTGCCAGTAATAAGTAAAAACTTAAAATGTGTTTAAGGTTTAATTTCGTAATTATTCAGAATTGGCGCTCAAATGTCCCACAAACCTGGATTTTAGGGAGAAACCATGTGAATCTTTCATTTTAGGTAGAAAATGTTCCACGTAGTGATTTACATAAGTTCGGTGAACACATACTAGTTCAGCGAACTTATGTAAAACACTACGTGGAACATTTTTGTGAAACATTTTAACCCTCTAACCCTTCAACTTACGGGTTTTTTTTGTACCTTTTTAAAAGGGGGCCAAAAAATTCCCTTTCATTGAAGAGTTAGAGGGTTAGAATGCTCCACAAAAATGTTCGTCGTAGTCTTTTACATAAGTCTGCTCAACACATCCTATACCTAAAATGGAAGGTTCAGATAGTTTGAATTATAAACACTCTTAAATGCGTGAAATTTAAGTAAAGATCATGAATTTAGGAATTTCAAAAAACACATTTTTTTTTTAATTTGTGGTAAAAAATAGTAAGTAATTTTTTAATGTTCTATTATATAACAGTATAAACTTCCAAAAAAGGAAAAAAAATATCTAGTTTTATATAATTTTTATTTATACTCCATCAAACTTAAGTAATTTTTGGATTTTCAACAAAAAAATGTTTACTACAAATTTATTGAAGTAATTAAAAAAAAATCTTCAAACCAGTTTTTAAAAAAATGTATTTTTGAGAATTATTTTCGTGAAACAATTAAAACCCATTTTTCTGTTCAGTCATTTTTGTATAAAATGCTCTGAGTTTAGCGCCCTCTCGTGGCGGCAAAAGCAGTCACACCAAATATTTTTTTTCATATTTATTTGAGTAACTTTATTATCTTTCAAAAAATGTGTCTTTAATCTTAATTTGATACAAAAAAATTTTTTTTTTTATTTTTGTCCATGGGACGAACGAAGCATTGTGCGACGTTTTTAGAATTTCTGGAAATTTATTTGTTAAGTTAAATTACAAACTCAATGAGAATTTCTTGTTCTCGTCTAGGAGCGTTATTAAACATTTAAAATATCAAAGAAAAAACAAAAACAACACCAAAAAATTTAACACAATTTGCTTTGTCATCTTCCAATGTACTACTCTGTTGTTTTGACAGATCTAGCAATGTAGTGACATCCATTCATGTATAAACAACAATAGAAAACAATGTTTTCTAAAGTGTCAGTAACCTTTAAATTTGCACAAGTACTTGCATATTAGTTTTAACTATTATTACTATTAAATTGTAATTATTTTAAATGTTAAATATTTTTTAAATTTTTACTTAAAAAATGTTTAGCACTTAGAGTCTTGCTGACAAAAAAGACCAGCGACCAAAAATAGCAGTTATTTTTGAATATTTAAACAAAAAAAAAAGCATATAGAACCAAATATCGGAGAACTCATTTAAGTATATCGTATTGATCCTTGTGAACTAGCCTTCCAAAAAATGCTTTGCTTTTTAAATTTTTGACTTTTATTTTTGGGACAAAAATAAAAGTTATTTTTTGACATATTTAGTTAGAATATTGTTCTACCTCAAATCCAAATTCTAATATGATATTGTCATATTATATTTTATTTCTTGTTTCTAAAAAGGTTGATCATTTTCCTGATAGACAATACAATTGTTTCGTAGCCATCACGCTAACTCATCAGTTGTCCGCAATAAGAAAATGATAGTTTTACTAAACCAACCGAGACATTACATAAAGTACAAAAAATCATCGGGACGAGAATTTTGTACTTTCGTATATGAACTGTCTGATTTGGTAAAACCAGCTATAAAATCAACTCCTTTTTGAAAGCAACAATTACATAAAAGTACCCTTTGGGTAGGTACTATTTACATATATGTATGTTTGTGTGTTCGTTGTCTATACATTTGTAAAAACAACGAACTTTACCTGAAAACAAAATAAATGTTTTTTCGTTTTGTGCTCGTGCGGCCCTCCGTAAGTTTGTGAAATCCCAAATTGGGCCCTTCAAGGCAAATCCAGCCCTGATAGTACACTCTAAAAAATGCTTGTAAATTCACTACTCTAAAATGGGTAAATTTTTGTTTATATGAGTAAATATAAACACAAAATGCGTGGAATTATTTTGTACACACTTCCATATACAATAATACTCATATAATGTATGTAAATATAGGCATTATTTGCTTATAATTAGGGTTTTTCTTTTCCCGGACTTTTTCATTTCCCGGGACAGCGGGATTTTTTTCTGAAATTCCCGGGATCCCGGGAATTCCCGCTCGTTAGAAAATGAATATATCCGACGTATGTTTACTTGAAAAACTCGATATCTATCGAAAAAACTTACGACAAAGTTCATCTTTTGGTTGCAGTCATGAGAAAATCTACTTAATATAATATATATCTTCCACTTTTTTGAGATCAATTCGTTTAACAGTTTAATAGCGAACTAATATGCAGGTAATATATTTGTATGGAAGGCCATCTTAATTTTAAAACAATTTTTAGAAATACATTAATTAAATATTAATTCGCGGTTTAAACGCGAAATTTCAATTCCAATAATTCTTTCAGGATATAATGGAATTGTTAATGGGTGCAAATTTGTATCGGACCAGCTTTAGAATCAGAACTAATATCGATTTTTTGATTAAATATGGAAAAAATTTCTATTTCTGGATATTTTGTTTCTATGCAGATTTTCAGAAGTATTCGTCTATTTTTTTTAAAAAGTTTAAAAGTGAGTGTTTTTTACACAAATTTTTAGCAAATCGTCTAAATCTTTTTATAAAAATAGACACTAAAATAGTATTAAATAGTTTTATAAATTTAATTGATATTTTTTGAATAGAAATTTTTTATGGCACAACTACTTAAAAAAATATTACTTAATTTTCATTGTTGCATTTTTTTTAAATTAACATATAAAAAATCCAAAATAATTTGAAATAGCATTTGATGCATTATTTTAAAAATAATAGTAAACTTTAAGTGCAGCGAAAAGTTTTCAACTCAGTCCTATTCAAAAATATATTTTTTAATATATTGTATTTTTTAAATATCCCAGAGGATGATTTGCGATGCAAATCAAAATATCGGAAGAAAATTAAAAAATAAAATACAAAATATTTTATTTTCTAAAAATTTATGACCTAAAGCCAAACAATACTAAAAATATAACAACACCAAAGGTCAACAATATTTAATCTAACAAAAACATAAAATTTGAAAAATACAACTGAAATAAAGGAATACCAATTGAAACTTAAATGAAATTATTTGAAGTAGGTAATAAAAACTCAAATCACTTATATCAATTGAAAATACGAAAATATTATAATTTTTTTTTTAAATTTTAATGCCGAGTTTTTTTTGGAGGTATTTGGAGCTGAAATACTGATGTTGAAATGTTGTGTATGTACAAGGTGGCGCAAAAATAACCTTCCGATGTTTTTTGGCTGTAATTTAAAAAAAAATGAAAAACTTTGATTCTTCTTGTGGATTATTTTTATTTGGTCTTTTAATTTTTTTTACATCAAGTCGAGAATATGATGTCATGTAAATGGCCGCCGCCACAGTTGATTGTCATTTGAGCCCTTTTTATGGCATTTTCCATCACTTTGGCCAAAACTTCCGGCGATAGGTCCTCACATTCTTGACGGATATTGTCTGTAAGAGCTGCAAGAGTCTGAGGCTTGTTGACATAAACCCGCGACTTCAAAAAGCCCCACAAAAAGAAGTCTGGAGCGGTCAAATCAGGCGATCTTGCTGGCCAGTGCAAATCGCCAAAACGGGAGATTAGGCGCCCGGGAAATGCATCCTTCAGCATATCGGTTGTGGCACGTGCAGTGTGTGCCGTTGCACCGTCCTGTTGGAACCACATGTTTTCCAATCCCAATTCATCAAGTTGCGGCAAAAAGAACTCGTTGATCATTGCTCTGTAGCGCTCACCATTCACAGTAACCGTTTGGCCCGCGACGTCTTCGAAGAAAAAAGGTTCGATGACTCCTCCAGCGAAAACAGCACACCATACAGTGACTTTGAGCGGGTGTAATGGCTCTTCGTGGGTTACACGCGGATTTTCAGTGCCCCAGAAGCGTAAATTTTGCTTATTTACGTACCCGCTAAGATGGAAATGGGCCTCATCACTCATGATTATTTGTGATGAAAAATCATCTTCCTGTTGGTGGTCACCAATATTCCGCGTTCTGGAGCAGTGTAGCGTAACATTGTTTATTAACGTGTATTTCGCATGTGTTTACTACACAAATGTCAAAACAGAACTGACATTAGGGGCCAATCGTAAAATTTATAGAATTTTCTGATAGGAGGATTACTTTTGCGCCACTCTGTATATTGCTTTATTTGAACAAAGACCATCATTAAAAAATATAAAATTTGATAATGTCTAATAAAATTTGTTTTCGGTTTAACTAAACCCAAAAAATTCGGCATAAATAATATTTTTTTATATTATATATTATATTATTAAATTTTAGATCGCATTTTTTAATTTTAAATATTTTTTATTTAAATTATTTTTAAAACAATCAATGTTTTTAATTGAAATAAAGCTTCTAAAATTTTAATATACTAGCTAAAACTTCTGTAGAAGAATAAAAAAAATCCCGGGAAATCCCGCACTAAATTCCCGGGATTGCGGGATTGAAAAAAGGGCGGGATTCCCGGGACATAAACCCTACTTATAATTAAACATGTTGTGCATAAAAATTTTTTATTTTGTTGATAAATTTATATTTTACTCACAAATTTTGTAAATTTATTAACTTGTAATAGTAATGAAAATACAGAGACTAACATTGGAAAAGAATTCAAGAAATTTTAAAATATAAAATAAAATGTTCTAAATATAAACTATTTTATAAATGTTTATTAAAGTGTGTGATAATGTTATCTGCGATGTCTTTAGTTGGTGTCTCGACGATAAATTTTGTTAATCTTACAAATATTTCGTTTCATATTATTCTTTCTAGGCTTGTGGTAACTAAGTTCGGTTAATTAAATAGTAGTGCATTGGTGCCAAATTGAAACCTATTTATTGATGTGACCAGATTCGAACTAATTTGATATAAAAGTAAGAGAATATGTTGATATTTTATGATACAAAAAACCTTTTCTCCCTTGGAAAAAGTCTTCTTTCTGAGGATGTTTCTAAAGGAAAAACAAGAATGTTTTTTTTATATGCTCTGAATCTAAAGATTTTCAATAACATAACATAAAGTGATTAATATTTGTAGCTTTTCCTATTGCATTCTGGTTCTGAAAATTTTCTTCTATGAAAAGGTACACTCAAAATAGTTTGTAGTTTAAATTAACTGAAAATGTAATTTAAAATAAATGAAAAATCACTTGAAAACCGGTCTAGTGACTTTTCATTTAAATCAAAAGAACTTTTCATTTATTTTTCAATATTAATAAATAAACTACAAAATCCTTAAAAAATAATGATTTTTCATTTATTTGGTTTTTTTAAATTTCAAAAAATTAACTACAAAATCCGTAAGAATAAACGATATTTAGTTTATTTAATTTTTTTAACTGACCTAGAAATCGAAAAGGAATTCTTTTTTTAAAAAAACATTTTAAATGAAAATATTAACTGTAACAGAAAATCCGTATTTATATGTAATTTATTTTTTAAATAAACGACAAAAACAGTTAAAAAATATATTTCTTTGTATTTTAACTGAATAATCATTTAAAAACAAATGTACGGATAACTTTTTAAATAAACTACAGTCAGTTACTGTAATAATATTTTCAGTGTATAGAATCTGAAACTTTGACTAATGGAATACTTGCTCAGAATCTGAGGCTTTTCGAATTGGACAATTCTTCATTTACTTTAGAAAAGGAATGTCATGAAATCTTGTGAATTTTGAGGAGTTTTTCTTGTGGAACACTATTGCATTCTGAGAATATTTTATAGAGAAAAAACCTGAGATAGTAATGACTTCTTGCCGTAACAACCCTGACATGCTGAGAACTTCATGCTATAGAAAAATTCTTACATTCTAAGGACTATTTCTTGAAGATAACACCTTAAATTCAGAACATATTTCTACAGAAAACTGACAGATTCTGAGAACATTTGTCGCAGAGATAACTTTTTCCTATAAAAAGCATCCACTTCTAAGGAATATTTCCCTTAGAAAATCTATAGATTCCCAGGATGGAATCTAAGTTATTTCCTATAGGAAAAAGTACTGAGACTATTTCTATAGGAAAAAATGCTCGGAATCTAAGGTTTATTTTATGCAGAAATCTCCTCAGAATCTGAGGATTGTACTCGGCTTAAATATAACTGTAAAACTTTTTATTAATAAAATATTTCAAAAATGATTTAGATCTTTTATTTTTAGGCGATATAACGTATTTTATTGGGTAAAATTAAACGCAATAATTGTAAAATTACACAAAATTTCTAAAATTTTTACGCATTTTCAATGTAAATTTAAAAAATGTGTTTGTAATTAACTTACGCATTAAGGCCTAATCACAACTGGGTCGATTGACGACCGACGACAGCAAAAGTCGTCACGATTAATTTAAATTCAGCGACAATCGGCCGTCGAAATTTGTTGATGTTTAGAAAAAAAGGAAAGCAAAACAAGAATATAGTTGTATTTGTTTTACCACAATTCTTCACCAATTTAATTGGTCTTTCACTAATTCTTGTTGTTTGATATTTTATTGTATATAATTTTGCTTTTTTGGGGTAAATTATGTATTTTAAATTTCAATTATATTTCTTCTGTCAATATATGTAAATTTTGTGTAAACAAAGTACGAATTTTTGCAGCTCTAATACGAATTTCTAACAACTCTGTTCTACTGGCAATCGTTAATTAGTTAAAAATATGGCAACAATTTGACAAATATTTTAAGTGTGTATTAGTGTGTCGTCACGAAAATAGAATAGATTCTATTCCGACGACAAATCGATGGACGACATGGCGACATTTTGCTTCCCATACAAAATATATGAAAAGGAACATGTCGTTGGCGTTATCGACACAGTTCTGATTAATCTCTTATGTGTGTAATTTTTTCTATTTACGCATTGCGAGTAAATTTACCAGATTTATAGTAGAAGTTCAGTTTCCTACTATAAGTTGGGTAAATTTAAACAAAAATTAATTAGAGTGCATATAAACTGAAAAAGAATTTTCAAAAACTCAACGAAATTCTTTACTTTGTAAATAAAGCACCGTAAGTTGTTTTTCACGTGGAAAAATTTCACTCGAACTTTAAAGGCTTCATACTGCAATTTAAATTATAAAACTGAACAATTTTTTAATTTTATAACAAAGATACAATCACAAAAAACACAAAATGTCACTTTTTCCCAAGAAAAATAATAGTCTTGTATATTAAATTTGCGTGAAAACAAAGTCTACACAATTTTCACGTGAAACTGATTGTCGTTAAAAATTGTTTTTTTTATATGGAGTATAACAGTTCTTTCTCGTGAAACTCAAACAACTTACGGTGCTTTATTGGGAAAATATTGTTTTGGTAGTTGTTTTTTTTTAAATAACTGTCATAATAAATCTTAAAGATTAAATTAGATCTGACATAGTGTTTCCACCGTTTATTTGGTTTCCTTTTGCTAATTCCAAGGCACAAGGCTTTCTGTTCTTTTAATTTATCTTTGTAAATTTATTAAAGAATTATCGATATGTGCTAAAATATTTAAAATTCCACAAATAACTGAAATACCGTTACCCAAAAAATCTAAAACAGCGTTACGGCTGTCGATAACGATGTCATTTCGGTTGCCAACCATGCGTTTGAAACTTAAAATTAAACTTAAGAATTGGTTTTATTTATAAATACTTATCTTGGTAGTGGTGCCGAATATAAACATTCCTTAAAATATTCCATACAAATGAAAATCGTTAAGAATTGTATACACAACCCTCGTATATTGGCACTGCACTTGAAATCTTTAAATCTTTTGCATCCTTTCATTCCTTTTAAATAAGTTACACAACAAAAGGAATGTGTTTTTTTTTTGTTATTTTTTATTTTACATTTAAATATATTTTTAATTAATTTAATTTAATAATTTTTAAAAAATCCATCCTATTATTGGTCATAACAAATATAAATTGAACACTAATATTATCGGTATATTAATTATATACGATGTGATTTTTTTTGTTCCTTGAACGGCAGCTGGATGTTCACCCTGTAGTATATGTACGGTGACCGATTTGGGATTCGCATTCGATGGCAGACAGGTATAGATGCCGGAATCTGCAATCGTTGCACGTTGTATTAATAAATAAGATGTTGTTATATCGCCCTTTTCCGTTATCACCGAAACACCCCCACGCGGTGAATCGTAATTAATCTCTTCGTTATTGTGTGTCCAGTGCACCGATGTCGGAGGATCTGGCAAGTGTTTAACAATACATGTTAAATTCACTGTTGATCCCATATCGATATAAAGTTCAGGTCCTCCGGGTATTGTGGTTATAGGTTCTACAACGGAAAAGACCATTGTGTAGCCAACGGGTGGAGTGGTGGAGACTTGACATTCGTATGTACCGGAGTCTTTTAGTTGAGGATATTTGATTTGTAACGACCAATCCTCGGATAGCTTATTGTATATACTCGTAAAACGTTGGTCCGATGTGTAAGTGGTTTCACCCACTGTTAACAAGTGCAGATCTCTGTGTCGTATCCATGACACAGTTTTGTTGCCCAAATTTTTAATGCGACAATTCAAATGAGCCGTTCTACCCACCAGTGAGGTAACATTTTTCGTAGCCGATGTATCAAAATATGGTCCCCTATCGAGGGGTTTATTCATTTTAAAAATGTCTTGATTTTGATTTTGTTTCAAGACTTCGTCTTGATTCATTGCGAAATCACTTTCATGCATTTTGTATTGGCACTCAATTCCTCTATAAAATAATATTGCCAATAGAATACGAATAAACATCATTTTATGTTGTAGTTAAAGTTAGAGTTTTAATTTAGTCATTTAACATTTCAATTAATTTTTTATTTTAAAAATAATCAACAGCGATTGAAATAAATATACAATAATAAACTTGAACAACAAAATTTTGCTTTTCTACTTTTCACGATTCTGCGCACGTCACAAACAAATTTGGGTATACGAATATTTGGCTATAAGGCTTATAAAAATCAATATTTGTTTGCAACAGGGATTGAGTTAGTTAATAAATTGTGATTGAGAAATGCTTTAATCTAAAGCGAAGGCCTATAGCCAATAGGGGCTATCTACAAGAAACACAATTGTTCAGGAAAGTTAAAAAATTATCAATATTTTTCGTAATAATTAATCTTTGAAAATAAATATAAAAAATATCCACTAATTTCTGCATATATATTTTTTTTATTAAAGGAGCGATTTAATAGGAGCTATCCCTGATTGCCTTCGACTATTTTCAATGGTTATTTAAATTTCTTTGATATTCCTTATATGATTAGTAATTTTTCTTTTAAAATATTGTTAAAATAAAAATATGAGATAAGTTATTCAATATTTCTACATTGTAGGATATATACAGATACCTAGGCAATTTTTTAGCTGCAAAAAACTCATACATATTTGATTACATATTTTGAAATTTTTTTAAAAATATATTTAACTATTTATTGGAAGCTATGATTAGTGTTTTCAAACCCGTTAACTCATATTCCGGTTTTTGCAACTGAAAATCCTTAATTTTAGTTAACCGAAAACCCTGTTTATTTTCTACGGTTAACCGGTTTTTTATTTTAGTATTTTTAGCTTAAAATTCCTTCAAAAATTAAGAAAAATAAGTGGTGAATCGTTGGTTCATACAAATTCTAACCCAAAATCTGGCTGATGTTAAAAAAAAGTTTTAAAAATATAATATATTTAAATGAATGTTATTTTTCATATCACTTTCTCTTTAAATTATTTTCAAATCAAAGAAAGATAATACAATTTTTACAAGTAAATTAAAAATAATAAAAATATATTTGAAAGAATTCGATAAGACCAGCAATAAAGAATACGTATTTTCTGCTTTCGCTACAAAGCCGTATCATCTTTCTTTGATTTGAAAATAATTTAAACAGAAAGTGATATGAATTTATGATCTAGAGTCTAACTAAAAATAACATGCATTTACTTAAAAATAAGAGATCAACTAAATATTCCCCCAATATAATATATTTTAATAATCAATCAGCCTTACTATCAATATTTTTCAAAGGTATATTTTTGTTACAGTCAACTTTATTTTAAAGCAAAGGTTTTGTTTTAACCGTACTATACAAAATATTCAAAATAAACCTTTTAAAATAATGCCAATTGAAAACCAAAACAAAATATTCAAAAATAAAAAGGCGATTTGTAAATAAATGTAAACAAAATTTGGAAACAATAAAAACAAAATACGTAAATATAAAATAAAAACAAATGAAAATTTCAAACTTGAAACAGAATTTTAAGGTATATTTTAAATATTTTGTATGGTACGAAAATTAAAATAATGGTCGACTTTTGTGATTTAAAATCGACTTTTTCTTTTTTAGAGTAAAGGTGAAAAAGTGTAATAATTGAGCTCATATTTTGTCAAAATGTTTATTTTTTCTGTCTGCTCCGTCACATATTAAAATTTTATTCAAATCGGAAGGAACCGCACCGCAGACCTTTCTGGTAAATTTAGCATTTTAAGGTAAGCCTGAATTAGCCAGACGTACACGTATCTCTATAATATATTTAATTAGTTACCAAGCCAAAAAGAGATGCCGAAGCAGTAGAAAAAGCACTACAATTGATGATCTAGATGTACTTCTTTTTTAACATACACACTAATGGTTTTAACATTGAGTTGTCATATGTGGGTAGTACTCCCACTTCAACATTTTTTCAGTACTTTTGGAACGAGTGCAAATGAGGATCTTTTTCACCTATTAAAATTAAAAAAAAAAAAAATTATTCGAAAAAAAATTATATTTTTTTATTTTACAAAAGTTGTTTATTGCCGCCACCGGGTATCGAACTTGCGACCCCACGATTGTTAGTCTAGCGCCCTACCGCTGAGCTATTGTTTGATATGAAAGTTGACTGGCATAAAAACACCACTTTGTTAATGCGAGATATTGTTCCTTATTCTCTTCAATAAAAGTAATTATTAAACAAGTATAAAAGATGCCCTCCAATTCAATATTGTTTTCAGTACTATTTGTACAGGTGCATAAAGAGCAATTTCTCACCATTTTTTTATATATACATATTTTTAAAAATTTTAAAACTAAAAAATATTGAATTTAAACAAATTAATTATCAATATTAAAAAAAAATTAATAGAATAAAAAAATAAAAAAAATAAAAATATTGGTCCCACCGGGAATCGAACCCGTGACTCTCTGTTTACAAATGCCAAATGATACCAAAATCACTTTTTACGATCACTTTTACAGCAAATACTATTTAGAAGCAATACTTAACTGGTTTTTTGGATGTTGTTCAGAAGTAATTCTAAAACAGCTGTAAAAATATACTAACGGATACTTTGGAAGCAATGAAAGAAGTGATTTTTTGAAGTTGTTCAGAATAACTTCTAAAAAAGCAGTAAAAATACACTAACGGATACTTGTGAAGCAGTGAAAGAAGTAGTTTGTAATGCATTACTACCAATATTTTTGCTGGGTAAAGGAGAGTAGAACAACTCGTATATTAATTTGTATCTTTTCCATATGCATTTAGCACATAAAAGACGTAAATGTAGGGAAAAATTCTGTTGAGAATTTATTTTCCCTCCATCCATTTATTTTATCTGTTAAATTTTTTATGAATGCAGAGTGCTCACTAAAGAAGCTTTATTGCATTGAGCATTAATTATAATCAGGGCAAGGACTTTCATGCAAATGCATGTTTGTAGTCAGTGGCCCAAAAATGATTTTGACCAAATACTTTTCCGAATCAAAGAATTTGCAAAAAAATGGCATCGATTTGTTGTTGCATACTTTTGCATATTTTGCTTTTAAGTGTATATTTTATTGCATATTTTATGATTTTTATTGCATATTTTTGCATATTTTGAATATTATTGCATATTTTTAATATTTTTAAATATGAAATTTAATTTAAGATTTAAGAATTCATACTTTAAAACTAAAAAAAATTCTAAAGAATTAATTATTTGGAAGCTCTGTTGGTAATATAACACTACACTAGAAAGAGAAACACATAATTTACAATATGTTGTCATCCACTAACATATTTTTTATAGATGTAATTTTAAATTAACGTTTTCGGGTATTATTGCTCACAAACAGAAAGTTGAAAAATTTTATAAAAATTATTTAAAGGAAACTTGTCCCCGAGCATTAATTTCTGCCACTTTTTTCTCTGAGTTACGAAAGTGAGTACGATTTTATAGTACACATATTTAAGTTCTATTTTATAATAAAGTTTTTCTCTATGTGTATTTTAACACATATTCAGTGTTTTCGTTTACTCGAATTTCTTACTACTTTTACTACAATTGCAAAGTTTTTTTTTACTTTTTGTATTGAATTTTTCCAGCTGTAGTAAATATAGTAACTTGTAGTAAGTAAACGAACAAGCTTATTGTAACCGATACCTGAATTTTTACGTTTATGTTAGTTTTTAATAAATATAATTAAAAAAACATTTATTTTGAATTGCATATTTTTTGGTTTTTAGTGCATATTTCGTTATAAATGCATATTTAAGTGCATATTTTCCATTTTATAGTGCATATTTTAAGCGCATATTTTCGATTTTTTAGTGCATGAAAGTCCTTGCCCTGATTATAATTAACAGTTTTAATGCTTATTAATTATAATAATTATTAAGGCTTTTGGTTAATATTAATATTTAAAAAATTGTAAAAAAATAATTAAAAATTCCATTATACTTAAATAGATAACACTACATTGCTAGATCCGTCAAAACAACAGAGTAGTATTTTTGAAGATGACAAAACAAACTGTTAAAATTGTTTGTTGTTTTTCTTTCATATTTAAGATATTTCTTAATGCTCCTAGAGGAAAACAAAAAATTCTCATTGAGTTTGTGCTAATAAATTAGTCATATTTGAACTTAAAACAAAAATAACACTCATTAAGCTAATAAATATTTCTAGAAATTCTAAAAAGTTGCCCCTGATGATTTTCTTAGGCCAGAATGAAACCCGGGTTGGTACAAGCCTACACCAAATTATTTTTCACAATTTCCTAAACAAGTTTTGGGATTTTAGCATACCTACTTTAATAAAATTACATAAATTTTTTAAACATTTTTGTAATTTTTTGCCAATTTCGATTAATCGATTAATCGTATTAAATTAATCGAAAAATTCGTTATTCGAAATTTGGCCATTTTAAATTATTCGAACATATTTTGAGCAAAATTGTTCGATTAATCGAATAACGATTATTTGATTGAATACCCTAGTATATACACTCAGATAAAAAAGTTAGTAAAAAAATTGTAAACAGTTTCCAATCGCACTATACTATTTTTGTACTGATTTTTAGTACAATTTTTATTTTTAGTAATCATTTTTGCTATTCTCTTATAACAAATTACGGATTTTTTTTTATTAATTTTCGCTGCTGATTTCAGCAAAACATTTTACTAATTTTTCAAAACCGAGTGCTGAATTTAGCAAAAAAAATATACTAATTTAAAAAATTTTATTTACAAGAATTCATTGATTTTTTACAATTCTTGTTTAGTTTCTATTTGTTACTATTGATATATTTTTAGTTTGGAAATAACACTCAGAAAACTTTATTGTATCTCCAATGCATAAAAAGCTAATAACTGGAGAATTTGCAATTTTGACTCCAAATTTCAAGTACGATGAAGTACGCTTGTTACAATCGAAAGAGAAAAAAGTTTTTTTTATTATTTTTTTTTTTAGATTTTACAGTTTTTTTAATTTTTTAGTGCACTTTTTTGCTAATATTTTAGTAGCTGCAACTAATTAGTTATACTAATTTCATTAAACTAAAATTATGAGTTTTTTAACTGATTTTAGCAAATCGATTTTGAATTGCAGTTTACATAAATTTTACTAAAATTTAGTAGCTGCTACTAATTTTTTCTACTAATTTTATTGTACTACAGTTTAGCAGACATGTGTTGCTAATATTAGCAAAAAATACCGCTGGGCTCAAAACAGTTAAATTTCCCCTAATAACAGCAAAATTTTCAATAGCCATTACAGACATTTTTGGTTGAGTGTAAAGATATACGAGTACTGCTTTTGGGGTGTTTTCATTATTTTTTTTTTTTTGGGCTGTTAGTCTGTTTAACCGATCTTTTAACGAACGGTTAACTGAAACCCGTTTTATAAAAGGGATCTATTTTAGGTTAACCGACAAACCGGGATTTAAAAAACTCGGGTTTTTGGAAACACTAGCCATGATGTTAACCGCGGATTAAGTTCTTTTTTAAATTTGTTTCACCATAAAACATTTCTTCGGATTTCGCCACTTTGTTTTTAAGCGATTTTCACTTTTTTGTGGTACCCACATTTCAGTCAAAAAATCAAATGTTTGGCTGATGCCACCAGTAGTAACTTAACTCACGTTATAAAAGAGTTTTAAGGTGCTCCAATTATATAGAGATTTACAGCATTTAGCTGAGTTTTTAAATTCTAAGAATATTAAAATAATTTATAATATTTATCATAAAGGGTGTTTTTTAAGCCCTTTAGAACTTACGAAAGGGTTAACTGTCAAACGAACTGTCATGGCAAATCATCATGAATAGTTTGATGCTTGAACAACGCTACAAAATTATCCATATTTACTTTGAAAATCAGCCATCAATTCGCGCAACTTATAGACGCAAAATTTGATTCAGTGATGAGGCTCATTTTTGGCTTAAAGGATTTGTTAACAAACAAAATTGTCCCATATAGAGTGAAAGCAATCCAGAACAGACCATACAGACTCCATTACATCCAGAAAAATGCACCAGCGCGCTGCAGCGTGGCATCATTAGAACTTATTTGTTCAAAAATGAAGCCGGAGCTCGCGTTACGGTCAATGGAGATCGTTACTGCACCATGATCAATGATTTTTGTTTGAAAACAACTTATGGAAAATTGTTGGATAAGAGTATTTTGAAACAAAAAGAAGCTTTTTCTGAAAATCCCTTCAAAAGCTTCTAAAAAAATCCTCTAAAATGAGATTTTTCTTTTTAAGGGATTGCTAAGTTTACACATGTTGTTACCCTTTTAACAACATTTATGTTGTTGTTGTTATCCCATTAATAGTATCGTCAATACAGACTTGAGATTTAGACTTTTGAAGCATATAAATCGGTTCACAGACCCTCCAATAAACATTTTTTTGTCTCCTTCACCAAAAAATTCCTCTGATTGAAAAATATTTAAGATTTTTAATTTGTGTTTTTTTGCAAGAATGTTTTTATTTTATTTTTTCTAAGTCACTTATATAGTATATAAATTTATATGATTATATATAATGTAATAACACGAACAATGTTGTCTCATATAGTCAGTCATTTTGTATAGCGGTGCGTGGCTGAGTGAGTTAAGTGACCGAATACAACTCCAGCAATTTCGGTTCGAATGCTGCCAACGGTGTTTTTTTTTTTTATTAGATAAATATTTTTTTAATAAACAAATAGTTTTCTTTTAATTATTTTGTGTTATTTTTTAAATTTTATTAAAATTAAATAATTCCCAATATATCATAGGATAAATTTTGTTCTCAAAATATCCAATTCGATCTGTCAAAATTATAATATCCATTTGTGGTATTTTGGGATCTATCAGGATCTTAATTTGAGATTATTGGATATTATTGTATCCCTCAATTTTGAGATCTATTTTGATATAATATAATCCTGTAATGTATATGAAGGACCTTATTGCATGTTAGTGGATACCCCAATTTTGAGATTAACTTGGATAAGATTAAATGTCAATCAATATCAAATGAGATATTACTACATATGCTAGATGTAATGTTTTTCGATAGGGCATACTTTTGTACAAGAAATGTAATAAGAAAATTAATGATAATGTTACCCATCAAAATTTTTTTTGAACTGGTTACCTCTGAATCTGTTCTGGAACAGGCGTTTTTACCACCGGTTCCATATAATAGGTTCTAGAACTGATTCCTGGGAGTCGAAATGTAACGTTTCACTGTCGCAGAATCAGTTCCAAAGCAACCTGTTCTAGTTTGGAAAAGCACCTGTTGCTTTTGGGACAAACTCAAACGAAAATCACCGATTATAGAACATAAAGTAGAACAGGTTGCATGCAAGTACAAGTTGCTCTATAACCGGTTCTATGCATCCTACAATTTCGCTGGGCAAGTACGTAGCTAGATAGATAACCATTTTTTATTTGCAAAGTTTTTGTTTTTATTTTGGATCTATGTGTATTAGAGCGACTCACTTTATATGGACAGAAAAAAGTAAAAAAAAAGTGCCCCCCTCAAAATAAACCTTTGTATGTTTTATGATGATTCCCAAAATATTTCGGGTCTAGCAATGAGATATCACGAGTTGGACCATTTTTAAAAAAGGTATTTTTTTTTAGTTTTTGTAAGAAAATTGCATCTCAGCTGAAGACAACATACTCAATATGGGTATCATATGAAAGGTTTTTTAGAGGCGCGTTCGGCGGTATATATAACATGTTCAAGCATATCCTGACATGTCCTATTTTCAAGGATATTCTATAAAAGAAAACAAATTTTTGACTCTTTTGTACGGAGATGTTTGTTATTGAAATGTCAAACTTACATATCATAATCTATAGTCCATTTAAGTGAACACGTGTTTCAGATTTTTTTGAAATTCGCGATTTTTAGCGTTTTATCAGAAATTCAATGTGGTGGAAGAAAAATGTTCTAAATAGGGCAATTTGGATTCAAAAACTTTTCTTTTGACAAGTAAATCTTCGCTAAGTGGATATAGTTTGGAATTTTGCAAATTTCATACATTTTGCACGGTGCTCTGGGCCTAATTTTTTAAAAATTTTTGAATTACTGCAATTTGCATTTGAATTCAGTATCTAGTTGATGTAAGATAAAAATGCAACTAAACAGAAAAAAATTCAGCACGCGCTTTTTGAAGGAATAACTTTTTTTTTCGCGCAAAAAAATTTTATAAAATTTTATTTATAATTTAAATTTAATTTCTCATAGATGTAAGGATCAAAATTCAACGTAAAAGAAAAAAGTCCAACACGCGCTTTTTTTCGCGGAATATTTTTTTTTTCGCGAAAAAAAATTTATTATAATTAGATTATTCTCAAAAAAATTAAAGACGCGCGTATTTCAATAAAATATTTTATTTAATAATAAACCAACAAAAAATTTCATAAACTTTTTTTATTGAATTGGGGTAACTCCAAATTTTATCAAAATTTAATCCAGAGCACCGTGAAAAATGTGTTAAATATGCAAAATTCTAAACTATATCCACTCAGTGACGATTTACTTGTCAAAAGAAAAGTTTTGGTATCCATATTGCCCTATTTAGACAATATTGTTTCCACCATATTTAATTTCTGAATTTTCATATACCGATATGCTGCACGAATAGTTCAAAGGGGGAAACTTTAACCCTTCCCCCGAAAATAAAATTCCGATTTGATTTTTTAAAATCTGAAATCAGTTATCAGAACTCCATAATTTTGGAAAAAGTTGTAAAGTATTATCTACTGAAATTATCTTTATATTTGCGACCTTCACAGTAGGGTGTCCGGAAATTGGAAATTCGTATGCAATAGCACTCAAACCATTCGATGGAATTTCTCAGCACTACCAAATGTTTAAGCGCTAATTTACCCAAAAATTTGAACATTTTCATAAAGCACACTACACTAATAAAAACAAAGTCTGTGAAAATAGTAAAAAGAACTAAATTATGGTTAAAAATTACCTTGCAGAAAAATTTTTTTGATTTTTAAAAATTTTCAAGTAAGGTAGAATTTGTTCCCACAATTTTTAAAAATTTTTCCAATTTTCTAAAATTATTTATATATTAATTTTTTTATTTATTTTTTTTTCTACGCACAAGTGTTTTAGTCTAAAAGGATTCCAAGAAAAATCACCTGAACTTTTTCACGATCATAAAAATTTGAGGACATTTTATTAATACAAATTTTTAAATCACTATAAAATATTTTCTAATTTATGTCACTTGCGGGATCCCGGGAATTCAAAATAAATTTCCTGCTTTCCCGGGAAATCAAAAAGTGCGGGATTTTGCATTCCCTTCTCACAATATGAATATGCATTTTTAATTAATTAACTGATAAAGAAAAGTTTATGTTTTCCGCACCCTGATTTAGCGACACTGCTAATATCGTTTCTACTGTCGAAACAAATGGCAATTCTATTGTTACGTACCTATCATGGATGGTAACCTAAATGTTGCGGTTATCGGTAAGGTTTTTTTTTTTATTTTTTAACATTATTTAAAATTATTTTGGTAATGATATTTTAAGGGGAATGCTATTTCATTTATTGTAGTATCTATACCCAGCGAAATTGTCGGATGCAAAGAACTGGTTATAGAATAACTTGTATTTGTATGCAACCTGTTCCAATTTATGTTCTATCATCGGTGAATTTTGTTTGAGTTTGTCCCAAAAGCAACAGGTTCTTTTCCTCCAAACTAGAACATGTTGCTTTGGAACCGGTTCTAGTACCAGTTATAGAACTGGTTCTGTGACAGTGGAGCCTTTCATTTTGACTTCCAGAAATCAGTTCTAGAACCCGTTCCACGGAACCGGTGGTAAAAACACCTATTCTAGAACAGATTCAAAGGCAACCAGTTCAAAGAAATTTTGCAGGGTAGGATATCGGTAGTTTTATCATAATAGCATTTAAGTTATTTCGGTAGGTAGCGATATTTCATTTATTCCGGTATCGGTATTTTCAGGAAAACGGTTTTTCAGTTTCAAGGATAAAAATATTTTGGTTATTTCAGTAACGGTATTTTAATGTTAACGTAACGATATTTCAGCGACATTGCTTGCCAACTCTGCTACCTATACATATGTATGTATAAAAATAAATAAATATTCTATTTATATATATGATAATTTCAAATCTTGTAGTTGTTGACATTACATGTACCCATACACTTTTAGGCCTTTATGTTTAAAAATAGCAGCAACAAATTTAATAACATCCCGAGCTTTAAAAACAAAATTCTGATTCAAATTTAAATGGCTCGATTCGCAAAACTTTATCTTATTGAATAAATTATTTCCCACTTGATTCAATTAATATCTTTTTCAAAGAATAACTTACAGAATCAAATGAATTGACTAAATTTTAAGGAATCAATATAACCAAAAATGGTTGCCGTACTTTAAAGTTCGCTAAGAAAATCATAAATCAACACAATCAAATTAAAATTGCATCAATATATAGTTTTATATAAATCATACCTTACTTTATTCAATTTCAAATCATAGATTTAAAGTGATTATGAATTATTCACTGAATTATAGAATGAATCAAATTTGATTTGAGTTGATTCAAAAAAGAATTATCTTTTTAAAGCTCTGATAGGTACATAAACCCCTAATAACACTGTGGAACAAATTGAGGTTAGCAAAAGTTAGGTCGATTCTGAGAGTGAGGGGTGAAAATAGAGGCTAAATTAGAAGACCCGTATCGCGGCGTTTGCTTATGTTAATTCGAATTTTTTCATATTTTTTATATGGTTTTTTGGCTATAACTCGTCGACTAATTGATATTTTTTAAATCTGTAAAAGCCAAATCATTGCTAGAGACCTGAACATTTTTTAAAAAAATGATTTGATTGATTTTTTTTTGTTTTTTTTTTTTATAATATTAATTGTATTTTTTTATAAATTTAATTACAATATTAATTGCATTTGGTCTATATGACGCGTTTGAAAAAACAACACTTTACTAGAAAAACTTTTCATTTGTTTCTAACTTAAGGATAAGACGAAAAAATAATGAAAACCCAACCCAGTGGCCATGCTGGAGAACACTGCAATCGGCATACAGAATGCATTATCTGTGCTGACCAGTATATCCAAAGAGTATACATAATAAAGAGATTGGGGGACTCTCTATCACTGAGAAAGCCTTTGTTCTATTATGTGCCTTGGAACAGGAACATACTCAAGCCAATATCACCCAGCAAACATGGCGATAAGAAGAAGATGCTCCGAACATATCGCCAGGAAGAAAACATTTATTGCCGGCAATATCAATTTCGTATTGCGGAAGTTTCATCCGTCGCAAATAACTGTTACACTAAAACAATACTTCCAGGCAATATGAAAGCAATAACTCATATGTAAGATGAAAGGGATATCGCTAAAAAAACTCCCGGTACAATAAAAAACGATTTAATTTTTTCATTATTAAATTTAAGCCTGAAAAACAATATCTGCATACATAATCCATTGACCAACTTATAAATTATCTTGAATTCATCTTAGCCGATTTGTCCCGTGCAATTAATCCTAACTTTTCACGAGTTTATTTCCTATTTATCCTTTGATTGTTTTTTGTACAAATTTAGTTTTAATTTTTTCCAAATTGATAAGAGATTTCAAACAAATTTGCTTTATCTTCCAAATGATACAAAGGTGATATTGCCGCAATATTGTCATAAAAAGTTATGACAAAAGATAAAATTTTTGAATTATTTTTTCCAAATATCGCCGAATTATCTTCCAAGTGACAAAAGGAAGACAATTTCAAAGTAAATACTAACTGATTATTTTTATTCAAATGACAAATAGAAGATATCGCTTTAACATCTTATTGGAAGGTATCTTTTAAATGTTTGCAGGGTCATTATGTGCGCTCTTTGTATGACTCAAAACATCGATTGTAACCAGGGATGGAAAATAATAAGTTATAAAAATCAAGAATGGAACTATACTATGGAATTATACTATTCCAACAGTATTATAGCCCTAGATTATGAATTTTAAAAAACCATACGTAAAAAATAGCAAAACAAAATCGGAATGCGAAAAAAGGCTTTGGGGTTCAAAAAATTAATTAAAAGATTTACATTCTGCAAACGATGCCAAAATTTTCTTTTTTTGCAACTAACCACCAAACTTTGTTTTATGAAATGGGCATTATACTCCGTAGATTATAAATTTAAACGAGTAAAAAGGTTAAAGTCGGGCATGCCGACTATACAATACCCTACACCAGTCTGGTGTATTGTTTGGAATTGGTGTATTGTCAAAATTTTCTATAATGTGAGTCAGCGCACCAAATTTCATTAAAATATCTTAATATTTGCGACCTGCAGTTTGTAACCAAGCCAATTTTGGGGGGACCCTTATATGGGCACTAGTTCTAAACATGGACCGATGTTCACCAAAATCAATAGGCTTCGTCCTTGGCCCAACATAGGTCTATGTACCAAATTTCATCAAAATATCTTAATATTTGCGACCTGCAGCGTATAAACAATATAATTTTGGGGGGACCCTTATATGGGCACTAGTTCTAAACATGGACCGATGTTCGCCAAAATCAATAGGCTTTGTCCTTGGGCCAACATAGGTCTATGTACCAAATTTCATCAAAATATCTTAATATTAATACCTGCAGCGTATAAACAGTATAATTTTGGTAGGACCCTTATATGGGCACTAGGGCTAAACATAGACCGATGTTCACCAAAATCAATAGGCTGCGTTATTAGGCCAATATAGGTCTGTGTACCAAATTTCATCAAAATATCTTAATATTTGCGACCTGCAGCGTATAAACATTATAATTTTGGTAGGACCCTTATATGGGCACTAGGTCTAAACATGGACCGATGTTAACCAAAATCAATAGGCTGCGTTATTGGGCTAATATAGGTCTGTGTACCAAATTTCATCAAAATATCTTAATATTTACGACCTGCAGCGTATAAACAGTATAATTTTGGTAGGACCCTGATATGGGCACTAGGTCTAACCATGGACCGATGTTCACCAAAATCAATAGGCTGCGTTATTGGGCCAATATAGGTCTGTGTACCAAATTTCATCAAAATATCTTAATATTTACGACCTGCAGCGTATAAACAATATAATTTTGGTAGGACCCTTATATGGGCACTAGGTCTAAACATGGACCGATGTTCACTAAAATCAGTAGGCTGCGTTATTGGGCCAATGTAGGGCTGTGTACCAAATTTCATCAAAATATCTTAATATTTACGACCTGCAGCGTATAAACAGTATAATTTTGGTAGGACCCTTATATGGGCACTAGGTCTAAACATGGACCGATGTTCACCAAAATCAATAGGCTGCGTTATTGGGCCAATATAGGTCTGTGTACCAAATTTCATCAAAATATCTTAATATTTACGACCTGCAGCGTATAAACAATATAATTTTGGTAGGACCCTTATATGGGCACTAGGTCTAAACATGGACCGATGTTCAAAAAAATCAAACTTGTTCGTCCTTGGGCCAACATAGGTATATGTACCAAATTTCATCGAAATATCTTAATAGGTGCGACCTGTAGAGTGCGTACAAGATTGCATGGACAGACAGACGGACGGACGGACGGACGGACGGACGGACGGACAGACGGACATCGTTAAATCGAAATAAAAAAAAATTCTGAACCGATCGGTATACTATAAGGTGGGTCTACGACCAATATTTTTTGGTGTTACAAACATCAGCACAAACTTATAATACCCTGACCACATAGTGGTGTAGGGTATAATTAATTAAAAAAAAAGATTATAAAAGATAATTCTCAAAATAGTATCTATTTTATTAAATTGGGATATGCGATAGAGGGTACAAAACTGACGAACAAGCGCAATTCTCTATAGCCCCAATCTTATTTTTAAGGGTTAAAAAGGTGGCATCAAAAGTGTCCGTATGTTAATAGCAATTTTAGTTGTGCAATCGTATTAGATTTTAATTAAAAGCTTTGTTTATTATGCATTTATTGTTTACTATTTGGAAAGACTTTATTCTGTAAATTTCCAAGTGGGTATTTTTTGCCGAAAAGTGAAAACATTAACCCTATATGGATCAAGTTACACAAAATAATAATTTTTATCAAGTCGAAAAAAGATTTTTTTCCACTTTTGTAGAGATATTTTTTCGAAAATTATGAATGGTGTTATTCTATAAATTTCCTAGTGGATCGTTTTTGGCCGAAAGTAAAAAAAAATTAACCCTACATGGATCATGTTACACAAAATAATTATTTTTATCCAGTTGAGATTTTTTTTTGTCAAATTTAAAGACTTTACAATCTCGTAGTCATAATTAATATTAAGTTTCATGGGTTTTTTCTGACCCCAAGCCACTAAGGGTTAACAACTGTTTAAATAAATGTAAAACTAATTATAGTCTTAACAAATTTAAGTGATACTTTTCCGAAAACTATGTAAACTTTGCTGAAAACATTAAAATTTTGTTAAATTTTTGACAAAATGAGCTATTTTTGTAAAATGTCCTGGAAAGCAGTCGCTCCAAGCATAAACTCGAATTATCATTTTTCCCATTTATTTTTTTTCTTTAATATCAACTATTATGTGGTACAAATAGCAATCGATATCTCCAAATTAGGCATTTTAAAAAATCTTTAAAATTAATTTTAAAAAAACACGTTTTTGCATTTTGATCAAATTTGTGGGTCATTTTGGATTCCAGGCTAAAGTGGGTTAATGTTATCCGATGAAGTCAAAATTCCATATCTGACTGATTTTGACTATACATATTAAATAAATAAATTAAATAAAAAATATTTTTTTTCAAAATTTAAAATTTTGGAAATACACTTTTTTTCCAAAATGGGCCATTTTCGTCCAACTTTCGGCACGGGTTAACGTTTTCAAAAAAAAAAAAAAATTGATTTCTTCCATTTGGGACCATTTTCAATAAAACTCGGGGGTGCAATGACGAATCTATTTTTAAGGGACACCCTAATGTATATAAAGAACATTTTCATTAAATTTATAAAGATCTAATTTATGAAATTCAATGATGAAATTTTATGAAAGAAACGTTATGAAAAATTTCATAATATTAATTAAATATTATATACATAATGAAATTCTTCTTTGATTCTACGAAAAAAAAATTCTATGAAATTATATCATTAATATCATGAAGGATAATTCTTTCAAGGCATTACGTTCTCTTTACCTGGAAACAAGAGCAATAAGTAGCAAAAATAAAAATTCAGAGAAAAGTAACAACTACCCAATACTTTCGCTACTGTTAGTTATATGGAGAAAAAAACAATAGGATTAAGAGAGGAAACATTCTAATTGAAAAATAAATTGCTCAAGTATGGTAACTAAACTTGAGCAAGAGATGCCGAAGCAGTAGAAAAAGCACTACAATTGATGATCTAGATGTACGTCTTTTTTAACATAAACACTAATGATTATAACATTGAGTTGTCATAGGAGAGGAGTACTCCCACTTCAACAATTTTTGAGTACTTTTTGAATGAGTGTAAAGGAAGCTCTTTTTCACCAAATTAAAATTAAAAAAAATTCTTCGCAAAAAAAAAAAAATTTTATTTTACAAAAGTTTTTTATTGCCGTCACCGGGTATCGAACTTGCGACCTCACGATTGCTTGTCTAGCGCTCTACCACTGAGCTATTCTTTGATGTGAAAGTTGACTGGCATAAAAACACCACTTTGTCAATGCGAGATATTGTGCTTTATTCTCTTCAATAAAAGTACTTATTAAACAAGTGCAAAAGGTGCACTCCAATTCAATATTGTTTTTAGCACTATTTTCACAGGTGCATAAAGAGCAATTTCTCATCAGTGTTTTGATGTTGTTCAAAAGTAATTCTAAAAAAGCTGTAAAAATATATTAACGGATACTTTGGAAGCAATGAAAGAAGTGATTTTTGAAGTTGTTCAGAATAACTTCTAAAAAAGCAGTAAAAATACACTAACGGATACTTGTGAAGCAGTGATAGAAGTAGTTTGTAAAGTATTACTTCAGATTTTTTTGCTGGGTAATTCTGGCTCTTCTGATTACAAAACATACACTGTATAGGATACGATTGAAAAAACTTCATTTAGCCACACTCAGCGCTATGCCCGTGGTGTATCTTGTTAAGAGGTTATGCTACGAGTCATAGCCTGTGCCGAGGGTTGCCGGTTCAATCCCCGGTCATGGCAATACACAAAAAGTTTTTCATATAGAGACAAATTAACAATTAAAAATTACTTTGATCAGTTGATATAAACTAACCGCTGACGAGTCTTTGGGTGAGACGAAACTGCGGCAGTCTGGTGAATCCCTTGTGTCTGTTAAGTTTTCAATAAAAATGTTTTCTTCTTCTTATTCCTATAAATCGGCTCTAGAATAAATTTTATTATCCGAAGAATTTCACTGAAATTTGATACACGGGATCTTCGCCGATCCTCGGTGAGCTCGCTACGAGTATTTACTTTTTATCGACCACGTCCACCTATAAGCCCAATTAAAAAATCTATTGGTTTTATATTTAACAATAAGTATTCGATTTGAAAATTTTTATTTTTCGACTTAATTCGCTTAATTTCTTATACCGCAGCCGATGTCGCCATATACATTTCATTGGCCACGCCCACTCTTTTTAAATCGTGGCATTGTTATTTATCAACCAAATGTAGAAACGGTGTTGATTACATTATTTTTTGGAGTCCCAGTAATGACACCGACTTACTTTCTGCATTATTATAAAACATATAATGTCTGTTTGTTTACATGCTAGGTTTAACTATGTTTACTAAATTATAATGTCTGTTTGTTTAGAATTCTAGTAAAAAATAGTAAACTTGCAAAGCACGAAAGAATTATCAAAAATGAATTGCTTTCTATAGTAAAGTGTTGTTTTTTCAAACGCGTCGTATAGACCAAATACAATTAATATTGTCATTACTATGTATTTTTATTAATTCTAATTTAGTAGGTTTGAGGTTAAGAAGAAGAATAAGCCTTCCTCAAAAGTTATAAACACATTAACCCACCGAAGTAAAATAATATAACAGGGCTATGAAATAAACAGCCTCAACAAAAGTTCGCCAACTAATATTCTGAAACTAACACAATTTTCAAAAATCTGAAAAATATATTTAAGTTACTTTTAAACCATTGATAATACACACAAAGTAAGACAGCTTTAGCTTTTAAAAAAGTCATTACTTTGGTCCAAGCACATACAGGATTCTATCAGGATACCTTTCTGGGACATCGTCTTAACTTGAAAACGAATTATTATGAAATTTGACAAAAAGAATAAATTTAGTATTAGTACCAATATTTATTAAAATTAAGACCCGTTTTCGCTCAATTTCGTAGTTTCCGAAAAACGAAAATCGTATACTATACACTATGACTCTCTTTGCGATTTGTTTATTGTCATTGCGAATCCATTCGTTCCCCGTTTTGCTTCATTTCGTTTTGCATTCCATTCCATTTCGTTCTCTGTTCCATTGCCATTTTGTCGAGTTTCAATTCCACTTGTTCCCCGTTTAATTTCCCCGTTCTTTCCCGAAAGTGTGTTAAAAAATTGTTTAAAAAAACAAAAAAAAAATGGTCGTAAACACACTTTATATTACTTTCCTTAATAAAAATGTGTTTAAAAAAAAAAACAAAATGTGTTTAAAAAAAAGTGCGCGTAGACAAATTTTTTTTCTCGAAAAAAGTGCAAAAAAAAGTGTTGCCACAAAAAAAAAAATGTTTCCACAAAAAAATGTTTCCACAAAAAAAAAAGTTTACACAAAAAAAGTGTTGTCAAAAAGAAAAGTGTTTCCACAAAAACAACGTATTTCCACAAAAAAAAACTGTGTTGCCACAAAAAAAAAAAGAGTTTCCAAAAAAAAAATTGTTTCCACAAAAAAAAAGTGTTTCCACAAAAAAAAAGTGTTTCCACAAAAAAAAACGTATTTCCACAAAAAGAAGTGTTTTCACAAAAAAAAAAAATAGTTTCCACAAAAAAAACAAAATTTCCAAAAAAAAAATGTTTCCACAAAAAAAAGGTGTTTCCACAAAAAAAAAATGTTTGCACAAAAAAAGTTTCCACAAAAAAATAAAAACAGTTTCCACAAAAAAAAAAAAAAAAATGTTTCCAAAAAAAAAAACTTTCCACAAAAAAAAATATTTCACAAAAAAAAAAAAAAGTTTCCACAAAACAAAAAAAAAAGTGTTTCCAAAAAAAAAAACTTTTCCACAAAAAAAAGAAGTGTTTCAAAAAAAAAATTGAGATGAGATAGGCTGAGCTGAGATTAGATTACTGCCATAAGTGCTGCGTGGTTGTCATAGTAACGCCAAGGCCTGGTTGTCATAGCCACACGAAAAATATGTAGGGACGCCATATCTCCGGAACGACTGGGCCAATTTCGTGCAAACTTCACATAAAACATCTACAGACCATCCTCGACGTACCCTGAAATTTTGGTTGAAATCGGTTGACAGAAATCCGTTGAAAAATAAAAATTTTTATATCGATCACACTTTTTATATGGGAAAAACACACTATCACAAAAGTGTGCGTATAACACGTATGCGAAGACATTTTTCGTCATTTTTTTTTAAGAACCATCAGTAAAAGTAGACCTTTCCAACGCATGTATTGATTTGTAAAGTGGTTCTCGAGTTATAAAATGACGAACATATACCAACTAATTTTTATATATGTGACAGCGCATAGAGAAAGGGACCTAAGGGTAAAAAAAATCATTTTTTTTTTTTTTTTTGTGGACAATATCTGAGCATCGAATGAGACCGATCCCATGCTCTCCTGACCTTAGGTCCCTTTCTATTCTTAGGTCCCTTTCTATTTTGCGCGTCACATATATAGATATATAATTGCTTTCTATGTCGAATACAAGAAAGTAATGTCTGAAGTAGTAAATAGAGACAACTGAGTTAAAAAATTATCAAACTTTGCGCTGACAACGAATTCAAGAGAAAAAACTAGTAAAAATAGTAAAACCTAGCATGTAAATAAACAGACATATAAATTCGTTTTTACTGTGAATTGTAAAATGTTTTTAATTCTGGGGCTTCTATTTACTACTTTTGAGTTTTTAAATATAGGCTCAGCTGATACTAAACTGATAGTAAATAGTTGCTCAGATTATACTTTAGTACAAGATCAAAATTCTCAATTTTTGATGTAATAAATGGTTTTATCATTTAACACCAAACCGTTTGTATAAATAGTAAAAACTAAACTATAAATTCTTCTTCTCTGCAGACTTCTTTTGTTTTAGCACCCATGAAATTGCATGTCTTGGAAAAACCTCTCATTTGTAGAAGAAAATCTTTATAAATGTAGATAACTACTGCGCTTCGTTTCACACTTAAACGGTACGTGTAGAGGAACGTTGTGAATTTCAAATAGAAACATTTTAAAATACAGGTGTAACAGTGTTAACAACAAACAGAAGGAACAAAAACAAAATAATTGAAAGAAACGAATCTAAAGCAACGGTTTAAAAAAAAGTAGTGTTGCATTAAAATTACATAATCTTGGCTAAAACAAACGAAAAAAAACAAATAAACAAACCAAAAAATAGTAGTAAAGATAACTGTTAACAAGTGGTCGGTCAATTCTAACTTACATTTTTTTTTTTTTGGAAATTTGCACTTGAGTGATTTTTCTAAAAATATTAGGAAAACATATTGAGAAAAGTACACAAAATAATAGAAGAAAAACTATCAAAATTTAAAAGTTTTTAAAGAAATATTATAAACGGAATAAGGATTGTAATTTTTTATAAAATTGTGTTAATATCATATTTTGATAATAAATCATAAAGAGTGTTAATAACTGGCCCTTAAAATATTTCGTGTTTTTTTTATCACATTTTTTGAAGTGTCAAAAGGTTTGCCAGCAATTTCGTGGTTTGTTAAATTTTAACAGTCATTTAAGGTCATATTTTTCAGTTACCACAAAATTTTGCAATCATATTTTCATGATGATTATGACATTTATTGATGATTCGTTGAAATAAACACTGATCTGAAATTATACATCTCTAAAATGTGTCAATATTTTATTTAACACAAACCAAATAATTATAAGGTAAGATTATTTGAATGCTTACACTTGCCAATTTTAAACTTGACAATTTTAAGAATTTCGTTTCTCAAACTGGATTTAGTAATAAGTCAGTTGCAGGACCACACGCAGAAAAAAGAGATTGTTGGATATTTTTACAGGCAATTATATATATTTTTATAAACTACTATACTTATGTTTGAGGTGTGTTTCCAATTATTTTATTTTTATCGTTATAATATGTATGTCTCCAGGCAAACACTGTAATGTTTGAATGTTAGTCATATTTTCCCACTTAAACAAAAATATATTTGCATTTTTATTTTATCATTATTATTTTTGTGGAGTGCAAAAATAATAATAATAAACATATATATATTTGCCTGCAAACATTTATATATTTGCGAGTAGATGTATTTCATATGATTCAAACATACATATGTTTACAGGCAAAAATATTATACTTGCTGGCAAACATATTATATTAAAAACACGGCAAATATATTTTGACAGTTCTTCCAAACATATATATATCACCAGCAAACATGTTTCCTGCAGGTCGATTTTTTTCAGCGTGCAGTAAGAAAATGATGTATAATCGATTAAGCCCGACCATGATATATTCTAAACCATTTTATGATTTGGACTACTTTCCGGGAACTGATTTGATCCTTATTAAATGCGAAAAATCTAAGTGAAATTCCCGATGAATTGCATTTAGGCAAATATTGGCGAGGTGAATTATATGAGGGCTAGGTCCAAAAGTAATCGATTTTCTTTAAATTTGGAAGCATGATTATGCACTGACTGAAATCAGTGTAACATCCATAACATCCTCCCAACCTCTAAAATTTTCAGAACTCGGAAAAAAGTTTTATAAATAATTGTAAAAGAATCACAAAAACACAATTTCGATTTAAATTTTTAGCACATAAATTAACTACATTGATAGAATTTTGTGCATAGTATTAAGGAATTTGTTCATTAATGCAATAAATTTGTTCATTGGAAGGTCCCCAAAGAACGGTTTAATTTCATCAATGAAACATGTTTCATTAAATCAATTTTAATGAAAATCATCATTAAGCTAATGAAAATTTCATAGAATATATGAAATTTTTTCATTAATTTTAAGAAAATATTATGAACATTTTTGGTTGTTTTATGAAATAAATTCGTTACTTTTATGAAATATTTTCGTTAATATTCTTCATTTTAGCATAGCATTAATGAAATTGTTTCGCTACGACATGACATAATTATTAGTATAATTAATTGTTCATATTTTTAATGATATTTTTAATCGGTCCATATTTGGACCTAACAAAATTTGTTACCGTTTTTTTTTTACTTTTGATTATGTTATCATATATTTAGTTATGTTATATACAAATTTGGGTAAAAGTATATTTCAACTAATTAAAATTTCGGATTCAAACATTAATTGGCATTCAATCAGAATGGTGTCGTCGACATGCCCGACTTTAACATTAGACATTTAATAACTTAAAAATGTTTCATTAATTCAATGAATTATTTTCATAAAATCTATGAAAGGCTTCATTAAAAACATGAACAAATCATTATACTAATAATAATTTTATTCCTTAATGAAATAATTTCATTAAGTCTGTGCTAAAATGAAAAAATTTTTAAGAAAATATTTCATACAAGTAATGAATTTATTTCATTAAACACATAAAACTTTCACAACGTTTATCTTAAAATTAGAAACATGTTTCATTGATTCAATGAAATCTTTCTTTGGGGATTTTCCAATGAACAAATTCATTGTATTAGTGAAGATATTCATTAATAAAAAGCACAAAATTCTATCAGTTTACCCTTTCCACGTAGTGGTGTAGGGTATAAAGAGGTATAATTGTAACTGGAATCAATTTTATAATTGATATTTTTTAATTAAAAATTTTGAAAAATTTCCATTAATTTAATAATTTTTTTTTATGAAATTATCAAAAAAAAAAAAAAAAAATGAAATGAATGACAAAAAATTCACAACAACAATGAATTTTCATTAAGCTAATGAACTTTGTCATTAAATCAATGAATCTATTTAAATGAATTTGATTCATTAATACTGTGAATCAAAATTCTATCAGTGTAAAGTCGAATACATCTACAAATTTCTGAGTTTTCTCAGTCTACTAATATTTAGCAAAAGGTTTTATTGACTTTAGCAAGAATTTTTTTTATTTACAATCGACTAAATTTGACCACAACTTTTGCTGAATTTATTGTTTTTTTTTTGGTAAAAATTAGCTACCTGATTTTCAGAAAAAAAGATTTTGCTGACATTAGCAATTTTTCTGCTAGCACCCTCCTGATTAAAATTTTGCTGAATCAGCAAAACAACAGAGTAGTACATTGGAAGATGACAAAGCAAATTGTGGAAAATTTTCTGTTGTTGTTTTTGTTTTTGTTTGATATTTTAAATGTTTAATAAAGCACCTAGACGAGAACAAGAAATTCTCATTGAGTTTGTAATTTAACTTAACAAATATTTCCAGAAATTCTAAAAACGTCGTACCCTGACGATTTCCTTAGGTAAGAATGAAATCCGGATAGGGACATACAACGGATTATTTTTCACAATTTGTTAAATACGTTTGGGATTTTAGCATATTTAATTCCTTTAATGCAATTAATGTATATCCCGATAAAATAAAATTAAAAAAAGCAAACTTTTTTGTTATCTTTACTAACTTTTTATTTAAGCGTGGGCACCGATTTCAACCAGTTTCAATAGACTTCTTCATCACACCAATGCAAACTCTTATAAAAAATTTTGTCTCATTATCTTTAGAATTACAATTTCGAGATTACATTGGTGGAAGGATGGACATTGCTAAATCTACTCAAGAAGTGATTCTGACAAATAAACTACATAGTGGTGTAGCCCACTGATCTTACAATCATAAATAAGTTAGTACAAAAATCTGTTAAACGCGTGAACGCAAGTGAACTAAATTTTATGTTATTTTGTCTTAATTTAGGACTGGACTAATATTTTTTGTGTTCCATCCGTATTTGACCTAACTTTGCATGCTAATTTTTGGAAATTTATTTGTTAATTTTACAAAATTTTCCAGCTAATTTAAACCATGATTATTTTTAAATAATTATATTTTTGTATCTCTGCTATCAATGTCACATAGAGATAACGCTATATTTTCATATCTGTGGCAACTAGGGTTTGGGATTTCCCGGACTATTTTATTTCCCGGGAAACGGGAATGAAAAATTTTAAATATTTTTAAACAAAATTGTTAATGAAAACCACCATATAAGTAATTTTTGTTAAAAAAAAAATGCAGTCTGTCTAGTGAAAATTCAAAGTAAAAAATATCAGAATGTTGAACATTTGATTGCACATAAATTACTCGCAGCACTGCCAAATGAATTGCATAATTCCAGCAGGAAGCACCTACTACTGGACTGTCGGAAACAAACCGATTCATCACACTTGGCCCATTAGATATGGTGGCCACAATGTTATTTTCCAAAGACTAATAAAACTCTTCTAGTCTTATTTCTACAATTCTTCTTATTTCATCAGCATTACATCTTCCTGATATATTTATAAACCAACCCCAGGTTATAAAATGAATTATTTCCATTTATACATTGTTGTGATATTCTTGTCCATTCATCTAAGATTATAGTAAATCTCCTATTGTTAGAAATATTGCTCGATATTTCTTTTATCATGATATCTTTTACATGATTGTAGTAATTAATAAATAGTTCCTTATATCGGTTTCATTTTTTTTGCCATGCCAGGTTTTTATTATAAAAACTTTCTCGAATAAACGAAGATCTAGTTATGGTGCGGATTGACTGCGGCTAATTTGGATACCATTTCAGGAAATGTTTGCCCTACCATAAAACCTTTAATGCCTATTCAGCCTACATTTTTTTCTTCGGGTATTTTGCTAATTTTAGCTGAAACGTAATTCTTGTTGTTGTTTTCTTGAAGAGAAGTTGCATGACCATCAATTTTCTTTTTTTTCGTGAACCAAATTTAGATGTCGGATAACCAAATTTAGATACCACCGTTAACCATTAGTCCTTTCTCTTCACATTTATTAATGAAAACGTTACTTATAAAATTATTGACCCTTAATATAAAGGAGCATTTTAAATTTAAAGTCGACTTTATTTTTAATCAAACGGTTTTATTCATTATGTGTATGAAAACCTTAAAAAAATATTATTATTTTCAAATATTTTGATTGGTTTGAAAATAAATTAACCAATCAGAATGCTCCAAAAATAAACCAAGTCAAGGTATACTGCCACCCAATATTTTAACTAAAGTCGACTTTATCTAAATTGTACATTTGAAAAACTTAGATAGTAAGGGCGATTATTTGTAAGAAACAAAGCTATTTTTTCATATTTCTTTTAAACATTTTACCAAGTTTTTAGGTTTTACTACTTAAATTTTGAATAAGTTATGCGAAAAATCTTTATTAGTTGAAATGCTCCTAATTACTTGGCAAAGATTTTATTTGTGTGTCAAATAAATGTATTCCCTTTTAAAAGATTTTAACAATGACATTTTTGTTTTGGTATTTAAAATGTTTTTTATGACTAAAATTAAAAAATCCTATTCGAAACAAAAACAATTTAAAAAATTTAATATTTTTAAAATTTCCCGTTTTCCCGGGAAAAAGATATTATTTTCCCGGGAATTCCCGGCAAACTTTTCTCGGGAATTCCCGAACCCAAAACCCTAGTGGCAACTCTTCTAATATAAGACTATTTGAGAATACAACATACTAGGGATGCCAATCGGGATTGATATTTGAAAATCCCGGGATTCGGGATTTTGTATGGACTACGGGATCCCGGGATTTTACGGGATTTCGGGATTTAAATTTTCCTTTATTTGTAAAAATTTTTATGTTATGTAACTAATTTTTTTATAGAATAAAGCGTTTTATAATTATTTAATAGTTGTTAATTAATAATGTGGTACATTTTATGAATATTGAAACATCTCAGTCAGAAATTGACAGTGGTACAGAGCTTTGAAGAATTAATTCCTTAATTCAATTTTTCAATTCTGAATTAAAAATTCTATGAATTAATTCACTAAGCATCATATATTGAATGGAATTAATTCATATTTGCTTTCGTTCGATTTATTTTGCTACGAATTAATTCAATTGCAATAGTTCTTTTTATTAAATCAAATGAATTAATTCACCGCTGAACGCGTTCAATTTTATAAATCGAACTGAAAAAAAGTGAATTAATTCCTTACTGAATTAATTCACCACTGAATTCATTCAATTTCATTTTCGTTCAGTGAATTAAAAAAAATAAAATTACATTCAGTGAATTAAAAAAAAAATAATAAGTTCACTGAATTGAAAAAAAATAAAATAAGTTCACTGAATTTAAAGCCTGTTTTCTGCCGTTCAGTAGAAGAAAACAATAATGTACAAATAAAAATTTTAAATAAGCAATTTTACAGCGTGTGCTAGTAACAAATTTGAAACCGGATGCTGTTTATCAACCTACATTATTCAAAAATAAAGCATTTTACTATTAAAAATAAAAACTTTACAGATATAGATAAATTTGGAAAAAAATATAACTATTAATTTTTCAAACTAGTTATATAGTTATATTTTTTTTTTTCCAAATTTATCTATATCTGTAAAGTTTTTATTTTTAATAGTAAAAGGCTTTATTTTTGAATCATGTAGGTTGATAAACAGCATCCGGTTTCTAATTTGTTACTAGCACACGCTGTAAAATTGCTTATTTAAAAATTTTATTTGTACATTATTGTTTTCTTCTACTGAACGGCAGAAAACAGGCTTTGAATTCAGTGAACTTATTTTATTTTTTTTTAATTCAGTGAACTTATTTTATTTTTTTTCAATTCAGTGAACTTATTTTTTTTTTTTTTTAATTCACTGAATGTAATTTTATTCTTTTTTAATTCACTGAATGAAAATGAAATTGAATGAATTCAGTGGTGAATTAAGTCAGTAAGGAATTAATTCACTTTTTTTTCCGTTCGATTTATAAAATTGAACGCGTTCACCGGTGAATTAATTCATTTGATTTAATAAAAACAACTATTGCAATTGAATTAATTCTTTGAATTTGTTGTTTGATGAACGCATTCAGTTGAATGAATTCAGTGAATTACTTAAGAAAAGGAATTCATTCAATTCTAGAGAAAATTGAATTCGATTGGCAGTGAATTCATTCAAAAAGGAATTAATTCTTCAAAGCTCTGCCTGCATACCACTTGGTAACCGCGATGTTAAAAATAAATGACTGGCAGAATAATCATTTGGGACGCTTTGCCAGCGTTTTCAAAAATCGTTTTGCCAGTATTTGTTTTACAAAACATCACGGCAGGGCCAAAAAGAGATACATATGAACTTTTTTAAATTTTATTTTGGAAAATATAATTCCAAACCACCTATTTATTGGTTTCGACAGCGTTTTGCCAAAGTTAAAAATTTTGTTTCTCCAGTACTTTTCCGGCGCTTTTTAAACTGCCGGTCCTTTTGTCTATTGACGTTATCATATTGGAAATGGGATAGCAATTTTTGTCAGTACTTGTACCACCTGTTAAAATACCTTGCCATCGCTTTTCCGTTTGTATTTTTCTGGCTGGGATAATATATGAAGGCCTGTCATTAAGTACACTTGCGCCCAGTATTTTGTAAGCAGATTTTAAAACAGATTCGTTGCGATAACCTTGCCCACTAAATCGTGTAATTACAGCAACAAAATTATTTGGTTATCGTTATCAAATGTTTTCATGGAAGAATTCAAACTTACAGTCCCAGCCAAAATTAGGTTTCAGAAATCGAATTTCGCTTGGAAGAATAAATCGGTAAAATAACAAACAAACTTGATTTTTCGCATGTATTCCTCAAAAACTTAATAATGTTTACCAAAATTTTAAATTTTTATGCAAAGTCTTTGCATAGTTTACTCGAATAATCTACTTAATTTATAATTTTACCAATATCTTGGCATCAATTTCTTGTCAATATGAGAAAATTCAAGAAAAAACATAGGTAATCTAAAATTGCTCACTTTGTTTATTTGCGGTTATATTAATATTAAAAAATAAGAAAATCCCGGGATTTTTGAGAAATAATCCCGGGATTCGGGATTTAGCCAATCCCGAAAATCCCGGGATTCGGGATTTCCCGTTTGGCATCCCTACAACATACACTGATAGAATTTTCGTTCATACTATTAATGAATCGATTTCATTAATCTGAATTCATTGAGTTAATGAAAAATGTTCATTGAATTAATGAAAAATTCATTAATTATATGAATTTTTTCATTATATATTTTCAACTAACCCGTAAGATATGCTATAATTTTTATAAGGGTTTGGAATTTGCTGATTACTAAAATAGATATATGTTCCAGTAATGAACGCTAGGTTTGCAAACTGAAATTATTTAAATATAAAAGTCCAAATAATGACATCATTTTGTTTTGGCTATTTAGATCAATCGGTAACGCGAGAATGTTTACATTCTGATTGCGGGTTCAAGTCGAGTTCAGGGAGATATCAAAAACGTTATAAAAACAAAAAAGAAATATATGTACAAATAAAAATTAATAAATAAAAATAAACAATAAATAAAAAAGTAACGCAAAAAAAATATTTTTTTCAATTAGTTTTCATTTTATGAATACGTTTCATTGATTTAATGAACGCATTCTTTGGGGACTTTTCAATGAAAAAATCATTGGATTAATGAACAAATTCATTAATACTATGCACATAATTCTATCAGTGAAGCGTTATGAAATTCATTGTTTTTATCATATGTTTTATGTAATTTTTGAATCTAACGAAAATTACTTTCTACAAAAAATAAGCTAAAAAAGCATTCAAATAATAAAGGACAGATTTTATTAAACTAAACAGAACTTTATCATATTTTATTATAAATTATAGGCCAATCCTATATATCTTATGTTGTATTGCACAATGTAGAAAAGTTCGTTGCTCTATACTTATACGATAATCTTTATAATCAGATCCGGAGATGTGGAAAACCCCAAATTTTAAGCAACATTTTAACAGAAATTTCTAGTTACATCAAGTAAAATTTCTGCTGAATTTGGCTAATTTAACTAAAATTGTCTGTGCATTTAGCAGTATGTAAAATTTAGCAGACAATGAATCTTAATTTCATTAAAAATTCTGCGGGCGCAAATATAAGCAATATTTTAAGTTATCGTAGCAGAATTTTGAACTATTTGTTCGAAACTAAGATATGTTGTACACTGATAGAATTTTCATTCATACTATTAATGAATCGATTTCATGAAATGGAAATAATTGATTTTATAAACAATTTTCATTAATTGCTACAATTTTATTAGGGTTTTTAGATTTGCCAAGTACTGAAATATGTATATATGTATTAGGGCGGGTCAAATAGTATGGATAAAAATTTTTTGATATTGCGTACTCGATTTTTCGAAAGCTTTTAGCATGGGGAAAAAGTTCCACTACGACATATCAAAAAAATCATTTTCGAGGCTCCCAAATTTAAATTTTTTGCAATTTTATAATAAATCTAGATTAGCGCCATCTTGAGGTGGCTTTTTAAAACAACTAATAAAGTTGTAAACAATATAACATTACAACGTTTCCAGAAAGGTATTACTTATTAAAATCGGATAAAAAATGTGGCAACTAGAGGTAAAAGTATATAAGTAAAATTACGTTAGCGCTACGCTACGTTGTTAACGTTAGCTGCGCCCCCCCCCCCCCCCCCCACCCCGGCAATTTTTTTTAAATTCGCTTTTTATTTAAAGTACAGTTTTTATAATAAAAGCCTTCGCCCAGCCACCACAAATAAATAATTCTGCACAACAATGGGTTTAAAATAAATAAATATTTGATCACTTTTTCTCATGAAAGTGGAGTGTTAGTAATGAATCCATAATAAATTGCAATATACGTGTGTATGTTAAGATAATTTGGTAAAGTGCGAACTCAGGTAGATAGACCCGTAAGTAGTTTTGTTCATTTGTGTTTTGAATGAAAATAAATAACGTAAAGCAGGGTTGGAAAGCATTTTATAATATTAAAAATAGCAGGCAAAGCCCGCTACGTTGTTAGCGTGTCTTAAAGTTTTTTTTTAATTCCAGTTTATGTAAAGGTAGACCTGGCAATTCAAGTAAATTCACAAATTCAGTTGGAAAATTTACTGCGTCGGTTTCTTCCACCGGTGCTTCGTTATATGAAGTTTAAATATCGGAATATATAAGTTCCATTCCTTTTCTAAGGTTTTTTCTCTTTTAGAAAATTTGTTTAACTTTTTTGAGAGTATGTTTCAATGCTATATAAGTTTCATATTCCGTGGATAGTGTTTGAACAGGTAATTCCCTCTTCCAATCCATTTGTATTGTCTATAATTTCAATTCCACTCGTTCAACGTTTATATCCATTTCATTCCACTTGTGTAGTGTTTCAATTCCACTCGTTTCCTCTTTAGTTTCTTAATTTTAGTGTTTCATATACACTTGTTCTTTAAGTTTTAGGTTTCTAGCTAAAGACGCAGACGTTAAGGGGGGGGGGGGGCAATTTTCCCCTTTTGAACCACCATTTTTCCACGTTCCTGTCCAAAGTCCTAGAAATGCCTTGTCGATAAGTTAGCCCATACTCCACGGAAAACATATTATATATTACAGGTTTCTAGCCGAAGGGTTCGGTTAGGCCATCAAGGGGAGAATTATTCCGTTTTTACCCCTCCCGGTAGGAATTTCCAAAAATTCCGTCTTAGAGGACGTCTGCGTTGGAGGAGGAACCTACTACATACATAATTTTAGGTCTCTATATCCAGCAGTTTGGCCAGGCCGTCAAGGGGGAAGTTTTTTCCCTTTTTACCCCTCCCGGTATGAATTTCCAAAAATACCATCTTAGGCGAGTCAACTTTGGAAAAGAAACCCAAATACCGAATTTAAGCTCCCTTGTTCCAGCAGTTTGGCCAGGCCGTTAAGGGGGAGACTTTTCCTGTTTTTGACCCTACCTGTGGAAATTTCCAAAAATCTCATCTTAGCGGATGTCTACAATAGAGGAGGTACTTTAATACCAAATTTCAACTTCCTACCTCCAGGGGTTTAAGCGGCACTTTTCGCTTCATTAATCCCCATTTTTGCAATGTCCCTGTCAAAAAAGCACCTTCCCGGTAAGTGAGCCCATACTCCAAGTAACATATGTTTTACATTTCAGGTTTCTAGCCAACTTTTACTATTTGTGCCCCTCTCGGTAGGAATTTCCGAAAATCCATCGACAGGGAATTTCAGCTTCCTAGTTCCAGCAGTTTGAGCAGGCTGTCAAGGGGGACACTTTTTCTTTTATTGTCCCTCCCGGTTGGAATTAGGCTGGAAGAGGAACATAAGTACCGAATTTCAGCTTCCTAGTTCCAGCAGTTTGGACAGGTCGTTAAGGGGCAACTTTCCCTTTTTGAGCCCCCATTTTGTAACGACCCTGTCCAAAATTCAAAAAAGTATCTTTCTAATAAGTTAGCCCTTACTCCAGGGACCCACATTTTAAGTTTCAGGTTTCTAGCCGAAGGGGTTTTTACAGGCCCCCAAGGTGAGGCTTTTCTTCTTTTTGCCCCTCCCTTTAGGAATTTACAAAAATTCCATCTTCGCGGCTATCTGCGATGGATGAGGAATATTCATACCAAATTTTAGGTTGGCCAAAAAGGATTGGGCAAGCCGTCAGGAGGAGACTTTTATCTTATTTCCCCTAGCGATAGGAATTTCAAAAATTCCGTCTAAGGGGACGCCTACACAGAAGGAGGAACTTACAATCCCGTCTTAGCGCACGTCTATGCCGAATATCAAGAAACCTTGTTTTAGTGGAGATATCCGTGGGGGGAGGAAAAAAAGTAGTTTTTTTGAAATTATATATTATTTTAAATGGTACTTTTTTGAAAAACGAAATTTTTTGGAAAAAGATACTTTGTTTTTACAAAGTACTTTATTTGTACTTTTTTTGGAAAAGGTATTTTTTTTTAAAGAGGTGTTTTTTTTTGGAAAAATGTATGTTTTTTGGAAAAGGTACTTTTTTTCCGAAAAAGGTACTTTTTTGGAAAAAGGTACTTTTTTTTGGGAAAAGGTAATTTTTTTTGGAAAAGGTACTTTTTTTGAAAAAGGTATTTTTTTGAAAAAATGTATGTTTTTTGGGAAAAGGAAATTTTTTTTAGAAAAAAGTACTTTTTTTTGGGAAAAGGACTTTTTTTTGGAAAAGGTACTTTTTTTGAAAAAGGTATTTTTTTGGAAAAATGTATGTTTTTTGGGAAAAGGTACTTTTTTTTTGGAAAAGGTACATTTTTTTAGAAAAAGGTACATTTTTTGGAAAAAGGTGCTTTTTTTTAAAAAAGGTACTTTTTTTGGAAAAAGGTACTTTTTTTGGAAAAAGGTACTTTTTTTTGGAAAAAGGTACTCTTTTGGAAAAAGAAATTTTTTTTGGAAAAAGGTACTTTTTTTGGAAAAAGGTACTATTTTCGGGAAAAAGGTACTTTTTTCGGGAAAAGGTGCTTTTTTTGGAAAAAGGTACTTTTTTTGAAAAAAAGGTACTTTTTTGGAAAAAGGTACTTTTTTTTGGAAAAAGGTACTTTTTTTGGAAAAAGGTACTTATTTTGGAAAAAGGTACTTTTTTTGGAAAAGGTACTTTTTTTGGAAAAAGGTACTTTTTTTGGAAAAAGGTACTTTTTTGGAAAAAGGGAATTTTTTTGGGAAAAAGGTACTTTTTTTGGAAAAAGGTACTTTTTCGGAAAAAGGTACTTTTTTTTGGAAAAAGGTACTTTTTTCGGAAAAAGGTACTTTTTTTGGAAAAACGTACTTTTTTTGGAAAAAGGTACTTTTTTTTGGAAAAAGGTACTTTTTTGGAAAAAGGTACTTTTTTGGAAAAAGGTACTTTTTTGGGAAAAAGGTACTTTTTTTGGGAAAAGGTACTTTTTTTGGGAAAAGGTACTTTTTTTGGGAAAAGGTACTTTTTTGGAAAAAGGTACTTTTTTTGTCCCTTTTTGCCGTTAAGAATTTGCAAAAATGCCGTCTCAACGGACGTCTACACCGGTCGAGGAACATACCAAATTTCAACTTCATAGCTCCAGTAGTTTGAGCAGGCCGTCAAGGGGGAGACTTTTTCCCCTTTTTGCCCGTCGCTGTAAAAATTTCCAAAACTCCCGTCTTGGTGGATGTCTACGATAGTGGAGGAACCTTTATACCAAATTTCAACTTCCTACCTCCAGCGGTTTGGGCAGGCCGTCAAGGGGGGCCTTTTTCCCCTTTTTAACCCCCATTTTTACAACGTCCCTGTCCAAAATTCCAGAAAGTACTTTCCAGAAAAGTTAGCCCATACTCCAAGGAAGACATATCTTAAATTTCAGCTTTCTAGCCAAAGGGGTTTTGGCAGGCCGCCAAGGGGGAGACTTTTCCCCTTTTTGCCCGTTCCGGTAGGAATTTCCAAAAATCCCGTCTTAGCGGACGTCTACGCCGAAAGAGGAACCTACATACCAAATTTCAACTTCCTAGCTTCAGCGGTTTGGGCTGGGCGATGTTGAGTCAGTCAGTCAGTCACGTTTTTTTTTTTATATATAGAGATAATTTTAATTATTAAAACTACCTGCATTGAATTTGTAGGTTGTAATCTGTATTTTTAAGGGGGTATCGACTATAGGAAAAATTTTGTTTTCGAATTTTTTTATATTCTATTTGCATGGAGCATGCTTTCCAATATATGCTCCGAAAATTTCAATAAAAAATTCGAAGCAATTAAATTTCTATATGTTTTTTTCTTTTTTTTAATATGTTTTAGTCCCAAAGTAATACTCTATGTGGTAAATTTGTGTGTAACACTTTTTGTTTGCATTTTTATTAACTTGGTTTTATTAGAAATCGTATATCTTATAACAGGGCAGAATAAAAAAATAAAAACTACATCAAAAGATGTAAGAATTCCATGCAGTTTTCAAAGAAAAGTCAATGACGATCCTTGATGAATGTTGAAGACACGTTATACATATATAAAAATGGGGAAAAACCACGAAATAAATTAAAAAATGTACAAAATTATAGTATTTTTTATAAAATAGTAAGAGTAGCATTATGCATAATAATATATCTACCATCGTTTTTAAAATTATTAGGTTTAATATATCAAATACCAATTAACCGATTCGTCCCAAATTTGGTGGACATGTAGTAAGCTAGAAGATATAACATTTCTTCATTCACAATTTTTTATGAAAGCTGTTATTCTGTTAATTTCCTAGTGGGTCGTTTCTGGCCAAAAGTATAAAAATTAACCCCATATGGGTCATGTTACATAAAATAATTATTTTTATCCAGTTGAGATTTTTTTTTATCAATTTGCTGGCTTTACAATCTCGTAGTCATAATTAATATTAAGTTTCCTGGGCCTTTTCTGACCCCAGGTCAATAAGTGTTAAAGATTTTTTAAATAGATGTAAAGATAATTATAGTCTAACTAAACTTAAGTGATATTTCTCCGAAAACTATGTAAAATTTGATGAAAAAATTTAAATTTTGTTAAATTTTTGACAAAATAAGCAATTTTTGTAAAATGTCCTGGAAAGCAGCGCTCCAAACACAAACTCGAATTAGCAATTTTTCAATTTTTTTTTCTTAATATCAGCTATTATGTACATATTTGGATTCCAGGCTAAAGTGGGTTAATGACATCCGATGAAGTCAAAATTCCATATCTGAATCATTTTGACTATATTAAATGAATAAATGGAATAAAAAATAATTTTTTTTCGAAATTTCGAATTTTGGAAATTTTTAATAGTACCTAATATACTTTTTTCCAAAATGGGCCATTTTTGTCCAAATTTCGGCACGGGTTAACGTTTCCCAAAAAAATAGATTTCTTCCATTTTGGACCATTTCCAATAAAACTTAAACGTTATTTTAAGGGAGATCCTAATGAACACGTGTTGACAAAATTGGTGGACAGTGGAAAATGGTGGATGCCAAATGGGATTTTTGGTATTATTACATCTCACGCAATTACAGTGTTAAAGTCATTTATATTTCATCATCTTTCATCTCACGTTAATTAATAGAAAGTATTTCCTGAGTGATGCTTCTTTAAAAAAAAAATATTTTCCATTTTTAGGTGCATAAAATTCCGTGACCTGTAGTTATTACTTTTTAGTAACACTTTTATATGATTGTACAATGCCATTCGTTTCATTTTTTGCTCTGTCTGCCCAAAGTCAACTAATCAATCATAATAATTGTATTTTATTCTAATATCTTTTAAAGCCAATTTATTTAAGTGCGTATGATTAATATTAAACATACGTACGAGGATTACATATAAAACTGAGTACAACTGATTAATATTATTAAATCTTAAGAGAAAAATTCAGCAAATTTCGCTATTAATAATTTAAAACATTCAATATTACCTTGATTAATCTTGTCTTTACGCACCTTTTAACCTTCAACATGACCGCAAACAACAGCAAATAATGGCACTGAAAAGACAAATAAAAAAAACCAAAGATTAAGATTAACGATAAAAATCGCAAAAATCATATATTGTTTAAGAAAACACATGTTACATTTATGACACATAAGTGGCAATCAAATGTTTAAGATATAGAATCATATACAAAAAGCATAAACGCTACCAATACATCATGGACACACTAAGATAAGCTGGTGGTGGAAAACGGAAACGGAAGTTTGTTAACATAAAATACAAAATCATATACATATGCAGTAAATGTACAAAGTTTTATGCGTAGGCATGGTACAAAAACAACAACAAAAAAACACATCTGCTACATGTTCGTGCTGGTATAATGTAGAAAATTTTCAAATAAAATTTAAATAAATCATTAATGCTTGAAAGCCAAGGTTAAAGCGAATACATATGAAAAGATATTTTAAAGTAAATAATATATCAAGAGTAAATACAATACTTTTTTTCTATAATTCAATTTAAAAATATTAGATGAATTACTTTGTTTTTAAGGTTAAGCATTTAACACAAAAAATAACAAAAGTAGAAAAATTGTTGAAACATTTAGTTTTATTTTCGTTGTTAAGAAAATGCTTCAGTGCTTTGAAACCGTTGTTTTGAATGCTTTTCTGTATGTGCTTTTGTTGTTGTTGATTTTTATTTTAAACCGTTGTTTATTTTTTTAATTATTGTTATAATTATATTTGTCTATGGCAATTATGTAAGACATACGCAGACATTAACGCGTTTGTATGTAGGTGTTATTCTATAATAACTATAATCGGAGCTGTCACAATTGTATTATAAATAAACAGAGTAACACATTTTAAATTTTATGTTTTTGGGTCATTTTAAAAAATCATTTTAAAATATCATATTCCGGTTAAAAATCGAAGTATGAAGCTTTCCAAACCAACTGTCTAGCTAAAACATGGGTGTATCGTATCAATGCCAAAATTACGGTATTTATAAATCTTCTACCTCAAGTCAAAATGATCAACCTTTTTGAAACAACAAACAAAGTCTATTATGACAATATCGTATTACAATTTGGACTTGAGGTAGAACAGTATTCTAACTAAATATATGAAAATGTTTAGAAAGTCCGACAAAACTCATTTTGTATTTTTTAATGCAAAAATTAAAATAATTTTGAAGGTAAAGGGTTCTTCAACAGGGACGCTACAAAAGTAGAAAGACAGGGACAGCAAACGACGCCATATTTCTTGCCGCTCTTTTGACATTTCTCTTCAGTAAGGTTTGCCATTTCATGATGGAAAGATATACGAGCCAACAACGAGTCGAAATTATTAAAATTTACTACCGAAATTCGGAGTCAGTGGCCTCAACGTTAAGAGCGCTACGTCCAATTTATGGTCGTCATAATGAATGGCTTCGTCTATAACCAAAATATGGGTTATTGGTCAGACAGCAATCCACATGTACTCCATGAGTCATCATTGCATCCCGAAAAAATTACGGTTTGGTGCGGTTTATGGGCCGGTGGCGTCATTGGGCCGTACTTCTTCCGTGATGATCAAGACCGGCACGGTACTGTGAATGGGAATCGCTACCGTTCAATGATAACCGAATATTTTTGGCCCCAATTGGATGATATGGACTTGGAGGACATGCGGTTAAAACAGGACGGCGCCACAAGCCACACAGCGAATGTCACAATCAATTTATTGCAAACCAAGTTTGGAGAACGTCTTATCTCACGAAATGGTCCAGTCGATTGGCCGCCTCGGTCGTGCGATTTGACGCCGTTGGACTACTTCCTGTGGGGCTACGTCAAATCTATGGTCTATGCCAACAAGCCAGCGACGATTGATGAACTTCGTACGAATATCGGCCGATTTATGCTTGAAAACCGTCGAAAATTGGGTTCAGCGTCTAGACTTCTGCAAGCGTGCCCGTGGGCTAAGCCCACCCTAGACTGATTTTTGCCCACCCCAGAATTTTTAAAAAATCTACCTAGAATTCTTTTATCTATGATTTTGATGGCGTAAAGTATCACAATATTACTTTTTTTTTAATATCAATCCTGTGGTTTTGGTTTGGGTCTAAGAGTCAGTTCTATAGTCAGAACTAAGATCGATTTTTGTTTTAAATATTTCTTAAATAAGAAATATTTAAGAAACAAATCTGTCTTAGTTCTGATCACCATTTTTGTCACTTTCGTACTTATTCAGAATTGGTGCTCAAATGTCCCACAAATCTGGATTTTAGGGAGAAACCATGGGAATCTTCCATTTTAGGTATAGGATGTGTACTTATGTAAAACACTACGCGGAATATTTTTGTGGAACATTTTAACCCTCTAACTCTTCAACTTACGGGTATTTTTTGTCACTTTTTAAAAAGGGGCCAAAAAATTCTCTTTCATTGAAGAGTTAGAGGGTTAGAATGTTTCACAAAAATGTTCCTCGTAGTGTTTTACAAAAGGCCGCTCAACACATCCTATACCTAAAAGGGAAGGTTCACAAAAAGAAAAAACATAGCCATTTCGGTCAGACATTGAGACTCGATTGGGGCACTCTAAATGGGTCAAAGTGGGATTTTTCAAAATTTGACCCTACCGGTCACCTATAAAGAAAAACCACTTGATTGACGCCAAAAACGTTGTTTCCCAGCAAAAAGAAAATTAAGTAATGCTTAACATACTACTTCTTTCACTGCTTTACAAGTATCCGTTAGTGTATTTTTACTGCTTTTTTAGAAGTAATTCTGAAAAACTTCAAAAAATCTTTTCTTTCATTACTTCCAAAGTATCCGTTAGTATATATTGCTTCTAAGGCATAATTGCTCTAAAAGTGATCCTAAAACTGATTTTGGTATCATTTGTTATTTCGAAACAGATGATCGCGGGTTCGATTCCTGAAGGGACCAATATTTTTTAATTTTTTTTTATAATTTTTTTTATTTATTGTTTTTAATATTTATACATATACATATACACAGTACAACAAAATAAGAAAAATTTGATGCATCGGGATTGCGACATATCATTTCTAATGTACTTTGGGACGCAGATCACGAATATGGCCCTAGAATTTTAAAGTTAGCTAATTAGTTTAAGAAATATTTGCAATAACGTTTTTGTAGGAAAATTAAATTTTTAAATAAACTTTTTACAAAAAAATACAAAATTGAAAGTAATAAAGCTATTTTCTGCAAGCTTTTAAAATTATGTAATATGCTCTTTAATTTGATATATAGCACGTTTTGACAGATGCGATATTTTCTTAATATGCATTTAAAATTGAAATTTCTCTTTTTTCACGATTACGTTAATAAATAATCTGCGATGAAAAGAATATTCAATATTTGAATTTGTACCTTCTCATGTTACTTAATTTATCAAAAAAAAAATTCGCATTTTCGGTTTTAATTTTAAGTTAAAATTGACTAAAACTGAAAAAGATCAACTTTTTTTTAATACCTAAGAATGAAGGAGTCTGTGACAAATCTTAAATTATAAAATCCGATAAAAACCATTCAGAAATGTAATAGATATATTTTCTAATCAATTTCAACGAAGTTTTAGATAATTGAAGTGCAAATTCCTAAAAATAACGATTTTAAAATATGCGTGTTCACAAGCGTACTTTATTTCCTTTTGCCATAGTAAATTCATATAAAATTAATTTGAAATAAAAAAGATATAAAATTTGTATTTCAGATTGATTTTTTTGCAAATGTTGATGCAGAAGTTGTGATTCTTCTGATAAAATTAATTTAGTGGAATATGAATTTACGGCATGTGTTAAGATTTTGCAAATCCGATTAAAATATTTCACTAGATTTGCAAAATAGAAAAATAAATGAAATTTTCATTTTAATTGCAATTATATCAAAGATCCTTTACCTAAATAAAATAAGTTGGCATGTGTCTAAAAGCCCAAAGTCTATCGTTTTAAACCATATTAAAAAGTATACATGGATTGTCAGGTTTAAGAATAAATAAGAAATTTTAACAAGAAAACTGTCTTTTTGCTAAAAGTTAAATTTACGAATATTTCAAAAACCAGAGCTAATTTTGAAATTTGGTGTCCACATTCGTGATATTCATTCTAAAATCTATCAGAATTGATATGTTGCATTCCCGATGCATTTTTAGTGTTCAAATTCAATATTTCTTTAATTTTTAATTTTTAAAAATAATTATTTTAATTTTTGCATTAAAAAATACAAAAATTGTTTTTTCGGACTTTATATATTTTCATATATTTAGTTAGAATATTCTTCCACCTCAAGTCCAAATTCTAATATGATATTGTCATATTAGATTTTTATTTGTTGTTTCAAAAAGGGTTGATCATTTTCATGATAGACAATACAATTGTTTCGTAGACATCACTCTACTCTTCAGTTGTCCGCAATAAGAAAATGATAACTTTCCTACTCAAACCGAGACATTACATAAGCATTACTTTACCAGTTATAACTGGTTTTACCAAATCAGACAGTTTATATACGAAAGTACAAAATTCTCATCCCGTTGGTTTTTTGTACCTTATGTAATGTCTCGGTTAAAATCATTAGTGTTTATGTTAAAAAAGAAGTACATCTAAATCATCAATTGTAGTGCTTTTTCTACTGTTTCGGCATCTCTTTTTTTGATGGGTTACTACAAATATTACGCAAAGATTAAAAAGATATAAAAAAAACTGTTTTTGAGATACAATGTATTCATTTATATTTTTCGACCTTGAATTTCGAGATCCAAAGTTATCCTTTTAAAATAACAAATATCGCCATTGCAAAAGGCTTTGAAAAATTCTATATGAATCCATTTTAAAATTTTTGTTTTTATGAAGTTTAAATATAATTTTAAACAACTTAAAAAATGGCGTTTTTAACTTTATAATTTAAGCTGCTGAAATACGACCACTACGCGAAGATGCAAGCGAGTTTGTTCGTTTTTAATCTATTAAAAAGTTGTGAGTTATAATGTATCAAATCACTTTATGCTTAGAGGTGAATAATGTTTTATATTCGCCTCAATTTTCAATCAAAATTTGTTTTCACCTAAAAAAATATTTTTCATTAAAAACATTTTTTTTTTTCAACATTTAAATTTTTTTCACCTCAAAAGTATTTTTTTTACATCTTTAATGATTTCTCACCTTAATTCTGTATATAGTAAAAATACTGCGGAGCGAGTAAAAAATTCGGTTAAACCGAATTTACATGGTTAAGACCTTTTAACTTATCTCAAAATAAACTAAGTTTAGGGCTTAACTATAGTTATGAATGTCAAATTTGTATGGAAATATCTGTGGTTAAGGTTTAACCATGGTTATCTTGGAAATAAGTTACTCGCCCTAAATCAAAAACTTGTTTTTTAAATCCTGCAGCATATAGTATGATCACCCGACGCCAAGAAGTGAATAATCAGAGCAGAAATTACTGCTTGCTTGGAAGCAGTTTTGTCAGGGAAAGTTGAGCAGTGAAGCGATTACATTATTATATCATGCCTGATTTTTGTTCAAGATAGCTCGCGTGAAAGCACTTGTTTCGAGATCCAAAAAGGCATGAATTCAATGTTTTAATTAGTGCTCCTGTTTTTCTTTTAAAATGTCGATAATTCATGCCTTCTCGGAAGTGCATATTATAAAGCTTTTCAACTATTTAAAACATGCCTTCTCAAAAGCACAATATTCGTGAATATTTTTCCGTGAAGAGAAATTCCTCTTTTTTTAGTAAAACCTCTTATTTAATTTAAAATAACTTTTTTCCGCATTTTAAAAAATTTTGATAATTTGAAAAAATATTTAAGCAATCAAAATGTATTGCTCATTTCATGCCTTTTTGAAAAGCACAGCAAAAAGCGAAGTAAACAATTAATCAACTTAGGCCTTTCATTAGTGCTGTTGACGAAGCTATACATTTTGAGAAGCGGTAAAAGTAGCAGTAAGGAAGCAGTAATCGTTTTTACTGCTTCCACATTTTTGCTGGGATGTTTTATCAAAAATCAAATTTTTATCACATCAAAATTTTCTCAACACAAATTTATTTTTTATTTCAAACAATTTTTTTTTCACCACAAAAATAATTTTGATATTCAAACAGTTTTTTAGCTCTATATTATTTCTCATTTCAATTTATGTAGGTACACTCAGAATAAAATGTTAGTAGACAAATTTGCAAACGGGTTTCAATTTTACTTTACTATTTTTATACTAATTGCTTTTTGCTATTCCATAATAACACTATGGAACATTTTTGGGATTATTGTCTGGGGGGTGAGAAATTCCAAGTCAGGGTGATGGTACTAGGTCAGTATAGTAAAACCCTCAAAGGGTTTGGCGTTCGTATTTATGACCTTTTAAATTTTTTTCTTATCTTGATGTTTTTTCGCTTAGTTGTAACATTTTGGCAAAAACGTAGTTTAACATAACTCGAGAACCACTTGTCCGATTTTGATGAAACAAATTTAGAAAAATTTAGAATTACAATTTCTCTTATCTGTTTCTATACCGTTTTCCTATATGTGCAACACTTTCGAAGTTAAAAATGAATGTATGAAGGGAAAAAAGTATTTTTTGCCTAAAAATTTAAATATTTTTTTTTTTTAAATTCATAAAAAATCCAAAATGGAAAAAAGTGCCAGAACTAATTACTTTCGCGTAAAGTCACATAACTCATGAGCAAAAAAAGGCATAGATCATGAAAATCGATGCACGCGGTTCTCATTTATTCACAATTAGGTAAATGTATGAATTTCAAAAATTTGCTCCAGATATGCACAACATTATTTGGAGAAAACATTGACACTCACAAGCCGAACTCTCTCATATTTTTCTACTGTACTAAAAGAGAAATATTGATGTGGCAACACTGGTTCTGTAATGTTCACATAAAACATGCATTGTCATTATACTTCTTCTCTTTCTCACACTGGTTCTGTGATTTTTGTCATTCAACAAGTGCCGACGAACGCGAACAGTAAAAGTGATTTTTCTCCAGTTTTTTAAAAGTGAACAAAAGAGAACAGAATATGGAACTGTGCAAGCCAGATATAAATAGCTTTTGCTACTGCTGTGGTCAATATGTCTCAACACATAAAAAAAGGGGAAATTTCAGTACTGATTTTGTTCAAACATACGAAATGTACTTCAACCAAAATGTTATAGTGAACGAAAATTGGGTACCAAATATAGTGTGTAAAAGCTGCTACAACCGTCTAATGGATTGAAAAAATAGAAGACGTGAAAGTATGCCATTCGGTATCCCAATGACTTGGACTAATCCTGGCGAAGGTCACAATCCATTGAATTGCTATGCATGTGCGAATAAAGGAGCCGCAAAAAGGATAAGAAAATCGTATAATTACGTTGGTGTTGCAAGTGCCGCAACACCATTGCCTCATTCGGACCACATTCCTGTGCCAAAAGCTTCTAGCCCAGATATTTTCTCTTCTACGACTGCTCCGACATATCATGCACGTGATGATTCCCCATATGAGCCATCAGTATCCAATGAGCCAATTTTAATAAATCAAAATAAGCTTGATTCAATTGTTGCCAAGTTGGAATTAACACAGCATAAATCGGAAGAGCTGGCTTCCATTTTGAAATCAAACAATTTGTTGGCACCCGGTGTGAAAGTCACAGCTTATCGAAGTCGTCAGGCAACACTCCAAAGTTTATTCCTTGTGAATGATGAAAAAACTTCTGCATATTGCCCGGATATAGGAAAATTGATGGACACAATGGAAATAAAATATGAAGCAGATGACTGGAGATTATTTATTGACAGTTCAAAACTCAGCTTGAAGGCGGTTTTACTGCATCAGACCAATAAAAAACCTTCAGTTCCAATCGCCTACAGTACAGAAACGAAAGAAACATATGATGCACTGGAAAATATTTTAAAAATGGTTAACTACGCCAAACATATGTGGCGCATATGCTGCGATTTAAAAGTTGTAGCAATGCTTTGCGGTCTTCAAAGCGGCTATATAAAATATATGTGCTTTTTGTGCGATTGGGACACACAATTTTCCGGTGACCAATATGCATGCCACGGATGGAAACTCAGAGAGCACAGCAGGTTACAAACGGCCAATATTATTCGTGAGCCTCTAGTGCCGAAGGAGAAGATATTGCTGCCTCCACTGCATATTAAACTTGGAATTGTTAAGAATTTTATCAAAACTGTCGCCAAAAGAGATGAAGTTTTCTTGTGTTTGAAACTAATTTACCCGAGACTCAGCGAAAGTAAAATTAAAGAAGGTAAGTTATAATATCACATTCATTTCCCATGATTTTCCATCTTAACAAATTAATTTTTTCCAATCAGGCGTACAAATGGTCCAGATATACGAAAGCTGATTAAAAGTGACGCATTCAACAATATTTTGATTGACGCTGAATTGAATGCATGGCAGGCAATCAAAGAAGTAATAGAAGGCTTGTTGGGAAAGCATCGTTCTAACAACTACGATGTTTCTGTCGCAAGGATGTTAAGAGCATTCTCGGAAATTGGTGTCCACATGTCCTTGAAAATCCATTATTTACATCATCATCTGGACTACTTCAGCAAACAATTGGCTACCGAATCTGATGAACAAGGTGAACGCTATCATCAAGTTGCTATGCCATTTGAAATGAGGTAATACTGATTTTTTATTTTTTCAAACTCATTTTAATAAAACAAAAACTTACAGATATAGAGGCAAAAAGTCGCCGAGTGCAATAATTGCGGAAATTTGCTGGTGGAGTAAGTTAGTGTGGCAAGACAAGGATGATCTTGATGATAAAGAATTTTCAGGAGATGCAGAAGGGCCAACAGTGGAGTCACACATTGACATTATGTGTGGTTCAGAAACTGATGATAGCGATGAATGCGATGCCACTAGTCCCGAACAACCACCATCGAAAAAGTCTAGGCAATATTTATTAAAATAAATAAAAATAAATAAAATAAAAATAAAAAATTATAAAAATGTTTACTTAATTTTTTTAGTAGTTTATGGCCAGAAGTCTGGAGTTATTGGGGAAAATTTATGAAAAAGGCGATAAATGACACTTTTTTGAATAAAAACAAAAATCAATATTCTTGTCAAAATGGGATACCTTCACTTAATTGTAAATAAAAGCAGAACGCGTTAAATTTTGTTTATAGGTTATGTGACTTTACATGAAATTAATAACACTTGATCCTTTTTTCCGTTTTGGATTTTTTATGAATTTAAAAAAAAAAAATTTTAATTTTTAGGCAAAAAAATATTTTTTTTTCTCCACAAATTTATTTTTACCGGCAAAACTGTTGATTATAAAGAAAAACGTTATATGAACGGATTAAAGAAATTGTAATTCTTAATTTTTCTAAATTTGTTTCATCAAAATCGGACAAGTGGTTCTCGAGTTATGTTAAACTACGTTTTTGCCAAAATGTTACAACTAAGCGAAAAAACATCAAGATAAAGAAAAAATTTAAAAGGTCATAAAAAAAAATGACACATACGAACGCCAAACCCTTTGAGGGTTTTACTACACTGATCTAGTACCATCACCCTGACTTGGAAGTTCTCACCCCCCAGATTGGCTGTTGTACTGTGTAATTGTTATTTATATAATAACTAGCGGGCGCAGCCCGCTACGTTGTTAGCGTGCCTTAAAGGTTAAGGGGGGGGGGGGCTGCGCCCTCCACAATTTTTATTAAATTCGTTTTTTTATTTAAAGTTTTTTTATTTAAAGCCTTCACCCAGCCACCACAAATAAATAATTCTGCACAACAATGGGTTTAAAATAAATAAATATTTGATCATTTTTTCTCATGAAAGTGGATTGTTAGTAATGAATCCATAATAAATTGCAATATACGTGTGTATGTTAAGATAATTTGGTAAAGTGCGAACTTAGGTAGATAGACCCGTAAGTAGTTTTGTTCATTTGTGTTTTGAATGAAAATAAATAACGTAAAGCAGGGTTGGAAAGCATTTTATAATATTAAAAATAGCGGGCAAAGCTACGTTGTTAGCGTGTCTTAAAGTTTTTTTTTTAATTCCAGTTTATGTAAAGGTAGACCTGGCAATTCAAGTAAATTCACAAATTCAGTTGGAAAATTTACTGCGGCGGTTTCTTCCACCGGTGCTTCGTTACATTAAGTTTAAATATCGGAATATATAAGTTCCATTCCTTTTCTAAGGTTTTTTCTCTTTCAGAAAATTTGTTTAACTTTTTGGGGAGTATGTTTCAATGCTACATAAGTTTCATATTCCGTTGATAGTGTTTGAACAGGTAATTCCCTCTTCCAATCCATTTGCATTGTCTATAATTTCAATTCCGCTCGTTCAACGTTTATATCCATTTCATTCCACTTGTGTAGTGTTTCAATCCCACTCGTTTTCTATTTAGTTTCTTAATTTTAGTGTTTCATATACACTTGTTCTTTAAGTTTTAGGTTTCTAGCTAAAGACGTAGACGTTAAGAGGGGGGGGGGCAATTTTCCCCTTTTGAACCACCATTTTTACCACGTTCCTGTCCAAAGTCCTAGAAATGCCTTGTCGATAAGTTAGCCCATACTCCAAGGAAAACATATTATATATTACAGGTTTCTAGCCGAAGGGTTCGGTTAGGCCATCAAGGGGGAGAATTATTCCGTTTTTACCCCTCCCGGTAGGAATTTCCAAAAATTCCGTCTTAGAGGACGTCTGCGTTGGAGGAGGAACCTACTACATACATAATTTTAGGTCTCTATATCCAGCAGTTTGGCCAGGCCGTCAAGGGGGAAGTTTTTTCCCTTTTTACCCCTCCCGGTATGAATTTCCAAAAATACCATCTTAGGGGACGTCAACGTTGGAGAAGGAACCCAATTTAAGATCCCTTGTTCCAGCAGTTTGGCCAGGCCGTTAAGGGGGAGACTTTTCCTGTTTTTGACCCTACCTGTAGAAATTTCCAAAAATCTCATCTTAGCGGATGTCTACAATAGAGGAGGAACTTTAGTACCAAATTTCAACTTCCTACCTCCAGCGGTTTGGACAGGCCTTTAAGCGGCACTTTTCGCTTCATTAATCCCCATTTTTGCAATGTCCCTGTCCAAAAAGCACCTCCTCGGTAAGTGAGCACATACTCCAAGTAACATATGTTTTACATTTCAGGTTTCTAGTCAACTGTTACTATTTGTGCCCCTCTCGGTAGGAATTTCCGAAAATCCATCGACAGGGAATTCCAGCTTCCTAGTTCCAGCAGTTTGAGTAGGCTGAGAGGAACTTAAGTACCGAATTTCAGCTTCCTAGTTCCAGCAGTTTGGACAGGTCGTTAAGGGGCAACTTTCCCTTTTTGAGCCCCCATTTTATAACGACCCTGTCCAAAATTCAAAAAAGTATCTTTCTAATAAGTTAGCCCTCCCTCCAGGGACCCACATTTTAAGCTTCAGGTTTCTAGCCGAAGGGGTTTTTACCGGCCCCCAAGGTGAGGCTTTTTTTTTTTTTTTGCCCCTCCCTATAGGAATTTACAAAAATTCCATCTTCGCGGCTATCTGCGATGGATGAGGAACATTCATACCAAATTTCAACTGCATTGCCTAAGCGGTTTGGGCAGGCCGTTAATGGGGACATTTTTCCCTTTCAACCACCATTTTTACTATGTTCCTGTTCCAAAATAGAAAAATTACGTTGCCGGTGAATTAGTCCTACTCTAAGGAATACATATTTAAAATTTTAGGTTGGCCAAAAGGGATTGGGCAAGCCGGCAGGAGGAGACTTTTACCTTATTTCCCCTCCCGATAGGAATTTCAAAAATTCCGTCTAAGCGGACGCCTACACAGAAGCAGGAACTCACATACCGAGTTTCCTTTTGGGATATCCTGTAGGGAATTCCAAAAATACAAACTTAGTCGATGTCTACTACAGTGGAGGAATCTTTATACCAAATTTCAACTTCTTACCTCCAGTGGTTTGGGCAGGCACTTTTCCAATTTGTGAGACTGTTTATGGGGAGACTTTTCCCCTTTTTGCCCGTTCCGGTAGGAATTTCCAAAAATCCCGTCTTAGCGCACGTCTATGCCGAATATCAAGAAACCTTGTTTTAGTGGAGATATCCGTGGGGGGAGGAAAAAAAGTAGTTTTTTTGAAATTATATATTATTTTAAATGGTACTTTTTGGAAAAACGAAATTTTTTGGAAAAAGATACTTTGTTTTTACAAAGTACTTTATTTGTACTTTTTTTGCAAAAGGTATTTTTTTTTAAAAAGTTTTTTTTTGGAAAAATGTATGTTTTTTGGAAAAAGGTACTTTTTTTGGAAAAGGTACTTCTTTTGGAAAAGGAAAATTTTTTTAGAAAAAGGTACTTTTTTTTGGGAAAAGGTACTTTTTTTTGGAAAAGGTACTTTTTTTGAAAAAGGTATTTTTTTGAAAAAATGTATATTTTTTGGGAAAAGGAAAATTTTTTTAGAAAAAGGTACTTTTTTTGGGAAAAGGTACTATCTTTTGGAAAAGGTACTTTTTTTGAATAAGTTATTTTTTTCGAAAAATGTATGTTTTTTGGGAAAAGGTACTTTTTTTTTGGAAAAGGTACATTTTTTTAGAAAAAGGTACATTTTTTGGAAAAAGGTACTTTTTTTAAAAAAGGTACTTTTTTTGGAAAAAGGTACTTTTTTTGGAAAAAGGAATTTTTTTTGGAAAAAGGTCCTTTTTTTGGAAAAAGGTACTTTTTTTGGAAAAAGGTACTTTTTTTGGAAAAAGGTACTTTTTTCGGGAAAAGGTACTTTTTTTTGGAAAAAGGTACTTTTTTTGGAAAAAGGTACTTCTTTTGAAAAAAGGTACTTTTTTTGGAAAAAGGTACTTTTTTTGGAAAAAGGTACTTTTTTTGGAAAAAGGTACTTTTTTTGGAAAAAGGTAATTTTTTTGGAAAAAGGTAATTTTTTTGGAAAAAGGTACTTTTTTGGAAAAAGGTACTTTTTTTTGGAAAAGGGTACTTTTTTTGGAAAAAGGTACTTTTTTGGAAAAAGGTACTTTTTTTGGAAAAAGGTACTTTTTTTGGAAAAAGGTACTTTTTTTGGAAAAAGGTACTTTTTTTTGGAAAAAGGTACTTTTTTTGGAAAAAGGTACTTTTTTTGGAAAAAGGTACTTTTTTTGGAAAAAGGTACTTTTTTTTGGAAAAAGGTACTTTTTTTTTGGAAAAAGGTACTTTTTTTTTGGAAAAAGGTATTTTTTTTGGAAAAAGGTACTTTTTTTGGAAAAAGGTACTTTTTTTGGAAAAAGGTACTTTTTTTGGAAAAAGGTACTTTTTTTGGAAAAAGGTACTTTTTTTGGAAAAAGGTACTTTTTTTGGAAAAAGGTACTTTTTTTGGAAAAAGGTACTTTTTTTGGAAAAAGGTACTTTTTTTGGAAAAAGGTACTTTTTTTGGGAAAAGGTACTTTTTTGGAAAAAGGTACCTTTTTTGTCCCCTTTTTGCCCCTCCCGATAAGAATTTCCAAAAATGCCGTCTCAACGGACGTCTACACCGGTCGAGGAACCTACATACCAAATTTCAACTTCATAGCTCCAGCAGTTTGAGCAGGCCGTCAAGGGGGAGACTTTTTCCCCGTTTTGCCCGTCCCTGTAAAAATTTCCAAAACTCCCGTCTTGGTGGATGTCTACGATAGTGGAGGAACCTTTATACCAAATTTCAACTTCTTACCTCCAGCGGTTTGGGCAGGCCGTCAAGGGGGGCCTTTTTCCCCTTTTTAACCCCCATTTTTACAACGTCCCTGTCCAAAATTCTAGAAAGTACTTTCCAGAAAAGTTAGCCCCTACTCCAAGGAACACATATCTTAAATTTCAGCTTTCTAGCCAAAGGGGTTTTGGCAGGCCGTCAAGGGGGACACTTTCCCCCTTTTTGCCCGTTCCGGTAGGAATTTCCAAAAATCCCGTCTTAGTGGACGTCTACCCCGAAAGAGGAACCTACATAACAAATTTCAACTTCCTAGCTTCAGCGGTTTGGGCTGGGCGATGTTGAGTGAGTCAGTCAGTCAGTCAGTCAGTCACGTTATCCTTTTATATATAGAGATTGCTAGTAAAAATATATACTTCAGGAAACGTTTTTGCTATTCTCATTTTATAAGTTACTGAATTTTAAACTAATTTTCGTCGCAGATTTCAAAAGGCATTTTACAAATTTTTTAAAACTGTGTTGGAAAAAGTAGCAAAATATTTTTTTATTATTTAATTTAAAAAACGAATATTAAAGTTATTTCTTTTTACTTCTACTTACAAATTAAAACTAAAAACAGCTCGTATTTAAACCAATCGAAACTGACAATTATTTTTATTTACATGAAAATAATCAAATTTAATGAACACTCAGAAAAGTTCTGCAGTTACTTCACGGCAGTTATTTGTGTAGGAATGCGGTTGTAGTAAGAGATGAGCGATATTTTCATACCGGTGATTTAATCACAGTTATTGATAAATCACTGGTAACGGCAGTGATCATATATTTCAAATCGCAGTTACTCGGAATGTCGTTCTTTTAATATTGTTGTACTATTCTTTCTTCAAACTTCATTGTGCACAGTAATACATATTTTTTTCAATAACAGTGACTTGCTTTCACACTCTTCTGAATAAAATGTCTCCTTCTATCATGTCTTTGTTACCGGTCGCAACTATTCTTCTTTTAAGGCCCAGTTTTTAGGAAGTGGATTATCTTTAAACTTAGTTTAACGCAGTTTGTAACTGGAATACTGCTTTTAAAATGTGGTTTATTTTGTGTTATTTCAATAAAGAAATAAATTATACTCTAGAAAAAGTTTTTCCGGCAAATTTTTGTTAATAAACTTTGAAATGGCTGACAAAATTCGTTGTCGGTTTAACTAAACCAAGTTTAACTGACATTTTAAAAACTCGCCATAAATATTATTTCGTTTATTTATCAGAAAATAGCAGTCTTTTCCATAGAAAAACCGTGATCACGATCACAGTTTAAAAGAACAACGATTTGCAAATCACATTCACTGAGAACAATGTTACTGAAAAATTGCCGGATCGCCCATCTCTATTACAAACCCGTGATCACGGTCACTGTTTAAAAGAACGGTGATTTGAAAATCACGATCACTGGTAGCAGCGTTATTCAAAAATCACCGGATCGCTCATCTCTAGTTGTAGTTGTGTTAACTATAATTGCAGTAATTTTACGTAGAGAAAGAAGTGTTCAATGTTTTTGGTAGTTATTTTTTTAAACAAACTAAAAAATTACTACATTGTAGTAACATAATTGCATTTGTAGTTGTTTTTACTAAATTTGTCAGTTGATTTTTAACAGTTAAAAATAACTTCATATAGCAGTTGATTTAAATGAAAATGTAGTGTACACACACCTTTTTAAATGCAAATCCAGTGAATTTATATGACATTTGCAGTTGATTTTAAGTGCCATTTGCAGTTGATTTTACCTACATTCCCTGAGTGTACGATGAGAGAACCTTAGTATTATTAATAAATTTTCCATTGGAATTCGCTCATATAATTTTTGTAAAATTGTTTTTATTTATATCAAAATTCACAAATCCGGAAATTTTTGTACAAAAATTTCTTTAAATCTGCGACATTTTTTAAATTGTTTCCAAAGAAAATTTATGAAATTCTTTGAGCGTAGATAAAAGTTTTTAGAAATATTATAGAATTCCATTTCAATGGCACAGAAAGAAAGTAGGCACCAATAATCGAATTTGCACACACAAATTATTTTGAAGGTAAAATTAACTAAAAATACAATTTAAAACGAATAAAATTTAAGTTAAAAACCGGTCTACTCACATTTTCATTTAATTGAACAATTTTTTTTTATTTGTTTTTGACTATCAATAACTGACTATCAGAAACTGTAAAATCAACTAAAGTTAATTTATTTTTACTATAAATATAACAAATAAAAACAATTCAAATAACTGTATTGTTGTTTTTTTTTTTTTTCAAACAACTTTTACTACAAAATACCTTTTTTGGTTCATTTCGTGTTACTGTTATTCCTTTTAAAAATAACTGAACTGAAAAATTTCAAAAACAACTAACAAAAACTGACTGTATTTATTTTGTGAGTGTAAAAACACATTTCTTTTAAATTGAAATTTTATTCCCAAACATTTTTTGTTTGAAATGTTTGTAAATTGTTATTTCTTATATAAAATTTGTTTAAAGATAAAAATTCTAAGTTACAAAATAAATAACAAAATATTTTTTTGGATCTACAATTTCTATTGTTGGCGAGTTTTTAAAAAGTTTTTTTTTTGTATTTAAAAAAACGGTATGAGTAAGATGTTTAAAAATTTAATTAGAATTTTGTAAATTCTTTCGTACATTTTTTCGGAGACAGCTATGCATAAACCGCACATTTTCCGATTAAAGTTTTTTAACTTTTTAAATTAAACTACAAAATAAAGTTTCCTGACCTTGATATTTTTTTTTAAATATTTTCACATGAGGATTTTTAATGACTTTATTCATGTAATAAACTTCATATATTCCTACTACTACTCATAGTTGATGGTTTTGGTAAATGTAAAGTGTAGTCTATGTACATTAGAGTGTCCCTTAAAAATAGATTTTATTGGAAATGGTCCCAAATGGAAGAAATCGATTTTTTTTTTGGAAAACGTTAACCCGTGCCGAAAGTTGGACGAAAATTACCCATTTTGGAAAAAAAGTATATTACTATTAAAAATTCCCAAAATTCGAAATTTCGAAAAAAATTATTTTTATTTCATTTATTCATTTAATATAGTCAAAAAGATTCAGGCATGGAATTTTGACTTCATCGGATATCATTAACCCACTTTAGCCTGGAATCCAAAATGACCCACGACGAATTTGATAAAAATGCAAAAACGTGTTTTTTTTAAATTAATTTTAAAGATTTTTTAAAATGCTTAATTTAGAGGTGTCGATTACTATTTGTACCACATAATAGTTGATATTAAAAAAAAAAAAAATAAATTGGAAAAATGATAATTCGAGTTTGTATTTGGAGCTACTGCTTCCAGGACATTTTACAAAAATTGCTCATTTTGGCAAAAATTTAACAAAATTTTAATGTTTTCATCAAATTTTACACAGTTTTCGGAAAAGATCACTTAAATTTGGTTAGACTATAATTTGCTTTATATTAGTTTAAAAAATATTTGACCCTTAGTGGCCTGGGTTCAGAAAAGACCCACGAAACTTAATATTAATTATGACTACGAGATTTTAAAGCCATTAAATGTCAACTGTATAAAAATAATTATTTTATGTAACGTTATCCACATGGTGTCAATTTTTATACTTTTGGCCAAAAACGCCTCACTAGGAAATTTACAGAATAACACCTTTCATAATTTTCGGAAAATTATCACTTTGAATAAATAAAAAAAAAAATTTTCCACTTGATAAAAATTATTATTTTGAGTAACTTGATCCATATAGGGTTAATGTTCTCACTTTTCACAAAAAAAATACCCACTAGGAAATTTACAGAATAACATTTGTCAGATTATATTATGAAAGCTGTTAATCTGTAAATTTCCTAGTGCGGCGTTTTTGGCCAAAAGTATAAAAATTAAACCCATATGGATCACGTTACAAAAAATAATTATATTTTTCCAGTTGAGATTGTTTTTTTTATCAATTTAATGGCTTTACAATCTCGTAGTCCTAATTAGTATTAAGTTTCATGGGACTTTTCTAACCCAAGGTCACTAAGGGTTAAAGATTTTTTAAACAAATATAAAGATAATTATAGTTTAACCAAATTTAAGTGATGCTTTTCTGAAAACTGTGTAGAATTTGATGAAAACATTCAAATTTTGTTAAATTTTTATAAAATGAGCAATTTTTGTAAAATGTACTGGAAAGCAGTCGCTCCAAACACAAACTCGAATCAACATTTTTCCAATTTATTTTTTTTCTTTAGTATCAACTATTGCATGCTACAAATATCAATCGACATCGCCAAATTAAGTATTTTAAAAAATCTTTAAAATTAATTTTAAAAAAACACGTTTTTGCATTTTTATCAAATTCGTGGGTCATTTTTGATTCTAGGCAAAATTGGGTTAATGATATCCGATGAAGTCACAATTCCACATCTGAATAACTCTGACTATATTAAATGAATAAGTGAAATAAAAAGTAAATTTTTTCGAAATTTAGAATTTTGGGAATTTTTAATAGTAATATACTTTTTTTTCCAAAATGGGCCATTTTCGTCCAACTTTCGGCACGGGTTAACGTTTTCCAAAAAAAAAAAAAAAATCGATTTCTTCCATTTGGGACCATTTCCAATAACACTGGGGGGTGTAGTGAACGAAAATCGACAAATCGCTATTTTAAGGGACAGTCTAATGTACATGTCTATGAGTCTACAAGTGTTAAATGTGAATAATATGTGTGCTCAACTTTAACGGTTTATTTGTTATGGTTATATGCTCATTTTCACATGTACAATTTAAGTTAGTGTGAATGTGTATAAATACACATTATTTTTTAATTAAAAAGATATTACGGGGTTTCAACAGGGGGTTTTCTTAACATTTATTAAGTCATTTTAAAGCGTGTCTAAATATATTTTATATTCTTATTGTATTTTTTTTTTGTTGTTTTCGTTTAATAAAGATATGATTTGGATGATTTCTACTTAACAAGTATTGAAATAAAACTGCTAATTGTTTAAGTCTAACTAACCTCTAAATTATTTGTGTTAATTACTCGTATATCCTGGATAAAAAAAAATAATAAATTGTTTATTGATTTACTTGTATGATTAATTAAATATCTGTTTCGGTTTATTTCAGATTAATTTATACACAAATTCAAGTACAATGCTAAGGAAAGTTGTTTACAAAATGCTGGGTTATTTACGGTACTACTTTTTTAATGGCAGAAAATATAAGAATGTAATAAATATGATATTTTTAATATTACAGGTAAGAAATTTATAATATTTAGCAAATCAAAGTAAGTGTAAATAAAAATTAATATATCATTTTTTGAATTTATAAATGGCTTATAAAAACAATTTTTCATACAAAATTAATTATATAAACGTGATATAAGGTTTTAAAATAGTTATGCATAAAGTAATAAAGTCGTAGCATATTTTACGGATGTATAAAATATATGTATCTAAAGCAGGGATCGGCAAAGGCATACAACCTTAGTTTTGTGCTTGTATGAGTGAGATATAACTTTCCCTCTCTCAATGCACTGAAAGAAATTTCTGTATAATTTTCTCATACTTATTTATGTGTAATTAGAATATAAAAATAAAATAGAACAAAATAGAAAATAATTTAAAAATGAAATTTTGAAAGAAAAACTCGTTATAGAATTCTTGGCAAAGTTGCAGTTAAAAATTTTAATTTTATTGTGCTATTAAGCATGGCGATAAAGGTATATATAATTAAACTCGGTTTATAGATGGCGAAACACAACGATTGTCCTTTTTTCAACAAAAATAACCTATTATCGTTTACCGAATTTCCATTCTTCGTCAAACATTTCGTTCAGTGTAACGCTAGCAACATGCGTCGACACAACCTCATCGAAGGAATGCTCAAGCGAGACTGAATAACTTTGTTTGTTTTTATTCAATGTGTGAGCATATGTAGGTGTGAGTGAGTTGCACGCGTGCATAGAAATGCCGATCGCTGATCTAAAGAAAGAATGCATTAAATAAAATAGGGTCATAAAAAAAATTTATAAAAAATTAATATGATTTATAAAAAAATTTCATAGTCTAAAATTAATAATAAAAAATTAATTTAAAAAAAATAAAAATTATAGGATTATTCTCTCAGGAAATGACGATATATTATAAAAAAAAAAAAATAAAAAAAGTAAATACTATTGAACAATTTCATATACATAAAGAACATTTTCATTAAATTTATGGAGATCTAATTTATGAAATTCAATGAATTTTTTTAATGAAATTATGAAATTTTATGAAAGATAAGTTATGAAAAATTTCATAATATTAATTAAATATTATATACATAATGAAATTCTTCATTGGTTCTACGAAAAAAATTCTATGAAATTATATCATTGATATAATGAAGGATAATTCTCTCAGTGTAGATAACTGAAAACATTCTTAAAATGGGTCTAAGTAGCATATATTTTAAATGCCAACAAAATCCGACAACGGGTTCTATGTTTGGTGAAAAATGGTTTAACATTGAGTTGTCCTAGGAGGGGAGTACTCACACTTCAATGGAAACAAAATTTCATCAATTGAAAATAAAAAAAAGTTAGCAACAGAAAAAAATACTTTTTTTTTTGCCGCTACTAGGTATCAAACTTGCGACCTCAAAATTGCGAGTATAAGCATCTACCGCTGAGCTTTCTGTGTTAAGTGGCATAAAAAACCCACTTCAACAAAAGCATTTATTAAACAAGTTCAAAAGCTACACTGCAATTCAATATTTTTTAGTGCCTTTTTAACAAGTTCATAAAGTACAATTTTTCATAATTTTTATTTTATTTATCTTTAAAAATTATAAAATTAATCAAATATTGAATTTAAAGAAAATATTAAAAAAAAATAATGAATATTGGTCTTGTTAAGATTCAAACCCGCGATCATCTGTTTGAAAATAATTGGGTGTATAACTTAAAAATGTGGGATTCGCAACAGATGGCGTATCTTTTACATATGGTTTGTGTCTTTAATAACTTATATAGCATTTTGAAGGGTTAAGATCTGTCATTTATTCTCACTTAGTCATTGAACGAAATAGTGTACCCAAACAATAAAGTTTTTTTTTGTGTGTCATAAAAAGAAGTTATTTTTGCATCGCATCATTACTGATGATGAAAAATGGATCCATTACGACAGCCCGAAGCGCAAGAAATCGTATGTAAAGCCGAATATCCATGGCGCCAAGGTAATTCTCTTTATTTGGTGGAACCAGAAGGGTCCCATCTATTATGAGCCACTGCATTCGGGCCAGACGATCTGCGCTGAACACAATTGATTCGTTTGAGGCGAGCATTGGCCAATAAACGCCCGGAATATGCGACCAGACATGAAACCGTAGTATCCCATCATGACACCACTCGGCCACATGTTATAAAACCGGTAAAAAAAACTATTTAGAAAATAGTGGTTGGGAAGTTTTGCCTCACCCGCCTTATAGTCCAGACCTTGCTCCGTCCGATTAAGATTAGATAAGATTAGGTTAATACTATAACTGCTGCTTGGTTGTCATAGTAACGCCAAGACATGGGACATAGGGACATCCCAATCACCTAGCGGTATGAAATACACTTTACGACCTATTCTCATATCTACCAAATACAAATAACAAAAATTTCATAAAAATTGGTCAAGCCGTTTCGGAGGAGTACGAACACAAACACCGTGACACGAGAATTATATATATATATTAGACTGTCCCTTAAAATATTGATTTGTCGATATTCGTTCATTACACCCCCCAGTTTTATTGGAAATGTTCCCAAATGGAACAACTAATTTTTTTTTTTTTTTTGAAAAACGTTGACCCATGCCGAAAGTTGGACGAAAATGGCCCATTTTGGAAAAAAAGTAAATTACTATTAAAAATTCCCAAAATTCTAAATTTCGAAAATATTTATTTTTTATTTCACTTATTCATTTAATGTAGTCAAAATTATTCAGATATGGAATTTTGACTTCATCGGATATCATTAACCCACTTTTGCCATGAATCAAAAATGACCCACAAATTTGATCAAAATGCAGAAACGTGTTTTTTTTTTTAAATTAATTTGAAAGATTTTTTAAAATGCCCAATTTGCAGATGTCGATTGATATTTGTACCATGCAATAGTTGATATTACAGAAAAAAAATAAGTTGGAAAAATGGTAACTCGAGTTTGTGTTTGGAGCGACTGCTTTCCAGGACATTTTACAAGAATTGCTCATTTTATCAAAAATTTAACAAAATTTTAATGTTTTCATCAAATTTTACACAGTTTTCGGAAAAATATCACTTAAATTTGGTTAGACTATAATTATCTTTATATTTGTTTAAAAAATAGTTAACCCTTAGTGGCCTGGGGTCAGAAAAGACCCATGAAACTTAATATTAATTATGACTACGAGATTGTAAAGCCATCAAATTGATAAAAAAAAAAATCTCAACTGGATAAAAATAATTATTTTATGTAACGTAATCCATATGGGGTTAATTTTTATACTTTTGGCCAAAAACGCCCCACAGAATAACACCTTTCATAATTTTCGGAAAAATATTACTTTGAATGAATAAAAAAAATATTTTTCCCTTGATAAAAATTATTATTTTGAGTAACTTGATCCATATAGGGTTAATGTTCTCACTTTTCACAAAAAAAAACCCACTAGGAAATTTACAGAAAAACATTATCAGATTTTTATTAAATTAGGATATGCGATGGAGGGTACAAAACTAACGAACAAGCGCAATTCTCTATAGCCCCAATCTTATTTTTAAGGGTTAAAAAGGTGGGGTCAAAAGTGTCCGTAAGCTAATAGCAATTTTAGTTTTGAAATCGTATTGGATTCTAATTAAAAGCTTTTGCTTTTTATGCATTTATTGCTTTCTATTTAGAAAGATGTTATTCTGAAAATTTTCAAGTGTGCTTTTTTTGCCGAAAAGTGAAAGCATTAACCCTATATGGATCAAGTGATACAAAATAATAATTTTTATCAAATGTAAAAAATATTTTTTTCATCCATTTTGAGTGATATTTTTTCGAAATTTATGAATGATGTTATTCTCTAAATTTCGTAGTGGGGCGTTTGTGGCCAAAAGTATAAAAATTAACCCCATCTGGATCACGTTACATAAAATAATTACTTTTATCCAGTCGATATCTTTTTTTTTAATCAATTTGATAGCTTTACAATCTCGTAGTCATAATTAATATTAAGTTTCATGCGTCTTTTCTGACCCCAGGTCACTAAGGGTTAACGATTGTTTAAACAGATGTAAAGATAATTATAGTCTAACTGAATTTAAGTGATATTTTTCCGAATATTATGTAAAATTTGATGAAAACATTAAAATTTTGTTTAATTTTTCACAAAATGAGGAATTTTTGTTAAATGTCCTGGAAAGCAGTCGCTCCAAACACAAACTCGAATTATCATTTTTCCAATTTATTTTTGATCTTTAATATCAACTACTATGTGGTACAAATAGCAATCGACATCTCCAACTTAGGCATTTTAAAAAATCTTTAAAATTAATTTTAAAAAAAACACGTTTTTGCATTTTTATCAAATTCGTGGGTCATTTTTGATTCCAGGCTAAAGTGAGTTAATGGTATCCGATGAAGTCAGAATTCCACGTCTGAATCATTTTGACTATATTAAATGAATAAGTGAAATAAAAAGTTAATTTTTTCGAAATTTAGAATTTTGGGAATTTTTAATAGTAATATACTTTTTTTTTCCAAAATGGGCAATTTTCGTCCAACTTTCGGCACGGGTTAACGTTTTCCAAAAAAAAAAAAATAATAAAACTAGGGGGTGTAATGAACGAAAATCAACAAATCACTAATATAGATTTCTTTAATCCGAAATATGACTTTGGAGAAATTGGATAAAACTTTAAAATTTCTCAAAGGTTTCTTTAAAAAAGGATGTCGTTTTCATGAAAAGTCAATGGTAATTTCTTGGTTCATACTTAAAAAAAATAGTTTTTTTAAATTCTTAATATAACTACACTTTCGCGTAAATTTGTAAGAAGTTTAAAAGTGGAATCTCAATTTAGTTCTGAGTCAGGAACTAAAAAAAAATAAAACGTGGTAGGTGGCTAGGTGTGATTGAGAATCTAAACGATACGGTTATTACTTCTTTGTTAGTTACAGGAAATTGATTATATTGTCACCACAAAATAAACTCTAAATTTACAAATTAATTTCTTAGTTGAATAGTTTACTGCTGTTTTATTAATTTTTATCAAATTTTACTGTTAAAATTACTTATTTCGCAGTTATTTCTGCTGACATATTATCAAATAAAAAAACGATATTTTTACCAAAAATTTATTTTTGTGTTTGAATTTTTTTGTTTTTTTTTTAATTATAATCTTTGTTTTAGATGACCTTTAAAATTTTGTTTAATCCCTTTTAACATTTGTAGATATTATTTCTCATTAAAACCATGTGGATGTTTGAAAATAATTCATTTAAATTGAATTGTTAACTAAACCGCATAAACAAAAACCAAACAAAAAATTGGCTTACGAAATTATTTTCATTCGGTATAATACCAAACATTTACAAACATACATAAAATTGAACTGAAACATACTTAGTTGAAAATTTTCAAGCATCATCATTTTCATATTGTGTTAACTACATAACTGAATGAAAAACATAAGTTTTCCGGTGAATGCGTACAATTTTTGATAAAAAAAAAAAAAAAAAAAAAACCGCAACAAAAACAATAAAGAGCAGACTTTGAACAAAAAACAAACAAAAAAAAAACCAAAAATGAAGATGAGATTTTTAATATTATTCATAGAATTGAATATTTTAAAGCAGTGGTTCTTAAATGGTTGTTCTCACTTAAAAACTCAAAAACAAAAAGATAAAAAATTAAGAATAATTTAATAGAAAAATTAGTAAAACGTCTTGTATTTCAAGTGTACTAGTTTTCAGAAATTTTTTCGCTGAAATTTAATTTTCAGCAAAAGTTTTAGTTATATTTTTTTAACACTAAACTAATTTTGAACTAATATTCTACAAATTTATTTTGTTACAAATATTGTGCTCACAAACATATTTATAGCGCGAACGACAACCAGATAGACAAGATGTAGATATCGCATCCTGGATGTAGTACAGACAACGGTGATGATAGATTTTTTAGCAAATAAATTAACTAAAATATAAGTTCTCCCTATCAAAAATAGTATATAATTTGATACAATCAAGTGTGGTTAATGTGATATCATATAAAATTGTATGTAATTTCATCAATATAAACAAAATTATACAACTTAGATCTAATAACATTGGGCCATTTTCCCTATCAAATTATATAAAATTTTGTATGGTTATATATGATCTAACAATTTATATATACATATATGCAATTTAATAGGGAAATTGACCCAATATTATTTGATCGAAGTTGTGTAAATTTATTTATGTTGATTCAATTATATACACACAGAAAACAGATTCGTAGTTCCAACCGAATTTTTCGCAAACCGAATTTTTGTAGTTCCAGATACAATCACTTTTATTTATTTTTAATAGCATTGTAACTACCGAAATTTATTTACAATTTTTGAATTTTTGTTGTGTTAATAGATTACTTTAATGTTTGTGGATTATAAATTCTATAAATAGAAAAACACGTTCCACAAAATTTATTTAAAAATTAAAATTTTTTATCGCTTACTGGGATCGAACCCCCGACCCTCCGCTTGTCAGCCCATTGCTTTCCCTCTAAGCTAAGCTCTATTTAAATTTTTTTAATCCAATTTCAAATTTGAATTTCTTCAGGTTTGAAAGTTTTGTCTATAAATAAAATTATATCAACAACAGAAAATCAGAAATTGAATAAAAAAAAAATTTTAAAAAAATTTTATATCGCGAACTGGGATTGAACCGGCGACCTTCCGTTTGTCAGCCCATTGCTTTTCCTTTAGGCTAAACTCGACATAAATTTTTTTTTGTCAAATTTCAAATTTGAATTTCTTTAGGTTGAAAATTTAAATATTTTGTTTTTGAATAAAATTATATTCACAACAGAAAATCAATTGTGTCTTTTAATTTGAATCAATAAAAAAATTATTTAAAAAAAAAAGTAATGCCTTGGTTGAGGTTTGAACTCAAATCTCTAAGGCTATAAGGATGTGTCTCTACCTCCTGCGCCACAGATACTTACGTTTAGTTGTTGTCTAACCTAGAATTTAAACACGCATATGTATGAAACGAAAAAATATGATAGATTCCAAAATTTTATTATGATAAATAAAATTTCTGTTCCTTGTCTCAATATATTATTACAATTACCAAAATAATGGAAGTTAATGGTTAAAGCTACTAAAGTTAAAAAAATTTTTAAATTGATTGGAAAAACTAATACTTTGGATAGAGCGATCGATTTTATTGAAACACAACTGATACTAAATTGTTGCTGCCGATATTTTATTTAAATGACTAAATCTTCGATAAATTGGTGGTTGTTGGTATTGAAGGTAATGTGAAAGTTAGTAATTTTTCAATATTGGTTAGAAAAGCCAATATTTTGGATAATGTGACAGTGTTTTGGTTCATCATATATATTTTTTGTTCACAAATAAATATAACTTTCCTGATGATGAATTTTAAATAACTGCAATTAAAATTATTGAATGATGAAAATATTTCGTTGTTTCCGATAGAATTCCAACCAATTTATTTTCTGTGTGTACAACTAGCGGGCCAAGCCCACTACGTTGTTAGCGTGCCTTAAAGTTTAGAATTAAATTTCTTTTAGATAAAATAAAACACAATATTTGTTGTTAAGGTAAATTTATAGTAATGTTTAAGTACAAATACTATTTTTTGCCTCTTCATTTTTATATAAATAAATCATTTAGTATACCAACACGTGAGCATGTAGCAACTAATTGTCTGTTGTTCAAGCCATCGGCGTAGATAGGTCGAATTTTTTTAAAGTAAAGTTTTTTATTTAAAGTACAGTTTTTATAATAAAAGCCTTCACCACAAATAAATAATTCTGACACAACAATGGGTTTAAAATAAATAAAAATTTTATCACTTTTGCTCATGAAAGTGGATTGTTAGTAATGAATCCATTATAAATTGCAATATCCGTGTGTATGTCAAGATAACTTGGTAAAGTGCGAACTTAGGTAGATAGACCCGTAAGTAATTTTGTTCATTTTTGTTTTGAATGAAAATAAATAATGTAAAGCAGGGTTGGAAAGAATTTTATAATATTAAAGATAACGGGCAAAGCCAGCTACATTGTTAGCGTGCCTTAAAGTTTTTTTTTAATTCCAGTTTATGTAAATGTAGACCTGGCAATTCAAGTAAATTCACAAATTCAGTTGGAAAATTTACTGCGTCGGTTTCTTCCACCGGTGCTTCGTTACCTGCAGTTTAAATATCAGAATATATAAGTTCCATTCCTTTTCTAAGAATTTTTCTCTTTTAGAAAATTTGTTTAACTTTTTGGAGAGTATGTTTCAATGCTACATAAGTTTTATATTCCGTAGATAGTGTTTGAATAGGTAATTAAAAGGGGTTCTTCACCCCTTTTTGTTCCTCCCAGTAAAAATCCCATATATATATAATCTTGCCTCAATCACATGCGAAATTTCAAGTACCAAACTTCGGCAGTTTGAGTCATTCAAATTCCATTCCATTTTGTTTAACAATTTTAGTGTTCCAATCCAACTCTTTCCAAGATTCCATTTCGTTCACCATTCCATTGCTTTTCGTTCCCATTATCTGTTATTCCAATTCCACTCGTTCCCAGTTTCATTCCATTTCGTTCCTACTGTCTTGTGTATCGATATTGATATCAGTCGGTTCTATTTCCATTCCATTTCTTTGCACATGCTCCGTTCCATTCCTTATTTAACTGCAGTGTTTCAATTCCACTCGTACCTCATTCTATGCCATCTCGCTCCTCATTCCATTTCGTTCTATAGTCCATCCCATTTCGAATCGAGAATTATTTCGTTTTTACCCCTCCCGGTAGGAATTTCCAAAAATTCCGTCTTAGAGGACGTCTGCGTTGGAGGAGGAATCTACGACATACATAATTTTAGGTCTCTATATCCAGCAGTTTGGCCAGGCCGTCAAGGGGGAAGTTCTTTCCCTTTTTACCCCTCCCGGTATGAATTTCCAAAAATACCGTCTTAGGCGACGTCTACGTTGGAGAAGGAACCCAAATACCGAATATAAGCTCCCTAGTTCCAGCAGTTTGGACAGGCCGTTAAGGGGGAGACTTTTCCTGTTTTTGACCCTACCTGTGGAAATTTCCAAAAATCTCATCTTAGCGGATGTCTACAATAGAGGAGGAACTTTAATACCAAATTTCAACTTCCTACCTCCAGCAGTTTGGGCAGGCCTTTAAGCGGCACTTTTCGCTTCATTAATCCCCATTTTTGCAATGTCCCTGTCCAAAATTCCAAAAAGCACCTTCCCGATAAGTGAGCCCATACTCCAAGGAACATATGTTTTACATTTCAGGTTTCCAGCCAATTTTTACTATTTGTGCCCCTCTCTGTAGGAATTTCCGAAAATCCATCGACAGGGAATTTCAGCTTCCTAGTTCCAGCAGTTTGAGCAGGCTGTCAATGGGGACACTTTTTCTTGTTTTCTCCCTCCCGGTTCGAATTAGGCTGGAAGAGGAACCTTAGTGCTGAATTTCAGTTTCCCAGTTCCAGCAGTTTGGACAGGTCGTTATGGGACCACTTTCCCTTTTTGATCCCCCATTTTATAACGACCCTGTCCAAAATTCAAAAAAGTATATTTCTTATAAGTTAGCCCTTACTCCAGGGACCCACATTTTAAATTTCAGGTTTCTAGCCGAAGGGGTTTTTACAGGCCACCAAGGGGAGGCTTTTCTTCTTTTTGCCCCTCCCTTTAGGAATTTACAAAAATTCCACCTTCGAAGCTATCTGCGATGGATGAGGAACATTCATACCAAATTTCAACTTCATTGCCTCAGCGGTTTGGGCAGGCCGTTATTGGGGACATTTTTCCCTTTCAACCGCCATTTTTACTATGTTCCTGTTCCAAAATAGAAAAATTACGTTGCCGGTGAGTTAGTCCTACTCCAAGGAATACATATTTAAAATTTTAGGTTGGCAAAAAGGGATTGGCCAGGCCTTCAAGGAGGAGACTTTTCCGCTTATTTCCCCTCCCGCTATTTTCCGCCTACACAAAAGGAGGAACTCACATATCGAATTTTCTTTTGGGATATCCTGTAGGGAATTCCAAAAATACAACTTCTACAGTGGAGGAACCTATATACCAAATTTCAACTTGTTACCTCCAGTGGTTTGGGCAGGCACTTTTCCAATTTGTAAGATTGTTTATGGGGAGACTTTTCCCCTTTTTGCCAGTTCCGGTAGGAATTTCCAAAAATCCTGTCTTAGCGCTCGTCTATGCCGAATATCAAGAAACCTTGTTTTAGTGGAGATATCCGTGGGGGGAGGTAAAAAAGTACTTTTTTTGAAAGTGTATTTTTTTAAATGATACTTTTTGGAAAAAGCGAAATTTTTTGGAAAAAGATACTTTGTTTTTACAAAATACTTTATTTGTACTTTTTTTGAAAAAGGTATTTTTTTGGAAAAATGTTTTTTTTTGGAAAAAGGTACTTTTTTTGGAAAAGGTACTTTTTTAGGAAAAGGTACTTTTTTTGGAAAAGGTAAATTTTACCGTAAATAAAAGGTACTTTTACCGTAAATAAAAGTTTTTTGAATTTTCATGTGAAAATTTAAATATAACATTAGGATGTCCCTTAAAATAACGATTTCTCGATTTTCGTTCATTACACCCCCCAGTTTTATTGGAAATAGTCCCAAATGGAAAACGTTAACCCGTGCCGAAAGTGAAAACATTAACCATATATGGATCAAGTTACACAAAATAATAATTTTTATCAAGTGGAAAAAAAAAATTTTTTTTTATTCATTTAAAGTGATATTATTCCGAAAATTAATATCACTTTAATCACTTTAATGAATTTCCTAGTGGGTCGTTTTTGGTCAAAAGTATAAAAATTAATTCGATATGGATCATAAAATAATTATTTTTATCCAGTTGAGATTTTTTTCTTTTGTCAATTTAATGGCTTTACAATCTCGTAGTCATAATTAATATTAAGTTTCATAGGTCTTTTCTGACCCCAGACCACTAAGGGTTAACGATTTTTTAAACAAATGTAAAGATAATTATAGTCTTACCAAATTTAAGTGATATTTTTCTGAAAACTATGTAAACTTTGATAAAACATTAAAATTTTTTTAGATTTTTGACAAAATTAGCAATTTTTGTAAAATGTCCTGGAAAGCAGTCGCTCCAAACACAAACTTGAATTATCATTTTTCCAATTTATTTATTTTTTCTTTAATATCAACTATTATGTGGTACAAATAGCAATCGGCATCTCCAAATTAGGCACTTTAAAAAATCTTTAAAATTAATTTAAAAAAACACATTTTTGCATTTTTATCAAATTCGTGGGTGGGTCATTTTGGATTCCAGGCTAAAGTGGGTTAGTGATATCCGATTAAGTTAAAATTACATGTAAATGAAATAAAAAGTAATTTTTTTTCTAAATTTCGAATTTTGGGAATTTTTAATAGTAATACACTTGTTTTTCCAAACTGGGCTATTTTCGTTCAACTTTCGGCACGGGTTAACGTTTTCCAAAAAAAAATTGACTTCTTCAATTTAAGACCATTTCCAATAAAACTGGGGGTGTAATGACGAATCTATTTTAAAGAGACACCCTAATGCACAGATGTTTTCAGATTTCTTACATACACGGCTTTCTGAAATTTGCGCACAATTCTCCCGATTATGGACATATTTGGTCGATTATGCTGACCAAAGAAATCACGAAATGCACGAAATGCATTTTGATTTGAACGCCCATTTTCGTAAAAGGCGTCAATAATCTTAACGCGCTGCTCAATTGTGTACCTCTCCATGGTTAAATTTGTCAAACACTGAAACAAAGAAATGTCAAATTAAGTTGGGCAAAAAACTTGACGTTAAGGTGTAACTCACAATTAACAACGTGCATTATGGTTGGATAAGAACTACTCAATTATTCAGGCCAAGAACGAATCAAGTCAATTTCGGATACCCTGTTCTGAAGTGAAGCATATTCCAGAGAGTTTTGCATCGATCGAAACAAATGGTAGTCGGACGGGGCAAAGTCTACACTATAAGGCGGGTGAGGCAAAACTTCCCAACCACTATTTTCTAAATAGTTTTTAACCGGTTTTTCAAATCTCGTAGCATATTCTGGGCGTTTTTCGGCCAATGCTCGCTTTAAACGAATCAATTGTATTCGGTAGAGCTCCCCTGTGATTGTCTAGCCCAATTTTAGCAGCAGGACCTTCTGGTCCCACCAAGTATAGAGTATTGCCTTGGGGCCAAAGATATTGGGCTTTGGCGTTGATTTGGGTGATTGGCCGGGCTTCAGATACGATTTCTTTCGCTTCGGTTTATCGTAATGGATCCAGTTTTCATCGCCAGTAATGATGCTTTGCAAAAATGACTCCTTCTGATGGAGTTAAAGTAGCATTTCGGACATGCAAAATCGTCTTCCAACATCTCTCGGCTTTAACTCGTGTGGTACCCAATTTCCTTGCTTTTGGATGAATTCTGCTGCCTGCAACCATTTCGAACTTTTTTGGTTGGCCGGGTCGGTCTTTGCCTTTCGTGTCAAAATCCCCACTTCTGAACCATACAAACCAACTCTCGCAGATTGAAATCTATGGAACATATTCAGAATAAGCTTCGGCGAGCAATCGATATGCTTCAGCTGCAATTTTGTCAAGTTGAAGAAGTAAAGCAAAACTTCACGTAAATGATGCTTTGTTGGCACAAAATTCGACATTTTCGAAGCAAAAAAAAACTTTGTTGTTTCCACTATTTCTTTCAATGACTAAGTGAGAATAAATGACAGATGTTTACCCTCCAAAATGCCATATAAGTTATTAAAGACACAAACCATATGTAAAAGATACGCTATCTGTTGTGGATCCCACATTTTCAAATTATACACCCAATATTTAAAAAGAAACATAATAATTTTTTAAAGATTTTTTCTCTTTATATTACACTTTTTATGAAAAAAACGCGTGTTTTAGATTTTTCACAAATTTACAGAACAAAACCAAGATTTTTGCTCTAACTGTTTAAAAATTCTGCGCTAAACTATAGGAACATTTTGTACAGCGGGGCCCCTAATGCCCAAAAATGCAGTTTTATGCATCAAGTGCGTTTTTTTTATTAAAAAACCGGTATGTTGCCAAATGGCTACACCATGCATTTAAGGGTTAAATCAAAATTTAATAAAAAAAACTGCGTAAAATTAGCATTAATCAAATGCGGATATTTAAAAACTCACTTTTTGTAATTTTGAAAGAATTTATACCCCTAAATAGTGAACAATTTTTAAGATCTTTTTTATAACAAAAAAAAAAAAAACCAAAGCATTTTTAAATATTATTAATTTGTTATCGAATTTTTGAGATTGATTTCAGTGTTCCAACTTATTGGTCAGTTGACTTTGAAATTTATATAAACATTTCAATATTTTTATAAAAATTATAATGGTTATTTTATTATATGTATTTATTCAGTGTAATGATTTTTTATATTTTCTTATCAAATATTAATTTCTACTGCCTCCTATACGTGAACACTAGAAGTGTTCACACTTTTCTCGAAATCCACAAAAAATAAGAGCTTGTCACCGACAGGTCCATGGAGGGATTTACCTCAAAATTGGCATACTTCATCTCTAGGATGTATTTAACAAGCGCTTGAAGTGCAAAATCCATTTTTTTTTAATTTGTTTCAGAAAATTTTTTAAAAATCGAAAATGGAGTTTTGAAAATGATGGCAAAAAATTTATGCGTCTTTTGCCTTATTGCGCGACAGGTTAACAGACAGGTAATAAAACAATATTTCATATTTGAGTATTTATAAGTATAGAGAGCAAAAAACCATTATGGCTTTAAACAGTTTTTGAAAGTTTAAAAAAGTGCCATTAAATTACAAGACCTAGTGTTTTTTGGCACAAAATTGGTCTGGGGCATTTGCTATTTCTTGGCGAGTTTTTAACCGATTTTGAAGTTATGTAGCTTTTTAATAAGATAATTTTATACTGAAATCGATGCATGACACAAGTGGCTGAAAAAATTAATCTATAGAACGAAATTTTCCTAAAAACTGAAAAAAGTCATATTTTTCCCATATAAACACACTTGAAATTTTCAATCGAATTCCGCCTCGACTTTTCTTTATTCGATTGCCCCCAAACTTCATATTTATTAGTTTTATATAGAAAGGAAACAAATTGGACCCCGACACTCTTAAAATTCGCCCTTTAAAAAATTGCTTCCTTTAACTATCACGTGGAAAAATTTCGTATTCGTATTCTAAAAATTATTTCTTAACTTTATTTGAAAGACACAATCACAATAAACACAACGTGTCACATTTTCATAAAAAAAAGAAAACATAATAGTCTAATATATTCAATTTGCGTAAAACCAAAATGTACACACTTTTCATGAGAAACTCATTATCTTTAAAAATAATTTTTTTTAATGGACTACAACAGTTTTTTTGCGTGAAATCGAAACAACTTACTGTGCTTTAAATAAAATTTTTGGATTTTTTCATAATTGGTTTTTCTTCAAACGAACTTTTACAAAGGTAGAAATTTATTTTTATTCTATCATTTCTCAAATCAAGTTTAGTATTTGAAATTTGTATCAACATTTATTAAAAGTAAAATTGTTAATAATATAAATTTTTAGTTATATTTGAGTAAAAATAAATCAACATAACCTGCTAAATGAACTAAAAAATCCCAAATTAATTTAAAATCTTCAAAGTTTTTTTTGTAGTGCAAATAAAAATTAAGCCTTCTGAAATCAGCAGTTTACTATTTTTTTATAGCAAAAATTTCTATTTATTTTAGCAGGATATAGGTACTCCTATTTGCATTCTACTAAAACTAGCAAAATTTCCTGCAGATGTTACAGTACCATTTGTCATTTTCAATTAACTAAAAGTTAACTTAAATATAACTAAAATTCTGTAAATTTAACAACTTTTGCTGTTCTTATCTTTCTAGTATTTAGCAAAAATATCTAATAATTTCAGCAGTTTTTTCTGCAAGGCCAATTTTTACTAAATTTTAGTAGCTTTTTCAGCTATTTTTACAGGTTTATTTCTATGCTAGAAACTGCTAAAATCAGCAGGAGTATTTGCTAAAAAAAAAAACTTTGAAAATTTTAAATTTTTTGGTGATGTTTTAGGCTATTCATTTTTAGGTAAAATTTTTTTGCTGATTTTAGCAGGTTAATTTACTATTTTCCATTAACAAAAATTTAACTCAAATATAACTAAAATTCTGTGTATTTAACAGTTTTATTTTTGTTGTTCCTATATTACTAATATATAGCAAAAATAATCTGCTAATTTTAGCAGTTTTCTCTGCAGCATCATTTTAACTAATTTTTAGCAGTTTTAACTAAATTTTTACAGACTTTTTTCTATTAGTGTAAGTTGTGAACACTTAGGATTTCAGTACGTAAAGCTCATTACATAACAATAAAAGGTTTTGCTGGGACGCTCTAGTTTTTCTTTGTGTGAACACAAGCTGTTATTATATTATTTTCAGTAAATTTTATTTTATGATTCAAACTAGGATTATTTCTGTTAAATTACAGACTAAGGGCCTATTTTATAGTCAGTACTAAGATCGGGGTTTTCTTAAATAAGGAATTGTTTGTTGTAAATTTCAGATTTAAGAAATATTGAAGCAAAACATCTATCTTAGTTCTGACTATATGTATTTTTATAGTTCGAACTTAGAACGATTTGTGTCACTTAAATATTTCTTTAGTTAAAAATTTTGCTTAAATTTTTGTCGTTTATTTAACTTTCTTTTTATATTTTTAATTTCACAATTTTCTTGAGCGTAAGGTTTGTTTTTATATATAAAAAAAGTTTTTAGTTTTCGATATTTCGCTTCTCCATTGTGTAGCATCTTCAGGAAATAATTAATTTCTTATTTCCTGAAGATGCTACACAATGAAGTAGCGAAATATCGAAAATAAAAATATTTTTTTATATATAAAAACAAACCTTACGCTCAAGAAAATTGTGAAATTAAAAATATAAAAAGAAATTTAAATAAACGACAAAAATTTAAGCAAAATTTTTAAGAAAGAAAATTGTGAAATTAAAAATTTTGCTTAAAAATTTCTTAAAATTTTTGAATAAATTTGTGTTCTGATCCGACACTTAAGTTTCTTTTTTAAGCTTAAGTGTACTAATTAGGGCGTTTGAAGTAGGTTGCTTATCCTAATAATTTCATATGATTTCCCACATTTATTAATTTCAAAATAATTTAAAATTTTAAAATCTAGGAAGAAATATTCTCTTAAATGCTTAATTTTTATTAAGTGTATTTTATAAAACTGGCATTTAATGGGATAACTTTTACGAAAAATAACTTGAATTTAACACCAAGTATTGTAAATTCCATACAGATTTGACATTGGTAGCATTCGGCGGAGAAACCTTAAACTGATACCGGTGACTTGTAGTGCTTTGTGATTACTTACTCTGCTGAATGATGTTTTCTTTATTTTGCTTTTAATACACTTTTTCTATAGTTTCCTTTTATTTTTTTTAAGTTTTTGTTTTCGAATTATATTTGTATGTTTTTATTTGTCATTCTTACAAAACAATTTTCATTGTAAATGAACAACAACAAATGTATCACTTATTGATCAAAAGTAGCAAACATTTTTACGCTACCAAAATATGACAGCGCTACCTGAGCGCTCAGACTGAGCGGTTAGTGATCAGGTCGTTCAGCAAATAGTTGTACAACTGTTGTAGAACTGTTGACTATTAAATTGTATCTGCCGAACGCACCCATTCATACCAGAGAACTGCAACTGTTGATTGCAAAACCATCATACGAAATCAACACCCGAATAAACATTCGTTTGCGTTCAAGCGCCGAATATACTCAAATACGCATATTCGTTGCTTATTTTAAATCAATCAAACCAAGGGATTTTTGTTTCATCTTTGCTTTAGTCATTGATTTAATCATTGGTCGTTTTCACACCATTCATTTCATTCATATTCGTTCGGATCAACGATGATTATTTTGATGTAGAATAAATCAGAAAAAACAAAAATGAACGCGTATGAGTTTATTCATGATTGCAACCAAATAAAAGAAAAATATATTCATAACAATAAAGAGGGGGTTTACGGTATCAGATTTTGTTGAATTACATTTAATAAATGGTACAGTGTATATTCCCATAATAAAACAATAAGATTTTATTATTTTTTTTATTTTATAAAACCACTAATACGTTGATTTATTCATGTGAGTTCAAATGCTCGATCAGTGTGATTTTATTCAACAGTGTGATTTTCTTCAACAGTGAGTTTTTTTGAGTGATTAAATGTGAATAAAACATGTTCGACCAACGACTCAAACTGATCCGAACTACACGTTCAGCAGCATGATTGTGATTTTATTCCACATTGAGTATTGTTGATTGATTAAATGTGAAAAAGAATTTTAGTGTATGAGTAAATCAAGAAAAAAGTTGATTTTGCAGTTCTCTGATTCATAGCAATTGTAAAGGACTAATAAGGAGAGCCTGTTTCTGGGTGTCACAGATTTCGATGGAATTTGGATATGTAATAGAGGGGACAAATTTTCATAACTTTTGGTTCGAAAAATATCGATGCAAAATAATTTTTAGGGGGTAAAAATGAGTCGAAAATTTGTTCGAAGCTTTTTTTAACACTATTGAATAGATCTTAAAAATACCTTTCAAGTTCTACCCAATTTGTATACACTTCTTTGAAAGAAACATGAAGAAAATTAAAAAAAGTAAAATCGAATTCGTTTTTTACCCCCTTTTTAACTCTCAAATATAAGACCAGGCCGCTGAAGAGGGGGGGGGGGGTGGGCACATACATATTTTTTCTGCCATCTCTATCACATATCCAAATATGTTCCAAAAGCTCGCAAAAAATCATTTGACTTTTGTTAAGGAAGTATTTCGATAATTCCAGCAGAATTAATTTAAAAATCTTTAAATTTTTTTTATTGCTGAATTTTTTAAGGTCGTCAATGGCCTTTGGATCCTAATATTGGTCTTCTCGAGACAAAAACATCGATATATCATATTTTAATCCGACTGTATATGCAAAATTTAAAAAGGCGACCCCTACGTTCGGCAAAAAAAATTTCTTTCGAAGGTGTTCGGCGCACTTTTTTATTGTTGCCTGTAAGGTGGTACGGTCTAATCCCCACAGACCTTCTTCATAAGCTTTGATTATTTTGAGGTACATTAGCGGGCATTATTATTTAGACTGTTTGAGGATTTTATCATAATGTTTTCCAAATGTATTTAAGAACATAATAAATAATAATTTGTAATGGGATAGAAAAATATTTAGAATCGCTGACTTAGAGTAAGCAGATGAAAATTAATGAGAAATAAAAATACTTAACTGTTAACATAGAAGAATAATATGATTATAACAATATTAATATACCATATAGCCAAATCAATAACAATATTAAAATGATCCAGTCATCATTAACAATACAATACATAGTTGGGTGCATGGAAAGAAAAAAAAAACAATATTTTTCAAAGGTACTTATACGCAATATCAACTTCCGTTATAAGCAAAGAGCATTTGTTGGAATGAAAAGATGGAATAAGAAACATCAGAATCATTTAAGATTGGCAAATATTGGTTACGGTTCATGTGCCCTAACCTGACCACTTCTTTTGGTATATATATTTTTTTTCCATTCTTTCTCGTAGTTAGACTAAAAAAAAAAATTATATAATGTTGAAGATGAAGATTTTTATCAAATATATATGAATTATATATTTATTGCACAATATAACTAATGAATAAAAGGCAGGGTTGGCTGGCAATATAGCTAAGTACCGTGGGAATGGGCATTACAACCCTCCAAAAAAATAGTAATCAAAAAAGGAAAAAGGAAAAAAAAGCAAAAAAAGGGGAAAAAGAAAAGAAAAATAAAACAGGAAGAAACATGATAGAAACAAAGTTTTTCCAAAATTCAAAATTGTATTAAAAGAGTTTAACAAAAATTCTCCCCTCGTATTTTATAAAAAAAAATCAGAAAATAATCAAAAAAAAAATACAAAAAATCAAGGGCCTGACATGCTCCTGAATACCGGCAATCCCTGTTTTTAATGCAACAAATGGCGTTGACTGCTGTTTTGTTTTTTCTGGCGATACTGCCCTGTTTAGTGGGGAGCAGTGTTGCCCGAAAATTTTTAGCTCGTTCCCATTTTGAAAGTTTAAATCCCCAATTTCATACCCAATTCATTTTAATTTAAACAAGAACACAATTTAAAAGAAAAAAAAGAAGCTAAGTTAGCATCGCTCTTAAGTCCAGAAACTTATTAAGAAATGACTCAGCAAAATAAATAAAATTGAATATTTTACGAAGAAATATTTAATTTTTTACTAGAACTTTAAACGACTCAAATCTTTGTTAAAATTGTAAAAGTAAAAAAAAAAATTTATTGAAAAAAAGACACAATCACAATTAAGCTGAAATACCACTTTCTCAAAATAAAAGTCATACATGAAATTTTGGAGAAAATAATTCTACACAATTTTCACGCGAAACTCATTATGGCGACAAAATTTGTTCACAAATTTGTGTGGAATTTGACAAGTAGATACGAGTAGTTGAGGTTGTAATACAAAAATAACAAGTAATCGTTGTAAAAATTCTTTGCTTCGTTCTAATGACTATAAATAGAAGTAAAAGCTTGAATGTTAAATACAACATACAAACATTTGCTTTAGTGCTAAATGAACTTTAGTTAAAGCAACTTTTTAAAAAACATGTGATTTTCATTGTAATTTGAATTTATTTCTCAATTCGTTATATACTTGGGAGTTTACATAAATATAAAAATTTAAATCTACATTATAAGCTAGAGAGAACATCATAAAGACAATTTGATGATAGTGCTTGGTAGTACTCAAAAATGCATTAATTGTCAACCATTGGTTCTAGGAAAGTTTTTTTTTTCAGAATTTAGTTTTTTTTTCTCTATTTGTTGTAAAATAAATTGTGAATTCTATTTGGGATTTGTCATATTCGACCTTAAAAACCCAACAAAAATTGCACACATTGTAAATTTCTTAAATTTTATTGAAAAACTTCATAATTTTTATAAAAAAAACTTTTTAATAAGAATTCTTCATTGGGTGTATGAAATTTTTTAAAAAAATATTACAAAATTGTTCTTAAAACTTTATGAAAAACTGCATTAAATCAACGAAAACTTTCAATGGACGAATTCGAAAGAAATTTCATTGATTCCACGCAAAAATTCATAAATAACATGCAGATAATATCCTATTAATTTAATGTCAGAAAAAAATACAAATAAAAATTAAAAGAGAAATAAAAAAATTGAAAAACTAACAAATAAAAGGTTTTTATTAAATTTTTTTTATGAAATATGTTTAGAAAAAAAAAAACTACACCTCACCAAATACATATTTTTCATCTTGGACATGGAGAAATAGCTCAAATAGAAATGGCAATTTTTCACTCTACAGTAAGTAATTTAATTAAATCCAATTAGTGAATATTAAATATTGCAATGGAATTTTTCAATTGTGTAAAAATATAAATTGAAGTGATAAAACTGAAAAGGCAGACTGTTTATCGCTGTTTTATGTAAAATATAATTATAAATTAAAAGTTAAAGTAAAATCCTTCATCATCGAATTCGGTATTAAAAATTAGGGTGAAAGAAGTGTCGGACAGAAAATTTTTTTAAAATAGGAAGAATCTAACCCCATCTGTTGAGCACTTTTAGAAATACTTTTTGGATTTATTAAATCTAAGTGATTAGAAAAAACGGCTAATGTAAGGAAAATACCAGGGTTGGCAGGCAATACCGCTAAAATACCGTTATCGATTCAAACCCCTTTCAAATGACTACCGTTACCCCTAAAATACCGTTACCGAAATAACCGAAATACTGTTATCCTTAAAATACCGTTACCGAAATAACTGAAATACCGTTATCCTTAAAATACCGATACCGAAATAAATAAAATATCGATACCCATGTGGAAATCGAAATATATATGAACATACATGATCATTAGGGTTTTTCTTTTCCCGGACTTTTTCATTTCCCGGGACAGCGGGATTTTTTTCAGAATTTCCCGGGATCCCGGGAATTCCCGCTCGTTAGAAAATATATACATTCGACATATGTTGCACTTGAAAAACTCGATTACTATTACAACACCGTCCGTCAAAGTTCATCTTTTGGTTGTACCCATGAGAAAATGCACTTAATATATTCTGAAAGGATGGCTAAATATAAAATATCCATGTCTTCCACTTTTTCTGGATCAATTCGATTAATATTTGGGTAATATATTTATATGGAACTCCGTCTTAATTTTAAAAAACTCTTAGAAATATCTTAATTAAATATTAATTTGCGGTTGAAACGGTTAAACCAATTGATATAGAAAAAGTGAAAGACACGGGTATTTTATCTTCATCCCCTTTTTCAGAATATATTGGAATTGTTAATGGGTGCAAAATTGAGTCGGACCAGTTTTATAGTCAGAAATAAGATCGATTTGTTGCTAAAATATTTCTTAAATATTAACTCCGAAAATTTATATTTCCAGATATTTTGTATCTTTCTATGCAGATTTTCAGAAGTATCCGTCTAGAATTATTTTTATAGAATGAGTATTTTCACACAAATTTTTAGGCAAATTCGCCTAAATCGTTTTGTAAAAAAAGACACTACAACATTATTAAATAGGTCCTTAACTTTAATTGGTTTTCTTGAATAGACATTTTTTATGCCACAGCTACTTAAAAATAAATTATTTAATTTTCGTATTTAGTGGCATTTTAAATTAACATATAAAAAAATCCAAAATAATTTTAAAAAGCATCTGATGGATTATTTTGAAAACAAATAATATTTAAAAAAATACAATTGAAATAAAGGAATAACAATTGAACTTTTTAAATTATTTGAAGTAAACGAAACTCAAAATACTTGTCAATTGAAAATATGAAAACATTACAAATTTTTTAAATTTAATGTCTAGTTTTTTGAAGGTATTTGGAACTTAAATAATGATGTTGGAATGTTGAATAAGGCTGGTTTACACTATAAGATTTTCGGTACGATTTTACTTTAGTACATAGTGTAAACCAGCCTATACAAATATTGCTTTCTTTGAACAAAGATCATTATAAATAAAAAAATTTTTTCCGAAGTACATACAAGAATTTTTGTTGGCAAACTTGGTAATGGCTGATAAAATTTTTTTTGTTTAACTAAACCAAATTCAACTGGCATCTAAAAACAATTTTCCTAATTCAAGTTATTAAATTTTAAATCGTATTTTTTTAATTTTAAATATTTTTTGATCAAATTAATTTCAAAAAACAATGCTTTAAATTTAAATAGAGCTTCCAAAATTGCAATAATACTAGCTAAAACTTCTGTAAAAGAATAAAAAAATTCCCGGGAAATCCCGCACAAAATTCCCGGGATTGCGGGATCCGAAAAAGGGCGGGATTCCCGGGAATCCCGTCCCGGGAATTCCCGGGACATAAACCCTAATGATCATACATTCACTAGTATATGATCATGCATGGGTATACATGATCATATACGTCCATACATAGTTCAATGTATGACCATACATCATCTCATATATTTCCATATATCTTTGGATCCGAAATTTGAGGGCATATGGAGGTATATGGTCATATATGATCATATATGTGCATACATGAATCATATATTTGTATAAAACAATCTTTTGAATGTTAGAGATAAATTTCTCAAAATTTAAAAGTTATCGTCATAAATTTTTGATAGAATCTTGAAAGTTTTTAAGAAATTGTAAGAGATTTTATTATGAAACTGTCCTCAGAATCCGAAATATTTTGCATAAAAGTAAATCATATAATTTTAAAATTACACATGTTGTAAGATACTATTCGGAAGGTACTCTCCCAATATCTACACTCAGGTCTCGTTTTATGTGGTAGATGCGTTCCACAGAAATCTGCATAAACTAAAATCGCATAAAACGAGATACCACTTCCATACAAAAAACAAGGGATATGTTCTGCAATTTACAAAATCCACATAAATTCAAATTAAAAGGTTTCAAATGTTCTAAACCCTCATAAGGAAGTAAAAGGCATTTTGCATTTTTTATATTTTTATGTTTTATCCATACATGGGAATTTTTCATTACCATTGAAATTTCAATACCATTAGTTCATACTAATGACAATGAAAAAAATTTCATTACCATTTAATGGTAATGAAATATTTTTCATTAGAAAAATCATTACTAATGGTAATGAAATCACACTAATGTAAAAAAAAACTAATTACAATTGATTAAAAAACCATTTGTTTACAAAAATCTTAATATATAACATAAGCTACAATCAGGGATGGAAAAGCCCTCAAGCGAGCCAAAAGTATAAACATTTTTCTAAAAAGCTAAAAAGCGGAACGCACATGCACATGTGCGCGCACATGGATGCAAAAAATCGCTGAAATTAAAAAAAGTTTCAAATACCAGAAAAAATCGCAAAAAAAAATGCAAAATTAGAAAAAATCGCCAAAATTTGAAAAGATGCCAAAATTTAAAAATTTTGAAAAAATCGTAATAACTTGAAAAAATCGTCAATATTTGAAAAAATTGCCCAAATAGTCAAAATTTAAAAAAAATCGTCAAAAATTAAATAAAATCGGAAAAATTGCAAAATATCGTAAAAATTTTGAAAATTTCGTCTTGAAAAAATTTTCAGTATTTGAAAAAATTACCAAAATCGTCAAAATTTCAAAAAGCCGTCAAAAATTGGAAAAAATCTGAAAAATGACAAAATTGAAAAATTTTGTAAAAATTTTGAAAAAAATCGTCATAACTTGAAAAAATCGTCAATATTTGAACAAATTGTCCAAATAGTCAAAATTTAAAAAAAAAAATCGTCAAAAATTAGACTAAATTGCCAAACTTGCGAAATATCGTAAAAATTTTGAAAAAATTGTCAACATTTGAAAAAAATTACCGAAATCGTCAAAATTTCAAAAAGTCGTCAAAAATTGGAAAAAATTGCTAGAATTGAGAAACTTGTAAAAATTTGTGAAAATCGACAAAAATTAGAAAAAATCGCCAAAATTTAAAAAATAGTCCAGGTTTAAAAAACGAAATTACCAAAATTTATTTCTCGCATTTATTTTTCCTTGTTCCGTTTTCATCTAACTCATTTAGTTTTCGAGATACGGGGAATATTCCAAATAAAAGCCGTTTGCTCTCTACGAGGCTTAGTTTTCGAGAAAAACGCGATTTTAAAATCTAGCAATGCAAGTCAAAATCTAGTTTCACTATCGGGGTATTGGTAGTGACTTTTGACCTTTCGTGCAGTCATTTTTCCTCTAGCTCTTCTAGTTTTCGAGATATGGACGATTAAAATTTTATTTAAGCGATTTTCGCACTTATTTTTTCACAAATGACTCACTATGACTTCCCTGTACCAAAACCGTTATCCGTTTTCATTTAACTCATTTAGTTTTCGAGATATAGGGGACATTCCAAATAAAAGCCCTTTTCTCTCTACGAGGCTTAGTTTTCGAGAAAAACGCGATTTTAAAATCTAGCAATGCAAGTCAAAATTTAGTTTCGGTATCGGGGTACTGGTGATGGGTTTTGACCTTTGGTGCAGTCATTTTTCCTCTAGCTCTTCTAGTTTTCGAGATATGGACGATTAAAATTTTATTTAAGCGATTTTCGCACTTATTTTTTCACAAATGACTCACTATGACTTCCCTGTACCAAAACCGTTATCCGTTTTCATTTAACTCATTTAGTTTTCGAGATATAGGGGACATTCCAAATAAAAGCCCTTTTCTCTCTACGAGGCTTAGTTTTCGAGAAAAACGCGATTTTAAAATCTAGCAACGAAAGTCAAAATTTAGTTTCGGTATCGGGGTATTGGTGGTGGGTTTTGACCTTTGGTGCAGTTATTTTTCCTCTAGCTCTTCTAGTTTTCGAGATATGGACGATTAAAATTTTATTTAAGCGATTTTCGCATTTATTTTTCCGCAGATGACTCACTATGACTTCCCTGTTTCAAAACCGTTGTGCGTTTTCATTTAACTCATTTAGTTCTCGAGATATGGGGGATATTCCCAATAAAAGCCCTTTTCTCTCTACGAGGCTTAGGTTGCGAGAAAAACGCGATTTTAAAATCTAGCAACGAAAGTCAAAATTTAGTTTCGGTATCGGGGTATTGGTGGTGGGTTTTGACCTTTGGTGCAGTTATTTTTCCTCTAGCTCTTCTAGTTTTCGAGATATGGACGATTAAAATTTTATTTAAGCGATTTTCGCATTTATTTTTCCGCAGATGACTCACTATGACTTCCTTGTTCCAAAACCGTTGTCCGTTTTAATTTAACTCATTTGGTTTTCGAGATATGGGGGACATTCCAAATAAAAGCCCTTTTCTCTCTACGAGGCTTAGTTTTCGAGAAAAACGCGATTTTAAAATCTAGCAATGCAAGTCAAAATCTAGTTTCGCTATCGGGGTATTGGTAATGAGTTTTGACCTTTGGTGCAGTCATTTTTCCTCTAGATCTTCTAGTTTTCGAGATATGGACGATTAAAATTTTATTTAAGGGATTTTCGCATTTATTTTTCCGCAGATGACTCACTATGACTTCCCTGTTTCAAAACCGTTGTGCGTTTTCATTTAACTCATTTAGTTCTCGAGATATGGGGGATATTCCAAATAAAAGCCCTTTTCTCTCTACGAGGCTTAGGTTGCGAGAAAAACGCGATTTTAAAATCTAGCAATGCAAGTCAAAATCTAATTTCGCTATCGGGGTATTGGTAGTGAGTTTTGACCTTTGGTGCAGTAATTTTTTATCTAGCTCTTATAGTTTTCGAGATATGGAAAATTAAAATTTTATTTAAGCGATTTTCAATTTTTGCGAGAAATGAATTTTGGGGATTTTTTCAATTTTGTAAAACCGAAATTTTGGGGATTTTTTCTAATTTTTGACGATTTTTCAAATTTTGACGATTTTTTCCAATTTTTATGATTTTTTTTCAATTTTGGAAATTTTTTCAAATTTTGACAATTTTTTCAATTTGGGCGATTTTTAAAATTTTTAACGATTTTTTGAAATTTTTGACGATTTTTCAAATTTTGACGATTTTTTTAAATTTTGGGGATTTTTTCGAATTTTTGACGATTTTTCAAATTTTGACGATTTTTTCCAATTTTTATGATTTTTTTCAATTTTGGAAATTTTTTCAAATTTTGACAATTTTTTCAATTTGGGCGATTTTTAAAATTTTTAACGATTTTTTGAAATTTTTGACGATTTTTCAAATTTTGACGATTTTTTTAAATTTTGGGGATTTTTTCGAATTTTTGACGATTTTTCAAATTTTGACGATTTTTTCCAATATTTTCCAATTTTTGTGACTTTTTTCAATTTTGGAAATTTTTTAAAACTTTGACAATTTCCAACCCTGATTTCAGTGAATTTTCTGCATTTTTACGTTCCTCGGAAAGCTTATCTGTCAATGGTAATTATTTTTTTTAATTGATACATTATCAATGGTAATGAAATTAAAAACCATTGTCATTATTCAATGAAATCAAATTCCAAAATCATTAACATTAATTTGAAACAATGGTAACGAAAATAATTTCATTACCATTTATATCAATCAATGTTAATGAAATCGTCAATTAATTAGTCCACCTAATTCATTAGTCCCATGTATGGTTTTATCCTTCACCGCTGTTTCAAAGAAAAATTGTAAAAAAAAAAAATAAAAGGCCCAAATTTCAAAAAATGATAAATCCCTAAAAAAAATATGTTATCAGAAAAATTCAAAAACCATTTTAAAAAGGAAGAGTACATAGCTCTTACGAATCTAGTTAAAAATATTTTTCGAGGAAACATACGATTCGAAATATTTTGAAGAAAAGTTAAGTTTTTCCCGTTTATATTTATCTGATATGGAAGATCATTTCTGAGGTCAGATTGAAATTAAGCGAACTTTTTTGGTTTCAGAAAAGTACACTTTGGTCCCCGTGTCTGATATTTTTATACCTGAACTTATAGGTTTCCTTAAGTACTAACATGCACTCACTTTTGCTCGCCAGTGTATATAAAAGTAAAAGAATAATTTTAATTTTTTAACCCCATTCAATTAAAGAAATATTTTGATAATCAGAACTAAAACCAATTTCTATTTTAAATAAAACTTATGTATGAAATAAATTTTGTTTAAAAATTTCTTACTTAAATAAAATTTTCTACTAAAAAATTAGTTCTTATTCGGAACTATAAAACTGGCACATAATTGTTTATTCTAAAAAAATTACAAAAGGTTTTCGTTACTTCCGCAAAATTACTCAATTCCTGTCTAAGCGAATTTCGTAAAATACACCAAAGTTTCGTGTATCCAAGAAGAATTTTTCTGTAGATGCAAGATGTACTTTTTTCACAAAAAGGTAATCACAAAATTCTCAGTGGCACTATAAGTCGGCTAAAATTGGTTAACCGGTGGAATATTTGTAAATGTTTCGACTGATATAGCAAAACGAAGTTAGGATACACATGGGGCAAGCACATGTCGAAGGACTTGTATGACAAAATGTGTAAAATTTTCAAAATTTAAATTAATTTATATACTAAAAAAATAAAAATTTTGATACACATATCGCCTATAATTGGGATCCAGATATGCCATAAGTGCTGGTAAAAATATAAATAGTGGGTATCGAGTATTTGTAATTTTTTTATCTTTTTTTGGGTACTCGATACTTAAAACTACTATAAAAATGCGAATTCGCTAAAATATTTATCACAAAATTACCATGCTGTTAAAAGAAAAGATCAAAAGTAAAATATTTAAAGGTATATGTATGTTAAAAAATTATGAAAAACGAAATGAATAGTTGGTAAAAAAGTTGTTATATGTATATTTAAATATTAGAATATATATTTACATAAAACTTTTTGTATTATTAGAGGCTAATTAAAGGAGTTTTGTGGTTGTTTTGATGTTAATTTGTTTTATTAAACTGTAATAAAAATCCCGAAAATTTTTATGTATAGGTACAATAGACCGTACCACCTTACAGGCAACAAAAAAGTGCGCGGTACACCTTCAAATATAAAGTATATTTGCAAGGCAATTCCAAAAAAAAATTTTTTTGCCGAACGTAGTGGTCACCTTTTTTAATATTTTAGTTATAGCTTCGACATTTGAAGTCGGATTTTAAAGTGTGATAACCAATTTTTTTGCCTCTAGGAGACCAGTGTTTTGCTATAAAGAAAAAATCCAATGAAAAAAAAATAAAAAAAAACTCGACCCCTACGTTCGGCAAAAAAAAAAATAAAAAAATTTTTTGCTGGATTTATCGAAAAAGTTCCTTAGCAAAAGTTTAATAATTTTTTGCGAGCTTTAGTTTTCTGACATTAGGGTGATAGCAACTGAGATCTGGTGGGTAAATACTAGAACGGGATACTTGAGGCCAATGGTGCTTAGAGCAAAACATTGGTCCCCTCGAGAGAAAAACATCGATGTATTATACTTTAAGATCCAACTGTAAATGCCAATGATATAATGAAAAATGTAAAATGGCGACCCCTACGTTCGGCAAAAAAAAAAAATTTTTTTGAAACCTCCTTCCAAAAATAATTTAGATTAGATGGTGTACGGCGAACTTTTTCTTGAGATACAAGTATATGTTTATAAATTTAAATATTGAATTAACCTAAACATTTTTATAAACAAAATATAATAAATTTCAAACTTAAAAGTCGTTAAAACGAGTAGTACCGATTATCCAAATTAAAAATATCGAGTAGTATTAGTATTAAAAACTAACTGAATTTACCAGCGCTACAAGGTGTGTTATTTTTACAACGATCCAACCAGATGGTAATAAATGGCTGTTATTTTCAAAATCTTTTAAATTCACTGCTCTATGCAGTACAAGCAAAAAACAAAAAAAAAACCATGTGCTGATTAATTTTTATTTCTTTTATTTAACTGCATAACTATAAAACTAACGGTTAGATAAATTAGTTTTTAACAATCATCATTTGAAAATTATTTCATAAAAATGTTCATGAAAATGAAGAAAATAAGATAAAAGAATATTAAAGAGTACAAATTAATAAAACAAAAAACTTAGAACACAAACTTCTATACATATAAGAAAATATGAAACAAGATGCAATACTCAATATTATTTTCCATTTCATCACAAATACTAATAAAAAAAAAAAAATGTAATAATGAAACTGCGTATGAAATTGTAATTCTTGTTGTTAGGGTTTTGTTGTTGTACTTCATGCGTATGCATAAACATAAACTAATGAGCCATTGTTCTCTCCTCAAGCCCATAAATGTTTGAATAAGCAATATGTATCAACCAACAACAAATGAAATAACATGTACCTAGATTAGGGTGACAGCTAAATTCCAAAATTTCGAGTCTCATCAACAGGAATTTGTTTACACTTGGTCTAACTAAACTAAACTAAAAATGGGAAAATATGGGTTAAATTAAAGAACATTTTAAAATTATTTTAATTTTTGCATTAAAAAATACAAAAATTGTTTTTACGGACATTCTATATTTTCATATATTTAGTTAGAATATTGTTGTCAGTGTTGCCAACTCTTGAAGGCAGGAATGCACCATGAGCATTTTGAAAACGGGTAAAAAGGGTAAAAATTTACCAAAAATGGGGTAAAAAAGCACGATAATAATTTTTTGAAAAATTTAAGTCAAGATTTTAAAAATACATTTTAGCTTTCTAAAATCGTGTAAAAAATGACCAAAAAAGGGGTAAAAAAGCACCAAACTAATATTTCAAAATTTTGAAGTTTAAATATAACGAAGTTTTTATTTAAAATTGTACTACAAACATTGTGAAAAAATGTATTTTTTGTATATTTCGTATTATTTTGTCAACTTTGACAGAAAATTCAAGAAAAATTTAAAAAAGTAGAACAAATACCAAAAATATAAACTATACAAAAAACACTAAAAGCACTGCCATAAATCTGAAAAAGCACTGTAAATACCCGCTTTTTATAAAAGACTATTTGTAAAAAATCACCGGGTACGGGAAGGAAAAAAGCACAAAAAAATACCCGAAAAGCACTGAAATGGCAACACTGATTGTTGTACCTCAAATCCAAATTCTCATATGATATTGTCATATTAGATTTTATTTATTATTTCAAAAAGGTTCGCCATCTTCATGATAGATAATACAATTGTTTCGTGGGCATCACCCCAACTCTTCAGTTGTCCCCAATAAGAAAATGATGAATGGAAAATACAATTCCAGACATTACATAAGGTACAAAAATTCAACGGGACGAGAATTTTGTACTGTTTTTTGGTTAAACCAGTTATATATAAATCAACACTTTTTGAAAACAGCATTTACATAAAAGTACCCTTTAGGTACTATTTATATGGATGTGTGTGTGTTCGTTGTCAATAACATTTGTAAACACAACGAGATTATCCCAAACAAAATAAATATTTTACATGGTAGCCGTGTTATGCTTTGTTCAACAATAAAATAGCTGGTCTGGAAATATATTTTCCAAAATAAAATTTAGAAAAAGTTCATATTGGTGATATCAAAAAATGTCATAAAAACCCTGTAACGAGCAAATTTCTAATCCATGGATTACATTCGAGTTATATATTTCGATATATATCAACGCATTGTCACCTGTTTTACAAAATTTATAACAATCTGACAAATTTGTGGTTAATTCATAAAATTTGTGACCAATTTTACAGGCCAAATGTAAACTCCGTAGCTAGTAACTCATAAGGTTTTTCAAATTTAATAGCTTATATTTTAATAACCAATGAAGCTAAACACTAACTGTAAGAATGTATATGAAGAGGAAAAGTGACGCTTTTTATAAAAATTATTACATTTTACAAAATTTTCGTATATATATGCTAACGCAACTTTAACTCTTTTTTTTGTCATAATTTTTGATAAAAATGCATACACCAGATTTTTGAAGTTATCTATTAATTATATTGCGAAAAGTATAATGTTAATTATACTCAGATGATCGTTGGACTGTAAGTAATCATCTAGTATAACAGATTTGAAGTTTTTCTACAGCATGTAACATTCTCGAGATGAAAAAGTATATATTTAATAAGATTTTAAAAAATGTTGTAAACTCCGTTCCTAATTTTTACATCAAACTATTTAAAGAGTAAGAAAAACAATGGCATATTTGAATTCACCTTGTAGGCATCATACGATTTTGTTTCGGAAAGAATATTCTGACAAAGCGTTTCTGAAAGAAAACGAAAAAAGTAACCAAATATAAACTCCGTAACCAAAATTGTTTGTATCAGATTGCATTCAAAAAAATGTAGGTAAAAGTTTGAAATATTTTAAAATAACAACAAACAGAGGTTATTCAATTGATAAATATGCGTCAAAATATGATTCAACTAACAATTTCCCGTCGAATCAAAGAACGTTATCAGTTTATTTACCCTAAACTGCTGGAGCGAAAAACGATTGATTTTGCATTACATTGGTTTGGAATCGATATCTCGAGCCACTACTAGTTTGACAAATTAAATTTGTTTCACACAATTAAAGAATTTTTTGATCGTGAAATGTTATGTTTTTAATATATTATTTTGTAACTGCGCAACCGCTGTTTGGATTTTAAAAAATTTTTTTATTTTTGAAAAGCATTTAGAAGGACTAAAAATACAAAATTAAAAAAACCAAAATTTCTTTTTCGCGGAATGAATTGTATTTTTATTCGCGAAACTGCCAATCTGTTAAACACAAATTGTATATTATTGAAAAGCTTATTGAAAACCCAAATACGGAAAACTAATAAATTAAAGAAATATCGTACGCAATTTTTTTTTGTTATAATTTTGCTTGTGGAAAAGTAAACTCCGTTACCACAAAAAAAAATTAAAATTGTGCAAAAAAAGTTATTGCGACAACTTGTAGAAGGGATTTTTTGCAATCGGGTTTATAATGACTAAACTTACTGATTCCATTAAGAAAAAACCAAAATATTAACACTTTTTAGTAGGTTTGAGGTTCAGAAGAAGAATAAACATTTTCTTCAAAAGTTATAAACACATTAAATTTGCAAATCAGACTAGATCCATTTTCTAACTTTTTTTCAATGGACAGGCTTCATCAGTGATTTTCCATTAAATTGCATTATTATTTATATTTTTATTGTCAGATTGTCTCTATATGAATACTTTCAGTAGTGATCAAACAGACATATACAAACATTCTACTTTAGATTTTTTTGTTTATCTTCTTATTTCATCCGCGTCATTTTTGGAGACGGACTGCCAACAGGGCATTTTTATTTTTTTTTAGTAAAGTGTTGTTCTTTCAAACGCGTCGCATAGACCAAATACAATTAATATTGTATTTAAAATATGTATTTTTATTAATTCTAATTTAGTAGATTTTTGTTTCTCCAAATTTGGCTCAAAAACTTATCACATTTTTTGATTTTACCCATATGTATTTGTTTGGTCCTGTCGTGATTTGAACTCAGGCCGTCAGATTGTCACGCGATTGCTCTACCCATTGAGCTAACAACACATATACCACTTGGTGGCTAAACACATAAATGAGTGATAACAGCTGGACAACTACTGGCTGTGCTAAAACGCTAGTACTGGCAAACAGACTAGTATGCCAGCAAATAAAAGTTGGTTCCCAAAACAAAAAAATTGATTTTTTTATAAAAAAAAAAATTTTAATTCAAAAAAAAAAAAAAATGTTTGCCTTGCAACCGGATTTGAAGTCGGAAACTTCTGACTACAAAACTTTTTTAACGAAGCGTCAGCATTTTTATAAAATCATTGGTCTACCAGTGAATTGATATTTGAAACGCTGCACAGTGGGCCAACATCATAGAATTTTGGCCAAAACTAGAATATTGAGTATATGAGACTAAAAGATATCACAAAGGGGGGTTTGGTTGTTGCTGATCACGAATCTGAAATAAAAAATATAAAATTCAAAATGTCGGATCCAAGATGGCGGCCAGTAATTTTTAGTTTTTATTATATTGGACTTAAAATAACCAATTATATAGGTCTAGGATCCGCTAAAAAATCTGAAATTAAAATTTTGAAATTGAAAATGGCGGATCCAATATGGCGATAAACAATTTTTTCATTAAATTTCTTATGTAACCTGATTTACTTCAAATTTCCACCAGGGGAAGTCTTTGGGTAGCAGATTACGAATCTGAAATCAAATTTTAGAAATTCAACATGGCGGATCCAAGATGGCGGCCACAAATTTAAATTGTTATGTTTTGGAAAAAAAATTACACTGTACAAAAAAAAGGTTCTGATGACAACTAATTCTGGCAGAGGGACCAAAGAAAAATATACAAGTTGGTTTAAAAGTTCCTGCGCTCACCAGGAGATGGCACTACTAGCTCCAAACTTTTTTTCTCAAGTTGGTATAACTGTCCTGAGAACACATGCAAAGTTGCAAGTCATTCTGTCAGTTCATTCTTTGTTTACAAGCCATTTGAAGTTGACGTGTCATTGATTTTTTTTAATATGGAAAAAATTTAATATCGTGCAGTCATTAGATTCTTTGTTTTGAAGGGTTTAAAAGCAAAGGAAATTTATGAACAATTGTTAGAAGTGTATAAGGAGTCCTCACCATCAAAACGCACCGTTGAATTTTGGGCTGGTGAATTTAAACGTGGTCGTACTAGCCTTGAAGACGATCCACGCCAACGATGACCAAAAACTGCAACCACAGCAGAAATCATTGAGCAAGTACATAATATGGTTAGTGAAGATTCAAGTTTGACTAAGCGTGAAATTTCTAAAGCCTTAGGCATCTCAGACGAACGAGTACTCCATATTTTACATGAAGAATTACGTACGAAAAAACTGTTTGCAAAGTTAGTGCCGCACACATTAACAATTCAACAAAAACTGGATCGAAAAACAAATTTCTCAGCGTAATTTGGAGCAGAATAAAACCGACTTCTTGCGTCTTTTTATAACTATGGATGAGACTTGGATCTACCACCATGATCCCAAATTGAAACAAGAACGTTTACACTGGACTGAAGGTGGTTGTTCAGCTTCAAAGCAGGTGAAGTCACAATGATCAGCAAAGAAGGTTGTGGCATCAGTTTTTTGGGATGCAAAAGGAATTTTGTTGATTGATTATCTTCAGAAAGGTAAAACAATCAACTCTGAATATTATTGCAGCCTTTTGGATCAGCTGGATGAAAAAATTCGAGAGAAAAGACCTGGTTTAAAGAATAAAAAAATCATTTTTCATCAAGACAATACACCTGTTCACAAGTGTTTTGACGATGGCTAAATTCAAAGAATTAAAGTACGAATTGCTTGAACATCCACCGTATTCACCAGATTTGGCTCCCAGTGACTACTATCTCTTCAGAAATCTCAAACAATTCCTTCGCGGAAAGCATTTTTCGTCGAATGAAGAGGCCATAGCAGACGTAGACGGTTATTTTGCAGAGCTTCCGGAAAACCATTATAAGGATGGGATAAAATTATTGGAAGATAATTGGAACAAGTGTATTGAGCTTCTAGGAGATTATATTGAATAAAAAAATATATTTCGTAACAAAAACATTATTCTTTCATTTCGAGCGCAGAAACTTTTCAACCAACCTGTAAGTGTATCGGCGTTTTAAAAGTTTTTGTCTGGCCTATGTTTTTGGGGACTTAAAATTTTCCCTCTTTTGAAAATGTTTATTGTGAATCGGCATAGGAAACCATGTGAATCCTCCATTTTAGGTATAGGATATGTTCAGCGAACTTATGTAAAACACTACGAGGCACATTTTTGTGGAATATTTTAACCCTCTAACTCTGCAATTAAAGAGTCTCTTTTGGCCCTTTTTAAAAAGTGTCAAAAAAAGACCCATAAGTTGAAGAGTTGGAGGGTTAAAATATTCCGCAAAAATATTTGTTATCAAATTCTACTATAAGTCTCTGAAGACATCAAAGTTAAAAATTTAAGTTCAATGCCAGAAATAAGTCAAAACTTAAAATGTGTTTAAGGGTTAATTTCGTACTTATTCAGAATTGGCACTCAAATGTCCCACAAACCTGGATTTTAGGGGGCTAGTCTGTGTGAGAAAACCAGAACCTTCGTTAAAGGTAATTTTAGTGCTATTTTTTAATTTTTACTTAATTAAATTAATTAATGGAAATCAGCGAGATCTGAAGGTACTTTTTCAGTTAAAGGCAAAATCTGCGAAAGTTTATGAACGGTCGCAAACGGTCGCAAAAACCTAGGTAGAAAACATCTTATGGAACACATTGGCATTCAAGTTTTTCAAATATCTGTTGGAACATTTTGGAGCTTTTTTTTTTTTTATGATTTTCAAAAAAACGCACATTTTTGAGTAAAATTAATAATTTTGTTACTTTTTTCGTAAATATTCAACAGGTTTCTATTTTTTTTTTTGAGAACTGGTTTCAGTTTTATATTTTGAGATTGTTTTTGGAACAAATTATTGTTTATTTATGATTTTTTATTGTATCATTACAAAATAAAAAATGTCACAAAATTAAAAAACTTTGACTTTGAACTCTCGCCAACTAAAACGAGTAATCACAATGATATAATATTTCACTCACAAAATATTCAAGCATCCTAGATTTTTTGTATTTGTATTTATTTATTTTGGCTTTCTAATACAACAAGACATAAAATCTTATAAATGACAGCATTAGAATCAGACAAGTTTTGAATATATAAAAATATTTTCCATTTACCTGAATTGTACTTTTGGCCAAAAAACGGCGGTCCTGGCCCACAGTGCGCTGGCAACTTCTGAGTAGATAGCACTGGATAGCCAATGGTTGCAAACCTTGGCATATCACTCTAAGCCGATTCTTTGCCAGTGGTTTTTTTTATAAACCACCGAAATTTTTGTAAAACAAATACTGGCAAAACGCTTTTTATAAACGCTGGCAAAGCGTCCCAAATGAGTGTTCTGCCAGTCATTTATTTTTAACAACGTGGTTACCCCCTGGTATGCCAGTGCTTGATTTTTTGTACCACTGGCGATTTCTGACTGGGTAGTTAATTTTCTTATTACATTTATTATTACCTTTGTATGGCGATGTCGCGTAAAATAATGAGTTATCCTTACACACCAGCATACGAAAAATCTAAAAATATGCCGTTACTTATATGCTTACCAGTACTGATAAAAAGAATGAGTCTAAAAATAGATTTTCAAAAAAATAAGTTTTATAAAACAAATATTTTTTTATTGTAAAATTTTTTTTTAAATGTTGGTTTTTAATTTTTATTTAAAAAATAAAAATTGTTTTTTTTAAATAACATTTTATAATGTGGGAATCCAACCTGGGAGTCCAGGTTGCCAGGCAATAGCTCTACTCTCTGAGCTATATCGACATGTAATATTTCATACACTCATATAAAAAAGTTAGTAAAAAAATTTGTAAACAGTTTCCAATCGAACTTTACTATTTTTATACTGATTTATACTACATTTCTTTTTTAGTAATCATTTTTGCTATTCTCTTATTACAAATTACGGATTTTTTTAATAATTTTCGCTGCTGATTTTAGCAAAACATTTTACTAATTTTTCAAAACCGAGTGCTAAATTTAGCAGAAAAATATACTAATTTAAAATTTTTTTTATAATTCTTGTTTAGTTTATATTTGTTACTATTGATATATTCTTAGTTTGGAAATAACACTCAGAAAATTTTATTGTATCTTCAATGCATAGAAAGGTCATAACTGGAGAACCGGTTGCAATTTTAACTTCAAATTTCAAGTACGATGAAACAATCGAAAGAAAAATTTTTTTTTTTTTAGATTTTACAGTTTTTGTTTTTTTTAGTACAATTTTTTTCCAATTTCAGCATATTGATTTTAAATTACAGTTTACAACAATTTACTGAAATTTAATAGCTGCAACTAATTATTTATACTAATTTCATTGTACCAAAATTGTGATATTTAGTAAGTTTTTTAACTGATTTTAGCAAATTGATTTTGAATTGCAGTTTACATAAATTTTACTAAAATTTAGTAGCGGCTACTAATTTTTCTACCAATTTTATTGTACTACAGATCAGCAGACATGTGTTGCTATAATTAGCAAAAAATACCGCTGGCCTCAAAACAGTTTAATTTCCCAGTAGCCAAAATTTGCAGTAGCCATTACAGACTTTTTTGGTTGAGTGTAGATAAAAACATAATTCACCTGCTGCACACAAGTCAGTTTACTCGCCAACATACAAAAGTCAAAAAATATGTTGTAACATATATCCTTACGAGTGTTGAAAAAATATTGAGTCTAAAAATAGATTTAAAAAAATGTACAAAAAAATCTATAAAATTACTTTCTATTTGAAATAATGATAAAAATAAATCATTATTATTAACTCATTATATGTTTTAAAATAATGCAGAAGGTAAGTCGGTGTCATTACTGGTAGTCCAAAAAATAATGATATGTCATTAGAGTATCTACACTGAGAAAGAAAGTAAAATCGATAACTCATTTTATACCGCTTTTAATATGAACTGGCTGATGTTGTGGACAAACACAAGATTTCCAAAATCCATTCGCAATTCTTAGAAAATTTTCAACACGCAGCTTGTGAATACATCTGCATGTATTAGAAATCTTGTGAATACATCAGAGGGTTAAAAGCGCTAGAAAACGCAAATTAAAATTCCCATGTGAAAATCGAAAGATATATGAACACACATGATCATACATTGAATTGTATATAATCATACATGGGCATACATAGTCATATACGTCCATGTCTAGTTCGATGTATGACCATACATGATTTCATATATTTCCATATATCTTCGGATCCGAAATTTGAGGGTATATGACCGTACATGTTTATATATGACCATATATGCTCATACATAATTCACATATGCTCATATTTCGGATCCAAAGGTTTATGGAAACATATGAGATCAAGTATGATCATACATTGAACTATGCATGGACGTATATGACTATGTATGCCCATGCATGAACACATACGAGCCAATGTATGATCATGTATGTTCATATATCTTTCGATTTTCACATGGGTTTAAAAATTTTTTCGGTTTCAATATTACAATGAAAATTTTATAATACTTTATTGGTCCTCTCCCGAGGACCAATTTTGGTTGAAATTATTTTTTTTCAAATCTCAAATCGAATAATCTGAAAAATTTAAATTTTTGCAAATCGGACAGAAATTTTTTCAAAAACCGGTCGATCGAAGATTTTGATTTTTAGCACAATATTGTTCTGAGACATCCCAAATTCATAACCAGGAAAAAAATGTTCTGATGATGGCACCTTTCAGTTAGAGTTCATTCCGACGAAGCGTATTCCGTAATATTCGTTAGGTAGTGTGGACTGACCTTTTGATTTGTGGCACAAACTATACTTATATTTTCGCAGTATCGGCTAGTGGGCTCGATCCCGGCTTAAATGATAATAACTCTTGAACTTTAATCCCCAAATTTCCACAATTTGATTTTTAGACCAAATGTAATATATTTTTCTTTTCAAACATTTTACACCTTAGCTGCCACACTAATATGAATATATACAACCCATACCCACCATTCAAAGATTGAATGAGATTGCATTGCTCATGCGGAAATATTGCGCATAAAACGCGTGAAAAATACCGTTGAAAAAAAAACTAAACTAAACTGTTCACAAGTCTAAACTCTAACATTATAAACAATTTCATCATCATCAACAACAAAACAACAACATTATCATTCAAGTGAAATATCTTTTTAATAATGACATTTATTTTCTTTATAGCTTATTCTTCTGCTAAATATTCCAGTACAAATAACAGAAGCTGCCGCAGCAGCTGGTGCAACTACAATAGATTTAACTACAACGTATACCCCCATAAGTAAAACAACCGCAGCAATTGTAGCACGCAATGGCAAAACGAAATTAATTAAACAATCAGCACTTCCCTCTTCCCCTAAAAATTCACCAATTTCATCTGATACACATCAAGCTTTAACTGCATCCCAGGATGATGTTAATTTAGTGGTAGTTCCTTCAAAATCATATGTATCATCACCCACAACATCTTCACCAAAATTATTAAAACGTTCTGGACAAACAGCAGAATTAAAACTAAAGAAACCTTTAAAAGAGATACGCAATCGTACTCAAGAAGTCGAAAGATCATCCCAATTACAAGCACAAGAAGTGGTAAGTCTAAAGACACTTTAAATATTTTATTCTTGAAGACATTAAATTGAAAATTTCCCCCATTTTAGCCCGACCACATACCCGATTCATCGGGCCATATACCCTATCGCATAGGACGGCCACTTTTACCACCCCCGCCCACGGGATCTGATTATGATACTACCGGCTCCAGTTCAGCCACATCGACGGGTAGTGCTGCTTATCAGGGGGGCCCACCATATGATTCCGAAAAATGGCATAGTGAATATTGGGATCATGATTACAAAAAGCATTTTGCCCACAATAATACAAGAGTACAGCGTAAGCATTAATTAGTTGGAAGATTTGGTTGGTGTTTAAAAATAGACCAACTTTAGAAATTTTGAATGAATTTTGTGACTTATATTTTCGTAACCAGATGGAGGGAAATCATTGTACTTAACTTAGTAATTAATGGTTTTATTAGCATTGCGTTGATATAAATTGTAATGGAATTCTCCAGCAAAATTATGTGACCCGAAGAACCGGTTAAAGAATCTCTTCTTGTTCTAAGGAACCCCATAATGACTTTATGCTGGTGATTGTAACATAAAAAAAAATAATGGACCTCTTAATGTAACGATAGACTCAGAATCACTTTTGAGTCGATTTAGCGATGTCCGTCTGTCCGTTCCTATCTGTCTGTCCACACTAGGGTGCTCCAGAAAAAAAAATTGTGAGTTATTGTCTGGGCCTCCCCTCAAAATATGTATTTGGGTGTAAAACAATGTCTCCCAAAAAATTAGGACAATCGGATAAGAGGAACACGTGCCTCAACGGCCCTGAAGTTTGAAATACGATTTACAAAGCGAAAAACTTTTTTGGCCTTCTTTCAAAATACTGGCACTTTAGTAACCGTATTTTTCGAAAATGTAAATATCTTATCCCTTATACCTGAATTATCTTTCTGGTAATGTATAAAAATCCAAAATCGATTGGAAAATATTTTAGTAATTGCAATTTCCTCAGACCATTGTAGGGTTAAAATGAGATAAATTATGAAAATCGTAAAAAATAAAATATTATTTTTCAAAAATTTACAATGTTATACTCTAGTTTCATTTCTAAGATACACAAATATTCATATAAAATTTTTTGTCTCTCTTGGCTTATGATAACATAGTCCCAGGTATGGCCAAAGATGGGATTTGTTTTTTTATAAATTTGCAAAACTCTATTTTTGAGTTTTTTAAAATTTTGTTCAACAAAATAGTGTAAAAAGTGGTCAACATATAGGGGTTTATTAAATACACCTTAGAGAATAATATTACTGAAAATTACACATATCCCTCTTTTAACTTAACAGTGACGGCATTTTAAATTTGAAAATTTTAGAGAAAAGTGTGATTTTGGCCAATAATTTAGATAATTGTATTAATTTTTGTGTTTTTAGCCAGCTGGAACAAAATCACTTCCGATTACCTTTAAGCCTGATACAAGAGCTTGTTTTCCGAAAATTTTGTAAAACTCCGACAACGTTAACCCTCTCTTTACCAAGGTCAAAGGTGAAATTTTTCGATTTTTCGGGGAAGTATATCAAAACAATGTGTTGTTTCTTGCGGAATTTGGTAAAAGTTGTCCAAATAACTCTGTTAACACCAAATTTTATACATAGTAATAAAAAATTAGAAATTAACCCTTATAGGCACATGGGGTCAAATTGACCACAAATTTTTGAAATGTAAAAAAGTGTCATTTGACATGAAAATCGATATAAAAATTTTTAATTAAGCATTTTCTAGAAAAACAAATCAAAATTAACCTGTTTGAGAGCATGGCGTCAAAATGACCCATTTTGTATGTTAAATAATGCTGGCTGGCTGAAAAATATATTATACCAAAGTTTAAAAATCAACCTCAAAATCCTTGGGTTTTGATCGTGATTATTTGAAAAATATAGCCCATTTACATGAACGAGGTTTTAGTTATCTTGAAGTTTTTGCATTATCTCATGCATTATCTCGAGATTTTTCCATGCAAATATTCTGTTAATTATACTGTGAGACAAATGGTAGGGGGAAGGGTTCAAACTACCGGGGAAAGATATATCGGTAAAAAAGAAGTTATACGTGTCCCGGCGTTTCGCTGGGTCACGTCTAGGAATCGAGATATATCGATTTGACCTTTGGTGGTCTTTTTTTTGACATAACTCGAGAACCACTAGTCCGGTTTTGCTCAAACAATTTTAAAAAAATTAAAAATTACAATTCCTTTAATAACGTTTTTCTATATACTCAACAGTTTTGCCGGTAAAAATAAATGTATGAAGAAAAAAATATTTTTTGCCTAAAATATTAAAAAAAAGTAATAAACAAAAGGTTATTTATTTTTATGGTACCGGTAACAAACATTTATTTTTACCGGCAAAACTGTTGAGTATATAGAAAAACGTTATATGAACAGATTAAAGGAATTGTAATTTTTCATTTTTTTAAAATTGTTTGATCAAAATCGGACTAGTGGTTCTCGAGTTATGTCAAAAAAAAGATATATCTCGATTCCTAGACGTGACCCAGCGAAACGCCGGGACACGTATAACTTGTTTTTGACCGATATAACATTTCCTGTTGGTTTCATCCCATCCCGATTTTGATTGTCGCATAGTGTTATCACTTCAATTTGATGAGATAATTTATAAATCCCTCAATTATTCCTTCAAAGTCAGGGTTCGAAACTATTTTTCCTGTCTTCAGAGTTGATTTTTCAATTTTTTAATTCCTAAAAAAATTAAATAAACTAAAAGATAGAGATCATGTAAAGTATATATTTCAATCACTGTTGGCAGGCAATACCGCTAAAATAGCGTTATCGATTCAAAACCCTTTCAACTGACTACCGTTACCCCTAAAATACCGTTATCCTTTAAATACCATTACCGAAATAAATTAAATATCAATACCCTTAAAATACCGTTACCGAAACAAATGAAATATTGTTATCCCTTAAATACCGTTACCGTTATTTTTAATTTTCTGCTTTTGCTAATTTCACGTGGTTATTGAGTATTTATTTGTACATTAAGTTGATAAATCGGTTCTGTTTTTAATTTCGGTTGTTTTTTGTAAAAAAAAATTTCGGGATGCATCGAAATAACTGACTACCGTTACCCTTAAAATACCGTTACCGAAATAACCCAAACATCGTTATCTTTAAAATACCGTTACCGAAATAACTCAAATACCGTTATCCTTAAAATACCGATACCGAAATAAATGAAATAGCATTACCCTTAAAATACCGTTACCGAAATAACATAAAATATCGTTACCCTAACGATAACCGCATTCGTTTCGGTTAACATCCATGATTTCAATCAGAGTAGGAAAATAAACTGTACACAACATGTGGGGTAGGGTATGGCTAAGGGACACATACCGTATCTATCGTTTTAGCGGTTGTGTGTTTGTACACAAACCGCATGCGGTACACTACGATTGTCTGATGAACGCAAACGCTACGATTATGTACTGTACTTTCAACACATATTCACACCCGTAGCGTACCGAATTCGGGTTGTGTGTATAAACACAAACACTAATTGGAGAGAATACCGTATGTGTTTTCTACGCAACCAATATGCTTGTGTACTGTGTTCGCGATGTGCGGTACGCAACCCTAAAAGTACGGTTCGTTAGAGTTTATTTTCTTACTCAATTCAACTGTGTTAAATGTAACATTATTGCTTTCGGCGAAGAAATTTTATACAAATGGATAAACGGGCTTTAACTGGGACATTGCTTATATCTCGAAAACTAAATGAGATAAATGAAGACGGTATGGATCAAAATTTCATTAAATTCGGAGAAGTTTGTGTTAAAAATTTTATTTTTTTAATCTAGATGTAGATTTGTTCCAATTTGAAATTTCTCGTTATTTACCAATAATATTCAATCAGTTTTTGGATATATTTTAGATGAACCTTCCAACTCCTGGTGACATCTGTCAGATATTTCAAATATTTGGTTTCTTTTCATCTTTTTTAGATATTGAAGCTGAATGTCAAGATGATTATATGAAAATACGTATCGGTTTTAATGGTTCCTTTAGTGGTTTAATTTATTCTGCTGGTTACGCTTACGATCCAGATTGTATGTACATTAATGGTTCGGGAAGAGACTACTATGAATTTTATATACAATTAAATAGATGTGGTACTTTAGGTAAAAATGCTCTACATGATGATAATCGTAAAAATCCTACGGTAAGCTATTGAAGTCCTGGAAATAAGTATTAACTAGAATTTATTTGAAATTTCAGAATTTCATGTGGAATACGGTGACTGTACAATATAATCCCCTAATTGAAGAAGAGTATGATGAACATTTTAAAGTGACGTGTGAATATGGTTATGACTTTTGGAAAACTGTTACATTTCCTTTTTTAGACGTGGAGTGAGTATTTGAGAACTTTTTGTTTTAATAATGTTCAAATGAGAAACGAAAAATTTATTAGAAATTTAAATGAATTTGATTCACAACGTAGGGTGGCCACCGGTAATCCAGTAGTTTTCACCTTAAGTCCTCCCGAATGTTATATGGAAATACAAAATGGTTATGGAATAGGAGGGCCAAGAGTAACAGGTCCTGTAAGAGTAGGCGATCCATTGACATTAATCATTTATATGAGAAGCAAATATGGTGATTAACTACTTTATGCCTACACTCATAGAAATAAATTTGTAAAAATAACAGAAAAAGTAACTAAATATTAATTAAAAATGAAGCTGCCGAAAAAACTGCTAAATTAGCAGATTACTAATATACTGCTAATTGAGCAGTTTTATTTAATCAATTTTCAGTTACTTTTTTTTGCTATTTTAACAGATTTATTTTTGTGAGTGTATGAAACCAAGAATTTTATAAATATTTCTTTTTGATCTATTCCAGATGGTTTTGATATTGTGGTCAATGATTGTTTTGCTCATAATGGTGCTAATAAACGCATACAATTGATTGATCAATTTGGCTGTCCGGTGGATGATAAACTTATTTCACGTTTTCGTGGTTCATGGTCAGATTCGGGAGTTTTTGAAACTCAAGTTTATGCTTATATGAAAACATTTCGTTTTACGGGATCACCGGCATTATATATAGAATGTGATGTACGAATGTGTCATGGTCGTTGTCCGGTAATTTAAAATAAGCTAAAAAAAATTATGAAACAAAATTTATGGAATTCTTTACTTAAAAATTTATTTCAGAGTCAACCCTGTCATTGGCGTAATTTAAAGGCAGTTACTAAACGTGATGTTTCGAATGCTACCCTAGATTTATCTACTCCAGAAACGGCAGACGTTTTAATCGGTATTACCGATAAACCTGAGAATTCACTTTCAGAAAATGTAAACCTATTTCAGTCGTTACGTGTTCTTCAAGAAGGAGAATCGGATGAGGATGCTTTATATGCCAATGCTAGGCGTTTGGAGCATAATCCAAATCAAACCTGCTTAAAAACTAGTACATTTTCGGCAATGACTGCCACATTTTCGGTAATACTTTGTATTTTGTCAGTCTCTCTTATGGTTGCTTGCTCGCGTTTAAAACAAAGGAAGAAAGAGTCAACCCTGTATGATTCGTATGTTACTCATAAAGGACAAATTGATTGATCGTTTGCTAGAGATTAGTACCTTTTGCGATACTTCCTTCATACAATTAATTTAATAACACTCACAGAGTTATAATGGTAAAAGCAACTGCAATTGCTATTAAAAAGGCTGCAGTCATTTTTAACCACTAAACTTGACTGCAATAGTGTGAAAAGTATATAATTGCACCAATGCAATTCTGTGAGTGAAGCATTTGACTTTCTTTTGTAAATATTTTTTTATTTTTTAGCGATTTATATATTTTTTTTGTGTTTAATTTTATTTTAGAATTGATTTAGTATTAAACTTAATTTAAATCTATATAAGTTTCTTTTTCTATATATGAGTATTATTCATGAATTAATATGAATAAAATTTTTTTTACTACAAAATAAATTAATTTTAATTTTCAACTGTTTTATATAATATTTACTTTTAAAGTTATCGTGGTCAAATATTATCAAATATGTTTCAAATAACACTATTCAACAACTTTGAAGTTTTTGAAGAAGCTCGTCCTGCAATATATATTTCCTAATAAGCTAGAAATTATTCCCACTCTGGTAAGAAACTAATTTTTTTAATGTACCGTTATTGAGAAATCGCTGAGTTCGATAGGTATTTAAAAAGAAAATAAAGTTTTAATTTTATTTTACAAAAAAAAAAAACAGACAAACGTTTAACAATCTCTCTAAAAATCTCTTAATTTTTTAGTATGTGCCAGGGATGGGAAAGTTGATACGATCGTACATTTTTTGATACTATTTTATCCAAAAAAGTACCGTAGTACTCCCGGGTCGCATTTGATACTCTTGCATCATCATAATAACTCAAGGCTTAGAAAATGCAAATAACAGTCTGAGCTTTTTTGCATCATGAGCAAATCACGATCGTGAACACTCTATTGTCAATTTCTCAATTTTCTCATAAAATCCAGCCATTTTTTTAATGCATTTAGCGTGATAAAATATGATATTGCTATTATAGGTAATTCTATCGATTTTTAGAAGTCGTAAAATTTTTTAAAGCGTAAAATTAGAAGTCGTAAAATTTTTTAAAGCCAAATTTTAAGCAAAACTTGATGTGCCCGAAAATTTTAGTTATTTTTCACTTATTTTTCAACATTATATTTACAATTTTTTTTAATTTTTTTAGGAATTTACCACTTTTCCTATAAAATTTTTTTTTGTTACAAAAATAAATGGAAACAAAAAATATATTTCTGATTAAAAAGAAAACTAGACTAAAAAAGAAATTTTTTAAAAATTTTTGAAAAATGATATCTCTATTAATTTCAAACATTTAAAAAATTTTACTGAAATAAAAAAAAATAAGCAAAGCATATAAAAATTAAAAAAAAAAAAATTACCGTAGATTTTAGTTGATCTGAAGATTGTTACAATGAGTGATCGGTTTTAAGATCAAATATGACAAATTGCAAATAGAATTCACAAGTTTTTTTATTACAAATAGAGAAAAAACTTATGAAAAAAATCTTTCCTAGAACCAATGGTTGACAATTAATGCAGTTTCAAGTGCAACCAAGCCCTATCATCAGATTGTGTTAAAAGAAAATAATATAAAAGAATTGCGTCAAATACTTTTTTGGGCTATTAAATGCATGATTTTGTTGCACTGCTTGATTCGACTCATAAGGAAATTGCGATAACGAGCATAAATCGAGAGTTTATGTATTTTTTATTCATTAAACTTTACTTATTCCTGACTTTTTCTACCTTGCAGTGTAGAGACTATTAACAAAAAAAAAAAAATTAGTGCTCTTGTGGTCGAAAAAGTACTCTTCAAATACTTTTTTGATACCGAAATAAAAATCTCATTTCCCATCCCTGGTAGGAATTTTCTCGCTCCACAACCCTAAAAATATGCCACTACGAAAGTAATTATGGTCTCATAAAAAAATCCCCAAAAAAATTTTTCTTTAGAGGTTGCACATCGCAATTGAAGTTTCGAGGTTGTACTTGTTCTATTATTTTTAATTAATTAAAAATAATGGAAAAAATGAGAAAAATTAAATATAATTATTATGATCGCAATATAACAAATGTAATATATTTTTAGGGGTACAGTACGAATATGAAATCGAAATTAAAATCGGAGTCGCGGATTTCGCGAAATTTGAAAATTTCATATAAAAATTGTTAAATTTTGATCAGGATGTCTTCTTATATTTACCACTATGAAAATTTCTTTTTTGCATTAATATACATATATCTATGGAATGTCTTATTATGGGAACTAAAAAAAGTTTGACAGTTACTACATGACAGTTGTTTGTGTAGTAATCAGTAGTTGTTGTTTTTATCACTAATTACAGTTGTTTTTCTATAGAAAAAACCAAAACAACTTTTATGACGGTTATTTAAGAAAACAACTAACGAAAAGTACTGTAATTTCGAAACAGTTGTTTAAATCAGTTACTTTTAATGTCATTCTAGTGTAAACACGGTAAAGACATATCTTTATTTTTTGGACTACCAGTAATGACACGTACTTACTTTTTGCATTATTTTAAAATATATAATAATGAGATACTAATAAATACTTACTTTTTTATTATTTCGAAACAAAAAATAATGTATTACCAATAATGACTTATTTTTATAATTATTTCAAAAATAAAATAATGTTTTAGATGTTTATGTAAATTTCTTTGAAATCTATTTTTAGACTCAATATTTTTTCTACACTGGTAATGATATATGTAACTACATATTTTTTGATTTTTTGTATGTTGGCGAGTAAGCTGATTTGTGCGCAGCAAGTCAATTATGTTTTTATCTATCAAACATTACATGTCGATATCGGCCCTATGCTCCTTGCAGGAGTAAAAGGAACAAATATATATATAGGTTAGATGGTAGAGCTATTGACTGGCAACCGGGAGTCCCAGGTTCGATTCCCGCACGAGAAAATTTTATTTAAAAAAATTTTTACATTAAAAAATATATTTTTTTTTATAAAACTCATTTTTTTTAAATCTATTTTTAGAATCATTATTTTAGTCAATACTGGTAAGCACATAGGTAACGACATATTTTTTGATTTTTCGTATGCTGGTGTGTAAGTCGTTACTTTTCGCGACATCGCCATATAAAGGTAATAAGGAATGTAATAATAAAAGTAAGTAGTTACCATTACCAGGTATGTAGTTAAATAACCACATATCTGGTAATGATCTTCTACACTGGGATAATAAACAACTACCAAAACAGTATTTTTAGAGTAACCAGTAGTTTTTTTAGTTCTTTAAAAAATAAAAAATTTCGTTGAGTTTTTTTTAATTTTAAAAATTCTTGTTTACCCAGTGTAGAAACGGTAATGACATATCATTATATTTTGGACTACCAGTAATGACACCCACTTACGTTCTGCATTATTTTAAAACATAAAATAATGAGTTACTGATAATGACTTATTTTTATCATTATTTCAAATAGAAAATAATTTTCCAGATTTTTTTGAAAATTTTTTGAATTCTATTTTTAGACTCAATATTTTTTAAACACTGGTAAGGATATAAGTAACCACATATTTTTTGATTTTTTGTATGTTGGCGCGTAAGCTTACTTGTGTGCAGCAGGTCAATTATGTTTTTATCTATTAAATATTACATGTCGATACAGCTCAGATGGTAAAGCTATTGACTGGCAATCTGTAGACCCAGGTTCGATTCCCGCACCAGCAAATTTTATTTAAAAAAAATACAATAAAAAATATTTTTTTTTATATAATTTATATTTTTGAAAATCTATTTTTAGACTCATTAGTTTTGTCAGTACTGGTAAGCACATAGGTAACGATATATTTTTTGATTTTTCGTATGCTGGTTTGTAACCATAACTCATTATTTTTCGCGACATCGCCATATAAAGGTAATAAGAAATGTAATAATAAAAGTAAGTAGTTATCATTACCAGGTATGTAGTTACATAACCACATATCTGCTAATGATTTTCTACACTGGGATAATAAACAACTACCAAAATAGTATTTTTAGAGTAACCAGTAGTTTTTTTAGTTCTTTAAAAAATAAAAAATTTCGTTGAGTTTTTTTCAATTTTAAAAATTCTTGTTTAGTTTATATTTCTAGTTTGCAAATGAAATTCAGAAACTTGTATTGTATATCCCATGCATAAAAGCTTAATAACTGGAGCACGGTTTAGAATTTTTACTTCGAATTTTAAATAGGCTGAAGTAATAACACATATTTTTGTAATCGAGAAAAAAAATTTTTTTTTTATTAAAATATACTTTTATAAACAAAAAGAATTGACTGTAAAAAACAGTAGTTTTTACCGATTTTGTCCGTTGTTTTGAAATTTTTGTAGTAATAACACTATGCGACAGTCAAAATCGGGTTGGGATGAAACCCACGGGAAATGTTATATCGGTCAAAAGCAAGTTATACGTGTCCCGGTGTTTCGCTGGGCCACCCCTAGGAATCGAGATATATCTTTTTTTTGACATAACTCGAGAACCACTAGTCCGATTTTGCTCAAACAATTTTAAAAAAATTAAAAATTACAATTCCTTTAAACTGTTCATATAACGTTTTTCTATATATTCAACAGTTTTGCCGGTAAAAATAAATGTTTGTTACCGCTACCATAAAAATCAATAACCTTTTGTTTATTACTTTTTTTTAATATTTTAGGCAAAAAATATTTTTTTCTTCATACAAAAAGACCACCAAAGGTCAAATCGATATATCTCGATTCCTAGGGGTGACCCAGTGAAACGCCGGGACACGTATAATTTCTTTTTTACCGATATAACTTTCCCCGGTAGTTTGAACCCTTCCCGATCACTGACCCCTACCATTTGTCTCACAGTGTAATTTATCCGTTAATTTTACGACATTGGCAGTTATTTTTAATGCATTTGTTAGTTTTTTTTCAATAGCTAAAAATAACAAAAGTTTAAGTTATTTTAAAGGTAAATACCATTGTCGCCGTTTTAACTGCATATACCTTTGTTTTAACTGTAATTTTCAGTAGATTCTACCGACAAACTTTTGTGAGTGTGACATAGGATTTTTGGTGGGAATAAAATTATAGCAAGCTAAATAATAGCGAAATATTAATAAAAGTAAAATTTTAGGGTAATTTGCAAAGATATCTGTTATCATTCATAAATTTAAAATCAGTGTTATACATACATAACAAAGGCCCGTGGTAAATAAATTGCAAAAGTATAACAAATTGGATTTTTCGATAACACCGTTTACAGGTAGTTAGGAAAATACCTCAAAAAACTTGAGTTTTTTTTTGAATTTTCAAAAAAAAGCGTATAATTTATAAAACACAAATTTTTTTTAAATTTCGATTGCCGATTCATAATTTTTGTTAAAATAAATATCAGATTTGATATTTGATAAAATAAATATCATATTTTCGGAAAATTTGAAAATTTTAACTAAAATAATTAAGTAATAATTAAATAAGACTAAATTAAAAAAAAATTGTTAAATAATAGCCTACAAGTTAAGAAATACTTCAATTTAAAATCAACCCTACTTTTTGTATAAATTACTCTAGAGACAAATTACTAATTCTTAAAAGAAAACTTTTTCTGCTACCTCTAAATAAAAGCGGGTTTAGCTGAAACTTGGCACAGAGAGTTTTTAGATATTAAGGAATAGGGGCAACATTGTGGAAATCGCGAATTCCAACTTTCATGTTTTTTTTGGACAACTCTAATGTACATACCTTTGTTTTAAGTGTCAATTTCAATAGATTCTACCGACAAACTTTTTGAGGGAACACATTCAGTAAGATCAAGTATAAATTATTTTAATTGATTTAAAAAAAAAAACTTTATCAAATTTATTTTTACTATAAAAAAACATATTCGAAAACATATTTTGTTGTTTGCTCCATTCCCATTTTGTTAATGTAGCAGACTACATTTAATATGAGATACTGAGATACTGCCACCACTTTCTAAAGAAAACTGATGACCTAGAAAATCCCCGAAACGATCGTCTTTTCATTCCTGAAAGTGTAGAGGTTTTTGAAAGCAAAAACTCTGTGAAGTATTTGTCAGGAGAGTATCCTGATGAAGAAAAATAGCAGTTTTTGAAAAAAGTATTTATTATGTTAATTCAGAATAAGGAAATTGGCCTCGAACTGAATTAATAAATTTCTAATTAATAAAAAAAATATATATCGACCATTTAACGACACATCGGCCAAAATATGACCCCGGGATTTCTGATTTCAATTATATTTTACACTCTGGAACTCTATGTAACAATGCAGCAAAAAAAGTGATGCCAAAGCAGTAGAAAAAACACTACAATTGATTATCTAGTTGTACTTCTTTTTTAATATAAACACTTAATGATTTTAACATTGAGTTGTCATACCACTTCAACATTTTTTCAGTATTTTTTGAACGAGTGCAAAGGAAGCTCTTTTTCACCAATTGAGATTAAAAAAAAAAATTCTTAACAAAAAAAAATTATATTTTTTTTAGTTTAAAAAAGTTTTTTATTGCCGCCACCGTGTATGGAACTTGCGACTTCACGATTGCTAGTCTAGCGCTCTACCACTGAGCTATTCTTTGATATTACTACGAGATATTGTTCCTTATTCTCTTCAATAAAAGTACTTATTAAACAGGTGTAAAAGGTGCATTCCAATTCAATATTGTTTTCAGTACTATTTTTAAAAGTGCATAAAAAGCAGTTTCTCACCATTTTTTATGTATACATATTTTTAAAAATTTTAAAATTAAAAAAAAAAATTTATTTTATTTTTAATTTTAAAATTTTTTGGATGATTTTTTGGATGTTGTTCAGAAGTAATTCTAAAAAAGCTGTAAAAATATACTAACGGATACTTTGGAAGTAATGAAAGAAGTTATTTTTTGAAGTTGTTCAGAATTACTTTTAAAAAAATCAGTAAAAATACACTAACGGATACTTGTCAAGCAGTGAAAGAAGTAGTTTGTAAAGCATTACTTAAATTTTTTTTGCTGGGTACCTAAAGATTGCCGTTTTTAGAAATTTCAGCTTTCTGCGCAAGTTTATGAATTGTTTAAACTAACGTGCCTAATCCTACGAAAAGTCTGTGACTCTTAAGCCTGGATTAGCCAGACGTGAACGTATCTGTGCACACAGAAAAAAACAGGGGGAATATTACCTAAGAGCTATGTAATTCTGCACCTACATAATTTTCAAGTTTTACAAAGTTCTAGTAAATAGGCTTATATATTTGTAAAATATTTTTTTTTCGATCTAACCACCAAACTTTGATATAAGATATACACTTAAAATAATACGTCAGTAAAAAATCTGTCAAACCGGTTTCAAATCGATTTGACTAATTTTTAACAAATTTTTAGTTGAAAAACTGATTTAAGCAAAGATTTTAGTCATTTAACACAATACTAAAAACCCTCTGTACTTTAACTAATCTTGAATGTTAATTTTGAAAATTATTTAAAACTAATTTTGAAGAACCCATTCTCATTTCTTTATATTTTATAAAGTCTACGGATAACAATGATCCTTACAGACTACTCGCTAAAAATAAAATTAGAAAATTAATACAAATTATTTAATTAAAGTTTAAACATATCTTTTGAATAACTAAAATCTAAAACAGTATTATTCTCTAATTTATTAAAATTTTAAGCAATTTTGGATTGATATTACACTTGATGTTGATCTAACGGCTTTTTCTAAAAAAAACTGAAAAGGACGTATTCGTCAAATTTTACAAAATTTATTGTTAAAATATGATATTTTGATGTTACTGTTATTACCCAGTAGATGGCGTCACCAATGTATCCGAAGTTTTAAAGATGGCGCTATTTCGTTCGAGCAAAATTGATGAAAATTTCGACTACCCCTAACCGTGTAAGCCAAAGGGGGTATCTTTATCCAAAAATGGACCTTGGCGGGGCCTTGAACCCTCGGAAATTTTTAATAAAAATTTTCCACTTCATAAAATGGCCCATATCTCGAAAACTAAGCGAGATAAAGCAAAACGGACAAAAGGTTTATATTGTCATTATTATATGGCCTCATATGATATGGACTAGGCTCGGGGAGGGTCCCGAGACCATAAATTTGGATAAATTCTACGACTCAGTATAGTTACAGTAAAACTGTAGTTTTACAAATTTTTTACTTAAATTTAGATTTGTTAAATTTAACAAAAGATTTCTTAAAATCAACAAAAGAATTTGTTAAAATCAACAAAAGAATTTGTTAAAATCAACAAATTTTATTTTAAGCCAAAAAACGGGAATAATTTTTGTTAAAGTAACAAATTTTTCTGTCCAGCCAACAGACGTATTATTTTGAGTGTAGGTATTATAGTTCCTGAATTGACAAGAACGACTCGTACAAAATTGCAAAATAATGGCGGAATGCGAAAAGTCTTTGTGGTAAAAAAAATTTGTTAAGAACTTAATCAGCGATTTAAATTCTGCAAACGAATATATTGATGAAAGATTTTCTTTTTAAGCAAAATTTTTTTTGCAAACTAACAACCAGACTAAGGTACAAGAAATGGGTGTTATAGCCCTCATTTTTCTGGTTACATACAATTTTTACCGAGCATCAGCCTGAGCTAGCTAGTGTTGCCAGAAAAATGTTAGCTCATATCCCCATTTCGCAGGTTAAAATCCCCGGAAAAAATTTAAAATCCCATTTTTTGTCCCCAATTTATTTTAATTTACACAAATTTAAACACAATTTGTTTAAATGAATATTTTTCTTTAAATTTTAAAATTAATTTTACATAAACAAAAAATCAAATAAATGCACTCAAAACAATACAATTTATTTCTTTAATTTCCCGAGTAAAAAAAGTTAGATGTTATAAAATATAAACGTATCTTTTTTTTATATAGCCTAAACTACAATTTGAAGTGGTGGATCGTACTGTATTAATTTAGATACACCTTGGATCTAATATGATGAAATACGATATGAAAAATGGGTTTATCTTACTATATATAATTAGATTTAGTACAATAAAGTTACATTTTATTTGATACCATTAGACAAAAATACTTCTTTCAAAGTTCGCTCATATTGCATTAAATCGTCCATTCTATTGAAATTAGTTTTTGATTGTCATTACGTCACATCCAATTTTATATGATTAGATAAACCCATTTTCGGATCTACGGTGCATATAAATGAATACAGCATGATCCACCATTTTTAGGATCAAATTTTGTTTTGGCCAACATCAGAAAAATTTATGATTGCATGTTGTACCTCATTAATTATACCCTACACCACTATGTGGTCAATATACCCTACACCACTATGTGGTCAGGGTATTATAAGTTTGTGCTGATGTTTGTAACACCAAAAAATATTGGTCGTAGACCCACCTTAAAGTATACCGATCGGTTCAGAATTTTTTTTATTTCGATTTAACGATGTCCGTCTGTCCGTCCGTCCGTCCGTCCGTCTGTCTGTCTGTCCATGCAATCTTGTGCGCACTCTACAGGTCGCAAATATTAAGATATTTTGATGAAATTTGGTACACAGACCTATATTGGCCCAGTAACGCAGCCTATTGATTTTGGTGAACATCGGTCCATGTTTAGACCTAGTGCCCATATAAGGGTCCCACCAAAATTATATTGTTTATACGCTGCAGGTCGTAAATATTAAGATATTTTGATGAAATTTGGTACACAGACCTATGTTGGTCCAATAACGCAGCCTGTTGATTTTGGTGAACATCGGTACATGTTTAGACCTAGTGCCCATATAAGGGTCCCCCCAAAATTGGCTTGGTTACAAACTGCAGGTCGCAAATATTAAGATATTTTAATGAAATTTGGTGCGCTGGCTCACATTATAGAAAATTTTGACACAAGCCTCATTTTAACCCATTCGAATTTCGGATTCAAACATTAGTTGGCTTTTAAACAGACTGGTGTAGGGTATTGTATAGTCGGCATGCCCGACTTTAACCTTTTTACTCGTTTTTTTAATGGCGTTGTTACTAAAATTTATGTAGTTTGATATAATTATATTTAAACAGGTGTGGTTAATGTGATATCGTAGAAAGTTGTATATAATTGAATCAACATAAATTTATAAAACTTAGATCTAATAACATTGGGTCAATTTTCCTATTAAAGTTTTTACAATTATTTATAAATTGTTAGAGATTTCATATAATTTGATTATACAGTCCGAGACATTCGTTTGCACGCACAAAGAAATAGTTTAAAAATTCTGTTCTATTTTATGTTTAAACCAAAATAAAAATTTTCGTTTATGGTTTTTATTTACATTATTTAGTAGGCTTCCCAAAACAAAAACAACTGTAAGGGATTCTCAATTATTTTAGCAAACTTTTGTACTTTTTGTAAAATTGTCTAGTTTTGTGGTGAGTTTTAGTGAGACATTCATTTGCACGCAGTATCAAAAAAATTGATTTCGCGTGCGTAATATATAATTTAGATAGGATTTTTGTACTTATTTAGTTTGTACAAGCATCACACAAAAAAATAAAAACTAAATTCAATCATAAAAACCGCCTATTCAATAAATTTTATCGTTGAAATTCCTCCAATCGCAAAAATTGTCCATTCAATTAAAAATTTGTAGCTCTTTAATTGAATATTGAATTGAATATTTAATATTGAATTGAATATTGAACTGAATATTTAATTGAATATTGAATATGAATTGAATAAAATAGTGATACATTTGATTAGGATTTTTATTGGTTTTTTTTATATGTATTTGATTAAAAATTAATTCATTGGATTAAAAATTGATCAATATTGTATACCTTCTAAATACCATATTATATGCATTTGATTAAAAATTAATCCATTGGATTAAAAATTGATCAATATTGTATAAATTCTAAATAAGACTCTAATCAGCCGGATAGTCATCATGCCAACTATAAAAGGATGGTAGTCATCATGTCAACTATAAAAAAATATATGTATTTCTTTATTTTTAGCTTGAATTTCATAACATTGAATTTTATTAAAAGAAAACATGCATGCAATTTCCATTCAGTTGATAGATTTATTTATACTTATGTGAAAAGTTCTCTCGCAGGAATTAGTTTTATTCTTTTTTCTGAAGCATAAGGACTCTGTCAAATTTTTTTTTGAAAACTGAATAAAATATATTTTATTTAAAATAATTTTTAATTTATTTTTTTGCGATTTTTTTTTTTTAAAAATTTTTAATTTTTTAAATAAAATTTCAAAAATTACATTACTATTTTATAGTAATGTTCTAGAATAAATGAATATTCAGATTTAGTATGGTAGAATTAAAATATTTAACTAAATAAAATAATAAACTCAACGAGAATTTATAAAATTTGATAAAAAAAAATAATTTAAAATATCAGTTACTACCCTAAGGGGAATGAGGAGTCAATTGCCCTCCAAGGACCTATCCCGTGACCGGTCAACCGAAGGCATATTAATAAATTAGTACAAATATGAACAAAAGAGAATAAATTCATTTTCTAGATATTTTCTGATCCGTTATTTTCACTGTTGCTTTTAAAAAACTTGACCGATATCGAAATAAAAACAAAATTCGCGGCATATTTTTAAAAATAGTTTTTTAAATTATTTTACTCTTTTATTTATTTTGCACTTTATTTTTTTTCGATTTGCCTATTTTAGCTCTTATTTTAAATATCTATAATTTTTTGCTAAGAAATTATGGGGGTTATTTTGTAATACGCAACGCCTTGCGTTGCGTTGTTTTCCATACAAATTGTTTTTGTAACAATAACAATTTATACATAAATCAACGCAACCCAAGGCGTTGCGTTTTACAAAATAACCCACCATATGTTTTGTATTTTCAACGATTTTTAATGTTAAAGCTGCTTTAATTCTAACAATTGGTGTTTCATTTAACTTATCTTTTTAACTTAAGGGGAATTTTTAAAATTTTTATTTATATTATCAGAGTTTTTGAGGTAATTTTCTAATTTTTAATTGATTTTTTAATTTAATTATGGCCAACGCAAAAAACAAGTCAACTGCCATTAAAGGACCTATCCCGTGACCGGTCTATCGGGGGTATACTGAAGGCACTTCCACTATATTTGTGTGTGTGTTAGTGTTGTTTTCTTTTCTATTTTTTTTTCTTTTCCATTTTTTTATTTGCTTATAGTGTTTGTTTTTTCTTTGTCTTTTTTATTTGAACAGAAACGAAAAATATATAACTTTACCATCAGCCATCCATCACGCATAAGCACCCTGTGGGGAAAGGGACCGGTCCCAGATGACACGCAGGATAGGTCCCAAGGGAGAGACATATCGCTTTAACATGGCGTTGTCATTAGAAATGAACAATTGCCACAGTTTAGACACCTTATGACAGTAAGGTGGTGTGTCTAAAAATTGCTTTTCAAAAAAACTAATAAAAAATTAAGAATGAAAAATAATCTACTTCGCGTTGGAGTAGGGCTCGATAACACAACCTCCTGCTTGTAAGGCAAACGCTCTACCATCTGAGCTAATGGTAGAGCGACCGGCCCCCAATTGGCAGGTCACGGGATAGGTCCTTTAATGGCAGTTGACTCGTTTTTTGCGTTGGCCATAAATAAATTAAAAAATCAATTAAAAATTAGAAAATTATCTCAAAAACTCTGATAATATAAATAAACATTTAAAAAATTGCCCTTAAGTTAAAAAGAAAATTAAATGAAATACCAATTGTTAAAATTAAAACAGCTTTAACATTAAAAAACGTTGAAAATACAAAACTTAAAATTTTTTTAGCAAAAAATTATAAAAATTTAAAATAAGAGCTAAAATAAGCCAATCGTAAAAAAATAAAGTTCAAAATAAATAAAAGATCAAAATAAATAAAAAAATATTAAAAAAAATATGCCGCGAATTTTGTTTTTTATTGCGGTATCGGTCAAGTTTTTTAAAAGCAACAGTGAAAGTAACGAATCAGAAAATACTTAGAAAATTAATTCATTCTCTTTGGTTCATATTTGTACTAATTTAGTAATATGCATTCGGTTGACCGGTCACGGTATAGGTCCTTGGATGGCAATTGACTCCTCATTCCCCGTAGGGCAACATTAGCTCAGACGGTAGAGCGTTTGCCTTACAAGCAGGAGGTTGTGTTATCGAGCCCTACTTCGACGCCAAGTAGATTATTTTTAATTTTTGATTAATTTATTTGAAAAGCTGTTTTTAGATACACCACCTTACTGCCACTAGGTGTCTAAACTGTGGCAATTGGTCATATCCAATGACAACGCCATGTTAAAGTGAAATGTCTCTTTCAAACAAAAAGACCGATCAACGACCGGTCTCCGCCCCCTTGGGATTTATCCTGCATGTCATCTGGGACCGGTCCCTTTCCCCGTAGGGTAATACATAAACATTTATAAAAACAACTACATAAATAAAACAAACGAAACACAACAAGAATATGCTGATGTTTTTCTCTTGTTTTATGAAATGCTTTTGAACGATGGAATAAAAAAATGTCAAACAAATTACAGTTTTGAGCAATTATTTAATCGATTGGATTAGTTTTTAATTGACACCTTTTGAAAAAATTTAACAAATCGTTTTAATTGAAAAAAATAGAACAATATTTTTTTGTGTGATACTAAGGATTGTAAGTCGATTTTTTTTTAAACTTTTTAAAGAAATTTCTTCAGAAAGTCTTTTGTATATCAAATAGAGATGAATTTCTTTAAATATGAAGATTAAAATAAACTATTGAAGCATTATTAAATATTTGGTATGAGTTTATTGTAAATATATTACAGAATTAGGAGTTAAGCCGGGGATTAACTGTAAATCACATACATCTCTAAGACGGTTTTGAGGATTTTGATATGAAACGATAAGAAATTGGCATTATTAAGGAACAAACTGCATTTTGAAGTAGGCGCACAGAATAGTTTTTGCATTTTTTCCAATATTCATCAATAAAATTGAAAACATTTTGAATTAAAGTAGGTTTAACCAACCTCCGTAAGGAACAACTATTGCGATAGCTTTTGTAAATGGAAACTGGTTTGCTAAACATTTTGCAAGAACAGTTTTTAGAAGTAACCCCATATTATTTTTTGAAAAATATAAATTTTTTGAAAAATCACGATTTTAATGTAGAGGCTGCTATAGATGAATACTGATATAGCAAAAAACCATAAAAACCTGTATTAAACGCTAAGTAGTGGTTTAAATATCAAGACTAACACATCGCATTTATATCGTAAATATGGCCACAGGTTCTAAGCTTACATTTTAAAACAAAAAAATTCATATTGATTAAATTTGAAGAAATGTTTATATAAAAAACTGAATGGAAAACCGCCAAACTTTAAAGACATTTAGCGGAAAATCTGTACCTTAGATCGAAAAACAAAGTACGCCATTGTAATCAGCCTTACCGAGATATATAGAACTCATGGTCAGATCTCCATTAATTTTTTCAGTGTGACGCAGTGTTATTGAATAGGAAGCATAACTGGATTAATTTTTTAACATAATACTCAATAGAGCACCCATGAAATATATGGAATTTGTAAAAGTGTTATTTTTTTCACCTCCCCACCATTTTCCAGTAGATTAGGTGTACAAAATAATATTCCCGCAAAAATTGGTCCTCTCGTATTAAAACAGGCCAGTCCCCCGCGGCTTTTAGCCCTAAAAATGGACTAAAATTAATTCAATTCCAAGCTTAACTCTTAAAGTAAAGGTTTTACTGAAAAATATTAAAGAAGCATATCTACAGGCAATAATATGTCTAGTATTTTGCTCATACACATTTTTGACGTATCGATGACCCATCATGGTGATTTAGGTGGTTAAATCCAAATTTGTGTTTAACCTTGTAAATCACTTTGATTTTAACCTCATTAATCACCATGATGGGTCATCGATACGTCAAAAATATGTATGAGAAAAATGCTAGCCATATTATTGCCTGTAGATATGTTTATATTATATTTTTCTGTAAAAACTTTACTTTAAGAGTTATGCGCAAATAAACTTTGAAGTAATTTTAGTCAATTTTTAGGGCTAAAAGCAGCGGGTGACTGGCCTGTTTTAATCCGGGAGGATCCATTTTCGCGAGGATATTATTTTTTATACCCAATCTACCAGAAAGTGCGTAGGGAGGTGAGAAAATATCACTTTTGCACATTTAGGTGCTCTATTGAGCGCCTTCAGATTGGCAGGAAATTAACTCTTAAACATATTTTAAGTTCTGACTTATTTCTGGCATTGAAGCTCAATTTTAAACTTTGATGTTTTCAGAGATTCATAGTAGAATTTTATGACAAATATTTTTGCGGAACATTTTAACCCTCTAACTCTTCAACTTACGGGTCGATTGTGGCCCTTTTGAAAAGGGTCAAAAAGTACCTTTAATTGAGGAGTTAGAGGGTTAAAATATTCCACAAAAATATTTGTCATGAAATTCTTTTATAAGTCTCTGAAGACACCAAGGTTGAAAATTTAAGTTTAATGCCAGAAATAAGTCAAAACTTAAAATGTGTTTAAGGGTTAATTTCGTACTTATACACAATTGCCGCTCAAATGTCCACAAACCTAATTTTAGGAGGAAACCATGTGACTCTTCTATTTCATGTAAAGCACCATGTTGAACATTTCTGTGGAACATTTTAACCCTCTAACTCTTCAGCTTACATGTCTTTTTGTCCCTTTTAAAAATGGGGCCATAAAAGTCCCTTTAATTGAAGAGTTAGAGGGTTAAATAGTTCCACAAAACTGTACCTCGTAGTGTTTTACATAAGTTCGCTGAACACATCCTATACCCAAAACGGGAGATTCACATGGCTTCCTAGTGCACATATGTAAAAAATCTATAACTCATCAGTTTTTAGGCTTTTTGTCATGGAATGGACGAAATATTAAAAAAAAACTTATTTTGCTTTTAATCTACGCTAAATTTCCTATTATATGATGAAGAGTGTACGTATTTACAAGTCTCCAAACTTAAATGAGAGACATTCAAAGTTTAGTTTTGACAAAAAATTTTATGTTTACCGCTTAAAACACCACTAGCGGTCATGGGAGGGTTAAAAGTTTGTATAAAGAAAATATTTGCCTTTTCATTGTGTAAACAACAGCTATGTAACTCAATCACCAGAAACTTCTAGTTTAAGAGTTATAGATGGATAAATCCATGAACCTTTTTTAGGGTAATTTTGAGGACACAAATCTAAACGGCCTGGACGGTTTACATCGCAGAAACCCAATTTTTGCACATATATTATGTTTTACTCTCATCCTATCCGAAAATGGGCGGGGAACTGCAAAAAGAACACTTTTGCACATATGGGTGCTCTAATGCTCAATTTTAATCCTAAATATAGCTCAAATATGCTTTTTAAGGGAATCAGCCAGTTTTTAGTATTTTATAGCTTCAGAAAAAAATAAAATCAATTTTATTTGTACATTTTTGTAAAGTTCAAATCCTCCTAAATACAAAAATATATGCAAGAGAAAACTATTTCATAATTAAATTTATTTTATTTTTTTATTTAAACAAAGTGCGTGCAAACGAATGTCCCACCCATTTTCAAGATTTTTCCATATAAATAACGCAAAAAAATTAATTTTAATAAAATTGTTATTTTGCAAATTTACTATGAAGTAAACAAACAATTGTGTTTCTTAAAAAAACAAGAAAAACGTATTCGTGCAAACGAATGTCTCAGACTGAATATAATTTAATAAAGGAAATAACCCAACATTATTAGATCTAAGTTGCTTAATTTTATTTATATATATAAAATTACATACAATTGTATATGATATCACATTAACCACAACAGATTAGATATAATATATCAAATTATATACTATTATATTAAAACCATTTTCAATTGGGATTTTACATTATCGCCAAACAGGAATTGCGCCCCAGATTAAAAACTGAATTGGGGCAAATATGGCAATCGCACATTCTTTTCGGGGATTCTTAGGGATTGCAATTTGCAAAACGGGGATATGATCTAAATCTACACTGGCAGCACTGGTTTTGTCTATAGTAGCAATAGTAATATAGTAGGTATTTAAATTTAAAAATATTTGGTTGACCTCTACATATGAAATTGAACACTAATGTTTGTTTTGAAATTACAAAACTTTTCAATTAAATAGTACTTAAACTGACATCGTGTTGGAAAAATGTCGCTGTTGTAGTTGAAAGCAATACCCAACAACAATGTCCCATCAATTTTGACAATAAAATAGAACAAAAACATACTACCTAATTTCGTAAAACACTTGGGTGAAGTGAAGGGAACTTTCAATGTAAATTGGTTTTGTAACAAAAACAATTTCTATAGAAATAACGCAACACTTCACCGAAGTGTTTTAGAAAATTACCCCCATAATCAACAAGTGTTAAATGAAACTAAAATAAATCTGCTAAATGCTTAGCAAAACAAAACTGAATGACAGTTATTTGCGAGGGAAAGTTACTAGAAAAAATAAAGGAAAAGAAGTAAAAACACTAACAACAATGTTGGGGATAAAAAAACAGTGGAGCAAAGAAGAATTCAGCACAGAAACAACAAAAATTATGAAAATAAAATTTTTAAATACATATAATTAAATAAAATAAAACATACCCATATTTCATCGTTTAATTCTTCTTATTCGGCATTTAATTCTTCATTTAATGTGCTACGACGATAAAATGAACTCCAGTATCCTCTGATACTAAAGTTATTTGACAAATAATTCATTAGCCATTTTTTTTAGTTAATGGTGATTTTAAAGTTTATAATTAGTTAACAAAAAATAAAATTTATAACACAATGTAGATTTTTAATAAATGATAAAATAATTTTTAAATTTATAAATGTAACACAAATAAAATGTCGGATACAACACAAACTTAAAACAAAAATGTACAACGAAAACACAAAACTGACACCCAAAAATAAAAAAATATAATAACTCTAAAGAAATTAACTAGATAGGTATTAACTGGTATTAACGTAGTAACAATCAAATATTAACTAAACTGTTGGAAACGGATATTGCGGCTGGAAAAGCAATTTTTCTTTGACAAAGCTTTTTGAAGGAGCTTTAAACAAAATGCCGTTAAAGGCGCTACTGTATGACCACAGCTTTAAAAACTACATTATTTTAAGATTTGTGTCTAGGGTATAGGAAAAATTGTTCTATTTTAAATAAGCTCTCAGTCACAGGCTAAACAGACACGTCACAACCAGCGTTGCCAGCAAATTTTGTGCTCATATCCCCATTTGACAAGTTGAAATCCTCAAAAATCCCCAAAACAAATTTATAAATCCTCAAATATTTCCCCAATCTTATTTTTCATACGAATTTGAAATAACTTTGAAGGGCGGATTATGGGAACGTAAACGTAAATGTGATGTAACTGTACCGTGCCGTAGCTAATAAGTAAACTTATAGATTACCGTCAGAGCTTTGAAGAATTAATTCCTTTTTGAATGAATTCACTACCAATCGAAATCAATTTTCTCTAGAATTGAATGAATTCCTTTTCTTAAGTAATTCACTGAATTCATTCAACTGAATGCGTTCATCAAACAACAAATTCAAAGAATTAATTCGATTGCAATAGTTCTTTTTATTAAATCAAATGAATTAATTCACCGGTGAACGCGTTCAATATTATAAATCGAACGGAAAAAAAGTGAATTAATTCCTTACTGAATTAATTCACCACTGAATTCATTCAATTTCATTTTCATTCAGTGAATTAAAAAAAAATAAAATTACATTCAGTGAATTAAAAAAAAAATAATAAGTTCACTGAATTGAAAAAAAATAAAATAAGTTGACTGAATTAAAAAAAAATAAAATAAGTTCACTGAATTCAAACCCTGTTTTCTGCCGTTCAGTAGAAGAAAACAATAATGTACAAATAAAATTTTTAAATAAGCAATTTTACAGCGTGTGCTAGTAACAAATTAGAAACCGGATGCTGTTTATCAGCCTACATGATTGAAAAATAAAGCCTTTTACTATTAAAACTAAAAACTTTACAGATATAGATAAATTTGGAAAAAAAATATAACTATATAACTAGTTTGAAAAATTAATAGTTTTAATTTAGTGATCTAGAAAAAACTTATAAAATTTATTTTTACTATGTAAAAAATATAACAACAGATCGACTAAAATTTGACCTTGGGATTTCTGATTTTAATTATATTTTGCACCCTGTAGCTCTATGTAACCTCCTAAAGATTGCCGTTTTTGTTTTCTAGAAATACTAGAAACTCCCGATTTTATCTACAAACCTTATGTTGGTTTACTTAACGGCTCCACGAGACATAAAATCAATGTTAAAGAACATTCAAAGAATGTATTTTTCGTGTTTTAACATTAATTTTATATCTTATATAGACGTCAAGTTAGATATTTATTTTTTAATTTTTTGTCTATCCATTAGGGGCTAAAATCATATGGGGAAACAGGACCTAGTCCGATTTTTGCTTCTCTAGGCCGGATCGTGGTGAATCTAATACAGCAACATCTGTACATCATTTTAACGAAATTAGATCACGTTTAGAGGTCCCTAAAAATTGCAGGGTCTTCTCACCTTTTGTATGGAGATTTACATTTAAATTAAAAAAAGTTTAATACTGAATTTAGACTGAGCGAAAACCAGGTGGTTTTTGTACAAAACTAAATTACAAAAGCCAAGTCATTTACACTGGTTATTTGGTTTTTCTTTGTCACATCACTTTTTTATTAAACAATTTTCTTTGTGTTTTTATGGTTAAATTAAATTTAAAAAATTATTAACACATTTGAAAATACATAGCAATAAACAATTTTAAAACAAAACTGAAATATTTAAAGAAAAATTAAAAAATATATTTTTGACACTTGCTTTAATCCTATATTCGTTGTAACATGGTGTATCGAAAATTACTTATAGAAGAAACCGGGTGTATCAAAAATGAAAATTTAAGATATTTTTAGTTGGTTTTTGGCAAAAACCAGGTAGAATCTGGTTTTCAATTTGTATGAAAATTGTATGGGAAAAACTAAATTGGTTTATGTGTTTCGGCTCAAAAACTAAAAATAGCCAAAAACTACTAGTTTTTGCCCGGTCTAAATATACTATAAATCAATTTTGTTATCACTTAAGATTATGTCCTTTAAGATTTCTTCATAAATTTTAATTCACAATTTTATATACTTTAGGAATATGAAATAAAATCTAATAAATTGTTAACTGTTTTCGAGGTATTCGCATTTTTATGATTTTGAGAAAAAACAAAAGAATATTATAATTTTTAGTTGTTTGAGCCAGTCTGCACGAAAAAAAAATATTGTAATATATAAATTTAATTGTTTTTCTTAAAGCTGTAGTTCAAAATTAATTAGAACACCATTGCAGGAAGATTTACGTTATCCTTGCAATTTTTCATAAAATATGACTTTTTGCATTTTGTTGAATAACTTTTGAGATGTTGGTAAAATTTTTTAATTTAAAATTTTATTAAAAACTGGACTTTACATAGATAACGGTTTTTGCGGGAATAAAAATTCCCCAGTGAAATAGTTCCATAATACTGAAAACTAAACTGAAAAAATATTGAAAAAAAAAAATATTTATATTGGAAAATTTTAATCAGCGATATCGCGAAAACTGTTCTTCTATTTGATATTTTGACTTCATATTCGTAATTATCGCCAAAATTTAATAGATTTGATGATATAATGTTCCATTATATTAAATTTGATTTTTTTTTATATTTGAAAATTTTATGTTTCTATCTATAGCCGTAATTTAATCGCCATTTAGGCTCCTTAAGATGAAAACTTTTTTTTTAACATTTTTTGATTGCATAAACTTCTAAAAGGTAATAACATTGATGGGGCCTTGAGAAGCTCGAAAATGCGAACGTCTTGCAATTTGAAGACCATACTACTATCCATAGATTTGTGCGAATAGAAAACAAAATACGGAAATCCCCAAAAATAGCCAAAGGGGTTTTGGCAGGCCGCCAAGGGGGAGACTTTTCCCTTTTTGCCCGTTCCGGTAGGAATTTCCAAAAATCCCGTCTTAGCGGATGTCTGCGAATTAAATGTTTAATATAAAATTCTAATCTTAGGAAAATTTTTAAAAATTAATGAAATGACGATAATATATAAAAAAATTAAAAAAAAAGTAAATACTATTGAACAATTTCATATATATAAAGAATATTTTCATTAAATTTATGAAAATCTAATTTATGAAATTCAATGAATTTTTTTTAACGAAATTATGAAATTTTATAAAAGAAAAGTTATGAAAAATTTCAAAATATTAATTAAATATTATATACATAATGAAATTCTTCATTGATTCTACGAAACAAATTCTATGAAATTATATCATTACTATCATGAAGGATAATTCTTTCAGTGTACGTTTCAATTTATAAAAGTACGGTAAAGTATATAATTCGGATAAGTGCACAAATGTTTTTTCTTTGAAATTTTGTGTTGTACACTTATGTAGAATCTACTGTATCTAAAATCTTGCGCATTAGAAATCAGGGTTGGAAACCGATTCATAAAGTTAGTAATAGTGGATAACGTTATTTCAAAAGTATTTCGTTAGGGTATTTTAAGGTTATTTGTATTTTAAGTTATTTCGTTAAGTTATTTTGGCGTTAACGGTATTTAAAGCTATCCGGTTTGGTTATTTTAACCCTCTAACCGGCAAGCCCGCCTCCAGGCGGGGTATATTAAATTGACCAGAAATTCGCCAAAGGAGTATTTAATAATAAGAAATGATCCTTTTTCAACAGAAAACAAAATTTATTAAATTTTTTGTGAATATTTTTTTTGTATACAATGCACGGTTTGGAAACAAGAAAGTGTCAAAGATAAAATTTCGTAAATTTAAAAATTTAATTTTTTAAAACAACCAAAATTTTCAAAAATCTTAAAAACATATTTAAATTGACTAAAACAATTGATAGTGGCCATGAAGTAAAATTGGAGCTTAACTTCAAAACGAATGGACGGATTTTTCTGAAATTTGGTAAAAATATAATATTTGGTATAGGTAGCAAAGTTTAAAAGTTTGAATAATCTATATAGAAGTTTTGGTGCATTTTCCCTCAATTTCGCGTTTTTCGAAAAACGAAAATCGCTACATCCTCTTAAGTAACAGCACAAAAAATGTAATTTTTTTATTGCAATTACATCTTGGTAAGAGAAGTAATTTGTGCCTAAATCTAGTAATTTTTATTTGCTAGTTTTCGAGATTCACCCTTAAACTATTTTGGCCCATATCGCATAAAGTAGGCAACGAAAAAAAATTTTGTAAAAGAACATATTGTTTATTTTTCGTGAGGAACACATGGTATAAATTTCATTACAAAAAAGCTTAGGCCGGTTAGAGGGTTAAGGTTGACGGCATTTAAGTTATTTCGTTAGCTGCATTTTTTGACAACTTTACGGACCGTCACTATGTGAAATCCTATATGTGTGTGTAAACAACAGTATTGACTGGCCAATATATGTACGCTGAAATTCAATATTTCATGCAGGGATGGAAAAGCTCGCTCGCTCGGGCTCTTGCTCTTTTTAAAAAAAGAGCCGAGCCCAAAAAAAAGCTCGCTCTTTTTTTTAAGACGAGCCAAAAAATGTTAGCTCGCTCTTATATAAAAATATATATATTTAATCCTTTAATTCCCAGTGGAACATAGGGCCGCATAATATAATATAAAAATGTAAGTAGCTAAAAAAATATAGCTCAATGATTACGCTCAAAAAATGAAAAAGAGCTTCACAAAAAAAGGCTCTTTTCCAAAAAATAAATCGAGTATTATGAAAACGTAAACTCTTTTCAAGTAAATTTGAAAACTCTGTTGGCTTGTTTACAAAAAGAATTAAAATTAAATATTTAGATATTAAATACAGCATTTCCAATAGAATTTCAAAAGAAATGTTAAAAGTTGTTACTACATGAGGGACTAAAATACCCAAATATTATACAAAGTATGGTGCAGGGTTCGTAATGCACGCACAAGTAGTGCGTATACAAATTCGCACATGCACTTGTGCGAGTGCAAGTGCGTATTCACGTGCATTAAAAAAGCTAACATTAGAAAAAATCGCTAATATGGCCAAAAATCGCCAATATTTAAAAAAATCGATAAAAATTTAAAAAAAATTGCAAAAATGTATAAAAAAAATCGCCGAAATTGAAAAAAAACTGTCAAAATTATAAAAAATCGCCAAAAATTTAAAACAAAATTGACATATATGTAAAAATAGCCGAATTAAAAAAAATCGTTAAAATTTAAAAAAATCGCATAATTTAAAAAAAAAAATTGTCAAAATTAAAAAAAATCGACTAAATTTAAAAAAATCACAAAAAATTGTCAAAATTTGAAAAATCGTCAAAAATTTGCAAAAATCTGCAAAATTGAAAAAAATTGTCAAAATTGAAAAAAAAATTTAAAAATTCGAAAAAATTGCCAAAATTGAAAAAAATCGTTAAATTTTAAAAAATTTCCAAAATTGGAAAAAATAAAAAAAAATTGAAAAAAAAATCGTCAAAATTTGAAAAATCGTCAAAAATTTTAAAAAATCGTCAAACATCGAAAAAAATTGCCAAAATCGTTAAATTTTAAAAAATTTCCAAAATTGGAAAAAATTGAAAAAAAAATCGTCAAAAATTTTAAAAATCATCAAAATTTTTAAAAAATCGTCAAAACATCGAAAAAAATTGCCAAAATTTAAAAAAAACGTCAAAATTTGAAAAAAATTTCCAAAACTGGAAAAAATCAAAAAATTTGGAAAAAATCGTCAAAATTTGAAAAATTGACAAAAATTTTAAAAAATCGAGAAAATTTAAAACAATTGCCAATATTTAAAAAAATCTTCAAAAATTTGAAAAAATCGCCAAAATTGAAAAATCGTCAAAATTTGAAAAATAGTCATAAGTTGAAAAAAATCGTCATAATTTAAAAAATTCGCGAATATTTGAAAAAACTGCAAAAATTAAAAAAAAAGTAAAATTTAGAAAAAATCGTCAAAATTTAAAAAAAAAATTACAAAATTGAAAAATGCCAAAACTGTCAGAAATTCTAAATTTTTCTCTACGATGAAAACGCGATATAGCAATGCAAGTTTAAATTTAGTTTCGCAATCGGGGTATTAGTGGCGGGTGTTGGCCTTAGGTGCAGTCATTTTTCCTCTAGCTCCTCTAGTTTGGGAGATATGGACGATTAAAATTTTATTTAAGCGATTTTCGCACTTATTTTTCCACAGATGACTCACTATGACTTCCTTGTTCCAAAACCGTTGTCCGTTTTCATTTAACTCATTCAGTTTTCGAGATATGGGCGATATACCAAATAAAAGCCCTTTTCTCTCTACGAGGCTTAGTTTTCGAGAAAAACGCGATTTTAAAATCTAGCAATGCAAGGCAAAATTTAGTTTCGGTATCGTGGTATTGGTAGTGGGTTTTGACCTTAAGTGCAGTCATTTTTCCTTTAGCTCTTGTAGTTTGGGAGATATCGACGATTTAAATTTTATTTAAGCGATTTTCGCACTTATTTTACCACAGATGACTCACTATGACTTCCTTGTTCCAAAACCGTTGTCCGTTTTCATTTAACTCATTCAGTTTTCGAGATATGGGCGATATACCAAATAAAAGCCCTTTTCTCTCTACGAGGCTTAGTTTTCGAGAAAAACGCGATTTTAAAATCTAGCAATGCAAGGCAAAATTTAGTTTCGGTATCGTGGTATTGGTAGTGGGTTTTGACCTTAGGTGCAGTCATTTTTCCTTTAGCTCTTGTAGTTTGGGATATATCGACGATTTAAATTTTATTTAAGCGATTTTCGCACTTATTTTTCCACAGATGACTCACTATGACTTCCTTGTTCCAAAACCGTTGTCCGTTTTCATTTAACTCATTCAGTTTTCGAGATATGGGCGATATACCAAATAAAAGCCCTTTTCTCTCTACGAGGCTCAGTTTTCGAGAAAAACGCGATTTTAAAACCTAGCAATGCTAGTCAAAATTTAGTTCCGGTATCGGGGTATTGGGGGTGGGTTTTGACCTCTGGTACAAACATATCTCCCCTAGCCCTTCTAGTTTTCGAGATATGGACGACTTAAGTTTTATTTTTTTTTTTAAATTTTGACTATTTTGGCAATTTTTGCAAATATTGACGATTTTTCAAGTTGTGACGATTTTTTCAAAATTTTTCCAAAATTTTTCAATTTTGGCAATTTTTCAAAATTTTCCGATTTTTTCCAATTTTTAACGATTTTTTGAAATTTCAACGATTTTGGTAATTTTTTCAAATATTGACAATTTTTTCAAAATTTTTACGACATTTTGCAATTTTGGCGATTTTGTTTAACGACGATTTTTTATAAATTTTTCAAATATTGGCAATTTTTTCAAGTTATAACGATTTTTTCAAAATTTTTCAATTTTGGCAATTTTTCAAATTTTGCCGAGTTTTTCTAATTTTCAACGATTTTTTTTAATTTGGCGATTTTTTTTTATAAATTTTGACATTTTTAAAAATTTTTGCATTTTTTTTGTTTTGGCGATTTTTTCTGATATTTGAAACTTTTTTTCAATTTCAGCGATGTTTTTTTTTTCAATTTTTAAAATTCAAAATCTAGGGACTATAGTACTGTTGGATATAGTGTAAATAAGTTAACGTTTTTGTTTTTTATAACAACTAAATTATTTTAGTGGGAGCGAGCCTTTTTAGCGGCTCGATTTCAAAAAAACTCAATTAAATTTCGTTAAAGAGCTGCTCGAAAAAAAGCTCTATGAAATTTTTTATACGAGCTGCTCGATTTAAAAAACTCTATTCAGTTTTGTAAACGAGCCTTTTCATTTTTATAAGCTCTTTATTTTTTTTAGTTGCGAGCTTTTTTTATTTGAGCAGCTCTTAATTTTGGCTTCCGAGCTTTTTAAAAAAATGTATATATTTTTGGCTCGCTCCGAGCTTTCTTTCCATCCCTGATTTCATGTATGATGTTTTTGAGAGAAAGAAATAAAAAATTTAAAGTTATTTCGTTAGGGTATTTTAAGGTTAACGGTATTTTAGATTTTTTTGTTAGGGTATTTTAGGTCAACGTTATTTTAAATTATTTCGGTAGGTTATTTTATTAGTGGTATTTTAAGGTTGACGGTAGTCATTTGAAAAGGTCTTAAATCGTTATTGGTATTTTACGGTTAGTGTTTGCCAACCATGTTAGAAATACAACATTAAGAAAAGTAGGGTTGAAAAACGAAAACAAAAATCAGCTGTTAATAAACGAAACACTAGAATTGTAAACAAAACAATTTGTTTACGTTTTTTTTTATATAAAGTGAAGAGAATATTCGATATATTATATTATGTTTTTCTTTATGTTGTAAAATTTTAAGCCTGCGCTATGGCCAATAGTATAAACAGCATCTTTTTCAAGATAGAAAAATTGATTTTTAATCCAGAATCCTGTGTACATTACAAAATACTGGACATACATTTTTGCATTTAAACAGTTTGAAAATCCGCACCCAACACTCAACACAGAAAAATATATAAATGAAGAAATAATTTGTAATTTTTTTTAACGAAAACAATTAAAATTGTTTTTTAAAAATAAAGCAAATAGAGAAAAGGTAAAATATTTTAGAAAGTGTTAAAAAATAAGTGCTAAATTTATGTGAAATATCGTAAATAAAATTTTTATATTTTAAGTATAGAGAAGAATAGGCGTAGCCTACATTTCATATACCACAAAAAAGCTGGAAAAATCAATTTTCATTAATGTGAAATTAAATTGGGTGAAAAATTAAGCAAAAATTATGAATTTCCTTTAAGATTTATAATAACCAGGAAGTAAGTAAAGGATTTCTAAGGAATTATGGATAACCTTAGATTCCCAAGTCTGGGCGTAACCCTGGCCATTGTGCTATTAGCATTTTCTGCAATACAAGGTATGTGATTTCTAACAAAATCTGTATAATTAGTTAATAAAATATTTATGCCTTTTTAAACAGAAACTTATGATTTTCTTTTAATTTCAATTGAGTATTTATTTCTATTTTTATGTTTTCAATTAAATAATTTCAAACTCCTTACCCAATTTAGCGAGTTATGTAACAGCTTCCCAAAAAAACTATAATATAAAGCAAAAAAAAAAAAAATCGCCAAGGATTTTTTTAAACTAAAGCTACAAATGATATAAAAAACAATGATTTGATTTTTTTCTAAAGTTTATTGAGAAAAACAGAAAACTTTGACAAATTTTTAAAATTTCCACAAACACAAAAACAGGCTCTTACCAATGAATATAAAAGACGGAATTTTAAATTTTGCCAAAGTTTTCCAAAACCGCATAAAACTCCCATTAAAAGAATGACCCTTTTTTACTAATAAAATAAGCTTCAATAAAAAATTTAAGCAAATTATTTAAATAAATTTTTGCATTTTATAGTTTTGCTTGGAATATTATATTATTTTTATAAAATCCCCCAAGATTTTTAATAATACGAATATATAGAAAAATGTATTTAGCATCCACTCTAAAATTTTTATAGCATCCCTTCTTTTTTAAATATACTGCTCCCATTTTTTGAACAAATGAAAATGAAAAAAAAACAAATAAAACGCAAACCTTAAAAAGATTTTCTTTGAAAACTCAGTGAAATAAGGGTTGCGTTTCGAACAACTACCAACTACAAAAATAACAACGTTTAACGACGTCAATATTTATCAAACGAAAAAGATGTTTTATCATAAGTTAATTGTAGTAAAACATTAAAAAGTTAATACAAAAATTAGATTTCTGTATCAACAGCCGAATCTTAATTCATACTCCTTCTATTGAAATAAACAAAAAAACCGAGCATTTTAATTTTTCAACACAAAAAAATTAAATAGAAAACTTAATATTTATACTTTCCAAAAAAAAAAAAAAAAAACAGCACATAATAAAACTAATCCTTCTTCCTTAAAAACATACAATAGACATAAATATACTTGCACTATAGAAAAAATTTCAATAAAAATCGCACATTAAAACAGGAAAATATTAGAACCCAACTTAAAAATTCTTTATTAAACATCTTAAATTACAAATTTTTATCAGTGTAACTAACAATCATTCCTAAAAGTATGCTTTGTTTAACTTATTATCATACTTATCACTTTAAAGACACATAACAACTTTTCTATTACTATTGTACTTTCTAAGCATCTTTATCACTACTCTCTTCCTAACTATCTCTGTCTCTATCTATTTCTATCTGTTTAAATTTTGTTTCCACACATTTTCTTGCAAACAACACGTTTTTTAAAGCTCGTTTATTATGTTTGTTTACATTTTTTATATCGTTCTCTTTAAGTTTACTTACTCTCTTTCTTTTCGCGTTTTTTCCTTTGGATAATTTTACTCCAACTTCTTTGCTATTCTCTAAAGTTCTCTCTCTCTCTCTTTCCTCTCCGTTATCCATTTGACAGTTGTTTACTGAAATATTCATTTAAAGTAAAATTAAAAATTATCAGCATCATGTGTTTTTGTGCCTGTAGGCAATTTCAAAACCCCTTTATCACAGTGACATACTAACCTAGTGATAATAAAATATGAGTGGATATTTAAGGGATATTGAATCAAATTTTTCTATTAACACATATCTTCAATCGTTATTCAAAACGGACGTTTTAAATAGGAAAACTAAGTACACTGATAGAAAAGGCTTAATGCAATTTTTGTGGAGTTTTAGAAAAATTCGTAAAGTAGTAGATTATAAATATCTTAAATTCATAATTTAATTTTGGTCGAAAATTATTTAAGCTTTTGTCGTAATAAATATAAAAAAACTTTTTCTTTATGTGCAGGTGAAGTACTATCGAAATTTTGTGATTTTATAATTTTTTTTTATTGAAGATTTTGATGAAAACTGGAAAATAAGTTGAAATATCAACATCCCTCCCCCAAAATGTTTGTTGTTTCACTGTTAGTAAGGGTTTTTTTTAAATTTCGAGAACATAATATTAGGTCGTTCTTAGACCTAAAGCTAACATAGAATATTTTTCTGATGTGCCCAATCTCAGACTCTAAAGCCATTTTCGTGTAACACCAATTGACTTTAGAGACCACGCTAACAATTTGCTTTCAAATACTTTCTTTTATCAATTTATAAACTTATTTTAAGATTCTAACGAGGAAGATTTGCGGTGTAGTTCACTCTAATTTGTATGAAATTTTAATATGTTGTATATTACTGAACATGAATTTTTTAGCGGCCCAAACTTTTTCTATTTCTTTTACTATATACCAACACTCAGGGGAGGCCCCATACTAGTGCATTGGGTTGATATCAGGAAAATAGGTTATGTGAAGGAGGAAATAGGGAGTAGTGTTCGTAAACATTTGTCTTGAATTCCTCTAAATTGTAAGTAACAGGAAAGATATCTGCAGGTCATGTATTCCACATATAGGCGATTCGACTAATGAACGAATTTTCTCTGTAATGCATTGTGCGACTAACGGGACAATTGACTGTAAATGGATGAGAAGAACACACGGTACCTAGGTATAATATTAATTATCTCAGCACAACACTTCTTATGGTAGTAACGATAGAACAGTGCTAAACAACCCACATTCCGACGATGCTGCAACGAATCAATAGAGCTGGATACCCTACTGCCATTAATGAGCACCGACGACCTCCTTTGTACACGGTTCAAACGTTCCAAAATAGACTTTGAAGCCTCTGCCCATATATGGGAATTCCATCGTCGGCCGGATGTAGGTGGTATAAATAGTAAGGAGGAAGAAGTGAAGTAATTCTTACACTGGTTATGAAAGCCAAGATACTTGAATGCCTCTTTCGACACTTGAATAATGTGGCCCTTCCAACGTACATAACATTGTATTCTCATGCCCAGAACATCAAGAGCTTAAGATTCCTCAATATTGGTACCACCTATATAAAAAGCTGACGTTGATGATCCCACGGTTGGATTTAAAACAACGTAGCGTCTTGCATGCATTAAAGTCGACCCTATTTACACGACCCCACTTGGAGATTATTAATAGGTTGTGAGTGTTTCATTCATAATCTGCCTTTTGCACACAACGTCGGAAAAGCCTGGCATATGATCAAAGGAATATTGCTGTCATCTGCGAAAGACTTGATAGGATTTGAAGTTTCACTAAGAAAGCGGTTTAGAAATATAAGAAAGAGAAAGAACTGGGCCTTGCAGTACCCCTGCATTTCACTGAAACTTATTGGATGAGACCCCATCTACAACATCTCTTATAAATAGTGCGATCCCTGAGAAAGCTCGGTATGAATCGAGAGAAGTCATTACCAACACAAAAAGCAATAAGCTTTGACATGAGTGCTTTATGCTATACATGATCGAACGCCTTGAAAATATCGAAAGCAACTACTTTACTTTCACCAAATCTCTGAATGGACCGATTCCAACGCTCCGAGAGAAACGCCGTCAGGTCTCCCGTAGAACGGCTTCTACGAAAACCATAATGTCGATCGTTGAGAACTGAGTTGGACTCGAGATATATAATTAACAAGATGGTAGTTAACCATGTTCAGAGTAGATTGCAATTGGGCGGTAATTGTCAGGGTTGGTACCCGCACCACTTTTTAGGGATTGGTTGGACATTATCAATCTTCCATCACGATGGAAAGAGGCGCGATGTGCTAAAGAGGGAAGCGATAGCGCCGAGGAGCACTGTTTCAGTATCAGTGCCGGTATACCATTAGGGACCGCCAACTTATTTACGTCGAGGTTCGCAAGAACCCTGTTAACGGCTCGGGAATGAAAGAATATCTTAGGCATAGTATGTGTGGCTGATCGCTTTCCGGCCGAAACGAATTTTTTGGTTTTACCAACCGGGTCAGTGAATACTTGGTCAGCCTTTATAAGTTACTCTTTTACTCTTTTCACAAATGACCAAAAGGTCTTATTGTCCCGAGAAGCTGTTTGTGCAAAAGCTTTTCACGTCTTAGTTCTTTGGCGTTATAGTGACGTTACTATTCGCACGCCAATTTCTGAATACCTCCGCTCTGGATCTGACTGCAAGTCTGAACGTCTGGTTAAACCAACACTTATGTTTGTAATAAAAAATTTCATTCCAAGCCAAATTACGCGTTCTACCATTTTCGCAGCGCTATCAATGTTGTCGTCCAAGAAACATAGTTTCCAGTTGAATAGCCGATAAAAATCGATAAGTTCGACCCAACGAGCCTTTTCATAAATTGGAACAGAGCACTTCGTGGCTGTCTGTGAAACGCTACTAAGCCCAGAGTATGAAAAGGATGCAGAAATGGTATAGTGATCTGAGTTGCCGAGAGGTGTAAACGATCTTACTTCGTACTTTTCGGGTTGCAAAGTTAGAAAAAGGTATAGAGTATTCTGAAATTTCCCTTAAGCAAGCGCAATATGTGTTGGCTAATTCACTAATTACAACAAGTGATTGTGTACGGAAGTCATCCATCTCGAATGGTGGATCCATGAAGAGTTGTGAATATTGAAATCACCAGCAACCGCGATTTCACTATTCGGACAACTTTCCAGGATTCCCGAAAAGGAGGCGGAAACTGAATCAAAATGATTGCATGTCTTGTTCTTTTCCATGTTTGGGCTTCTATAAAGAAACCCGAAATGCAAGATGTGCACCCTGATCCTGAATTTAACCCATATGCAGTTAAATTCGGTATCATGCGTGGTTAACTGTTGCTGCCACTGATTTGATCAATTGACACACATACACTAACCACTGACGAGTCTTTCGATGAGACGAAACTGCGACAGTCTGGTGCAGAGTAGGAAAATAAACTCTAACGAACACATCGCGAACACAGTACACAATCATATTGGTTACGTAGAAAACACATACGCTATTCTCTCCAATTAGTGTTTGTGTTTATACACACAACCCGAATTCGGTACGCTACGGGTGTGAATATTTGTTGAAAGTACAATACATAATCGTAACGTTTGCGTTCATCAGACAATCGTAGTGTACCGCATTCGGTTTGTGTACATACACACAACCGCTAAAACGATAGATACGGTATGTGTTCCTTAGCCGTACCCTACCCTACATGTTGTGTACAGTTTATTTTCCTACTCTGGTCTGGTGATTGCCTTGTTTCTGTAAAGTTTTTCAATCAAATGTATTCTTCTTCTGTAAACATTTTTGGTAAAATTAGTTAAAAATTACGATGCAGAAGAAACTGATGAAATTAGCAGATAATTTTTACTAAATATTATTATAAAGATAGGAACACCAAAAATAAAACTATTAAATATAAAGAATTTTAGTTATATTTGAAAATGTAGTTACAAACATACTTACTATCTAAATTTTCCAAATGTATGTTTTTGTTAAAGTTGGCTTTATTGTTGTTAAAACTTTGGATGTCAGTGTGCTTTGACTTGGTTTATTTTTGGAGAATTCTGATTGGTTAATTTATTTTCAACCAATCAAAATGTGTGAAAATATAAATATTTTTGTAGGACTTTCATGCACAAAATGAATAAACCCGTATGTTTAAAAATAAAGATGCCTTTAAATTTAAAATACTCTTTCATAGTAAGTTTAAAAATAATTTTAAATCTTGTTAATTCCCGACATGCTCCCATATAAAAATATTATCCGTTTCACTACCAAAATATAAGATTGGGCCGATAAAAGAATATATTGTTAATTTTGTTTCCTCTAGAAAATATTCAAAAGTAATCAAAATCCGAGTATACCATTTCGCGGACCTTTCTTGTCAGTGATTTTTCACTTTTAAAACCTTTGAAAGCTGATACTATATTTCGTTCACTTTTGAGAAATTTTTTAAAAGAAAATTCAAGTCAATTGCTTTAAATTTTTATGTTTTTTAATTTTTTGCTAGAGATAGAGCAAAAGGTAACCCTGAATAGCTTAAATCATTTGCAATACAGCTATTTAGAGGTGTTTTGTTTTTGTTTGTACTGTCTTCGAGTGAACTCGCCGTTTGACGGGCTCTCATTTAACCCAACCCAGTTGAATGCAAATAACAGTCTACTATTTCCAGAGGACTCGATTTTTGTTTGCATTAAAAATTAAAATTTTTACTGCGAAATAATATTTAACAAATTTTTAGAAGGTTAGGAAACAATATTAGTGTACTTAAGGACTTTTTTCGAATTTTGGGAGGAAAAAAAGAAGTTTTTACTGCTTTTCTACTTCTCGTTTAGCAGAATCATTAAGAAAGTTTCGTTACGGTATTAGCAGACATTTTCTATGTACGTTTGAACAAGTAGATTTCCAAGTATTCGATGAGTTTCAATCAATGCTTTTGGCCGGTCATATATAACCAATTTCATTACTCTACTTTCTTGAGACTAGCTCAAAAGTGATATTGAAACAAAAACTGTCCCTTGACATTACAGGATTTAACAGTAATTAGATTTGTTCCAAGAGTTGTTCTACATATTCTCTGCAGTATAAATATACATACATCGTTAACGTTTTCAGAACATCCTTGATTCACTATAACATTTCTTGAATAATGATGGTATCAGCTCTTAGTTTGTCGAGCTCATCTATGTACCTGCAGAATATGCACTTATTTTTTTTTATGGTTAACTGATTTTTAAATTCTTGCACAGAAGTATACTACAAAAATCGAATAATTATCTTAATACAAAACTAAAAATTTGTGATAGTTTTTGGATTTTGTGATATTCTCAAAAATTTAAGAACCAGTCCGTGATTAGAGCTTAGTAATAGACAACTGTAGAAGAACGAATTACTGAATTTGTTATATTTTCAGCAGAGTTACAGGCATTACCGACAAAATCCAAAGCCCAGAAGAATGCGATTTCGTCTGAAAAGGGTAATATGTGGATCATTCAAAATATTTACTAAATATAAAAAAACGACACTTGGAAATATATTATCCATTGGGTTTCATTTAACTATTCATCAAAACAATAACCCCTATCAAGAAAACATGTTTTATTATGTCTTTCAAAATTATTTATCGAAAATAATCGATATTTTGTTAAACCGAAATTAGATAATTACCACCCTGCGAGCTATTTCCATACTGAACTTACCTCTCAATTCATAAATGCTTTGTAAATTTATAGCAGGTTTACAAAAAGTCATTTTCATACAAAATTTGTTCAATAAACCTGCTATAATTTTACAAAGCGTTTATCGCTGTTATTCAAAAAAAACTTCTTAATTTAGCTTTAAAACATAAATTTGCTAAAACATTCATTATCTCTATTAAACCTTTATTAGAAAACGTACAATAAAAGGTTATTAATTTTGTTTTTAATTCTGGCAACACTTTGTATATTCTCTCTTTTTATTGTTAGTGATACATGAATTTTGTGAACGATTGACTCGCTAATTGTGAGTAAATATATTGTTTTGTAAATTTTGGAAATTAAAATGTTTTCTTACAAACCAAAACATATTACAAAAACAATTTTTAAACATTACTGAGAAGTAGTAATGGGAACAAATTGTGTTAAAGAATTTTTTATATTACGAATACTGAAAGTATTCGAATATCGAGTATGGTTTTAGTATAAATGCATCACTATTTTATTGAATTTATTTTTTATTTATTTTCATGCAAATTTGGGAAAATTTTCGAAAAAAGAGTTTAGTCTTGGAATTTTTGCGGTTTTTTTTTGTTTTGGTTGGATACAAAATGTTGTATTCCATCTATTCTTGGGTGGATGACTTCATTTTATCATTGTAAATTCACGTTTATTAGTTTTGTACAGTGGTTTTCTTTTTCCAAACTTTATTAAACTGATATTTTAGCGTTTAAGCGTTTAATAAATTTTTCTTTATTAATCATTTGTGAATAGTCTTTTTACCAAATTAGCCTATAAATCTGTAATTAGGCTATTTTAAAAGTTTTTGAATAACACAGTATGAATTTAGGGGTTAATATTTGATAATAAAAAAAACCTATCAAGCTTTTAAATAAATTCTTTAACAAAATATCCATTACAAGTAATACTTGAAATCTTTTTTTTTTAACTCAATAAACAACTTTCAAATGCATAATCTTTCATATAAAAACTATATCATATTTTTTAATCCAAAATATTGGTGATCACAAATTTTGGTACTTTTTGCGATAAGTAGTTTTTTTTTACCTTGATACAGTCAGTCATTTTCAGTTGTTTCAGACATTTTCACATCAAAATCGATTTTTGGTTTAAAATATGAGTGGTCACAAATTTTGGTCCATTTTGTGATATTATTCTTATTATTTTCAAACAAAAGTCGATATTTGGTTCATAGTATGAGAAATATCATTTTGATCCTATTTGCGATATCTTGATTAACATTTCATTCATTTAAATTTTTTTCTCAAAAATTTCGTAGTTGTAATTAAAATAATAGGGGTTTTCATATAAACTCGAATTCTACTGGTAAATGGTGTAAAACTGGTGTATTTATGAGTTTAATATCAAACTCCATACATAAATAATATGGTTTGTATTTATACAAGGTTTACAAGGAATTTACGAGTTTATATGAAAACCCCTAATGAATTTGTAATCTTTTGAAAGTTTTCAGATTCCCAAACATACGACTTTTTTATTAAAATAACACAAACACGCCGAAAAATTATAAGATATTGCTACGGAAGCAAAGTTTAAGTTTAAGTGATAAACTTAAGTTCGAAGTTGCACAAAATTGATTCGGTGACTGGAGTTTTCTTTGTAATAAACCTCAAGCATATGTTTTTTATTACTTTTATTAACCAATTAACATCCACGGCGACATACACTCAGGAAATTATGTAGCTAGAATCAACTGAAAATAATAGTTAAAATAATTGCATTTGCAATTGAAAAGGTGTACACTACTGTTAAAACTCAACTGACAAATGTAGTAAAACCAACTACAAATTCAGTTAAGACAACATGCAATACATGAAAAATTATCGTAAAATTGTACAAACAACTACAAATCAAGTTAAAACATCAGAGATAAAAGCTTTAAAAGCCTGTTTTGTTAGTTAAACTTGCTGCTAAAATTCCTAACACCAGTTATTAATTTAACTAATAATATGTATTTAAAAACTCCTAACTTGATTTCATTTTCAAATAAATTTCACTATTGAGAAACAAAATGTACACTTAAATAATATTACTTTTATTATTCACTTTCAATATACTCGTATTGTTTTACATGTCTGCCTGCAAGGGATGAAATGTTGTTTGTTTGGCTTCCTCTTTTTTCTGCAGGCAGAATTTGGATAAAAAGATTAAAGAGCTGAAAGAGAATAAATGCTGTATTTAAATAAATAAAAATATCTTCTAATAAATACAAAACTAACTTTATTATTTTCCCTATATAATAAAATTTTTTACTGCGAAATTTTCAGCAGACACACAAGAGTCTGCTTTCTTCGCTGTCCTTGTTTTGATTAAAAACACAAATATTCTTCTCATATTCTTTGACTGGGCATTTCTAAACGCCATATCATAGAGTAAGAATACTATAGAGATATGGTAAACCTCACTGCCCCAACAAAATTTTATGTAGATTGCAAAGGTTCAGTAACGGGCTCTCCAATGAGAGAATTTCCCGCTCTTTTTAGAAAATGTCCCTGATTTCAAAGCAAATTTGTCTGCAAACTGGAGGATTTCTTTGATTTCAAAAAGAACTTCCCCTACCGAAACTTCGTAATCTGCAATAAACCAAGAGAAAGGTTTTTGCAGCGTGAGCGGGATCGATATGTAGGTGCTCCATATTTTTTGTGTATGTGGAGTATTTGAACGAGGAATAAACACGCACACACTTGAAAATAAATTCAAAACAACTGCATAAAGTTACAGTAATTAAAGTCAAGTTATTTTTGTTAGTTGTTTAAGAAATAACTGTCAAAATTTTTTTCCCTATTAAAACCATCGCAATTGCAGTTAAAACAACTACATTCGCATTACTACACAAATAACTTTCATGCAGTAACTGCAGAAATTTTCTGAGTGTAGAATAGATAGGCGGCTACGATAAATTTTCTATTTGAATATTAGCTTTGGATCTTCAACAACTATATGGAAGAGGAAGGTGTTTAATAACATAGCGTTTAACAAAACTCCTTGACAACAACTATACAATTTACAAGGAAGGTGTCCCAATTAGTTCTCTCCAATTCTAATGAAATTTGAATATGTAATATGGGTCCAATCTCACGTTTAAGTGGTATCAAAAACTAAATTATTTTTCTATGAAAACATGTCTGAAATTTAAAAAATTTAGATTTATTTGTACACAACGTTAAAGTAATCGAGAAAATAATAATTTTTATACCCATATTGCCCATGTTGTAGACCCAGTATTGCCACTTATTTGAAATATTGGCGACCCAAGCCGAACAATAATGAATATCGAAAAAACCTCAGATACCCGCTCAATTAAAATAAATGTCCATTATTACGAAGGGTACTATTTATATTTCGGGAACAGGTAACAGCTAAAATCTGGCAACACCATAATAAAATTTGACATTTTTTAGCATAAACGTACTCACAAGGTTTTGATGTACAAGTGCTATTTGTTTTGTTTACAGTGAGTTAAGAAAATCAATTTGGCCAAAAATGGAAATTTCAAGAGACGGTTATCGTTGGATTATTTTCACTACTTGCGACGTGTATTATCTCAACAAGAATGTGTCGATGAACTCAGTTCTTTGTATAGCGATAAAGCAGCATCAAAAACTGCAGTATATCGCTGGGACAGTGAATTCAATCGTGGTCGCCGACGAATTCCGTGAAGGTCGTACAAAATCGGTTGTTGTGCCACAAAACATCGATGCAGTGCGTGAACTGATAATGCAAGATCGTCATTTGACATATCGTGAGATAGAGGCATCCTTTCACATTAATTCGAGTTCAATACATTCGATTTTGCATGAACACTTAGTTGTAAAAAAATTTGCTCTCATTGGATACCCCATAATTTATCAATCGCTCAAAAAAAGGCTCGCGTCGATTTGTGTAAGGGAATGATTAAAAAGTTCGACCGTGGTGCTTCAAAAGACGTGTATAAATTCGTGATAGGTGACGAATCATAGATCATATGGGTGATATTGATATTGAGGAATCGGATACTCTTGATGTTCTGGGCATGAAAATTCAGTGTGATGTCCGTTGGAATAAACATGTTTTTCAAGTGTCGAAGGAAGCATTCAAGTGTCTAGGTTTTTTACGTCGGTGCAAGAAGTACTTCACTCCATCCGATTTACTCACTATTTATACCACCTATATCCGACCGAAGATGGAATACAACTCCCATATATGGGCAGGAGCTTCGAAGTCTATTTTGGAGCTTCTGGACCGTGTGCAAAGGAGGGCGTCGGCGCTTATCAATGACAATAGGGTATCCAGCTCTATTGACTCATTGGAGCATCGTCGGAATGTGGGTTGTGTGACCCTGTTCTATCGATATTATCATGGGAAGTGCTCAGCTGAGATAAGTGAACTTGTCCCCAAAGCCCAAGTTTTTATTCGTAATACTCGCTTATCAAGTAGAGCGCATCCGTTTGTAGTCGATTGTCCAGTGGATCGCACGACGCATTATAGAGAGAATTCGTTTATCAGTCGCACTAGCCGTATGTGGAATAAACTCCCCGCAGAAGTCTTCCCTGTTACTTACAATGTTGAGAAATTTAAATCAAATATTCACAAACACTACTCCCTCTTTCCTCCTCCTCATAACCTATTTTCCTAATACCAACACAATGCACTGCGTTAATAGGGGGGCATCACCTGAGTGTTGGTCCATCAAAAAAAAAAAAAATATGCGTATGAGCCGTAAACAAAACAGCAATCGACCGTGTGGGCATTTCAAGACGAGCGACATTCAACAAAAGTTGTTCGTGGAAGAAGCACAGCGAAGCAAATGGTCGCCTGTTTCTTCGGCCGAATGGGTCATGTGGCCACTGTTCCGCTTGAGCAACGTATGCCGGTCAATTCTGAATGGTACACGACCACTTGTTTGCCGAAAGTCTTCGGAGAAATTCGTAAACCCAACCCCCAAAGACGAATGATTCTCCATCATGACAATGCGAGCTCTAACACATCTCGTCAAACAGGTGAATTTTTGAGCAGTCAAAACATCGAATTGATGACTCATACTCCGTACAGTCCTGACTTGGCACCCATTGACTTCTTCTTGTTCCCGAATATCAAAGGTGGTCAACGATTTACGAGCGTCAAAGAAGCAGTTGAAGCGTTCAAAAACCATGTTTTGTAGGTGTCTCAAGAGGAATGGAAAAACTGCTATGACAAATGGTTTGAACGAATGCAAAAGTGTATTGATCATCAAGGGGAATATTTTGAAAAACAATAAAGCCATTTTCATTTAAAAATGTTTGTTATTATTTGCTATTCCCGAAATATAAATAGTACCCCTCGTAACTGTGTTTGTGGCGGCATGTCTATTAATGCTATCTCTAACAATTTTGAGAGTAGAAAGCCAGAATACGTTGAAACACTGTCAAAATCATTCAAAACTCAAATAAAAAAGTTTGTAAAAAAATTTGTCAACAGTTTCCAATCGCACTATACTATTTTTGTACTGATTATTAGTACAATTTTTATTTTTAGTAATCATTTTTGCTATTCTCTTATTACAAATTACGGATTTTTTTTACTAATTTTCGCTGCTGATTTCAGAAAAACATTTTACTAATTTTTCAAAACCGAGTGCTAAATTTAGCAGAAAAATATACTAATTTAAAAATATTTTTTTTTTATCCGAATCTCATTAAGATCGGAGAGAACGCACTGGAATACCTTCCTTCTTAGTTATCATATTTTATTTCTCTGCCCAATGTGTTCAAGGGGACAGCCAGAATTAGAACCTTTAATTTTTCGATTTTTTTCCATTAATAAGTAGATAGTGCATCTCTTCAAAATAACATACCAAATTTTCAGAATGAAATTAGTAATAGTTCCAAAACTAAACCATTTGAACTCAAAATCTTCAGACATGTTGTACACCACTAAGTGGAGGGGGTATGAGGTTGTATGTTTGTAACATCGAAAAATCCACTCCTAATAATTTTTGAGTCAACTTAGAAATGTCTGTCTGTTTGTGCATTTTTGGCCCAAAGACAAATCCTTTTGAAGTACAAATACCAATATAAATGCCCCCAAAAATTGGCTAATACTTTTTCGTTAACATAACTATATTTTAATCAAATTTAGTAAACAAAAAGTCAAAAAAAGTGTTGAGAAAAATTCAATAGTATAATTTTGGAACTATTTGTAAAACTTAAAAACTGAAAATTAACTAAGATATTTTTGAAGAGATGTACTATCGATTTATAAAAAAATTAAAATATTTAAGTCCCAATTTTAGGCGGGGTATATTAAATTAAGAAAATTTCGAATTTTCCAAATTTTTTTATCTCACATGTCATTACACTTGTATGTACTTACGAAATAATTTGGTTTATGCGTCATTACAATGCGGCCATACCCTCCCATCAAAAAAAAATTGGAAGTTATGCTTTACAAACTACTTCTTTCATTGCTTTAAAAGAATCCGTTAGTGTATTTTTACTCCTTTTTTAGAAGTAATTTTAAACAACTTCTAAAATCGGACCTCTATCATTGCTTCCAAAGTATCCGCAGGTATATTTTTACAGCTTTTTTAGAAATAATTCTAAATAACATCCAAAAAATCCCTTAATTTTCCTACTAAAGCATTATTGCTCTAAAAGTGATCCTAAAAAGTGATTTTGATACAGTTTATTTCCAATCTGAACCAACGAAAAAAAAATGAAAGTTATGCTTTACAAACAACTTCTTTAATTGCTTTAAAAGTATCCGTAAGTATATTTTTACTGCTTTTTTGAAAATAATTCTGAACAACTTCAAAAGATTACTTCTTTCATTGCTTCCGTTGGTATATTTTTGCAACTCTTTTAGAAGTAATTCTGAACAACATACAAAAAACCACTTAAGTATTACTCTAAAAGTGGTCCTAAAAATGGATTTTGATACAGTTTATTTCTATAATGAATGGTAGTGTACTCTTTGCACTTGTTTAATAAACACTTTTATTTAAGGGATAAAAACAGAATATCTCGCAATGAAAAAGTGGTATTTTTATTGCAATGGAAGCAATAAAGTGATTTTTTCGATGTTGTTCAGAAGCAATTCTAAAAGAGCTACAAAAATATACTAATGGATACTTTGGAAAAAACGAAAGAAGTGATTTTTCGAAGTTGTTTAGAATTACTTCTAAAAAAGCAGTAAAACTACACTAACGGACACTTGTGAAGGAGTGAAAGAAATAGTTTGTAAAGCATTACTTCCAAGTTTTTTTGCTGGGTATTATTTGATAATGTGTGGTTTTGTTGGTTATTTCGTTTTGGCGATATTCGCTTCCAAAATATGGAAATTTTTTATAAATTTCACTTATTCTCCCACACAAATATATTAACTATTTTAACCCTGTGTTTCACCCAATATAAATATGACACTGGGGCGATGATCAAAATTATGTGTTCATTAATTTTGTCCCCTTCTCAACATATCCAAATTTCAACAAAATTGAAATCAAATATTCCGCAGACCTTCCTTGTAAGCTGGAAAAATATTAAGGTTTTTAATTATTTACTTTGCAATCATTTGTAAATTTGTGAAAATCATTTTTGAACGCCCCAATCAGGGTCTGTATGGGATATAAGTATAAGGTATAAAAATAAGGTCGTATTTTTGGACTTTCTTTCAACACATGACTGATATGGCTGGCGCAGCATCTAGTAGTTACTAATGTATTTAAAATACATCAAATTTAAGAATTTGTTTGAACTAAGAATTAAAAATTTAACTTTCTTCTCTCAAAGAACTATCTTCATTTTAAGTTAGGGTTAGCAAATAATATTTTTTTTTTCAAAAATTTTAAATGAATTTTAACAAAATTTTTTTTGTCAAAAATCAATTTCGTTTTTTTTCTAATAAAAACTTTCACTAAGCATCATAACTCCACATTCCTTCGTCTTCGCCACAAATGAATTCCTTTAAACATCCAGAATTTTTTTGGCATTCAAATTATTCAAACTTTTTTAATTTATCCTATATTTTGAGTTCTTTTTTAACAAAATTTTCTTTGGCTCATTAAAATTCATTTAAAAAAATAACCAAAAAACAAAAGAAACAAAAACTATATTTGCATCTCTATTTAAAAAAAAAAAAATGTTTGTGTGTTTTTGTTTTTTTATATTTTTATGTTAAAACTAAACGAAATACCAAAAAAATGTAGTAAATGCATCAGAAGATGAAGAGCGTTTGGTACGTGACCTCTTTCGAGGCTATAACAAACTCATACGACCCGTACAAAATATGACACAAAAAGTTGGAGTAAGATTTGGTTTGGCGTTCGTACAGCTAATCAATGTCGTAAGTGTTTGTGAACTACTTCTAACCTACTAAATACTAACAAACTTAAAAATCAAAAAAAAACTGATTTTTTCAAAACATTATAATTTAAAAGAAAATTTTAAGTTTTATTTCCAATAAAAAATCAGTTGTAGTATGACCATAGTTATTTTTTTAATTAAATATTATTTTTTTTTCAATTAGTTTAGTTTACCAAATTTTCAAGTGTAAATAAGTCATGATATCCTTAGAATCCTTGAAGTTAAATGGCTTAAAATTTAAAATTAAAGTCAAAAAATGTCTTCAGAAAAAATTTCAACAAAATTTGCTAAGATCGTTGATACTTTTATTATTCTAAATCATGTTATTCTAGAACTACTTTCATATAACTGTCTTAAAGAATGATCCGGAATGCTTTTTGTCATTTTTAACAGGTCGTCATTCGATATTTAAATTACTTGTCTCAATATTTTCTTAAATAATCTTGAACAGTACTGCAAAAAAAAAAATGGTAAATATTGAAAGAAAAGAAATACACTCCGTTTCATAACTATAGCCGCACTATAAAACAGCTGATATGTGAGGTTCTGAATAATTTAGACATATAAAAGACCTTATAACTAAAAATTACATCGAAAATACATATAAGTATTTCAAAAAAAAAATTTTTTTTAACGTCGATTAATTTAAATCCCCATTTTTATATTACTAGTGTTTCATAACTATAGCCGCACTTTCAGAAAAATGGATTTGAAAGTTAAAAACATTTGAGTAAAAAATGAAATAAAATAATTGAATGTTAGGTAAAGTCGACCTGATTTTAATTAATACCAAAAATTGCATTTGGCATCCGCCATTGTCCACTGTCCACCAATTTTGTTCATTCATTGGTCTTCAAACGCGAGTTTCTACTGTTTGATACCAACGATTTTCTGTAAAATAATTACCGAAAATATATGGGTCATTCTATAGCTTTAGAATTTTCAGTTTAAATGCATCCCTAAATAAGTGGATTTTTAAGGCTTGATGCGTTGCCAGGTTGAAAAATCTGTTTTTACGAAAATTGGTGGAATCTGGTTAATATGATTTCATATAACTAAATATATTTTCATATACAATTATATATTTAATATATAAATCTATAAAATCATAAATGGTTATATAAAAGATATTTTTACTCGGGATTGTTAATATAGACTGATGGCTCCATTAGCCACACGTCGACGGAACGTAACGTATCTCCTTATGGAAAATATAATGAGTTAAAGAGCATAGCTGACAGTTTATTTCTTTTTTACTCATTATTTTAGATTGATTCGTAGCTGACTCGTCACTATACGTTACGTATAACTAATTCTAGCTTGAAGGTATAGATCGAATGTAATGATCGCACATTAAGAGATTAATCACAACTCGGACGACAACGACAGCGAGAATTGATTTTTCATATATTTTGTATGTGAAGCCAAATGTAACCATATCGTCAGACGATTTGTAGTCGTAATAGAATCTATTATATTTTCGTGACGACACACCAGAGCTTTAAAGAATTAATTCCTTTTTGGAATGAATTCCCAAAAATTTAATTCAATTCTTTAATTCAAGGAATGAATTTATTAAAAAAATATAAGCAGGAACTAATTCCTGTGAATGAATTCAAAGAATTCAAATTTATAGAATGAAATCCCTGACCAAAACACTAAGAATTCGATTTAAAGAATTCATTCACTAAAGAATTCATTCAACACTAGTTAATTCAATTTGAAGTCAAAGAATTCATTCAATTCTAGTTAATTCAACTTTTGGCTAAGGAATTAATTCAACTGTGCACTTAATTCAACTTTTGATCAAGGAATTCATTCAATTCTAGTTAATTCAACTTTTGGTCAAGGAATTCATTCAAGTTCAACTTTTGGTCAAGGAATTCATTCAATTCTAGTTAATTCAACTTTTAGTAAAGGAATTCATTCAATTCTAGTTAATTCAACTTTTAGTCAAGGAATTAAATTAATTCCCTAGGAATTAAACGAAATAAATTTAATTCCTTGACTAAAAGTTGAATTAACTAGAATTGAATGAATTCCTTTACTAAAAGTTGAATTAACTAGAATTGAATGAATTCCTTGACCAAAAAATGAATTAACTTGAATGAATTCCTTGACCAAAAGTTGAACTAACTAGAACTGAATGAATTCCTTGTTGAATGAATTTATTAAATTTTATGAAGGCATTAGAAAAAAATTAATGAATTCCTTTAAGATAAATCGAATGAAAAAAAAGGAATTCATTCAATTCCTTAAGTTTGGTCAGGGAATTCATTCCCAAAATATAAATTCAGTTCAAAAAAATGGAATTAGGGAATTAATTCTTCGAAGCTCTGCGACACACTAACACACACTCAAAATATTTGTGAAGCTGTTGCAATATTTTAACCTAAATAAGGGTCGTATCAGAGCTGCAAAAATTCGTAATTTGTTTACAAAAAATTTCTGTTTTTTTACAGAAGAAATATAATTGAAGAAAAACCCAGAATTTATCGCAAAAAGCAAAATTAAAAGCAATAAAGTGAAAAACAATAATAATTATTGCAAAACCAATTGAATTGGTGAAGAATTATGGCAAAACAAATACAACCCATATTCTTGTTTTGCTTTTCTTTTTATCCAAACGTCAAACGGCGACGGTCGATTTTCGCTGAATTTAAATTAATCACGACGACTTTTGCTATCGTCGGTCGACATTCGACCCAGCTGTGATTAATATCTAAAGCCCAAATTACTTGAACGTAAATGTAATGTGACGAACCAGCTGCTGATTCAACCCAGGGATGGAAAAGATGTTATAATTGTACTTTTTGTTTTTTTGGTATATTCTAACCTTCGTCGGTGCCATAGTACTAGCGCGTTTCATTTGGTACAATTTCAATATTTTCCAAATTTAAAATTTTTGTATTGATATCAACTTGCTGTACTTTAAAGCTTTGACAAATATTCTTATTGCAGAAGTACACGAAAATCATTCTAACAAAAACTTATAAATAAATTATTATATTGGGCCTGGTGTTGAAAAAATAACGGATAACTTATCTAAATATAACCAGAGTTAAGCGTTAACCACAAATATTTTTATATAAATTTGGCATTCATAACTAAAGTAAAGCACTAGACATTGGTTATTTTGATATAAGTTAGCAGGTGTTTCTACCGTACAGAGAAATTTTCTGCAAGTTTGATATTAATTTGGCAAATTTTTTATAGACAGTAAAACTCATTTAAACGAACTCGGTTAAGACGAATTCTCGGTTTATGCGAACCAATTCGAAAGTCCCGACGTTTTGGTATTATTTTTCATATAAAAACATCTGTTAATACGAACTCGCTTAAGACAAACCCTCTGTTTCTGACAGTCCCACATGCTAAAATTCATATTATTCCCCGTGTTTAAAACGAACTTATAAAAATCTGGAAATATTCCTTAAGGCACATCTACACGGGATAGAAATATCGTAGAGTTTACGCCTAATTTGTCATCTCTAATATAGTTGGCACTAGTTTTTATTGTAAAAGTATCATCTCTAATTGTCACGTATTTGTTTTTAATAAAATTGTTGTATTTTAAAGAATAATTTTTTCTCCAAATACCAAAAGGTGCATTTAATAAACTGAAATGTTCAATAATATTACAAGACATCTTAAAAATTGTTACTAATTAAAGAAATTATGTATGACAGCAATTGTCAATGCCCTAGAGATTACATTTCGTAGACTTGTACAGAGCTGCATTTTCAAAAAGTCTAGCGAGTTTTCTATCCCGTGTAGATGTACTTTATAAATATTTTTCTATTTGACAAATCTTAAAATTTTAAATGAAAAGAATTTTTTATAGCAAATGAAATGAAAGGATTACACAATTTGTTATTAACATTTTTAATTGTATTAAAAATCTGAATTATTTTGTGAATAAAAAAATTTGTTAAACAAACTTTACCTTGGTAAATACGAACTTCACTTAAGACGAAGTAATTTTTTTGCTCCACCGGAGTTTGTTTTAACCGAGATTTATTGTATGAAGCGTGTTGGTACCGTGAGGGTCGAAAAAGTACAATTTTCTTATCTGATTGGAACAGAATCGAAAAACTCATTTTGCATCCCTGATTCATGCTGCTTAATGAGAAACACTGTATAACAATGGTGAGTACTCGAAGTAAACGAGTCGTAACGGGACGGAGAATTAGTGAAGGCCCAGAATAACATCGCAGCGATTTTTTCCATAAATTTTGACATTTAAAAATCGCTGAGCAGCGCTATTGTGAGATAGAATTTATTTTATTTTAATGGCGTTTTTTGTTATTCTCCCATTTTTTCTTTCTCATACTCTCACCAGTGTTGTCAACTCTATTGTTATTTTTGCTGGTGTTCACTACATTTTGTAACATCAAAGATTATAGCTAACAAGGGCTCTTCTGAATCTTTTTCTATTTCTCTGCAAAAAAAATATAAAATTTTTAAAATATAAAAATTTCTTTTTTATTCTACTTAGATATTGAACATTATTAGTAGCTTGTTCCCAGCAAAATCTTTCATTACCAAATAAGTGGTCATATAATGAAACTAAAATTTTTTACTACTTATAATTCGGTGTCAGTACTAGTTATTTTTGTTAGGCGAAGCCGTTTTTATAAGCAGTCTAGCTTACGCGCGACTACTTATTTATTTATAAAGATAATGTGAATTTGGCAACTACTTATTTTTTAACCACTAGTAAGTATATAAGTAAGTCGTATTATTTAACAACTTGTAACCACTTATTTTTTAACTGCGTATAAGCACACGAATAACTACTTATTTTGGTAACTACTTATTTTATATACTTTTGTAATACAGCAGGTAAGCGGGAGCACAAATTTTTTGCGTTTTTTCATGCAGCGAATATGGACAACTACTTATAAAAACGAACTTGTCGAACAAAAATAATGAGTTTTGACACCAAATTATAAGCAGTATACCCTAATTTTACTGCTTATTATTTAGATATTAGAAATGAGCACCTATTACTGAGATTTTTCTGGGTTAGTTCATCTTTTAGTATTATATATTATGTTTGCAGTAAACTAAGAGACATATGAGTGCCTTAAAGTCCCCTTGTTATATATAAAGTCACATCTACACGGGATATAAATCTCATAGAGTTTGCGCTAAATTTGTCATCTCTAATATAGTTGGCACTAATTTTTATCGTAAAAGTATCATCTCTAGTTGTCAAGTATTTGTTTTTATTAAAACTGTTGTATTTTGAAAAATAATTTTTTCTCCAAATACCAAAAGGTGCATTTAATAAACTAAAATGTTACAAGACATCTTAAAAATTGTTACTAATTAAAGAAATTGTGAATGACAGCAATTGTCTACGACCTAGAGACTACATTTTGTAGACTTATACAGAGCTGCATTTTCATAAAGTCTAGCGAGTTTTCTATCCCGTGTAGATGTGTCTCATGCTCAATTATGTCACTGCCGCTGTTCGTCGTTATTTCGGACGCTTTTTTCTCAGAGCGACAATCGCTAGCCTCTGCGCACTTATTCTGGGCCGACACTTATTCTGAAAATGGAATTTCTCTCCGGTTTTACATGAGCAGTGTTGCCAACAAATTTTCAAAAGAAACAATGCAAAAATTTAGCGATTTTATCGCTAGATTGTTGAAAAATGGTACCTAAAGTTTTTTTTACTCAAAAAATATGTATGTTCATAAGAAGTATTATAAACTTTTGAATAATGAAATATTTTACGATTATGCTTCAAATAATGAATGCCGATTTTCATTGAATTAATGTTAATATTGAAAATACTCAAAAGAGGGCGTTGTACGGTGAAAAAATACATACCCATATTTGGTGGAAATGTGTATTTTTATAAAGTTTTTAAAATAAAATCATTGAAGAAGTTGTTTTTAATAATAAAAGAATAACAATATGCGATTTTTTAAAATTATATTACGGCTGATAAAAAATCGATAGATTTTTGGCTAATAGCTACACGATAATTTTTCCCGCTAGGGACAAAATAAAATTGCTAGATCCGACGAGAAAATCGCCGTTATGGCAAATGTGCAAACAATAAATACAAATTTGGTGTGCAAATTTCTTGTAATGCCAAAATACCTTCAAATTTCACTAGTAAATTGACGGAAAAGAATAGAATGTATACTGCCATAAATTGGTTTGAATGTAAAAATCCGAGAAAAATTAAATAAATCGATGTAACATTATATTATTTTCCATACAAAAATTATGTGGGTCTTGCCAGACCACTTGTGTTTCGAATATGGTGTGTAAACTGCCTTGTGTTGTAATGACATTTTAGAAGGGTCGCTGAAGTTTCAAATTTCTAGCTAAATTATAAATGTAAATATCTGACCAAGCACATATTTCAGTCCAAGGGTTAAAAATCGAATCAGATTTGTTGAAATCACGGCCGGTTAAAAATGACAAAAAACAGTTCAGACCATGCTTTACTACGACATAGATTTTGAGATAGTAGAACATTTTTTGTAATGACTGTTATAACAACTGATTTTGAAAATTTCTGTTGATTTCCTCTGAATTTAAGCAAAAACTTAATTTTTTCAATAAAGTTTAAACGTTTCACGTTTCTTAGTATAATGTATATTTTGTTTTAATAACTTGTAAATATTCTATTTTATACTAACACCCAATTAAATTTCTAAATTATTATTATAGTTTTGTAAAACTTTAAAAAAATATTAAGATATTATAAATATTTTTTTTTAAACTAACCCCTTTTAGTATTAATGATTAATTTTTAAAGTTTGTTTAAATTATAATCACTCAATTTACTTGTTTTTTTTTTATAAAAGAGACCATTATTCACTGATATAAATTTTTTTATAAACTTCTTCTTATTTCCCCACCCACACCCGATAATAATTCCTCGTATATTTTTTCACTTATAAAATATATAACAAACAATTTTCCTTTAACTTTGCCACACTTAATAATATCAATATATGCAACGATTTATCGTTAATTTATAAACTCCGAACCCTGCTATAAAAAATAAATTTTTGAATCTTGCTACCCCGCCCCCCCTTCAAATCAGAATGAGAAAAATCAAATTATGAAATCAAACGTATGGTTACGTTTGGTTTGGTACGATTATCAATTACAATGGGATGAAGCTGATTATGGCGGTATTGGTGTACTACGTTTGCCGCCCGATAAGGTTTGGAAACCGGATATTGTTTTATTCAATAAGTGAGTACATTTAAATATTCATCAACATTTATCATACATAAAATAGTGAGTAGAACTAATAGTGCTTAAGGATTTCAATATAAAAAATCTTGTGTTTAGATCATATTCAATACATTATGTAAAAAGTTTACAGTAGACAATATTTGATTGGACAATCTTTACAATAATTTATCAAAATTCGTTCGTGTAAATGACTCGTCAGGCCAGGTACAGGTTTATATTAGGCTTGCTATTATTGACAGATATGTTAAAAAATACTAAAAGTATATAAAATTCATTATTTTTTAAGATTATTGTATTATTTCTTATATGCATAATAGGTGTGTTCACTAGACCGTATCACCTTACAGGCAAAAAATAAAAAGTGCGCGGTACACTTTTGAATATATAGTATTTCTGCAAGGCAATCACAAAAAAAAATTCTTTTGCCGAACGTAGGGGTCACTGCTTTTAATTTTTCGTTATATATTCGGCATTTACAGTCAGATTTTTTTGGCTCGAGGAGACCAATGTTTTGCTATAAAGGAAAAATCCATTAAAAAAATTAAAAAGGCGACAAAAAAAAAACAAAAAAATTTATGCTGGAATTATCGAAAAAATTTCCTTAGCAGAAATTTAATGAGTTTTTGCAGACTTTAATTTTCTGACATTAGGGTTGTACATTGAGGTGGTAGGAACTTAGGTCAATGGCCTTGCAACTCTCTCAATATTTTTTATTTGAAAAAATATTATGCGGCTTGGAACAGGAACGAACTCCGACTGGTTAATCAGGGATGGAAAAGGCTCACTTAATCGGGCTCTTATACCAAAAAATGTTAGATCGCTCTTACATATTTAAAAATGTAAGTAACTAAAAAATAGCTTCCTCTTTGGCTCGTTAAAAAAAATTAAAATTAAATATTTAGATATTAGCAAATATTAGCACAAATTGCGAAAAAACACATTTGGAAAAAGAGAAATTTTTGCAACAATATATTCGTTTGCAAAATGTCGATCACTGATTACCTCTTTTTAAAATTCCTTTTTCGAATTCCGCCGTTATTTTGCAACTTTTTAAGTGCGGTTTTTTTAAATATATAACCTAGGGATTACATTTTTGTACCATAAAGTCTTTTTTCAAATTCCGCTATTATTTTGAACTCGTGCGTTTTTTTAAATTTATAATCTATGGGGCTATAATACACATTTCATACAACAAAGTTTGGTGGCTAGTTACAAAAAAAAATCACGAAAAATAAAATTTGCAAAAAGGAAAATTTTTGCATCAATATATTTGTTTGCAGAATCTAAATCGCTGATTACGTTTCCTAATTAATTTTTTGTACCACAAAGTCTTCTTTCGCGCTCCGCTTTTATTTTGCAATTTTTTAAGTACGTTTCTTTTTAATTTATAATCTAGGGACTATAAACACATTTCATACAACAAAGTTTGGTGGCTAGTTGCAAAAAAAAATCGCGAAAAATAAAATTTGCAAAAAGGAAAAATTCTTTCATCAATATATTTGTTTGCAGAATGTAAATCGCTGATTAAGTTTTTTAATTATTTTTTTATACCATAATGCCTTTTTTCGCTTTCCGCTATTATTTTGCAATTTTTTTAAGTGTGGTTTTTTTAAATTTATTATCTAGGGTCTATAGTACCAATTTTATACCCAAAAGTTTGGTGCTTAGTTTGCAAAAAAAATAAATCGCGAAAAAAATATTTGCGAAAAGGAAAATTTTTGCTTCATTGTATTCATTTGCAGATTGTTAATCGCTGATTGAGTTTTTTAATTATTTTTTTTTCTACCACAAAGTCTTTTTTCGCGTTCCTCTATTATTTTGCAATTTTTTAGGTGCGGGTTTTTAAATTTATAATCTACGGAGTATAATGCCCATTTCATAAAACAAAGTTTGGTGGTTAGTTGCAAAAAAAAGAAAATTTTGGCATCGTTTTCAGAATGTAAATCTTTTAATTAATTTTTTGAACCCCAAAGCCTTTTTTCGCATTCCGTTATTATTTTGCAATTTTTTACGTATGGTTTTTTAAAATTCATAATTTAGGGCTATAATACTTTTGGAATTGTATAATTCCATAGTATAGTTCCATTCTTGATTTTTATAACTTATTATTTTCCATCTCTGGTTACAATCGATGTTTTGAGTCGTACAAAGAGCGCACATAATGACCCTGCAAACATTTAAAAGATACCTTCCAAGAAGATGTTAAAGCGATATCTTCTCTTTGTCATTTTATTGAAAATAATCAAGTAGTATTTACTTTGAAATTGTCTTCCTTTTATCACTTGGAAGATAATTCGGCGATATTTGGAAAAAAATAACTCAAAAATTTTATTTTTGTCATAACTTTTTATGACAATATTGCGGCAATATCACCTTTGTATCATTTGGAAGATAAAGCAAATTTGTTTGAAATCTCTTATCAATTTGGAAAAAATTAAAACTAAATTTGTACAAAAAACAATCAAAAGATAAATAGGAAATAAACTCGTGAAAAGTTAAGATTAATTGCACGGGACAAATCGGCTAAGATGAATTGAAGATAATTTATAAGTTGGTCAATGGATTATGTATGCAGATATTGTTTTTAGGCTTAAATTTAATAATGAAAAAATTAAATCGTTTTTTTATTGTATCGGGAGTTTATTTAACGATATCCCTTTTATCTTCCATATGAGTTTTTGCTTTCATATTGCCTAGAAGTATTGTTTTAGTGTAACAGTTGTTTCCGAATAAATGTTTTCTTCCTGGCGATATATTCGAAGAATCTTCTTCGTATTGCCATGTTGGCTGGGTGATATTGGTTTGAGTATGTTCCTGTTCCAAGGCACATAATAGAACAAATGCTTTCTCAGTGATAGAGAGTCCCCCAATCTCTTTATTATGTATACTCTTTGCTTAGGTCTGGTGGATAAATACAAGAACGGGACACTTAATGCCAATGGCCCTTAGAGCCAAACATTGGTCCCCTCGAGACAAAAGCATCGATGTATCATACTTTAAGATCCGACTGTAAATGCCAAAGATATAACGAAAAATGTAAAAAGGCGATACGTTTTACGTTCGACAAGAAAAAATTTGTTTTTTCAAACCTCTTTGCAAAAATAAAAATATGCAATAAATATTTTTTAATCTACAAAAAAGGAATTAACTATTCGTTTACATATTTATAGCCTACACCACTCTGTAGTACTGGTAGCGTTGCCATATTGCCTAGAATGGCCTTGCCAAGTTAGTTTAGGTTATCAGGTTTCAAGCTAAATTAAATTTTTTTTTGTATAGTTAAAACGCCTTAATCAATTTTAAGAAATTTGCATATCAAAATTAGGTATATGTGACCTTCTCCGAGAAAAGTGACCTAGTGTGTGAAAAAGAAGTTTTGAGAAGAACGCATTTAAAATTTCATAACGCATTATCAAACGATTTTCCCAAGTTCGTTTTGTACTTCTTTTTGTTTTTTATGGGGTAAATAAATTTTTATCAGAAATCTAACTCATTTCATTTTTTTTTATTCTACACCCTTTAAGGTACCAGAATCCACTCTTAAGTCCAAACCCGTTTTTTGACACACTAGGTCCCTTTTCTCGGAGAAGGTCACATATATTATTTCGCAAAATCCATTTCACTAATTTTAATATCACAAAAATAAACTAGTATTTGAAATGTAATATTTCTATTCGATTTTCATTTTAAAATATTTATCGGACCCCTATTTGAATGTTTAGGATCAGTATTTTGTTCAAAAAATTTCTCAAAATTTTCTAATTCCAAAACTAGAATAAAAACTTTAAAAATCACAAATTTTCAATAGCCAAATATCCTTTAGTCGCTATATTTTCAAGTGGCCTTATCAATAAATTGATTGCAAAAAATCCACTCCAATTCCACGCAAACCAATTCGAACAAATTACTGGAGGAAAATCGGCTTCATATAGGTGCAAAAACCTCTACAATTCGAAAATATTTGAAGTATATAAAGGGTGAACACACCAAAATTGCGACACTTAGAAACTAATACCAGAAAAAATTAGATGGCTTTGAAATAAATTTTTTTTATTCGAATACTTTGAAGTTTAGAGGTAATAAAAGTATTAAAATATTAGTTATTATTTGTTCTATATGCAACTGATCGGACTTTTCGTCGCACACGCGTCATCATCTTTTGCAAGAGTGCATCATCGACTTTTCGCGATACCGACAACCACTTGGTTTTGAATTCTGCAATATCTTTTACCAGTTCACCTGCCGTCTTCAATATTGCCTTCACTATTGACCAATATTCCTCAATAGGGCGTAGCTCTGGACTATTGGGTGGATTGCATTTTGTCGCTAGGTACAAAATCGATTTTATTTACATTGTACCACAACAAAAGGGGATAGAGAAGAAGTGAAAGGTGGTGAAAAATTAAGGGACTCAAATATGGCAACACTGTAATTGCGCGAGATGTTGAATCTTAGAACAGTAGCGCGCCATCTGATGAAGAGTTGGCTAACTTTGTTGAAGCTTTTTAGTTCAAAGCCCATGTTATAGTATTTTACTTCGGTGGGGTTAAGTGCTATGGGAACACCGAAGGAAGCCGCTGCGATGTGTATGAGGGATAGAAAAAACTCATACATATTATTGTTTTACATAAATTGATTTTGCCTTCGTTAGGGATCGAATCCGCAACCTTATGTGTAACACTCCAACGCGCTGACCATTATACCACAACGCCCACTTGATGCCAATCTGTGAGTTTGTATTTCCACAAACACAAATCCTGTTGGAAATGGTTAAAATTGGTTCAAGTTTTGATCCAGTAGCTATGAAAAGGTTCTATCTGAAGTAAAATGTATTCAGCATAACATAAATCATTTTACAAAACAAAGGCGATTTTAAGCGAGTTCTTGCACTGGAATAATTTATTATAATCGTTAATCAGATAGTGCGCATTCTGAGCAAAGAAATCCTCGTCTAACTTTGGCACAATTCCTCCGTCCTTTTTTTGTTTTACAGAGTTTTGAAGTTTGAAAGTGCAAAATATTACACTCAACCAAAAAAGTCTGAAAATTTTGCTGTTATTACGGGAAATTTAACTGTTTTGGGCCCAGCGTTATTTTTTGCTAATTTTAGCAACACATGTCTGCTGATCTGTAGTATAACAAAATTAGTAGAAAAAATTAGTAGTCGCTACTAAATTTTAGCAAAATTGTTGTAAACTCCAATTCAAAATCGATTTGCTAAAATAATTAAAAAAACTTACTAAATATCAATAATTTTAGTACAATGAAATTAGTATAAATAATTTCAGATACTAAATTGCAGTTAATTGTTGAAAACTGTAATTTAAAATGAATCTGCTGAAATTAGCAAAAAAGTGTACTAATAAATAAAAAAACTGTAAAATCTAAAAAAAAAAATTATAAAAAAAACTTTTTTTCTTTCGATTGTACCAGCAGTATAATTGAAATTCGGAGTCAAAATCTACAGTTGTTACCTTTTTATGCATTGGAGATACAATAAAATTTTCTGAATGTTATTTACAAACTAAGAATATATTAATAGTAACAAATATAAACTAAACAAGAATTGTAAAAAATCAACGAATTCTTCTAAATAAAATTTTTTAAATTAGTATATTTTTCTGCTAAATTTAGCACTCGGTTTTGAAAAATTTGCAAAATGTTGTTGCTGAAATCAGCAGCGAAAATTTATAAAAAAAATCCGTAATTTGTAATAAGAGAATAGGAAAAATTATTACTAAAAAAATTGTACAATTAGAAATTTATGAATTCAGTTCGAGGCCAATTTCCTTATTATGAATTAACATAATAAGTACTTTTTTCAAAAACTGCTATACTCTCCTGACAAATACTTCACAGAGTTTTTGCTTTCAAAAATCCTCTACACTTTCAGGGATTTTCCAGGTCTCCTTCATCAGTTTTCTTTAGAAAGTGCATTGAGTAAAAAGGTTAAAGTCGGGCATGCGGACTATACAATACCCTACACCAGTCTGGTTAAAAGCCAACTAATGTTTGGATCCGAAATTCGAATGGGTTAAAATGGGATTTGTGTCAAAATTTTCTATAAATAATAAAAGAAGAGAAAATCGAAAATATAGCCCATATGGGCGATAGGTCCAAATATGGACCGATTCTATCTAGAATCTATCGGCTTTGTTGTCGGAACCATGTGAGTCAGCGAACCAAATTTCATTGAAATATCTTGCGACCTGCAGCGTGCAAACAAGCCAATTTGGGGGGGGGGGGTGACCCTTATATGGGCACTAGGTCTAAACATGAACCGATTTTAACCAAAATCAATAGACTTCGTCATTGGGCCGACGTAAGACAGTGTACCAAAATTTCATCAAAATATCTTAATATTTGCGACCTGTAGAGTGCGCACAGACAGACAGACGGACATCGTTAAATCGAAATAAAAAGTGATTCTGAGTCGATCGGTATACTGTAAGGTGGGTCTAGGTCCAATAGTGTTTGGTATTACAAACATCAGCACAAACTTATTTTACCCTCTCCACGTAGTGGCGTAGGGTATAAATATTCAGCTTATTCCAGTTTAACGAAAGAGTATCTATTCATTTACTTAGTAGCGGGGCAAAATTATTATTTATAATATTTTTAAACTTCTGAAATATCTGGTCCAAATAAATTATTTTTCATACAAAAATATAAATTACAGACCGTTCAAAATTTGAGTTAGAAAATTCTAAGCGAATTTAATATAAATTTTAAGATTTATCTAACATTCACGAAATTTATATATCCAGTCATTATATTTAAAACCTATTCATGTACATTAAAGTTCATAATAATATTCAATAACTTTAAACTTGTAATAATTTCAATGAATCTTTAAAGAAAAACATAATAATTGTAATAAAGATTTTATAAATATTAAAATAATACATTTTGTTGTTTAAATGTCATCCTCCTCATTTAGTGCCGATGGGAACTACGAAGTACGCTACAAGTCCAACGTTTTAATCTATCCTACCGGTGAAGTGTTATGGGTGCCTCCGGCCATTTATCAGAGTTCATGCACTATTGATGTCACATATTTTCCATTTGATCAACAGACGTGTATTATGAAATTTGGTTCATGGACCTTTAATGGTGATCAAGTATCGTTGGCTCTATACAACAATAAGAATTTTGTAGATTTATCGGATTACTGGAAATCGGGAACATGGGATATTATAGAGGTGCCTGCCTATTTGAATGTCTATGAGGGAGATGGCAATCATCCCACAGAAACGGATATTACATTTTATATAATAATCAGAAGGAAAACACTATTTTACACCGTGAATTTGATATTGCCTACAGTGTTGATTTCATTTTTGTGTGTATTGGTGTTCTATTTACCAGCGGAAGCGGGAGAAAAGGTAGGGATTTTAAACTAAATAATTTAAAAATTTTATAATTTCATTGTATTTTCCTTTACAGGTTACTCTGGGTATTAGTATTTTACTGTCACTGGTTGTGTTTCTGTTGTTGGTGTCGAAAATTCTACCGCCCACTTCTTTAGTGCTGCCACTTATAGCCAAATATCTGCTATTTACTTTCATCATGAATACGGTATCAATTTTGGTTACCGTTGTCATTATCAATTGGAACTTCAGAGGTCCACGTACCCATCGTATGCCCAATTGGATTAGAAGAGCCTTCCTACAATATTTGCCAGCTATTCTGCTGATGAAACGGCCACGCAAAACACGCCTGCGTTGGATGATGGAAATGCCAGGCAGTAGTGCTCAAACTTATCCCACATCTTATGGTTCTCCCTCAGAAATGCCAAAACAAATTAGTGCGATTGGTGGTAAACAATCGAAAATGGAAGTTATGGAATTATCCGATTTACATCATCCTAATTGTAAGATAAATCGTAAAGTTAATAGCGGTGCGGAACTGGGTATTGGCGATCATGGTCGAAGAGAAAGTGAATCATCGGATTCGATTTTATTATCACCTGAAGCTAGTAAAGCCACGGAGGCGGTAGAGTTTATAGCAGAACATTTACGAAATGAAGATCTTTATATACAAGTAAGTTAGAGTGGCAATTAAGTCTGTCATTATTTGATATTTTTTGAAATTAAAATTGGTTTAAAATCGATTATTTTTCATATTATAAAACAAAAAACAACTAATTGTGAGCTTAAAATTAAAAGTGATAGAAAAACTTGGGTGCTATAATTTAAAAGAACAAGGAACATCTCTTACAATTAGACCAGACTAACAGATCTTAATGAAACTTGTTTATACAGCAGCGAATATAAAACTTACAAGGGAATTCTGCCTAGTGAAATTTCCGATTTCGCTAAAATTCGAGTATATGATAGAGGCAGTGGCGGTTCCAGCTTTCGATTTGGGGGGGGGGGGGGGGAAATTTAAAAATTTTGTTTATTACTCATACGTCATGTATAATCAACATAGTTGCTATATCAGTCGAAAAATTATAAATAAACCATCTGTTAACCCATTTTTGCCCACTAATTGTTCCACCGAGAATTTTGTGACTACCTTTGTATTGACTACCTTTGTGTGAAAAAAATGTTACATTTTACAAAATTCGAAATTGGGTTTAGACAGAAATTGAGTAATTTTTCGGAAGTAACGAAAACCTTTTTTAATTGTTTTAGAACAAACTATTATGAGCGAAAACTAAGAATTAATTTTTTGTAAAATTTGCCTTAATTAAAAAATTTTTGAACAAAATTTCTTATATAAGTTGCATTTAAGACAAAAATCGTTTTTAGTTATTTATTTATTTATTAAATTAAGTCTATGGAATATAATTTCCTTACAGACTAGAAGTGCATTACATCATAATTTGATTGGGAAGAACCAACAAACACTTGATTTAATTTTGTTCTGATTCCACCCATATTTTGAAAATAAAAATTAAGTTTTTTAAATTTAGCAGCAACATTCTTTAAACATTTACGTCCTCGGTTCGAGGTTTCTGAAAAAACTGAAACTGACGAACCTGTACATCAGATGGCCACAAAGATGGCTTAAAAAGCTGTTTATAAAATGCAGCAGAAACACCAAGTTTGAACGAAACTTTCCTCATTAAACTTAAGTCAGCATCCTTTTTGATTAATTTAAAGCATTCTAAATACATTTTTTGGATTCCAGCATATTTCACTACATAATCCATAATTTGGTCTGCAGTAACATTCGGCTTAAAGGATGACAAATGAACCCATTTTTTACTAGCTACAACATCCAATTCACTATTAGCATTATCCCCAAAAATCACTTGATTTCGCTTTCTTTTCGGCTTAACAATATTCCACATTGAATTGTTTGCTGGGAAATCATTTTCAACATGAGAGTTTATAGTGGCAGCCAGTGTTGCCAACTCTTGAAGGCAGGAAAGCACCGTGAGCATTATGAAAACGGGTAAAAAGGGTAAAAATTTACCGAAAATGGGGTAAAAAAGCACGATATCAATTTTTTTAAAAATTTAAATCAAGAATTTAAAAACAAATTTTAACTTTGAAAAATCGTTAAAAATGGTTTAAAAAATAACCAAAAAAGGGGTAAAAAAGCACCAAACTAATATTTCAAAATTTTGAAATTTAAATGTAACGAAGTTACTATTTAAAATTGTACTACAAACATTGTGCAATAATGTATTTCTTGTAAAGTTCGTTTTATTTTTTAAATTTTGACAGAAAATTCAAGAAAAATTTTAAAAAACGAGAACAAATACCAAAATATGAACTGTACAAAAAGCACTAAAAGCACTGCTTGAAATATGAAAAAGCACCGTAAATACCCGCTTTTTTTAAACGGGTATTTGTAAAAAATCTCCGCGTACCGGAAGAAAAAAAGCACCAAAAAATACCCGAAAAGCACTGAAATGGCAACACTGGTGGCAGCATAACTAACCGTATTTTCGGATGTATGAGAAATAGAAATACTCTCATTGTCATCATTTGCTTGTACGTTAGTTTTATCAGAACCAACAACATTTACATCAACTTGTTTACTAGCATCAGCGACAGCACCACGACCGACATCATCATTAACAGCATCAACAAACACATCATGATTATTAGCATCATCATTAGCATAAAGACCAGCATTACATCCAGCACTATTATTAGCAGCAGCACCAACAATAGCATTATTACGATGACTATCAGAGAGTGTACGAAAATTAGCAGAAGTAGATGCAGGTGGTGAACGACTTTTTTGTTGTTTATTATTAGAACTTGATTCGGCAAATGTTTTTGTGTTTTTTAACGAAACACTCTCAATAACAGTGTTTTTGTTGATTACATAAGCATTTTTTAACTCTTTAATATCATCAACACTATTTACTTTTTTTGTAAGATCAATGATCATTAGCTTTAAGTTGTTTACTTCATATGTTAAACGACTTATACAGCGCACTAAATCACTTGACGAATCCAAACAATTGTCACAGTTGAATAAAATGTTTTTATTACTTTTCAAGACATTATATTCATTATCAGATGTAATGTTAGCACAAATATTATGATAACTGAGCTGACACAAATTGCACTTTATTATAACAGTGTCCTTTTTAATGATGTTCAAAAATTTTGAACAAACAACTTTCTTTAAAGAAGACATAGCGAAACACACGTCTTACTCAATTCGTTGCAAAGCGAAGACTGATTATGATATGATACTGATATGATTATCAAAATAGTCCTTTTACTGAATGGAATTAAAAAATGATGGTTTTATTTTTCAAATAGGTAGTAATATTGCTAATGGAAGCTTTTCATATCTCACCATCTTTTATCTGTTCTCTATCTTCTTTCCAAAGAAGGTAGCATATTAATTAATGTAACAAATTTCTTGAGTTTTTCTACTCTTTAAAAAAATAAAAAAAAATAAAAAAGTAAGCATATCTGAAGAAAAACCTAAAATTTATTCTGAACCTTTAGCACTACACTAAGAGAATTACCTGCATGATATTAATGAATTTGTGCATAAAGCCAACGAAGTTTCACTCGAATTAGACCATTGAAATTTTTCATTGAATTAAAGGAATTTTTCATAAAATGTTGTGACAAATATCATTTTATTTATTAAAAGTTTCATACACTTAATCAAAAAGTTTCATTAAAACGGTAGTCATAAAATATATAAATTTAATAAATTTTCAATTTACTTTGTGAATGAAACTTCATTGGCTTACTGCAAAATTTCAAAAACAAAAAATTGGTCCAGTAAAATTCCAACTGTGTATTTTTCGTAGTATATATATTGGGAGATTTTTTGCCGAATAGTATCTTATAACGTGTGTAATTTAAAGATTATAGGGATTTACTTTTATGAAAAATATTTCGGGTTCTGAGTACTATTTCATAACAACATCTCTTACAATTTCTTTATTTTAGGATTCTAACAGCTATTTATTACAATAACTGTTAGATTTTGAAAAATTCATCCCTAACATTTAAAAGACTCTTTTTTAGAAATATTACTCGAATAGTGAGGACTCTTCCGTAGAAAACAACTTAGATTTCCAGGATATTTATTTTACAGAACTCATTTAATTCTGGGAACTTTGCCGTACAGGAAATCCTCCTGATTCTTAAAATAGATATTCCTATATAAAAATCCTCTATAAATTTCTACATTTAATTAATGGAGTTTCGCTGGAATTTGTCCATTAAAACTTTTAATTGATTTAGGGAGAGTAACTTATTTCCAACATAACTAAGGTTAAACATTAACTACAGATATTTCCATATAAATTTGAAATTCATAACTTTGGTTAAGAACTAAAGTTAGTTTATTTTAAGATAAGTTAGCAGGTCTTAATGCAGTTTTTATAATGTTTTAACAGCAATTTCATATTATTTATTAAAAATATCATACACCCAATGAAAAAGTTTCATTAAAAAGAGTTTCATAACAATCATGAACCTTTTAATAAAATTTAACAAATTTTTCTTTCACTTCGTGAGAAAAACTTCGAGAACCATGAAATTAATTAGAGATCTGAAACACATAACGTTCGGATTAACGGCATTGAGATTGTCGACTTACTGTATATAGAATTTTAATTTTTTTAGAATGTGGTTCGTGTTCCATGTGAAACAACTATTACGCTCTATAAAAGGAAAATTATTTTTCACAGTAATCAATGGTTTATATTTTGTTTTTAGTGAACAATATTTTGTATTAAAATTGTGTACCTAAACACTGGATATGCTCGAAAATATTTGAATAACAAATCGAAATTTTAACATAAATTTTAATGATTCTTTTATATGAAAAACTGTTTTAACTGTTTAAAAAAAACACTGTTTTTCATCTTAGAAAATTTTTATGCAAAATATTGTTTATTAAATTATCTACACGCAGAAAAACACAGGTGGAACTTTATCTAAGTGCTATGTAATTATACAACTACATAAGTATGAAGTAAGTTTTACAATTTTCTAGCAAAATATATGTAATTTTTCGGATATTTTCCGCTACACATGTATATATTTTGCAACACTCACAGTATTTTATCATTAAAAACAACCTAAAATACATATTAAATTAATTGAAAACATAACTAAAAAAGGACTACTGATTTTTCATTATATTCAAACCATTTTGCTATTGAGCAATTCCATATGAAAACGATCAAAATTGGCAAATTTTTGGACGACCCCTCTCCGATTTTAAAATAAATAGTCTCAATCGATTGCCCAGCAAAAAATAATGTACCTACATATTTTTTTTATTTTTTTTATAGTGACTGGTTTAGTGGTGGTGTACACCACTGTCATGTGACAAAATTGAAGAATTCTTCATAAGGGACCTCATTGAAAGTTGACCTCATTAAAGCGATCGCAACGAGTGATAGCTCGTTGGAAAGGTATTGAATCAGGCTTTAATTGAAAAATAAAATTTTCCTAATTTTTCTCAGAAATTTACCTTTTTTCCCATGAAAATTAAATTTTCCCATGAAAATTAAATTTTCCGATTTTCCACAGAAGCTCCTAAATTTTCCGGCTAATTTTTTTTTTTGGATTCCTCATAATTTTTGCTTTAAGAATCAGCAATAAAAAAATGGGCCCGACTCCTTGTTTGGACAGGAGAGGAGCATTTAAGAGACCACCTTGTTCTCATTGTTTTTATATTTTTTATAATTGAATTATTTGTAATTATTTAACATTATTTTATTTTATTATTAAAAATACATTTTAAAAATTATTTTGCAGTTAAAAATACATTTATGAAGAAAAAATCAATTTTTTTTAAGAGCCCCAAGTTGAGTGTGTAGTGAATATGGTCTGCCTGCCTTCACAAGATCGGCCATAAATCCATGGATAATAGCAGCAGTGGCATGTAATGGCACACCAAACCCGACTGAGGCTACAGGTCATAAAATGTTTTGTAAATTTTTTAAATTACCAGGTAATAAATATTTCGCCTAAAATGACACGTGCAGAAACAAGTCATAAAACACGGATTTTCCATAAATATGGCGAAATATTTATTACCTGGTAATTTAAAAAATTTACAAAACATTTTATGACCTGTGGTCGGCTTATTGGCAGTAACCAATTAAGTCCCTCTTTAAAAAACATTTTATGACCAGTAGTTCACGCAAATTTTCCTATTAAAGAAAAGCAAATATCGCTTATTTTTTTTTACCTATTTTTTACCAAAAAATAAATATAAATACTTCACACACTCTGAGTCAAATTTTAGTTGAATACTAAACGTGAAAGTGTTAAAGTGTTTTTTTTGTAAAGTAAAGAGTGAAGCTGTAAAGACAATTTAAAGTAAAATGAATAAATTTTGCTGCAATCCGTTTAACAAGAGTGGACATCGTTCGAAAAAGATAAAAGTATTAAAATTAACTGGTGTTTCGAAGCGATACATGAATGAATTAAATATACAATACGGTGAAGAAGCAGAATTCATTTGCCCCAAGTGTAAAATCGATTTGTCTCAACAAGCAAATGCATTGAAACAAATGCAACCACAATGCGAGAGTGAAATGACAATTGAACAAAATGTTTCATCTGATAGTGAGGCAGACATTCCGATGGTCAATATGTCTTTGAGTCCTTTGAATGAGGCTATTACCACTTTAGGTGAATCGCCTATTACAAAAAGAAAGTTGCGAAGTGAAAAATACAGGAAAGAGAAAAAAGGCAAGGTTATGAGTGCAATCGCGACAATATTTGATGAATGCTCTGATAACGAATGCAGTCAAGCAGATGACGTTGATGACGGCAAACAAATGATTGAGCAGTTGAAAAGAAAATTCAATTTAGCGATCACTTTTCCGGAGAAATATCTCATTTTATCTGTGCTGCCTCAATCATGGTCTATACGCAAGATTTCTGAACAGTTTCAAACATCTTTTTACATCGCGAGAAGAAGCAAAGAATTAGTTCGACAGAAGGGCATATTGGCGACTCCCACCAAGAAATTTGGCTCAAGGACCCTCAGCGAAGCAACGGTGAAATTGATTCAAGATTTTTACTGCAATGATGACAACAGCCGCGCCTGCCCAGGTACACGTGACTATGTTATCACACGTGAAGATGGAGAAAAAGTACACAAGCAGCGCAGATTATTATTATGTAATCTATCCGAAGCATACCATCAGTTCAAAGAGAAATACCAGCAGAAAAAGTGGGATTTTCTAAGTTTGCCATCCTACGACCAAAAGAATGCGTGCTGGAATTAGACAGGCACGGAACGCATTCAGTCTGCGTTTGCATGTTTTATCAAAACATCAAATTAATGTTCTTTCCATGCAAGAAATTGAAAGTATTTCACGGTGAAATTGAAACATATAGGGACCTCCTGTCGAAGTCGTTGTGCGCATACCCCACGGAAAATTGTCATCTGTCCAAATGCGACAATTGTCCGAAGATTGACGAGCTAGAGCAATATTTGGCGGAAAAGTTTGAACAGCTGTTAATTCAGGAGGTGCATTTCAAACAGTGGATAATTAGCAGCGGCAGATGTTCCCTTGATTCCGTGGTAAAGCAGATTCCGGAATTCATCGAGGAATTCGGATTCAAGTTGAATGAACTGAAGGCGCACCATTTCATATTCGAGATGCAATCGAAATTTCTAAAGGAAAGTAAGGAGAAATTAGCCCAAAATGAATTCATTGTGATAAGCGACTTTGCCGAGAATTACACTTTTCTCGTTCAGGATGAAATTCAGGCTTATCACTGGGCAAACGACCAGTGCAGGGTGCATCCTTTTTGCATTTATTTCAAAAACGAAGATAACGAACTACAGACCGTAAGCCTTGTTGTTGTCGCGGAGAGTTTAGCTCATAATTATGTGTCCGTTTATTTATTTCAAATGAAACTGTTTGAATTCTTAAGATCAAAATTCGATGCAATCGACAAAGTAACGTTTTTCTCAGACGGCGCGGCTTCTCAGTACAAGAATAAAAAAAAATTTTACAATCTTTGCATAATTGAAGAAGAACAAATCTGCAAGGTCGAGTGGCACTTTTTTGCGACGTCCCACGGTAAGGCCCATGCGATGCGTTAGGGGGAACCCTAAAACGCATGGCGACTAAGGCAAGTTTGCAAAGGCCATATACTGACCAGATCTTAAATGTACAACATTTGTTTTCGTGGATTCAAAGCAAGGAAATTGCCATTAACACAGTTGTATGCACTCAAAAAGAACACGATGCCATGGAGCGACGAATTCAAAACAGATATAATAATGTCAAAACTATAACTGGAACGCAAAAGTTTCATTGCTTCATACCAAATATTTCTGATATGTCAATTAATGTAAAGCGGTACTCTTCGTCTGCCGACGTGCTAAATTTAAAGTTACTTTAATTTTATAATGATGCCAAGACAATTGAAATTTTTAATAAATATTGTAATTAAGTATAAGCAGCAAAATAAGAAAGATTTTTTCTTCATAAATGTATTTTTAACTGTAAAATAATTTTGAAAATGTATTTTTAATAATAAAATAAAACAATGTAGGTACATTATTTTTTGCTGGGCAATCGATTGAGACTATTTATTTTAGAATCGGAGAGGGGTCGTCCAAAAGGTGATCGCTTTCATATGGAATTGCTCTATTTATTTTCAAACATTGTTTAAACACTCCATAAAAGAAATAAAAATAATTGAAAAGTCTATTAAAACAATCATCAATTTTTAACTGACAAAACGTAAAAAAAACGATTTTGTGGTTTGTTTTTCATATTTGAAAATTTTTTTCTTTTGTTTAATTTGCAAAACACTACACCATACACAACACACACGTTCATATTTTTATTGGCTATGTTTGTGTGTATGTTTGTATATAAAGAAACCATTTTAACAAAAAAGAAACGCGAAAATATTTGAATTTTTTGTTTTAAAACAGAAAACAACGAAATTATTTAAACTATTTTTTTCTAAAAATATAAATCTAAAAATAGAATATTTGTAGTTGTATATTTACATAGCATTATATAGTTGTATAATTACATAGCTCTTAGGTAATATTCCCCCCGTTTTTTTCTGTGTGTAGTTTTGTAAAATTTAAAATTCTAAAAATGATAACTGAACTAAAAAATTAAAATATTTTTTAACATTGTATAGTTAAATTCTATGTCATTGAGTTTTTTTTAACGAAAATAAAGTTAAAATGTTGGTTTTAAATTTTTATTTAAAAATAAAAATTGTTTTTTCGACCTTCTTAATTGATAAATTGGAAATTTTTTAATTCTCTTTCCAGGCCAATTTCCTAATTATGAATTAACATAATAAGTACTTTTTTTAAGCAAAAACTCTGTGAAGTATTTGTCAGGAGAATATCCTGATGAAGACAAATAGTAGTTTTTGGAGAAAGTGCTTATTATATTAATTCATAATAAGGAAATTGGCCTCGAACTAGAACTAATAAATTTCCAATTTGAAAATATAGTTTATTTAAATTTCTTGTGTGTAGAAAATCCTCAGATGTCAATCAAATTCTCATTAAAAAAATTTATCTATTATATTATTGCATACCGAAGGGAAAAAATTAAAATTTATTATCATACTTTACTTTTTTTGGAAAAAGGTACTTTTTTCGGGAAAAGGTACTTTTTTTGGAAAAAGGTACTTTTTTTTGGAAAAAGGTCCTTTTTTTGAAAAAAGCTACTTTTTTTGGAAAAAGGTACTTTTTTTTGGAAAAAGGTACTTTTTTTGGAAAAAGGTACTTTTTTTGGAAAAAGGTACTTTTTTTTGGAAAAGGGTACTTTTTTTGGAAAAAGGTACTTTTTTTGGAAAAAGGTACTTTTTTTGGAAAAAGGTACTTTTTTTGGAAAAAGGTACTTTTTTTTGGAAAAAGGTACTTTTTTTGGAAAAAGGAATTTTTTTTTGGAAAAAGGTACTTTTTTTTGGAAAAAGGTGCTTTTTTTGGAAAAAGGAATTTTTTTTGGAAAAAGGTACTTGTTTTGGAAAAAGGTACTTTTTTTGGAAAAAGGTACTTTTTTTGGAAAAAGGTAGTTTTTTGGAAAAAGGTACTTTTTTTTGGAAAAATGTACTTTTTTTGGAAAAAGGAATTTTTTTTGGAAAAAGGTCCTTTTTTTGGAAAAAGGAATTTTTTTTGGAAAAAGGTACTTTTTTTTGGAAAAAGGTACTTTTTTTTGGAAAAGGGTACTTTTTTTGGAAAAAGGTACTTTTTTTGGAAAAAGGTACTTTTTTTGGAAAAAGGTACTTTTTTTTGGAAAAAGGTACTTTTTTTGGAAAAAGGAATTTTTTTTGGAAAAAGGTACTTTTTTTGGAAAAAGGAATTTTTTTTGGAAAAAGGTACTTTTTTTGGAAAAAGGTGCTTTTTTTGGAAAAAGGAATTTTTTTTGGAAAAAGGTACTTGTTTTGGAAAAAGGTACTTTTTTTTGGAAAAAGGTACTTTTTTTTGGAAAAAGGTACTTTTTTTTGGAAAAAGGTACTTTTTTTGGAAAAAGGTATTTTTTTTGGAAAAAGGTATTTTTTTTGGAAAAAGGTACTTTTTTTGGGAAAAGGTACTTTTTTGGAAAAAGGTACTTTTTTTGTCCCCTTTTTGCCCCTTTACACCGGTCGAGGAACCTACATACCAAATTTCAACTTCATAGCTCCAGCAGTTTGAGCAGGCCGCCAAGGGGGAGACTTTTTCCCCTTTTTGCCCGTCCCTTTAAAAATTTACAAAACTCCCGTCTTGGTGGATGTCTACGATAGTGGAGGAACCTTTATACCAAATTTCAACTTCCTACCTCCAGCGGTTTGGGCAGGCCGTCAAGGGGGGGCCTTTTTCCCCTTTTTAACCCCCATCCCTGTCCAAAATTCCAGAAAGTACTTTTCAGAAAAGTTAGCCCATACTCGAAGGAAAACATATCTTAAATTTCAGCTTTCTAGCCAAAGGGGTTTTGGCAGGCCGCCAAGGGGGAGACTTTTCCCCTTTTTGCTCGTTCCGGTAGGAATTTCCAAAAATCCCGTCTTAGCGGACGTCTACGCCGAAAGAGGAACCTACATACCAATTTTCAACTTCCTAGCTTCAGCGGTTTGGGCTGGGCGATGTTGAGTCAGTCAGTCAGTCATTCAGTCAGTCAGTCACGTTATTCTTTTATATATAGAAGAAGATATTCGAACATATAGTATATCAAGACATAATTATATAAAATTATATGAAATTATATTTTAAATATATAATTATATCTTGTTTTATATAGCACTGTATATAGTGAAACATATAACAATATCCAATTAGATATTGATCTATATACTCGAATAGTTACATATGCCATATATATTGTAATTATGTATAATTGTATCGTGTTATATACTATTGTATCTAGTTGGATATAATTATATTATATTTGATACATTTAGATGAGGGAAAAATCCGGATAAAACATCGAACCATATCTCAGTCCATCAAATTAGACCCAATTGTATCAAAGTAGATCTAATATGATCTAATACGATCTAATTTTATAAAATTAGATATATATATATATATTGTATCTCAGTAATTTGAATGAATGGTACTTTTATCCTTATTTAAAAACAATTTTTTATAAAAAAATTTTTAATTGGCAATTGCACTTTAAATGCAACTGCAGTTTTAGAATAAAATTTTCAATTCTATTGTCATCTTAAATCCAATTTCGAAAGCATTTTTATTGAAAAGCCCAACATTTTTATTATACATACACTCAAAACAATAAGTAAGTTCAAAAATTAGTAAAACGTCTTTTATATCAAGTTTACTAGTTTTCAGCAACTTTTTTGCTGAAATTCCGTTTTCAGCAAAAGATTTAGTTATATTTTTTTTACCACTAAACTAATTTTGAACTAATGTTTTACTGATATATTTTGCTACAAAAATTGTGCTGATAACCGCAATTATAACGTGGATGACAACCAGATAGACAAGATGTAGATGTTGCAGCTTGTCTGGATGTAGTACAGATAACGGAAATGATAATTAAAAAAACAACTCTACACAATTTCCATATTTAAATTGTCAGCAAATAAATTAACTAAAGTAAAATTTCTCTACAAATTTTTTGAGTGTTTTTCGGTCTACTAATATTCAGCAAAACGTTTAGTGATTTTAGCAAGGATTTTTTTTTTTCCAATCGACTAAGTGTTAGCAAAACTTTTGCTGAGATTACTATTTTTTTTGGTAAAAATCAGCTCGCTGATTTTTAGCAAACACTTTTGCTGAAATTACCAACTTTTTTGCAAGCACGCTCCTGACTAAAAATTTGCTGACACAGCAACAATTTTTGCTGACTTTACTGACTTTTTTTTTTGAGTGCACTATATATATTTATGAACATTTTATTCTTCCATTTCAGACTCGCGAAGACTGGAAATATGTTGCCATGGTTATAGATCGTCTACAATTGTATCTGTTCTTTATTGTAACCACTGCCGGTACCATTGGCATACTAATGGATGCCCCACATATTTTTGAATATGTCGATCAGGATCGCATTATCGAAATTTATAGAGGAAAATAGATACATTTTAATACAAATAAACTCAAATTGATACACTTTTTTTTAATAAAAAAAATAATAACAAAATAATACGAAAACACTCAACAAATAAAGTTAAACATTGCAAATTGCAACAATAATAATTAAAAGATATATATATATATAAATATATAAAAAAGAAAAATTTTTAAAAATATATAACAAAAATATGGAAAGAAAATCTATATCGTCACTCACATGCAAATCTTCCCAAACAAAAAAAATAATAAAAATCAAAACTAAAAATGTTGTTATCCTTTAACAGAAACAAAAGTAGTTGAAATCTTAAAAACATAAAAAAAACAAATGAATACAATAAATGATTTAGTAAAAAATCCCTTAATAAATTTAATAATTTTTTTTACTAGCAACGATACATTTTTTTATAAGACGAAGAAGACAACATGCAATCAATTTTTTCATGATTTTATTTGTTATTTTTTACTACATTTCTATTTGTTCTGTTACCAAAAAAATACAAAACGAAATGGCTTATAAAGATTTGCCCCAATGTGTAAGTGTAAGAGCTTGAAGAAAATTTCAAAATTAATTTTGCTCAAAATTTAGGTATAGAAAGAAAACAGAATCGAAATTATAGCCAATAAACAAAAAAAAAAAACATTTTAATATTTGTAAACAATAGAATAATAACAAGAAAAAGCAAATGAATTGAAAAAAAAAATAAAAAAAAAAATTTAAATATAAATATATTCAAATTGGGTTTTATTCAAATTGGACTAATTGTGATATTCCTATAAAAATATAGGGCTTTACCTCAACAAAGCTCCGCTTTATACAAGGTAATATTCCGGCATAAGTTTCTAATTCCGTAAGGCAAAACAAATACTGGCTTCGTCCCCATATAACGATTGGACAAAAATAGAAGGAGTGGAGACAGAGTTTTGAAATTTGGTATACTGACATAGAACCCCTTGGTTAAGAAAAATTAAAATTTTTGGAAATATCGGGCCAAGGACACGCCCACCTGCCATAGGTCCTGAAATTTAAAAATAATATAGTAGCTACATAAATGGCCGTAAAATTACAAGAAGTACCCATTGAGATGCACTTAAAACTGGAAACGTTTATGTCAATTTTTATCAAAATCGAAAAAAATTAAAATCTTTATAAAACCTGCAAAAATTATCCGATTGCGATTAAATTTAGCACGTGAATTGATATAAGGTCAAGCCATATTTGTGCCAAAATAAAAAAAAATGGATTTTTTTAAATGGTTAAATTCATGATTTTTACACAAATTTCACGCATTTAAGACTGTTTAGTATTCAAACCATGTGAACCTTCCATTTTAGGTATAGGATGTATTGAGCGAACTTATGTAAAACACTACGAGGAACATTTTTGTGGAACATTTTAACCCTCTAACTTTTCAAATTACGGGTCTTTTCTGTCCCTTTTTAAAAAGGGCCCAAAAAATTTTCTTTCTCTGAAGAGTTAGAGGGTTAGAATGTCCCACAAAAATGTTTCTCGTAGTGTTTTACAAAAGTCCGCTCAACACATCCTATACCTAAAATGGAAGGTTCACCTGGTTTGAATACTAAACGGTCTTAAATGCGTGAAATTTGTGTAAAAATCATGAATTTAGGCATTTAAAAAAATTCATTTTTTTTAATTTGTGGTAAAAAATAGTAATTAATTTTTTAATGATCTATTACAAGGGTGGGCACGGATTTTTCACCGAGGGCCATATTGTGGTTTTTCATAAATTATAAAGGGCCGCACTATACATTAAAAAAATTAAAACTACAAATCTTTACCTTAAATGAAAGCGGACGGAACTAATATTTTATTTTTCGTGTAAGAAAAAAATCTGTTCTCAAATCTATCTATTCCAAAGCTGGTACCACACGCACTCATTGCAAACTCAACTTTTTTTAAAATTATATTTTGATATTTTTTAATTACCTACATAAGTAGAACTATACATTTTTGGAACACTTTTTCATATTTTTTGCATTAATCTGTGGTGTCGCGGAATCGGTCAACGAAAATTTGAAAACTCAACGAGTTATAAAAGACTGAATACTATTCCGGCAACAAAAACATGTATAAACAATTTTATCCTTGATTCGAGTTTTAATTTAATAATTTCGTTGCGCACAACAACAAAAATCTCCGCCTCTTAAAGGGACACTATGCACTAAAGTGTAAATTTAAACGGCGATTACAAACTTAAAGATTTAGTGAGTATTTTGGGTGCTTTTTGATGAATTAAAACGCCAACTTTTTCACACAGTTCTAAATTTAAGACCAATGCGGTGCAGTCAGCACGAAGTACGAAGTTTCATATTCCGTGGATAGTGTTTCAACAGGTAATTCCCTCTTCCAATCCATTTGCATTGTCTATAATTTCAATTCCACTCGTTCAACGTTTATATCCATTTCATTCCACTTGTGTAGTGTTTCAATTCCACTCGTTTCCTATTTAGTTTCTTAATTTTAGTGTTTCATATACACTTGTTCTTTAAGTTTTAGGTTTCTAGCTAAAGACGCAGACGTTAAGGGGAGGGGGGGGGGGTCCAGCAGTTTGGCCAGGCCGTCAAGGGGGAAGTTTTTTCCCCTTTTACCCCTCCCGGTATGAATTTCCAAAAATACCATCTTAGGGGACGTCAACGTTGGAGAAGGAACCCAAATACCGAATTTAAGCTCCCTTGTTCCAGCAGTTTGGCCAGGCCGTTAAGGGGGAGACTTTTCCTGTTTTTGACCCTACAAAACAGGAAAAATCTCATCTTAGCGGATGTCTACAATAGAGGAGGAACTTTAATACCAAATTTCAACTTCCTACCTCCAGCGGTTTGGGCAGGCCTTTAAGCGGCACTTTTCGCTTCATTAATCCCCATTTTTGCAATGTCCCTGTCCAAAAAGCACCTTCCCGATAAGTGAGCCCATACTCCAAGTAACATATGTTTTACATTTCAGGTTTCTAGCCAACTTTTACTATTTGTGCCCCTCTCGGTAGAAATTTCCGAAAATCCATCGACAGGGAATTTCAGCTTCCTAGTTCCAGCAGTTTGAGCAGGCTGTCAAGGGGGACACTTTTTCTTTTTTGTCCCTCCCGGTTGGAATTAGGCTGGAAGAGAAACCTAAGTACCGAATTTCAGCTTCCTAGTTCCAGTAGTTTGGACAGGTCGTTAAGGGGCAACTTTCCCTTTTTGAGCCCCCATTTTATAACGACCCTGTCCAAAATTCAAAAAAGTATCTTTCTAATAAGTTAGCCCTTACTCCAGGGACCCACATTTTAAGCTTCAGGTTTCTAGCCGAAGGGGTTTTTACAGGCCGCCAAGGTGAGGCTTTTCTTCTTTTTGTCCCTCCCTTTAGGAATTTACAAAAATTCCATCTTCGCGGCTATCTGCGATGGATGAGGAACATTCATACCAAATTTCAACTGCATTGCCTAAGCGGTTTGGGCAGGCTGTTAGTGGGGACATTATTATGTCTACTACAGTGGAGGAACCTTTATACCAAATTTCAACTTCTTACCTCCAGTGGTTTGGGCAGGCACTTTTCCAATTTGTAAGACTGTTTATGGGGAGACTTTTCCCCTTTTTGCCCGTTCCGGTAGGAATTTCGAAAAATCCCGTCTTAGCGCACGTCTATGCCGAATATCAAGAAACCTTGTTTTAGTGGAGATATCCGTGGGGGGAGGAAAAAAGTAGTTTTTTTGAAATTATATATTATTTTAAATGGTACTTTTTGGAAAAACGAAATTTTTTGGAAAAAGATACTTTGTTTTTACAAAGTACTTTATTTGTACTTTTTTTGGAAAAGGTATTTTTTTTTAAAAAGGTGTTTTTTTTTGGAAAAATGTATGATTTTTGGAAAAAGGTACTTTTTTTGGAAAAGGTACTTCTTTTGGAAAAGGAAAATTTTTTTAGAAAAAGGTACTTTTTTTTGGAAAAGGTATTTTTTTGAAAAAATCTATGTTTTTTGGCAAAACGAAAATTTTTTTAGAAAAAGGTACTTTTTTGGGAAAATGTACTTTTTTTGGAAAAGGTACTTTTTTTGGAAAAAGGTACTTTTTTTAAAAAAGGTACTTTTTTTTGGAAAAAGGTACTTTTTTTTGGAAAAAGGTATTTTTTTTGAAAAAGGAATTTTTTTTGGAGTAAGGTACTTTTTTTTGGAAAAAGGTACTTTTTTTTTGGAAAAAGGTACTTTTTTTGGAAAAAGGTATTTTTTTTGGAAAAAGGTACTTTTTTGGAAAAGGGTACTTTTTTTGGAGAAAGGTACTTTTTTTGGAAAAAGGTACTTTTTTTGGAAAAAGGTACTTTTTTTGGAGAAAGGTACTTTCTTTTGGAAAAGGTACTTTTTTTGGAAAAAGGTACTTTTTTTTGGAAAAAAGTACTTTTTTTGGAAAAAGGTACTTTTTTTGGAAAAAGGTACTGTTTTTTGGAAAAAGGTACTTTTTTCGGAAAAAGGTATTTTTTTTGGAAAAAGGTACTTTTTTTGGAAAAAGGTACTTTTTTTGGAAAAAGGTACTTTTTTTGGGAAAAGGTATTTTTTTTTGGGAAAAGGTACTTTTTTTGGAAAAAGGTACTTTTTTTGGAAAAAGGTACTTTTTTTGGGAAAAGGTACTTTTTTTTGGAGAAAGGTACTTTTTTCGGAAAAAGGTACTTTTTTTGGAAAAAGGTACTTTTTTTGGAAAAGGTCCTTTTTTTTGGAAAAAGGTACTTTTTTTGGAAAAAGGTACTTTTTTTGGGAAAAGGTACTTTTTTTGTCCCCTTTTTGCCCCTCCGGATAAGAATTTCCAAAAATGCCGTCTCAACGGACGTCTACACCGGTCGAGGAACCTACATACCAAATTTCAACTTCATAGCTCCAGCAGTTTGAGCAGGCCGTCAAGGCGGAGACTTTTTCCCCTTTTTGCCCGTCCCTGTAAAAATTTCCAAAACTCCCGTCTTGGTGGATGTCTTCGATAGTGGAGGAACCTTTATACCAAATTTCAACTTCCTACCTCCAGCGGTTTGGGCAGGCCGTCAAGGGGGGCCTTTTTCCCCATTTTAACCCCCATTTTTACAACGTCCCTGTCCAAAATTCCAGAAAGTACTTTCCAGAAAAGTTAGCCCATACTCCAAGGAACACATATCTTAAATTTCAGCTTTCTAGCCAAAGGGGTTTTGGCAGGCCGCCAAGGGGGAGACTTTTCCCCTTTTTGCCCGTTCCATTAGGAATTTACAAAAATCCCGTCTTAGCGGGCGCTGTTGAGTCAGTCAGTCAGTCACGTTATTCTTTTATATATAGAGAAGATTTGCGACCTGCAGTTTGTAACCAAGCCAATTTTGGGCGGACCCTTATATGGGCACTAGTTCTTAACATGGACCGATGTTCACCAAAATCAATAGGCTTCGTCCTTGGGCCAACATAGGTCTATGTACCAAATTTCATCAATATCTTAATATTTGCGACCTGCAGCGTATAAACAGTATAATTTTGGTAGGACCCTTATATGGGCACTAGGTCTAAACATGGACCGATGTTCACCAAAATCAATAGCCTGCGTTATTGGCCCAATATAGGTCTGTGTACCAAATTTCATCAAAATATCTTAATATTTATGACCTGCAGCATATAAACAGTATAATTTTGGTAGGACCCTTATATGCGCACTAGGTCTAAACGTGGACCGATGTTCACCAAAATCAAACTTGTTCGTCCTTGGGCCAACATAGGTCTGCGTACCAAATTTCATCAAAATATCTTAATATTTGCGACCTGTAGAGTGCGCACAAGATTGCATGGACAGACAGACGGACGGACAGAAGGACATCGTTAAATCGAAATAAAAAAAAATTCTGAGCCGATCGGTATACTATAAGGTGGGTCTACGACCAATATTTTTTGGTGTTACAAACATCAGCACAAACTTATAATACCCTGACCACATAGTGGTGTAGGGTATAAAAAGCTTCATAAATGTGATGAAAAACAAAAATAAAACTTGAAAAATTTTACAGTTTGTTTTTTAAATACAAAATTAAATGTTTTTTTTTATATTTGCGACAAAGTAGTTGTCAATGTCGACAGTATCATAAAAGATATTGAATTTATTTTGTACAGAATTAAGGGCCAGTTTCATAGTCAGAACTAAGATCGACTTTTATCTTAAATACTTTTTAAGTAAGAAATTTCTAACTAAACTGGCCCTATGAGTAATCAATTGTTCCTTTAAATATCTCTTAGGTAAGAAATTTTCAAATCGATCATAGCCCTGACAATAAAACTGGCACTAATTTTTTAATCTAAAAATTTTCCAAATAAAAAATTTTAAAACATTACGAAATAAAATATTAAAAATTATGTTTGAAATAAAAAAATCTAAATTTAAATTTCAACAAGGGTCGCACAAAAATCAGCAAAGGGCCGCATGCGGCCCAATGGGCCGCATTTGCCCACCGTTGATCTATTATATCGTTGGCTTAGTCGGCAAACCTGTCAGTCCGTTTTCTTTAATTTTTCAGGAGAGACAAAAAACTGTCTAACTTTTTTTTGGGTTAACTTTTTTTAAATCTGTAAACGCAGTTTTCTTCTTTAGTTCATCTTGTTTAATCACAAAAAATCATAGAATTCCAAAATAAAAGTTTGCAGACTTATAGGCTAATTTTGGACTTAGCACATTTGCTCTTTATAATTTTCTATTTTAAATGTGGACTTAGCAGATTTTCTTTCCTTTTTTTTATTTTATTTTTATTTATGTCAGCAGAATCAATGACAATCGCCTAATAAAATTTATAAATTAATAATTTTTTCCTGAAAAAATTTATGAGTAATAGCAACAAGTAAAAATCTATAGAGAGACTACCGTCCTCACCAAATTTTGTTGTTGTGTGGCGAACTTGGCAAAGGCTAAGAAAACATGTTGATAATGTTGTTAAGAGAAAAAATGAGTCGGAACAGCATTTTCAGAAACATTTTTTTCATTTTTTGCTTTTGAAAAAAACTTCTTTGATCAGTGTTGTCAAGTTTGATTTTCCATTTAGGGGGTTTTTAATGAATGTAGTAAATTTTTTTCAACTACTGTTTTTAATAATTTTTGTTAATATTATTTTAAAATTTTTTAAATAATTTATTTTATTATACAAATAATATATAATTCATTTTCACCGTTCTTGTTAATTTAAATGTATATTATTTTTGTTAAAATAAACTATATTTTAAAAAATAAAACTATATTAACTATCAATATTAGTTTAAAAAAACCCAAAATTGACACTATTGACTATTTGTTAGCACGATAATTTTTTCCATGTTGAAGCAACATTGGAATCTCTTAAATCCTCTTAAAAATCTGAAAATTCTCTTAAAAATCTGAAAAAACTCACTCAACCTCAATGCTTATTATATAGGGAAATGTGTAAAAAAAACACTCAATCTCTCATTTTTTTACAATGTTTACCAACATGTTTTGTTTTCTTTCCCGACTTCACGAACAAAAATAAAGAGTAAAGGTTAACAGAGGAAGAGTGGTATAGAAACCCACTGATGAAACATAATAGACTCTTATTTATGAGTGTATTCAAAATTTTTTCAATGCTCATAAATTACTCAAAAATTTGTCACAAATGACTCATAAATGGCACAAATTCAAAATTTTCCAGCAATGCTCATAATTTGGAGTCTTTTATGAGTCATAAAAGTGCGCTCAAAAGAGGCTTCATCGAGGAAGAAAAACACCCTCATATATCTATGATTTCAGAAGATCTAAGGGCTCTTTTATGAGTCTTTTCGGACTCCAATTGTACACTGGGTACCTTAAAAATTAAAATAACTAAATAATTATTTAGTTAATCTTTAATAATGTTTTGTCTTTTTAAATAAACAAAAGTTGCATTTAATTCTATTGAAGAAATTTGTTGAAACAAAATGTGTGTTGTTTTCAGCTGGACTTAGCATGTGGTTTTCCATGTTTTGTTTTTTTTTTTTGGACTTGGCAGAATTGCTTTCCACTGCATAACAACAAGAAAAAACAACATAACGGCATTTTTTTTTTTTTTTGTAAATGATGTGTTTTGCGTTACACTAGCATACTACATCAAAAACTCAATTTGCATAAAAATTGGACTTGACAGGTTTGCCGACTAAGCCAACGATATAACAAAAAAAAAAGAATTCTGAGCCGATCGGTATACTATAAGGTGGGTCTAGGACCAATATTTTTTGGTGTTACAAACATCAGCACAAACTTATAATACCCTGACCACGTAGTGGTGTAGGTTATAAAAATGTATTTTTCGGAGCAATAAAAAAGAATTGTTTTGTAAACGTGTACTAAAATCCATATTTTAATTTAACTACAAATATATTGAAGTAATTAGAAAAAATCTTCGAACAAGTTTTTAAAAAAATGTATGTTTAAGAATTATTTTCGTGAAACAATTAAAACCCATTTTTCTGTTAAGTCATTTTCGCACAAAATTCTCTGAGTTTAGCGCCCTCTCTTGGCGGCAAAAGCAATCACACCAAATATTTTTTTCACGTTTGTTTGATTAACTTTCTTATGTTTCAAAAAATCCTTCTTTAATCACAATTTGAGATAAATTTTTTTTTTGATTTTTGTCCATGGGACGAAGCATAGTGGGGCGTACGCCAAATAGTTTTGGTGATTACAGACATCAACACAAACCCAATATATTCTGTCCCACAGAGGGGTTCAGGGTATACAAATTTGTGACACCAAAAATATTAGCGATTCGAATGAGTTAGAATGATTTTCTTTGAAATTTTTTGTTCTTAGTTATGACCAGGGCAAGGACTTTCATGCAAATGCATGTTTGTAGTGAGTGGCCCAAAAATGATATACTTTTCCGAATCAAAGAATTTGCAAAAAAATGGCATCGATTTGTTGTTGCATATTTTTGCATATTTTGTTATAAATGCATATTTCTGCATATTTTGCTTTTAAGTGCATATTTTATTGCATATTTTATGATTTTTATTGCATATTTTTGCAAATTTTGCACATTATTGCATATTTTTAATATTTTTAAATATGAAATTCGATTTAAGTATTCATACTTTAAAACTAAAAAAAATTCTAAAGAATTAATTATTTGGAAGCTCTGTTGGTAATATAACACTACACTAGAAAGAGAAACACATAGTATACAATATGTTGTCATCCACTAACACATTTTTTATAGATGTAATTTTAAATTAACGTTTTCGGGTGCTATTGCTCACAAACAGAAAGTTGAAAAATTTTTTAAAAATTATTTTAAGGAAACTTGTCCCCGAGCATTAATTTCGGCCACTTTTTTCTCTGAGTTACGAAAGTGAGTACGATTTTATAATACACATATTTAAGTTCTATTTTATAATAAAGTTTTTTTCAGATAAAAAGCCACACACAAAAATATATTTAACTATGTGTATTTGAAGACATATTCAGTATGTTCGTTTACTCGAATTTCTTACTACTTTTACTACAATTGCAAAGTTTTGTTTACTTTTTGTATTGAATTTTTCCAGCTGTAGTAAATATAGTAACTTGTAGTAAGTAAACGAACAAGCTTATACTTATACCGATACCTGAATTTTTACATTTGTTAGTTTTTAATAAATATAATTAAAAAAACATTTATTTTTAATTGCATATTTTTTGGTTTTTAGTGCATATTTCGTTATAAATGCATATTTAAGGGCATATTTTCCATTTTATAGTGCATATTTTAAGCGCATATTTTCGATTTTTTAGTGCATGAAAGTCCTTGCCCTGGTTATGACTGTAAAACTGGCCCTAAACCCCTTTTATTATTTTAAGATAAGTTAGCTGGTATTAAAGTCGAAAACTAGACTTATAAACATATTATCTTGAGTATAAAATTGGCATTAGCACCCGTGTTTGAAAAATATGGGACTGTATTTAGAACTTTGCTTAAATATCGTTATTGCCCAGCAAAACCTTGGTAATATGTGGATATTGCTATGCATATTAGGTACATGGTAATATATCAAACCGCTTACCCTTGCATTACTTTGAACCTTTACACCTTACCCTTGCATTACTTGTTACACTAAATTCATACGTTTGGATGTGTTATTGGTATAAACCAGGGTTCGTATTTGCACGCACATGTGCGCACATTTTCGCACATCTTGCACTTGCACATGTGCATGTGCAAATTTGTGTTTATACTTCGCACATGCACATGTGCATGTGCAAATTTTTGTTTATACTTCGCACATGCACATGTGCATGTGCGCATTTGACTTTATACTTTGCACTTGCAAAAATATTTTGCACTTCGCACATCAAGATGTGCAAGTGCAAATACTATTCGCACATGCACATGCAAGTGCAGACTGGTACTTGCACATTACACATCAACATGTGTATGTGCAAAATGTGCACACATGTGCGCGCACATGGATGCAAAAAATCGCTGAAATTGATAAAAGTTTCAATATCAGAAATAAACGCCGAAACAAGAAAAAAAAATGCAAAAATTTTTAAAAATCGTCAAAATTGAAAAAAAAAACACCAAAAATCGCCAAAAATTTGAAAAATTGCCAAAAATGAAAAATTTTGAAAAAATCGTCAATATTTGAAAAAATTGCCCCAAATTAAAAAAAATCGTCAAAAATTTCAAAAAGTCGTCAAAAATTGGAAAAAATCGAAAAATTGAAAAATTTTGTAAAAATTTTAAAAAAATCGTCACAACTTGAAAAAATCGTCAATATTTGAAAAAATTGGCCAAATAGTCAAAATTTAAAAAAAATCGTCAAAAATTAGACAAAATCGCCAAAATTGCGAAATATCGTAAAAATTTTGAAAAAAATTGTCAATATTTAAAAAAAATTACCAAAATCGTCAAAATTTCAAAAAGTCTTCAAAAATTGGAAAAAATCGGAAAATTTTGAAAAATTGCCAAAATTGAAAAATTTTGAAAAAATTTTGAAAAAATCGTCATAACTTGAAAAAATCGTCAATATTTGAAAATATTGCCCAAATAGTCAAAATTTAATAAAAAAATCTTCAAAAATTAGACAAAATCGCCAAAATTGCAAAATATCGTAAAAATTTTGAAAAAATTGTCAATATTTGAAAAAATTACCAAAATTGTCAAAATTTCAAAAAGTCGTCAAAAATTGGAAAAAGTCGGAAAATTTAAAAAAATTGCCAAAATTGAAAAATTTTTAAAAAATATCAAAATTTCAAAAAGTCGTAAAAAATTGGAAAACAATTTCAAAATGCCAAAATTGAAAAAGTCGTAAAAATTTGTGAAAATCGACAAAATTTGGTTCTCGAATTTATTTTTCCTTGTTCCAAAACCGTTGTCCGTTTTCATCTAACTCATTTAGTTTTCGAGATACGGGAGATATTCCAAATAAAAGCCCTTTTCTCTCTACGACGCTTAGTTTTCGAGAAAAACGCGATTTTAAAATCTAGCAATACAAGTCAAAATCTAGTTCCCCTATCGGGGTATTGGTGGCGAGTTTTGAACTTCGGTGCACTCAGTTGTCCCCTAGCTCTTCTAGTTTTCGAGATATGGACGATTTAAATTTTATATAAGCGATATTCGCACTTATTTTTCGACAGATGACTCAATATGACTTCCCTGTTCCAAAACCGTTGTCCGTTTTCATCTAACTCATTTAGTTTTCGAGATACGGGAGATATTCCAAATAAAAGCCTTTTTCTCTCTACGACGCTTAGTTTTCGAGAAAAACGCGATTTTAAAATCTAGCAATACAAGTCAAAATCTAGTTCCGCTATCGGGGTATTGGGCGAGTTTTTAACTTTGGTGCACTCAGTTTTCCTCTAGCTCTTCTAGTTTTCGAGAAAGAATTTTTTTAAAATTTTGGCGATTTTTTTTAATTTTTGAAAATTTTGTCAAATTTTTCACAATTTTTCAAATTTTTACTTTTTTTTCGAAGTGTTTTTAGTGTTTTTTTCAAATTTTAAAATTTTTTTTTCAAATTTTGACGATTTTTTAAAATTTTGGCGATTTTTTTCCAATTTTTAACGATTTTTTCAATTTTTTTAAATTTTGCAGATTTTTTCAAATTTTTGACGATTTTTCAAGTTTTGACGATTTTTTCCAATATCGGCGATTTTTTTAAATTTCGGCGATTTTTTTAAAATTTGAAATTTTTTTTTTAAATTATGCAATTTTTTTAAATTTTAAAGATTTTTTTAAATTCGGCGATTTTTTCATATTTGTCAATTTCTTTTTAAATTTTTGGCGATTTTTTGAAAATTTGGACAGTTCTTTTTTAATTTCGGCGATTTTTTTCAATTTTGGCGATTTTGTATCCATTTTTGCATTTTTTTTTAAATTATTATCGATTTTTTTTTATATATTTGCGATTTTCGACAATATTAGCGATTTTTATACCCTACACCACTATGTGGTCAGGGTATTATAAGTTTGTGCTGATGTTTGTAACACCAAAAAATATTGGTCGTAGACCCACCTTATAGTATACCGATCGGTTCAGAATTTTTTTTTATTTCGATTTAACGATGTCCGTCTGTCCGTCCGTCCGTCCGTCCGTCCGTCCATCTGTCTGTCTGTCTGTCCATGCAATCTTGTGCGCACTCTACAGGTCGCACCTATTAAGATATTTTGATGAAATTTGGTACGCAGACCTATGTTGGCCCAAGGACGAACAAGTTTGATTTTTTTGAACATCGGTCCATGTTTAGACCTAGTGCCCATATAAGGGTCCTACCAAAATTATACTGTTTATATGCTGCAGGTCGTAAATATTAAGATATTTTGATGAAATTTGGTACACAGACCTATATTGGCCCAATAATGCAGCCTATTGATTTTGGTGAACATCGGTCCATGTTTAGACCTAGTGCCCATATAAGGGTCCTATCAAAATTATACTGTTTATACGCTGCAGGTCGTAAATATTAAGATATTTTGATGAAATTTGGTACACAGACCAACATTGGGCCAATAACGCAGCCTATTGATTTTGGTAAACATCGGTCCATGTTTAGACCTAGTGCCCATATAAGGGTCCTACCAAAATTATAATGTTTATACGCTGCAGGTCGCAAATATTATGATATTTTGATGAAATTTGGTACATAGACCTATGTTGGCCCAAGGACGAAGCCTATTGATTTTGGTGAACATCGGTCCATGTTTAGAACTAGTGCCCATATAAGGGTCCCCCCAAAATTGGCTTGGTTACAAACTGCAGGTCGCAAATATTAAGATATGTTAATGAAATTTGGTGCGCTGACTCACATTATAGAAAATTTTGACATAAGCCCCATTTTAACCCATTCGAATTTCGGATCCAAACAATACACCAAACTGGTGTAGGGTATTGTATAGTCGGCATGCCCGACTTTAACCTTTTTACTCGTTTTATAATGTTAGCTGTTTTTTTAATGCACGTTCATATGCACTTGCACTTGCACTTGCACTCGCACATGTGCATGTGCGAATTTGTATTCGCACATCGCACATGGAGATGTGCATGTGCGAATAGTATTATCTTGATGTATCTTGATGTATCTTGATGTGCGAAGTGCAAAATATTTATGTGCATGTGCGAAATATGAAGTCAAATTCGCACATGCACATGTGCAAGTGCAAAGTATAAACAAAAATTTGCACATGCACATGTGCATGTGCATCTTTTGTCTGCACATCAATTTTTGCACATGTGCATGTGCGCACATGTGCGTGCATTACGAAGCCTGGTATAAAAAATACATTTTTCTATAAAATCTAAGAAATTAAAATTTTTGTTAATAATCCGTGAATTTAGAATAATATTCCGTTTTAAAAATTAAAATTTAAACATGTACCCGGTGTAGAAACGGTAATGACATATCATTATTTTTTGTACTACCAGTAATGACACCCACTTACCTTCTGCATTATTTTAAAACATATAATAATGAGTTACTGATAATTACTTTTTTTTATCATTATTTCAAATAGAAAATAATTTTCTAGATTTTTTTGTAAATTTTTTGAAATCTATTTTTAGACTCAATATTTTTTAAACACTGGTAAGGATATATGTAACCACATATTTTTTGATTTTTTGTATGTTGGCGAGTAAGCTTACTTGTGTGCATCAGGTCAATTATGTTTTTATCTATTAAATATTACATTTCGATATAGCTCAGATGGTAGAGCTATTGACTGGCAATCTGTAGACCCAGGTTCGATTCTCGCACCAGCAAATTTTATTTAAAAAAAAAATACAATAAAAAATATTTTTTTTAAAATAATTTATGTTTTGAGAATCTATTTTTAGACTCATTATTTTTGTCAGTACTGGTAAGCACATAGGTAACGATATATTTTTTGATTTTTCGTATGCTGGTGTGTAACCATAACTCATTATTTTTCGCGACATCGCCATATAAAGGTAATAAGAAATGTAATAACAAAAGTAACTAGTTACAATTACCAAGTATGTAGTTACATAACCACATATCTGGTAATGATTTTCTACACTGGGTGGGTTAATGATATCCGATGAAGCAAAATTCCATATCGGAATCATTTTGACTATACTAAATGAATAAATGAAACAAAATACTAAATTTTTCAAAATTCGAATTTTGGAATTTTTAATAATAATACACTTTTTTTTTTCCAAAATGGGCCATTTTCGGCCGCAACTCGGCACGGGTTAACGTTTTCCACAAAAAAAAAAAAAATAAAAAAAAATCGATTTTGTTAATTTGGGACCATTTGTAAAGAAAATTGCGGGGTATGCGTGTCGAAAATCGACCAAACACTTTATAAGGGACACCCTAATAGGTGTTTGGCTACCGATTGTAAAAAATTTTCTTGGGTTTGTAAATTTTAATTTAATACTCAATATATTGTAAAACAAATTGGAATTTTGAGAAAAAAAAAACATATTACTTTAAAGTTATTTGTAATCTGGAGGAACTAGCTAAGTTTACTCGTAACATGTAAGTTCAGAGTAACATATTATTGGGTGAGGAGTTACCTCAATGGACATACCCTTGTTAAAATAATAGATTTTTAATAAAAAAGTATGACCTCTTACAAAAGTCATTACCGGGTCACAGAAGGTTTTGTTAGGTAAATTGCATGTTAAGTTACGTATCATATCGTGTCTTTTATAAAAAATATAAAACAAAATATTTTTACGACGGATATCCGCATCAGAAGCCAATGATAAAATCCCAAAATTTTACTCATATTTGAATACTCACGAATGTTGTATAAATTTAGTACCTAATGCAAAAACGAAAAAGATTGTTTTCAATAACTTCTACAAAATTAAATATATTAATACACGAACCAGTTAAATTACATATTTAAATACTACACTTAAAATAATATAACTACACTTAATAAGACAGTAAAAAAATTCTGTAAAATATTTTTTAACCCTTTCTAGCCCAAATTTAAGCGGCTGGGAATTTTCCGACCCACTTTCGTGTAAATGTAGATCTATGCCAAAAATATATGTATTTTTTATTACTTTTATGGCTTTGCAGTACCCCCTAGTCCATCAGGTCCAACTATGAGATAACCTACACAACCGTAAAATTTGGGTCAAATTTTGGGATGCGGACAAAATTCTGGAAAGTTAATTTCAGTTAAAGGTGCAAGAAATAATTCAAAACAGTCTGTAAAATTTTATCTAAATTACTAAAAATGATTTAAAAATTATCTTGCAGCGGCTGAAATGAGGAGAACATTTTTGCTAAATATTAGCAAAAATAAAACTGTTACATATATAGAAATTTAGTTAAATATAAGCTATATGTTAGTTACTAGAAAATAACAACTTAATTGCATTAACGGAATTAAATGTGCTAAAATCCCAAACGTATTTAACATATTGTGAAAAAATTATCCATTGTAGGCATGTCCCTATCCGGATTTCATTCTTGACTATGGAAATCGTCAGGGGACGACGCACAGTGCTTTGTCCCATAGGCAAAATTAAAAAAAAAATGTAAGCGGAACGTTAGTGATTTATACATTTTTGAAGAGGTGACATAATACCCTAAATAAATATGAAAGAGGAATTCAGTAGCTCCTCTTTTTGTTAACAACAGAGGGAGCTAAAGTCACAAAAGTTTTGAGCTGAAATAGTTAAACGAAAATCTAATTTTAACTGCTTAACAAAAAAAATTGGCAAAAATTCATTTTTAAAGATAATTCTTTGAAACACGGTGGATTTGTTATTCACTATATTCGCAATAAGCAGAAATTATTTTAAGTGAAAAGTTTTTATAGAATAATATTTGGTGGTATCGAAAACTTAAGACAGTTTTTGACTGGCAATCCCAAAGTTGCTTAAGTTTGGTAGACTAAAAAAAAAATATGGAAGAACGTCTTTTTTTTATTTATGATTTTAGAACATCTTGAAGCTCTTTAATAGAATTTGAAAAAAAACGGTTTTTTTTAACCGCAAATGTTTTTTAACAAAGTTAGAAAGAGCTAAATTTTAAGGTATCACCAATAATTAAAATAATAACGTTTTTTTTTAAAAAAAAAGAACTTGAAAATTAAAACACAAGCTTCGGTTTTATGTGGTGTAAAAATAAAAAAAAATTCAAGAAACTTTAAAAAAAAATTTTAAGTAAAATCACTTCTTTTTTTTGCTCAAAACCTAAAATTTTATAAAGTTTAAAGAAATTTAAAAAAGATATAAAAAAACAAGTAATTTTTTTTTATGATTTAGATAGTCCATTAGGATGTTTAATTTTCTGTAAAAAAAAAAGTTAAAATTTTGATCCGCAAATTTTAAATTTTTATCTTTTTCTACATATCCCAAATTTTTCAATTTTTTGTAGATATGTAGATGTATATGCTATCCCTTAAAATACGATTTGTCGATTTTCATTCATTACACAGCCAAGTTTTCATCTAGTAGGTTCAAAATTGAAGAATTTAATTTTTTTTAGAAAACTTTAACCCGTGCTGAATTGCGGTCGAAAATGGCACATTTTTGTAAATGAAAATAGCATATCAATTAAAAATTCACAAAATTCGTATTTTTTGCAAACACTAGTTTTTTATTTAACTTGTTCATTAAATATACTTAAAATTATTCAGATACGGAATTTTGGTTTCGCTGGATATCATTAACCCACTTTAACCTAGAACCGAAATGCCCATAAATTTAATAGAAATGCAGAAACGCCTTTTTTTTATTTATTTGTCAAATTTTTTTTTTAAATACACAATTTGGAAATGTCAAAAGCTATTTTTGTAATATAGTAGTTATTATTAAAGAAAAATAATCAATTGAAAAAATGATAATTCGGGTTTTGTGTGGGGAGCAACTCTTTTCCATTTTATGAAAATTGATTATTTTGTCAAAAATTGTTCGCACTAAATTTTAGCAGGTTACCAATAGTTTTGACCATGTGTGTGTCATATTGAAGGTTTTGCTAAAATAAAATAATATTGCACCATAAAAAAATTACCAATAATTGGCGCCCTTAAAATTGATAATGAATGAGAAAAAGGATATACGGGAGATAGTCATGTCCTTGCACCGAATGAAAAAAATTTTTCACAGAGATAAAAAGTATAATTTTGTAAACTATTGTAAGTTCCTAGTGCATTCTGATCTTAAATCTGGCCAAAATGTAGTTTTTGAGAAAAAGGATATAGGCAAGATAGTCATGTCCTTGCATCGAATGAAAGGAAATTTGCCACAGAGCTAAAAAGTATACTTTATAAACTGTTCTAAGTTTTTAGTCCATTCTGATCATAAATCTATCCAAAATATAGTTTTTGAGAAAAAGGATATATGGGAGGTAGTCATGTCCTTGCACCGAATGAAAAAAAAAATTCCACAGAGCTAAAAAGTATTATTTTACAAACCATTTTAAGTTTTTCGTGCATTCTGATCATAAATGTAGTCTATATATGGTTTTCTCAAAAAGGATGTATGGGAGGTAGTCATGTCCTTGCACCGATTTTTCCGAAATTTCGAATTTTTCTTAATTTACATGTTATAAACCAGCACACCAAATTTCATTCTTCTGCGATAATTCCTCTAATTTTGCCGATTTACTATATGGGGACGTCGCTTGGACAAAAATAGAAGGAGTGGAACAGAGTTTTGAAATTTGGTATACTGATATAGAACCCCTTAGTTAATAAATTTTTTTGGAAATATCGGGCCAAGGACACGCCCGATATTTAAAAACAATAAAAATTACAAAAAGTATCCATTGAGATGCAAATAAAACTGGAAACGTTTGTGTCAATTTTTATCAAAATCGAACCAAGGACTCTTAGTCCTGCCATATATCCTTTATTTTAAAATCTTTATAAAACCTGCAAAAATTATCCGATTGCGATGAAATTTAGCACGTGAATGGATATAAGGTCAAATTGTGCCAATTTGGGTAAAATCGATTTATTAATAAAAAAAATGTCTTTCACAAAAAATGGGTTTTAAATGCTTAAAATAATTTTATAAAAAAAAAAATTAAATATGATTAATATAGGAAACCATATGAATCCTCCATTTTAGGCATACAGTATGTTCGGCGAACTTATGTAAAATACTACGAGGAATATTTCTGTGGAACATTTTAACCTTCTATCTCTTCAATTAAAGGGACTATTTTGGCCCCTTTTTAAAAAGGGACAAAAACGACCCGTAAGTTTAAGAGTTAGAGGGTTAAAATGTTTCGCAAAAATATTTGTCATGAAATTCTACTATAAGTCTTTGAAGACATCAGCATTGAAAATTTAACTTAAGTGCCAGTAATAAGTAAAAACTTAAAATGTGTTTAAGGGTTAATTTCACACTCAAATGTCCCACAAACGTTGATTTTAGGGAGAAACCATGGGAATCTTCCAATTTGGGTATAGGATGTGTTCGGCGAACTTATGTAAAACACTACGAGGAACAATTTTGTGGAACCTTTTAAGCCTATAAATCTTCAACTTATGGGTCTTTTTTGTCACTTTTCAAAAAGGGCCCAAAAATTTCCTTTCATTGAAGAGTTAGAGGGCTAGAATGTCTCACAAAAATGTTTCTCGTAGTGTTTTACAAAAGTCCGTTCAACACATCCTATACCAAAAATGGAAGGTTCACATGGTTTGAATACTAAACAGTCTTAAATGCGTGAAATTTGTGTAAAAATCATGAATTTAGGCATTTAAAAAAATCCATTTTTTTTTTAATTTGTGGTAAAAAATAGTAACTAATTTTTTAATGATCTATTATATAACAGTATAGACTTACAAAAAAAAAAAGAAAAAAAAAAATATCTAAATTTATATAATTTATTTTTATACTCCATCAAACTTAAGTAATTTTTGGATTTTTAACAAAAAAAAATGTGTTTATCGGAGCAATAAAAAATAATTGTTTTGTAAACATATACTAAAATCCATATTTTAATTTAACTACAAATATATTGAAGTAATTAAAAAAAAAATCTTCGAACAAGTTTTTAAAATAGTGTATTTTTGAGAATTATTTTCGTGAAACAATTAAAACTAATTTTGCTGTTAAGTCATTTTTGGGCAAAATTCTCCGAGTTTAGCGCCCTCTATTGGCGGCAAAAGCAATCACACCAAATATTTTTTTTCACATTTGTTTGAGTTACTTTCTTATGTCTCCTTTAATCACAATTTGAGACAAAAGATGGTTTTTTTGATTTTTGTCTATGGCACGAGGCATAGTGCGACGGACGGACATCGTTAATTGGACTCAGAAAGTGATTATTTGTCGATCCGTATAATAAAAGGTTTAGGTCAAATATTTTTGGTAGTTACAAACATCAGGGCAAACTCATTATACCCTAACCACATAGTGAAAAACTTTTGTATTCATAAATTTTGCACAAAATATCAGATCTTGGGTTCCGACTACAGAAGAGTGCAAGATTTTTTTTTGATGGCTTTTGATGGGCAGGAGTTATGCTCTATTAAGTAGGAGATTTTCGGGAAAGTTGGCCCTTTTTTTTAATTTATAAACGACTCAGTGACTTTAAATTTCTAACAAAAAAGTTACAGGCATTTAAAAATTAAAATTTACAAAGGAACTCTTAATTTTAGCAAAATACTGATAAAGTCAATTTTCAAAGACCCGGTTTGCTGTGATGTACATAGTTGAAATAGAGTCGCAATTTTTTGGCTCCCGAGGTTCACTGGTATTTACTTTCAAATGAATAATATAACTTTAAAATCGGTAACCATAAAAAAATGATTTTTGGCCGCCTTCTCAAAATATGGTCCACAATGCGGTGGTAGTTTGATTACAAAAGTCATTAATTTTATATGGACATAAGATGGACGGACTTCACTAAATCGACTCAGCAAGGGCTTTTAGTTCGATCGGTGTACTATAAAGTACATTTACGCCCATTATTTTCGGTAGCTGTAAACAAAAATTAACTGTGCAATAAATATGGAAAAAAATAATAATCTGTATAAAATTGTCAAAAGATTTCGTTTAAGCAAATAATGGTGAGTTAATTTTGGGATTAGGACCAAATGTGAATCAATGTTTTTTAAATTTGGAGATATGATTATTGATTCTATTTAACATTCATAACTCAAACAGCAATCGGATACTTACGGTTTTGTATATCTAAGTATATACCAAAAAAAAAAAAAAAATCCGAAATAATTTTCTATGGGATAAAGGCCTAAATATTAAACGATTCTTAATAATTTCAATAGGATGTGCCTATAAGCCAAGAGAAGCTTATATGAATCTCAGCCTCTAGTTCGTTGTTTTTATTTATATTTATTTTAATAAAACCAGTTTGTATTAGTTTTCAAAACAGGTTAGACAGTCTGTAACTTGATATTTGTGACATCTAATTTGATGAAATTATTTACATGGACACAAGGATGGACAGTAGGCTGGGTCGATTTGTGGGGAGGCAAAAAAATCGCCCATGGCTCAGGGAAAATCGTATTCTAGGGATCAAAATAAGAAACTTTGCCGAAGGAACCATACCTCTAAAACAAATTCTACTACCCCTAACTGTTGACTTTTGTCCCGTAGGGTCAAGTTTTGAAAAATCCCACTTTGACCCATTTAGAGTGCCCCAATCGAGTCCAAATGTATGACCGACCCCCACTAACTTTGGAGGGCCGATCCACCCATGCCAGTGGTACACCCCCTGGAACTCCCCTGGGGGGTTCCCCATACAAACATTTTAAAAAATCACCATTTTTGGCACTTTATTTTATTATTTTTTATTTATTTTATTTATTTTTATTATTTTATTTATTTTTTCTCCTTAGAAATTTATTTAGTCAGAACATATGTAAATGAAAAAATTAATTTAACTTAGTAATAGAAAAGAAAAAATGCCCAGACTTGAAAGCAAAAAAAACTTCAAACAGTAATTTTTTTAATTTTCTTTTCTATTACTAAGTTAAATTAATTTTTTCATTTACATATGTTCTGACTAAATAAATTTCTAAAGAGAAAAAATAAATAAAATAATAAAAATAAATAAAATAAATAAAAAATAATAAAATAAAGTGCCAAAAATGGTGATTTTTTAAAATGTTTGTATGGGGAACCCCCCAGGGGAGTTCCAGGGGGTGTGCCACTGGCATGGGTGGATCGGCCCTCCAAAGTTAGTGGGGGTCGGTCATACATTTGGACTCGATTGGGGCACTCTAAATGGGTCAAAGTGGGATTTTTCAAAACTTGACCCTACGGGACAAAAGTCAACAGTTGGGGGTAGTAGAATTCGTTTTAGAGGTATGGTTCCTTCGGCAAAGTTTCTTATTTTGATCCCTAGAATACGATTTTCACTGAGCCATGGGCGATTATTAAATCGACCCGCCCTAATGGACAGATATTGTTTGGTTGAATTAGAAAGTGATTCCGAATACTATGAGCTGGGTCTAGATCTATTATTTTTGCCAGTTACAACCATCAGCACTAGGCTTTTATACCTTGTATCAGGGATGGAAAACATGGTAAAATTGTACTTTTTTTTGGTACATTTTGAACTCCGTTGGTACCGTGGTACTACCGCGATCCATTTGGTACAATTTCAAAAATTTCCAAATTTAAAATTTTTGTATTAAATGAAATTGTTGTACTTTAAAGCTGTCATCAAATATTAGAATTGCAGACGTGGACTAAAATCTTTCTAACAAAAAATTGCAACTGACACCTTTTGGGCCCAATGTTGCAAAAAATATATTAACTAAAATATAACCAAAACAAAATATTAACATATATTTTTATATATCGTCACCTAAAATGCAAAAGGGCGTAACAACAAAAAAATTTAAGCCGATTTTCTGATTGATTATGATGCATTAGACTAAATTACATTTCCCTACAAAATTTTAAACGTAAATGTCGAAATAAGTCTATTGTCGTGTTTTAAACAAGAGAAGAAAATATAGAATATCTTTAATTCTACAACGTTTTTTTTTTGGTTCTAGTGTAAAAAAATAAAAAGTGTTGTTACGCCCTTTTGCATTTTAGGTGACGATATATATTATATATATTTGATATTCACAATTATTGGTTATTTTAAGAAAAGTTAGCAGGGGCCGAATTACAGCATACGTGAACGAGTGAAATTGTTCGAAACCCGTTTTTTACATGAGTAAATATGTCAAATCTGGCAATGATAACACCATGTTTTACTTTTATATCCAATCTAGGGCCCAACTACAATATCTCTGGCCCAAAAATTTCATTAAATTTCATAATTTTATGAAATAAAAAACTAATTTCGAACGAAAAATTTCGATCACGAATTCCGTATAGAATAGTATTTCCTGCAAGCTTGACCTTGATCTCACATACTTTTTATATCAAAAAAAAATTGGTGAGGGCTGCAATAGTAAAATTTTTATAGAAGAATATTTTCTGCAAGTTTGACATTGCTCGGACAAATTTTGGTACCGTGAGGGTCGAAAAAGTACAATTTTTTTTATGTGGTTGGTACAAAATTTAAAAACTCATTTCCATCCCTGCCTTGTATTTGTAAGTCTGTTGTTGTTTTATCTTTGCATGTCTGTTGTTGTTTTACGTTCAACAACAGTAATACAAATTGGTTACAGCATGTGCTTACAACAAAAGCATTAAAAAACAAGTCATAAGGAAACTTTAATGCAAATATAACACATTTTAGTTTAACAAAACATAATGGCTTGTAGAGGTATTTTTTGTTCGACTTTGTTTGCATTTTATGACTTTGCTATTGTTTACCAATTTGAGTAAACTTCACATAGGCCTATTTAGTTTTTCCACAAACCAATAAGATGTTTTTTTTCTTTTTTTTATAGTTTCTATAGTTTGACACCAATTTCAATAACTGCTAACGCAATGGTGTTAATAACGTATTAGTTATTAGTTAAGTTAGTATTTCTTTGTTTTTGTTTTTATTGTTGTATATTTCTAAAGTGCAATAATAATTGTTAAATGGTCATTAACAAATTAGTTAAAGATGCTGGGCAAAAAATTATGTAATTTTTGTGTGGTTGCTAAAAGTACTTGTCAATAGTTGGTTGTTATTATTTTTAGTAGTCAGCAAACTAGAAAAAAATAGCATCAGCATGATCATTAGCAAATATTATGCTGTTAATGTATTTTGTTAATAATTTGTTAATTTATGAAAATTAAAGTTTGTTGCTTAAGTCTTTTGTTTAATACACATAATTTTTATGGTATTTTCAGTGTTTTTTTTTGCAACGAAATCGAAAGTTTATTTAGAATATATTTTTTTATTAAGAGTGTTTTACATTATTTTTATTTTATTTTTTTTTTTTGCAAAAGAGCTGGGTCGTTTTAAGAGTTTTTTTTTGCAAATGCGTTCAATGTAAGAGAAATATGCTGTGTAGCCAAATTAGTTAGTTAACTTATTGTTGGTGAAGTTTTTTTGTCTTTTTTTTTATTCAAAACTTTTATTTATCTGTTTTATAAATCAATAGCACGTTTTTTTATGTCATCTCAATTTTTTTTTTTGAAAACCTAATTTTTATTTATTATCAACTTAACACTTACGATACCAGGTAGAGAGATTTGTCAATAACACTGTGAGACAGCTGGTAGGGGTCAGTGATCGGGAAGGGTTCAAACTACCGGGGAAAGTTATATCGGTAAAAAAGAAGTTATACGTGTCCCGGCGTTTCGCTGGGTCACCCCTAGGAATCGAGATATATCGATTTGACCTTTGGTGGTCTTTTTTTTTTGACAACTCGAGAACCACTAGTCCGATTTTGCTCAAACAATTTTAAAAAAATTAAAAATTACAATTCCTTTAATCTGTTCATATAATCTGTTCTATATACTCAACAGTTTTGCCGGTAAAAATAAATGTATGAAGAAAAAAATATTTTTTCCCTTAAATATTAAAAAAAAGTAATAAACAAAAGGTTATTGATTTTTATGGTAGCGGTAACAAACATTTATTTTTACCGGCAAAACTGTTGAGTATATAGAAAAACGTTATATGAACAGATTAAAGGAATTGTAATTTTTAATTTTTTTTAAAATTGTTTGAGCAAAATCGGACTAGTGGTTCTCGAGTTATGTCAAAAAAAGATATATCTCGATTCCTAGGGGTGACCCAGCGAAACGCCGGGACACGTATAACTTGTTTTTGACCGATATAACATTTCCCGTTGGTTTCATCCCATCCCGATTTTGACTGTCGCATAGTGTAATTAAAATACAAAAAAAGAGTAGTAGTAAATAAAATAAAAAATTTCATATAACGTTACTGGAAGTTTACTTATTACACTGAAAAAAGAATATTTTAATGTTTAAAACCCCCTTATCCTTTTTAATTTGTATAGCTCCAAATAAAACACTCATAAAAAAGTTAGTTAATCATGTTCTGATTCAATTAAAACAATTTTTCTTATATTTTATCTTAATATTTAGGACTGAACTAATTTTTTTGTAAATTCAATTTAGCAGAACAATTACTTTAATTTTTAGTAGTTTGTGTTTCTTAATTTTACGAATATTTTTTTGAAACCTCCTTGCAAAAATACTTCATATTGGAGGGTGTACGGTGCACTTTTTTTTTTTTTGCCTGTAAGGTGGTACGCTCTAATGTATAGTAAAGTTTTAAGGGCAAAAAGTCAACATTTGTTGAAGACTTACTTTTAAACGACCCTCGTTAAAATATTGGTTTTCATTATTTGGTATATTAATATATCTAGTTTTCATAAAGTAATTACATTTGGAATATATATCGGTTATTCCATGACAAATTGACCAAAATTTGATTTTGAAGTATCGGTTTATTATACATATGTGACCTTCTCCGAGAAAACGAGAAAAGGGACCTAGTGTGTCAAAAAACGGGTTTCGATAAAAATGAGAAAAACATTAAAATTTTATTTTTAATTTAACTTTTTCTCATTTTTATCGAAACCCGTTTTTAGACAAACTAGGTCCCTTTTCTCGGAGAAGGTCACATATATGTTGTATGGAAATCCTAGATACGCTAGAACCCCTAATTTTCTAAGGTTTGAAAAAAATGCATAAGCAAAAAATGGGGGAGGTGGGATGGGGACAAATGGCTACTCATCGGGGTCAAAGGTGGTGGTGAAGGGTCAAAAATCCACAAAAAGCCCCACAACTTCGCCGCAATCGCCCCTAGAGCGGTAAAATGTAAGACCGATCCCCATTCATTTGTCCTCTTCAGCATTTTTTCCGAATATACTTATCCCCTATCTCGACTCCGTAAAAGGGCTACCACACAAAAGACATTTTTATAAATTTTACTCTCACCGCTTTAACTGGCCTAAGAGTGCCCCTAGAGAAGTCAAATATATAAATGACCTCCAATATTTTTTTAATCCCAACATTTTCGCGGAACATATCTACCCTCTATCTTTAACCCTTAAGGCGATCCCCATACAAATTTTTTATTTTTTTATAATTTTTTTTATGAAATCAGCTCTCTCCGGCCCCATGGTGCCTCCTAGATGAGTGGAATGTAAGATCGACCCCCATTAATTTTTTCCCTGCAATATTTTTCCGAACATATCTACCCCCTATCTCCAAGCCGTAAGAGGGCTCCCATACAAATATGACATTTTTATAAAATTTGCTCCCACCGCTCTAACTATCCCAAGGGTGCCCCTAGAGTAGTCAAACGTACGACTGACCCCCAATATTTTTTGAACCACAATATTTTCTCGGAACATATAATCTTTAACCCTTAAAGCGGTCCCCATAAAAATTTTTTATTTATACCCTACACCACTATGTGGTCATTTATACCCTACACCACTATGTTTTATACCCTACACCACTATGTGGTCAGGGTATTATAAGTTTGTGCTGATGTTTGTAACACCAAAAAATATTGGTCCTAGACCCACCTTATAGTATACCGATCGGCTCAGAATTTTTTTTTATTTCGATTTAACGATGTCCGTCTGTCCGTCCGTCATTCCTTCCGTCCGTCCGTCCGTGTGTCTGTCTGTACATGCATTCTTGTGCGCACTCTACAGGTCGTAAATATTAAGATATTTTGATGAAACTTGGTACACCGACTTATGTCGGACGACGCCTATTGATTTCGGTTAAAATCGGTCCATGTTTAGACCTAGTGCCCATATAAGGGTCCTACCAAAATTATACTGTTTATACGCTGCAGGTCGCAAATATTAAGATATTTTGATGAAATTTGGTACACAGACCTATATTGGCCCAATAACGCAGCTTATTGATTTTGGTGAATATCGGTCCATGTTTAGACCTAGTGCCCATATAAGGGTCCCCCCAAAATTATATTGTTTATACGCTGTAGGTCGCAAATATTAAGATATTTTGATGAAATTAGGTACACAGACCTATGTTGGCCCAAGGACGAAGCCTATTGATTTTGGTGAACATCGGTCCATGTTTAGACCTAGTGCCCATATAAGGGTCCCCCCAAAATTGGCTTGGTTACAAACTGCAGGTCGCAAATATTAAGAAATTTTAATGAAATTTGGTTCGCTGACTCACATTATAGAAAATTTTGATACAAATCCCATTTTAACCCATTCGAATTTCGGATCCAAACATTAGTTGGCTTTTAACCAGACTGGTGTAGGGTATTGTATAGTCGGCATGCCCGACTTTAACCTTTTTACTCGTTTTATGATGATATTGCTGCAATATTACCTTTTTATCAACTGGAAGATAAACACAATTCGTTTAAAATTTTTGAAAATGTTGGAAAAAATAATACAAAATTTGTACAGAAAACAATTATAAGAAATATGAGAAACAAATTCCTTGAAAAATAAAGATTTAGTGCGCGGAAAAAACCGCGTATGATGGTAACAAGATAATTAATGTTTTTGTCAATGGATTATGTATGTAGATATTCTTTTTCAGAGTTAAATTCAATAATGAAAATTATAAATCGTTTAGTTTGTTTCGAGGAGTTAATTTAGCGATATCAGCTTTTTATCTTCCAGGTGATAAATTTGGCGATATCGCCGATTTATCAGTCAGAAGTATCGCTTTCGTATTGCTTTGGAGTATCGCTATAGAGAGGACATTTACTTCCGAAGGGGTGATCTTCCGCAATAAGAATATGATTATTGCCGCAATAAAGTTTTTTTTCCAGGCGATACGATTGCGAAACATTTTCGTATTGTAATGTTTGCAGGGATAATTTTTTAAAAAACAAAAGTGTTTAAAATTACAAATTGGCGTGTACCTTGGAACTCGTAGAAAATATGGAAATTTCGTATAAAAAATACTGTTCCATAGTGAAATTTATTGCATTATTTGTAGTAAAGTTTATTTATTTATTTATTTATTTATTTAGTTAAGTCTATGGATTTTAAATCCTTACAGACTATATTATTTAAATTAATTACAAACAATATTATTTAATTTAATTACAAACATGTATTTAAAAACAAGATAATACTACGTTTAATGACACTAACACTCAAAGAAAAGTCAATAAAATTATACATCTCATTAAAATCTCTGCATATTCTACGAAAAGGATCAGAATTTGCGTAATTTTTTTGTAAGACCTGTAGATACAATGGTGTAAAATTGCGAGTTGATCGTTGCGGAACGTTAAATTTAACATTATTAAGCAGGAATTCAGAACAAACATTACCATTAAGCAAATTAACTAAAAACGTAATGTTAAGCATTTTTCTTCGGCTTTCTAGTGTAGGCAATTTAACTCGTTCAAGTCTAACTGAATAGGATGGAAGAGCTTGAGAAGGGTTCCAAGTTGAGTTCCCTAAGCAGAACAATAAAAATTGTTTTTGGACAGATTCTATTCGATTTATGTGAACATCATAATCAGGATCCCAGATAATGGAACCATATTCGATGATTGGTCTTACCAAAGATGTGTATAACTGCTTTGTAATTATAGGATCAGTTAACTCCTTTGCCCAACGCTTTATAAAAGTAAGTACTCCACGAGCTTTGTTTATCATTGACGTAATGTGTTTTATAAAATCTAATTTTGAATCAAGTAAAACACCAAGATCTAAAATCTCTTTGACTAATTCAAGTTGGCTGTCACCAAATGTATAGAAACCAAGAGAATTCCATTTTCTGGAAAAACGTATGTGCTTGCATTTTGTTAAATTAAGTTCCATGAGGTTAATATTACACCAGTTATAAAAGTTATCCAAGTCAAGTTGAAGATTGAGCATTTCCGAAGGTTTTTTGTAGCTTAAGAAGATTTTTACATCATCGGCATACATTAATTCATTACAATTGTGTATTGCACACGGCAAATCATTTATAAAAAGTGAGAATAAGATTGGACCAAGGTGGCTTCCTTGCGGTACTCCAGAATTGACGATGATGCCCTTGGATGTTGTATTATTAAAACGAACACTTTGTTTCCTACAGATAAGGTATGACTCGAGCCAGCGAAGACTGTTGTTAGTAAAACCCATTAGTGAAAGTTTACTAAGAAGAAGACTATGGTTGACCTTATCAAAAGCTCTACTGAAGTCTGTGTATATAACGTCCGTTAATTGACCATTATTAAATCCAGTATTTACAATAGTGGTAAGTTGTAAGATATTTGTCATTGCTGAGCGACCTTTTCTAAAGCCATGCTGGAAAGGTGACAGTAATGAAGATGCTTGATGAGAGATACAATCAGTTATGCACTTTTCAAATAGTTTAGGGATAGCACTTAGTTTAGCGATACCTCTATAATTTGATACACTTGATTTGTTTCCAGACTTAAATAGCGGAATTATGTAAGATTCTTTCCACAATTGAGGAAAGTAGCCATATCTAATTGATAAGTTAAATATTATTGATAAAGGTGTGGCAAAAGCATTAGCACAGTTAGTTAATATACATTTTAATTTTTGCAAAGAAGATAACTTTGTTCTTATTTGTATAATATAATTAAAAAAATTTACTGGTAGAAAAAGACAAACTTTAATTTGATTTAAGCCCGAAATATTTTGATTATTTCTAAAAAAAATTAGCTTAAGTTTTTTTCAAAAATTTCCTTTTGTCGTTCCAAGGTACACGTACCCAATTTTTGGGGTCTCCTGTAGACATTTCTGAAACTTTGTGTAGTTTAAAATGATCATTAGGAAAAATAAGAAACTTCATAGAAGAAGACTTTACAATAAAGCATTAACAAATAGGGGAAAAATGCAAAGTTCCCAGGTACACGCGATCCAAGATACACGGTATTTCTCTATATTTGTGTATCTCTGCTCTCATTATCACATAGTAGAGTAATCATATATGGTTTATATCTCGGAAACTAAGCGATATAGAGTAAAATGGACAACAATTGGTAGGTAAAGTTTATGTTGTATTTAGGTAAAATTTCTTAGCTAATTTAACTAAAATTGTTTGTGTGTAAAATTTAGCTTACCTACATTTAGCAGATTATGATTTTTAACTTCATTGGAAATTCTGTAGGTGCAAATGCCGGTACGCTTTCCTGATATCTTAGCAGAATTTTAAACTATTTTTACCGGCTTTTTTTAGTGAGTGTATTTGAATTATATTTAGCTAGTTCACAAGGAGTGTGCTATCTGTTGTATCGTCCTAACAAAAAACAGAGTTGTTAAAATTTTTATTTGACTTTAACAACGATTTTCTATTGGGTTTTCTATCGTAAAAATGTTGTATCGTGCTATTCTCAAATGTTGTATTTTTTCAATTTAAATTCTAACAACTCTGTTTTTTGTTAGGACGATACAACGATACAACAAATAGCACACCCCTAGTGAACTACATAATTGTATTTATTTTTTACGTTATTTTTTTTTTTGTTGAGAATTTTGAATTTATTTTTGCTTATTTGAATTGTTTTTAATTTGATTAAGGCCCGATTACTGAGAAAGAAAATAGAAAATAACTGCAACAGTAACTGGCATATTTGTTGTCTGTCCCATATAAAATTTTAATTTAACTGTTCATCTAAATTTTAACTAGACATTCAGTATTCGAGCCCAAGCTGGGTGCGATGAGATTCTATTACAAACCAATAAACTTAATATAGATGGAACTTTTCAAAAGATGTCTTAAGTTAAATATGGATACTTTAATGCATTTCCATGGCACCGCTCTTTACATTAACTCAACTTTGCTTAATATTGTTTCGATTCTTAAATTTTTTTCTCACTCTAAAATTCTCCCCATAATCTGTAACTGTGCTAAACAGTGTTAAATATTAACAGTTATTACACCCAAAACAAAATGCACCTTGAAGAAGATACATATATATATAAATATAAATAATATTATTTAATCATCTAAAATATCATCTAATAAAATATACATATGGGACAAAACGCACGAAATTTAAATAATCAATTTGGTTTGTCTTTTGTTATTTTACTGCGTTACTGTTCAATTAAACAGATTAATTAAATATAATCAAAACATCAGATCCCAACAACTGATTGCAGGACACCGTATCATTACCCTACGGGGATTGAGGAGTCAATTGCCCTCCAAGGACCTATCCCGTGACCGGTCAACCGAAGGCATATTACTAAATTAGTACAAATATGAACAAAAGAAAATGAATTAATTTTCTAAGTATTTTCTGATCCGTTATTTTCACTGTTGCTTTTAAAAAAACTTGATCGATACCGAAATAAAAAACAAAATTCGCGGCATATTTTTAAAAATATTTTTTATTTATTTTACTCTTTTATTTATTTTTAACTTTATTTTTTTCACGATTTGCTTATTTTAGCTCTTATTTTAAATTTCTATAATGTTTTGCTAAGAAATTTTAAGTTTTGTATTTTTAACGTTTTTTTAATGTTAAAGCTCTTTTAGTTTTAACAATTGGTATTTCATTTAAATTTTCTTTTTAACGTAAGGGGAAATTTTTAAATTTTTATTTATATTATCAGAGTTTTTGAGTTAATTTTCTAATTTTTAATTGATTTTTTAATTTAATTATGGCCAACGCAAAAAACAAGTCAACTGCCATTAAGGGACCTATCCCATGACCGGTCAATCGGGGGCATATTCAAGGCACTTCCATCATATTTGTGTGTGTGTTAATGTTGTTTTCTTTTCTATTTTTTTCTTTTCCATGTTTTTTTATTTGCATTGTGTGTGTTTGTTTTTTCTTTCTCTTTTTTATTTGAACAGAAACAAAAATATATAACTTAACCATCAGCCAGACATCACGCATAAGCAACATTAGCTGAGACGGTAGAGCGTTTGCCTTACAAGCAGAAGTTTGTGTTATCGAGCCCTACTTCGACGCCAAGTAGATTATTTTTAATTCTTAATTTTTTATTAGTTTATTTGAAAAGCTATTTTTAGACACACCACCTTACTGCCACAATGTATCTAAACTGTGGCAATTGGTCATTTCCCATGACAACGCCATGTTAAAGTGATATGTCTCTTTTAAACAAAAAGTCCGATCAACGACCGGTCTCCGCCCCCTTGGGACCTATCCTGCGTGTCATCTGGGACCGGTCTCTTTCCCCGTAGGTTAGTTATTATTTGTGCTCTACTACTGGTTCTTTTTGTAGGGAGTTTGACCTATTAGCAGACGTTTAAGAAAACAATTCAAACATCAGTATTGATTCACGATTTAAAACTGTATTTTTATTTATAAATTTTAGTCATAATAATATATCTGTAATAAATAAATTTTCACTGAATACACTATTTTATGAATGATTTTAAATACAAAAATAAAAATAAATAAAATAAATAAAAATTAAATTTAAACCTAATAAATCAATTTTATAAATTGTAATGGAATTTTTTTAATGAATTATAAAATTAACATCAATTCGCAAATCAAAATCAAAAAAAATTTATTCAAGAATCAAAAAATATGGTAATAATTTCTTTATATTTTTTTAATCTTATTTATTATATTATCTTTATATTATTTTTAATTCGCGAATTTATAATTCACTTTTCTTGAATCATCTTTGAAAATAATTCTTTTTGAATCAATTATTTAAAGCTCTGCATTTTAGCTATTGTTCTTCTTCCAATTTAAAGCATGTTCTAGAACTGGGACAATGAAACCTTACATTGTGACTCCCAGGAAATACATTTTAACTCCCAGGAATTTTCTTAATGTAACTGGTGGTAAAAGAATCTGTAGATTTAAAAGTAACCGGTTCGAAAAAATTTGGTGGTCATTAAATTTTTGAATTTTCAAATCTCTTTTAATATTCGAATGAAATGGCGTTAATTAAAATATATTATCATTAATAAAAGAGGACATTTCTAAAATTTAAATTTTATAAAATTTTTCTAAGTCGGATAAAACTTTATTTTAAACATTGCTTCTGTAACTGTTAAAAGGTGCAAAAAATATTAGAAAACTCAAAGGTGATCCGTTAAATTTTATAGATTTTGTCCCATATGAACGTTTAAACAATAAAACGAGTAAAAAGGTTAAAGTCGGGCATGCCGACTATAGAATACCCTACACCAGTCTGGGTAAAAGCCAACTAATGTCACCAAAATCAATAGGCTGCGTTATTGGGCCAATATAGGTCTGTGTACCAAATTTCATCAAAATATCTTAATATTTGCGACCTGCAGCGTATAAACAGTATAATTTTGGTAGGACCCTTATATGGGCACTAGGTCTAAACATGGACCGATGTTCATCAAAATCAATAGGCTTCGTCCGTGGGCCAAAATAGGTCTGTGTACCAAATTTCGTCAAAATATCTTAATATTTACGACGTGCATCGTATAAACAATATAATTTTGGGGGGACCCTTATATGGGCACTAGGTCTAAACATAGACCGATGTTCACCAAAATCAATAGGCTTCGTCCTTCGGCTGCCATAAGTCGGTGTACCAAATTTCATCAAAATATCTTAATATTTGCGACCTGCAGCGTATAAACAATATAATTTTGGTAGGACCCTTATATGGGCACTAGGTCTAAACATGGACCGATGTTCACCAAAATCAATAGGCTTTGTCCTTGGGCCAACGTAGGTCTGTGTACCAAATTTTATCAAAATATCTTAATATTTGCGACCTGCAGCGTATAAACCATATAATTTTAGTAGGACCCTTATATGGGCACTAGGTCTAAACATGGACCGATGTTCACCAAAATCAATAGGCTGCGTTACTGGGCCAATGTAGGTCTGTATACCAAATTTTATCAAAATATCTTAATATTTACGACCTGCAGCGTATAAACAGTATAATTTTGGTAGGACCCTTATATGGGCACTAGGTCTAAACATGGACCGATGTTCACCAAAATCAATAGGCTGCGTTATTGGGCCAATATAGGTCTGTGTACCAAACTTCATCAAAATATCTTAATATTTACGACCTGCAGCGTATAAACAGTATAATTTTGGTAGGACCCTTATATGGGCACTAGGACTAAACATGGACCGATGTTCACCAAAATCAATAGGCTGCGTTATTGGGCCAATATAGGTCTGTGTACCAAATTTCATCAAAATATCTTAATATTTACGACCTGCAGCGTATAAACAATATAATTTTGGTAGGACCCTTATATGGGCACTAGGTCTAAACATGGACCGATGTTCAAAAAAATCAAACGTGTTCGTCCTTGGGCCAACATAGGTCTATGTACCAAATTTCATCGAAATATCTTAATAGGTGCGACCTGTAGAGTGCGTACAAGATTGCATGGACAGACAGACAGACAGACAGACAGACAGACGGACGGACGGACGGACGGACAGACGGACATCGTTAAATCGAAATAAAAAAAAATTCTGAACCGATCGGTATACTATAAGGTGGGTCTACGACCAATATTTTTTGGTGTTACAAACATCAGCACAAACTTATAATACCCTGACCACATAGTGGTGTAGGGTATAAAAATACCACATGCTGTTTTTTTCTGAAATTATACAACTGTAAGTTTACCAAGTACACACTTGTAAATCAGCTACCGCCTTAACTTCATCATCAATAGCATCATCTCAAACTTCTTATCTCAATCATATTCTTCGTCATCGACATCATGTGTATTAGGGTGTAGTGAAAAATAAAAACTTTCGATTTCGAACTGGTTCCTATGAGGGAAATGTGTTCCTAACTGAGCATATTACACTCGCAAAATTGCATTTCGATCAGATGAGATCTTCAGTCACCACCCTACGGGAAATTTTAACAAACTGTCACCGAACTGGCCCCTTTATATGAAATAGACTGGTCACTTTTACATGGCGTTGTCATAGGAGGGGGAAATTGACCCTGAACTTTGTTTTTTTATGAGAGTTCAGTAACCTGTCCTAGGATTTGTCTTGTGACATGTCACAAGGGGTCAATTTCCCCCTCCTATGACAACGCCATGTAAAAGTGACCAGTCTATTTCATATAAAGGGGCCAGTTCGGTGACAGTTTGTTAAAATTTCCCGTAGGGCAATAACTAGTTAAAATTTGGGCAAAAATAAAAAAAATTAAAATTTTTGCCAAATTATTCAATTAAAAACAATTTTCGTATTAAATTTGGGTGCCTATTCCTACTTGTGACTCAGTGTGACCGTGATAAGACTATTTTTAAAACTGACCCCCATTAACAATAAACAACCCAGTGTAGAAACGGTAATGACATATCGTTATTTTTTGGAGTACCAGTAATGACACCCACTTACCTTCTGCATTATTTCAAAACATATAATAATGAGTTACTGATAATGGCTTATTTTTATCATTATTTCAAATAGATTTTTTAGATTTTTTTGAAAATTTTTTTAAATCTATTTTTAGACTCAATATTTTTTAAACACTGGTAAGGATATATGTAACCACATATTTTTTGATTTTTTGTATGTTGGCGAGTAAGCTTACTTGTGTGCAGCAGGTCAATTATGTTTTTATCTATTAAATATTACATGTCGATATAGCTCAGATGGTAGAGCTATTGACTGTCAATCTGTAGACCCAGGTTCGATTCCCGCACCGGCAAATTTTATTAAAAAAAAAAAATACAATAAAAAATATTTTTTTTTATATAATTAATTTTTTTGAAAATCTATTTTTAGACTCATTATTTTTATCAGTACTGGTAAGCACAGAGGTAACATTATATTTTTTGAATTTTCGTATGCTCGTGTGTAACCATAACTCATTATTTTTCGCGACATCGCCATATAAAGGTAATAAGAAATGTAATAACAAAAGTAACTAGTTACCGTTACCAAGTATGTAGTTACATAACCACATATCTGGTAATGATTTTCTACACTAGGAAATAATCTAAAGTTAACACAAACTGAAAGTTAAAAATTCAAATTTGTATGGAATTTGACAGCTGTAGCTCTAAGTTAGCTTAAACTTTAGGTTAAAACTCGTACAAAATATTAATAAAATTCAAAAAATTTAAATTTTATTTGTCAATGTTATGATTGTGTCGATACCAGGTCTTAATTTTTTCAAGTTTTCAAACAAAAATTTGAATAAATGTAATTTATTATGACTTTGCAACAACAAATACATGGCCAATACCGTCACAACTAAGAGTCATAGACTTTTCTTAAGAATAGGCCCGTTGAACTCAAATACTTACGGTGGGTCTCACACTTAAAGTTTAAGGGTTAACTAATAGTTAACCCAAACATTTGTTGTTGTTTTGTACACAATTTTTTGACATTTTCTTTTGTTTAATAGTTAAGCTAAAGTTAAACCTACAGTACGAGACCCACCGTTAGATGCGAAATATAAAATTTTTACAATATTGTTAACATGTTCTAACTTAAGGCAGAAAAAACAAATAATTTGAATGTTTTTGAAATCGCAAATTTTGAGTATTAAATATTATTAATAATATATTTAGTTAGAATATTCTTCTACCTCAAGTCCAAATTCTAATATGATATTGTCATATAATATTTTATTTGTTGTTTCAAAAAAGGTTGATCATTTTCCTCATAGACAATACAACTGTTTCGTAGCCATCACGCTAACTCTTCAGTTGCCCGCAATAAGAAAATGATAACTTTATTACTCAAACCGAGACATTAGATAAGGTACAAAAAATCAACGGGACGAGAATTTTGTGCTTTCGTATATGAACTGTCTGATTTGGTAAACCAGCTATAGAAAAAATATAGAAAGTCCGAAAAAACAATTTTTGTATTTTTAATGCAAAAATTAAAGTAATTGTTGATTATTAATAAAAATAATAATAATATTAATATTAATAATATTAATATTAATAATATTAATGATAATATTTATTAATAATAATATTATTAATATTGCAAAGAACTCAAAAATAGTATCCTAAATTTTCATTTGAAGCAATTTTATTTCAGTGATTTTCGAGGAAAATCGGGGTTTTTCAACATTTTTTTTTAAATTTAATAATACATCTTACAAGTTAAAGAAAAATAATGTATTTTATATTTTTATATCTGTGTTTTATCATCAAGGTAACTTAATTATGATATATTTACTTTTTTGGTCTTTGAACTGTGGGTCAAAATCAAAATTTTTTGGTGAAAAGTACAAGAGAAAATATGTTTACATATTCAAAATCTAGAAATCTTCAACATCTTATGAGCAAAATATTGTCATTGTGGGTAACTGTTTATTGTTGGCATCTGTTTTTATTCCTCAATAAGTAGTAAACTCAAGATAAAAAAACTCAGTTTTTTGCAATTTCAGTAATTAATTAATTAATGTAATTAATTTTGAATATTGAAAATTGGAGGTTTGAAAAATATGCAAAATAATTGTGTTTTTTGGCAATACGTGTTGAACAGGTTAGCGATATTATAAAAAAATTTATATTTCGCATCTAAGTATTTGAGTTAAATTATTTTATTTGAATAATTTCGCAAAATTTTTATTTTTCAATTTAACCCATTTTGATTTTTTGCCCAAATTTCAACGAGTTACTGGTGACTTAATATCTCATCTGAACAAAACAAAATTTTGCATATATAATATGCTTAGTTGTGAATAAATTTTCCACATATGAACCAGATCGAAATGGAAAATTTTAATTTTTCACTACACCCTAATGTGTATCATTATGTTTTGGTTTTGTGATTTGTTAGTTGGTACGTTTTAATCATTCAGTGTTATCCATCCATCCATCTATCTATCCATCTATTTATTTATTTGTGGTATCAAATTCACAATTGTTCATTCATACAGATTTGTACTAGTAAACCATGGTAAAGTACACATTGACAACAAACACTATTGCACCAAACATTGACTTATTAAATATGCGACCTTAAAGCATATTTTTGCGTAATAAGTTTTTAAAAAAGTTTTTTTTTTTAATTTTATTATTCATTTAAAATTTGTTTTTTTTCTTCTAATAATTACAACTGACTCTTTGGTATTTGTAGGGTCTTTTTCGTTTGTCATTTAGTGTTAAAGAAAAATCTTTTTACAATTATTTATTTTATAATTTTTTTTTTCTTATTATTTTTAACCATCATCATGATTTTTCCATTGAATTTTATGAGTTTTTAAGTATAAACCTTAATGGTAAATTATAATTATTTTTGGAATTAATTAAGCACAAGTTTTTATTTTTCTTTTGATACAAAAAATGTTGGTTTATTCAATGAAGTTTATGTATTTATGTTAATTGTGGCATTAAATTGTTTATATTTACATATATATAGTTTTTTTGTTCAATTTGTGTGGAGGATTTGTTAAATAAATAATTTGGAATAAATTAATATAATAATTACTGAAATTTGATATATGTATAAATAAATAATTTAATAAAGGTTAAAAATGGTTGATATTTTCTTACGGTTTCATTACAATACATTACAAGTCCCATAAATAATAAGTAGGATTTTTTGATTGAATAATGTACTACACAGTTAGTAATTTACATTAAAACTACAAAACGATACTGTATTTAAAGTTGGAACACTCTTCATTTGAGTAGCTGAGATGCAAAACTCGTTCGTTACACATTAACTAAATTTTGGGAAGAAGCAAAAAATATGTTCCTGCTAATTAAATTAAGTTGAATGCTTTTAATTCTTAAGTGTTATGCCATTCTTGGTTAAAAACTCAACAGTTGAAAAATCGAAAATCTTCTCACAAATCGCCAAAGAACTGTCAGAATCAATTGTCATCTTGTTTTTTTAATTTTTGTAATGAAAGAGTTTTCCATCTCAGCTACTCATTTAAATAAACTACTGGAGTCCATTTCAAACAGAGCTCTGAAAAATTAATTTCGTACTGAATTAATTCACCACTGAATTCGTTCAATTTCATATTCGTTCAGTGAATTAAAAGAAATAAAATTACGTTCAGTGAATTAACAAAAAAATACGTTCACTGAATTAAAAAAAAAATTACGTTCACAGAATTAAAAAAAAATACGTTCACTAAATTAAAAAAAAAAACTACGTTCACTGAATTGAAAAATAAAAATTACGTTCACTGAACTCAAATGAGAAGCAACAATATATTTTAATATCTTGTAGAGTTCTTAGTATTGTAAAAACGTATCAATGTAATACGTCATAGACAAGCATCTACATTTTACGGGAAAGCATAAGTTTGGAAAATTAATAGTTATATTTTTTTCCAAATTCATTTATGTCTGTAAAGTTTTTATTTCTAATAGTAAAACGCCTTAGTTTTTAATCATGTAGGTTGATAAACTGCATCGGGTTTCTCTAACACTTAATATATAATTTGTTTATTTTTACTAGCAAATGCTGTAAAATTGCTTAGTTACAAATTTTAATTGCAAATAAATGTTTTTTTCTATTAAACGGCAGAAAATAGGCTTTGCATTCAGTGAACGTATTTTTTTTTCAATTCAGTGAACGTATTTCTTTTTTTTTCAATTCAGTGAACGTATTTTTTTTCAAATTCAGTGCACGGAAATGAAATTGAACGAATTCAGTGGTGAATTAATTCAGTAAGGAATTAATTTACTTTTTTTCGTTCGATTTATAAAATTGAACGCTTTCACCAGTGAATTAATTCATTTGATTTAATAAAAAGAACTATGGCAATTGAATTAATTCGTAACAAAATAAATCGAACGAAAACAAATATGAATTAATTCCATTCAATATATGTTGCTTTGTGAATTAATTCATTGAATTTTTAATTCAAAGTTGAAAAATTGAATTATGGAATTAATTCTTCAAAGCGCTGACTCCAAATAACTCACTGTTGGAAATAAATAAAATATTAGTTAGTTTAAAAGAAAGTTTGTCTATGTCAATAACTGGACATTTAAATAAGAACTTTCCTTTTCTATCCGATAACTATGAGTGACACTAAAGTGGCATTTAAAAAAGGCTTGATAAAAAATATTTTTTTGAACATGTGGTAACCCTAGCGTTTGTGGTGTTCAGATAAGTTCAAATAATATAGAAACGATTTAAATTAATTTAAGTTTATTTTTACAATATTTTAACTTCACTAAATATAATTAAATTAAAACTAAAGGCTTAATAATTCCGAAACAAATAACAAACCCGCAAAAAGAGGAATTTTTCAAAATAAAAATTCGTTCGTATCAACTTTTTCATATCTGAACATTACCAAATAATGGGATTATTTTTTGAAAATATGGCAACATTAAAGAGAATATGAGAATAGAAATTTACGAGGATGAGAGCAAATGAAGAGAAATTAAAAATTAGTTTATTTAACTTTTTCTATACATTTACTTTGCATCAAATTAAAAAAAATATTTAATGTTTAAAATTAAAATTTTGTCTGGCACTGGCTGGGCTTAATATTTTAGCTTTAGTACATAAGATTTGATAAACTTATTGTTAGTTCACTGTTGTGAAGATTCAATAAATAAAATTATAAAAAAAAAGAAATTAGAGATTAATTACAGCTGGGTCGACTGTCGACCGACGACAGCAAAATTCGTCGCTATTAATTTAAATTCAGCGACAATCGACCGTCGACATTTTTTGATCTTCAGAAAAAAAAGGAGAGCAAATCAAGAATATGGTTGGTTTTGCATTAATTCTTGTTGTTTTTTCACTTCATTTTATTGTATTTAATTTTGCTTTTTTTTGCTGTAAATTATGTATTTTTATTTATAATTATATTTAGTTTGTCAAAAAAAAAAATTTTTTTTTTAACAAAGTGCGAAATTTTGCAACTCTAATTTCTACAACTCGGTTCTAATGGCCTCCATTAATTAGCTAAAAATATGGCAACAATTTCACAAAGTTTTTGAGTGTGTGTTAGTGTGTCGTCACGAAAATAGAATAGATTCTGTAACGACAACAAATCGCCGGAAGACATGGCGACATTTTGCTTTCCATACAAAATGCGAGTATATGTGTTGCCAAGTCTTTTTTTATAAATCCCCCTAAGTTGTCGAAAAAACCCCCTAAATTTGCTATACCGCTAAAAACTTCCCCCTAAAATAAATTTTCCCAAAATTCAACAATTTTTTAAGTTTTTCTTTCAAATTATATTTAATAAATGCAAATAATTGATTTTTTTTATTCTTAAAATAAAAAAACTTCGTTACATTTTAGCTGGTTTTCTTTTCTTTCCTAGTCACAGTCTAAAATTTTTTCAACTTCAAAAATATGTAGGCTAAAAGAAAATTAAAATTTATGTGAAAAAATATCAACAATTTGGCAAAATCAATCATCGAACTCTAAAATTTAATTGCTTTTTAAGTCAAAACTACCCCTAAAATTATTTTCTTACCCCCAAAATTTCCCCCTAACAAATTGGTATCGCCTAAAATCCCCCTAAGCGGTTGAAAACCCCCTAAATTTAGGGGGAAAACCCCCAACTTGGCAACACTGATATGAAAAAACAATTTTCATTTTCGAACCAGTTGTGATTTTAATCTCTTAATCACAACTGGGTCGACTGTTGACTAACGACAACAAAAGTTGTCGCGATGAATCGATAGTCGACATTTTATGACGTTTAGGAAAAAGGAAAGCAAAAAACAAAAAAATTGTTGTATTTATTTTGCCATAATTTTACAACAATCCCATTGGTTTTGCATTAATTTGTTGTTATTTTTCATTTTAATGCATTTAATTTTAACTTTTTGGGGAAATTCCGTATTTTTGTTTTCAAATACCTTTCTTTTGTCACAAAAAATGAATTTTTTATAAACAAAATACGATTTTTTGTAACTCTGATACCAGACCTTTGAAAAACCAATTTAATCATTTTATTCTTTGATTCGCAAACTAAAATTATATTTTTATGATTCGTGAATCAATTTTAGTCATTAATAAACATATCTGTAAGAAATAAAATTTCATTGAATACCTACATTGACTGAATAATCATTTTAAATAAAAAATTAAATTTACTCCTCATAAATCAATATTTTAAATTATAATGGAGTTTCTTAAATGAATTAAAAAATTGACATTAATTCGCGAACCAAAAAAAAAAATTTGATTCACGAATTAAAAAATATGGAAATAATTCGCGTGAATTTTTTTTATATTTTTTTGATTCGCGAGTTTATAAATCACTTTTCTTTAATCATCTTTGAAAATTCTGTATGGATCAATTCTTAAAGCTTTGGCTAATACGAACTTCTGCAACTCTGTTCTGATAGGCAACTCTTATTTAGGTAAAAATATGGCAACACTTTGACAAATATATGTGTGTCTCGGTGAAAATAGAATAGATTCTATTACGATAACAAATTGCCGGACGATATGGCGTCATTTTGCTTCCCATAAAAAATATATCAAAAAGAAATTGTCGCGGTCGTTGTCGACCTAGTTGTGATTAACTTTTAAATAAAGTTTCAGCGAATCTGTAGTGCGTTTTTAAATGTCAAATCTCTATTTAAGAAAATGAAACGTAGCCGCAAGGTTGTATCTCTATTCTTATGTGTCTTAATTTTATCCCCTAACCAAGGAAAAATAATATATTATTGTTCAGTATTGCGAAGAAGTAGGGTAGTAGGGTAGGGGTATCCTTCGACAGTGAGGCACATACACTAATCCCATTTTTCTCCAATGTTATGGGAGATAAAAAATTGGAAAAAAATATATTTTGTACATTTTTCAATTACCTTTCCTTGACATCCACTTTGACGAATATAGATCTCATGTGGTCGCAGACAGACGTGTTTTTGTGTTTTTTGGGGTGCCAAAAAAATATTTGAAAGTAAATATATTTTACAATAACTTCCTCAAATCGTGCGATAAAGAAATAATTTTTCATTATGTTAGACCTATGATCCTAAGCTTTCCAATAATAATAATAATTTGATTTTAATAAATGCTTAAAAAGAGTGAAAAATATTAATTTTATGTCAGTGCCTGTCTCTGCGGCACAATCACCAGATGGCCCCTGGAGCTACAAAGAGTTGGTACGTCCTGCCTAAAATGCTCCAAAAGACTTTTCTATATATTTAAAATATGTTATTTTAAAGTTGTATTTATTCGACCTTTCAAATGTTGATAAATGAAAATGCTCGAGCTCGAGGTCTGTTTTTATTATAAATATCAATTTATTATCCGATATTTCGACATTCTTCGAATGTCATCTTCCGCGAATTATTAGATGTTTAAATAAAAACAAAAACTTAAAATATTGTTATTTGTATATCGTCATCTATTATTGCACAAAATATGTTTAATACTAAATTAGAACAATCGTGTTCATTAGACCGCACCTCAAAAAAAAAGTTCGCCGTACACCCTCCAATATGAAGTATTTTTGCAAGGCAATTTAAAAAAAAAATTATTTTTTTTGTCCAAATGTAGCGGTCGCCTTTTTCAATTTTTCGTTATAGCTTCGGCATTTAAAATCGAATTTTAAAGTGTGATATATCGATTTTTTTTGCCTCGAGGAAACCAGTGTTTTGCTATAAAGGAAAAATCCAATGAAAAAAATTATAAAGGCGACCCCTACGTTCCGCAACCAATACATAAAACAAAATTCTGCTGGGTTTATCGAAAAACTTCATTAGCAAAAGTTTAATGATTTTTTGCGAGCTTCAATTTTCTGACATTAGGGTTGTACATTAGGGGAGAAGCAACTGAGATCTGGTGGCTAACTACTAGAACGGGATACTTGAGGTCAATGGCCCTCGAGAGAAAAACACTGGTCTCCTCGAAAGAAAAACATCGATGAATCATACTTTAAGATCCGGATGTAAATGCCAAAGATATAACGAAAAATGTAAAATGGCGACCCCTACGTTCGGCAAAAAAAAACCTGTTGCAAAAATACTTCATATTGGAGGGTGTACGGCGAACTTTTTTTTTTTGCCTGTAAGGTGCTACGCTCTAGTATTTATTCATTCTTAAATTTATATTAATATTTTAGTTTTTTGTAATTCTGAAGAATCATTATATGTGACGCGAAAAATAGAAAGGAACCTAAGGATAGAAAGGGACCTAAGGTCAGGAGAGCATGGGATCGGTCTCATTCGATGCTCAGATGTTGTCCACAAAAAAAAAAATTTATTTTTTTACCCTTAGGTCCCTTTCTCTATGCGCTGTCACATATTATAGTTTTAAATTATTTTCTTTTTAATGTAGTGGAGATTTATTGATTAAAAAGAATCACATATCTTAACTCTTTCGACCCCAAAGTTGCCTACAAGCAAATTCGTTGCTATGTGCCTATAACTCCCGTTATATTTATTTTTTTTTATAACGATTTTTTTTTACTCAGTAACAGTGAAGTTCCACAATACCTGTGTAAAAATTTCATATAGCAGGCTTTGATAGTATTCATTGGAGAGCTGTTTTTCATAGTGTTCATACACATTTTTTCTCACAGCAAATTTTACGGAAAAGTGTGATGAATTAAATTAAAAAAATCAAAAATTTTTACGTAGAGTTTAGTAATAGAAAAAATGGAAAATTTAATTTTAAAAAAATCTTAACCCGTTCGGATTCGATAGCATGTTAATGTTTGAAATTTAATTCCAAATATCTCCGTTAGAGGGTGCTGCAAAGCCATAAAAGTAATAAAAAATATTTATTTGGTATAGATCTACATTAACACGAAGTTTGGTCGGAAATCTTAACCCGTTCGGATTCGGTAGCATGTTAATGTTTGAAATTTAATTACAAATATCTCCGTTAGAGGGTGCTGCAAAGCCATAAAAGTAATAAAAAATATTTATTTGGTATAGATCTACATTTACACGAAGTTTGGTCGGAAAATTCCCAGCCATTTAAAGTTGGGGTCGAAAGGGTTAAAGAAATTATTCTAAATTATTTATTTTAAGTCATTAAAAGATTGACTTTGCCGTATTAACAAATTTTTTTTGTTGAAATTGTATCTAGTTTTTTTGGCGAATATCCCCCAAGTTTGGCAGTTACGCCGATTTGGGTTACTTTGAAAATCATTAAAAAAGTAATAGAAAATATGGAAATAATTAGAATAAAAATCATAGAAATTAAAGCCAAGATATGTAGATCTTCAATTTGAAGATTTTTAAAAAATACTTAGGCGTTAAAAAATGACAGTGCTTTGAAAAAAAGTGGAGAAGGATCCCCTCTTTACCCTACTACAAAATCGCTTATTTTTTTTTTGGTTACAGCAAATATTTTAAGAATACCGACAGGATGTCACAAATTATATTATTTATGAATTTTGGTTATAACACTTAGATTTCTTAAAAAAAAATTTAACATTTTAAGTCTATGTACATTTTGTACACTTTTATAAATTAAAGTATCCTGGAAAGATTTTAAGAATCGACTATGAATACAATACATTCAAGAACAGGTTTTTGTAACCATGCTCCGTTCTCCTACCAGTTCTAAGGAACTAAAAAATGTTAAAGTTCTATTAAACTAAAACTTTAACTTTTTTTTCCCAAAGTTGGCTTTTTCAAATGCTACAGGTCGCAAAATCGAAAATATTTTAATTAAGTTTTATTCGCTGACTCACATGTGCCCAAGGACAAAGCCTATTTATTCTAGATACTATCGGTCCTTATTTGGACCCATCGCCCATATGGACTACATTTCTAATTTTCTTGTAAATTCACCCAACATTAGGTGAAATCAAAATTGATTACCATTATTCTATTTTTTTTTTATCATTTTGTAGATATATTATGACACAAGTCCATTTCAAAATATATCTTTAAGAAAATTTATTGCTTTAACAGCGTGAGAAAATAAAAACTTTGGTGTTTTGTAGAATATGCAGAATCTCATTTTAATTTTAAAATTATAATTTAATTGCTATTCTAAAGAATTTCTGTTCATTATAAAACTATGTTTTAGATGTCGAGATTGTTAAGAAAATATCTTGCATTTCAATTTCAAAATAATGACTGCTATTAAAATCGTATATTCACCCTTCTAACACCTTCACTTAATACACGTCATGTTAATAAAATCTTTTGTTTAAGAAAAGAATTTAAAAAGAAATTCCTTTAATAATTTAATAAATATTAAAAGGTAAATAAAGATTAGCATAAAAATTATTAATAAACGGAAATTAAATATTTTATTAACTTCTTTCAAAATAAAGCGAATAATGAACAAAAAAAAAATCAAGAAATTTTTATCGATCTTAACTAATTGCTAAGACTAACCGACAAACGCACGTATTTGCACAATCAAATGATTGTGGTTAACAGTAATAAAATAAAATTATTATTGATTTATTTATCCCATGTGGGTTTAAAAATAAATATATATTTTTATAATGTCTTAGGGTCAGTGCACACTATATAACTTTTGTGGCAGTGACTAAGAAATAACTGTTTCGTTTTTATATTTTTCATTTAATTCTCATTTTCTATGACTTCAACAAAAAATTGGCTAGTGTGCGCAGTCAGCTGAATTTTTCTTTGTATTTTTTTGTTTTTGAATTTTGTGTTAATTAAAAATTAGTATAAAATTATTTATATTTTATACAACTAATCTTAGAATTAAATATATTTTATTATACACATACATAATTAAGAAAGAACTAGTAATAAATTGTTTCTTAAAACACCATGAGATCATAGGGTTTTCACAACAAAAATATTGTTTTTAATATAAAAATATATAAACAATATAAAGGGTGTTTCTTTAAGCCCGATAGAACTTCAAATGGTAAAAAATAAATCGAGAAATTAAATTTTAATGCAAAAAATTTTTTTATTCCAAAGGTCAATATACGGCATTAACATTTTAAAATGATTTCGGGCATATGGCCACCGCGGCTGTTCTTGAAGAAGCGCATTCTGGACGTTCAATTTTGGGAAACTTTTTCGAGCATTGCTGTCCGTATGTATGTTCACAGGAAATAATCCAGAGGTATCAAATCGCACGACCTTGGAAGCCAATTCACAGGTTCATTTCTCAAAATCAACTTATTGCCAGATTTTGATTTCAATAAGTCGATGTATGCGGTCGCCCTCTGGCACGTAGCGCAGTCCTGTTGAAACCACATCTTGCCTGGATCAATGTCATCTATCTATATAGAAACCGCTCCAACCGGTGCATTTTTCTGGAGTCTGTAGATTGGTTTCACTCTATATGCTGCAAAAATGAGCCTCATCGCTGAACACAATTTTGCATCTACAAGTAAAAAAAGAAATCTGGATAATTTGGTAGCGTTGTTCAAGCGTCAATCTATTCATGATGATCATTAGGGCAAAGAATACTATGCAAATGCAAGTTTTTCGTCGATAGTCCAAAACTGATATGGACTAAATATTTATTCGAATTATCAAATTTAGAAAAAAAATGGCATCGATTTGTAGTTGCATATTTTTACATATTTTGACAAAAATGCATGTTTTTGCATATTTTGACTGCAAGTGCATATTTGGTGCCTTTTTAATGCAAGTTTGTGCATATTTTTAATTTTTAGGAGCATTTTTTATTTTGTAGAAAAATATAAAAAATTTATAGTTTTCAATGTTTTGATTCAATCAAAATATTAATTTTTTCGCACTATTTTTAAAAATAAACATTCTTAAAAACCTCATTGACCTATAGAAAAGCTTCGAGTTCTGTGTCTGTTAGCAAAATTTATATCATTATATCATCATTTATATATATTCAATATATTTTTAAGTTTTAAGGTGCATTAGTTTTGCAAAAACAATAGTTTTTAGTGCATATTTTTAATGCGTATTTGTCTTTTTTAGCCGCATTTTTTAGGCGCATATTTTCTATTTTTAAGGGCATCATCATGGCCCTACTGATCATAAATGCCAAAAAGTGAGCGCAGTATGACAGTTAAGCACTAAGCTCATAGAAATGATTATTGATTATTGAAAACACTCTTTTTTTGGTAGAAAATATTAACCCTCCGACAACAATCCAAAAAGTTGTCCCTACCATCTAAAAAGCTGTCTTAAAATGAGGGTTTATTTTTCGGGCTAAAAGAAGATTCCAAAATTATATAAATTTATAAAGAAAATTTCGATTTTACACGTTCTTTTTTTTCTGAGTCATTTCTGAGTACAGCACCACTTTCACAAGAAAAAGTGGAAAAATGTTTATGTTTTTGGAGCTCATTTCTGAGTCATTAATGATCATCTTTGTTTGCTGGGAAGAATATTATTTTTAGTCCTAGAAAAATAAAACCCAGAAGTTTTCTGGGAAATTAAAATCTTCAAAAATTTGACTTTTGACCTAAAACAGGGACAATTTAATGCATTTCTATTATGCTCCAATTATCAGAATTGAAGTATTTGATCTTGTGTTGTTATATTCTGGCCAAAATCATGTGAAACTAAAGAAGAATAAAAAAATTTTGAACAAAAACTAAATAAGTGCCAATAATTGCTATTTTCTCGAAATCAGCTGAAAGAAAATCTCTGGCCTAGCCAAATGAAAAAAAGGAATTCCTACAATTTTTGTAGTTTTTAATCTCTAATATGCTCTCAATCAAACCCTAGAGTCCAATCATTTATTTTTAAAAATTTCTTTAAAAAAAAATTTAAAAAATTTAATATTGTAGATTTGAAAACAGTGTTTAAAAATGCTGCGAAAATACAGCTCTTGTTTTGGGATACTGTTCGATTGATTGGCACCAATTTTAAAGCGAATTACGTCCCACTATCTCTTCTATGGAAGCGGACTTTTTGTGTTTTACTGACTTTTAATAAGAAAAAATGTATAAAGTTTTCTATACATGATCCGCAGTTTGCAAATAAAAGTGCAAAATTGGTGTTGCTACAACGCAAGCTATTCTAACGCTACTTATTACACATTTTAGGGAAATCGCATGAAAGCATCCTTAAATAACTGAGTTTAAATATTCGTAAACTTTTGTTTATATCGTAATTTCGCGTTTTTGTCTTGATTATTTTGGACAATTTTTGAAATTTTTAACCAAGTTCATGAAATTTTGAGAATTGCATGTCTCTCAGTTAAAAATACATATATACGAATAATGTACGCTAGACCGTACCTCAAAAAAAAAGTTCCCCGTACACCCTCCAATATGAAGTATTTTTGCAAGGCAATTTCAAAAAAAATTTTTTTTTTTGCCGAATGTAAGGGTCGCCTTTTTTAATTTTTAGCTATAGCTTCGGCATTTAAAGTCGGATTTTAAAGTATGATATATCGGTTTTTTTGCCTCGGGGAGATCAGTGTGTTGCTATAAATGAAAAATCCAATGAAAAAAAATTTAAAAAGGCGACCCCTACGTTCGGCAACCAATATATAAAAAAATTTCTACTGGGTTTATCGAAAAACTTCCTTAGCAAAAGTTTAATGATTTTTTGCGAGCTTTAATTTTCTGACATTATGATTGTACATTAGGGTTGTAGCAACTGACTGAGATCTGGTGGGTAACTACTATAACGGGATACTTGAGGTCAAAATGTCGTTAGAGCAAAACACTGGTCTCCTCGATAGAAAAACATCGATGTATCGTACTTTAAGATCCGACTGTAAATACCAAAGATATAACGAAAAATGTAAAACGGCGACCCCTACGTTCGGCAAAAAAAAACTAAAAATTTTTTTTGAAACATCCTTGCAAAAATACTTCATATTGGAGGGTGTACGGCGCACTTTTTTTTTGCCTATAAGGTGGTACGCTCTAATTTACACATTCAAAGCAGGGATGATAAAGTTAGTACTATAGTACTTTTTATGGTACTATTAGAACCTCAAAAGTACTATGGTATTCCTATGACTCATTTAGTACTATTTACAAATTTTCATGTTTTATTTTTTTTTGATACCAAATATTTTATTTAAAATGAACAAATTAACTATCGGAATTTAAAATACGAAATTCAATGAAACAAATTATTAAAATATGTACACAAAAATATTAAAAATAAGGTAATTAAAATTTTTTCGAAAATTTAGTATTTTTGATTTAAACAGATCCTTAATAATCGTAACTTTAAATTGTTGTGATAACCAAGAAGTTGCGTTCATCGAGGGTTATGTTAATTGAGATGGTACTTAATTTAATTGTTGAATAAAACAAATAAGCTGAATTGATTAAATCCCTTTAAAATAATTTTAACCTTCCAACGAAATTGAATACGACTTTCAGGGACTTCATTCAAACAAAAATCTAAATCAAACGTCAGAACAAAGTTATTATATTCCATACCAAATAATTCTATAGAAACTCATTTAACAAGTTCAAATATCGATTTTTCCAATAGTGTAAGGGATCGTATTTCCGGGCTTATGCTATCTATTACGTCTAATATTCTAGTTGTTTCCGAGTTTTAAATATGGGCTCGATAGTTAGCGAGATAAAGCCAAAACGATTATTTTGATTTTTTCGGGTTTTTAATTTTTTTTAACAACCATGAAAAGAAATAAAATATTTGTAATTTTTCGGACTTTTCCGAGCATAAAACGCTGTAAAAAAGAGACGGGCGGAACTAAGCCAAATTTGAGCCTTGGTCTTTGCCCGGAATGGTCACTACATCACTAACGAATAAAATTAAATAGGTCCGGTGAAAGAAATCAAATAAAATTGCATTGATTGGGTTATACCATTAAATACCAATACATTCAATATCAGATACGACCTCTTCATGATTACTAAGTCAAAACATGGACCGATTCTTACCATTCTCAATAGCGTTAGTTATCGATGCAGTAGAAACTTATGTACCAAATTTCGTCAAATTATCTTTTAAAATGCGAGCCGTAGTTTGATTATAGGGATCGATCGTTCATTTACGGACAGACGAACCGACACCATAAGCACCAACTCAATACACCCAAGCAGTGGTGTAGAATACAAAAAATTTTGTTTGGTACTATGGAGGTGGAAAAAGTACTATTTTTTAAGCAACTTAGTACTATTTTGAAAATCCCATTTATCATCCCTGTTTCAAAGGTTTCCGACACCATTGTTTTATTTTCAATAATTTCAACTGCTCATGAATAACAGTGTAAATAACCAATTTTTCTTTAACATGTATTCATTTAACATATATCCAAAATTTAAACAAATATTTTTTTAACAAACGTAATGGAGAAGTATTTTAACCTGAGAAAAATGTTTAATAAATTAGTAGAGTCCGACCGAACAGTTCGGCCACAAAATGTATTTGCACGATATTTATTATGTTGAAGTATTATGGACAAATTTTGCTTATGGAAAAATGTTTGTTGCGCAAATTGGAATCCATTTTGGATGTAAAATTTAAAGTACTTTTTAGGCAAAAAAAAAAAAAAACAAGCAAATTTTTCCGCCAAGTGTCAAACTGCAAACTTTTGCAGAAATCTATAAATGGGTGAAATCAAAAAATGTGATAAATTTTTTGGTCAAATTTGTGAGAAGCAAAAAGTGTTAATATTTCGGTTTTTTCTTAATGGAATCAGTAAGTTTAGTCATTATAAACCTAATTGCAAAAAAATCTCTTCTACAAGTTGTCGCAATAACTTTTTTTGAACAATTTTAATTTTTTTTGTTGTAACGGAGTTTACATTTCTGCAAGCAAAAGATATAACAAAAAAATTGCGTACGAATTTTCTTCAATTTATTTTCAATGATATATAATATAATTGCTTTCCAATGATATATAATTTGTGTTTATCAAATTGGCGGTTTCGCGAATAAAAATACAATTCATTTTAATTTTGTATTTTTGGTCCTTTTAAATGCTTTTCAAAAAAATAAAATTTTTTAAAATCCCAACAGCGGTTGCGCAGTTACAAAATAATATGTTAAAAACATAACATTTCGCGATCAAAAAATTCTTAAATTGTGTGAAACAAATTTAATTTGTCAAACTAATGTCAGTAATGACGCGAAATATCGATTCAAAACCAATGAAATGCAAAATCAATCGTTTTTCGCTCCAGCAGCTTAGCTTAAAAAAACTGATAACTTTTTTTGATTTGACGCAAAATTATTAGTTGAATCGTCTTTTGCCGCATAAATATTAGTTGAATCACCTCTGTTTATGGTTATTTTAAAATATTTTAAACATTTATCTACATTTATTTGAATGAAATCTGATGCAAACAATTGTGGTTATGGAGTTTATAGTTACGGAGTTTACATTTGGTTACTTTTTTCGTTTTCTTTCAGAAACGCTTTGTCAGAATTTTTTTTCCGAAACAAAAATCGCATGATGCCTACAAGGTTAATCCAAATATGACATTGTTTTTCTTACTCGTTAAATAGTTTGGTGTAAAAATTAGAAACGAAGTTTACAACATTTTTTCAAATCTTATTAAAGACATCCTTCTTCATCTCGAGAATGTTACATACTGCAGAAAAGCTTCAAGTCTGTTATACTGGATGATTACTTACAGTCCAACGATCATTTGAGTATAAATAACATTATACTTTTCGGAATATAAATAATAGATAACTCCAAAATTCTGGTATATGCATTTTTATCAAAAATTATGACGAAAAATCGTTACAGAGTTGAAGTCGTGATAGCTAAGATATACGAAAAAGTTTGTAAAATGTAGTAATTTTTATTAAAAACGGCACTTTTCCTCTTCATAAAAATTCTTACAGTTAGTGTTTAGCTTTTTTGGTTATGAAAATATAAGCTATTAAAATTAAAAAACCTTATGAGTTACTTGTTACGGAGTTTACATTTGACCTATAAAATTGGTCACAAATTTTATGTATTAACCACAAATTGGTCAGATTGTTATAAATTTTGTAAAACAGGTGACAATGCGCTGATATACTCGTATATCGAAATATGTAACTCAAATGTAATCCATGCATTAGAAATTAGGTGGTTACACGGTTTTTATCACATTTTTTGATATCACCCAAATGTATAATTAATTTTTGTTTTTTGCAGCAATCAGCTTAAAATTATGCTACTAATCGAGGTGATTTGAAAATTTGCAAAATACAATTTAAGAACAAAGAATACGGGAGTTATGTGTTGAGTTAAATACTGCAATATTGAAAACTCAATTAAAATATTAATTGGTTCATCACCAGATAGTGTAGAAAGTCTCATATACGCAATGATGACTCAATTTTCGAACTTTTTTTGATTAACTAGTTTTGGAAGATATACATAGTAATTTAGAAGTTTCTATGAAGTTTTAAATTTTTTTAGAAAAATTTATTTAGTATGTGATTCAATTCTATGTCAATTGTAAACTGCAATAACCATAAGTGGTTGATTTATACATAAATCACTAAAGAATCTTAATTTTAAATGACTCATCAACTTACAAAAATCCCATAATTATAAAAATATAATTTTTTTTTTAAATATATACCAGACAAGTAACAACAGATATTACTTTACGAGTATGTATGATATTTTGCATGCACATTGCTGCACAAAAGAATGAAATGTTTTGCATGATAATTTAAACTTTAATATGTGGAAGTCTACGAAACAAAAGGGTCTAAATCAGAGCTTCTCACTTAAGATTATTTGGTAAAACTAGTACTGTCACACAAGTTATTTTGAAGGTAAAATTAACTAAAAATTCAATCTAAAACGTATAAAACTTCACTTCAAAACCGGTCTACTCACATTTTCATTTAAATGAACAATTTTTTTTATTTGTTTTTGGCTAACAATAACTGACTATCAGAAACTGTAAAATTCGCTTAAAATTAATTTATTTTTACTATTAATTTTTTTTAAAATTAATTTTTTTACAAAACGGTGCGAAAAACTAAATTTATATTTGATTTTATTGAAAAATTTAAAATAAAAATAATTCAAATAACTGTATTTTTTTATTTCAAACAACTTTTAATACAACATACCTTTTTTTGTTCATTTGTTCAGTTTTATTTTAAAACAAAAAAAAAATTGACTAGAAAATTTGAGTGTTACGAAGTATCCGTATTTTCATTTAGTTACATTTTTAAATAACTTGTGAAAAAAGTTAAAAATTATTTTTCTTCTACAAACAACTGTTATTACTTTTAAAAATAACTTAACGGAAAAACTTTATTTTTTGAGTGATGGCAATGCAATTTTATTCTTGCTTACCTAGTGTCTTGACATGCAATCAAATGATAGCAATCAGATGTCAAAATGATTTCATCTCAAGTGAAAACACTCAAATTCAATTTTATTGCAATATCATGATATCGCTGACATGCAAACGGATCTTGCAATGATGCCTGCCATCAAATGTCACTTTTTGTTTTAATTTTTATTTTGTAATAAAAAAAATAACAGAAAATTTGTTAAGAAAGTCGATAAAAATTAATTTTTGATAAAATTTTGTGTTCAGTGAAGAAAAATCTACGATATTTCTTATCCCTGAAATGGTCAAGTGTTCTCCATTTTGACGTTTCTCTGCGATGGTTTTGACATTTCATATCATATAATTTATTGCAGTTGAAGACACCGGGTTAAGTAGGGCATAAACGTTCAATATTATTGATAAATTTTTCAACAATCAACAAATCACAACATTTTATTTTTAAATAGTTTGTTCTGATTGGTTGATTTTAAAAATATTGAACAATAATATTGAACGTGTATGTTTGCCTTTAGAATTATAATTTTCTACATTATTCGTATTATATAGACAATATGAGAATACTTTTGCCAGAATCTTGAAATGGGTTTTCAATTTTTTTTTATTTGAGTAACTTTTGTATTGTTTTGGTCTAGTCTATAGTCTGTAAACTACAGACTTAAAACTAAAATACTGAAAAAAGCAGCATAAACGTGAGCCAAATTAATTATATTATTGTCTACAAGATATAAACAAAAAAAAAAAACAAAAATAAAAACAAAAATGTTAATAAACTATTTTTGCCATTTACAATCACAACATATAAAAATATCTTAAATAAAGTACCGTGTACTCCGGGTAAATGCACTACTCATAAGTGTATATAACGCATAAGTGTATTAGGGCGTTTCACCAAAAATCTTTTTATTGAATTTTGGCAAATTTTAAAGAGGAATATAAATGCCAAAAGCTTTTTTAGAATTTTTTTCAGTTCATTTGAAGGGGAGTGTGGGTTCGCTGAAATGGATTTTATTCCAAAAATGAGGTTATGATTTTTAAATTTTTTGTTTTTACAAAATCAGAAAAATCAATAATCAAGAGTTGCAAGAAAATATATTCGGAAAACACTATGCACGCAATCTAATTTTTTCCAAAATAACTAAGTTCTGACAACTGATTCTGGCAGAGGGGATAAAAAAAACACGTGTATCAGCGTTTTACTGGCCCTATCTCTTTTTGCGGGGTTAAATGTCCCCCTTTTTGCAAATGTGTATGGCGAATCGACATTGGAAACCATGTGAATTTACCATTTTAGGTATAGGATGGGTTCAGGGAACTTATGCAAAACACTACGAGGAACATTTCCCTGGAATATTTTAACCCTCTAACTCTTCAATTAAAGGGATTTTTTGGCTCCTCCCATACATACGTCGACCGTACCTCAAAAAAAAAAGTTCGCCGTACACCCTCCAATATGAAGTATTTTTGGAAGGCAATTAAAAAAAAAATTCCTTTTTTGCCGAACGTAGGGATCGCCTTTTTCAATTTTTCGTTATAGTTTCGGCATTTAAAGTCGGATTTTAAATATATCGATTTTTTTGCCTCGAGGAGGCTATAGAGGAAAAATCCAATTTAAAAAATTTAAAAAGGCGAACCCTACGTTCGGCAACCAATATATAAAAAAAAATTCTACTGGGTTTATCGAAAAACTTCCCTAACAAAAGTTTAATGATTTTTTGCGAGCTTTAATTTTCTGATATTAGGGTGGTACATTAGGGTGGTAGCAACTGAGATCTGGTGGGTAACTACTAGAACGGGATACTTGAGGTCAATGGCCCTTAGAGTAAAACAATGGCCTCCTCGAAAGAAAAACATCGAGGTATCATACTTTAAGATCCGACTGTAAATGCCAAAGATATAACGAAAAATGTAAAATGGCGACCCCTACGTTCGGGAAAAAAATTTTCTTTTAAACCTCCTTGCAAAACTACTTCATATTGGATGCTGTACGGTGCACTTTTTTTGCCTGTAAGGTGATACGCTCTAGTGTTCATATGTCTACAAAAATTAATTTTTAATTCCCATATCGTCCACCGGCCTGCAAAATGTCACATGTGTTTTTTAATAGATTTTGAGGAGAGCGCTCTCTTCAAAATCAATTAAAAAACACATGTGACATTTTGCAGGCCGGTCGACGATATGGACTTTTGCGAGTATGAGTTGGCAAAAGAATCCGATGAACGTGGCGAGCAGTTTCATCAGACATGTGCACCTATTAAAGAACGCTATAAAGGCAGGAGTATTCATGCTCTTATAGCTGAAATATGCTAGACATTGTTTGATATCGACATAGGATTGCCTAGAGCTAGAAGAAAAATGTAAAAAATAAATGCTTGCTAAAATACTAGGGTATTTAGTTAATCGACTTTTTATTTTAATCGATTAATCATGCAAATAATTTTTCGGACTAAATTTAAAAAAATTTATCGATTAATCGAAAGAAAATTTATGTAAAATAATATACCTGAGACTGACTCACGAAAAAAGTAAAAAAAAAGTGCCCTCCTCAAAATAAACCTTGGTTTGCTTTGAATTATCATAAATTCCCAAAATTTTTCGGGTTTAAAAATGAGATCTCACTAGCTGGACCACTTTTAAAAAAGGTCTTTTTTTAGTAAATGAATGTTCTTTTTAAGTTTGACTCTAGATCATTAATTAATATCATTTTCTGTTTAAATTATTTTCAAATCAAAGAAAGATTATAAAATTTTTTTAGTTTTTGTAAGAATTTTGCATTTTAGCTGAAGACAACATACTCAATATGGGTATCATATGAAAAGTTTTTTTGAGGAGCATCCAGCGGTATATCTAACATGTTCAAGCATATCCAGACATGTCCTATTTTCAAGGATATTCTATAAAAAAATAAATTTTTTATTCTATTGTACGGAAATGTTTGTAATTGAAAAGTCAAACTTATATATAATCTATAGTCGATTTAAGTGAACGCTTGTTTCAGTTTTTTCTGAAATTCGCGATTTTGTGCGCTTTTTCAGAAATTCAATGTGGAAGAAAAAATATGTTCTAAATAAAGCAATATGAATACCAAAACTTTATTTTCAGCGCTAAGGGGACATAGTTTGGAATTTTGCAAATTTCATACATTTTGCACCATGCTCTGGATCAAATTTTGTTAAAAGTTTTGAGTAACTGCATCTAGTTGATGTAATTTGAAAATGCAACTTAACAGAAAAAAATCCAGCACGCGCTTTTTTTTTTTGGCGGGAAAAAATTTTTATAAAATTTTAATAATAATTTAAATTCAGTTTCTAGTAGATGTAAGAATAAAAATGCAACTTAACAGAAAAAACCCAACACCAGCTTTTTTTTTGAGGGAATATCTTTTTTTCGCGAAAAAAAAATTATTATAAAATTTTATTTAGGGTCAGCCTATATTTAGATTTTTCTTAAAAAAAATTACAGACACGCGTATTTCAATAAAATATTTTATTTATTAATAAACCAATAAAAAATTTCATAAAATTTTTTTATTGAATTGGGTAATTCAAAAATTTTATCAAAATTTGGTCCGGAGCACTGTGAAAAGCGTATTAAATTTGCAAAATTCTAAACTATATTCACTCAGCAATGATTTACTGGGCAAAAGAAAACTTTTGGAATTCATGTTGCCCTATTTAGAATATATTGTTTCCACCAAATTGAAGTTCTGATAAAACGCGAATAACAGCGAGTTTCAAAAAAATCTGAAACACGTGTTCGACTATAGATTATGATATGTAAGTTTTAGTCTTTTTTCAAACTTCAATCCCAATTGTTATGTCTTCCCGATACACGATTATCGTAATTTTTTCGGCAGACATAGTTCTATATACAAATAAATATTTTTTTCCGGGTCAATAACTCACAATTTTGTTTTTTTTTATTTTGGCACCATAGTGTGCTCTTATGTTGAGTCTACTGTCATTGTTTTAATATGCTACAATAATTTTTGTTTTGGATTGTTTTTGTTTTTTTCTTAATTTCTTATTAAAAACAACTTTAGCCTGGCTGTGATTATTTGCGTACACTAAAATATTTGTTTGCCTTTTATCTAAAAATAGCAATTAATTTTAATAATGGTAATTATAATTAGTTAAAAATATTATAAAACGATTTAAATTAAATAAACAATATTTAGGTACACTTTAATTAAATTTTGTTGAAATTTAAAAAAAACTTATAGTTGGAAGATGTACTTTTACTATAAATTGAGTAAATTTAATCTATGTGTGCTATTGAAAAAAATACGTACATCATGTTGTGCACAAACAATGTGTAATTTTACATTGAAAGTGTGTAAAATTTAAACGAAATTTTTAAATTAGTGTGTTAGTGTATTAAATTTGGGCCTACAAGAGCATGTTTTATGTGTAAATGTACGCATAAAATGCGTAAAAATCCACAAAAAATACATATATTTACCTCAGCGGTGTTTAAAGTTAAACCAGCTAATAACAATTTTTATTTTTTTAATAAAACAATAAATTAATTTTGAGTAAACATTCAAATAAATTAAATGAAAATTATTAAAAAAAAAATGAATATTTTTTAGTTTGACTATAGATCATAAATTAATATCACTTTCTGTTTAAATTATTTTTCAAATTAAAGAAATGATGATTTGAAAGAATTCGATAAGGCCGGCAAGACAGAATACGTATTTTCGGCTTTCGCTACAAAGCCATCATCAGTGTCATTCGCCTTGAATGGGTTAATAATAGATAATTGTCTACTTATGTCACAAAAAAATAATGCAGTTAATTTAGAAATCTAAAGAAAATTAAATAAATGAAAATTAAGTTAAATAAAATATTAATATCTGTATCATTTTCGCTTAACCGCTTATGTAAAAATTCGTCGTTTTGCGATTTTAAAGTATTTGTATAAAATTGGTGCAATAAAAATTTGTTACAACTACTGAACTGAAGCAAATTTGAAAAGAGTTTTAGATTTTATAATTAATTTAATAATAATTGCCAAAAAAAATTACATTCTTATTTTGATATTTCCAGATAATAATATATTTGTAGAAATGTTGCAATTCACAAAAAGTAATTGGTTTTTGCTACTTTTTAATTTTAAAAAATGTTCTAATAATTTTCCTATTTATAAATGACAAAATAATTACTACTATTATAAGTTAGTATATTTACCAACTCTGTGCGTAAAAATTTTATTTAACAAAAAAAGGCATGATGCGTTTATTTGTAAACACATAATGTCTAAAAATACTTTGTGTTGCATTATTGTGTATGGAAGTGTGCACGAAAAAAATTTACACATTTTTTGTTTATAATTACTGAATTTTCATAAAATTAAACAAAACTTCACCAATTTTGTAGTAGTAAATTTACAAAATTTTTTTAGAATATACACTCTAATTAATTTTTATTTGAATTTACACAACTTATAATAGGAAAATAAACGCCTACTATAAATATGGTAAATTTACTACAAAAGCGTAAATGAAAAAAAAAAAAATTACGCATAAAATTTACAAATTTACATAGAAAATATGTAATAAGTATTTATTAAATATGTGTAATTTTGCCATTTTTGTGCGTAAATTTAACAAATAAAATACATAACACCTCCCAAAAATAATCGAATAAAAATATGTTAAAATATTTTATTAACCCATTTCTTATCAATGTGACTTCAAATTCTATATTTAAGAGCCTATAACTTTTGTTAGGAAGGCAATATTAGAAGGCAAAGTAGAAAGCATGTGATACTTTGAGAACTTGGTAATAAATGATATTTAAAAAAATATAAAAATTTGATTTCCAGGGGTACCATATAATGATTTGAAAAAAACCTATTTTTTTACTTTTTTTCAAAGCACTTTTCTCAAAAAATATTCAAAAATATATGGAAGAACGGCGTAATAAAAGTGATATGTTAATTTCGATAAATACATGTAAAAAAATATTTAAGGGAAGAAAAATTCTGAGTTCAGTTCGCAATTTGAAAAATTAATTCACTGATCTTATCAAGCGTTATTTGTAAAATTGTAAATATGTAGAAAATTAGTCAGTTTTTCTTTTATTTTATTAAAAATGCGCTTTTTTTTCTCAACTGCCAGAGAGGCAAACAAACCTGAGCAATTAGTGTTGCCAAATAACAACTTTTAAAAACGTCTAAAATACCAATTTTTGTATGAATGTATGTTTAGTTGATCTTTTAATCGGTAAATGAATGTTTTTTGTCATATTTGAGATCATACAAGTAAACTACAGAGAAAAAAAACATACATCTCAACACACTAGATAGATTGAAAATATAATTAAATATGCCTAATTGTTCACTATCAATATGTATTTAAAATTTTAAATTAACGGTTTGTTGTTGTTCAATAAATCTGTGATTCAGAGCTGAATATTAAAATTCCGTTGATGTTAGTCTTATTGAGTTGTGTTTACGATAGCTTATTTGTTTCGAAATCAATATAAGTAGACCATCATCAATTATTAACCCACAAAGGCAGGGATACTGGGGATGGGTCTGTAGCGGGACCCGAAAATACGTATTCTATCCTGCTGGCCTTATCGAATTGTTTCAATTTTTATTCTCTGTAGTTTACTTGCATGATCTCAAATCTGACAAAAAACATTCAATACCAATTTTTTTAAAAAGTTCTTAAAAATATTGCAAAAGAAATAATTTATATTTCTTGTAATTTTTTCACACGGATTTTTATTACCAAAATATAAAAATTTAATTTTTGTAAAATATTAACCATTTTTTTTGTAAAAATTTCTCGCGTGCCACCTTAATTTTAGTTGTCTTTTAAAAGTAATTTTTTTAAAAACTTTAAAATTTTGAAAATTTATCTTAAAAATATCATCGCAGATGTACATATTTATCAGAGCTACGGATAAGCCCCAAAGGGAAAAATTAAATAACATCGAAGAAATGACGTAAAAATATTTGACGGTTATTTTATTTTTGGGGTTTATTTAGTCTTTAAATATTGAGATTATTTCATTATGAAAAAATCCCCAATGAAATAAAATTAAAACAGTTTGAAAATTATTGCCTATTCATTGTTGTGGGGGGTTATTTAATTTTTGGTGGTTATTTAATTGTTTTTTTAAAAAGTTAAATTATTGGGCGCCAAAAGGTATTTTAGTATCTACGTAAGAAACTAGTTGAAAACGAGTAAAAAGGTTAAAGTCGGGCATGCCGACTATACAATACCCTACACCAGTCTGGTGTATTGTTTGGATCCGAAATTAGAATGGGTTAAAATGGGGCTTATGTCAAAATTTTCTATAATGCGAGTCAGCGCACCAAATTTCATTAAAATATCTTAATATTTGCGACCTGCAGTTTGTAACCAAGCCAATTTTGGGGGACCCTTATATGGGCACTAGGTCTAAACATGGACCGCTGTTAACCAAAATCAATAGGCTTCGTCCTTGGGCTGATATAGGTCGGTGTACCAAGTTTCATCAAAATATCTTAATATTTGCGACCTACAGCGTATAAACAATATAATTTTGGTAGGACCCTTATATGGGCACTAGGTCTAAACATAGACCGATGTTCACCAAAATCAATAGGCTTCGTCCTTGGGCCAACATAGGTCTATGTACAAATTTCATCAAAATATCTTAATATTTACGACCTGCAGCGTATAAACAGTATAATTTTGGTAGGACCTTATATGGGCACTAGGTCTAAACATAGACCGATATTCACCAAAATCAATAGGCTGCGTTATTGGGCCAATATAGGTCTGTGTACCAAATTTCATAAAAATATCTTAATATTTGCGACCTGCAGCGTATAAACATTATAATTTTGGTAGGACCCTTATATGGGCACTAGGTCTAAACATGGACCGATGTTCACCAAAATCAAACTTGTTCGTCCTTGGGCCTACATAGGTCTGCGTACCAAATTTCATCAAAATATCTTAATAGATGCGACCTGTAGAGTGCGCACAAGATTGCATGGACAGACAGACGGACGGACGGACGGACAGACGGACGGACGGACAGACGGACATCGTTAAATCGAAATAAAAAAAAATTCTGAACCGATCGGTATACTATAAGGTGGGTCTACGACCAATATTTTTTGGTGTTACAAACATCAGCACAAACTTATAATACGCTGACCACGTAGTGGTGTAGGGTATAAATATGCTTCAGGCAAAAATTTGATTTTGTTTAAATAAATCGCGCGGATTTTATCATCATAAGTAATAATGAATAAAAAGCGAATATTTAGATTTGAACAGAGAAATTTATATTTCAGATGAAATGGCTCTGCGAAACACGATCAAAACACAATTTAAAATTCCAAGGGGGTTATTTCATTATGAGACTTATTTTCAGCCTTTATTTCATTGGGGGTATTTTGTAGCACCTATTTTACCTTAAAAAAAAATTAATTTTTTAGATTCAATTTTATTACAAGTTGTTTTCCAGTTTTGTGCACTTTTCTGGTACTTGTTATTTCTACGATTATGAAGCTTTTTCTCATCGAAACATTTAAACTTCTTTCAATCTAGAATTTTAGAAATTCTCCCAGAATTTTTTGATAATCGAATTTTCGAGTTCTCTATTAACCATATTTCTTTAAACAAAACGTAGCGGCAATACAGAGTTTGATTAATTTTTAAAGACGATTTATAAGCTCTATGAAAAATTTCAACATTATGGTGTTAAATCACACATTTTTGTAGCGAAATTTAATATTTAACTGAATTTTTTACTGGTCTTCTAATAGTTTAAATATCCAACAATACGTCGCGTGCCAGCCCTGGTATAGAGCGTCAAAATTTCAAACTTAATTACTTATACGTTTGTGTCAATTTTTATCAAAATTGAACCAAGGACTCTTAGTCTTGCCATATATCCTTTATTATAAAATGTTTATAAAACCTGCAAAAATTATCGGATTGCCATTGAATTAAGCACGTGAATAAGGTCAATCCATATTTGTGACAAATTTGAGTAAAATCGATTCATTAATAAAAAAATGACCTTCACAAAAAATGGGTTTTAAACGCTTAAAATGATTTTTCTAAAACAAAAAAAAATTAAATAGGATTAAAAAAGGAAACCATGTGAATCCTTCGGTTTAGGCATAGGATATGTTCAGCGAACTTATGTAAAACACCGCGAGGAATATTTTTGTGGAACATTTTAACCTTCTACCTCTTCAATTAAAGGGACTTTTCTGGCCGCTTTTTAAAACGAACCCCTAAGTTGAAGAGTTAGAGGGTTAAAATGTTCCGCAAAAATATTTGTCATGAAATTCTACTGTAAGTCTTTGAAGACATTAGCATTGAAAATTTAACTTAAGTGCCAGTAATAAGTAAAAACTTAAAATGTGTTTAAGGGTGAATTTCGTGGTTATTCAAAATTGGCGCTCAAATGTCACACAAACCTGGATTTTAGGGAGAAACCATGGGAATCTTCCATTCTAGGTATAGGACGTGTTCAGTGAACTTATGTAAAATACTACGAGGAACATTTTTGTGGGACATGTTAACCCTCTAACTTTTCAATTTACGGGTCTTTTTTGTCCCTTTTTAAAGAGGGGAGAATTATTTTCGTGAAACAATTAAAACCCATTTTTCTGTTCAGTAATTTTTGTATAAAATTCTCTGAGTTTAGCGCCCTCTCGTGGCGGCAAAAGTAGTCACACCAAGTATTTTTTTCACATTTATTTGGGTAACTTTATTATCTTTCAAAAAATGTGTCTTTTATCTTAATTTGAGACAAAATTTTTTTTTTTTTTAGTTTTGTCAAAAAATTCCCACGGCATTCATGCTTGGTATGAAATCGGTTAATAAAAATTTTTACAATTATATTTAAGACTTTACTCTTACAATTATACTAGTCTTAGATTCTGAGCACTTTTGTGTAGAAAAACATTCAGTACTTTTTTTTTGTTTAAAAAGCCTTAGATTCTGAATACTTTTTTTAAGAAAACATAAGGTTATTAGACCTATTCCTATGGAAAACCCGCCTTTCTTTAAGAAATAACTTAGATTATTTGTCATTTTTCCTATGGAAAAAACATCATATTCAGAGAATTTTACATATAGAAAAAACTTCAAACTTGGGGATTTCTTACTATAGAAATGTCTCAGATAGAACAAACTCTTTTCTACAGAAAAAAGTCTTTAGATGCTGATGGATTTTTATGGGAAGGAGTCCTCAAAATCTCTAAATTTTCTATAGGAAAAAGTTTTAGTGAACTCGGGTTTCTCAGAATCTATTAGTTTTTTAGAAAAAATGGCAACAGGTGGGTTTTTCAATGGAAAAAATACTGGAAAATAAAGTGATTTTTGATAGGAAAGGGAATCTGAAAGTTGTTATCTAAGAAAAAATCCTTAAAATCTAACAGCTTTTCTATAGCAAAAGGATGCCAAAATCTCTGGGATTTAAATTTGTCAAAATCTGACAGTTTCTAAAGGAACGTGTCCAGAACCAAGGAGTTTTACTTTAGAAAAAAGACTTCAGAATCTAAGAATCTACGAAATAGGTCTTCAGGATCTGGGGGGTTTTTAAAGGAAACAAATCATTACAGTCGTAGACGTTTATTTAGAAAAAGTTCTCAGAATGCAAACATTTTTCTATATGAATAACTCTTTATAATCTGAGTGATTCTTTTCCAACAACAATTCAAAGTTTCTGACTATTTTTTCCTCTAAATTTACAAAATTTATGCGTAAAATTTAACTTTATCATCAGCAAAATAAGAAATGTACACACAATATGTTTAATTATAAACAGATATTGTCTATCAGCAATTTATTTGTTTATTATTATTAGGGCAAGGAATTCCATGCAAATGCATGTTTTTTCTCGATAGTCCGAAACTAATATAGACTAAATATTTATCCGAATCATCAAATTGAAAACAAAATGGTATCGATTTGTAGTTGCATATTTTTGCATATTTTGACTTTAAATGCCTATTTGGTGCCTTCTTAATGCATATTTTTTGCTTTTTAATGCATATTTGTGCACATTTTAATTTTTAGGGGCATTTGTTATTTTGTAAAAAAATATAAAAAATTAATACGTTTTCATATTTTGATTCAATCAAAATAAACATTCTTAAAAACCTTATTGACCTATGGCAAATCTCATAGCTCTGTGTATGTTTGCAAAATAACTAAGTTAAATATATTTTTAAGTTTTAAAGTGCATTATTTTTGCAAAAATAATAGTTGTTAGTGCATATTTCCTATATTTTTCTTTTTTAGCCGCATATTTTCCATTTTTAAGTGCATGAAATTCCTTGCCCTAATTATTATATATAAAAATGTTTATGTTTTATGTTTTTTGTGTTTATATTTACTCACTATGATTTATATTAAACAAAACTTTGCCCATTTTATAGTAGTAAATTTACAATAATTTTTTAGAGTGTATTTATAATTCAAAGAAAGGCCATAAAATTCTTGTTTTTATTTTTATTAATGCTGGGTTTAACATTTTTGCTACAACGGGGGAATTTTATTAAGTTTTAATAACAATTATGTTTTTAAAAATGTTTGTAACCTTCAGCTGAGCTGAAGTTAATATATTTAAGAACAACATGATTTTGACAACCATAATTAATGTTTACATGGAAGAAATATCATAAATTGAGATTCGGATTTCGAAATCGCTATTTAAATTGAAGAAATCTGTTTCTATCGATTTTTTATGGCCTAAATAATAAAATATGTTCCTTAGATCCCTTTCTTCATTTATAACAAACAAAACACTTAGGAAACATACTTGAATTATACAATATATTATTGTAACAAACAAATCTTTAGTTTTATAATTTTGGGGCGCTTATTGTATTCAAATAAACACTAACTTAATTATTAACCTAAATCTTTTAAAAGCTGCAAAAGTAATAAGGAAAAACTTAAATTCTCATTTATTTAAAATTTTTAATTAAAAAAATTAGCTAATTGCTGTTTTATTATATACTTTGCATTAATTTCTTTATATATATTTTTTAATTGATGTCTTTATTAAGCAATAAAATATTTTCAAAGTTATTGCAAAATTTTTTTGTGCAAAACTATTATGAAATAAAATTATAACGAAAATTCTAATGTATTTTTAAATGCCACTTAAAAAATTTGTTATTTTTTTCAAAACTAATTTTTTTTTGTTACAAATAAAAAAGTTAAAATACAACTTTAAAACTTTATTAACAAACAAAAGCCAAACAATTGATTTACCTTAACATAATTACTGATGATGATAAAAAACACAAATTAAAAATTAAGAATGAAAATATTCAGCAGTTCTGTGATCTTAATGAAAATTGTATAGAGAATATAAACTGGAGTTAAAACGACTTGAGTTCTGTACACTAATAGAAAAAAGTCCGTACAAAATTTAGTTAAAACTACTAAAAATTTGTTAAAAATGATGCTGCAGAAAAAAACTGCTAAAATAGCAGATTATTTTTGCTATATATTAGTAATATAGGAACAGCAAAAATAAAACTGTTAAATATACACAATTTTAGTTATATTTGAGCTAAATTTGGGTAAAATCGATTCATTAATAAAAAAAAAATGCCTTTCACAAAAAATGGGTTTATAACGCTTAAAATGATTTTTCTACAACAAAAAAAAATTAAATAGGATTAATATAGGAAACCATGTGAATCCTCCATTTTAGGCATATGGCATGTTCAGCGAACTTATGTAAAACACTACGAGGAATATTTTTGTGGAACATTTTAACCTAATATCTCTTCAATTAAAGGAACTTTTTTGGTCCCTTTTTAAAAAGGGACAAAAACGACCCGTAAGTCTAAGAGTTAGAGGGTTAAAATGTTCCGCAAAAATATTTGTCATGAAATTCTACTATAAGTCTCTGAAGACATCAGCACTGAAAATTTAACTTAAGTGCCAGTAATAAGTAAAAACTTAAAATGTGTTTAAGGGTTAATTTCGTTATTATTCAGAATTGGTGCTCAAATGTTCCACAAACCTGGATTTTAGGGAGAAATCATGGGAATCTTCCATTTTGGGTATATGATGTGTTCAGTGAACTTATGTAAAACAATACGAGGAACAATTTTGTGGAACCTTTTAACCCTATAACTCTTCAACTTATGGGTCTTTTTGGTCACTTTTTAAAAAGCGCCCAAAAAATTCCTTTTCATTGAAGAGTTAGAGGGTTAGAATGTCTCACAAAAATGTTTCTCGTAGTGTTTTAAAAAAGTCTGCTCAACACATCCTATACCAAAAATGGAAGGTTCACATGGTTTGAATACTAAACAGTCTTAAATGCGTGAAATTTGTGTAAAAATCATGAATTTAGGCATTTTAAAAAATCCACTTTTTTTAGTTTGTGGTAAAAAATAGTAACTAATTTTTTAATGATCTATTATATAACAGTATAAACTTACAAAAAACGGATAAAATATCTAATTTTATATAATTTTTTTATACTCCATCAAACTTAAGTAATTTTTGGATTTTCAATAAAAAAAATGTGTTTTTCGGAGCAATAAAAAATAATTGTTTTGTAAACATATACTAAAATCGATATATTAATTTAACTACAAATATATTGAAGTAATTAAAAAAAATCTTCGAACAAGTTTTTAAAAAAATGTATTTTTGAGAATTATTTTCGTGAAAGAATTAAAACCCATTTTTCTGTTAAGTCATTTTTGCATAAAATTCTCTGAGTTTAGCGCCCTCTGTTGGCGGCAAAAGCAATCACACCAAATATTTTTTTCACATTTGTTTGAGTTACTTTCTTATGTTTAAAAAAATTCTTCTTTAATCACAATTTGAGACAAAAATTTTTTTTTTTTTGATTTTTGTCCATGGGACAAAGCATAGTGAGTCGTCCCCTAACGATTTCCTTAGGCAAGAATGAAATCCGGATAGGGACATGCCTACAACGAATTATTTTTCACTATTTGCTAAATACGTTTGGGATTTTAGCATATTTAATTTCTTTAATAAAATCAATTTAAATTATTTAATAAATAAATTAATATACTAATTTTAATAAAATAGAACATGCCTTTTAAACGTGGCTTCAAGAAAATTGCTGGGAAAATATTATACGGATAATATTGGGATAATTTTGGAATCATACTGTGATAATTTGAGAATAACATTATGATTAAAAATGATATTTAATAATATGATTTTCGCAATCATAAACCAATTGATGAATAGATGATGCCCTTCCAATATGGTAATCCCAACCGTGTTTGCGTGTAGTGTCTTAACTCCACTCGTACCCCGTTACATTCCAATGTTCCAACTCCACTCTTTGCCCGTTCCATTCCATTGCGTTCACCGATTCATTGTATTTCGTTCCCATTGTCTAGTATTTCAATTTTCAGTTCCACTCGTTCCTTGTTTCACTCCATTTCCTTTCCCTTTTTAATTTCCCAATTCCACACTTCCCCGTTCCGTTTCCAGTTTTAATTTATTTCTTACTCATTGTTAAGTGTTTCTGTATCAATCTTTTCTCGTTCCATTCCATTTCGTGCCAATTATCTACTATTTCAATTCCATTTGTGTCCCGTTCTAGTCCGTTTCGTTTCCCAATTTTAGTGTGCAAATTCTTCTCTTTACCCGTTCCCTTAAATTTGGTTTCCCGTTCCGTTCCATTTAATTTCCTGTTCCATTCCATTTCATTCCCATTGCATAATGGTTAAATTCCACTCCTTCTCCATTCTATTGCGTTCCACTTGTCTAATGTTTCTCTTTCACTCATACTCATCCATTCCACTTCGTTTGCCAATTTTAGTATTCGAATTCGATTCCTTCTTTAAATGTTAGGTTTCTAGCTTAAGAGGTTGGGGCAGGCAGTTAAAAAAGGCACATTTCAATTTTTGAGCACGTTCATGACGAAAATTCTAGAAGGTACCTTATAGTGGATTATTACATACTTCAGGGCACAGCTATTTTCAATTTCAGGTTTGTAGCCAAATGGGTTTTGGCAGGCCGTCAAGGGGGATACATTTCCCGAATGGGTTCGCTCCGATTTTAATGAAATTTTCATACATATGTGCTAGATGAAAAAAAATAAATAATACGGCCTAATCTCAATTTGAGGGGTTAAAAATAGGGATTAAAAACTTACTTTATTTTTAATTAAAGTATGTCTGAAATTTAGAAATTTAGATTTATTTGTACACATCGTTAAAGTATTCGGATAAATAAAAATTTTGATCGTGGACCCAGAACTGAAATATTGGTGAAAAACGCGCTGTGGATAAGTCGCCCTCGATTAAGTTATGTAAATTTGTATTAATATCAACCAATAGGGAAAATAAAAAAGTGGAAGATAGTAAAACAAAAATAGTTTCTAAAGTTGATTTTACAGGAAGAAGAAGAAACCATTTTTATTGAAAACTTTAACGGACACAAGGGAGTCGCCAGACTGCAACTGACCAGTCAGTGGTTAGTTTATGTGTGAATTGATCAAAGTCTTTGGGTGAGACGAAACTGCAGCAGTCTGGTGAATCCCTGGCGTCTGTTTAATTTTTCAATAAAAATATTTTATTCTTCTTCTTTCTGTAAAATCAGCTTTAGAAAAAAAATCTTTAGTAATTAATTCTAATATCAATTACGATTGTCCTATAGGACGACTTAACTAAAAAAAGTTTCTATTTATTTAATGAAACAAATTTATTGAACAAAACAAAAGACTTAAGAAACAAACATGAATAATATTATCTAATTTGAAATTCCTTTGATTTCGAAAACACTCACCAAATGATGGTTTTGCTTAATTTGTATTAATCAATTATAATTAGAAACAAAGTCAGAGCTTCCCTCGTTGCTGAGACTTTACCCTTTATGACAATTTATTTCAAAAATATTCTTCATCAAAGCAATGACAACAAATAATAAATATATTAACTTTACGAACTTCGTAAGACACCTGAGTGTATTTTTAATATTTTGGAGAAGATAAATTTAAAAAAACAGAGATCGATGTTATTAAAATGTTAACTTAAGAGTTGTTATGTATATAAATCTCATGAATTGATGCTTGGATGTTGCTGGTAGAGTCTGTTGTTTTTGTTTTACTATTTAGTAGTTACAAAGATAAACAAATTGTTGATGTTTTTTTTTTTATTATTATAGTTAATGCTGTAGTGTTTTTTTTTTTTGGAAATTCCTTATGATGAATTGTATATAAAAGTGGCAAAGGGAGAACTTAAGCGCATCATTCGCAAATTTAAACTTAAACAGACAACACATATCGCGATTATACGAATAGAAGGCGGGTTTATAATAAAAAAAAACTTAATGGATTTTTAAAATATTATTAAAAAAATATATTAATTAATAACTATCCACAAAAAAACTATAAAAAACTAATTGAATAAATAATTTAAAAAATGGTGAGTTTAAGCAAAAAATATTACAAAAAACAATAAAAATCATGCAAGTGCTGAAAAAATAATAAAGCAAAAATTAATAAATATTCAGTTCTCACATCAAACTTATCATAGTAATGTTTTTAATGTTGCAATTCCAAGATGACATTTATTTATTTTTTCTTTTGTATTTGAGAAAATTACAAGAACTTAAAGACAATAAAATAAACGCATTTAATAATCTATAAAGCAAATATTACAAAATCCTCATGAGATCCGACCAGCCAGCAAAATCCAACGTTAGCTGGATGAGTCAAGATAAATAATGAGAATAAATTTCTGTTTTTCATTTGAACTACCAGTGTACTACCTGGTCTACAGTAGTATTTATTATACCTCGTAATCAAATATCCATCCAACATTTTCCAAAATCGTGACAAACTTAAGTACAAATCTTCAACCAAAGTTTTTCTTTTGTTTCTAACAGTGTTTTTGTTTTTGTGGTGGTTTTTTTTTGTGAGTTTTTGTGCTTTATTTTCATTTTGACTGCAATTGTGTAAAGAAGTGATTTAATGATAATTTCAACAGTATTTTTTTTTTATTTTTTTTTTTTTTTTAACAAAAAGGGCTTGTAATTCATATGTACACTTGATGACGGTGTTGTTGCCGATGATGGCATCACTTTTGTTTTTAAATGAGCCATTAGATAATAACGATAAAAATCTCTAATAATGTAATAATAAATTAAATAATATTTACAATTGTATAATATAATCAGAGATTTAATGAGACATTTTGTTAAAATATTGTTCTTTAAAAAATTAAATAAAATATTTAAAATGCTTTGGCTAGTAAAAATGACAGAAAAATTTGTTCGTTCAACAAAAAAGTTTATGGTTTTTATTTTAAACAAAATAATTTTAGAATTAATAGACCGGTTGGAATATATTAAGGATATATTTAGAGGAATTTAATCTGATTTCCTTTATCTTGTGAAATAAGACACTTCGCGACAGTATTGGTTGAGGCTAAAATATGTTTGAACTAAAGATCTTATATAGCAAAACTACATACTCAGTTTTTCACTTTTTGATCCTGTATTACTTAAAAGGACTTTTAAGGACTTAAAAAAATGCAATAAATACATTTTTTTATTGAATATTTCTAACTGTTCTGTGATATCGCGTATGTATATCAAACGAAAGCAGAAAATATTTGCTTTCCGATAGAAATATTTGATCAAATTCCCTTTTCAAAATTGTTTTATAAATGTCCTTTCGAAAATGTGAAATTTAATATTCTTGAAAATTAAAACAAATAATTTGATATAACAAAATAAAAATTGTTATTGTCATGTAGAGATTCTTGCCTTTCAGTTGATACCGACAGAATGGTTACAAGTTTTAAACAAAATTTTTTTTAATAGTGCACTCATAAAATGTAGGTAGGTAAAATCAATTGTTATTGACAGTTAAAATAACTGCGTTTTCAGTTGAGAAGTTGTACTAATCGTACACTCAAAAATGTTGCACAAATACTAAATGACAGTTTTTGTATAGTAATCAGCAGTTGTTTATTTTAACTGTAATTACAGTTTTTTTCTATGTAAAACTAAAAACCAACTATTATGACAGTTATTTAAGAAAACAACCAACGAAAACTACTGTAATTTTGTAACATTTATTTAAAGCAATTATTTTAAATACCATAATAAAGAACTACGAAGACAGTATTTTTATCGTAAACAGTTATTTTTCTTAGTTATTTAAAAAATAAAAAATTTCGTTGATTTTTTTTTAAATTCTCATTTAGTTTATATTCGTTAATATTGCTATATTTTTTGTTTGCAAATAAAAGTCACAAAAATGTATTGTGTCTCCATTTGAAATTTTTGCTTCAAATTTCAAGTACGATGAAATTTTTTATATTTAATTGGAAAAAAATGTCTTTTATTAAAATATACTTTTATAATATCAAAAAAAAATAACTGTAAAAGCAGTAGATTTTACCTGTATTTTCAGTTGTTTTAAAATTTTAGTTTTTCCAGAACATATTTTGACTTTGTTCGTTATTTTTAAGGCATTTTTTTTGGTTATTTTCCATCTGCCAAAAATAACTACACTTTTAGTTATTTGGATGGTAAATATCTTTGCCGCCCTTTTAATTGCTTATTACTTTTTTTAAACCGTAATTTTCAGTAGATTCTACCAACAAACTTTTTTGAGTGTATTATTGTTACTATAAAAACCATGATGTGTGCAATAGTGTTGTGATAATAAAAATCTGTTTCTTGGCTTATTTTGAAGAAAAGACGTTCCGCAACGAGGCAAATTTCTAGGAGATTATATTTTCAGCTGCACTCATAAAAGTTTACCGGTAGAATCTACTGAAAAAAACAGTTAAAATATAGGTTAAGCAAGCGAGAAATGTATTTACATTTAAAATAACTAAACATGTAGTTATTTTTAGCTGTTGAAAAGTAATTTACATACGACAAACTATGTAATAAAATTAACTGATTAATTTTTACTACAAATATTTTAAAACAACTGACAAAGTAGATAAAAATTACTATTGTTTTGCAGTTACTTTTTTCTAATATTATAAAAGTATGTTTCGGTAAAACAACAACAATTTTATATATATATAAAAAAAAAATAATACGTAATTACTTAGTAGGGCAAGGAATTCCATGCAAATGCAATGTTTTTCCTCGGTAGTCCAAAACTAATATGGACTAAATATGGATCCGAATCATCAAATTTCATTGCATTGATTTGTAGTGGCATATTTCTGCATATCTTGACTACAAATGCATATTTGGTACATTTTTAATGCATTTAAACTTTTTAATTCATATTTTTCATTTTTTGTAACATTTTTGTAATTTTTTAAAAAATTAAAAAAAAATTGATACATTTTCATACATTTCATAATTCAAACAAAATATTATTTTTTTAAGAGATTTTTTTGTTATTTTGAAAATATAACATTCTTAGAAATCTTTATTTTGTAGAAAAAAATTGGTTTAAGTGAATATTTTTTGTGTCTTTAATGCATATTTTTGCTTTTTAATTGCATTTTATATGCACATATTTTTTTCGATTTTTAAGTGCATAGAATTCCCTGCCATAATAATTACCAGCGCAGCAACTTTCATGCACTTAACAATTGAAAATATGCACTTAAAATATGCAGTAAAAAATGCAAAATATGCACTTAAATGGAAATACGCACTAAAAACCGAAAAATATGCACTGAAGATCCAAAAATAAAAGCTTAAAACCGTAAAATTTACTTTAAATTTATCGATTTTTGAAAATCATATTTATTACTCGAGAGCGTTTGGTTAAAAATTAAATCCACGTCTAAGTAGATGACAACAACTTGATGTTTTTTTTTTTTTTTTTAAAGAGAAGCAACACTCAGGAAATTCTTCCTATTAACGTGTGGCTTCCTTAGAAAAAGGGATAGAGAACAAATGAAAGGTGGTGAAAGATAAAGGGCTTCAAATATGGCAACACTGTAATTGCGCGAGTTATTGAAAAATATGCAATAAAAATCATAAAATATGCAAAAAAATATTCACTTAAAAGCTAAATATGCAAAAATAGGCATTTATAACAAAATATTCAACAACAAATCGATGCCATTTTGTTGCAAATTCTTTGATTCGGAAAAGTATTTGGTCAAAATCATTTTTGGATTAATGACTACAAACTTGCATTTGCATGAAGGCGCTGCCCTGACAATTACTAATTCGTGTTTGAAATTTGCAGTAAAAATTACAACAGATCCTCAATTATTTTGTTTTTATGCGTTCCCGTGTAAAAAAGTTTAGATCTGATCAGATCTTTGTGGATCTAAATAGATATGATTGAATCTAATTAGATCCTGTACCAGATCTCATCAAATATGATCAGATATGGCATATGTGACAATACCTTATGGCAAGATCTGATCAGATCTGGTGCCAAATCTGTTCAAATCTAAAGTGACAATTGCGCCAGATATGCCTAATTAGATCTGGTAAGATCTACTAAGATCTGGCCAGATATGCCTAGATCTGATCAGATCTAATTAGATCTCAAATTTGTCCCCAATTTTCAGATCTAATTAGATCTGTTAAGATCTACTAAGATCTGGCCAGATATGCCTAGATCTGATCAGATCTAATTAGATCCCAAATTATCCCCAATTTTGAGATCTAATTAGATATGGTAAGATCTACTGAGATCTGGCTGATCTGATCTTTTTTCACGGGTTGGAAATACATCAAAATTTTCTGATATTTATTTGTAAACTAAAGTGTTAATTCATAAACGTGTTATAAAGTTAATGGAGGTTTACAAAACCATTTTTTCATATAAAATTTGTTTCATAAACCTTCTATAACTTTATAAAGCGTTTATGAATTAAGGGGTTAGAATACAGCAACAATAACAAACAAAACTAAACAAGAATAAAAAAAAATTATGGATGATAACCGGAACGATGTGGTTATCGGTAAGAATAACACTATATCAGATTATTTTGGTAACGTTATTTTAAGGGTCACGCTATGTCATTTATTTCGGTATCGATATTTTAAGGATAACGGTACACACACAATATATTTTGCATAACCGATTGAGATTTATTTGAAAAGTAATAGGTAAATTTTGTTTTCAATTGAAGAATCAATAAAAATACATTGAAACATATTGTTTAACTTTTTTTATCAGTCAATAAAAAACAAACACCAAAAAATATGTATCGTCTGTAGGAGTTGATATTTTCAGTCAAATGTTTTATTTTTAGAAAAAAACATTTTAAATAATTTCGTTGTTTTCTGTTTTAAAACAAAAAATTCAAATATTTTCGGTTTTCTTTTTTATTCAAATAGCTTATTTATATATGAAATTATTTCAATTCAAATTACAAGAAATTCTTTACTCATACACACAAACATAGCCAATAAAAATATGAACGTGTGTGTTGTTTGGTAGTGTTTTGAAAATTCAAACAAAAAAAAAAAAACTTTCAAATATGAAAAAAACAAACCACAAAATCGTTGTTTTTACGTTTTGTCAGTTAAAAATTGATGATAGTTTTAATAGACTTTTCAATTATTTTTATTTCTTTCATGGATTGTTTAAACAATGTTTGAAAATAAATAGCAAAATGGTTTGAATATAATGATAATTCAGTAGTACTTTTTTTAATTGTGTTTTCAATTAATTTAATATATATTTTAGGTTGTTTTTAAAGATAAAATATTGTGAGTGTAGTAAATTTGGTAATGATATTTTAGGGTAAACAATATTTTGATTATTTCGGTAATGATATTTTAAGGTTAATGGTTTTTCAGTTGTTTCGGTAACGGTATTTTAAGGGTAAGGGCAGTCAGTTATACCGAATTTTTGGTTTTTCAAAAAACCAGCGAGAAAAAACAAAACCAATTTGTCAATTTAATGCTCAACAAATACTCAATAATCACGTGCAATTACCAAAAGCAGAAAATTAAAAGTACACTCACATCAAAGGCTAGTTTATGTATGGATTAGAATCGTCTAAAAATTTTAAGAATAAGAGATTAATCACAACTGGGTCGATTGTCAAGCGACGACAGCAAAAGTCGTCGCGATTAATTTAAATTCGTCCGTCGACATTTTTTGACGTTTAGAAAAAAAGGAAAGCAAAACAAGAATATGGTTGTATTGGTTTTGCCACAATTCTTAAGCAATTTAATTGGTTTTGCATTAATTATTGTTGTTTTACATTTTATTGTATTTAATTTTAGTTTTTTGCACTAAATTATGTATCTTTATTTACAATTATATTTCTCCTGTCAAAAAAATAATTTTTTGGTGAACAAAGTACGAATTTTTGCAACTCTAATACGAATTTCTACAACTCTGTTCTAATGGCAACCATTTTATTAATTAATATAATATTAAAAATATGACAACAATTTGACAAATATTTTGAGTGTGTCGTCATGAAAATAGAATAGATTCTATTACGACGACAAATCGCCGGACGACATGGCAACATTTTGCTTCCCATACAAAATATATGAAAAAGCAATTCTTGTTGTCTTTATCGACCCAGTTCTGATTAATCTCTTAAATGTCCAATTTCCAGCAATTGAGTATATTAAAAAAGAAAACATTGCGGTAATTTCAATGCTATTCGATTTGGTTAAATATTATTTTTTATACCAAATTCGGCTTCAAGACAATGATTTTACTTGAAAGTTCTATATTTTATGAGTAAAATGCAATTTTTAACATTTTTATTTTATTTTTAAAAATGGAAAAGTAAAACAATCTTAAACAAATTAGTGGTAGATATTACAAAAAAAAAAAAAATTTTGGTCTAGCCAGGACTTGAAACCGCGATCAGCTGTTTGGAAGTCAACTGTATCCAAATCACTACTTAGAATCACTTTAACAGTATTCTTAGAATCAGTTTAAGAACATAAGGATAACTTTGATGGCATTCCATTCCATTTCGTTCCAATTTTTTAGTGTTTCAGTTCAACCCGTTCCCATTCTATTTGGCTCCACATGTCTACTCTTTCAATAATATTCATTTCCCAATTTTAGTTTTACAATTTCACTCGTTCTCTTATTTCAAGTTTGTATCATAAGAGGTTGGAGTAGATCGTTAAGGGAGGTACTTTTCTCCTATGGGCCCCCCATTTTTAGGTGTTTCTTGAAAAGGGGCTTAAACGATCCATAATAAAGCAGCTATAGGGTTAAAATGTTATGAGAAAACAATATATATATATACATATATAATTTTATTGTGGACATCGGAATATAGATTAAAGCTCGGAAATAGTAATAAAAGTCGGCAACCAACTTCCTTTCGGTAGTTTTACAGTCCTAAAAGTTCGTATGCAATTGTTGAACGAATCATACAATAAAACTCTAGATCAGAAAGCCAAAAGTCGGACGTGTAAAGCTCCAAGGCCACAAAAAAAAATAAAACCAAAACTGTTGAGCCGATAATTACGTAACGTACCAAAATATCTGGCGTTCTAGAATATCTGACTTAGCCAATAACATATAGACCTGAATCCGAATCAGATCTATATGTATTAGGGCGGGTCAAATTGTATGGATAAAAATTTTTTGATATTGCGTACTCGATTTTTCGAAAGCTTTTAGCATGGGGAAAAAAAGTTCCACTACGACATATCAAAAAAATCATTTTCGAGGCTCCCAAATTTAAATATTTTGCAATTTTCTAATAAATGCTAGATTAGCGCCATCTTGAGGTGGCTTTTTGAAACAACTAATAAAGTTGTAAACAATATAACATTACAACCTTTCCAGAAAGGTATTACTTATGAAAATCGGATGAAAAATGTGGCAACTAGAGGTAAGAGTATATAAGTAAAATTATTTTCTCCTAGTTGTCATCAACATCATTTCTCATCATTATCATCATTTCATCATCAAGCAGAAAATAATTTTACTTATATACTTTTACCTCTAGTTGCCACATTTTTCATCCGATTTTCATAAGTAATACCTTTCTGGAAAGGTTGTAATGTTTTATTGTTTACAACTTTATTAGTTGTTTCAAAAAGCCACCTCGAGATGGCGCTAATCTAGCATTTATTAGAAAATAGCAAAAAATTTAAATTTGGGAGCCTCGAAAATGATTTTTTTGATATGTCGTAGAAGAACTTTTTTTCCCCATGCTAAAAGCTTTCGAAAAATCGAGTACGCAATATCGATTGCTAAATCGACACACCCTAATATGTATGTATGTTATATTGGGTACAATTAATTTGTACTGGTGTTTGTTGATGATGGTGTTCCGCTAATCTCCAACTTGATAGCAATTCGCCGAGATTTTCATCAGTTTGTGTCGGGAGAAATTCTTACAGTTGACAGTGTAGACATCGGTTACTAAATGTTAAGAGCCTTTCAGTGGCTTTTTTGTCTAGTCCCTAGTAGTGCTGGTAAATTCGCTTATTTTTCAATACTACTCAGTATTTTTAATTTGGATAATACTCAAAATTTTTAACGGTTTTTAAATTAAAAAAAAAATTTATTCGTTGTATAATTTACTTGTAAAAATTGTATCATCTTTCTTTAATTTGAAAAATAATTTAAACAGAAAGACATACTAATTTATGATCTAAGATCGAACTAAAAATGTTCATTTACCAAATAAAAGATCAACTATACATACCCCTCATTCATTTTTTAAAATTTTGAATTTTAGATTGGGAGCCCTCTACAGTTGTTTGAACCTGCCAAAAATATTTTACTTAGGCCCACTTTCTATTTCGCCTATTTTAATTAAATTTTCGTTCCCGAAATATGGCCCAAATCGTAATGTTTGTTTTTAAATTTTTTGCTTGTTTTGCTTAAATCCATCGGGATTATATAACTTAAAAAATTTCATAAGGCTTGAGTATTGCCAATAAATCCTTCTTTTGTTCTTAAAATTCTAAACAAAGTTTTTTTTTTTTTTTGTAAATTCTTTGGAGTTTTGATGTCCTTTATAAAGGTTTAATAGCACATGGTTGCCACTTTCACGTGTATGTTTGTAATTCGATTTATAATATCTAAAGTTTGCCACGCACTATAATCACATTCCTCATCTACTAAGCTCTTATTTAATTCCAAAATCTCTACATATTTATTTATTTTTTGTTTTTGTTTTTACAGAAACTATACATTTTACTGATAGCTGCATTGGCTGCTGTCAGTGTCTCTGGTGATGTTTCACATTTAGATACTGATTTGCAAGAAGATGGTTATCACTATAAACTGCCAACAGTGCCATTCCCCCAACCACCGTCCGGTAATGGTATAGAAGACAATGATTATCAACCACGGGAAGAACAACCTTCAGGCCCTTCGCCTAGTTATGGACCACCAGCTAAAGAACCTTCAGGCCCTTCGCCTAGTTATGAACCACCAGCTAAACAACCTTCAGGGCCTTCATCTAGTTATGGACCACCAGCTAAACAACCTTCCGGTCCTTCACCTAATTATGGACCGCCAGCTCAACAGCCATCGGGCCCATCGCCTAGTTATGGACCACCGGCTGGATCTACACCTTCAAGACCACAAACACAACCAACTAGACCAAGACCAGCAGAACCTCAAGGACCAACTGGGCCTGCACCAAGTGGTCCGGGATCAAGTTATATACCACCAGAATCACAACCTGCTGCTCCTTCTCCCAGTTATGGACCACCACAATCTAAACCCCAACCCGCTCCTGCACCTGGGCCTAGACCTCAACCTGGAAAACCTGCTCCAGAACCATCCTATCCAGCTCCTGGAGCCCCATCTCAACCAGATTGTGCACCAGCTGGACCTCAAAGACCAGGTAGCCCCGCTCCTCGTCCCCAGCCAGGATGCCCAGCAACAGAACAACCAGCAAGTCCAGCTCCTGGATATCAACCAGGACGTCCCGCTCCAGGGCCTCAACCTGGCCAGCAGGGACGCCCAGCTCCTGGGTCCAAACCTGGTCAAGAATATTTGCCTCCAGATCAAAATCAAAAAAGGCCTGGAGCTCAGCCAAGACCCCAATCACCAGCTAGTAAACCACAGCCTCAGCCACAACCAACTGAGCCAATTCCTACACAGGCTACACCTTCCAGACCGGCTACCGAATATGGACCACCTAAACCCGGAAGCCCAGGTCCTGGACCTACCTTCCGGCCCAGACCTCAACCAAAACCAGACTGTTCTCAACCTGGCACACCCGGCTGTCCACCTCCAGATTGCTCAAGACCTGGACCACCACAACCAGGATGCCCGGCCCCTGAGCCCGATTGCTCCAGACCCGGAACACCCGGCTGCCCTCAACCAGATTGCTCCCGTCCCGGAACTCCTGGTTGCCCAACACCTGACTGCTCTAAACCCGGTACTCCTGGATGTCCACAGCCTGATTGTTCGCAACCTGGTACTCCTGGTTGCCCACAACAACCTGGGCGTCCAGCACCACCTCCAAGACCGGCACCCAGACCACAACCGCCAGCACCCAGACCACCACAAGGACCAGCACCTAAACCTCAACCCCCATCTGATAAACCGGGTTTGGAATACTTGCCACCACAAGGTAATGAAGTTGAAGGCGGGTCCAGACCACGTCCAGGTGCAAGACCACCAACAAAACCACAACAGCCTTCATATCCAGGAACACAATCTACACCAGCCCAGTCAGATTCATCCTACCCAGCGGCTCAACCCACTCAACCCGCACCATCATATCCAGCTCCTGGGCCAAAACCCCAACCGAAACCAGTCCCACCACAACCATCATACCAACCGAAACCACAGCCACCAAATCAGCCCCAAGGGCCATCATATCCTGCACCACAACCTACACAAGAACAACCTTCATATCCCGGAGAAGCTCCTGGAACTGGTGAAGATTCTGGTTCATTGGGTCCAGATGGTTATAATTACAACAAACCCAGTAATCCTTTTACCTACTAAAACAACAAAAAGGCTAAACTAGATCTATATACTCATTGTAATGTAATACATGTAAGACAACGATAAAAATAATAGGGGTTTTCATATAAACTCGTATTGTACCCGTAAACGGTGTAAATCTGGTATGTTCATGTTAAACTCTAATATATAAGAAATATGGTTTGTATTTACAAGGCATTTACGAGTTATAATGGCTCCCCTAATATAAAATCCCAAAACAAAAACGATTACAAACTCAAGTACCTTGAAATTTCCATTATTTAAAACAAGAAAAAAACTAAAATTTTATTTAAGTAATTTTTATATTTTGTAAACAAAATATTGTAAAAAATTTTATTTTGATAAAAAATAATAAATAATTTTTCTAAAAAAAAAAAACACCCAACAAATTTTTATTATTCTTAAATTCCATTAACATTTGATGACACTGTTGCAAGTATTCTTGACCTTTTGATCGTTTCAAGTAAGTATGACAGCTGTCAAGTTTTTTATGTGTTTTTTTGTTAACAATTTGTGATTTATAACAATGGTCATTACCGGCATATATTTAGAAGTTAGTTTTAGCCTGCCTTTTATGTACAAAATAACTAAAAATCTAGTGAATTTCAAGTTTATGAGTTTCTAGAAAAAAGTAGACTTAACCTCAACTAAATGATGCTACAACAACTACTAACTACTGACTGTACGTATGACTATTGTCATTGCTAAAGTGTTAAATTTAATTACTAACTACGTATTTATTATTAGAAGAAAAACATTTTGTGGGTCAGTGAGCAATAAAATTTTTCATAAAATGCATACAGGAAATAGTTATTAAATTTTTAAACATCTTTAATGATGTGTTTGCCGGAATAAAAAGACTGGTAAAAAGAGTCATTCGGTTTAATTTTCATAAAGCTAAAAAGCATATCTAATTGTATGCACTTAATAAAAAATTGCATTATTTCATTGGAAATATTAACAAGATTTTTCTACATCAAGCCGAACTATATAGTACATTATTGAAACAAAAATTCAATCTTTAGTCGTTGTATATAAATACTTAAGTAAAGTTGTTAATGTCGCAGATGTCACAATTTATAAAATCCAGTTGTATCCACTCTGCCGAAGTTGTAGAAATTCTCACCAAAATTACATTTTAAAGCTGCCTACACACTAGGGAACATACTTAAAAAAGAGAGCATTTTTTGTGAATGTGTGAGTGCGTTTGTGTGTGTGTGCGTGTTGAGAGCGTGCATTTCGTGTTTACAAAATTTTTTGATATTTTTTGTTCCCTCAACCATGTTCCCTAGTGTGTAGGCAGCTTAAAAAGTGTTTATGTATGTATATTACAAATGCCACTTGCTGAGCGTTCTTTTATAAATTCTTACTAGCGGACAAGTTTGCTGCGTTCTTAGAATGTCTTTAAGTATTAAATGAAGTTTGTTTTAGTTAAGTAGTTGTAGTTGTAAATACAATAATGAATACAAAATATAATATTTGTTGTTAATATAATATAAAAATGGCTAATACTTTATTGTAACACTAACGCATGATCAACCGTTTTCAGTCTCACCCCAAATAAATCATTTGATTTACCAAAACGTGAACAGGCAATATATAATTTCCTGTGAGAAAAGCATACATTCTCTCAATTTTGAAGGGCAAACCTTGTGATTTGTTCCTTTCGAACTGTATCCATTTGAATTGAAGAGAAAGTGGTTATCATTGGTATTCCTGTTAACAAGATGTAATAATATTCAGCAAAATTGTTGCTAAATTCAGCAATGTAAAATGTCAATTAATTAATATTTAAACTTTTATCTCATTGCATCACTGATCAGATACAATGATTTCGGTTAGCACTTTTTATAAAAAAAGGCGATATTAGCGTGTTTTTTGATAAAATATTTTGATGAAATTTTATCTAATTTGAACGGTTTATTATTATTTTTCAAGCAACAATAATATGATATTCAGTTGTATTTCCCATATTTAGTTCCGGATCTGGATCGGAAGAGTTTGAGGACATTCCCCAAACTAACCAAATGTCTCCATACTAAACATTTAATCGAAAAAATGTCCCCGTAGCATGTGCTGTGCATACATATAAATATATACATTAGACTGTCCCTTAAAATAGCGATTTGTCGATTTTCGTTCATTACACCCCCCAGTTTTATTGGAAATGGTCCCAAATGGAAGAAATCAATTTTTTTTTTTTGGAAAACGTTAACCCGTGCCGATAGTTGGACGAAAATGGCCCATTTTGGAAAAAAAAAGTATATTACCCCGGGTAAAAATCTTAATATGGTGTCATATATAATTATGTCTTATTTGATAAGTCCCCATATACAACGACATACAACTTGATCCGAAAAATGGGTCATCTACATGTGTCTAATTATCGAGCAATTCCATATGAAAACGATCAAAATTGGCAAATTTTTGGACGACCCCTCTCCGATTTTAAAATAAATAGTCTCAATCGATTGCCCAGCAAAAAATAATGTACCTACATATTTTTTTTTTTTTTTTATAGTGACTGGTTTAGTGGTGGTGTACACCACTGTCATGTGACAAAATTTAAGAATTCTTCATAAGGGACCTCATTGAAAGTTGTTTTAAAAAAAACTACTAAGGCGATCGCAACGAGTGATAGCTCGTTGGAAAGGTATTGAATCAGGCTTTAATTGAAAAATAAAATTTTCCTAATTTTTCTCAGAAATTTACCTTTTTTCCCATGAAAATTTAATTTTCCCATGAAAATTAAATTTTCCGATTTTCCACAGAAGCTCCTAAATTTTCCGGCTAATTTTTTTCTTTTTTGGATTCCTTATAATTTTTGCTTTAAGAATCAGCAATAAAAAAATGGGCCCCGACTCCTTGTTTGGACAGGAGAGGAGCATTTAAGAGACCACCTTGTTCTCATTGTTTTTATATTTTTTATAATTGAATTATTTGTAATTATTTAACATTATTTTATTTTATTATTAAAAATACATTTTAAAAATTATTTTACAGTTAAAAATACATTTATGAAGAAAAAATCAATTTTTTTTAAGAGCCCCAAGTTGAGTTTGTAGTGAATATGGTCTGCCTGCCTTCACAAGATCGGCCATAAATCCATGGATAATAGCAGCAGTGGCATGTAATGGCACACCAAACCCGACTGAGGCTACAGGTCATAAAATGTTTTGTAAATTTTTTAAATTACCAGGTAATAAATATTTCGCCTAAAATGACACGTGCAGAAACAAGTCATAAAACACGGATTTTCCATAAATATGGCGAAATATTTATGACCTGGTAATTTAAAAAATTTACAAAACATTTTATGACCTGTGGTCGGCTTATTGGCAGTAATCAATTAAGTCCCTCTTTAAAAAACATTTTATGACCAGTAGTTCACGCAAATTTTCCTATTAAAGAAAAGCAAATATCGCTTATTTTTTTTACCTATTTTTTTACCAAAAAATAAATATAAATACTTCACACACTCTGAGTCAAATTTTAGTTGAATACTAAACGTGAAAGTGTTAAAGTGTTTTTTTTGTAAAGTAAAGAGTGAAGCTGTAAAGACAATTTAAAGTAAAATGAATAAATTTTGCTGCAATCCGTTTAACAAGAGTGGACATCGTTCGAAAAAGATAAAAGTATTAAAATTAACTGGTGTTTCGAAGCGATACATGAATGAATTAAATATACAATACGGTGAAGAAGCAGAATTCATTTGCCCCAAGTGTAAAATCGATTTGTCTCAACAAGCAAATGCATTGAAACAAATGCAACCACAATCCGAGAGTGAAATGACAATTGAACAAAATGTTTCATCTGATAGTGAGGCAGACATTCCGATGGTCAATATGTCTTTGAGTCCTTTGAATGAGGCTATTACCACTTTAGGTGAATCGCCTATTACAAAAAGAAAGTTGCGAAGTGAAAAATACAGGAAAGAGAAAAAAGGCAAGGTTATGAGTGCAATCGCGACAATATTTGATGAAGGCTCTGATAACGAATGCAGTCAAGCAGATGACGTTGATGACGGCAAACAAATGATTGAGCAGTTGAAAAGAAAATTCAATTTAGCGACCACTTTTCCGGAGAAATATCTCATTTTATCTGTGCTGCCTCAATCATGGTCTATACGCAAGATTTCTGAACAGTTTCAAACATCTTTTTACATCGCGAGAAGAAGCAAAGAATTAGTTCGACAGAAGGGCATATTGGCGACTCCCACCAAGAAATTTGGCTCAAGGACCCTCAGCGAAGCAACGGTGAAATTGATTCAAGATTTTTACTGCAATGATGACAACAGCCGCGCCTGCCGAGGTACACGTGACTATGTTATCACACGTGAAGATGGAGAAAAAGTACACAAGCAGCGCAGATTATTATTATGTAATCTATCCGAAGCATACCATCAGTTCAAAGAGAAATACCCAGCAGAAAAAGTGGGATTTTCTAAGTTTGCCATCCTACGACCAAAAGAATGCGTGTTGGCATTAGACAGGCACGGAACGCATTCAGTCTGCGTTTGCATGTTTCATCAAAACATCAAATTAATGTTCTTTCCATGCAAGAAATTGAAAGTATTTCACGGTGAAATTGAAACATATAGGGACCTCCTGTCGAAGTCGTTGTGCGCATACCCCACGGAAAATTGTCATCTGTCCAAATGCGACAATTGTCCGAAGATTGACGAGCTAGAGCAATATTTGGCGGAAAAGTTTGAACAGCTGTTAATTCATGAGGTGCATTTCAAACAGTGGATAACACAGTACAACAGCCAATCTGGGGGGTGAGAAATTCCAAGTCAGGGTGATGGTACTAGGTCAGTATAGTAAAACCCTCAAAGGGTTTGGCGTTCGTATGTGTCTTTTTTTTATGACCTTTTAAATTTTTTCCTTATCTTGATGTTTTTTCGCTTAGTTGTAACATTTTGGCAAAAACGTAGTTTAACATAACTCGAGAACCACTTGTCCGATTTTGATGAAACAAATTTAGAAAAATTTAGAATTACAATTTCTTTAATCCGTTCATATAACGTTTTTCTTTATAATCAACAGTTTTGCCGGTAAAAATAAATTTGTGGAGAAAAAAAAATATTTTTTTGCCTAAAAATTAAATTTTTTTTTTTTAAATTCATAAAAAATCCAAAACGGAAAAAAGGATCAAGTGTTATTAATTTCATGTAAAGTCACATAACCTATAAACAAAATTTAACGCGTTCTGCTTTTATTTACAATTAAGTGAAGGTATCCCATTTTGACAAGAATATTGATATTTGTTTTTATTCAAAAAAGTGTCATTTATCGCCTTTTTCATAAATTTTCCCCAATAACTCCAGACTTCTGGCCATAAACTACTAAAAAAATTAAGTAAACATTTTTATAATTTTTTATTTTTATTTTATTTATTTTTATTTATTTTAATAAATATTGCCTAGACTTTTTCGATGGTGGTTGTTCGGGACTAGTGGCATCGCATTCATCGCTATCATCAGTTTCTGAACCACACATAATGTCAATGTGTGACTCCACTGTTGGCCCTTCTGCATCTCCTGAAAATTCTTTATCATCAAGATCATCCTTGTCTTGCCACACTAACTTACTCCACCAGCAAATTTCCGCAATTATTGCGGCGACTTTTTGCCTCTATATCTGTAAGTTTGTAAGCTGTGACTTTCACACCGGGTGCCAACAAATTGTTTGATTTCAAAATGGAAGCCAGCTCTTCCGATTTATGCTGTGTTAATTCCAACTTGGCAACAATTGAATCAAGCTTATTTTGATTTATTAAAATTGGCTCATTGGATACTGATGGCTCATATGGGGAATCATCACGTGCATGATATGTCGGAGCAGTCGTAGAAGAGAAAATATCTGGGCTAGAAGCTTTTGGCACAGGAATGTGGTCCGAATGAGGCAATGGTGTTGCGGCACTTGCAACACCAACGTAATTATACGATTTTCTTATCCTTTTTGCGGCTCCTTTATTCGCACATGCATAGCAATTCAATGGATTGTGACCTTCGCCAGGATTAGTCCAAGTCATTGGGATACCGAATGGCATACTTTCACGTCTTCTATTTTTCCAATCCATTAGACGGTTGTAGCAGCTTTTACACACTATATTTGGTACCCAATTTTCGTTCACTATAACATTTTGGTTAAAGTACATCTCGTATGTTTGAACAAAATCAGTACTGAAATTTCCCCTTTTTTTATGTGTTGAGACATATTGACTACAGCAGTAGCAAAAGCTATTTATATCTGGCTTGCACAGTTCCATATTCTGTTCTCTTTTTAAAAACTGGAGAAAAATCACTTTTACTGTTCGCGTTCGTCGGCACTTGTTGAATGACAAAAATCACAGAACCAGTGTGAGAAAGAGAAGAAGTATAATGACAATGCATATTTTATGTGAACATTACAGAACCAGTGTTGCCACATCAGTATTTCTCTTTTAGTACAGTAGAAAAATATGAGAGAGTTCGGCTTGTGAGTGTCAATGTTTTCTCCAAATAATGTTGTACATATCTCGAGCAAATTTTTGAAATTCATACATTTACCTAATTGTGAATAAATGAGAAACGCGTGCATCGATTTTCATGATCTATGCCTTTTTTTGCTCATGAGTTATGTGACTTTACGCGAAAGTAATTAGTTTTGGCACTTTTTTCCATTTTGGATTTTTTATGAATTTAAAAAAAAAAATATTTAAATTTTTAGGCAAAAAATACTTTTTTCCCTTCATACATTCATTTTTAATTTCGAAAGTATTGCACATATAGGAAAACGGTATAGAAACAGATTAGAGAAATTGTAATTCTAAATTTTTCTAAATTTGTTTCATCAAAATCGGACAAGTGGTTCTCGAGTTATGTTAAACTACGTTTTTGCAAAATGTTACAACTAAGCGAAAAAACATCAAGATAAGGAAAAAATTTAAAAGGTCATAAAAACATACGAACGCCAAACCCTTTGAGGGTTTTACTATACTGACCTAGTACCATCACCCTGACTTGGAATTTCTCACCCCCAGACAATAATCCCAAAAATGTTCCATAGTGTAATTAGCAGCGGCAGATGTTCCCTTGAGACCGTGGTAAAGCAGATTCCGGAATTCATCGAGGAATTCGGATTCAAGTTGAATGAACTGAAGGCGCACCATTTCATATCCGAGATGCAATCGAAATTTCTAAAGGAAAGTAAGGAGAAATTAGCCCAAAATGAATTCATTGTGATAAGCGACTTTGCCGAGAATTACACTTTTCTCGTTCAGGATGAAATTCAGGCTTATCACTGGGCAAACGACCAGTGCACGGTGCATCCTTTTTGCATTTATTTCAAAAACCTTGTTGTTGTCGCGGAGAGTTTAGCTCATAATTATGTGTCCGTTTATTTATTTCAAATGAAACTGTTTGAATTCTTAAGATCAAAATTCGATGCAATCGACAAAGTAACGTTTTTCTCAGACGGCGCGGCTTCTCAGTACAAGAATAAAAAAAATTTATTCAATCTTTGCATAATTGAAGAAAAACAAAACTGCAAGGTCGAGTGGCACTTTTTTGCGACGTCCCACGGTAAGGGCCCATGCGATGCGTTAGGGGGAACCCTAAAACGCATGGCGACTAAGGCAAGTTTGCAAAGGCCATATACTGACCAGATCTTAAATGTACAACATTTGTTTTCGTGGATTCAAAGCAAGGAAATTGCCATTAACACAGTTTTATGCACTCAAAAAGAACACGATGCCATGGAGCGACGAATTCAAAACAGATATAATAATGTCAAAACTATAACTGGAACGCAAAAGTTTCATTGCTTCATACCAAATATTTCTGATATGTCAATTAATGTAAAGCGGTACTCTTCGTCTGCCGACGTGCTAAATTTAAAGTTACTTTAATTTTATAATGATGCCAAGACAATTGAAATTTTTAATAAATATTGTAATTAAGTATAAGCAGCAAAATAAGAAAGATTTTTTCTTCATAAATGTATTTTTAACTGTAAAATAATTTTTAAAATGTATTTTTAATAATAAAATAAAACAATGTTAAATAATTACAAATAATTCAATTATAAAAAATATAAAAACAATGAGAACAAGGTGGTCTCTTAAATGCTCCTCTCCTGTCCAAACAAGGAGTCGGGGCCCATTTTTTTATTGCTGATTCTTAAAGCAAAAATTATGAGGAATCCAAAAAAAAAAAACAACTTTCAATGAGGTCCCTTATGAAGAATTCTTCAATTTTGTCACATGACAGTGGTGTACACCACCACTAAACCAGTCACTATAAAAAAAAAAAAAATATGTAGGTACATTATTTTTTGCTGGGCAATCGATTGAGACTATTTATTTTAGAATCGGAGAGGGGTCGTCCAAAAGGTGATCGCTTTCATATGGAATTGCTCTATATCAAATTAGATATAATTTTATACAGTTTTATCCGAGATTTGTCCATATCCTGGACATCATATTATATCTAATTCGATATAAAAATATCTGATTTTATATAATTTTGTCTGATAGTAGGTATACTTTTTATGCATAACTAATAGCTGACATTAAAATTTGTATAGTTTGAACAATTTTACAGGCCCAAATTTTATAACATAAAATAAAAATTTAGTTGAATGCTTTTGTCTTCTAAATCGTACGAATCATTTTTTAACATGATTTTACATGAAAAAAAATCACGTGAAAATTATTTGGCTACCCGAGTAAAAAAGAGTATATATAAAATATATTTTTTAATATTAAAATATATGATAATATAAAATATTGTATGCGACCTTATATGTTTTTATATGATGATATATTAGTTACCATTACCAAGTATGTGGTTACATAACCACATATCTGGTAATGATTTTCTACACTGGGGTGTTTTTTTTAATTCATTTTAAAGATTTTTTAAAATGCTTAATTTGGAGATGTCGATTGATATTTGTACCATGCAATAGTTGATATTAAAGAAAAAAAAAAAATAAATTGGAAAAACGATAATTCGAGTTTGTGTTTGTAGCGACTGCTCTCCAGGATATTTTACAAAAATTGCTCATTTTATCAAAAATTTAACAAAATTTGAATGTTTTCATCAAATTTTACACAGTTTTCGGAAAAACATTACTTAGAATGGGTTAGACTATAATTATCTTTATATTTGTTTAAAAAATCTTTAACTCTTAGGGGCGTGGGGTCAGAAAAGACCCATGAAACTTAATATTAATTATGACTACGATATTGTAAAGCCATTAAATTGATAAAAAAAAAGATAACAATTGGACAAAAATAATTATTTTATGTAACGTGATCTAGATGGGGTTAATTTTTGTACGTTTGGCCAAAAACGACCCACTAGGAAATTTACCGAATAACACCTTTAATAATTTTCGGAAAAATATCACTTTAAATGAATAACAAAAACATTTTTCATACTTGATTAAAATGATTATTTTGAGCAGGTTGATCCATATAGGGTTAATGTTCTCACTTTTCACAGAAAAAAGACCCACTAGGAAATTTACAGAATAACATTTATCAGATTTTTATTAAATTGGGTTATGCGATAGAGGGTGCAAAACTAACGAACAAGCGCAATTCTCTATAGCCCCAATTTTATTTTTAAGGGTTAAAAAGGTAGGGTCAAAAGTGTCCGTATGTTAATAGCAGTTTTAGTTTTGTAATCGTATTATATTCTAATTAAAAGTTTTTGTTTATTATGCATTTATTGCTTTCTATTTGGAACATATTGTTTCCATCACATTGAATTTGTGATAAAACGCGGAAAATCGCGAATTTCAAAAAACTCTGAAACACGTGTTCGCTTAAATCGTCTATAGATTATGATATGTAAGTTTGACATTTCAATCACAAATATTTCCGTACAAAAGAGTCAAAAAATTTGGACATGTGAGGTTATGCTTGAACATATTATATTAGAGTGGTCCAAAAACAGAAAAAGTTGGAATTTTCACGTTCCACAACCCTACAAATATGCCACTTTGAAAAAAAATGTGGTCTGATCAAAAAAATCACCAAAAAAGTTTTGTTTAAAGGCAGCACATCGCAATTGAAGTTTCGAGGTAGTACTTGTTCTATTATTTTTAATTAATTAAAAATAATGGAAAAAATGAGAAAAATTTAATATAATTATTATGATCGCGACATATCAAATCTAATATATTTTTAGGTGTACATTACGAATATGAAATCAAAATTGAAATCGGAGTCGCGGATTTCGCGAAATTTGAAAATTTCATACAAAAAATGATCAACTTGGATCAGAATGTTTTCTTATATTTACCAATATGAAAATTTCGTTTTTGCATTAATATATATCTGTGGAATGTCCTATTATGTGAGATAAGGTTTTTGGTAGCAATAAAATAATAGCGAAATATTAAAAAATGTCAAATTTTAAGTTAATTTGCAAGGATATCTGCTATCCTTTTTAAAATTAAAATCAGTGTTATATATAATGAAGATCCTTGGTAAGTAAATTGCAAAAGTATAACAAATTGCATTTTTCGATAACACCGTTTATAGGTAATTAGGAAAATATCTCAAAAAACTTGAGTTTTTTTGAAATTTCAAAAACCGCGAATAATTCATAAACCACACATTTTTTTTAAGTTTCGATTGCTGATTCATAATTTTCGTTAAAATGAAGATCAGATTTGAGAAATTTGCGCATACAAGGTAAAAATAAGTTGAATTTTTAATTACATCTTTTCGGAAAATTTCGAAAATTTGACTAAAATATGAATTTCTGGTATAAATTTAAAAAAAAACCGCGAATTACTTAAAAGTTACTTAATTTTTTTAAGATTTGATTTCAAATTCCTTATATTCACATAAATTAAGACCAGATTAAAAAAAAAAAATATTAAATAATAGCGTACAGGTTAAGAAATAATTAAATTTAAAGTCAACCCTACTTTTTGTATAAATTACTCTAGAGATAATTCTTAAAAGACAACTTTTTGTGCTACCTCTAAATAACAGCGGATTTAACTGAAACTTGTCACAGAGAGTTTTTAGACATTAAGGAATAGGGGCAACATTGTGGAGATCGCGAATTCCAACTTTCATGTTTTTTTGGACTACTCTAATATTATATCTACCGCTATACGAGCGTCTAAAAAACCTTTAATATGATACCCATATTGAGTATGTTGTCTTCAGCTAAGATCCAATTTTCTTACAAAAACTAAAAAAAAGACCTTTTTTAAAAATGGTCCAGCTCGTGAGATCTCATTGCTGGACCCGAAATATTTTGGGAATCATCATAAAACAAACCAAGGTTTATTTTGAGGAGGCACTTTTTTTTACTTTTTTTCTGTGCATATAAGGTGAGTTGCTCTAATATATATATTTGAATATTTGTGGATCTTAGAAATGAAACTAGAGTATAACATTGTAAATTTTTGAAAGAAATATTTTATTTTTTACGATTTTCATAATTTATTTAATTTTAACCCTACAATGGTCTGAGGAAATTGCAATTACCAAAATATTTTCCAACCGATTTTGGATTTTTATACATTACCAGAAATGGAATTCAGTCAAGATTATGATTTTATTTACATTTGGGGGAAATGTCTTTTAGTTGATCTGTTATTTAAGTAAATTAATGTTCTTTTAGTTTGACTCAAGATCATAAATTAATATCACTTTCTGTTTAAATTATTTTCAAATCAAAGAAAGATGATACAATTTTTACAAGTAAATTACAAAGAATAAAAATTATTGAAAAAATTCAATAAGACCGGCAAAGGCAGAATGCGCATTTTCGGCTTTCGCTGCAAAGCCATCACCAGTGCCTTTCGCCTTTGAGTGGGTTAATATTTTGATTTTAAATAACAGATCAACTAAAAGACATTTCCCCCATTCATCTTAAACACATTGACACAGTGCAAAAATATAATTTAATAACATACATTTAAATTTAACGGTTCGTTGTAATTCAAAAATCTGTGTTTATCATACACAGATTTGAATAGAATCAGTTGAAATATCTTAAGAATTAAGGTTCAAAGCAAAAAAGAGTAATAATAACAAAAGGATAAAAATAGCATTGTTAAATTTCATGGATGTTAGTCTAAGTTGAGTTGTTGATAACAAACTCGATTTGCTTTCAACAGTCACATAAATAGACGATTATCAAAATATTAACCCACTCAAAGGCGAAAGGCACTGATGATGGCTTTGTAGCGAAAGCCGAAAATGCGCATTTTGCCTTGCTGGTCTTATCGAATTTTTTCAATAATTTTTATTCTTTGTAATTTACTTGTAAAAATTGTATCATCTTTCTTTAATTTGAAAATTATTTAAACACAAAGTGATATTAATTTATGATCTTGAGTCAAACTAAAATAACATTCATTTATTTATTTACATTTTTCAAAAAAAAAAACAGGTATTTAAGTGATTTTTTTCGCCTTGTAAATCGTATTTCAAACTTCAGGGCCGATGCGGCACGTGTTCCCGTTATCCGATCACCTTTATTTTTTGCATGGTGTATTTTTATACCCAAAGGTATATTTCTAGGGGGGGGGGACGGCCTTAAATCGCAAGTTGACATAATAAGGTCCACCCTAGTAATCATATTAAATCATATATCAGTATTGTCTTTATTGCAAATTGTTTATATAGGTATATAAAATTGACAAAACCGTTAAAAATTTTATATGTAAATAGATACAAAAAATATTTTTGATTTTATTTTATATATTACCATATATTAGTTAATATCAGAGGCAAGTTCGAAACTCATTTCATTACAATAAAAAATTTTTTTATATGTTTTATTTAATTTTTTCATTAAATTAATATTTTCTGAGCTGTTTTTAATTTAAAAAATCCAATTTAAAAAAATTAACATTTAAAATCATGACCCCGCTCGTAATGGCTTAATAAGTCTAGGCATGTTATATATTTGGTTTTGGTCCGATAAGTTTTGAGTGGAGAAATAAGCCATTGAATATTTGTATAGGTTATTTCCAGCCCCATAAACCCAACAAAAAAGAAGTGCATTGCCGTGCTAATAATTAAAATTTTATTTAAAATAAAAAAACTTAATATATTTAAAAAAAAAAAAAAAATTCTAAGTCCAAAGAAAATTCCCATATTTGAGAAAAAATTATCTACACCCGTATTCAAAATGACAAAGTGCATGCTAACTTGCTGCTAACTTTTTTACACACAAATTCCCATAAGGAAAAACTGACAGCTAGTTAGTTAGCATATGCTTTTTCACTTTGAATACGGGGCCTAATCTTTAAGGAATTCAACGATTACGGATTTTTACAATAACGTCTTTAATAGTTACTCATTACCAAAAGTAGCATGAGGCTGGTATAGTGTAGGACGTGAAATCCTTCGGCCCTCCAATACAAAGTTTTTTTTATCATCTGAATTTAATCATATGGTATTGTATTAACTTGTATCCAATTTGATCGGGACAAAACTCTGAAATAAGTTGATCATTTGATATAACTTTGTATTCTTGTAAATATAATTATATCCGATTTTATACAATTTAATATAACCATTTTTCGGATAAAATTTATCCACCCATGAAAAAATGTTTATTCAATTTAATTCGTAAAATGGATTAATTTAATTTGATGAAACAAAGTCTTAATATATCAATTAATATATTTTTGAGTATAATTTGATACAATTGTATCGGGATTTTAGTCTTATCTTATTGATATTTTTTATGCATTTATATATAAGTTATTTCATTCAAATATGATCATATGCATTCAATAAAAACACGACTTATTAAACTTTATCTAATTGAATAAATTTGATTAATTTTGAATCAAATTATTTTTTCATGGGCAGTTACATATTGCAAATATATTCATTAATATATAATTTTATATAAACTTTTTTACTCGAGTATCTGCTAATTTTTCTTTAATTTCGGCACTTTTAATATTTTTGTAAGCGTTTACTCTTATTTGTTCTCGAACCAACTAGTTCAGTTGAGAGATTCACTCTTTTCAAAGCAATGAACTAGATAGATTATTCTAATTCGGTCTTGCAACAATTTCTTGTATCTCTTTTGAATTAAATTGTTTGAAATTGAAATCAATTTTTATTAAATAGTAATATTTTTGTTCGAAATAATGAAAACATAGTAAACTTCATAAAGAAAAAATCTTTTTTTATTTTTATTATGTGCCCCACTGAAAAATATTAGTCTATTTTCTTCACAGGGTCAAAAAAGTCGCAAAAGCACTTAAGGGTTAATGTTCTAAAATTAAATTTTATATATATATTTGTTCCTTTTACTCCTGCAAGGAGCATAGGGCCGCATTAATTAAATTAAGAATATTATTTTTAGACCTGGAAAAATAATATCGGAAAGTTTCATCAATATTGGCTCACGAATATCTGTTATATTAATATGTTAAAAAAAATTAAAAACTCCTAAAATTTGACTTTCGACCTTACACAGGGGCAATTTAATGTATTTCTGTTTTACCCTAATTTTCAGGATTGAAGTACATAATCTTGTGTGTTATTATATTTCGGCCAAAATCGTGTGGAATTAAAAGAAGAAAAAAGAAAAACTTGCATAAAAGCTAAATAAATGACAAAAATTGCTGTTTTTATCGAAATCCACTGAAATAAAATCTCTACCCTAGTCAAATGAAAAAAGAAATTCCTACCATTTTTATAGATTTCAATCTCTAATATATTCTTAATAAAACCTAAAAGTCCAATCATTGTTTTTTTAAAATTTTTTTAAAAAATTTTGAAAAAATTTTGGCACTAATTTAAAAAGAGTTATCATAACACAATATAACAAAATATTTTTTATCTGAGTTTTTTGGAACTTATAGAATAAACAAATGTTTCTGTAGTAGATTATATCAATAAATTTTAAAATATGGACCAGAATTTCTTGATTAGTTTCTCGAAATCAAGATCTTTTAATGTTCTTAATTCGAATTAGTTTTAAAATATCAATACTTTTGGCAAAATGCACAAAAAGTCATATTTCCCGTTGTAATCACTTGTAATCAGTGCCGATGCGGCACGTCTCAGCAAAATCTCTCTAATGGATGCTCATTACTAATATCCAAATAATAAGCAGCAGAATTTGGGTCAACTACACATGTATAATTCGTTGTTAAAACTCATCACTTTTGTTCGACCAGGTCGTTTTTGTAAGTAGTTCTCCATATTCGCTGCAGAAAAAAATACACAAAAATTGTGCACCCACTTACCCGCTGCATTATAAAAACATATAAAATAAGTAGTTACCAAAATAAGAAGTTATTCGGGTGCTAACAAGCAGTTAAAAACTAAGTAGTTATACACTCAAAATAGTTTGTAGTTTAAATTTACTGAAAATGTAATTTAATATAAATGAAAAAATCACTTGAAAACCGGTCTACTGACTTTTCATTTAAATCAAAAGAACTTTTCATTTATTTTAAAATGTTAATAAATAAACTACAAAATCCTTAAAAAATAATGATTTTTAATTTATTTCGTTTTTTCCAATTTCGAAAAATTAACCACAAAATCCGTAAGAATAAATGATATTTAGTTTATTTCATTTTTTTAACTGACCTAGAAATCGAAAAGGAATTCTTTTTTTTTAACAAAACATTTTAAATGAAAATATTAACCGTAACAGAAAATCCGTATTAATATGTAATTTATTTTTTAAATAAACGAAAAAAACAGTTAAAAAATATATTTCTTTGTATTTTAACTGAATAATCATTTAAAAATAAATGTACGGATAACATTTTTAAATAAACTACAGTCAGTTACTGTAATAATATTTTCAGTGTAAGTTCTTAAAAAATAACGCTTACGTAGTTACCAATATCAAATTATTTTTGTAAGTCTGCGTCTAATAAAAATAACTAGAACTGACGCCGAATTATAAGCAGTAAAAAATTTTAGATTCATTATATACACTCAGAAAAGTTCTGCAGTTACTACATGACAGTTATTTGTGTAGTAATGCGGTTGTAGTTATTTTAACTACAATTGTAGTTAATTTACTTAGAACAAAATTTTTCAATGTTTTTGACAGTTATTTTTTTAAACAAACTACAAAAACTACTACATTGTAGTAACATTTATTTTATGTATTTATTTTGAATTTTATTTACAAATAGTTAAATTTTCAAGTGTGTGTGCACACACACGAAGCAAACAGGAGTATGTGTAGAAGCACTTGTTTAGAAATTTCTAGTGAAAGAATATGAGAAGAACATGTTTTCTCTTGTCTTAGTCATAAAACAACGCCAAAGAGTGAGGACGCGTAATACGGAAAAGGTTATATATTTTTTATTAAATTATTAAAATAATAAGGTAAGTTTTATAATATAAATTTATTTACGGGGAATGTTAAAAAAATATTGTATTTATTTTCCATCCCTTTCTACCTGGAGAAAAAAAGGAAGCCAAACAACAGCATATTTCATCCCTCACAGACGGACATGTACAACAATATCTTAATAGTGAAAAATAAAAGTGACATTAAGTGTGAATTTTGATTTCTCAATTTTAAATTTATTATAGAATAAAATTAAGTTAATAGTGTTTTTGTTTTTTTTATTAAATTAATAATTAAAAAAAAAATTTTTATCTATGTTTTTTTAACTACATTTGCAGTTGTTTGTACAGTTTTACAATAATTTGCATGTATGTTGTTTCAATTGCATTTGTAGTTGTTTTTACTACATTTGTCAGTTGATTTTTAACAGTTAAAAATTACTTCATATTGCAGTTAATTTAACTGCAAATGTAGTCTACACCTTTCTAAGTGCAAATGCAGTTATTTTAACTGTCATTTGCAGTTGATTCTAACTACATAATTCCCTGAGTGTAGCCAATTATTTGGTAATGAAAGTATTTGCTGGGGCCTTTCCAATATCCGATTATCCTAGTTTTTTGGGGGATGTATTTTTACACCCCAATAAATTTTTTCAGTGGGTAGCGCGGTCAATAATTCAAAATTTTTTTTGGAGACCCTAATGTATCCCACTTACATGTATCAGTGATGGTATTTGAGAATTTTCGTTTGGTGCCTCAATGATGCCAAAAAAGTGCCAAAAAAACTTCAAAAGTGCCAAAAAAACAATTAAGGAACATTTAATGTTTCAAAAAAAATATGTTCAGCTTTTATTTCAAATATTTATACATTTAGTTACTTTAACCCTTAAATGCATGGTGTAGCCATTTGGCAACATACCAGTTTCTTAATAAAAAACCCCACTTGATGCATAAAACCCAAATTTTGGGCATTGGGGCCCATTCTGCACAAAGTGCTCTATAAACTATAACTCAGATTTTTTAAACAGTAATAGGAAAAATCTTGGTTTTGTTTCGTATGTTTGTGAAAAATCTAAAACACGCGTTTTTTTTTACAAAATTCATCATCTTAAAAACACATTGACACGGTGCAAAAATATAATTTAAATAATATACATTTAAATTTAACGGTTTGTTGTAATTCAAAAATCTGTGGTTATCATACACAGAGTTGAATAGAATCAGCTGAGATATCTTAAGAATTAAGCTACACAGCTTAATTCTTAAGATAAGGATAAAAATAGCATTGTTAAATTTTGTTGATGTTAGTCTAAGTTGATTTGTTGATACGAAATTCGATTTTCTTTCAGCGGTCACATAAGTAGACAAACATTAAAATATTAGCCCACACAAGACGAAATACACTGATGATGGCTTTGTAGCGAAAGCCGAAAATACGTATTCTGTATTGCTGGTCTTATCGAATTCTTTCAAATATATTTTTATTCTTTGTAATTTACTTGTAAAAATTGTATCATCTTTCTTTGATTTGAAAATAATTTAAACAGAAAGTGATATTAATTTATAATCTAGAGTCAAACTAAAAAGAACATTAATTTACTTTAAAAAAATAAGAGATCAACTAAATATTCCCCCATTCAAAAAGCGTAATATTCAAAAATGTTTGTTTAAATATTTAAAGTGGTATTCTCGCAATAAAATTAATTTTGGCAACAATAAATGTATAATTAGTATTTCATATATTTTTTTTTGTTTCTTTTTTTTCATACACGTTAAAATAATCACAATTTAGCTATTTGGCAAAAAATCATATTTTTCAATAAAAATTAACTTTTTTTTAAATAAATTTTTTTGGTATTTTTCTTGAAATGTACACGCCTTTAGAAATCATATATAAAAAAATGGTTAAAATTGTAGAGATCATGCATTTAAGGGTTAAGAATAAAAAGACAAAAAAATAAAAAAAGGCGGGTAACTTATCTAAAAAGTAATCCGAGTTTAACATTACCTACCACAAATATTTATATAAAAATGCCATTCTTAACTATAGTAAAGCACTAAACTTACGTTATTTTAAGATAAGTTAGCAGGTCCAAGATTTTCAAAAAATTTTACAATTAAATTTGACAATACAATAGAATCAATTAAATACCAAAATGTTTAAATTGTCCCCGAAGAACTGGAAGGTGGTCCAAAAAATTGTAGATATTTTTAGTGTAGCATTTGTTTTTTAATTTTGCTACCCCTTCTTAATAGGCGTGGCTTTTAATGAAAAACCAGAGACATCGACCTTTTATCAAAATAAATAGAAATTTTCGTAAAAAAAGCCAAAATTCTATGGAGAGTGCCAAGGTGCCATTGAACATTCAATAGTGCCACATATGGCACTTTTGTGCCACTTTTACCAACAGTGACATGTATGTATAAAAACAACCGTCACCGCAGCCGCAGTCATTCAATTTGTATTTTCTCACCGCTGCGGAATTCGCAGCTGCAGCCGAAAAGTTGTATCTCTTCGGTTACAATTCACGAGGTTGTTTCTCTAATCCATGATATTATGTTTAGTTTTTTTTCTTTTTTTTTTTTTTGGAACGGGACGGTTAGACAAACTTTGCTTCATATTTGAGTTCAGGGATGGAAAACATGGTACAATTGTACTTGTTTTTGGTACATTTTGACCTTTGCTGGTACCGTGGTACTACCGCGATCCATTTGGTACAATTTCAAAATTTTGCAAACTTAAAATTTTTGTATATTTAGTTAGAATATTTTTGTATTGAAAGAACTTGCAGGACTGTAAAGATCTGAATAAATATTCGAATAGTAGAAGTGGACCAAAATCATTCAAACAAAATTTTGTAAATATTATCTAATAATAAGCTTTAAATGACAACTTTTGAGTCCAATGTTGCAAAAAGAAAACACCAAACCTAACTTTTTTAAACTACAAAAATATATTATTATTTTTCCCGTAATCAGCCCATCAACAAGCATCGTTTTAGTGCTTTTACTACATGAAATTCGAGAATTTACAGGTATGTAGTGAGTATCATAAACAAAAAGCCATGCTTAAGCCAGCCTCTTTCGAATATTTTTTGAAAACTGAAAACATCTTTTATTGTTTTCTGAAGGCATTTATTTCCATATAAATTTGACATTTAAAATATGGAAAAGTACTAAACTAAGGTTATTTTTGGCAAAGTTAGCAAGTCTTTGTGTCGTATAAAACAATAATCCCTGCAAGTTTGAAATTGATCGCACAAAAGCCGCTTTATATTAAAAACAAATTGAGAGTCGGGAAAGTAAAATTCTTTGTAGAGGAATATTTTCCGTGAGTTTAACATTATTCGCTGAAATTATCTATATATAAAAAATTTTGGTACCGTGAGGGTCGAAAAAGTACATTATATTGGGCTGGTTGGTACAAAATCTAAAAACTCATTTTCCATCCCTGTTTGAGTTGCTTGCTAAAAAAAATAAAAATCTCTTCATTTACATTAATTTCATCATGTTAATGTTGATTGATGCTAAAACAAAATTTACTCACGCATATCAGTTGTTCACAAAAAAACTCTACATAGACAAATTAATATTCAATCATAAAATTTGAGATATATTTCCTTGTTAACATAACCTAGTGTCTTCAAATGCAATGAAATGTGCAAAGAAATTTGAAAATAACACACAAAACAACAACAACGAAAATTATTTTGTTGTTGCTTTGTGTGTTATTTTCAAATTTCTTTGCACATTTCATTGCATTTGAAGACACTAGGTAAACTCAAAAAATTCTTAACATATAACAAAAACGCCGTTAGTTTGTTTGTAATTACACTGTGAGACAAATGGTAGGGGCCAGTGATCTGGAAGGATTCAAACTACCGGGGAAAGTTATATCGGTAAAAAAGAAGTTATACGTGTCCCGGCGTTTCGCTGGGTCACCTCTAGGAAACGAGATATATCGATTTGACCTTTGGTGGTCTTTTTTTTGACATAACTCGAGAACCACTAGTCTGATTTTGCTCAAACTTTTAAAAAAAATTAAAAATTACAATTCCTTTAATCTGTTCATATACCGTTTTTCTATATACTCAACAGTTTTGCCGGTAAAAATAAATAAAATAAAAATAAACCAGTTAAAATTCATAGAATCAGCTGTAACATTTTAGTAAAAGTTATTAATTAAATGCCACAAAAAATTACAACTTTAAATTTATTTGTAACGATAATTGAACTGAATTTTTGGGATGAAACATGGGAAGCATGATTATCTTCCCAGCAACATTTTTTAGAACTGGTTACCTCAAAATTTATTCCAAAACAGACGATTTTACTGCCGGTTCCCTGGAACCGGTTATAGAACTGATTCCCAAAAGTCAAAATGTAAGGTGTCACTGTCCCAGAATTTGTTCTAAAACCAGAGCTAGGGTTGTTTTGAGATATTAAGGTATTTGTATAAAATTGGTATAAGAAAATTGTTTTTTAAATTTTGAACTAAATGGAATTCTGAACTACGTGGATCTTAATAAAGTCAAAAATACTTACTTAAATTAATTCAATACTTTGTCGAAGTATCCAGATCATACTCACCGATTTTAAAGATTTTTATAACTTTGGACCTGAAGGGAATTTTGAAATGAAGATTACATTAATGCGTCTTAGGTCGGCTAACTTATCTAAAAGTACGCTCAATTTAAGACTATCCAGAGTGATTTTAATGCAAATGTTATTCGTGGTTAAGGTTACAGGCCAACTGAACTATCTTAATCAAGAGTAAAATTCTCCTCACGGTAACACTAAATAGTGTTAAAATAAGCATACTTTTAGATAAGTTAGCCAACCTTAATAAGGGAATCAATAAAAAACACCAAACTGCAATTAGGCTTAAGTCCACTTACTCGATTATGCGAAAAAGAATAATGCCTTTTTTCCAACTTTTTTCAATTATCTTGGTCATGAAGACCATATTTTTACTGACTTATTATTTTGAGTGTAATACATTCACGCTAAACACTTAAAGCACGGTGGGGCATATTCTGTTAGGGCAATAAAAAATTCAATTTAATTTTTATTCTCTGCAATTTACCTGTATGATCTCAAATCTAACAAAAAACGAGTAAAAAGGTTAAAGTTGGGCATGCCGACTATACAATATCCTACACCAGTTTGGTTAAAAGCCAACTAATGTTTGGATCCGAAATTCGAATAGGTTAAAATGGGGCTTGTGTCAAAATTTTCTATAATGTGAGTCAGCGCACCAAATTTCATTAAAATATCTTAAAATTTGCGACCTGCAGTTTGTAACCAAGCCAATTTTGGTAGGACCCTTATATGGGCACTAAGTCTAAACATGGACCGATGTTCACCAAAATCAATAGGCACGTAGGTCTGTGTACCAAATTTCATCAAAATATCTTAATATTTGCGACCTGCAGCGTATAAACAATATAATTTTGGTAGGACCCTTATATGGGCACTAGGTCTAAACATGGACCGATTTTAACCAAAATCAATAGGCGTCGTCCTTGGGCCGACATAAGTCGGTGTACCAAGTTTTATCAAAATATCTTAATATTTGCGACCTGTAGAGTGCGCACAAGAATGCATGGACAGACAGACAGCCGGACAGGACGGACGGACGGACATCGTGAAATCGAAATAAAAAAAATTCTGAGCCGATTGGTATACTATAAGGTGGGTCTAGGACCAATATTTTTTGGTGTTACAAACATCAGTACAAACTTATAATACCCTGACCACATAGTGGTGTAGGGTATAAACATTCATGTATATTTAACATCCCAGCAAAAAATACTGCTTGCATGGAAGCAGGTTCGTCAGGGAAAGTAAATAATGCAGCGCTTCCATTATTGGTGATACAAGGCACGCTTCTGTCATAGCTCCAAATAATGGCATGAAATCACAGCTTTCAGGAAGTAAATTCGGTTATCATTGTCATTCTTTCGAGCTTTCTTAGAGCGATAAAGTGTGGTAAATAAAACTCTATTGCCTTTTTTAACACATTACTGCAAGCTATAAATCTTTGGAAGCAGTAGAGTAAACAGAAAAGAAGCACTAATCATTTTTACTGCTTCCAAGTTTCATACATCTCAACACACTAGATACAGTGAAAAATATAATTTAATATGCCTAATTGTTTACTATCAACATGGATTTATGTTGAAGGTTAAAAATAATTAGAATATGCATTTAAAATTTAAAATTGACGGTTCGTTGTCGTGCAATAAATCTGTGATTCAGAGCTGAATAGAACCAACTGCGATACTTTAAGAATTAAAGTTCAAAGCAAAAACAGTAATAACAGAGGATAAAAATAGCATTGTTGAAATTTCTTTGACCACACAAGTTGGAATTGCCAAAACAATAATACGGCTGGTAATAGTCTCTATAATCAACAACTTAACTCTCACTATTATGTACATTCTCCTATTTCTTTTACAAGGTTTGGTCAAGGCACGTCCACTATAAAACCTTCAGTTATTGACATTCTTTTAACAAACTCAAATTTGCATGTTTCTCAAATTGAAACTCATCCAGAAATACTTAATTCTGATCATACTCCAATGACATGTAAAATCTTTGGTGCAGTCATTGAACAAACTGCACATATCCCTTTATATAAGATGGCAAACTGGAAATGTATTAAGAAATATGTTGATGATGAGATCAAAAAACACAATTTAGAATCTGCAATTTTTACAGCCTCTAACATTGAGGAAGTATTGTCTAAAATTACTTACATTGTGCAAGATGCATCAAAACAGATTCCTGTCGTAAAAAGGCAGGTTTGGCAGCGAAAACTTTCTAGAACGAGTGTATTATTGATTGGCCAAAGAAATAGATATAGGCGAAAACTTCAATGTTGCAACAATTCCCAAGAAAGAAATTTAATAATATGTTTAATAAAACAGCTGACTGTGTTGATAAATTATCATGTTGACAATGACAGAAATAACAGCTGGTATAATTTTATTCAGAAGTTGCAAACAGGTAACAAAAAATTTTGGAAGTTGACAAAAGCTATGAAGGGCAATAAATCAATACTTGCGAATTCAACTGTAGATGGCGCTGAAATATGTAATAACAAAGAAAAAGCAAACGTTATTGCTGAAGTTTTTGAAAACTTTCACAAAACGACTTACAGTTTACCGTCGCCATTTGATCGTAAAGTAGTAAAACATATGAATTGGTTAGAAAACCAAACAATAATTGATAATATAGAATTAATTGGCAATGAAGAAGTTAAATTTTATGTAAATACGCTAAAGAACTCAAAAGCTCCTGGCATAGATGGAATTAATTACATAGTGTTAAAAAACATGTCTGATACATTTTTTATTGTTATTTCAAACATTTTCAACTGGTGTTTAAGAAATGGATATTTTCCAAAATTTTTCAAAACTGCTAAGGTTGTGCCAATTCTAAAGCCAGGTAAAGAAGCTAAGTCACCAAAGAGCTATCGGCCAATAAGTATGTTAAACTGCCTCGATAAAGTATTCGAAAAAATCATATTAAAAAGAGTCAACGAGTTTACAGATAATAATAATATTTTACAAAAAGAACAGTTTGGCTTCAGGAAGGACCATTCAACAGTGCACCAAGTGAAAAGAATCGTTAATTTTATAACACATAGTGGTGTAGGGTATAATAAAATAGTTGCCTTGATTTATAAAACGCAAATCAAGTCATAAAACAATAATTCAATTGAATCAAAATTGTATTACCACAAATTTTAATAAATCACATTCTCATTTCATTCACCTTCAAATACTTTATTTAAAGTGACAATGAATTATTCAGTGATTTAAAAAATTAAGCAATTTTAACTCGAGTTAATTCAGAATAGAATTATCTTTTTCAAGCTCGGATACTGACTGATGATTGACTGACTCACAGATTCAACATCGCCCAACCCAAACCGCTGGAGCTAGGAAGTTTGAATTTGGTATGTAGGTTCCTCCTCAGGTGTACAAAAAAAATTGAGAAACGAAATGCAACGGACTGGAATTAAAATATTAGGCAATGGAAATGAAATGCAAGGGGGGCGAAATGTAATGACGAGTTGAAAGAAATGGAATGGAAGGGTGAAAATTGTTAGTGATACACTTGACAATAAGAACAAAATGGAATGGGTCAGGGAAAGAGTTGCATTGGGACACTAAAAATGGGAAATTGAAATGCAATGGGAAACGAGTGGATTTGAAACACTAGGCAATTAGAACGGAATAGAATGTAAGTGGGAACGAGTGGAACGGAAACACTAAACTATGGAAACGAAATGGAAAGTGCTAAGAAATAGAATGGAAATAAATGTAATGGAAAGGAAAGGGGAATGATTGATATTGAGATACTATGTAATTGAAACGACATGGAAAGGAACTAAATGTAACACTAAAGTTTGGAAACGAATTGGAATGGAACGGGGAACGTATATAATTAAACACTAGACAAGTGGAACAAAATGAAATGGGGAACGAGTTTAATTTGAACACTACACGCGTGGAATTGCATCACTAAAATTTGGAAACGAAATGGATTGGAAAGGGGAATGAATAAAATTAAGACAATAACACCCAACAAAAAAACCAAAAAATAAAAATTAAAATCATGCTTTACAAACTACTTCTTTCATTACTTCTAAAGTATTCACTAGTGAAGTTTACTGCTTTTTTCAAAAGTAATTCTGAACAACATCAAAAAATCACATCTTTCATTCCTTCCAAAGTTTTTGTTAGTATATTTTTACAGGAATTTTAGAAGAAATTACCTCTAAAAGATATTTGGTGTACATGTGATCTTAAGAAGTAATTCGGAGACAAAATATTTCCAAACAGATTGTTGGTGGTTCGTATCACAGCAGGACCACTATGTGGACAGGGTATAATAAGTTTGTGCTGACGGTTGTAACACCAAAATATATTGGACTTAAATCCACTTTTTAGTATACGAATCGACTCAGAGTCATGTTTTCTTTCAAATTAACGATGTTCATTTATCCGTTCTTCCGTCTGTCTGTCTGTCTGTCTGTTTAATTGCTATAGATGGCAAATATTAAGATATTTTAATAAAATTTAATACATAGACTTATATCGGCCAAGAACAAAGCCTGTTGATTTCGGTTAAAATCGGTCGATTTTTTGACCTAGTAACCATATAAGGGTCTCCCAAAATTGGCTTTTTAGTACGCTACAGGTACCCAGTAAAAAAAGTGATGCCGAAGCAGTAGAAAAAGCACTACAATTGATGATCTAGATGTACTTCTTTTTTAACATAAACACTAATGATTTTAACATTGAGTTGTCATGGGAGAGGAGTACTCCCACTTCAACATTTTTTCAGTACTTTTTGAAGGAGTGCAAAGGAAGCTCTTTTTCACCAATTAAAAATTTAAAAATAATTCTTCACAAAAAAAATTATATTTTTTTTTATTTTACAACGGGTTTTTTTTTATTGCCGCCACCGGGTATCGAACTTGCGACCTCACGATTACTAGTCTAGCACTCTACCGCTGAGCTATTCTTTAATATAAAAGGTGACTGGCATAAAAACACCACTTTGTTAATGCGAGATATTGTTCCTTATTTTCTTCAATAAAAGTACTTATTAACCAAGTGTAAAAGGTGCACTCCCATTCAATATTGTTTTCAGTACTATTTTTACAGGTGCATGAAAAGCAATTTCTCATAATTTTTTTTATATATACATACACTCAAAAAAATAAGTTAGTAGAAAGATTAGTAAAACGTCTTGTATATCAAGTGTACTAATTTTTAGCAATTTTTTGCTGAAATTCCGTTTTCAGCAAAAATTTTAGTTATATTTTTTTAGCACTAAACTAATTTTGAACTAATGTTTTACTAATTTATTTTGCTACAAAAATTGTGCTGACAACCGCATTCATAGCGTGGACGACAATCAGATAGACAAGATGTAGATGTCGCAGCTTGTCTGGAAACGGAAATGACAAAAAAAGAAAAACAAATCTACACATATTCTATATTTAAATTTTCAGCAAATAAATTAACTAAAGTAAAATTTCGCTACAAGTTTTTTGAGTTTTTTTCAGTCTACTAATATTCAGCAAAAATTTTAGTGATTTTAGCAAGGACTTTTTTCATTTGCAGTCGACTAAGTGTTAGCAAAACTTTTGCTGAAGATTACTATTTTTTTGGTAAAAATCAGCTCGCTGATTTTCAGCAAACCTTTTGCTGAAATTACCAACTTTTTTGCAAGCACGCTCCTGACTAAAAACTTGCTGACACAGCAACATTTTTTGCTGACTTTACTGACTTTTTTTTTTGAGTGTACTTATTTTTAAAAATTAAAAAAATATTGAATTTAAACAAATTAATTATAAATATTAAAAAAAAAATTAATAAAACAAAAAAAAAATTAAAAACGAGTAAAAAGGTTAAAGTCGGGCATGCCGACTATACAATACCCTACACCAGTCTGGTTAAAAGCCAACTAATGTTTGGATCCGAAATTCGAATGGGTTAAAATGGGGCTTGTGTCAAAATTTTCTATAATGTGAGTCAGCGCACCAAATTTCATTAAAATATCTTAATATTTGCGACCTGCAGTTTGTAACCAAGCCAATTTTGGTGGGACTCTTATATGGGCACTAGGTCTAAACATGGACCGATGTTCACAAAAATCAATAGGCTGCGTTATTGGGCCAACATAGGTCTGTGTACCAAATTTCATCAAAATATCTTAATATTTGCGACCTGCAGCATATAAACAGTATAATTTTGGTAGGAGCCTTATATGGGCACTAGGTCTAAACATGGACAGATGTTCACCAAAATCAATAGGCTGCGTTATTGGGCTAACATAGGACTGTGTACCAAATTTCGTCAAAATATCTTAATATTTACGACCTGCAGCGTATAAACAATATAATTTTGGTAGGACCCTTATATGGGCACTAGGTCTAAACATGGACCGATGTTCACCAAAATCAAACTTGTTCGTCCTTGGGCCAACATAGGTCTGCGTACCAAATTTCATCAAAATATCTTTATATTTGCGACCTGTAGATTGCGCACAAGATTGCATGGACAGACAGACAGACGGACGGACGGACAGACGGACATCGTTAAATCGAAATAAAAAAAAATTCTGAACCGATCGGTATAATATAAGATGGGTCTACGACCAATATTTTTTGGTGTTACAATCATCAGCACAAACTTATTATAACACACACACACACACACACACACACCACACCACCACACCACCACACCACCACATAGTGGTGTAGGGTATAAAAAATATTGGTCGCGACGGGAACCGAATCGCGACCCTCTGTTTAGAAATGAAACCAAATGATACCAAAATCACTCTTTAGGAGTAATTACTCTTTAGAAGCAACACTTAAGTTATTTTTTGGATATCCTTCAGGAGTAATTCTAAAAAATCTGTAAAAACATACCAACGGATACTTTGGAAGCAGTGAAAGAAGAGTTTTTTTGAAGTTGTTCAGGATAACTTCTGAAAAAGCAGTAAAAATACACTAGTGGAAACTTGTGAAGCAGTTAAAGAAGTAGTTTGTAAAGCATTACATACAATTTTTTTTGCTGGGTAGTAAATATGAAGGTATTTTAATGAAATTTGATATGCTGTTGGTCCATATTTGAACCTCTCGCCCATATAGGATACAACATATTTGCGCTTTTCTCTTACATATACCTAACAGTTAATAAAATCAATATTTCTTAACGTTGTTCTGTTTTTTTATAATTTTATAAAGAAATTTTGATACAAGTCCATTTTAACCAATTCGAATTTCGGATCCAAACATTAGTTGGCTTTTAACCAGACTGGTGTAGGGTCCACATGCCTGAATTTTTTAATAGTTTTCTTATTTGTCTTTTAATATTTACAATTCATTTGTTTAAATTCAATATTTTGTAATTTTTAAGAAGAAGATCATGAATTTTTGTTCTTTTTCTATTGATTTTTCATTTCTTTTTTCAGGGATATATATTATAAATAAAAATTACAAAAAATATATTTGTCTTCCCATGTGAAAATCGAAATATATATGAACATACATGATCATACATTGACTAGTATATGATCGTGCATGGGCATACCTAGTCATATACGTCCATGTCTAGTTAGATGTATGACCATACATGATGTCATAATTTTCCATATATCTTTGGATCCGAAATTTGAGGATATATGGATGTATATGACCATATATGATCATATATGAGAATACATGAATCATATATGAGCATATATGGTCATATATGAACATATACAGTCATATACCCTCAAATTTCGGATCCGAAGTTATATGGAAATATATGAGATAATGTATGATCATTCATCGAACTAGACATGGACATATATGACTATGTATGTCCATGCATGATCATATACAAGTCAATGTATGATCATGTATGTTCATATATATTTCGATGACAAATATTTTTGCGGAACAATTTAACCCTATAACTCTTCAACATACGGGTCGTTTTTGTGCGTTTTTAAAAGGGGGCCAAAAAAGTCCCTTAATTGAAGAGTTAGAAGGTTAAAATGTTCCACAAAAATATTCTTCGTAGTGTTTTACATGAGTTCGCTTCAGCATACCCTATGCCTAAACTGGAGGATTCACATTATTTCCTATTTTAATCCTATTTAATTTTTTTTATATTATAAAAATCATTTTAAGCGTTTAAAATGCATTTTTATGAGAGGCATTTTTTATGAATCGATTTTACCCAAATTTGCCACAAATTCAATATATCAATTCACGAGCTAAATTTCATTGCAATCGGATAATTTTTGCAGGTTTTATAAAGATTTTAAGATAAAGTATATATGGCAGGACTAAGAGTCCTTGCTTCGATTTTGATAAAAATTGACACAAACGTTTCCAGTTTTATGTGTATTTATGTAGCTAATATAATATTTTTAAATTTCAGGACCTATCTGAGGTGGGCGTGTCCTTGGTCCGATATTTCCAAAAATTTTAATTTTTCTTAACTAGGAGGTTCTATGTTAGTGTACCAAATTTGAAAACTCTCTCTCCACTCCTTCTATTTTTGTCCAATCGTTATATGGGATCAAAGCACTGTGTGCCCCTTCCATTGTTAGCAATGAATTACACCTAACTAATGACACCAGAAATTATATGATACTGCCCCAGTATGCAATGTGACTGAAATTTTTGAGTTCAATATCACTATTTTGAAACTACTTTTACTTTAATTCTGCAATATTAATTAAAACTTCATAAAAAGTTATAATTTTTCTAATGCATTCTCAAAATTTGTCCCACAGTGCAACGCATGTCTATATGTGCAAACTTTTTAATGTTTATGTTAACATTAAGAAGCTTAATAGACGGTTTTTTGTTACGACGTCTGGTTATTATGAACGTTTTTTACACTCATAAATAAACAATAGAGAAGTGTTTGCAAAAAGTAAACTACAAAATAAAACGTAACGCACTTTTAACATACAAAAACCCAAAAAATGCTATGGTTGGATGGTTTTACAATAAAAAAACGTCTCTTGAGGCTAATAGTATTTGTTATTTCGGGTGTAGATTTACAAACAAAACATTTTTTATATAAAAAAAAAAATTGGCCATGACATATTGTTATAAATACAAAAAAAAAAAAAAATGCAATTGAAATTTATATTTTTAAAATGACTAAAAATTAAACCTAAAAAACAATTAAATTTACTGAGCAGATAAAAAATAATTTGTGATTTAAATTAGAAATGTTATTTAAAAATTTTAATTAATAATTTAAACCCAGACTAATTCGTATAAAATATTTTTTTTTCTTGACAGTTGATAACTTTGTTAGAAAACAAAAAAAAAAAAAAATAATTTATCACTCTCTAGAATAAGTAACAAAAATCTTTAAACACCCAAATTAAATAAAAATATTTCTATAATTAATTATCTTTTCATATTAATATTTTTAATATACCCTCTAAAAATAGTCATATGTTAAAAATAAATATGCATGCAAACATGTGATTAATCAATGAAATTCCCATCCAAATCAAATAGATAAATAAATTGTTTTTAAATCTTCAAAAATATTCTGTCCTAATCAACAACAAAAGTTCAATATATATTAATATAATTTTTTTTTGTAATAAAGACAATAAAAATATTAAATAATATGCAAATTAGTTTTTTATTCTCTTTTATTCTCCACTAATAATAATAAAATCATCAAAATGATGATAATTTTAATAATAATAATTGGCGGGAAATTACAACCGGATTAAAGTTTTGTGTGTTTCAACTAATTAGTTGTTGTTTAGACCATGTTTTCTTATTTTTGAGAATTTTTGTACATAACTATTTATTGCTTTTGATGTTTTAACAACAATTTAAATTTATCTTGAATGTTTAAATTTATTAATTGCTTCCTTAGCTTATAGGCATATATTCTGGATACGCATAATATACCAAAGTTTTTGGTGCTATTGCCGCAAGCCATAGTGCAAAATTGTAGTATAAGGTCGCCCCTTAATTGGTTTTTAATAATGTTTAAATGGCGCCATCAAATTAGCATTATCGCCATAAAATTACCACCTTATTGGCAAAAAAAAAGTGTGCGCCGTACACCCTCCAATCTAAATTATTTTGGCAAGGAGGTTTCAAAAAAAATTTTTTTTTTTGCCGAACGTAGGGGTCGCCATTTTCAATTTTTCGTTATACCTTTGGCATTTACAGTCGGATCTTAAACTATGATACATCGATGTTTTTCTCTCGAGGAGACCAGTGTTTTGTTCTAAGGGCCATTGACCTCAAGTATCCCGTTCTAGTAGTTACCCACCAGATCTCAGTTGCTACCACCCTAATGTACAACCCTAATGTCAGAAAATTAAAGCTCGTAAAAAATCATTAAACTTTTGCAAAGGAAGTTTTTCGATAAACCCAGTAGAAATTTTTATATTTTGGTTGCCGAACGTAGGGGTCGCCTTTTAAATTTTTTTTCATTGGATTTTTCCTTTATAGCAAAACACTGGTCTTCTCGAGGCAAAAAATCGATATATCACACTTTAAAATCCGACTTTAAATGCCGAAGCTATAACGAAAAATTGAAAAAGGCGACCCCTACGTTCGGCAAAACAAACTTTTTGAAATTGCCTTTCAAAAATACTTCATATTGAAGGGCGTACGCCGAACTTTTGCGGTACGGTCTAATGTGCAGTCTTATATTAAACACGTCTTAAAGACATGTGTGGAATTTTTTCTTTTTCTGAAATTACGCTGACAAACTTCCTATTTGTCGTCATCACAACAATTTATTCTTAACTCGTGCTGACTAACTGTCTTTTTGTCATCATTACAAGAACTTGTTCTTAATTCGCGCTGATATATACACCATAATGGATTTAAAAGAAGAAGGTTAAGAAGAAGAATAAACCTTCTTTTCTAAAAGTTATGAACACATTAATTTGCAAATCAGACTAGATCTAGTTTCCGCCATTTTCTATGGACAGGCTTTATCAGTGATTTTCCATTAAATTGTATTATTGTTTATATTTGTATTGCTAGATTTTCTATATATGATAATTTTTCATCAACCCGTCGGTTGTAGGAATCGAACCCGTGCATATTCCACATTACAAACGTAACTATACTAAAATTCGACAGCTTAGCCATCTAAACCAAGTAAGGCCTTGAATGTAGTGTAGCTAATTCATAGTTTTCTTTCCTATTCAACTTTCTGTTATTGTTTTTTTTTACTTTCAGAAGTGATAATTTTTCAGGAGTGATTATTTTTAACACCATTTTTTATATGTTTAAATATTTCTCCGCTACAATATACCCAAAGTTCATTAGGATCTTCGGATCTTGACGGAAAACTTCCCTTGTAAGTTAAGGGGGGTATCGACTATAGGAAAAATTTTGTTTTCGAATTTTTTTTATATTTTATTTGGATAGAGCATACTCTTCAGTATATGCGAAGAAATAAAATTTCCATATGTTTTTTTGTAAAATATATTTTAGTCACAAAGTAATATTCTATGCATTAAATTTTGTACACAAATTTTTTGGGAGCGTTTTTTATCATTGTCGTTATTAGAAATCTTATCTCGCCTAAAACAGCAGAACAAATTGAAAAAAAACTACATCCAAAAATGCAAGAATTGCACGCAGTCTTTAAAGAAAAGCCAATGACGATTACTCGATGGTGGGCGAAGGCACGATATATGAAGCAGTTACTGATGGCCTTTTATAAGCCATAAAAGTAATAAGTGTATATAAAAAATAAAAAAACAAATACAAAACTAATTAAAAAATGTACCAAATAAAAGATTTTGACCGAAATGAAATGTCTAATAAATTCTATAACATCGTTTTTAAGAATATTTGGGTTAATATATAAAATACTCTTTATCCGATTCTTACCAAATTTGGTACACGTATAGAAAACTGCGAGATGTAAATTTTGTTCATACACGGGTTTTTGAAATTTTGCTGTTTTCTTAACGTAAAATTAATTTTAAACTTTAAACGCGTTTTCCCACAACCCTGAGTTCAAAATCGGCTGCTACTGTACAGCAAGGGCGGGTTAACCGATTTCGATCCGTATTTTTTTCTTTCGTAGGCAATAAAAAAGTCTGGTCCTTATCGTGGCTCTTTTTTGGAATTTTGGTCAAATAAATTTTATATCCCCGGTCAAATATGTTTTTTCTTGTCTTTTTTGGAATTTTTAAGTTTGTGTGGCAACTTTGTTAACAAAATTTTTTAAAAATAAAAATCGGGCCATGATAAGGACTAGAGAATTTATCTGGGATTAAGAATCAATTTACATTTTTATTTTCCGATAATTAATGAAGGCTGCACAGTGGCTGCCGATTTTGCCTTTTTTTAAAAAGGCCAGTAATGAAGTGGCAACTCTGGCGATTTTGGCTGGGGAAATATAAAACTGATATTTTTTGAAAATACTGAAATAACATGGTTTTTAAATAAAAAAATAAAATATTAAAAATATTGTTACTTGAATTTTTGACAACCGTTCAAATATGCCCTTTAAAATGCTGTTGTTACAGCATTTACCCCCCTTAAGTAGAGTTTGCTCTTCGGTTTTATCGAAACCGAAACCGCGGTTTTTCAAGCCTCAAAACCGAAACCGAAAACCGACAAAAATAAGTCGGGTTTTTAATAAATACTTTAACCACTTGAATTGCATCCCAGTGTACAATTAGAATCCGAGAAGACACATAACAGCCCTAAAAACTTATGAAATCATAGCTGACGGTGTGTTTCTTCACCGATGAAGCCTCTTTCCGAGCGCACTCGGAATTATGAGCATTGTTGGAAAATTGAGAATATAGAATTTTCTGAGCCATTGTGAGTCATTTATTATTTATACTTGAGACATTTATGAGCAATGAAAACATTTTTTAAAAATTTTGAATAGACCCAAAATTTGAGCACCCTGAAATCTATCATATTTTAGTAGAGTCTTTTACGAGTCATAATTTCTGAGCTCTCAGAAAAACGTTAGCTGGGATATTATTAAATTTCGAAAATGGCTCAGCTCCTATTTTACAAAATTTCTTATTTAATTGTAATGAACATTTTCTCCATTAAATATGACTTTAAAGAATTTTTTGTTATTACGGATAACATAAACTGAGGCTTATAATTTTATAAAAAAAAAATACACCAAAAAGTCAAGTGGCTTAAGAGATGTTGAGTTTTATATATTCAGTTCAGATTTTCCATATTTTTCAAAAAGTCCTATTTCGTAGTCCGAGAAATTTTGAAAATTTTACCTTTACGTTGTTTTAACAAAATTGCTAAAATTTAAACTCTTAAAAATACAGCTTTAGTTGCCTACAAAATAATAAAAAAATTTAATTTATAACGAGCTTACGCGTTTTTTTTTTTCTTATCCCACAATGGTCTCGAAACGGCTTATTGCCTTTATTCGAGTGAGAAATTCAATCAAATTTAAATAAATACCTTGAACGTGTTAGAACACGTATTTAATTTTTATACATATTTAATTATTTTAAAACAATTCTATTAATGTCACAAGAAAACCGAAAAATAACCGAAACCGCGGTTTTTATATTTTTTAAAAACCGAAACCGCGGTTTTCAAATTTTTCGGTTTTTAGCAAACTCTACCCTTAACTATATGTTTTTGAATGTATGTATGTGAACATGAAGATAAATTTATCACTTAAAATTTACAAAAAATTTTAACATTTTTTTAAAATAGTAATTACTAGGGCAAGTAATTCCATGCAAATGCATATTTTTCCTCGATAGTCCAAAACTGATATGGACTAAATATTTATCCGAATCATCAAATTTAGAACAAAATGTCATCGATTTGTAGTTGCATATTTTTGCATATTTTCACAAAAATGCATGCTTTTGCATATTTTGACTTCAAATGCATATTTGGTGCCTTTTTAATACATATTTTGCGCTTCTTAATGCATGTTTGTGTTTATTTTTGATTTTTAGGAGTATTTTTTGTTTTGTAGAAAAATGTAAAAAATTTATACGTTTTCATATTTTGATTCAATTAAAATATTATTTTTTTCTCATTATTTTTAAAAATAAACATTCTTAAAAACTTTATTGACTAACGGAAAGGTTCGAGTTCTGTGTCTGTTTGCAAAACAGCTAACTTAAATATATTTTTAAGTTTTTAAGTGCATTATTTTTGTAAAAATAATAGTTTTTAGTGCATATTCTTTATATTTTTAATGCATATTTGTCTTTTTTAGCCGCATTTTTAAGGCGGATATTTTCTATTTTTAAGTGCATAAAATTCCTTGCCCTAGTAATTACAAAAATGCTATAATATTTCATAAAAAACACATTCAATAATACCTATTAATGCCAGTAGAAGAAACAATAGTTCTTCAAACGTATAACATGACAGTATTTCAATCTAATAAATTTACTAAACTACATTGCACACACAAATACACTGACAGATCAACAAACAGACACCAAACAAATGTCATTAAATCAGTCAATATGGCGACATCATCAATCTTATGATGAACTTTAGTAAAGCATCAGGCATAATGTGGCCATCATTCTATGGGATGACGGAATTGATCAAATATTTTTAGTTTGAAATAAAAATTAGTTTTTTGTAGCACAGTTTTCACGTTTAACCTCTAAATTTCGTTTTCTATCGTTATAAATTGTATAAGAAATGAGCAAAATCGGTTCAAAATTCTCAATGAAAAGGTGAAAACCCCTTAACATATTAAAAATTTGATTATTTTATCTTTGAAAAAGTTCAAATACATTGGTACAGTTACATTTAAAATAGTAATTCTTTACAAAAAGTTAAAAAAAAAATAAATAATTGTGTGAGAAGTCTCAATTTTACTATGCATTAAAAAAATCTAAAATAGCTTTCAAAATTTTAAATTAAAAACTTTTTTTGTAATTTTTTAGTTTACTAAGTATTTAACAAAAATTTTTTTTTGCTGTTTTCAGCAGGTTAAATTGTTATTAGCCGTTTTTTCTAATCACTTGGATTTAGGAAATCCAAAAAGTATTTCTAAAAGTGCTCAACAGATGGGGTTAGATTCTCCCTATTTTAAAAAGAATTTTCTGTCCGACACTTCTTTCACCCTAATTTTTAATACCGAATTCGATGATGAAGGATTTTACCTTAACTCTTTCAGCCAAAGTTTTACATAGATTATTTTATTAATAAAAAAACTGCATTTTTAGTTTGATTAATGTTTATTTATCATAAAAAAAAAGAAAAAAATAAATTTGCGCTTCAGCCTTTTGTGGAATAGGGTGGTTAGTTAAGTAACCACCGTGACGGTTGGCATAAAGAGTATTCAAGTAAAGTGTAGTATCCGCAGCCAATTTTTATAACAAAAAATTGATTCTGATGAAAATCGGAGAAACATGTATTATTTTTGCGTATGCAAAGAGGAACTTTGCAGGTTTTGCATTGCCATATAGTACGCACTGGATTCTTTTTGGTGCACATCTTCGTGATGTAGATCGCTCTGGCTGATGCATACTGTTTTCCAGACGCAATTCTCTTGGCACTGATGGTTTGTGTTTCTTTATTTGTACCGATAGCGGAAAAGAGGGTTCCGAAATTAAGCGCTTAGTGCCTGATTTGGGTTTTTTCGCCTGAACTGGTGCTAGGGTCCCAATGTAAACCATTCTTCGAAAGTCTTTGGCACTGAGCTGATCAAGTTCTGGGTGGTGTGTTTTCTGGAGCTCTTTATATGTTATATAAGAGTTTATGACGGCGCAGTCCAGAAAATGAAAAAAAATTCGATGCCACCATTTGTGGGATTTTCGGTCAATGGCAAAAGTGCTTTTCAGCTGATCAAATTTATCAACATAGTTCATACATCTGTTATATTGTATGACAGCTTCAGGACAATTTATTTCATTTAGCTCTCCATTGCGTTCTCTGCGTGTAACAATACCTGCCTGAGTTGGATCTATGTTGTTGGTGAGAATATAAATTGATATTTTATCCTTCCATTTTAGAAAAGCCACTTTCTCATCACTGACCTTGTAATCATGTTCTCCTCGTTTTAGATGTTTGCCCTCTTTCAGTTGTGGTAGAAATTTGCGATTTGAGTTGACAGTGCCACAGGCCAATATATTGTCCTTATACAAGTCTACTTGCAAAGGATAGCTATTGAAATAGTTATCAAAAAATACTTTATGATTTTTTGATTTCAAATTCATGCAAAATTTTCGAACAATTTTTCCTCCTAGATCAGTTTGTATCTTCTCACCATCCTTTCCAGTATTTATTTCGAAATCTAAACAATATCCAGACTCAGCACACATCATCCAAACTTTGTATCCCCTTTTGATTAGTTTCTTTGGCATATATTGTTTCATGGAATTTCTTCCCTTGAACTTTATCATGCTCTCATCTAAAGCCACTTTTTCTGGTGCGTGATCATTTTTACTAAAATTTATTTTTAGTGCATCTAGCAGGGGTCTTATCTTATAAAGTTTGTCGTAATTATCATCTGTTTTTTGGGCACTAGGACACTGTCATTCAAATGTAAATTATTCAGAAGCCATCCAAAGCGGTTGAGTGACATAAAGGAAGATATGTATACGTCCTTCATATCAGGGGCAGAAGACCAGTAGTCTTTATAGCTGGGCGATTTTTTTATACCCATCACTAAATTCAAAGCAAGAAATACTTCAATTTCTTCAGGTGTAGTGGGTGTAAAAGGTGCTCCTTTCTGCGTAGCATATAGATTTGTTTGAAAGCAGATTCTTTCAACTAAGTCTGCTGTCCAAAATAAACGGAATAATTTTGTTGGTGTTATATTCTCTACTTCTACTATATCATCTGGAATACCTCCGCCTCCTGTATATTCACACGGCTCTTCCATTCTGAATTTTTTTTCCACTTTGATTGCACCACTGCGGAGCTCATAGTAGGTAACTGGTTAGCAGAAGTAGTACACAAATTTGATAAAGTTATATCATCATCCGAGTCAAAATAAACATCAAGTTCTGGCTGCGGTCCTGAAGGTATATCACCGAGTACCATCAGATCGGTTTCTTGGTCATGATATCTTTCTTCGTCTGATTCGAAACTACACACATTTTCACCATCAGATGGTATATCTTCAAACAAAATATTATCTACGATGTCTTTTTCATGGAGTATGCGCGGCATTCTAATTATATAAATAACACAAAATTATGTGGGAAAACAGATTATTTAGAATGTACTACAGTCACAGTGGTTAGTAATCTAACCACCATATTACTTACCTTATTTTTTGTATATTATGCTCTTGCTACATAAATATGTTATCACAAAACAAAAAACAAGTACTAAATAACTAAATGATTTCGTTTAATAATAAACTCTCTATGCTTCTTTATTTCAATCACAACCGATCTGTTAAAAAATCAAGGGGATGCCCCGAGTTTAAATAAAGATATAAATATAACCACTGCACCCTAGCGACAAAGTCTCGCAACAAATAATTAACGATGTCTTTAAAAATCTAATTGTTTAATAATTTGTCAATAGGTGGCACGAAAACAAAGAGAAAAGAAAGAAAGAGTTAACTTTTAATTATATTTTATATAAAACAGCGATAAACGTCTTTTCAGTTTTAGCACTTCAATTTATATTTTTACACAATTAAAATATTCCATTGCAATATTTAATATTCACTAATTGGATTTAATTAAATTACTTACTGTAGAGTGAAAAATTGCCATTTCTATTTTATTTGTTAGTTTTTCAATGTTTTTGTTTCTCTTTTAATTTTTATTCGTATTTTTTTCTGACATTAAATTAATAGGCTGTTTCATATATTTGTGCTTTTATTATGGATTTATTAAATCCAGCTTTTTTTTTTGAATTTAATAAATCCACTGTTTGTATGAAAAATTCTAAATCCAGCTGATTAAAAAACACGCTAATTATCTATTAACCAAATTTTAACTTTAATATAACTAAAATTCTGTATATTTAGCAGTTTTTTTTGCTAATATTTTGCAGAAATAATCTACTAATTTCAGCAGTTTTTTCTGCAAGGTCATTTTTAACAAATCTTTAGTAGTTTTAACAATAATTTTTAAAGAATTTTTTCTATTAGTGTATAGGTAGCCACATAGTATGTTTTGATTTTCCGTATGCTGGGGTGTAAGGATAACTGATAATTTTGTATCTTCCTCGTAGTTCGGCTAATTAAAATTAAAATAATTTCGCATTTTTTATGTTAGTTTTAAAATTTTGAATACAATTCTCAATTTTCATAAATCATCTGGTCACATTAATCTTACAACTACACAAAACCTACAACATTAAGTGCATAAAATTCAATAAAATAGAAATAAAAAAACAACAAATAAACAACATTCAAAATATTAATAAATAATAAATAAAACAGTAATGTTAAAATGACAAAAAATACGAATATTGAAAACTATTATATACGAGTAGGTACTTATTATGCAAGTATGTCTCACAAGGTACACGTACTTGCACATATGTATGTATATATCCGTCAGACCTGGATATGCTAAGGCTTTCGGTACTGTATCGAAATATCGAAAATTATTACCTGTTACCATGACCATGTTGGGTCATTCAATAAGGCAATGATCGGCGCGCATCAAAAATGGTAAAGGAATGACTGCTTTACCGTACTCCCAAACAGCTGCACAGAAAAAATTATTGCCAATAAAAATAAAAAATAACAAAAAATGTTGTTGGAACGCCATAAAAAAGTAATTTTTCATCGAATCATTACTGGCGATGAAAAATGTATCTCCATTACAATAACCCGAAGCGCAAGAAATCCTATGTGAAGCCCGGCAAAGCAGCCAAAGCCGAAATGCTCTGTATTTGATGTGACCAGAAGGTTCCCACTTATGAGCTGCTGAATTCGGGCCAAACGATCACAGAGGACGTGTACCGAACACATCAAATGTAATATATTTTTAGGTACATTATGAATATAATATCTAGATTCGAAAAAAGCATATAAATAAAACTTTTTTTTTATGTTTTTTGGACCACTCTAGTGTACAGTTTCTTTTGATGCTCACACTATATATATTTGGAATTCATTTTAAAATTAATATATTTTTCATATGTTGTGCTGATTTAAAGTCGGTGAAATATCGTCACTCTACTTTAAGCCTAAAATTAGTATTTTTTTTATAAAATTGCAGATACTACTAATAAAAAAAAATAAACTAAAGTTTGAACTAACTTAAAGGTATAGATGTCAAATTCCATATAAATTTTAATTTTTTAATTTTATTTTGTGCCAGCTTTCCCAGTGTAGAAACGGTATTGACATATCATTATTTTTTGGACTACAAGTAATGACACTGAATTATTTTCTGCATTATTTTAAAACATATGTTATTGAGTTTCTAATAACTAATTACTTGTTCCATTATTTCAAAAAAAAAAAAAAAAAAATAATGCGTTACCAATAACGACTTATTTGTATCGTTATTTCAAACATAAAGTATTGTTCTACATTTTTTGTAAATTTTTTTTGAATTCTATTTTTAGACTTAATATTTTTTCAACACTGATAAGGATATATGTAATCACATATTTTTTTGATTTTTTGTATGTTGGCGTGTAAGATGACTTATGTGTAGCAGGTCAATTATGTTTTTGTCTATCAAATATTACATGTCGGGATAGCTCAGATGGGAGAGCTATTGTCTGGCAATCTGGAGTCCCAGGTTCGATTCCCGTACACTCACAATATATTTTCCATAACCGATTGAGGTTTATTTAAAAAGTAATAGGTAAAGTTTGTTTAACTTTTTTTGTCAACCAATAAAAAACAAACCAGAAAAAATATGTATCGTCTGTAGGAGTTGTTATTTTCAGTCAAATATTCTATTTTTAGATTTCTATTTTTTGAAAAAATTATTTAAATAATTTCGTTGTTTTCTGTTTTAAAACAAAAAATTCAAATATTTTCGGTTTTCTTTTTTGTTTATATACAAAATTATTTCAATTCAAATTACAAGAAATTCTTTACTCATACACACAAACATAGCCAATAAAAATATGAACGTGTCTGTTGTGTATGGTGTAGTGTTTTGAAAATCGAATCAAAAAAAAAACTTTCAAATATGAAAAAACAAACCACAAAATCGTTTTTTTTTTACGTTTTGTCAGTTAAAAAATTGATGATTGTTTTAATAGACTTTTCAATTATTTTTATTTCTTTTCTGGATTGTTTAAATAATGTTTGAAAATAAATAGCAAAATGGTTTGAATATAATGAAAAATCAGTAGTCCTTTTTTTAATAGTGTTTTCAATTAATTTAATATGTATTTTAGGTTGTTTTTAAGGATAAAATATTGTGAGTGTACAAGCAAATTTTATTAAAAAAAAAAATTATAATAAAAAATATTTTTTTTCTAGTTTTAGACTGATTATTTTTGCCAATACTGGTAGGCACATGATTTTTCGTATGCACGGCATCGCCATACAAAAGTAATAAGAAATGTAATAATAAAACTAACTAGTTACCATTATCAAGTATACAGTTACATAACCACATGTCTACAGGGTGGGCCAAAAGTCACCATGGGGTTTAAAAATTGAATAACTTTTTCGTTTATATACATATTTTTAGATTATATAAATAACACCTGGAGAATAAATAATGGAGAGATTCACAACTGAACAAAGAACCAGAATATTGGAATATTATTATTTAAATCAGCGACTAGTTATTTTAACGTAAAGAGTCTATCGTCGCCATTTTGCCGTCAGAATTGCATCCTCTAAAGCAATGATTCGTTGCTTAGTTGATCGTCACCAACAACATGACACCTTAAGAGATTTGCCTCGAATTGGTAGACCATTTTTAATTCGCACTGCGGAAAATATTGAACGTGTAGAGCAAAGTGTTAACGAAACACCAGAAACATCTACCAGAAGGTGTTCTGCTCAGCTAGGAATGTCTCGCACGTCACTACGGCGCATTCTAAAGAAATAGAATGCGCCGTAGGGAACTGTTATTCCCATATAAGGTGCAATTGATGCAAGAATTAAAACCCGTTGATCATCGGCAACGTCTAAATTTTGCACTGAAATTTCAAGAGTTGGCCAGAAATGAAATCAACTTTTTTGAAAATCTGATTATGAGTGATGAAGCTCATTAGAATGGCTTTGGTAATAAGCAGAACTGTAGGTTCTGGGGTTCTGAAAATCCAAGAGCCATTCATCAACGCCAATTGCAACCCTTTAGGTGTACAATAGACCGTACCTCAAAAAAAGTTCGCCGTACACCCTTCTATATGAAGTATTTTTGAAAGACGATTTCAAAAAAAAAATTTTTTCCCGAACGTAGCGTCTCCTTTTTTAATTTTTCGTTATAGCTGCGGCATTTAAAGTTGGATTTTAAAGTGTGATATATCGATTTTTTTTACCTCGAGGAGTCCAGTGCTTTGCTATAGAGCAAAAATGCAATGAAAAAAATTTAAAAAGGCGACCCCTACGTTCGGCAACCTATATATAAAAAAATTTCTACTGGGTTTATCGAAAAACTTCCTTAGCAAAAGTTTAATGATTTTTTGCGAGCTTAAATTTTCTGACATTAGGGTGGTACATTAGGGCGGTAGGAACTGAGATCTGGTGGGTAACTACTAGAACGGGATACTTGATGTCAATGGCCCTTAGAGCAAAATACTGGTCTCCTCGAGAGAAAAACATCGATGTATCATAATTTAAGATCCGACTGTAAATGCCAAAGATATAACGAAAAATATAAAATGGCGACCCCTACTTTCGCAAAAAAAAATTTTTTTTGAAACCTCCTTGCAAAAATACTTCATATTGGAGAGTGTACGAGCATTTTTTTTTTGCCTGGTACGCTCTAGTGTACAGTATGGTGTGGCATTACATCTGAAAATATCATTGGGCCTTACTTCTTCGAAATTGAAGATGGAAGTGCTGTAACCGTAAATGGAGAGCGATATCGGCTTATGATGGAACACTTTTTACGTCCTACTCCTGAAAACAGACCTGAGATGTGGTTTCAACAGGATAGAGCCTCTGCCCACACTGACCGAGACACAATGTCACTTTTATGACAAATTTTTCAAGAGCGAATAATTTCCAGAAATTCGGAAATTAATTGGCCAGCGCGTTCGCCAGTTTTGACAGCATCCGACTATTTTCTTTGGGGTTATTTGAAGGAGCGAGTATACACTCACAATATTTTATCCTTAAAAACAACTTAAAATATATATTAAATTAATTGAAAACACAATTAAGAAAAGGACTACTGATTTTTCATTATATTCAAACCATTTTGCTATTTATTTTCAAACATTGTTTAAACAATCCATAAAAGAAATAAAAATAATTGAAAAGTCTATTAAAACAATCATCAATTTTTAACTGACAAAACGTAAAAACAACGATTTTGTGGTTTGTTTTTTCATATTTGAAAGTTTTTTTTTGTTTGGATTTTCAAAACACTCACACACAACACACACGTTCATATTTTTATTGGCTATGTTTGTGTGTATGAGTAAAGAATTTCTTGTAATTTAAATTGAAATAATTTTGTATATAAATAAACTATTTTAACAAAAAAGAAAACCGAAAATATTTGAGTTTTTTGTTTTAAAACAGAGAACAACGAAATTATTTAAATTATTTTTTCTAAAAATAGAAATCTAAAAATAGAATATTTGACTGAAAATAACAACTCCTACAGACGATACATTTTTTTTTTGGTTTGTTTTTTATTGACGAATATAAAAAGTTAAACAATAAGGGTTTTCACAAGGGGTGTGCTATTTTTTGTATCGTTGTATCGTCCTAACAAAAAACAGAGTTGTTAAAAATTAAATTGAAAAAATACAACATTTGAGAATAGCACGATACAACATTTTTACGTATGTTTAGTGTCCTATGTTTGAGTGTGCTAACATATAGAAAACTGAATAATTAAATCGTTGTTAAACACAAATAAAAATTTTAACAACTCTGTTTTTTGTTAGGACGATACAACGATACAACAGATAGCACACCCCTTATGAACAACCGAAATATGTTTCAATGTATTTTTATTGATTCTTCAATTGAAAACAAACTTTACCTATTACTTTTTAAATAAACCTCAATCGGTTATGGAAAATATATTGTGAGTGTATGTGAACAAGGTCGAGACAATCCTTCAACTCAATGCCAACATTGTTGCAGAAATTCAAACGCTACAGCTAGAAATTTTGAAAAATGTTATTGAAAATGCTGTAAAACGAGCCCATCATTGCGAAGCTGAAAATATTTATTTATTTCCATGCTTAGTGTAAAAAAATTTCCATTTTGTATATTTTATAAACTAACCCCTAAATTCATAAACGCTTTGTAAAATTATAGGAGGTTTATTGAACAAATTTTGTATGAAAATGACGTTTTGTTAACCTGCTATAACTTTAAAAAGCATTTATGAATTGGGGGGTAAAAAAATAAAAAAAATATGCAACCGAAAAAGTTGTTAAATTTTTAAACCCCATGGTGACTTTTGGGCCACCCTGTAGTAATGATTATCTACACTGGGTAAAGTTATCTTTTCTTTATTGTTAATGGCGCTAATTTTACTAAATACTCGTATATGTTATAATAACAGTTTTAGTTGATTTGGGACAGATTGTGTAAATGATCAAATAAGCAGTCATTATTCCTATGTACTATGTAACTTCATCATAATCTTCTTAATAATTATCATCGTCAGCTTCATCGTAAACATTTAAAATGTTTTTTTTTTTAATTTAGGAATTTTATTAATATTTATAATAAAGTAGCACGTAACTAATAACAGAAAATACAAAAATTAAAAATAAAATTTTTAAACAAACTTTACATACATGTTCACACGTTATAGAAAAATTTACAATAATAAATATATTTTTATTACATTCATAGGTACTCGTATAATGCATGTATGTATGACGACATCCAATAAACGTCACTTCAAAATATTATATTGTAAATTATACTTTCTTTAACTTTATATTTTTATTCAATCTTTAGACTGAAATTATCAATTTATTTATATTTATTATATTTAATTTATGCTAATTTGTTTTATTAACATTTAAAATTATGTTAGATAACACTGAGGTGAAAAAAACTCCTTTTGTAACACATTCTTATTAAATAACTTTGACATACTGAATACAAAGTTGGAAAAGTTTTTGAAATCTCGCGGCTATTTTCGAAATACAGTAGTCGCTCGGATTTATGAACTAATTCAAACAGAGCCTGTTCACTAAATGGAGAAGTTCACATAACCGAGAGAATATAAAATAAGTAATTCAAATGATTTTTATTACATTAAGTTTTTATTTTTAATAAGTGTTTTAATAATTAATGTACATGAAAGTATCGGTTATATTTTTTTGTACTTTTTTGCTTCAAGGGATTTCTGTAGTGCCTTGTCCCTGCATTTTCGCAATGCCAAAATATTATTAATATCAGATATATTATTTTCACTCCAAGCAATAACTTTATTGAATGCTTCGATTGCATTCGTTGTGCTAATTTCAGCTGTTGTTACGATGCACTGCTCTTGATCATCATCTTCAAATTCGCTATCTATATCTTCGCTAGCAATGTCTTGATTCCACGTCTGAATCTCTTCCCGTGAAAGCTGTTCACATAATAGAAATAGGCTGTGTTCACTCTTTAGAACCTCCTGTGTTTAAATTTTGTTGTTCACTATTCTGGAAGTTTACATAACTGGATATTCATATAACCGAGCGGCTACTGTATCTCGATTTTTAGATTTTCATTGAAAGTCTTGTTTTTTCAGTTGTGTCTTAATACTGTGGAATTAAACTAAAAAGTGTTAATAACTTTTTACGGTTTTGACTTCTATGGAAGTTTAGCTTTCATTACAGTGTCATTTTATGTTGAAGGACATTTCTACACTTAAAATAATACGTCAGTAGAAATATCTTTCAAAAGGGTTTCAAACCGATTTGACTAATTTTTAAGAAATTTTTAGTTGAAACACTGATTTACTTTAACTAATTTTCAGTGTTAATTTTCAAAATTATTTAAAACTAATTTTTAAGAACAAATTCGTTAAATTTTACAAAATTTATTGTTAAAATGAGAGGACCCCATAAAGACAATCTGATGATAGTGATGCGGTGTCACTTGAAAATGCATTAATTGTCAACCATTGGTTCTAGGAAAGTTTTTTTTATAAGTTTTTTCTCTATTGGTTGTAAAATAAAAAATGTAAATTCTATTTAGAATTTGTAATATTTGATCTTAAACAGAACAAAAATAACACTCATTGTAAAATGTAATATTTTCATGTTACTGTTATTACCCGGTAGATGGCGCCACCAATGTATCCGAAGTTTTAAATATGGCGCTACTTCTTTCCCTCTCGATTTTTTAAAATGGCCCATATCTCGAAAACTAAGAGAGATAGAGCAATTTCGACTACCCCTAAGTATAGCACCCCAGCGAAAGGGGTCATCTCTATGCATCAAAACATAAGTTGGCTTTCAATCAGACTGGTGTAGGTATCATAGAGTCGGCATAACCGATTTTAGCTTTTTTACTCGTTTTATTTTTAATTTATCTTTTTTTGAAAAATATATCCCTATAAACATTTTTACTGGAATTCAAGTTGAAATCAAGTTCAGTTCCAGCCCTGTTTTCCAGTTTCAAGGCTTGAATTCAACTTTTATTACATTTTATTTCAATAGCATACTCCAGCAAAAGGGAAACAAAAATTCAAGTTTGAAATATTTTTGTTAAATAAACAAGTGCTAGAATTTGAAATATACTTTACTTCAAGCAAAATTTAAAGCACTTGAATTTTTAAAACCTATGTGCTTATTGGGTATAATTTTTAAAAATCGAAATTTTTTAAATTGAACTTTTTTTTGAAAAAAGTAAATTTTTTTTGAAAAATCGTAATGTTTCTAAAAAACCACTTTACCTCTTTAAAAAATGTCACCTTTTTATAAAATATTACAAAAATTCCCGCATAAACCTTCTTGAAACTCGCAGTATAGTTTTTTTATTTAATTAAACTAAACGCCAAAATTTTAATGTAATTAAAGCCAAACAATCTTTAAGGATGCTTTTAGACTTTTCAGTTTGACGGTTTTCGCATATATTGGTGAAAAAAATGTTATATCTTTCTTTTGCAATATGCACATCTAAATCTGCAGAACGCCGAATACGTCACAATATTTCAAAATATTTTGTGCACAAATTTTGGCCAACTACCAAAACTACTTTTATGATAAATTGGTGGAAAAATGAAAAGCATCTTCTTTTTAGAAATCGCTCTTGACAAAACTGCAGTTTATGGGGTTTCGTAAAAAAAAATATAAAAAATATGACCCTCTCTGGAATTAAAAAAGAAAAAACCGAAATTAATTTTGGGTGGTGCTCGGACCCGGGAGGCCCGTGGGGGGCAAAAAACTGGGGGACATAGTAACATGCAAGTATGGGTACTCAAATTAAAAGAAATTGTCTTACGATTCAAAAAATGTTATAATCTTATGGGTCGGAAAAAGTAAAAAATTAATATGAACGAAAATAGTATTCAAATGATTTCAAAAATGAGGTTTTTTTTAATACTCCGTTGGACGTAAATCGAATTAGAGGCATTTTGTTAAATTTTGGACCTTCGAAAAATTAAACGAGGCCATGCCGACTATACAATACCCTACACCAGTCTGGTTAAGAGCCAACTAATGTTTGGATCCGAAATTCGAATGGGTTAAAATGGGACTTGTGTCAAAATTTTCTATAAAATTATAAAAGAAGAGAAAATCGGAAATATAGCCCATATGGGCGATAGGTCCAAATATGGACCGATTCTATCTAGAATATATCGGCTTTTTTCTCTGGATCATGTGAGTCAGCAAACCAAATTTCGTTAAAATATCTTAATATTTGCGACCTGCAGCGTGTAACCAAGCCAATTTTGGGGGGACCATAATATGGGCACTAGGTCTAAATATGGACCGATTTCAACCAAAATCAGTATGCGTTGTCCTTGGGCCGACATAAGTCGGTGTACCAAATTTGTTAATATTTGCGACCTGTAGAGTGCGCACAAGAATGATTGGACAGACAGACGGAGTGACGGACGGACGGACAGACAGACGGACATCGTTAAATCTAAATAAAACAAATTCTGAGCCGATCGATATACTATAAGGTGGTTCTACGACCATTATTTTTTGGTGTTACAAACATCAGCACAAACTTATAATACCCTCTCCACGTAGTGGTGTAGGGTATGAAAAGTCTAAAATCACGCTATTTTAGTTTTGGTAAAACACTGTAAATGTCCATTTTTTGTTGTTTATTTTGAAAATTTGGAATATAAAAAGCAGTTGGAAGAGGAAATGACAAAAGGAATCAACTTTTAATTGATGAAAAATGCAATTTCATAACAGATGTTTAATTGCGCTGCAATAATTTTTTTTTTAAATTTTTTTAATGTTAGCTATACCCAAACTTTTTGATGATAAAAAATCAAAGTTTTTGATGAAAAATGCAATTTCAGAAGTGTATAGTTTTATTGCGCCGGAGGCAAACATTTTTTTTTAAATCGCGCTATTTTTCCAAAAAAAAATTTTAGAGTCTAAATTTTTAATGCGTTTAGAGATTATGTAAAGAAAATTGATTTTTGAAGTCGTGGGAACATTTTCTGCCATTTGAGTACCATTTTACCATGCGAGAAAATTTCATAATTTTCAGTCCCCCCCACTTAAGGGACTAAATGGCTCTACGTTTTATGGATAAGAAAAAAAAATAACATTTTTGGAATCGTGAGACAATTTCCTTTAATTTGAGTATCCAAAACTTAAATGATACTATGTTCCCCCATTTTTTGCCCTCCACGGGCCTCCTGGATCCGAGACCCTCCCTAAATTAATTTTGGTTTGCTTTTCGTTTTTAATTCTAGAGCAACGGTTCCCAAATGGGGGTCCGCGAAGAGATCCGACAAAAAACATAAAACAAGTTATTAAAAAAAACAATTTTTTTTTTATAATTTTTAAATTATTTAACAAAATATTGATTTGAAAAATGTTTTTTCCTTATTCCTGCTTAAAATTGGCCGTCATTTAAAATAAGAAGGTGCTTTTATTAATTTTGCCCCATAATTTATAAAGTACATCTCGCTCAACACTGGTTTGGGGGTCCGTAAGCTAGTAGAAATGTTTCAAGGGGTCCGTGAAGCAAAACTTAGTGGGAACCGCTGTTCTAGAGGGTATCATATTTTTTATTATTTTTTTTTTTTTGATGAAACCCCATAAACTGCATTTTAGCCTCGCTCTTCATGCGGAGAGTGTTTGTTCAAAAATGCCCCGAAAAAACTATTTTTATAACAATTTTGCACAAAATATTTGCGATAAACAAATTAAAAAAAAGAAAATTCTTCAAAACGAAGAAAATGTAAAAACATCTGAAAGTGTTTTTAGAAATATGTATATGTAAATATTTTTTAATTTCATGGAAATCTGATTCAATTCTGTGTACCATTAAAATTTCTGTACCATATTTATATATTAATTAGCTTTGAGAAAAATATATAAGATCTCCAACAAACAGAAATTTATGTTATCAACATAAGGAGCTAAATAAATTATTTTCTAAAAAATACCTGTTTTTAACAGCAAGCAGTGAATATTTAACAAAAAACTAAATACATCAGAATTTAACAATAAAAAATGGATACTAAAAGCAAAGCATACCTTTGGGATTTTAAATATAAATGCAATTAAAACATGTAGCGATTATAAAAGATGTTCCAAAATTCTCGAAAGAAGTAACTTTGATAGAAATCGCAGCTTAATATTTAAGTAATTAAAAGTTGTTGCTTCTAAAAGTACACAGAATAAAGGCTGAGTTACCCAATCGTAAACGTATCTGTAACGAATCAGCTGTTTCGAAACCATAAGAAGAAATGTATACGAATGGTTTCTAACACGTAAATGTAAACGTACTTGCCGGATCATTCTGTTGAAATCAGAATTTTCTATCCGGCATCGACACAGCTGAATGATTTTAATCGGAAAAAATATGAAATAAATAAAGAAAATTGATTCAAACAACAAATAAGGAATAAAATTGAACAAATAAATAGAAAAATTTAGAACAAAATATAAAACCACATGAAATGGATGCTAAATAGTAATGTCGTTTACGGTAATCTCCCTACGGGGAAAGGGACCGGTCCCAGATGACACGCAGGATAGGTCCCAAGGGGGAGGAGACCGGTCGTTGATCGGTCTTTTTGTTTGAAAGAGACATATCACTTTAACATGGCGTTGTCATTGGAAATGACCAATTGCCACAGTTTAGACACATTGTGGCAATAAGGTGGTGTGTCTAAAAATAGCTTTTCAAATAAACTAATAAAAAACTAAGAATTAAAAATAATCTACTTGGCGTCGAAGTAGGGCTCGATAACACAACCTTCTGCTTGTGAGGCAAACGCTCTACCGTCTGAGCTAATGTTGCTTATGCGTGATGGCTCGCTGATGGTAAAGTTATGTATTTTTCGTTTCTGTTCAAATAAAAAAGAAAAAGAAAAAACAAACACTACAAGCAAATAAAAAAAAATGGAAAATAAAAAAATTGAAAAGAAAACAACATTAACACACACACATATAGTGGAAGTGCCTTCAGTATGCCCCCGATTGATTAGTCACGGGATAGGTCCCTTAATGACAGTTGACTTGTTTTTTTGCGTTGGCCATAATTAAATTAAAAAATCAAATAAAAATTAGAAATTTGCCTCAAATTTGCCTCCGATAATATAAATAAAAATTTAAAAAATTCCCCTTAAGTTAAAAAGAAAAATTATATGAATTACCAATTGTTAAAACTAAAACAGCTTTAACTAGAGTTTGCTGTTCGGTTTTATTCGAAACCGAAACCGCGGTTTTTCAAGCCTTAAAACCGAAACCGAAAACCGACAAAAATAAGTCGGTTTTTAATAAATACTTTAACCACTTAAAATAATTAATTAAATTGCATTCCAGTGTACAATTAGCATCCGAAAAGACTCATAACAGTCGTAAGACCTTATTAAATCATAGCTCCATGACGGTGTATTTCTTCACTGATGAAGCGTCTTTCCGAGCGCACTTTTATGTCTCACAAAAGACTCCGAATTATGAGCATTATTGGAAAATTTTGAATTTTCTGAGCCATTATGAGTCATTTATGAATTATTTTTGAGACATTTGTGAGCAATGAAAACTTTTGTAAAAATTTTGAATATACCCAAAGTTTGAGCACCCTGAAATTGATCAGAGTCTTTTCAGTCATAATTTCTGAGCTCTCAGAAAAACGTTTGCTGGGATATTATTGAATTTCGAAAATGGCTCAGCTCCTATTTTACAAAATTTCATTTTCTACATTAAATATTACTTTAAAGATTTTTTTTTGTTATTACGGATAACACAAACTGAGTCTTATAATTTTAGAAAAAAATACACCAAAAAGTCAAGTGGTTTGAGATGTTGAGTTTTATATATTCAATTCAGATTTTCACAGAGTATTTTTCAAAGCGTAGTCCACAAAATTTTTAAAATTTAACTTTATGTTTTTTCAACCAAATTGCTAAAATTTAAATTTAAACTCTTGAAAAATATAGCTTTAGTTGCCTACAAAAGAATACAAAAATTTAATTTATAACGAGCTTCCGCGTCTTTTTTTTTTTTTCTTCTCCCACAAAGGTCTTGAAATGGCGTTTTTGCCTTTATTCGAGTGAGAAATTTAATCGAATTTTAATAAATATCTTGAACGAGTTAAAATACGTATTTAATTTTTATACATATTTAATTATTTTAAAACAATTCCATTAATGCCACTCGAAAACCGAAAAATAACCGAAACCGCGGTTTTCATAATTTTTAAAAACCGAAACCGCGGTTTTAAAATTTTTCGGTTTTTAGCAAACTCTAGCTTTAACATTAAAAAAAACGTTGAAAATACAAAACTTAAAATTTCTTAGCAAAACATTATAGAAATTTAAAATAAGAGCTAAAATAAGCAAATTGTGGAAAAATAAAGTTAAAAATAAATAAAAGAGTAAAATAAATAAAAAATATTTTTAAAAATATGCCCCGAATTTTGTTTTTTATTTCGGTATCGGTCAAGTTTTTTTAAAAGCAACAGTGAAAATAACGGATCAGAAAATATTTAGAAAATTAATTCATTTTCTTTTGTTCATATTTGCACTAATTTAGTAATATGCCTTCGGTTGACCGGTCACGGGATAGGTCCTTGGAGGGCAATTGACTCCTCTTTCCCCGTAGGGCTATAAGTGTATTTTTTAGCTATGGCACGGTACAGTTACATCACATTTACGTTTACGGTCCCATAATCCGCCCTTAAGATTATTTATGAGTAAATGGCCTCCAATGTTTGCTAGCACATACGAACTCTTTTGTTGACAATTTCTCTGAACCTATAGTATAATGCATTAAACACACAGACGACTGCGGCTACACGACTACAAATGCTGCTGGCTGCAATTGTAGTCGTGTAGTCAGCTACTTAATTTTTTTGAAAACGACAGCAACATAGTAAACATCTGATCCTAAAAATATGACGTTTTGATAAATATTAATCCATTTTGGTTTGTGCTTTTAAAATATGGCTGAGGAATATTTTGTTAATTTTGTAAGATCCATTTTTTTTTACAAAACATCACAATAAAATTATTTCCAAATATAAATTAATGAAACCTTCAAAAAATTGTAAAATATAAACAGCTGTTTCTTCAGTGTTCCCAAAACGGTGATTTTCTAGTCAGAACTAGCGATTTTATTTCGCCTCTAGCGGGAAATATTGTCCTGTTTTACATATTTTGTTATATTGTCAACACTATGTTTGTTTTGTAGCCAACAAAAATAGAAATTATCCTAAGTTGACTACAGCGGCAAAAATAGTCGTGTAGCTGTGTTGGTGTCAAAATAATCGTTTTCATATAAACGTGTGTATTTTATTTTTGACAGGCTATAGTCGTGTAGCTGCAGTCGTCTATGTGTTTAATGCATAAATGTGGCTGAATTTCGTTGGTACAGTGATCAGGGAGGCCAGTCGAGATTGACTTTTTAAAATCCCTGCATTAAAGATTTAAAAATTTTTAAAACGGACAACCGAAAGGGTTAGAGTATTTTCGAGATGCTGAAATACCCAGATATTTTTTGCCATTTTCGGACTATTTTATTTAAAAAAATGTGTAAAAATTTCAAATCTATATAAAAAGGAGTAAAAAAGTTAAAGTCTGGTTGAAAGACAACTAATATTTGGTTCCGAAATTTTAATATCTCAAAATGGACTTGTGTCACAATTGGTCAAAAAATTGGTAAAAAACTCAGTAAGGTATTGTTTTGTCTAATGTTAAGTGTATTTAATAGAAAATCGAAAATAAATTCCATATAAATTCCATAGATGCAAATTAGAGTGTCCAAAACCGTAACCGAAAACCTGTTAACCGGTTTTTTTAATTTTAAAAAACCGACCGGTTTCGAATAATTTCTAAATTCGAATAAACCGAAAACCGGTTATTATTTGTCGGTTAACCGGTTTTTTTAAAAGATGTTTTTATCAAAACTATTTTTGAGCTAATCATTCGAAAATTCTATATTTCGACTGCATTTTATTTTTAAAGACTTAATTTTAATAAACGGAACTGCATTTTTGTTCTTCTTTATATAAAAATAATATCTTTTCACCTGTATTCAAACAAATAAGATACGAAAGTCCTTTGGGTGACTAATGAATGTTGCTACAAAAACATAATTACTTTTTTTCAGCGTAATTAATTGGTTCCATTTAAGAAAAATATATGATGATGAATGATGAAACAAGAACTGTTAAATCTACAAAAATTTTTGTTATATTTAAATAAATTTTAGTTGAATACACATAACATTCTATCCTGCTAAAACCTGTAGACGTTTTTACTGAATATTAGTAAAGTTAAAATAGCGAAAATAAATAGTAGGTATTGCTGTTTTTAGAAGAGTAGATTGTTTTCCCATTAAAAAAAATGTAAATTAAATTTTGGAAATGTAATTGTTTTTCTATGATGTTATTAATTTAGTAATATTCGGCATTTTTTCTGATTTCAGCAGTGTAAAAAGTTCTTTGCAATTAACTAAAATTTTAATTTTTTCTAATTACATCTGATCGTGCTATCTTTGGCGCTTTTGTATGACTCAAAACTCGCATTATTTTCGGTTAGAGCTTTTTATAGAAAGGTGCGAGTTTGACGTTTTTCTATTTTTTATTTAGCGCTTTATGGTGAAACCTTTATTTTGATACATTTTTATCTAATTTAAATGTTTTTTTTTTATTATTTTCATAATAATGTGTTATTAAATTATATTTTAACAAAATAATGATTTTTAGCGCTCTTTAAATGTTTGGTCACATAAATTAGTTGAAAACTACCTATTTTGATCACATTTATAATTTAGCGCTTTTTTGTGCCTGCCTGCGAGTTTTGTTCTTAAAAGGTTGGTTGGCATCACTTCATCTGTTGATGTAAACTTGAGAAAAGATTTGTTTTGCAATCACATCATCTCATAGGATTTTATGTTTGATTTATCAGACGTAAAATCAGATAATTTAAATCCCGCTTTAAAAAACAGATTCAGCTGATTTTAGTAGTTGTTTCTCCAGGGCGCTTTTAACTAATTTTTATTAGCTTTTTCTAATATTTGTACAAATTTATTATCATAACAAAAAAACCGAAACTGGTTTTAACCGGTTTTTTTAAGGAAACCGTAACCGAAACCGGTTTTTTTTAAATAGTACCTTGGAAAAAGAGAACATCCACTTTTTAATGCATGACTTTTTTCTCTACATTCAAAATAAGATAATGCAAAAATAAAATAAAACAAATACAACAACACATAGCGACATGACGCACAAGCATAGTTTTCTACTGAAAAATTGTTAAGTTGACAGCAGTATCGGATCTTTCCTATGACACGCACGTGTTAAATTCATTGATGGAAAACACAACTCAACTCAAAATAAAAGTAGTTCAAATTTGGCATTTCCATCAATGAATTTAACACATGCGTGTCATAGGAAAGATCCGATACTGCTGTAAATTTAACAATTTTTCAGTAGAAAACTATGCTTGTGCGTCATGACGCTATGTGTTCTTGTATTTTTTTAATTTATTTTTGTATATTGTTTTATTGGATGTAGATAAAATAGTCATTCTTTTTGAAGTACTCCTTAATATTTTCGCTGGGTAATTTTCGAACAAACCGAAAACCGGTTTTCCGAAATTTCCGGTTTTTTGGACACTTAATGCAAGTATACACTTTGGTTTTGAGCTTACCTAAATCAGTGTGCTAAATTTAATAAAAATATTTTCGACCTGTAGCGTGCCAACAAGCATAAGAACCAATCTTTGGGGCACATTTATATACCCACCAAAAAAAGAGATGCCGAAGCAGTAAAAAAGCACTACAATTGATGATCTTGATGTACTTCTTTTTTAATATAAACACTAATGATTTTAACATTGAGTTGTCATAGGCGAGGAGTACTCCCACTTCAACATTTTTTCAGTACTTTTTGAACGAGTGCAAAGGAAGCTCTTTTTCCCCAGTTAAAAGTTAAAAAAAATTCTGCACAAAAAACTTAAATTTTTTTTTATTTTACAAAAGGTTTTTATTGCCGCCACCGGGTTTTGAACTCACGATTGCTAGTCTAGCGCTCTACCGCTGAGCTATTCTTTGATATGAAAGTTGACTGGCATAAAAAGACCACTTTGTTACTGCGAGATATTGTTCCTTATTCTCTTCAATAAAAGTACTTAGTAACCAAGTGTAAAAGGTGCATTTAAATTCAATATTGTTTTCAGTACTATTTTTACAGGTGCATAAAAAGCACTTTCTCACCATTTTTTTCTATATACACATATTTTTAAAAATTAAAAAAATATTGAATTTAAACAAATTAGTTATAAATATTAAAACAAAATTAATAGAATGAAAAAAAATTAAAAAAAATAAAAAAAAATTAAAAAAAAATAAAAAAATATTGGTCCCGCCGGAAATCGAACCCGGGACCCTCCGTTTGGAAATGCCAAGTGATACCAAAATCACTTTTTGCGATCACTTTTAGAGCAATTACTCTTTAGAAGCAATACTTAAGTGATTTTTTGGATATTTTTCAGAAGTAATTCTAAAAAAGCTGTAAAAATATACTAACCGATACTTTGGAAGCAATGAAAGAAGTTATTTTTTGAAGTTGTTCAGAATAACTTCTAAATAAGCAGTAAAAATACACTAACGGATACTTGTGAAGCATTGAAAGTAGTTGGTAAAGCATTACTTCGAAATTTTTTTGCTGGGTAGGCATTAGGTGTAAACATCCCAGCAAAAACAGACATTACCAAGTAATTAAGAGAGTAATAAGTTTACTCACTTAATTGGTTTTATTCACGATGTCCCAAAATTCATAACGAGTTATCAGCATGATTACACACAGTGAAAGAATAGAAGTACATGGTATTACCATGTTCTTGCTGGGATATATCAATTTTACCCAAACCAATAGGCTTCGTCCTTAAGCCGATATAAGTCGGTATAGCAAAAATCATCAAAACATCTTAATATTTGTGACCTGCAGCATGCGAATAAAAATACACGGAGAGACAAACAGTCAGACGGACCAATGGACAGACTCACATCGTTAAACTGACTTAAAAAGTGATTCTTAATGGATCTGCATACTAAAAGTGTGGTGTAGGTGAATATAACACAAATTATTTTTTACACATTTCTTCACATAATCCCGTATTCCAATTAATTAAACGGATCAAATTAGATATATTTAAAACTACAAAAAATAATAATTTAAAAAAATAACATATCAGTAGTCGAAATTCTGATCACTTAAATGGGAAATTGCACTATCAGGAAATATTTCATGCAGTTATTTCATTGAATGATCATTTCAAACCACTGAAAGTTTCAGGTAAGTCTACAGGAGACCTTAAAATTGGATGCGTGTCCTTTGGAAAGACAAAAGTAAATTTTTGAAAAAACTTTAAACTAATTAAATTTAACTTAAATCAGTTTAAAGTTTTTCATTTTCTAAATGCAGTAACCAGTAAATTTTTTAACTATATTATAAAAATAAGAAGAAATTATCTTCTTTCCAAAAATAAAAATGCGTGTACCTGGGCACTTTTTGTATATTTACTCTTCTATGTATCCAACAAATTTCAGTACGTGAATAATTGAAACTCCACAGGATAATTGTGCTTTTTGAATTAAATTCGCTACGAAATATGCTAGTAAAAAAATTTTAAATTTCTAGTTATAAACGTTTATTTTCTATCAAAATTATTTTTTTGTAAATTCTAGGACATCATTTTGAGAAAACCAAAAGACTTAAGACAAAAACATTATTAATATTTTAAATTGAATTGAAAAAATTCGCACCGAGCGTTTGTTAATAATTATTCACGCTCTCATCTCTCAAAGAAAAAAAAAAAAAACAATACGAGTACAATATTTTAGAAGCAAAATTTGAAATTTGACTGCTTAAAACATCAGAACTTTTAAAAAGTTTGAAAGCTTAAGCTTTCAATAAAAGCATTTAGCTTACGCTATTTAAGACATAAACCAATACACATTTTTTTAAATTCATTTGTTATCTTATGTTAGACTTTCAAAAACAGATATTCTCAAACCGTGCACTTAAAATCGTAAGTCAATAAACAAATCTGAAAACTACTGGTTACTTTATTTGCTTTATCGTAATTTTTGTGTTATTGAAATACTGATTTTAAGAAAAATTAAATTTTTTTATAGCAGAGTATTAAAATTCTTACAAGGGAAGTCTCCCAACGTGCATTCCAGCAAAATATTTTATTATCAAATAAGTGGTAATGAAAGATTTTGCTGGGATGCGGGTCCACAAAATTCATAGCTCCACACGACTTAATTTTTTTTCGTCTAAACTCATTATTTTTGTTTGGCGTAGTCGTCTTTATAAGGAGTCACGCTTACTCGCTCCCTTATGAAAAAATTAAAGGAAGTACCTACACACTAAAAAATTTTTGTAAAATTACTACTATAAAATGGGTAAATTTTTGTTTAATTTTACGAAAATTCGGTAAATATAAACAAAAAACGCGCAAACAATTTTGTTGTACACACTTCCATATACAATAATACACACACTAAGTATTTTTAGACATTATGTGTTTATAAATAAACACATTGTGCCTAAAATTAATATTCTTTTATTAAATAAAGTTTTTATACACAAAGTTGGTAAATATACTAACTTATAATAGTAATAAATACTCTGACATTTGAAATTGAAAGAAATTGAAAAAACCCGGTGAAAAATGTTTATATACGCTCAAACATGTTCGTATATGGTTTATGTATGGACACATATGAACAAATATGGATTTTTTATGAACATATATGGATGTATATGTGATTCCAAATATGGAAAAAGATTTCATATACAGACATATATGGAGACATCTGCTACTTCATATATGGAAAAGGCACTCATATATGGACAAATATGGAAGTATATGATATTCAATTTATGCAAAAGTGACTTGTATATGAACATATTTGCAAGAATACATTTTTCCATATGTGTAAAAGGAACTCATATGTGGATAAATATGGAATTATATTTAATTCCATGAATAAAAAAAGGAACAAATGTAGCGCCTCATTCGAATGTCATACATAAATTTATACAACCTTATAATAAAGGACAGCAACGTTCGCATGTATTCTCATATATTTAATAAATGTATATGTTCATATATGTCCATATATGAACATATACTTAGGTGTTACCTCATTTTTCGGACCCATACATATATGGTTGAACCATAAATGTTCATATATGGACATTTTTCACCGGTAAATTTTTGAAACAATAAAAACAAAAAGATAATCGATCTTTTGCCAATTACTATATTTATGAAATTGTTTTTTTTTTCTGAAATTGTTTTTGGATTGCAAGCAGCATTATTCATCCAAAAGTAAGGAAATTGGGTACCACATGTACAACATGGGTACCACATTTTGCATGTCCGAAATGCTGCTTGAACGCTTAAAAGGAAGATATTTTTGCTTTGAATTAGTACTGGCGATGAAAAATGGATCCATTACGACAACCCGAAGCGCAAGAAATCGTATTTGAAGCCCGGCCAATCAGCCCAATCAACGCCAAAGCCAAATGTTCATGGCGCCAAGGTAATGATATGTATTTGCTGGCACCAAAAGGGTCGCATCTGTTATGAGCTGCTGAAATCGGCCAAGACGCTCACAGGAGAGCTGTACGGAACACAGTTGATTCATTTGAAGGGAGCATTAGCCGAAAAACGTACAGAATAAGCGACCATCATAACAACGCTTGGCCACATGTTGCAAGAACTAAAACCTATTTAGAAAATAGAGATTGAGAAGTTTCGCTCACCCTAGAAGGCGGGTCCAGACCTTGCCCCGTCCGACTATTATCTGTTTCGACAGATGCAGAACGCTCTCACTCGAATACGCTTCACTTCAGAACAGGGTATCCGTAATTGGCTTGCTTCGTTCTTGGACTCATAAAATGAGCAGTTCTCTTGGCGTGGAATCGATATGTTGCCAGAAAGATGGGAAAAGGTCATAGCAAATGATGGCCAATACTTTTAATCAGAGACCCAAAATAACTGTTATATTTCTAAAAAAGTCACCACCCAAATTTATTTAATTATAATATTTCAATAATGCACTATATTTTATAAATCATATTGCACAAAAAAATCACAAAGTTTGGCAAAGATTTTAATTTTTTCAATTTTTATATTTTACTCTATAAATTTCTGTTGTTTTTTGATTTTTATTTTAAAACTTTTTATAAAAGTTACAGAATGATTTTTTTGAAAAAATTAAGCACTAACTTTTTTATTTGATAATAAAATAAAAATTAAAAATTGACCTAAATTGAATGCCGGAAGTTGCTGGAATATACATATTTACTCACTCTAAATCACTGTTCAATCTTTTATTAACACTAGTTGATATCATCAGGATATTATAATTGGTGAAGTCATTGGTTCTATGGCTTTTGATTTATATTCTTAATTGTTATTTTTTGATAAAGAAAAAAAATCACAAAATAACTTTTATTATTTTTGAAAAAATAAAAATCGTGTTTGGATTGTTTTTGTTTGAATTAAAAATAAAAATCAAACAGAGCAAATAAACAGAAAATTAAAAATACTCAAACAAGAAATAATTGTAAAACAATCACTTTTTTGAATAAAAGTTATAACTGTTACGTCCCTGCTTTTAATAAATTTATATTGTACCAATGTTTCAAAATAAATGCCCAAAATTTGCCAAAAAGCCCGAATTTTTAAGTTATACACGAGAATGGCGCGGATATTAGTATTAATAAAATACGTACTTAAAATTAATTTGTTTTTTTATTAAAAAAAAAAAAAAATGTTTTAGGGAGGTTTAACTTAAAGCACAGCTCTGGTAGGTAAACGCATTTTTGTGAGATTTTTACGGACTTTCTGTGGATTTTAGGGCATATTTTGTGTATTTTTACGCATTTGTAAAACATGCTTTTTTACGCAAAAATTTAGTAAATTAACACTCTAATTTCAAAATTTCATTTAATTTTTACGCACTTTCAATGTAAAATTAAACATTATATGTGCACCAACTTAAACATAATGTGCGTATTTTTTTCAATTACATACATAGAGTAAATTTACACAATTTATAGTAGGAGTACAGTTTTCTACTATAAGTTTGGTAAATTTCAACAGAATTTAATCAGAGTGTAGTTATGAGATTTTAAATAATAAGTGGTTACATACATGCTTACAAAAAATTGAATTATAAGTTTTGATGCGATTTCCAGTGTAGAAAATCATTACCAGATATATGGTCATTTAAGTACATACTTGGTAATGGTAACTAGTTACTTTTGTTATTACATTTCTTATTACCTTTATATGGCGATGTCGCGAAAAATAATGAGTTATGGTTACACACCAGCATACGAAAAATCAAGAAAATATATCGTTACCTATGTGCTTACCACAACTGACAAAAATAATGAGTCTAAAAATAGATTTTCAAAAAAATAAATTACATAAAAAAAATATTTTTTATTGTATTTTTTTTAAATAAAATTTGCTGGTGCGGGAATCGAACCTGGGTCTACAGATTGCCAGTCAATAGCTCTACTACCCAGTGTAGAAACGGTAATGACATATCATTATTTTTTGGACTACCAGTAATGACAACCACTTACCTTCTGTATTATTTTAAAACATATTATAATGAGTTACTGATAATGACTTATTTTTATCATTATTTCAAATAGAAAATAATTTTTTAGATTTTTTTGAAAATTTTTTGAAATCTATTTTTAGACTCAATATTTTTTAAACACTGGTAAGGATATATGTAACCACATATTTTTTGATTTTTTGTATGTTGGCGACTAAGCTTACTTGTGTGCAGCAAGTCAATTGTGTTTTTATCCATTAAATATTACATGTCGATATAGCTCAGATGGTAGAGCTGTTGACTGGCAATCTGTAGATCCAGGTTCGATTCACGCACCAGCAGATTTTATTAAAAAAAAAAAAATACAATAAAAAATATTTTTTTTTATATAATTTATTTTTTAGAAAATCTATTTTTAGACTCATTATTTTTATCAGTACTGGTAAGCACATAGGTAACGATATATTTTTTGATTTTTCGTATGCTGGTGTGTAACGACAACTCATTATTTTTCGCGACATCGCCATATAAAGGTAATAAGAAATGTAATAACAAAAGTAACTAGTTACCATTACCAAGTATGTAGTTACATAACCACATATCTGGTAATGATTTTCTACACTGGGTATCTGAGCTATATCGACATGTAATATTTAATAGATAAAAACATAATTGACCTGCTGCACACAAGTAAGCTTACTTGCCAACATACAAAAAATCAAAAAATATGTGGTTACATATATCCTTACCAGTGTTTAAAAAATATTGAGTCTAAAAATAGATTTCAAAAAAATCTAGAAAATTATTTTCTATTTGAAATAATGATAAAAATAAGTAATTATCAGTAACTCATTACTATATGTTTTAAAATAATGCAGAAGGTAAGTGGGTGTCATTACTGGTAGTCCAAAAAATAATGATATGTCATTACCGTTTCTACACTGGGTTGCTTACTTTTTTTTTTTTATATGCTAGACCAACACTCAGGGGATGCCCCCTACTAACGCAGTGCATTGTGTTGGTATTAGGAAAATATGTTATGGGGAGGAGGAAAGAGGGAGTAGTGTTTGAGAATATTTGATTTAAATTTCTCTACATTGTAAGTAACAGGGAAGACCTCTGCTGGGAGTTTATTCCACATACGGCTGGTGCGACTGATAAACGAATTCTCTTTGTAATGCGTCGTGCGATCCGCTGGACAATCGACAACAAACGGATGGGCTCTACTTGATAAGCGAGTATTACGAATAAAAACCTGGGCTTTGGGGATAAGTTCATTTATCACAGCCGAGCACTTCCCATGCGCCGACGCACAGTGCTTTGTCCCATAGGCAAAATAAAAAAAAAATGTATTCGGAACGTTAGTGACTTATAAATTTTTGAAGAGGTGACATAGTACCCTAAATAAATATGAAAAAGGAATTCAGTATCTCCTCTTTTTGTTAACAACAGAGGGCGCTAAAGTCAAAAAAATTTTGAGCTAAAATAGTTAAACGAAAATCTAATTTTAACTGCTTAACAAAAAAAATTGGCAAAAAAATCATTTTTAAAGATAATTCTTTGAAACACAGTGGTTTTGTTATTCACTATATTCGCAATAAGCAGAAATTATTTTAAGTGAAAATTTTTTATAGAATAATATTTGGTGGTATCGAAAACTTAAGACATTTTTTGACTGGAAATCCCAAAGTTGCTTAAGTTTGGTAGAGTAAAAAAAAAAAATATGGAAGAACGTCTTTTTTTTTATTTATGGTTTTAGGACATCTTGAAGTTCTTTAATAGAATTTGAAAACAAAATTGTTTTTTTAACCGCAAATTTAAAAATTTTATACATTTTCCAAACCCTTTTACCTGAGTTTTAACAAAGTTAGAAAGAGCTAAATTTTAAGGTACAACCAAGAATTAAAATAATAACGTTTTTTTTTTAAAACAAAAGAACTTGAAAATTGAAACACAAGCTTCGTTTTAATGTGGTGTAAAAATAAAAAAAAAAATCAAGAAACCTAAAACAAAAAATTTAAGTAATAACACTTTTTTTTGCGGAAAACCTAAAATTTTATAAAGTTTAGTGAAATTTAAAAAAAATATAAAAAATAACGTCTATTTTTTATGATTTAGATAGGATGTACAATTTTCTGTTAAAAAAAAAATTAAAATTTCGAACCGCAAATTTTAAATTTTTAACTTTTTCTACATATCCCAATTTTTCAATTTTATGTAGATATATATGTATGTATGCAGATATATATGCCGTCCCTTAAAATACGATTTGTCGATTTTCATTCACTACACAGCCAAGTTTTTAGCTAGTAGGTTCAAAATTGAAGAATTTTTTTTTTTTTTTTTAGAAAACTTTAACCCGTACTGAGTTGCGAAAATGGCCCATTATTGAAAAAGAAAATAGCATATCAAATCAAAATTCACAAAATTCGAATTTTTTGCAAACACTAGTTTTTTATTTAACTTGTTCATTAAATATACTTAAACTTATTTAGATACGGAATTTTGGTTTCGCTGGGTATCATTAACCCACTTTAAACTAGAACCGAAATGCCCATAAATTTAATAGAAATGCAGAAACGGCTTTTTTATTTATTTGTCAAATTTTTTTTAAAATACACAATTTGGAAATGTCAAAAACTATTTTTGTAATATAATAGTTATTATTAAAGAAAAATAATAAATTGAAAAAATGATAATTCGGGTTTTGTGTGGGGAGCGACTCCTTTCCAGGACATTTAATGAAAATTGATTATTTTGTCAAAAATTGTTTTCACTAAATTTTAGCAAGTTACCAATATTTTTGACCATGTGTGTGTCGTATTGAAGGTACTACTAAAATAAAATAACATTACACCATGAAAAAACTTGTAAAAATTGAGCAATAATACTGCTCATCTGTGGCGCCCTTAAAATTGATAATGAATGAGAAAAATGATATATGGGAGATAGTCATATCCTTGCACCGAATGAAACAAAATTTGCCACAGATATAAAAAGTGTAATTTTATAAACTATTGTAAGTTTCTAGTGCATTCTGATCTTAAATCTTTCCAAAATATAGTTTTTGAAAAAAAGGATATATGGGAGGTAGTCATGTCCTTACACCGAATGAAACAAAATTTGCCAAGGACCTAAAAAGTATTATTTTGGGAACTGTTTTAAGTTTTTGGTGCATTGTGATCATAAATATTGGTTTTTAAAAAAGGATATAAGGGAGGTAGTCATGTCCTTGCCCCGAATGAAGTAATAAAATTAACGACTGAGTTAGGGGACCGGCAATAACTAATTTTAGCCTTATTCTGTTTCTAATTGTAGCTAAAATTAAAAATTTTAGATTAAGGATGTATGGGAGGTAGTCATGTCCTTGCACCGATTTTGCTGAAACTTCGAATTAATTTACATGTTCTGAACCTGCACACCGAATTTCATTAATCTACGATAACTCCTCTAATTTTGCCGATTTGCTATATGGAGACGAAGCACTGTGCGTAGGGGTGTAGGCAAGGACTTTTTATTTTTTGGTTTTTATCAAATATAAATATCGTAAAAGTATTAAAATAAAAATTCAAACGTACAAAAATATAAAAAGAAAAAAATATTTATTTAAAATACCCCTCATGATGAAAATAAAAAACTTTTTCTGTTTTAATTTTCTTTCAAAAAAAAAAAAATAAATAGATGAAAAAAAGAAACTTTTTTTGTGTTGTTATACATAAAAAAAGAAAAATATATATAAATATATTTTTTTTTTAATTTTCTTTCTATTTGTTTTTTGCAACTAGCCACAGAACGTTGTTCTATGAATTGGGTATTATAGTCTCTTGAATGCATATTTAACAAAACTGCACCTAAAAAATTGTGAAATTTTGGCGCAACGCGAAAAAATACTTTATGGTAAAAAAATTGTATTAAAAACCCTTATCAGCAATTTGCATTCTGCAAACAAATATACTGATCTAAGAATTTTCCTTTTTGCAAATTTTTTTCCCGCGACTTTTTTTTCGCGATATTTTTTAAATATTTACCAAACTCTGTTGTATGAAATGGGTATTATAGTCTCTAGATTTCATATTTAGCATAATCGCATCTAAAAAAACGCGAAATTTTGGCGGAACGCGAAAAAACACTTTATGGTAAAAAAATTGTATTAAAAACCCTTATCAGCGATTTTCATTTTGCAAACAAATATACTGATGTAAGAATTTTCCTTTTTGCAAATTTTTTTCCCGCGACTTTTTTTTCGCGATTTTTTTTCAATTATCCACCAAACTTTGTTGTATGAAATGTGTATTATAGTCTCTAGATTTCATATTTAGCATAATCACATCTAAAAAAAACGCGAAATTTTGGCGGAACGCGAAAAAAGACTCTATGGTAAAAAAATTGTATTGAAAAACCTCATCGGCGATATTCAGTCTGTAAACAAATATACTGATGTAAGAATTTTCCTTTTTGCAAATTTTTACCCCCGAGACTTTTTCGCGATTTTTTTTCAACTAGCTACCAAACTTTGTTGTATGAAATGGGTATTACAGTCTTGGGTATTACATATTTAACAAAACCGCACCTAAAAAAATTGGTGGCTAATTGCAAAAAAATCGCGAAAACAGTCGCGGAAAAAAATTTATAAAAAGTAAAATTCATACATTAGTATATTTGTTTGCAGAATGAAAATCGCTGATAAGTTTTTTTAATACAATTTTTTTTACCATAAAGTGTTTTTTCGCGTTCCGCCAAAATTTCGCGTTTTTTTTAGATGTGATTATGCTAAATATGAAATCTAGAGACTATAATACACATTTCATACAACAAAGTTTGGTGGATAATTGAAAAAAAATCGCGAAAAAAAAGTCGCGGGAAAAAAATTTGCAAAAAGGAAAATTCTTACATCAGTATATTTCTTTGCAAAATGAAAATCGCTGATAAGGGTTTTTAATACAATTTTTTTACCATAAATCTAAAATTTTATGAATTAAAAAATAAAAACTGTTTTCTTAATAAGGGAACTTTTTTTTTCTACAAAAAAAACTTTTCTTTGTTTTGTACAAAAACTTTTTTTTCATACAACAAAGTTTGATGGATAATTAAAAAAAATCGCGAAAAAAAAGTCGCAGGAAAAAAATTTGCAAAAAGGAAAATTCTTACATCAGTATATTTCTTTGCAAAATGAAAATCGCTGATAAGGGTTTTTAATACAATTTTTTTACCATAAATCTAAAATTTTATAAATTAAAAAATAAAAACTGTTTTTCTTAATAAGGAAACTTTTGTTTTTCTACAAAAAACACTTTTCTTTTTTTTGTACAAAAACTTTTTTTTTATTTTTCTTTTTTTGTTTGGGGTTGAAAATAAAAAAATATCATTTGTATAAAAATCATTTGTAATTTTTGTTTTTCTTTTTTTTTATAAAGATAAATATATTTTCAATTTTGGATGAATATAAAAAAAAATAATTTAGAAATTTACTTTATTTTGAACAAAATACTTTTTTATTTCTTGATGAAAACTTAAAAATAAAGTTTTTGGTTTGTAAAATCCGGTGCCTGGGTGTAGGTTATAAAAAGCTGAAATAAGCTTAATTTTATAAGAAAGTGGCAAAAGCAAGCCAGCTTTTATAAAATAAGCAAAATTATACAAAATAAGCTTAAAATTCTTATACTTTTAAGACCAGCACCTGTATTTAATCTAAATTGTTCTATCTTTTTAAATAAAAAACAAGCTTTAGCCTCTTTTTGGTTGGCCTAAACATAACTAAGGAGTCTAGCCATCAAATGCGCGCATGTTGTATATCTTCTAAATTAAGTGCAGGGCTGGTTCGGTTTTTTCGATATTCCTTCAAATTTGGGGTTTAGGCTACTTTCCCCACCTATGCTTTTATATTTCAAATGTATGGCCGCTGAAAACATAGGTAATATTCGTTTTAATTTTGTTTTTCTTTACTAAAGTACTTTATGTCTACATATATACAAATCAATTTTAATTTCTTAAATTTCATTCATATTCTAATACAACAAATCTTTATTTCTACACCTCAATTTAAGCCCCTGGGCGTGATATTGGCCCACTAAATATGAGTGTTTATCTTTCCTCTATCACATAAACAAATATTTAGGTGGATGATCCCAGAAATACATTCCTTGCAGGTGTTTATTTTCAAAACATTATTTGAAATACTAAGTAAGAACAACAATATAAATATCTGGTTAATGAAACTACTTTCGAAAACAATAAGTGCTATCACAACATTATCAATCAATTCCTTATAAGAAAAAAAAAAAAAAGAAATACAAATAGATGTGCTAAAGAAGCTCTATTAATTTTTAGAATCTTTTTAAAGAATAAAGAAAAAATGTAATAAAACTTTTAAAAAATTTGCATATTTAATAATTTAATGATAGCTTAAAAAAAAATAAAGTTAAAAAAGAATGTTGGTTTCAAATAAGTTAAATTGCCGATGACAGTTAATGATCGGTTCCACATAATGTTGGGATTAAGCAAAGAAAAGAATAAATTAGAATTTTGAAATAAAATTTTAACTAATTAGGAAGGTATGCTCGGGATCAACCACAGATTTCTCTGCTAGGGGGCAGAAACTAATGCACGCATAATTTTTTAGCGGTTCAATCTCGTGCCTAGGGAAAACGGGGTTAGAATTTCGTGAATCAAAGAGATGCGAACATCTCTTTAAATCAAGAAATTGATATTAATTTTTACATACAGTTAAAGTAAACCAGAAAAGAAAAACTTTGATACCCACATTGCCTAAATATGATTTGGATCTAGTGTAAGTGGAAATATTAGAAATACAGGTGAAAATAGTACTTCGGGAAGAAGTGCTATTAGCACCTGTATTGGAAGTGTTAACAGGAATATCGAAAAAATGTCGAAATATTTCCTCGCTCGAATTAATGACATAAATCATACATACAATTGGTAACAAATTTTATAACTTCGCTATGCAAAATATGTTTAATGTAAGTGTTCTTATTAATAAAATAAACAATTTACTCGTAGCCTGATAGTGCATGTCTTATATATCACTAGATAGGCATTTAGAATTAATTTCATTTGACGCCCAATTTCTTTTCAATTCCTGTAAAAAAAGTTAAAACTAACAAAACACACTTTTTATGCCTCGCTTTAATCCCTTAAACATGAGATTGGGAAGCTAAACAAAATTGAACACTAATCTGTTCCCCTCTATCATATATCCCATTTTTAGGGAAAACAGTTTGTGACCCCGAAGGTACCTTCCTTGTAACCCAAAAAAAACATGATACTATATTTAAACCTGAACAAAGATATTCAGAATTATTTATGCAAAATAAATCAAGTGATTGAGGACATATTGAAGGCAGTTATGATGCCAACATGTCTGGTTTTTAGCCAACAACAAAAAATTCGATGTTCTTAATTTTAGGTATTACAAATTTAAAAGAAAAACCCGTTGTTTTTTTAATATTAAGGGAGTGCAGGGTGAAGTGGGTAATGGAGGTAAGTGGGTGTGTTTAATTTTTTCTCCCAAGTGACAAGGAAAATCGTATTCTAGGGATCAAAATAAGAAACTTACCTCTAAAACGAATTCTGATGTCCCAACTTTTGACCCGTATGGTCAAATTTTGAAAAATCCCACTTTGACCCATTTAAAGTGCCCCAATCGAGTCCAAATGTCTGACCGACCCCCACTAACTTTGGGCGGCCTACCCACCCATGCCAGTGGCACACCCCCTGGAACCCCCCTGGGGAGTTCTCCATACAAACATTTCAAAAAATCACCATTTTGGGCACTTAACATGAAAAAATCAGTGAAATGGCTATGTTTTTTCTTTTTGTGAACCTTCCATTTTAGGTATAGGATGTGTTGAGCGCACTTTTGTAAAACACTACGAGGAACATTTTTGTGGAACATTCTAACCCTCTAGCACTTCAATGAAAGGGAATTTGTTGGCCCCTTTTTAAAAAGGGACAAAAAAGACCCGTAAGTTGAAGAGTTAGAGGGTTAAAATGTTCCACAAAAATATTCCGCGTAGTGTTTTACATAAGTTCGCTGAACACATCCTATACCTAAAATGGAAGATTCCCATGGTTTCTCCTTAAAATCTAGATTTGTGGGAGATTTAAGCACCAATTCTGAATAAGTACGGAAGTGCCAAAAATGGTGTTTTTTTTGAAATGTTTGTATGGGGAAGCCTCCAGGGGGATTCTGGGGGGTGTGCCACTGGCATGGTTGGGTCGGCCCTCCAAAGTTATTGGGGGTCGGTCATACATTTGGATTCGATTGGGGTACTCTAAATGGGTCAAAGTGGGATTTTTCAAAATTTGACCCTACGGGTCAAAAGTTGGGACATCAGAATTCGTTTTAAAGGTATGGTTCCTCGGGCAAAGTTTCTTATTTAGATCCCCAGAATACGATTTTCCTTGTCACTTGGGCGATTTTTTTGCCTCCCTACAAATCGACCAGCCCTAATGGACAACTACCCTATAGTAATACGAACACCTGTACCGTGACCGATTAAAGCAGGATCGGTGAAAACAGGACCGGTCTGAAATGATCAATCCCAACACTAGTGAAAATAAGACCGGTTTGAAAGTACCTAAACGGTGACCTGTCCCGTGAACGGTGAAAGCAATACTGGTCTCAAAGTACCCTTCCTGTGACTGGTGAAAATAGCTCCTGTCCTGCAAACAAAGACATTCAAGTTATAAAAATACACAGTGCAACACATAAAAAGCCAACACAATATATTTTCCATAACCGATTGAGGTTTATTTGAAAAGTAATAGGTAAAGTTTGTTTTCAATTAAAGAATCAAAACACATTGAAACATAATTTTTAACTTTTTATATTCGTCAATAAAAAGCAAACAAAAAAAAATATGTATCGTCTGTAGGAGTTGATATTTTCAGTCAAATAATCTACTTTTAGATTTCTATTTTTATAAAAATTAATTTAAATAATTTCATTGTTGGCTATTAAAAAAAATCAAATATTTTCGGTTTTTATACCCTACACCACTATGTGGTCAGGGTATTATAAGTTTGTGCTGATGTTTGTAACACCAAAAAATATTGGTCGTAGACCCACCTTATAGTATACCGATCGGTTCAGAATTTTTTTTTATTTCGATTTAACGATGTCCGTCCGTCCGTCCGTCTGTCTGTCTGTCCATGCAATCTTGTGCGCACTCTACAGGTCGCAACTATTAAGATATTTTGATGAAATTTGGTACGCAGACCTATGTTGGCCCAAGGACGAACAAGTTTGATTTTGGTGAACATCGGTCCATGTTTAGACCTAGTGCCCATATAAGGGTCCTACCAAAATTATATTGTGTATACGCTGCAGGTCGTAAATATTAAGATATTTTGACGAAATTTGGTACACAGACCTATGTTAGCCCAATAACGCAGCCTATTGATTTTGGTGAACATCGGTCCATGTTTAGACCTAGTGCCCATATAAGGGTCCTACCAAAATTATACTGTTTATACGCTGCAGGTCGTAAATATTAAGATATTTTGATGATGGTACACAGACCTACATTGGCCCAATAACGCAGCCTATTGATTTTGGTGAACATCGGTCTATGTTTAGACCTAGTGCCCATATAAGGGTCCTACCAAAATTATACTGTTTATACGCTGCAGGTCGCAAATATTAAGATATTTTGATGAAATTTGGTACATAGACCTATGTTGGCCCAAGAACGAAGCCTATTGATTTTGGTGAACATCGGTCCATGTTTAGAACTAGTGCCCATATAAGGGTCCCCCCAAAATTGGCTTGGTTACAAACTGCAGGTCGCAAATATTAAGATATTTTAATGAAATTTGGTGCGCTGACTCACATTATAGAAAATTTTGACATAAGCCCCATTTTAACCCATTCGAATTTCGGATCCAAACAATACACCAGACTGGTGTAGGGTATTGTATAGTCGGCATGCCCGACTTTAACCTTTTTACTCGTCTTTTTTATTAAAAAGGTTTGTTTATATACAAAATTATTTCAATTCAAATTAAAAGAAATTCTTTACTCATATACACAAACATAGCCAATAAAAATATGAACGTGTGTGTGTTATGTGTGTGGTGTTTTGAAAATTCAAACAAAAAAAAACTTTCAAATATGAAAAAACAAACCAAAAAATCGTTTTTTTTTACGTTTTGTCAGTTAAAAATTGATGATTGTTTTAACAGACTTTTCAATTATTTTTATTTCTTTTATGGATTGTTTAAACAATGTTTGAAAATAAATAGCAAAATGGTTTGAATATAATGAAAAATGAGTAGTCCTTTTTTTAATTGTGTTTCCAATTAATTTAATATGTATTTTAGGTTGTTTTATTTATTTATTTATTTTGTAGAATTGCTCCATACACAAGACTAAAAGTCTTATTTTGCAGTATGGAACTGAGGATAGGTAAATTTATGAAAATCATTAATCAATTAATAAGTTAATAACTAATTAAAAATTTTTATATAAAATACAAAAAACAATTAAACAATTACAATTAAACAATAAATATAAATATAAAAAAAAATCAATTTAAATAATTAAGTCATATCATATCAAATAATTATTTTTTCAAATTGTTATGCCGAAAACAGTTTAAAAATATTTTCTTTGAATTTTCGTGCGTTACTTAAAAGTTGCGTGCTATGGGGTATAGAATTCCAGAGAATTACTGCGAATATGTAGAAATGCCACTCCGAAATTAAACTTTTGTATCCAAATGATCTAATTCGTTTTCCCCTGCTTATATCTGAAATACAAAGTCTGCTGTACAGATGATCAGGTTTATGGGTGTATATTATTTTATGTAAGAAAACTAAAACTCTTATGTTTAGTAGATTATCCAAAGAAAGCCCATATAGCTGAGATGAAAACAATGATACACTAGAACGCCTATTAAGTCCATACACGTATCGGATTATGTTGTTAAAAGCAATGTTCAATTTCCTTTTACTAGTTGTATCACATTTAGCAAATAGCTCACAACCATACAGTAAAACGGGCATCAGATATGTTTTGGCAAGTAGTATTCTTATTCTCATAGGTGTACAATGCTGGGTCCGCCAAAGAGTTCTAATCATTAGCGATAAAATTTTGTGAGTGTACTGTTCGGATTTTATGGCCTCATGTATATTTTGCGTAAAACTTAATTTTTCCGAAGAGAATGAAATTTTTCTTACGGCCATATCTCGGAAACCAATTGGAATTTTGTTTTCCTGCCTTCGGCTCAATTGTAGCTATAGATTTGGCCTATAGCTGCCAAACTGTGTTAAATTCATTAAAGTAAACTTCAGAGAAAATATTCCTTATAATATAATTCATAATTCTTTAGAACATTACAATACTGGAAAATGCTTTTTCCATATTTTCCAGCTGTATATTACATCGAAAATTCGAGATTTCAGTTTATCAACTATGTGAAATTTTTTTTCGATAGATGGCGTTGTTGCAAGTGCATATAAAGCTTGAACTAGCCCTAGCAATTAATACAAATTTCATGTAGCCGCATGAAAAAACCGGTAAAAAACAAAGCCGTCGGACTTATCATCGCGCCGCCAGATGAGAAAAATTGCATGTCCTTCGCAAAAATCAAGTTTTAGCCAAAATATTCATGAGGCCATAAAATCCGAACAGCAGCTAAACTAGCAAAACCCAAATGGGGTTTTGTTCGACAAATTCCAAACAAAAACGAGTAAAAAGGTTAAAGTCGGGCATGCCGACTATACAATACCCTACACCAGTTTGGTGTATTGTTTGGATCCGAAATTCGAATGGGTTAAAATGGGGCTTATGTCAAAATTTTCTATAATGTGAGTCAGCGCACCAAATTTCATTAAAATATCTTAATATTTGCGACCTGCAGTTTGTAACCAAGCCAATTTTGGGGGGACCCTTATATGTGCACTAGTTCTAAACATGCACCGATGTTCACCAAAATCAAGAGGCTTCGTCCTTGGGCCAACATAGGTCTGTGTATCAAATTTCATCAAAATATCTTAATATTTGCGACCTGCAGCGTATAAACATTATAATTTTGGTAGGACCCTTATATGGGCACTAGTTCTAAACATGGACCGATGTTCACCAAAATCAATAGGCTGCGTTATTGGGCCAATATAGGTCTGTGTATCAAATTTCATCAAAATATCTTAATATTTGCGACCTGCAGCGTATAAACAGTATAATTTTGGTAGGACCCTTATATGGGCACTAGGTCTAAACATAGACCGATGTTCACCAAAATCAATAGGCTGCGTTATTGTCTGTGTATCAAATTTCATCAAAATATCTTAATATTTGCGACCTGCAGCGTATAAACATTATAATTTTGGTAGGACCCTTATATGGGCACTAGGTCTAAACATGGACCGATGTTTACCAAAATTAATAGGCTGCGTTATTGGCCCAATGTAGGTCTGTGTACCAAATTTCATCAAAATATCTTAATATTTACGACCTGCAGCATATAAAGAGTATAATTTTGGTAGGACCCTTATATGGGCACTAGGTCTAAACATGGACCGATGTTCACCACAATCAATAGGCTGCGTTATTGGGCCAATATAGGTCTGTGTACCAAATTTCGTCAAAATATCTTAATATTTATGACCTGCAGCGTATAAACAGTATAATTTTGGTAGGACCCTTATATGGGCACTAGGTCTAAACATGGACCGATGTTCACCAAAATCAATAGGCTGCATTATTGGGCCAATATAGGTCTGTGCACCAAATTTCATCAAAATATCTTAATATTTACGACCTGCAGCATATAAACAGTATAATTTTGGTAGGACCCTTATATGGGCACTAGGTCTAAACATGGACCGATGTTCAAAAAAATCAAACTTGTTCGTCCTTGGGCCAACAGAGGTCTGCGTACCAAATTTCATCAAAATATCTTAATAGGTGCGACCTGTAGAGTGCGCACAAGATTGCATGGACAGACAGACGGACGGACGGACGGACATCTTTAAATCGAAATAAAAAAAAATTCTGAACCGATCGGTATACTATAAGGTGGGTCTACGACCAATATTTTTTGGTGTTACAAACATCAGCACAAAGTTATAATACCCTGACCACATAGTGGTGTAGGGTATAAAGAGCTCGATGATTTCAAAAATGTTGCACTGTGATATTAGAGTTGTTAAAGCAAATTTTCTTTAATTTGTAGCTTTGATCACAAAATATATAACAAAATTTGTTGTTTTTATTCAGAGAAAATTCTTATTTTAATAAGAATAAATTTTCTTAATCTTTCTTAATGTTGGTTTTTAATTTTTATTTAAAAATAAAAATTGTTGTTTCGACCTTTTTAATTGATAAATTAGAAATTTATCAATTCTAGTTCGAAGCCAATTTCCTTATTAGGAATTAACATAATAATTAATTTTTTCCAAAGACTGCTATTTTTGCTCATCAGAATATTTTCCTAATAAATACTTCACAGAGTTTTTGCTTTCAAAAACCTCTACACTTTCAGGTAAGAAAAAACTATCGTTTCGGGGATTTTCCAGGTCCCCTTCAGCAGTTTTCTTTAGAAAGTGATGGCATATTACTGCAAATTAAAGTATCAACATCTCATATTAAATGTTGTCTGCTACATCAGCAAAATGCGAGTGAAGCAAACAATAAAATATGGTTTCGAAGTCTTCCGCAAGCATAACCAACAATATAAATATTCTGAAAGTTTTTTTTTCTATTTTATACCATTGGTATAAATAAATAAAAAAAATTATTTTTGCCTTACTTCTTTGTTAATAAAAGAAGAGGCAAAAAATGTTTTCTCCGTACTTAAGTCTTGCCAACATGGCCTAGAAATTGAATAAATTTCTTATTTAATTTTATTTTTATGAAATAGAAAATTTATTCTGCTAAAAAATCATAAATTTTGCAATCAAATTAAAACAAATGCTAGCCAATATATTAGGATACAATTTTAAAATCAAAGAAAATATATTTTCTTTTATGGATTTTAACTTTATTATAATCTGCTGCCTTTATATGTTTCTGTTAAATTTTTATTGAATTAATTTATAATTAAATATAGTAGATTTTAACTCCACAATTTCCTGGAGCTTAAGGTTTGTTTTTTATATATAAAAAGTTTTTTATTTTCGATATTTCGCTGCACCATTGTGTAGCATCTTCAGGAAATAACAATTAAATTAACAAATTATAAACAATTTGAAAGTTTGAAAATTTTTTTTAATTTTTTAAATTAACAAATTATAAACATTAATTTTATTGTTATTTCCTGAAGATGCTACACAATGGTGCAGCGAAATATCGAAAATAAAAAACTTTTTATATATAACAAACAAACCTTAAGCTCAAGGAAATTGTGGAGTTAAAAATTAAAAAGAAGGTTAAATAAACGACAAGAATATAGTAGATTTTATTATTATGTTTTCCACTTAGCATAAGCAGACCATTATCAATAATTAAACCATCAAGGCAAATGACAATGACGATGGCTTTGTAGCGAAAACCGAAAATAAATATTCTGTCCTGCAACGAATTCTTTAAAACAATTTATTCTTATTTACTTGTAAAAATTGTATCATCTTTCTTTAATTTGAAAAATAATTTAAACAGAAAGAGATATTAATACGAGTAGCTGAGATGCAAAACTCGTTTGTTACAAAAATTAAAAAAAAAACGAGATGACGAGTGATTCTGGCAGTTCTTTCGGCGCTTTGTGAGAAAATTTTCGATTTTTGAACTCAAGAATGGCATAACATTTAGGAATGAAAAGCATTCAAATAATTTGGCTAGTATAATTTAATTAGTTAATGTGTAACGAACGAGTTTTGCATCTCAGCTTTATATGATCTAAAATCGACGAAAAACATATTTTTTTTGTAAGAAAAATGTTGTCCACTTCACCTAACACTCCCCTAATCATTTGTTTGAGAAGCACGTGTATGACAATAACTTTAAAATAGCTTTAGGGCAACACAGTCCAGTTACCGTTAACGCTGAATTAGAATGAAATCTCAGATCACGTCAGGTTTTTGAAAATTTTATAGGAATTATGAGACTTAAGAAAAAAAAACATGTATGTTTGTAAAAATGCTTTTAAAATAAATGTAGAAAATTCTGAAATACATTTGGAAAAATTTTAAATGCAATTAGAATTTTATTAAATACATTTGGAATACAAATAGAATCTTTTTAAATACATTTGGAAATTTCTGAAACACATTTCGAGAACTTTGAAATACAAATGGAATTATTTGAAGTGCATTTGGACAATTTTGAAATACAGATTTAAAATTTTTAAATACAAATGAATAATTTTGGTTTTAATATACCAATAGAATTTTTTTAAATACAAGTAAAATATTTTAAAATATATTTTTAATATGAATGAGGGGTATATATAGTTGATCTTTTATTTGGTAAATGAATGTTCTTTAGTTTGACTCTAGATCATAAATTAATATCACTTTCTGTTTAAATTATTTTTCAAATTAAAGAAAGATGATGCAATGTTCACAAGTAAATTACAAAGAATAAAAAATTTGAAAGCATTCAATAAGGCCAGCAAGACAGAATACGTATTTGCGATTGTGGACACATTTGGTCGATTATGCTGACCAAAGAAATCATAAAGTGCACGAAATTCATTTTGGTTTGAACGCCCATTTTCGTAAAAGTCTTCAACAATCTTAACGCGCTGCCCAATTGTGTACCTCTCCATGGTTGAATTTGTCAAACACTGAAACAAAGAAATGCCAAATTAAGTTGGGCAAAAAACTTGACGTTAAGAGATTAATCAGAACTCGGTTGACAACGACAACGAGAGTTGCTTTTTCATATATTTTGTATGGGAAGCAAAATGTCGCCATGTCGTCCGGCGATTTGTCGTCGTAATAAAATATATTCTATTTTCGTGACGACACGCTAATACACACTCAAAATATTTGTCAAATAGTTGCCATATTTTTAACTAATTAAGGAAACAGAGTTGCAGAAATTCGTATTAGAGTTGCAAAAATTCGTACTTTGTTTACAAAAAATGTATTTTTTTGACAGAAGAAATATAATTGAAAATAAAAATGCAAAATTTACCGCAAAAAGCTAGATTAAATAGAAAAAAATATAAAACAACAAGAATTAATAGAAAACCAATTGAATTGGTGATGAATTGTGGCGAAAAAAATACAACCATATTCTTGTTTTGCTTTAAATTTTTTCTAAATGTCAAAAAATGTCGACAATCGATTGTCGCTGAATTTAAATTATTCGCGACGACTTTTGCTGTCGTCGGTCGACAATCGACACAGTTGTGATTAAACTCTTAGGTGTGACTTACAATTAACATCATGCATTATGGTGGCACCACCCTTTATATCGGAGACGATATGTTCTAATTCTTAATGTAATTCGAAATATAATTGATTTCGTTTACCAACCATGGTATTTTGCCGTTATTGGAGATTTTAATTAATTACTAAAATATATATTTTTTTAACAATATTCATAATTTGATTGCATTGTACAACTTTTAAACAAAACTTGAAGGAAAAAACTATACTTAGAATCTCTTTAGTTAATTATCGTCTACATATCAGTTTACAATTTATTTTTAGGCTAAGGCCATGGTCGGATAGATTAATTCAGGAAGTATTATATTTGTTTAAATAAATTTAGTGATTCTCGCCTCTACTATAAGATCTGCTGAAGAATACAGTCACGTTAAAAAAATAAGTGTGTTTGCGTACTCAAAAGTTTCTACAAATTCATAAACAGAATAAACAAATTCATACTGGAAGGTGCTTTTTTACACAAACACTCAGAAAAGAGAAAGAAAGTAGAGAGTTACGTGGTAGTTCAGTGCCACAGAAAATTCAAGTTTTTGCTGGATTAATTTTTACTCTTAAGGATTTTTAAGCAAAAAAAAAAAACACATGTGTGAAAAACATACACTTGTGAACAGAATATATCGTCGACCGGCCTGCAGAATGTCACATGTGTTTTTTAATAGATTTTCGGGAGAGCGAAAAAACTGTTACAAAATCTACTTTTGAGATATTTAATTGGCATCATATGCCTTAATGATAATTTTACGAAATGAGGTCGTGAATCATTAACTAGTTTACTAATTCTTACCATTTTTTAGTTAGCATTTTTCTATATTTTTCTTTGTGAGAGTAAATATTAGCTGTGTTTTCGACTTAACTATATCCGTTAACTTTTAAAAAATCACAAAGTGCATAAAAACGTTTTTTAGACGAAAACTAACATATTACTTTTCGTATGCACGTTAACTTACAACGTGGATAATCATCAACGTTGAAAACTCAACGTTTATACTTTTTCACACCTAGCGTAACTTCTTCGCGTTACTACATAAAAAGTTTTGCTGTTTTCGATTATACCGGAACTATCATAAATACTCACTATTTAAAAAAATTTTGTACTCCAATCAGTTTAATGTAGATTTGCTATAAATAATTATCGTGACTTTAAACACCTAGATTTTAATCGTTTATATGAATATTCCTCTTACATTGCCTGGAGTGACATCTATTTTATGTCCTCCGTTGATGAGCAATCTTTATTTTTGGAGCACAATATTCAACATCTTTTTGAATTAACTGTACCTCTGAAACATAAGAAAACAACACCTAAACAAAAACCCTGGTTTTCAAATGCTGTTGAGAATGCTATACACCAAAGAGATTTTGCATATGCCAGGTGGAAAAGATTTAAAACTTCCGAGCTTAAAATACAATATTCCGCTGCCAGAAAAGATGTTAATAAACGTATCAGATTTGCAAAAACCGAATATTATTCCAAACGATTTAGTACTGCAATCAATACTCAACAAACTTGGAACACTATTCGTGAAAAAGGAATTGGCAATGCAAACAACAATATTGACTGCCAGAACGTTTACTAACACCCCTGTAACCCAAGCAAATCCCACTTTTTTTAATTTTTCCTCAGACACGTTAGATACTGATAATGAG